>JAUAME010000006.1:965000-3365000 GCA_030820535.1 Quercus parvula | reverse complement strand
AAATAGCGTTGAAGAAATAAAACCAATAATATCTGTTTTCTTCTGAGGGAATGAAATTGCCCACTTTACAGTAACAATGCTTTCACACAAATCTAAGATGATTCATGATTGTAGATAATGTTGACTTTGAATAAAGGTTACCTAAGCTATCTGATTAGCTTGCTTTGTCAAGGTATATGATTATACAAGTTCTTTCAGAATTAAATTTTTAGGTTTATCATTTGGGAGATTATCTGATTCCACAAGAAAGATGAACTAGGGCAAATTCTGTCTTCGATCACAATTTGCTTGAACAAACTTTGCTTAACACTTGTGCAACTTGTGAACACTTTTACGGCCCTTAAAATAATCATTTTATATGTCTAGGGTTCTGAGAAAAGAAAGCTCAAACATACAATCACGGATTAGAGTCAAAACAGAACTGAAATTCGGTTTTTCATAAACCTCAACATATACCCTATCTATCGAGCTTTTGTCGAGCCACGAGCTTCAATAGCTCTACAGGTCTTAATAGATAGCTAGCTGTCGAGCTAGCTATCGAGCTTTAATGAACAACACTTTCTACACTTGAATCTTGGACAGACTTGCATGGCTTTATTACTTGATCTTGAAACACGGTTTATTGAAGTATTAACTACATCCTAGATCTACCCAATTACAAGTAAAGTGCGTTTTGTCAAAAAATTAGCCAATTACACAAAATAGTGACATATGTTCCTAACTTGTGAAACACATGTCTTAACATTTTTTTTTTTTTTTTGGTGCAAAATAGATGGAAAGTTTACATTCATTGATGTGGATGCTCTAAGTCTTATGTTGTGTTGTACAATCAAATGTCATGGTGTCTCGACTTTCTCTTGCAACTTACACTATTCAAGATAAAGTACCGTTTATTGTAATGTCAATGTGTTAGGTTAGTCCAAAAGACTTTTTTGAGTTTCAAAAAAGACTTTTTTTGATAACAGGTTAGTCCAAAAGACTACTTTACCCTCCTTAGTCTAAAAACATTAAAGTTGCAAACAAGAGGACATAGATAGTCATAGAGAGGGGATGAAACCCATAACATACCGGTACCTCCCAAACAAATACATATTTCTCGAATAGTTTTACAATAGTCTTTTGCTATTTCTCTTGTTTTCTATATTCTCAATGCTCATAAATTTTGTTAAAGGGCAGATGAGGAAGAGGTTCAAGAGGTAGGAGCTGCAAAGGCTACATCCGTTGTCTCCATGCATGGCTGCTTTGTAGAAAGCTGTGTTGCACTCTTTCAGATAGACTCCTTACTTATAGCACCCGTGAAATGGAAGAGAAAAGAAGGAGGAATAGTGATGTGCACGTGTGTAAGGATATATGTGATAGCTGAAGGAAAGATGAGCTTATCACATGTAGCAGTGTCTTGATAGAAATCTAAAATAAATACTATCATGTGTGATGGAAATTCTTTAGATATACCTTCCATGAGAGAAAGAAGGAAACGAGCATGAGGCTCGGTGATAGTGCTATAGTGTGACTGTGGAGTAAGTACAAAGGTCATCACTATATTAAGGATCCGTGGACCCTTAGCAAACTTAGTGGTGGAGAAATTTAGGGTACCTCCCCACAACATGGCCTCCTCACAGATGAGTAAGGCAAACTCGTCTCTAGAGATGGAAGAGAAACGATGATGACTAGGGTAATTTGGACAAACCACCCTAGGGACACATAGTACCTCGAAAATGAGCTCTGGGGTAACTACGATACATTTACCTCAGAATACCATAGTAAACCTAGGTACAGAGTTATTGATGGCGTGCATGTTGGAGTAAAGCTTTTGTATGAACATGTTGGTACACCTACAGGGTTTCTGACAAAGAGAAGCCCATCCCCGAGAGCTAAACACACCAGATAGAGAAGTGTCTAGGAAGTCTAACAGAATGACCTAGTGTTTCAAATGAATTGTCCTATCAAAGAAGTTTTCAAAGAAGTCATATCGTGCCTTCTCATCATGGAACTGAATAGAATCAAAGGGAAAAGAAGAAGAAGAAGAAGAACCACGATGGACTGGGTTTTTAGACAGAACAGATTTTTTAGGTGTTATGATAAGGAGACTAAATGCGAGAGAGAGAGAGAGAGAGAGAGAGAGAGAGAGAGAGAGAGGGAAAGAAGATGTAGAGTCACAGTAGAAGGTAAGGCACAAGAAAGAGAAGAAAAAATCATGCAATGCATGATAATCCATGAACTTGTTAAGTGCTAAAGAAAATTACATCATGGGTAGAAACCTAATCTAACCTAACAACACTCACAAGATATAATCGTCACATAATCCTAAATGCATGAAACATTGTTATAATGAACATAGAATGCAATGCATAAGCATGTAAGATCAAATTACCAAAACCCATCCCAAAATTTTTTACAAAAACACAAAAACATCAAGTTCCCCACCCCCCCCCCCAAAAAAAAAAAAAAACTTGAAAACCTAGGTCTACATGCATGAAATACATGAAGAAAGAGAAAAAGGAGAGATCAAGAGCACTTACCAAGTGAAGGAGGCTTGGATTAGGACGAAAATGAAAAGGGAAGAAGGATTTTAGAGAGAAGAAGGATCTTGGGTCGAAAAAGGAGAGAGAGAGAGAGATCCAGATATTTGAAGTGGTTCAAAACTGGGTCGGACCTCAAAAGTATTTATATAAAACATAGCTCGATAGATCGAGAGGTATCAAGGAGGTGTCGACGGCTAAAAGTCTCGATAGATCAAAGAACGTATCAAGCATCTATCAAGCAGACAGAGACTTCAAAGAATTTGGCTTGATGGATCAGGATATTTGTCGATAGGTGTCGAGAACAAGCCTAAAAATCTCAATAGAAGTAGCATGTATCGGGAGGTATCAAGCAGCTATTGAACTGCTATTGAGATGCCTGAAAAGAGGTTTCCAAGGAGGAGAAGCAACACAAGATGAAAGCAAACAAGATACACCCTAAAATAAGCAATCAAAGAGCATTTTAAACATAAAAGCATAACCTCAACTCTAGATGCAAAGCATTCCTAAATAAAAAACACACTAAACAAGTCTAACCAAATTTTATTTCAAAACATGTTTAGACAATTTAGAAAGTGTATACTACCACAAGTATCCCTTGTGATGGCCAAATCACATTGTACCTGTACAATAGTATCAAAAGTAGCAAAGAATATACATGTTGTGTGTGAACCTTTTGCAAGAGAACATAAGTAAATCATTATGTGAAAAGTAATAATATAAGAGGATCAAATACATTCACACACAATCATAATTGTTTGATGGGAACCATCACCTTTGAGGTACATCATATAACTCCCACATAGCCTAAAAACATGCTTGCAACATTATTAAAAGCATTTTGATTCTTTTCGCTTTTCATGTTCTCTGCATTTTTTTTTTTAAGCATATCATGCATGGGCATATAAGAGAGAAAAGAAAATATCCAACTATGTAAGTTTGAACATCCTTATTTTGTGGTGTAAGTGCTACACCTTACCGAGCACAGCTTTTATGAATTGCACACAAATGTGTTATGATTGACGAGTCTTAGTGGTGAGATGGTTATTTATAATTTTCTCTTAGGATTTTCTTGTCCTTCTTGTCAAAAAGAGTGATTTAAGATATAAAAGATAAGAGATCAACCAAATCATACAAATCACATAAAAGAGTCACAAATCTCACATTGCTTAGTTATGCATGAAGATGTTCATCTAAGTTACAAGAGATACAAAGTTCAGAACTTTGTTTCGAAGGCCATCCAAGATACACAAGTACCAATATACACAAAGACACACTATTTTTGTATTTTTCTGATTTTTTTATTTTAAAAAAAATTAAAACAAAACAAAAGCTAACAAACAAAAAAACAAAGCATCAAAACTAGATTTACTCAAACCACAACATGAACCATGCAAGAGGTCAAAAAAGAGAAGAAATCAATTAGAGTATTTTTCCTTCCAGACGAGAGACTTGGATGAGGATCCTTTCTTTTGCTTGAACCTTTATTTAGATGGATAAGAAGGAGAGTTGAAACCATTTAGGTTCGAGAGAAGCATGACCGCCTTAAGAGGTTCTCCAAGTGGGGCTAAAGAAAGTTGGCATTGATTTTGGTTTCCTAGAGATGACACACTATTGCTTTGTTGAGTGGCGAAACACTTATAGCAATTTGGACAAGTGTGCCGAGATGCTCCACAATAGTGACAGAAGTGAGGCTGCTTTGGTTGAGACATCTTGTTGCTGGAGCGATGATTATTCTGCTTCATTTCTTTCTCACCAACCTTAGGGGGTGCTCCTAGAATGGATTTTACTTTATCACTCCTATCCTTACTCACATTTTCAATTTTAGGCTTAGTTACCTCCAAGTTATCATTATTAGCAGGTAGAACAAAAATAACTCTATTTAAAACAATTGAAGAGGTACTACAAGAGGAGAGAGAGTGATCATACCCGAGAATTGTTTTGTTAGATGCAAACTTTTGGAAGTTCAGCATTTCATCTAGCTTGGAACTTGAAGTCCTTTCAAGTTGTGCTTGAAACTAAAACAGTTCAGCATCTTGTTTCTTGGTCTTTTCAACAAGAAGATTGTTCTCAAATCTCAATACTCCAGTGGTCAAATTAGATTCATCAACCTTGGTGAAGAGTTCCTCACGTTCCAACTCCACTTCATTGAGCTTTCTCATAGCCAACCTATATTGCTTCTCGTGCTTTTAAGAAACCTTGTACAGCTTGGCGTAGGCAGTGTGGATGTCATCCTGGTCATCCATCTTCTCAAACTTTCATTCCATTGGCTCTTTTTCCTCATCAATTACGTCTACTACTTCCTTAGTAGACTCAATGTGGTTGTGAAAGCACTCATTTTCCTATCTTGCTCATTTTCATCAGAATTTGCTTTTGGTTCCGTATCACTCAAGATGGCAGCTAGGGCTTTGCTTTTGCCAATGGATTTGGGATATGTGGGACATTCTTACTTCATGTGTCCAAATCCTTGACACTCATATCACTTTGGTCTAACAAGAACACTATTGCCTTGACCAGCATCCTTGAATTCTATCTTGGGACTTGAATTGAGAAAATGTAGATTGTTTGCGATGCTTATCACTTGGAGAACAAATACTAAGTAAATTTTAAACTATATATATAAACATTCAGATAAAAATATTAGAGAGCATGCCAATAATCAATTTCCATTACAATAAGCCACCAATATCTGACACTAAACTCAAACAATAAGGGCCCGTTTGGTTTAGAGGTAGCTCAGTTTTCATAACTTAGTATTCATAACTCATAACTCAAACTCAAAATCCATATCTCATAACTCAAAACCCACTATAACTCAAAAACTCCAAAATTTTTGTTTGTTAACAAAACCCAATCATATATCTCAACTTTTAAGTCCACCTTTTACCAAAATGGTGAAGCCCACCGATCTGTCTTTTTCAACTGTCTTCTTTCCTTACCCTCGTGACATTACACGAAGAACATGAAATCCACACCCAAACCCAATTTCATCACCACCACCAACAATATACCCAGATTCCACTACCATTAACACCTCTAATAGCCACACAAAAAATCCAAAAGAATGCACAGGAAACCCACAACCAAATCCCACATTGCCAAAGAAGAAGAAGAACAACACAGAGCAAAAAAAAAAAAAAAAAAAAAAAAAAAAAAAAAAAAAAAAAAAAACTGAAGCCAAAAAGTGGAGCTCCGACCCACTTGTCTCATGATCTCGTGGTCCACATGTCTCACGATCTAACCTGGGTTCAGTCCGACATCGTTTCTCGAATTCCCTATCACCGGCGAAGCTTCCGATCTCAAGGTCTGGTCTTGCTCTCTTTCTGATGCCACAAAAAAAAGAGAAGGAGAGCTCTAGGTTAGTGAGAAAAGAGAGCTCTAGGTAAAAGAAAAAGAATGAAGAAGGAGAAGAGACAGAGAAGAACCAGGAGAGAGACGTTACTTGATGGGACAAGTCATACGAGTGGGTCCCATTCTCTGCTTAATTTTACCAAAATGCCACTGAGTTATGTATCTTAAAAACTGAAAACATCGGATATTTTTTTTTGTGTTTCCATCACTCTAAGTCAAAATGTGTGAGTTTTGAGTGATGGAAACACAATGTGAAAATCAAGCCAAACAAAAAAATTTGTGTGGGTCTCATCTGTTTTGATAACTCAGTTATGAGTTTTGGATCATATCACTCAAAACACCTTTAAACCAAACAAGCCCTAAATCTCCACGAAAATTAAAATCACATCAAATTCAAACAAGAGTCTCAGAGAGAGAGAGAGAGAGAGAGAGAGAGGGAGGAGCTAGGCAAGTTGTTACACATATGGTTACAACTTGCCCACAAGACAAGATTGTCAACGCCGTGGGGATATATGCCCCCAAGACTAGGTCAAGATAGAGCTATATGCCCCCAAGACAAGATTGTCAATGCCGTGGGGATATATGCCCCCAAGACTAGGTCAAGATAGAGCTATATGCCCCCAAGACTTGTTGAAAGGCCCGCAAATTAGCATATCCTGGATTTGGTGAACTTGTTGTAAGTATGACTTTGATAAACTTATGACACTTAGGCTGAAGAAGACAAAGAGGTCTTTTGCTTAAGTAGTTAGGTTTTAAAAAATCGGCTGAAATGACTAGAGTATCATTGCATATATAGTGTTGGCTGTTGAACATGAACATACCCTTCATGCCTTGCAAATTAGTTTTTAACTTTTTTCTTTATTAGCAGGAAAAGCTTTCAAAACTTGTTTAGACTTTTCCATGAGCCATCAATTATCTTGGAAGCATTTGTTAGTTACTAGTCCTCCATTTGTCTTCATGACATGCTGATACATTACTGCACAGTGGTTTAAGTCTAGTCTGCATCTTGCAGAGGAGATTATCTTTTCTGATTAAAGTAGTGACGTGCTATATATGTTATTTATAATTAGTTAACAGGTTAGCATTAGAAAAATGCAAAATCTTTTGATTGGGTATTCTTGTACATTTCATTGATTTCATAGATTGGTTCCTAGAAACTGTGGCATCCAGCCTTTTTTACTTATGTTTTTGTCAAACATGAGTATATCTTGGGCTTGTTGTTTTATTAAAGTATTGGTTAACAGTGTTTAAGAACCTGTGTTATTTTCAGCAGTAGATGGGAGACCTTTAAGATGTTAATTCTTAGTTTTGAGCAGTTAGGGAATGATATTGATCTCACATTTGTAGGCTGAAAAGATTGATAGGATGCACATGGTGAGGGATCAACTGAATATATTGTGAGGTGATCAATTAGAGGATCAATTTGGACAGATGTCAGGCCTTTTATTATAGCCTTGCCGTTTTAAACGTTGACAACTTCAAATGAATGCATGATCTTCTAGCTCATGCGTATTGCTTATCATTCTTCCTATTCTTCATCCCTTCGCTTATATATTTTACTTTTCTTAACAGGTACTAGAGTCAACAAATCATATTAATTCATGCAAACCAATTAACTGTTCAGATCCTTCGTATACTCAGACACTAGAATTTTTGCAGAAGCTGATAGAGCATTATAGGTGACGACATTACTCAGTTTTGCCCACTGAATTTGTGCTATTAATCATTAGAAAGTCTGGAGCTGGGCTCCACTAGTTACCAAGATGACTATAGAAGCTATGGAAGAAATATTGTAGACGGTTGCGAGCACAATTCATCTGCAAGTCTGACAGCCAATATATAAGAATGCTTACTAATCTGTTGAGATGACATCGGAGGGGGACCTTAGACCTAATAATTAGGCCTAAACTGCATAGAGATTTTTTCTCACATTATTTTTGTCTTTAATCCTCAATATCAATTTTCTTCATCTTCTCCAAACTGTACATCATTCATTGTAACCATTTTTAATTCTTTTGTACGTTGTGGATAAGCCTCCATTAAGGTTAGGTTTACAAAGGTGTTGTATGTACATGTACTTCAAAGAAAGAAAAAGAAAAATCAATACAAATCTACATTACCATTACCATTCACTAAATATATTTTGTACGTTTTTGAGTATTGTATGAGTAAGGAATAAGTTATAGAAAACTGTAGCGATACACCCAACCTTACGCTTTTGCTAAATTTTACAACATGTTTAAATAAAAACTTGTAATTGGTACCCAATAATTCCAATGTAATCACAGCTCGTGAGGCCGAAAAGCCCAATAATAGCTACGAAGCCCATTAACTTGAAGCCCAAATTTTCTCGCTATAATACAAGAAAATATTAGTAATCAGAAGTTCAGAACCACCATTGCCTCTCTCTCTCTCACCCCTCTATTGGAGTTCCAAAACGATGTCGTTATGGAAGACGACAGTGCAACAACCTCTTCTACTACTACAAGCACAACTACAACAACACTGAATGCCAATGCATTCTTCTTCCTTCATTTCAATGAACACGATGAATCAGAAGAAGAAGAGTATGAGTAACAGAAGACCCATGTCAATTCACAAAGGAGAACCCACGTCTATGGTTGACAATTCCTTACGTGAACTCTTCCCCTTCTATTTATACTAACCCTCCATTCTCTTCTCTTTCTCAAACTCACAAAAGCCTCAAACTTTTCTCTCTCTTTCTCTATGTTTGTGAGGCTGTGGGCAATGGCACACCTAAGCTTTATGGTTTTGGTTTTGGCATTGTCTCTTGGCTCCACATTTGCAAACTCTCCAGTTCCCTCTCCATCATTATCTCTTGCTAAGCCACCAACTGTGCCTCATTCTGCACCAACTCTACCACCAACTGTGCCTCATTCCTCATTCTGCTCCAACTTCGACACCAACTGCGTCTCATACTTCCCTAACTCCGTCTCCAAAAGCATTGCCACCGACCCAATTGCCGTCTCTAAAGGCCACTCCTCGACCACCTCCACCCTTTCACTCTCCTTCTCCTTTTCCTTAAGAACCTTCTACTCCGTCACCAACCACTCCTCCTCCATCAATCGCAACTCCACCAGCCGATGCGTCTGCTTCACCCTTCATCTAAAGCTGCTATTTCAAACAGATTTGCCATCTCTGGGTCCCTAGCTGTCAGTCTCCTCATTGCTGTTTTGGTCATTTAAAGCCTTTTGATTGCTCTTATGCTACACTGAATGAAGTTAACCACTCTCGTTTGGAAAATGGCCCATGCTTCCTTTGCAGTTTCAGTTGAGGATATTTTCTTAAACTCCTCATTCATGACTGCACTGAAAATGGCGTTCAATGCTCTACTATTGAAGTTTGCCGCTTTGATCTTTGCATCATCCAAATCAACTGACACTTCCTTTGGCTTAGTCCAACCAATCTCCACAGCTTGCCACACTTTCTCATCTAAAGACTGCAGGAAAGCTCTTGTGTGTACTTTCCAACATGTATAGTTAGTGCCATCAAATAAAAGAGGTATAATAGGAGACTGTCCTCTATCTATGACAAATTGGGGTCAATGGATTACACAGCAATGATTAAACCTAATCAGAGTGTGCCTGCTCTAATACTACTTGTTGGATTAAAATAAATTAGTCCCTTGCAAATTAATTAATTACCCAAGTTAATTAATTAGTTAAATTACACGCAATAGCGTGATAGCACAAACAAATCACCAAATAACTAAATGCAACGGAAAGTAAATTTGATACAGGTGATTTGTTTACAAATGGGAAAACCATCGAGGCAAAACCCCACTGGGTGAATTTTAGGTCACCACTTCTAAAAATCCACTATTATCAACTACAAGCGGTTACAAGTATAAGAAATCATGCCGAACCCTTTGGCCTATCCCAAAATACCAACCTACAGTTGAACTCTTACCCTAGTACCCAATTGAACTTGTATTGTAGCAGCAATCTTTCTGTTCAATGCACTAATCCCAGTACATGATTAACTCCACCAACTTGAAGAAGATATTGGCTGCAAAGTTCTTCACTTCATCAACAATGAAGATCAGTAAGCACTTTGGTTACAAAACCCTTAGCGTAAAGACGCAATAGCTTCTTCAGAGAGAATGAAGAACTAGGTCGATATATGCATGCACAACGGCCTTTAAAATAAGCCTTATATATGTATAGGGTTATGAGAAAAAAAACCCTATATAGATATTTCAATATGGACCCTAAATCAGATCTGGAATTTCTGATTTTGTAAGTCTTGACAGAAACAGCTTGTGTCAAAAAACCCAAAACAGGAATGTTGTAGATAATTAAGTCACGATTCCAACCCATCCGGCCTTGAGTCAATTGGATTTTTGAGGAGAGAGATACGCCCAAAATACTGATCAGTGCTCAAATATGAGTTTTCCTTTTCAGATTCTGCCTCTTTTATTTCTTTCCTTATTTAAAGCTTCCAAACATGGTATACAACCTAAGCACTCCAGTAGCACGTCCTTACACTTTTACGCATGGTCCCCTAACTTCTCTTTAATTCTAGTTTGGCTTTCATTCTCTCACAAACTCTTGTAAACTCATTTTTTCCACATGATTTCCTGAAATTAGAAAATTACGCACAATAAATGACATCTTATTCAAGAAATTATGTAAAGATAAATAATAGGGACTAATGCAAATCATAGCTTAATTATACAAACTAAGCATAATAATAAGGAGATAACGCCCATATTAATATATAACAAGTATACATTTTAAGGTGTTACTGGATAGTTGGATATTTTTATAAAAAATTATATATTTCAAATTAAAATATAGTATCTTTTAATGTTTCAGTTTTATTTTTTTGAGAGAAATGTTTTGGTTTTATTTTACTTACCTATTTCAGAAACTTACCAAATGTGATAAGGATGACTTTTAATGTATTATAATGTCATGGGTTAATAGCTATAATTTTAATACATTGATTTCACATGCAGCTATATGCTTATTAGTTTATTAGATGACCGTTGATATATAATGTCATCATAATTATTTGATTTTAATACATAAACATTTAGTGGCTAAACGTATAGTAATATTTCCGTACCAAATACATTTTCCTTATAAACTGTTTCTGTTTTAAACGTTCTAGCGATTTTAACGTGGAAATTATTGATATATATTATAAATGTTTGTTATTTGATTTAAGGAGAAGTAAGAAGTTAAAAGTTTGTTAGTTACGAGTTAATGGTTATGGAAAATGTATTGAATTCTTTTGAATTCACTATTGCTACCTATAAAGCTATGTTAATGGGTATACTCTTCTTAACTACTATAAATATATATTAGTGGTTGTCAGCCTTATAGGTCCGGCTCAAGAGAGTGACATGGTCCATACTCAACCCCACCATCTAGAAACATACATGAATTGACGGTAAATTGCATCTTGTTATGAGAATACTTTAAAGCATCATTGAGGTAACATCTCTCCACTTTCTCTAATTTTATGGAAATTCTAATTTATATGATACATGATTATTTATATAAATAATTTGAAGATTATTTATTAATCAATTATTGTTCTTAGGAACAAATATTTGAGATAATACAATGTTTACATGAAATATGATGTGATTATATATATATTCTTGTTATATATATATATATATATATATATATATTTGATAAATTGAATAACTTACTACGTTTATATATCTTGTCAATGAATAAAATCTTTCCTGATTTTTCTAGTTTTTTTTTTTTTTTTTTTTTTGAGAAATAATTACAACATTCTGCTAACCCCGTAACTTAAATCATTTCCCCCATTTTCCCCTCTATATTTTTCTAAATTTGATTATAAGTGGTTGCAACCAAAGACGCATAAAGACCGATTGGACAAAGTTGAATTATTCAAAAACCCAAGTTTAGCAAATCCTATTCATCAACCATACTTATAATCACAAATCATCCCATAATTCTAGGAAGTATACAAAAAAACGACAGCCTTGCAACTTGCCAGTCCCTTATATATACCCTCTACGCCATTGTCAATGGAACACTGAAAAAAACAAGGAGAAGGCAAGCATAAAAAAAATAAATAAATAAACAAAATTAACACAAATACAGAAGCAAATTAATTGAATGGCCAACAAGTTCGTTGCAGTGTTTCTCGTGTGTATTGTTGTCGTTGCAGCATTCAGCATCCCAGCTGCTGCAGACTGCTACCAGGAATGCTACGATGGTTGCATTGCTAAACCAGACCATTCAGCACTCTACTGTGATTCTTCGTGTGGAGCTGATTGTGCGGAATACCCGGGTGCTGGTAGGTTTTAGAAATGAATAATGTTACAAGCACCACATTTTTCATAACTATAGACTAAACAAATACAAGGTCCTCTATTTTTTTTTTTTCTTTTTTCATTTTTTACATGGAAACCCCAATAATCCTATTGAATTGCTGGATGCCATACAAACCGGCCTTCATAACTTAGTGACACCAGATTCTTGTCTACAATTGACAAATTACCACCTCAATGCTTGTGGGGAAAAAAAAAATTATGAAAAAATTGTGCTATAGACTAAACAAATACAAGGTCGTCTTTAACTCTGTTTCTTTCCAATTTTTTTTTCCATGAAAACCCCGCTAATCCTATGGAATTTTTGGACACCATACAAACCGGCCTTCATATATATGTATATATTTAAACGTTTGTTCTTTGTGCAGCCACCTCTAAAATCAACCAACGCTGAGCGAATGGAAGGGAGCACAAAGTCTTACACAAAGGAATAAAGGGAGATATTATAAAAAAAAAAAGGAATAAAGGGAGATGGATCGTGGGAAAAATTAAGTTTTGTCCTAATGTATTCATTTTACAATTTGTAATACGTAAGACATTCTGTTAATTGTGATCATTTTATATTTGTAGTACGTATGACAATGTGTTATTAACATTATCGGTCTTATGAACTGGCTTGTCATCCATATTTTTCATGTCTAAAAAGTTCTTAATCTAAACCTAACAAAATTTATTCAAGGAAGAACTGAAGTCAATAAGATTCTTTATCAATTTATGAAATCTACTCTCATTAAAAAAAATTTTAAAAATGGCAAGTCATGTAGAAATCTCATATAATTAGAACTTGATTGTAGGAACCTCCACAGCAAAGAGTTCTTGAGATTTTAGCACAGATGGAATCTACTCTCATTAAAAAAAATTATAAAAAAAAAATGGCTTATTGCTTCTTCTTCTTCTTCTTTTTTTTTTTTTTTTTTTTGAAAACATACACATAGCACAAAAGGCAAAGAGAATGATGTTCTAAGACAAAGATATATAACTTGCCTCATCTTCCTTTAAAAGTTATAATGACTTATGAGTGAAGTTTATAATGTGCTACCCTTTTTAGTTCTTCTGAAATGTCAGGATGAGTAATGCTTTAGACCAAACACAACCAATTTTACAATATTTTGGTTTTAACATTGGTTGTCCTCTATACTACTAATAACAAAATTCCTTATTTGGGTTTCGTCATTTTATATACCAAAATACTGTCAAGTTCATATGTTTAGAAAGTTTAAATAATAGGGTTAATATTGTAAAATTACTAATTTAAACAATCCTAAATTTTAGATAAATTTGGAAAAGTAGTTTTTCACACATTCACTTCCTCTCTCTCATAATTGTTTTTAACTAACTTATTTTAATACAACCATAACCCCTTATCCATATATTTTAAAATTAGTCACTTCTATCTCTCTTTATTCCTAAGGGCAAGTCAGTTACTAAAACTAAACATAAATAAATGTTTCTCTTCCATTGTTTAATGTTTTTTAGACCTCTTTCTTTTTCTCTCAAAGGAAGGAGTAGTCGTTTCCTATAAGGTAATTCTTATAGTGTTCTTTTTTTTCTTTTTCTTTTTCTTTTTATCATTTTATTGCTTATATGATTTTGATTGTTGCATATGATTTTTAGTTGCTTCCTTTTCTTTTATTTTTTTTGGAAAATTTTGACTCTAAACCTATTAAAAAAAAAAAATCCTCATCATATGCATGAAACACGTATAGCTCAGTGTGGACCATATTGACATCACAATACTAATTAATAACTTGCCACTTAATCTTTACGCGAGTGCATACCCACATCGGAATTTTGTTTTTTATTTGTGTGCATATATGCCAGTACGAGTTTGTAGTGTATCTTAGAGAAAGAGAGAACGTTCAGCTTGTACAAAGTATGGTAGTCATAAACCATGATAAACTACTTTTATAGCTTTTGGCAAGAGTGGGGGAAGGGAACAAAGTTACAAAACAAAGGGAAAAGAACGCATTACATATCGCATTAGGCAAACACAAACTAAGGGGAGGTTTGGATTCGGCTTATTGCATCCATGTTTTGCTTTCAACGCGTTTCAGCCATTTTTTTTTTAGCCACACTTGTTAGCTTTTCATGCCGTGAACAGTGTATCTGTGCGCTGTTCATGGACCCACAAATTTCACTTTTCAGCAACTTTTTTCATTAAAAATGGGTCCCACGGCACTATTTACACATTTAAAAATTATTTTGCTACAGTGTTTTCAGTTTTTAGATTTTAGTTTCAGCAAAATAAGTTCTATCCAAACGGACCCTAAGATTGGAAGAAGTTGGGGTCTGATATTACAGCCCTCTTGATCCAATCAGTTTGTTTAACCCAAAAGTTATAGCCATAGCAAGCAAACCTCCAATCAGAACCCTCAGTACAGACCTAAGCAATGGTGCCTTACCTAACATAGCACCCAACCACCCAAACACCAAAGCCAAGCTCATTGCACCCACCACCATTTCTACTCTTACCTTATACTCTTTTATGAACGAAGCTGCAACACCCATCATCAATGAAGCTGTAGAGAACAGCCCATCTTTGGCTCCTAACACAGCCGCACGTAACCATTGGGATCTTTTTGAGTAATCAAATTCCTTGGTTTCTATCTCTAGTGTTGATTGCTCCAGGTCATGAGTGGTGGGAATGGTGAATTTAGCACCATTCAGGGATGTTTGGACATTGGATGCCATGACAAAAAAAAAAAAAGGTTGGTAACTAGCTAAATTAGTTGCTGAGGAAGGAGGTACTGAGGAGGAGGAAATGGAGAGGTGTGGAGAACACACGCCCTCAAGAAGCATATTTATGGATGGAGACGCCCAGCTACAGAGGCAAAAGTTGGGTATGGCTACTAATGAAAACCAAAAAGATAAAAAGAAAACCACTAAACTAGCACCATTTGCAAAGAGAATTACAAAGCTACCTACTAACACTATGGCAGTGGCTACCTCATTAACTAAAGAATGTTGAAACTATGAATTGAGGTTGGTCTAGTCTTTTCCAAGATCTAATGAAGTCAATAATGCCTTATATTGGGGACCGTAATTATTTGGTGTGTGTGGAATGGAGCACTACAACTAATGAAATAGATTGCTCGAAGAGTTTTGGACATCTACATTAAAAATAAATAAAATAAAAAATAAAAAATAAAAGTTGAAACTTTGAGGGACGTATGGTACTGAATGCTATAGGGCTCAAACAGTTGCATATGCGACCTAGATTAGGTAAACCAACCTGGAAATTAAGCCAAATTTCCCTAAAGGATAACTTTCACTTTGATGTTCTTGTGACTTCTGTCAAAAATTGTTTTGCCCACACATATGAACTGGCCTATTATAATTATTCTCTAATCACATCCCTACAGAAAGTGGAAAAAGACTCATCAAACATTTATCCAAAAAATTAAGTAAAAAGAAATCATCTCGGATATACCTTGTTTTGTTGCATCGTGCAAAAGTATTTAAACTTTCAAAAGAATGAAAAATTAAGATGATATATATATATATATATATAAATTGCTTTCATTTACTTTATTATACTTGCTATACCCCTACTTGGCTGGCTCTGCCGCCTACCTAGCTGGTTCAATAGCATTGCATTTACGTTCACTCTCACTTGCATTGCTTTCAACTTATATTATTACTGTATAACTGTGCTTCTGCTTCCAACGCTGTGTCCCTTCCCCCTTTATGGTATCAGAGCCACTCTTTTCTGGCCGGTGATAGTGGTGTTGTGTTCTCTGTCTCTCTGTATGTGTCTATCCGAAACTTTGGTACTCCGTTGTTGTGTTCCCTTTTTACCATCGTTGGCGCCACCCTAGTTGTAAAGTGAATTCCTAGAACCGAACTGTATGGCCTGTTTGAGCCAAGAGAGGGCGTGTAGGGCATAAGAGGTATAAGGTTGGTTAGGGTATGTGTTACGAAATGCAACGGTTGTGAGAAAAATATGATAATTGAGTGTTAAAACTAGGATAGTATAGATAGATTGTGGAGATCCAACTCTTCTATCAGCTCCAGGACTGGTTGTCCTTCTGATATTGTAAATGAAGAAGATCACAATGTTGAAAAACATGGTGCTTTTGTTCTCATGTGTTTACATGATGCTAAATCTAAGAACTTTAAAGATAACATTTTTGGTATGGTTAATGTTTCTTTAAATCATGATCCTGTTTATTTTAAGCCTGAAGCTCCTTCTTCTGTTTGTCCATCTGATTCTGATTTTCCTCCTATTGATAACCCTGATTATGTTAAGCAATTGAAAGTTTTGACTGTTTTAAATGAAAGTTTTAAAGTTGATCTGATTCCTTTGTACGATGAGTTCATGCTTTCAAAAAACCGAATTAAAAGAAAATATTTCCAAGATAATTTTGCTCAGTCTGAAAGAGACCATGTTAAAAGAAAATGATTAGAAAAGATGAATCAATTGAAAAAACATATTTTGTTTTTGATTTTCTTGAAAACCATTATGTTTCAAATGATGAAGTTTCAAAACAACATTTGAGTGTGAAAAAAAAATCAAATTTTGTTAAAGCAGCTGATAAAGCCATTGTTCGATCTAGTCATCCGCCTCTTGAGATAGTTTTGATAACTTGTCAAGATCAAAAGACGGAAGTTAAGGCCATTCCTTTCAAAATTGCTGATGATCAAACCCCTATCACTAGTATTATTGAACAAAACAATTTTACTAATGAATCCTTGCATGTTATTGGTCAGCAACATTATCGTATTGAAGAAAAAATTGTTGAAAGAACTGTTTCTATTGGAAAACCTGCTTTAGAAAAATCTGTTTTTGAGAAAATTGAGAAACCTTTGATTGATTTATCCAGTCAAAGAGAGAAAGTTATGTTCAAAACCTCTCAGTCTAAAATGCTTGAAGTTGTTGACAAAATGCTTTCTGATTTAAAGGTTAAAACTGAAGGTACTTCTAGAAGTACAGCTTGCACTATTTCAAAAAATTGAAAAGAAATTGTTTTTGATGAAAATACAGATTCTGATACTGTTTCATCTGTTTCTATTAAAAAGATTTTTGATGATGATTTACCAGAAATTAAAAGATTTGTTGGAAATCCCAAACCCATGTCTTTTACAAAAAACTGGTATTCTAGACCTACTCTTCCTGATATGCAGTTTGAAGAAAGAGTTTTTCAAACACAATTTTTTGTTTCTGTTGATAAGCTTTATGAATGGAATATTGATGGTTTGTCTGAAGAAGAAATCATTAATAAAATGAGTCATATGTCTATGGTTGGTATTGCTTATCAAAATAACCATGATCTTGATCAACCTGAAATTGTTAATTTACTTGTTACTGGTTTTTCTGGAACTCTTCGTGGATGGTGGGATTCATATCTCACGGAAGACTCCAAAGATTCTATTAAAAATGTTGTTAAAAAGAATGATGAAGGTTTTCCTATTTTTGATGAAAGTATTGGTTGCGATATTCTTGATGGTGTTTATACTTTGATCTATACCATTCTCAAACATTTTGTTGGTACTCCATCTAATATTTCATCTCGAGTTTCTGATTTATTGAATAATTTGAGATGTCCTACTATGACTGATTACAGATGGTACCAAGATGTTTTTATTTCCAGAGTGATGCTTCGGAAAGATTGCCACAAGCCTAATTGGAAAGAAAGGTTTATTGACGGTCTGCCTCCAATCTTTGCTCATAAGGTAAAACAAGTGTTAATGGGTAAAAATGATTCTATTGATTATGATAACCTAACTTATGGTGACATTTTTAGTGCTATTAAAAAACTTGGTATTGATATGTGTAATGATGAAAAATTGTTAAAATACCATTTATAAAATAAGAAAAAAGCTAAATATGAAATGGGTAATTTTTGTGAACAATATGGTTTGCCCCCTATTGCTCCTTCCAGGCAAAAAGGGAAGAAACATGATAAAAGTCACAAAAGTTATATCCATAAAAAATATAAAAAATACGAAAACAACTTTGTTAAACCTAATGATTTTTATGCTAAAAAGAAAAATGTTTCTAAAAAATATGATAAACAAATGGTCAAGTAAAGGTAAATGTTTTAACTGTGGAAAACCTAGTCATTTCAGTAAGGATTGCAATCAAAAACCTGGTAAATTAAAGAATAAGTTTAACATGTTAAATATTAATGATAAAGAGCAAGAAGAATTGTTCAGAATCCTTGAATCAAACAATTCGTCTGATTCTTTGGAAGATGATTTTTCTTCTTCATCTGATTCTTGTTATCAATCTGCTGATGATTCTTCTGATTCTCCTAATATTAAAATTGGTTGTAGAGATTCCTGTTGTAATGTTATTAACTCTGTTAATACTCTCTCTAAGGGTGAAGAAAATGAAAAATTAATAATTCAGTTAATAAATCAAATTCAAAACCCTGAGTTACAAAACGAATATTTGGATAAGTTTAAGAAGAATTTGTTAAAAGATGAAACTAGTAAAAAATTGAAATCAACCATAAGCTTTGAAGAAACTTTGGAAAGATTTAATAAAAAGAAATCTAAAGATTTAACTGTTAATGATCTCCAACATGAAATTACTATTGTTAAACAAGAAATGATTGATTTAAAAAATGAGTTTAGAAATATTAAAAATGATAATCACAATATTAAACAAGAATTAATAATGTTAAAAATTGATAAAAGCCTTGATAAACCACATTCTGATAATGAACAAGATGAGCACAAGGATGGAGATGAATCCAGTCAACAAGCCCTTCTTTCTGATAAAGGTATTGTTGGTAACTCTCAAATTAGTCTTGTTCACAAATTGATTCCTCCAAAATGGTTTACAAAAGTTAAAATTGTTGTTTCTCCTGATTATTATTTCACTGTTATTGCTATGATTGATTTTGGTGCAGATATGAACTGTATCCAAGAAGGATTGATTCCTTCAAAGTATTTTGAAAAATCTACTGAAAGATTTTTTTCTGCTAATGGTTCTCAGATGAAAATTAAATATGAATTGAATAATACTCATGTGTGCCATGATAATGTCTGTTTCAAGATTCCTTCTGTTCTTGTTAAAAATTTGACTGATAAAGTGATTTTTGGTTTGCCTTTTATAAATGCTCTGTATCCTTTTCTTGTTGAGCATGACGGAATTACTACTGATCCTTTTGGACAGATAGTAAAATTCAAATTTGCTTCAAAGACTGAAATAGATATTGATAATTTGCCTTATGAAAAAGATTCTTCCATAAATGCTCTTATCCAAGAACTAAAGATGAGTTGTTGTCAATGTTTCACAGATGATTTTAAAGGTAATACTCATAGGGCTAATACTATCAACCGTCCTAACATCATCAATACTTCTTTGTAGGAATCAGACGATGATGCGAGGATAAGTACCACTACCACTAATAAGTGGGATAATAGTAATATTTATACTTATACCACTAGTAAGTGGATTATTATGGCTCCAAAGGGAAAAGCCCCTGTACAGGACTATTCTTAACCTAAAAGGCTCCCAGCGGGATGACCTTTCAACATGCATGAAGGCGCTTCTTATGGGGTAAAATCCATTGGAGCAACATCCCTTCAAGGAGATGTCCCGGCAGAGGTGACATACTCTAATGGTGATATAATAATTGTTTTACAGGAAGTTTTAGCTCGAAATTTACAATTCCACAATGGTATCTACTCAGAGTTACCAGATTCTATTAAACTAATTCTTGATAACCTTCAATTTGCTTTTACCAAAAACCACCGTGATGTTTTTCAAAAAACCCTCCAAGCTCTCGAAATCCACCTTGCTAACCTTACTACTCAAAATGAAGTTTATGCATGCTACTATGCTAACCTTGTTTCAGAAAAAAAAAACCTGTGCTTCAGAAGATGACCTTGTTTTAGAAAATGATGCTTTTGGAAGCCATCTTGTTAACCATTCAAATATTACAAATGATCCCTACCTTAATCAAATCTTTGGCAAAGAGGATATCCATTCAAAGGATAAAATGACTATAATGGGCATTGATTATGCTAGATTGAGTCTTAAGACCCAATCCATGTTAAGAAGTGATGTTGCCAACTTGCCAACAGATATACAATTACGTATTCTAGAAAGCAAGGTTATGTTTAGGTCTTTTGATCTATGGTTTAAAAATTTCAAGAAACTTGTTACTGCTACTATTCCTGATCCAGATGAGCTAGATGAAGGTGATAATGTTTTTCTCCAATTAGAATGGGAAGAACACTTTGGGAGTACTCTCAGAGTGTATGAAAAGAAACACCCATTTCCTAGCCTCCTGATAAATTATGATGATAGTTCATATATTGCTAATGATATAGATGATGATAATGATAGGGACCCTTATTGGCTCTCTCAAATGTTTGAATATGGCTTTATCCAGTTCATAAGATTAGCAGGCCATTTTCTAGCCAGCCAATTCCCACAAATTATTCAAGATGCTATTAAAAGATTTAACAGTCCTTTTGTTTCCATCAGATGTTGGAGTACGTTACCAAAATGGTAAAGAGATAACTGGATGAACGTCCAGCCCTTAAAGCATCTCATTCTCATTAATGGTCACACTCACCAAGGGCCATGGTATGATGGAAATTCTCAATTGTCCTTTGCTGATCCTTTTACTCTAGCCGAATGTTGGAGAAATGATTTTAATAACCAAATTATTAATGTTGCTCAGAATCTATGGAAAAATTATCATTTCATGGGTAGCAAGGACAGAATTTATGCCTTTGGTCCCAGACCATATTCTGATGCTATTGCTCATTTACGGGTGGCTGATCATTGTAATCCTATAAGGCTTCTCATCCCGGGGAAAACTCCAGCGTTTTAGCCAATTTTATATTGTGGATTCTGTAATCAGTATGCTATTTACCATGAGCATGATTGTGATTCTCCATGAGGCCCCTTTGATGGTTATCCTTCTAATGCTCCTTCCACTGATTAAAGAAGGGTTTTTACTGATAAAGGTGACACTCTTGTTCGACTGGCGTGCACAAAGGCCAAAATGCTTTAAAAATTTTGTTACTGAAAATCCGGATCTATTTCATGATACCCCGGATTTGGCGGAAGATTTTGATTCTCCTATTTGTCTGGCCTGCACAATGGCCAAAAACTTCAATGATTACTACTGCTAAAAGATTGTTTCCCACAAATTTAATGTTTTTGAAGATTCTCATTTGTTATTTTGTGATTGGTTCTTTTGGGCACCAAGGATATGGCCTAAAGCTAAAGGGTGGTCTAGTATCTATAGACACCCATTATTTTGGCCTAGATTCTCACATTTTCAGAAGTTGTAGCTCTACAATTGATTCCTTACAATTTGGAGACAAAAAGAAGAATTTCACTATTTAGTCACTATTCATCTGTCATTATTCATCCGTTACTGTTCATGTCACTATTCACTCCGATTTTTGCCTATTTAAGGGGGGTTGTCCCTTATGTTCAAAACAAGTTATATATATATATATATATATCTGTAAAACCCAATTAAAACCGACCAACAGGGAAAAAAAAAAAAGTTTTCTTGCAAACAAGCTAGATGAATGACTATCTAGATAGATAATGATGAATGACGAGTTAAAAAGTAGAAAGAGAAATTAATAGTAAATATATATATATATATATATATATATAAAATGACCCACCATTCAGAAGATTAGAGAAATCTGATCATGGTGGATATTGAACTAACTTCGTTTCGTAATGTATTGTAATCCTGCATATCAAGATTTAAAATAAAGTCTACAGGGAAGACACAATTTTATCCAAAAATAAAAAGAGGAAGACAAGTAGGACAAAACCATTATTATTACATTTTGCAAATGCTCACAAACGTTTTCTTTTTTGAGCATATGTAGAAGACAAGTAGTCTTAATTTCTTTTCAAATAAGGCGTTTCTAATATTCTACAAAGATATTGCTAAAATCACCCGCTAAATTTAGCTATGACTCATTATCATGATTAAATTTTGGAAATGCTCGCAAATTTATTCTTTCTTAAGCAAATGTGGAAGACAAGTAATCTTGATTTCCTTTTTAGATAAGGCCTTATGTGGTGTTTATCTCATGGACACATCTGTGTACAATTGACCAAAGTTATGTGTATGCTAGAATTTAGGTGTGCCCATCAAAAAAAAAAAAAGAAGAAGAAGAATTTAGGTGTGGATAAAATATTTAAGTACTTGTCCCAGACGACAATGGAATAATAGAGTACAAATACTACTCGAAGATAAGTCCCAGTTGTGCGCGAAACTATGCCCACCAATTTCATCAATGTCAAGAAAATAGCGTTGAAGAAATAAAACCAATAATATCTGTTTTCTTCTGAGGGAATGAAATTGCCCACTTTACAGTAACAATGCTTTCACACAAATCTAAGATGATTCATGATTGTAGATAATGTTGACTTTGAATAAAGGTTACCTAAGCTATCTGATTAGCTTGCTTTGTCAAGGTATATGATTATACAAGTTCTTTCAGAATTAAATTTTTAGGTTTATCATTTGGGAGATTATCTGATTCCACAGATTTTGTTTAACTTTAATTTGGAGAGCTTTGTGCTTTCCATTTCCTTTTTTTTTTTTTTTCCTGGATTGATAATCAGTAATTGCACATACACTCCCATTGGGTCTTGACTCTTGAACCCACTATCTCACTGGACAAGAGGAACAATACTTCCTATTTCCATTTTAAATTGAGATATTTGCAGTTACTGGACCTTAGGGTGCGATGGTGGGGACCAAGTGCCTAATGGTTACAATTTTTTTTTGCGCCTAGAGCCTTAGAGCTCAACTACACCTCTTGGTGTTTCTAGTGAAGACATCCAGATTTCAAATCCCCCATCCCCAACTATTGAATTATTTAAAAAAAAAGGTTACAAATTTTGGTTGATATCATCCCCTTACAAATAATTCAATATGTTTCTTGAGGAGATAGGTCTACGTAAAGCATATACGGTGTTGTTGGTAGGAGAGGCATCCATTTAATGACTAAAAGGAGCATATTCTAGGGGCTCTTTGTTGTTTTTCTATCCGCCTAATAAGTAATAACTTATCTGGACATTGAAATTGCGGGTCTAAGATTCAAAGCCCGGTTGTTGTATGAGCTGAGTATCCCATTTTAAATGTACACGGTATCAGACAGAGCAATCTGCTCAGATGAGTTCAATCATCTCTATCCTCATTCCCGACTCGTACAGCTAAAAGCCTGGTGAATGATCTGAGGGCAGTGGAGTTCCAAGTTGTTTTGTAATTATTGTAATATATTTATGGAAAATTAATTTTTTTCCATTGTGGGTCATTTTCTAGTAAAAAAATGGTTAGGATTTTCGTGAACATAAAGTCTTTTTTATCAATATTATATTACTTAATTCATTAAAAAAATAATAAAATAAAAAAGTGGTTAGGATATTCTTTATCCATAAGATGCTATAATCCTCTTGCTAATATATTCCACATTAAGTTCCATACTATGACTAATTGTACAATATTAGAAACTTTTATTAACATACAAATGTGTTCCTTTTTATTATAAATTTATTTACATTTATTCCTCAATGTTCGATTCTGAAATTGACTTTACTAATTGATGCGGGGACATGACTCTCTTGATGACTCAGTAGCTGGGGGCATCGAATGCTCTGATTTAGTAGACGCAACTGTTGAAAGGTCCTTTGATGGTTTGCAAGATAATGAATCTTCTGAGTGCTTCAAATTCCCTCTAGAGAAGGTAATTCTTTTGCTCCTTTGGCCTAGAGCTTTTATTAGGATTGGGTTTGGTATGGTTTAGAGCAACTCCAATATGTAAATGATCAGAACACTTTCAACAAAGTCAAGTTTGCAACTCAGTTGTCGACCTCTCTTGCATCCATGACTCGAAATAGGAAATTCCCTTTCTTAGTCCAAGGGGTAGCACAATCAGTAGAAGGGATCACGCTTCATGAAGCAAAGGAGACTAGTTTAAATCTTCCCCTTCACTCTCCCTTTGGGGCCTAAATTAATTCTATACTACCTCTGGCTGATGAGAAAGAGGTGATTTGGAATTAATGGTGACAAGACAAGCATTTTTTTTTTTTCACTCTAGGAAATAGAAGTGTTGGGTAATCTTTGTCATACTTTTTGTATAAGCTGATATAAAAGTTTTGCTTTTTTAATATCAAGCATTAACTGGATCCTAAGTCACTACACTTCATGATTCACGTCCGATCAAATATTAGATTGATTTCGGTTTGGCTGTTAGATTTAATACAGTCCTGATATTATTTTCCTTTTTCACCTTTCTAGGTCAATGACGCTTGCCACTTGGTGCTCTTTGCCAGAGGACACCCATCTACTTTGGTGGGAGATATCTGAAGGTAAACCATTCTCAATAAAGAACTTTATTTCCTGTTTGGATTATATTAGCACTTAAATGTTTAAGAATTTAGTGTATTTGGTGTCTAGTTTATCAATTTCAATCTCTTGGCTACATGTAAATATTTCTTGTGTGTTTGGATACGGCTTATAAACTAGCCTTTAGCTTTTTAGCTTTTGTGTTCAGCTTTTTCAAACTTCACTTTTTCTTAATTTTTCTCACTTTTTCAAAGTATAGGTATAATTTAGCATACTTTCAGCCAAAAGTTAAAAAAAAAAAAAAGTTAAATAAGTTGTTTCCAAACGAATCGTATTACAATCAATCTTTCTTTATTTTGTTTGATTTCAAATATTTTAGTTTTAACAAGGAAACAGTTTGCTTCATTGCTGCTTCTTGTAAGAGCATGTGGGAGAGAAGAGAAAGTTGATGTACTAGACGTTAGTGAAGTTACTGGTCAACCGATTAGCTTACCCTAGAGTGAGTATGATCTAGTATGCAATCCAACAAAATGTTGGAATTGAGACCCTTTCTCTTAGTAAGGGGTTTCATGTGGCATATGTGTTCCTTCATCCAACTCTTCAGTCTAGGTCAAAACAAAAGCAAAATAAATGTGGAAAGAGTGCATATGACATGTTTGCTTAAAAATTGAGGTGGTCCCTTTAGAGACATTAAATAAAACTTTAAACAATGAGGTGAACACCCTACATTAGATCATGTAGTCATCCTTCTTAATTGGAGGCAGACACCTTCGACAAGAGAACAAATACAGCCCCCCCCCCCCCCCCCGGCGTAAAGAAAAAAACTCATACACGCACTAATAGATTTGATTTCCATTTAGAGTATTAGAATTTGTAGAGCTAGGATGTCTCGTGTGTGGAAATGTTCTTGAATAATCCAATATGATCTATTATTAGACATCAAATAAAGTTTTGCAAGAATTTTGTTCTGTTAAATCTGGCAAATACATCTTGATACATATTTTACATTATTGGAGAATCTACATATTACAATATGTGAATCTATATATATTTGTTTTCTATTCAGAATATCAAATTCCCTAGAGCTAGCAAGCCCTCATGTGTGGATATGATCTTGAATCATTTGTTCTGATATATTATTAGACATCAAACAGAGTATCTGCAAGAGTGTTTTTCTATTAAATATGGAAACATACATCGTGATATCTATTTTACATTATCGGAGCATCTATGTTTCTTTAGGCTCCTTCATGTTCTTTTCACATGAAGTAGTCTTTCCTCAATAAAATATATTGGAGCATCTATGTATTACAATGCTACTGGACACTTGAATCACTAGTTTTAGTGGCAAAGCAACATTGACGATTTAATTTGAACTTGAAAAGTGTATACTATGCAACTTGCAGTCCATGCTATCAGTCTCACTCAGTTACTCTTTGTATTGTAGTACTCAAGAAATGTGAGTCAAACACGATGGATCATTGATGATGAAAGAATGGGAGAAGCATTTATTGAGGTACTATCTACTTTTCGGGAAATTATTGTGTACTCCCGGAGTACTATAAATGCATGCTCCCTCCTCTCACATAAATGGTGGACCCCACTAATTAAATTTATGGTGGGACCCACCATTCATGTGAGAGGAAGGAGCACGCATTTATGGTACTCCGGGAGTACCTAATAATTTTCCCTACTTTTCTGATCTTGGTGATTATTACTCTAACTAGTCGCAAACCCGCGCGTTGCGCGTAATAATTTTTTAGATAAAATATTATTTTAGTCCCTAGACTTTATAAAGATTATTTTTTTAATAAAAAATAGTTTTATCATATTTTTCATAATATTGTCTATTCGTTATTTTAAAGTCATGGTATATGAAGATTATGATTATATATATATATATAATTTCCCTAGTTAGAGTTTGATTAGTTTTAAGTTTAAATTTTGTATTATTATATTTAATTGTTGATTTTATTGCAATATAAAATTTTCAATGTCCTCTGTGTAGTCATCTCTATTGTTGACCACCATTTTAATTTTCCAAATAGGGTTATTAATTGACGTTTGATTTCATTTCTTTTTTCTTTCCCTTCATTTATTTTTTATTACTTTGTATGTTCCCTTGCTAGTTGTAAATTTTATGGTTATCAATAAGAAATAGATATTATGGATGGCTTAAATAGTTATAGATGTAGTTACGTTAGTGGTATGTCAAAAGGGGTTTTTTTCTTTTCTTTTTACTTCTAAAATTTCAAGGAAATATGAAAGGCATTTCTCTAGTTTGGTCTCAATCAATTAAGATATTCATAATATATTAACGGAAGTAATAATGAGTTGTAAATTTTTTTTAATGTATGAAGTGGTTAGGTTAGTGGTATCTCAAAGGTTTTATAAAAATAATTTAAAAAATAATTCCAAGGAAATGTAAAAGGTCTTTTTTTGAAAAAAGAAATTGTGACTTTTTGAATTGTAGAAATATGATTGTTTCAATTAACTTGTTTATAGATTTCATTATTAAGTTATAAACATATAATTAAAGTAGATGAATATATAAATGCAAAATTATATGTAAAGTTATAACCGCACAAGATAAATATGTATAGATAAATTTTTTTTTTTTTAATTATTCATGAATCATTATTTCATTGTTTACTTATAAATATCTAAATTAATTTTTTTTTTGAAAAAAAATCTAAATTAATATAGATGAATATGTAAAGGTAAAATTATATGAAAAGTTAAAAAAGATATTTTAATTTTTAAATAATGGAGTTTTTAAGTCACCTTAAATGGGAAAATGTTTAAAATATATATATAAGAAAAATTAGAAACAAAAAATGATGACATGACTACTGATGTGACTCAATGTGAACATAGCAACATTAAATGCTACGCTTCAGTTTTTAATAATATTAATTAATAATAGTATGGGGGATGTGATTGGATTTAAATGTTGAATAAAATAAGATGAGAGGAAAAAAGAGTAAAAATAAAATACATAACAATAAACATCAAAGTCATTCTGTGTAATATAATAACATTATATTGTTATATACTATATGTATAATGCAGTAGGATAATATTTAATTAAAAAGAATATAAAAGATAACAGCTTAAAACGCAAAACTAAATTGCATCGACCCAAAGTAGAATTCTAATTAACAAAAAAAATCATCAATTGATGCAATAAAAATAAAAAAACCAAACAAAAAATGAAAAACAAATTGAGAGAGAGAGAGAGAGAGAGAGAGAGAGAGAGAGAGAAGTAACTTTTTTAGAATGAAAAAAAAATGTCAAATTTATAGTAAGATGTTAAGAATAAGAAGAGTCAAAATAAACGAAGATAAAAAGCTAGAGAAAAAAATGATACTAAGGTAGAAAGCAGTGGAGAGATGAAGAGGGAAAAGGGAGGGGGAGTTTTGGAAAATTAATAATAAAAATAATTGTTAAAAAATATTTTAATTTTTAAATAATAGAGCTTTTAAGTTACTTTAAATGTGAAAATTTAAATATATATATATATATATATATATATAGAAAAATTGGAAATAAAAAATGATGACGTGGCTGCTAATATGGCTTAACGTGAGCATAACAAAATTAAATGCTATGCTTTAGCTTTTAGTATTCTATGTAATATAATAACATTATATTGTTATATACTATATGTATAATGCAGTAGGATAATATGTAATTAAAGAGAATATAAAAGATGATAACTTAAAACACAAAACTAAATTGCATCAACCCAAAGTAGAATTCTAATTAACAAAAAAAAAAATTCATCAATTGATGCAATAAAAAAAAATCAAACAAAAAATGAAAAACAAATTGAGAGAGAGAGAGAGAGAGAAGTAACCTTTTTGTGTGAGAAAACTATGCATAGAATGAATAAAAAAAAAATTCAAATTTATAATAAGATGTTGAGAATAAGAAGAGTCAACATAAAGGAAGATAAAAAATGATATTAAGGTAGAAAGTAGTGGGGAGATGACGAGGGAAAAGGGAGGGGGAGTTTTGGAAAATTAACAATAAAAATAATTGTTGAAAGATATTTTAATTTTTAAATAATAGAGCTTTTAAGTCACCTTAAATGAGAAAATTTTAAAAAATATATATATATATTGAAAAATTGGAAATAAAAAATGATGACGTGGTTGCTGATATGACTCAACGTGAGCGTAGCAAAATTAAACACTGCGCTTTAGCTTTTAGTAATTTATAGATTGAGGTTGTTTCTATGAAGCAATGGGTAAAAAACTGACAGTGTAATGTGCTTACTCTCTAGGAGATAATAGGCAGCAACATCCAACCTCTGTGTCAAGGTGACAATTATGAGTTTCATGCTGCTGGAAGAAAGGATATTGATGTACTAAACATCTGCTTTCCTTGCTGCAATTTTGACCCAAATGATGAAATCCTGAATTATGGAACTTATTTTTTCAGGTTCGAATGTTCGGTTCAGGTAGGCCTTTCCTGGTTGAGGTACAACATGCACGTCGAATACCATCTAAGGCATTTGTAAGAGAATTAGAAACAAACATAAACAATTTGGAAAATAAATTGGTGAGTTCAATGCCAATTGTATCTACACTTCTTCCTGATATTAAAAAAACATGATTATGATCGACGGTGCATAAAACATTTTGAGATGCAGGTTGGTGTAAAAAATTTGAAAGTTGTAGGCATTGAGGGGAAGACCATGATGAGTGAGGGAGAAGCAAAGAAGCAGGTTTATGTTTATTTAATTATTTCTTTGTTTATATATGTTAGGTTCTAAGGAATTAGGAACTAATGTATTAGAACTCTATTTTGTAATGTTGGCAAACCATGATCAAAAAGTTTTTAGTCTTGTTTAGATTTGCTCAAAGTATATGCTTTTTATGTAAAGTTGGAATCAAGTTGCTGTAGGATTTACTATGTAAATCTACCTGGCTCGATCGATCAAGAATTAGACTTGATCGATCAAAGCTCGTGTAGATTTTTTTTTTTCTACAAAATTTCCAACTCAGCCCAAGCCCGTTTGACGTGTAGGGTTTTATGTTTTACCTCAAGTATAAAAGGGAAAACCCTAGCCACGTTTTAGGTTGCTCATTATGTTGTGTGTGTGAATCTTTTGTGAGATCAAGAGGTGGCCTTCACACATACTTCGTGTTTCTAAGATTCAAGATTATGTCAAGAACTTGACGATCAATTCAGTTGCTGATTTAAGGGGTTAAAGAAACACAAGTGGGAGTGCTTGTACTTGCTGGGAATCTAAGAAAGAAGCAGTCCATGGACTCGAAGCTATCACCTGGTCGTGGTAGTAAGTTTCCTACTTGAGGTAGCAATAAGATGTTAGTGATCTAAGTTGCTATTGTGTAAACTTCAATTCTTTCATAGTGGATTCAGTTTTACCTTGAGGATAGCTAGGTTAAATCCTCCCCAGGTTTTTTACCGGTTTGGTTTTCCTAGGTTATCATATTGTTGTATTCTTTATTTTCCGCACTTTACAATAATATGATGTTTGTGATAACCTAGACTTGATAATTTGACTAAGTAATCACTAGGCTTATTAACTAGGTTAATCCGGTTTTGTTTTAAGGGGTCTAAAAGCAAACAATATATATGTGTGCGTGTGTGTATTACACTTGGTATGCTCTTTTTTACTTATATAAAAAAAAAAAATATATATATATATATATATATATATATATATATTACACTTTGTGTAATTTTAAGCAATTTTACACCATCTAATAACTTTTTAATAGATTAATATTTTGAAAATCCCACCATTAGATTACATGTTTCCTATGTTCTTAACACATGCCAAATTTTGTACCAATCTAATGTTATTTTCTATTTAATCCATAAGTTTATCTTTTATGCATAATTTTAAAATATAAAAAATTGAAATTTAAACATGTGACTAACCAATGATGCACGGATCTCAGCACCTGACTAACTCCACCAACTTGAAGAAGATGTTGGTTCCCAAGTTCTTCACTTCATCAACAATGAAGATCAGGAAGGTCCTTGGTTACAAAACCCTTGGCGTAAAGGTGCAATAGCTTCTTCAGAAAGAATGATGAACTAGGTCGCTATCTGCATGCGCGACAACCTTTAAAATAAGTCTTATATATATTTAGGGTTGTGAGAGAAGAAACCCTATACAAATATTTCAGTATGGGCCAAAAATCAGATCTGAAATTTCTGATTTTGCAAGTCTCTACAGAAACAGCTTGTGTCAAGCTTATGTCCAGCTTCAACATTAAATCTTGATAGAAGTTTTTTTGTCAAGATAGCTGTCGAGCTTTAATGAATAGCTCTTTTTGACTTGTTTCTTGATCAGATCTTCACGGCTTTAACACTTGACTTGAACAACATGTTTCTTGAAGTCTTAAACAATATTTTGGAGCTTGAATTCCTATAAATGTAGAGAATGTTCCTAAATTTAGCCACAATAGGTTTGGTTTTAGTTGATTCAAAGCAGAACTATTTGTTACAAGAGTATGTACATCATTGGCATGTAACCACACAAGAAGATTGGAAATTCCAAGTTTACTTCTAAGTTCTAACTACAGCTAAACCATCCCACAAAACCCAAAAGTTCAACATCAAGCCTTTCTAGTGAATGACCCTTTCAATTTTCGATTTAATTATAGGCAATGGCCATGCATAAGCATGGAAACAAGCCCCACATGCTTATGGATAAGAAAGATATCAACCATTTGTTATTTAAAGGCTGCAGCTTAATGTGTTTTAATTATTTGCAATTGTCATAATGTGCATGGATAAGAAAGCTTATCAACCCCTGACTTATAGAATAATTGCAGCTATCGATGTATACCATTATTGTGATGTGCATGGTGGAACCACCTCATATTTTATTGAATAAATTTGTAGAATAAATAGACTGATGTGGGTATTTTGTAAAAATGGATGTGTAAAATAGAAAAAAGTAGTTTTTTTTTATAGGCCAAAAACGAATTGACCCCTTATGATAGATTAATTGATTAATTAGCCAAGTTTATTAATTAATCAAATTAACATGCAAATGCATGGTAGCACAAAAAAATCACCAATAAACTAAGTATGCAACGGAAAATAAATTGACACGGTAATTTGTTTATGAATGGGGAAAACCTACAGGGCAAAAACCCCACCAGGTGATTTTAAGGTCACCACTCCCGAGAATCCACTATTATCACAACAAGTGGTTACAAGTAAAGGAATCCCAATACTTTATACCAACCTACAGTTGAACCCTTACCCTAATACACAATTGGACTTGTAATGTAGTGATAATCTCTCCTTTTCAATGCACGGCTCCAAGTATGTGACTAACCAATTGCGTGGATCCCAGTATGTGACTTCAATCACCAACTGGAGAAGGTTGTTGGCTGCAAAGTTCTTCAGTTCATCACACGATGAAGATCAAGAAGATACTTGGTCACAAAACCCAACAGTGCACAAACACAACAACTTTTTCACAAGAAAGATGAACTAGGGCAAATTCTGTCTTCGATCACAATTTGCTTGAACAAACTTTGCTTAACACTTGTGCAACTTGTGAACACTTTTACGGCCCTTAAAATAATCATTTTATATGTCTAGGGTTCTGAGAAAAGAAAGCTCAAACATACAATCACGGATTAGAGTCAAAACAGAACTGAAATTCGGTTTTTCATAAACCTCAACATATACCCTATCTATCGAGCTTTTGTCGAGCCACGAGCTTCAATAGCTCTACAGGTCTTAATAGATAGCTAGCTGTCGAGCTAGCTATCGAGCTTTAATGAACAACACTTTCTACACTTGAATCTTGGACAGACTTGCATGGCTTTATTACTTGATCTTGAAACACGGTTTATTGAAGTATTAACTACATCCTAGATCTACCCAATTACAAGTAAAGTGCGTTTTGTCAAAAAATTAGCCAATTACACAAAATAGTGACATATGTTCCTAACTTGTGAAACACATGTCTTAACATTTTTTTTATTTTTTTTTGGGTGCAAAATAGATGGAAAGTTTACATTCATTGATGTGGATGCTCTAAGTCTTATGTTGTGTTGTACAATCAAGTGTCATGGTGTCTCGACTTTCTCTTGCAACTTACACTATTCAAGATAAAGTACCGTTTATTGTAATGTCAATGTGTTAGGTTAGTCCAAAAGACTTTTTTGAGTTTCAAAAAAGACTTTTTTTGATAACAGGTTAGTCCAAAAGACTACTTTACCCTCCTTAGTCTAAAAACATTAAAGTTGCAAACAAGAGGACATAGATAGTCATAGAGAGGGGATGAAACCCATAACATACCGGTACCTCCCAAACAAATACATATTTCTCGAATAGTTTTACAATAGTCTTTTGCTATTTCTCTTGTTTTCTATATTCTCAATGCTCATAAATTTTGTTAAAGGGCAGATGAGGAAGAGGTTCAAGAGGTAGGAGCTGCAAAGGCTACATCCGTTGTCTCCATGCATGGCTGCTTTGTAGAAAGCTGTGTTGCACTCTTTCAGATAGACTCCTTACTTATAGCACCCGTGAAATGGAAGAGAAAAGAAGGAGGAATAGTGATGTGCACGTGTGTAAGGATATATGTGATAGCTGAAGGAAAGATGAGCTTATCACATGTAGCAGTGTCTTGATAGAAATCTAAAATAAATACTATCATGTGTGATGGAAATTCTTTAGATATACCTTCCATGAGAGAAAGAAGGAAACGAGCATGAGGCTCGGTGATAGTGCTATAGTGTGACTGTGGAGTAAGTACAAAGGTCATCACTATATTAAGGATCCGTGGACCCTTAGCAAACTTAGTGGTGGAGAAATTTAGGGTACCTCCCCACAACATGGCCTCCTCACAGATGAGTAAGGCAAACTCGTCTCTAGAGATGGAAGAGAAACGATGATGACTAGGGTAATTTGGACAAACCACCCTAGGGACACATAGTACCTCGAAAATGAGCTCTGGGGTAACTACGATACATTTACCTCAGAATACCATAGTAAACCTAGGTACAGAGTTATTGATGGCGTGCATGTTGGAGTAAAGCTTTTGTATGAACATGTTGGTACACCTACAGGGTTTCTGACAAAGAGAAGCCCATCCCCGAGAGCTAAACACACCAGATAGAGAAGTGTCTAGGAAGTCTAACAGAATGACCTAGTGTTTCAAATGAATTGTCCTATCAAAGAAGTTTTCAAAGAAGTCATATCGTGCCTTCTCATCATGGAACTGAATAGAATCAAAGGGAAAAGAAGAAGAAGAAGAAGAACCACGATGGACTGGGTTTTTAGACAGAACAGATTTTTTAGGTGTTATGATAAGGAGACTAAATGCGAGAGAGAGAGAGAGAGAGAGAGAGAGAGAGAGAGAGAGGGAAAGAAGATGTAGAGTCACAGTAGAAGGTAAGGCACAAGAAAGAGAAGAAAAAATCATGCAATGCATGATAATCCATGAACTTGTTAAGTGCTAAAGAAAATTACATCATGGGTAGAAACCTAATCTAACCTAACAACACTCACAAGATATAATCGTCACATAATCCTAAATGCATGAAACATTGTTATAATGAACATAGAATGCAATGCATAAGCATGTAAGATCAAATTACCAAAACCCATCCCAAAATTTTTTACAAAAACACAAAAACATCAAGTTCCCCACCCCCCCCCCCAAAAAAAAAAAAAAACTTGAAAACCTAGGTCTACATGCATGAAATACATGAAGAAAGAGAAAAAGGAGAGATCAAGAGCACTTACCAAGTGAAGGAGGCTTGGATTAGGACGAAAATGAAAAGGGAAGAAGGATTTTAGAGAGAAGAAGGATCTTGGGTCGAAAAAGGAGAGAGAGAGAGATCCAGATATTTGAAGTGGTTCAAAACTGGGTCAGACCTCAAAAGTATTTATATAAAACATAGCTCGATAGATCGAGAGGTATCAAGGAGGTGTCGACGGCTAAAGTCTCGATAGATCAAAGAACGTATCAAGCATCTATCAAGCAAACAGAGACTTCAAAGAATTTGGCTTGATGGATCAGGATATTTGTCGATAGGTGTCGAGAACAAGCCTAAAAATCTCAATAGAAGTAGCATGTATCGGGAGGTATCAAGCAGCTATTGAACTGCTATTGAGATGCCTGAAAAGAGGTTTCCAAGGAGGAGAAGCAACACAAGATGAAAGCAAACAAGATACACCCTAAAATAAGCAATCAAAGAGCATTTTAAACATAAAAGCATAACCTCAACTCTAGATGCAAAGCATTCCTAAATAAAAAACACACTAAACAAGTCTAACCAAATTTTATTTCAAAACATGTTTAGACTATTTAGAAAGTGTATACTACCACAAGTATCCCTTGTGATGGCCAAATCACATTGTACCTGTACAATAGTATCAAAAGTAGCAAAGAATATACATGTTGTGTGTGAACCTTTTGCAAGAGAACATAAGTAAATCATTATGTGAAAAGTAATAATATAAGAGGATCAAATACATTCACACACAATCATAATTGTTTGATGGGAACCATCACCTTTGAGGTATATCATATAACTCCCACATAGCCTAAAAACATGCTTGCAACATTATTAAAAGCATTTTGATTCTTTTCGCTTTTCATGTTCTCTGCATTTTTTTTTTTAAGCATATCATGCATGGGCATATAAGAGAGAAAAGAAAATATCCAACTATGTAAGTTTGAACATCCTTATTTTGTGGTGTAAGTGCTACACCTTACCGAGCACAGCTTTTATGAATTGCACACAAATGTGTTATGATTGACGAGTCTTAGTGGTGAGATGGTTATTTATAATTTTCTCTTAGGATTTTCTTGTCCTTCTTGTCAAAAAGAGTGATTTAAGATATAAAAGATAAGAGATCAACCAAATCATACAAATCACATAAAAGAGTCACAAATCTCACATTGCTTAGTTATGCATGAAGATGTTCATCTAAGTTACAAGAGATACAAAGTTCAGAACTTTGTTTCAAAGGCCATCCAAGATACACAAGTACCAATATACACAAAGACACACTATTTTTGTATTTTTCTGATTTTTTTATTTTTAAAAAAATTAAAACAAAACAAAAGCTAACCAACAAAAAAACAAAGCATCAAAACTAGATTTACTCAAACCACAACATGAACCATGCAAAAGGTCAAAAAAGAGAAGAAATCAATTAGAGTATTTTTCCTTCCAGACGAGAGACTTGGATGAGGATCCTTTCTTTTGCTTGAACCTTTATTTAGATGGATAAGAAGGAGAGTTGAAACCATTTAGGTTCGAGAGAAGCATGACCGCCTTAAGAGGTTCTCCAAGTGGGGCTAAAGAAAGTTGGCATTGATTTTGGTTTCCTAGAGATGACACACTATTGCTTTGTTGAGTGGCGAAACACTTATAGCAATTTGGACAAGTGTGCCGAGATGCTCCACAATAGTGACAGAAGTGAGGCTGCTTTGGTTGAGACATCTTGTTGCTGGAGCGATGATTATTCTGCTTCATTTCTTTCTCACCAACCTTAGGGGGTGCTCCTAGAATGGATTTTACTTTATCACTCCTATCCTCACTCACATTTTCAATTTTAGGCTTAGTTACCTCAAAGTTATCATTATTAGCAGGTAGAACAAAAATAACTCTATTTAAAACAATTGAAGAGGTACTACAAGAGGAGAGAGAGTGATCATACCCGAGAATTGTTTTGTTAGATGCAAACTTTTGGAAGTTCAGCATTTCATCTAGCTTGGAACTTGAAGTCCTTTCAAGTTGTGCTTGAAACTAAAACAGTTCAGCATCTTGTTTCTTGGTCTTTTCAACAAGAAGATTGTTCTCAAATCTCAATACTCCAGTGGTCAAATTAGATTCATCAACCTTGGTGAAGAGTTCCTCACGTTCCAACTCCACTTCATTGAGCTTTCTCATAGCCAACCTATATTGCTTCTCGTGCTTTTAAGAAACCTTGTACAGCTTGGCGTAGGCAGTGTGGATGTCATCCTGGTCATCCATCTTCTCAAACTTTCATTCCATTGGCTCTTTTTCCTCATCAATTACGTCTACTACTTCCTTAGTAGACTCAATGTGGTTGTGAAAGCACTCATTTTCCTATCTTGCTCATTTTCATCAGAATTTGCTTTTGGTTCCGTATCACTCAAGATGGCAGCTAGGGCTTTGCTTTTGCCAATGGATTTGGGATATGTGGGACATTCTTACTTCATGTGTCCAAATCCTTGACACTCATATCACTTTGGTCTAACAAGAACACTATTGCCTTGACCAGCATCCTTGAATTCTATCTTGGGACTTGAATTGAGAAAATGTAGATTGTTTGCGATGCTTATCACTTGGAGAACAAATACTAAGTAAATTTTAAACTATATATATAAACATTCAGATAAAAATATTAGAGAGCATGCCAATAATCAATTTCCATTACAATAAGCCACCAATATCTGACACTAAACTCAAACAATAAGGGCCCGTTTGGTTTAGAGGTAGCTCAGTTTTCATAACTTAGTATTCATAACTCATAACTCAAACTCAAAATCCATATCTCATAACTCAAAACCCACTATAACTCAAAAACTCCAAAATTTTTGTTTGTTAACAAAACCCAATCATATATCTCAACTTTTAAGTCCACCTTTTACCAAAATGGTGAAGCCCACCGATCTGTCTTTTTCAACTGTCTTCTTTCCTTACCCTCGTGACATTACACGAAGAACATGAAATCCACACCCAAACCCAATTTCATCACCACCACCAACAATATACCCAGATTCCACTACCATTAACACCTCTAATAGCCACACAAAAAATCCAAAAGAATGCACAGGAAACCCACAACCAAATCCCACATTGCCAAAGAAGAAGAAGAACAACGCAGAGCAAAAAAAAAAAAAAAAAAAAAAAAAAAAAAAAAACTGAAGCCAAAAGGTGGAGCTCCGACCCACTTGTCTCATGATCTCGTGGTCCACATGTCTCACGATCTAACCTGGGTTCAGTCCGACATCGTTTCTCGAATTCCCTATCACCGGCGAAGCTTCCGATCTCAAGGTCTGGTCTTGCTCTCTTTCTGATGCCACAAAAAAAAGAGAAGGAGAGCTCTAGGTTAGTGAGAAAAGAGAGCTCTAGGTAAAAGAAAAAGAATGAAGAAGGAGAAGAGACAGAGAAGAACCAGGAGAGAGACGTTACTTGATGGGACAAGTCATACGAGTGGGTCCCATTCTCTGCTTAATTTTACAAAAATGCCACTGAGTTATGTATCTTAAAAACTGAAAACATCGGATATTTTTTTTTGTGTTTCCATCACTCTAATTCAAAATGTGTGAGTTTTGAGTGATGGAAACACAATGTGAAAATCAAGCCAAACAAAAAAATTTGTGTGGGTCTCATCTGTTTTGATAACTCAGTTATGAGTTTTGGATCATATCACTCAAAACACCTTTAAACCAAACAAGCCCTAAATCTCCACAAAAATTAAAATCACATCAAATTCAAACAAGAGTCTCAGAGAGAGAGAGAGAGAGAGAGAGAGAGAGAGAGGGAGGAGCTAGGCAAGTTGTTACACATATGGTTACAACTTGCCCACAAGACAAGATTGTCAACGCCGTGGGGATATATGCCCCCAAGACTAGGTCAAGATAGAGCTATATGCCCCCAAGACAAGATTGTCAATGCCGTGGGGATATATGCCCCCAAGACTAGGTCAAGATAGAGCTATATGCCCCCAAGACTTGTTGAAAGGCCCGCAAATTAGCATATCCTGGATTTGGTGAACTTGTTGTAAGTATGACTTTGATAAACTTATGACACTTAGGCTGAAGAAGACAAAGAGGTCTTTTGCTTAAGTAGTTAGGTTTTAAAAAATCGGCTGAAATGACTAGAGTATCATTGCATATATAGTGTTGGCTGTTGAACATGAACATACCCTTCATGCCTTGCAAATTAGTTTTTAACTTTTTTCTTTATTAGCAGGAAAAGCTTTCAAAACTTGTTTAGACTTTTCCATGAGCCATCAATTATCTTGGAAGCATTTGTTAGTTACTAGTCCTCCATTTGTCTTCATGACATGGTGATACATTACTGCACAGTGGTTTAAGTCTAGTCTGCATCTTGTAGAGGAGATTATCTTTTCTGATTAAAGTAGTGACGTGCTATATATGTTATTTATAATTAGTTAACAGGTTAGCATTAGAAAAATGCAAAATCTTTTGATTGGGTATTCTTGTACATTTCATTGATTTCATAGATTGGTTCCTAGAAACTGTGGCATCCAGCCTTTTTTACTTATGTTTTTGTCAAACATGAGTATATCTTGGGCTTGTTGTTTTATTAAAGTATTGGTTAACAGTGTTTAAGAACCTGTGTTATTTTCAGCAGTAGATGGGAGACCTTTAAGATGTTAATTCTTAGTTTTGAGCAGTTAGGGAATGATATTGATCTCACATTTGTAGGCTGAAAAGATTGATAGGATGCACATGGTGAGGGATCAACTGAATATATTGTGAGGTGATCAATTAGAGGATCAATTTGGACAGATGTCAGGCCTTTTATTATAGCCTTGCCGTTTTAAACGTTGACAACTTCAAATGAATGCATGATCTTCTAGCTCATGCGTATTGCTTATCATTCTTCCTATTCTTCATCCCTTCGCTTATATATTTTACTTTTCTTAACAGGTACTAGAGTCAACAAATCATATTAATTCATGCAAACCAATTAACTGTTCAGATCCTTCGTATACTCAGACACTAGAATTTTTGCAGAAGCTGATAGAGCATTATAGGTGACGACATTACTCAGTTTTGCCCACTGAATTTGTGCTATTAATCATTAGAAAGTCTGGAGCTGGGCTCCACTAGTTACCAAGATGACTATAGAAGCTATGGAAGAAATATTGTAGACGGTTGCGAGCACAATTCATCTGCAAGTCTGACAGCCAATATATAAGAATGCTTGCTAATCTGTTGAGATGACATCGGAGGGGGACCTTAGACCTAATAATTAGGCCTAAACTGCATAGAGATTTTTTCTCACATTATTTTTGTCTTTAATCCTCAATATCAATTTTCTTCATCTTCTCCAAACTGTACATCATTCATTGTAACCATTTTTTATTCTTTTGTACGTTGTGGATAAGCCTCCATTAAGGTTAGGTTTACAAAGGTGTTGTATGTACATGTACTTCAAAGAAAGAAAAAGAAAAATCAATACAAATCTACATTACCATTACCATTCACTAAATATATTTTGTACGTTTTTGAGTATTGTATGAGTAAGGAATAAGTTATAGAAAACTGTAGCGATACACCCAACCTTACGCTTTTGCTAAATTTTACAACATGTTTAAATAAAAACTTGTAATTGGTACCCAATAATTCCAATGTAATCACAGCTCGTGAGGCCGAAAAGCCCAATAATAGCTACGAAGCCCATTAACTTGAAGCCCAAATTTTCTCGCTATAATACAAGAAAATATTAGTAATCAGAAGTTCAGAACCACCATTGCCTCTCTCTCTCTCACCCCTCTATTGGAGTTCCAAAACGATGTCGTTATGGAAGACGACAGTGCAACAACCTCTTCTACTACTACAAGCACAACTACAACAACACTGAATGCCAATGCATTCTTCTTCCTTCATTTCAATGAACACGATGAATCAGAAGAAGAAGAGTATGAGTAACAGAAGACCCATGTCAATTCACAAAGGAGAACCCACGTCTATGGTTGACAATTCCTTACGTGAACTCTTCCCCTTCTATTTATACTAACCCTCCATTCTCTTCTCTTTCTCAAACTCACAAAAGCCTCAAACTTTTCTCTCTCTTTCTCTATGTTTGTGAGGCTGTGGGCAATGGCACACCTAAGCTTTATGGTTTTGGTTTTGGCATTGTCTCTTGGCTCCACATTTGCAAACTCTCCAGTTCCCTCTCCATCATTATCTCTTGCTAAGCCACCAACTGTGCCTCATTCTGCACCAACTCTACCACCAACTGTGCCTCATTCCTCATTCTGCTCCAACTTCGACACCAACTGCGTCTCATACTTCCCTAACTCCGTCTCCAAAAGCATTGCCACCGACCCAATTGCCGTCTCTAAAGGCCACTCCTCGACCACCTCCACCCTTTCACTCTCCTTCTCCTTTTCCTTAAGAACCTTCTACTCCGTCACCAACCACTCCTCCTCCATCAATCGCAACTCCACCAGCCGATGCGTCTGCTTCACCCTTCATCTAAAGCTGCTATTTCAAACAGATTTGCCATCTCTGGGTCCCTAGCTATCAGTCTCCTCATTGCTGTTTTGGTCATTTAAAGCCTTTTGATTGCTCTTATGCTACACTGAATGAAGTTAACCACTCTCGTTTGGAAAATGGTCCATGCTTCCTTTGCAGTTTCAGTTGAGGATATTTTCTTAAACTCCTCATTCATGACTGCACTGAAAATGGCGTTCAATGCTCTACTATTGAAGTTTGCCGCTTTGATCTTTGCATCATCCAAATCAACTGACACTTCCTTTGGCTTAGTCCAACCAATCTCCACAGCTTGCCACACTTTCTCATCTAAAGACTGCAGGAAAGCTCTTGTGTGTACTTTCCAACATGTATAGTTAGTGCCATCAAATAAAAGAGGTATAATAGGAGACTGTCCTCTATCTATGACAAATTGGGGTCAATGGATTACACAGCAATGATTAAACCTAATCAGAGTGTGCCTGCTCTAATACTACTTGTTGGATTAAAATAAATTAGTCCCTTGCAAATTAATTAATTACCCAAGTTAATTAATTAGTTAAATTACACGCAATAGCGTGATAGCACAAACAAATCACCAAATAACTAAATGCAACGGAAAGTAAATTTGATACAGGTGATTTGTTTACAAATGGGAAAACCATCGAGGCAAAACCCCACTGGGTGAATTTTAGGTCACCACTTCTAAAAATCCACTATTATCAACTACAAGCGGTTACAAGTATAAGAAATCATGCCGAACCCTTTGGCCTATCCCAAAATACCAACCTACAGTTGAACTCTTACCCTAGTACCCAATTGAACTTGTATTGTAGCAGCAATCTTTCTGTTCAATGCACTAATCCCAGTACATGATTAACTCCACCAACTTGAAGAAGATATTGGCTGCAAAGTTCTTCACTTCATCAACAATGAAGATCAGTAAGCACTTTGGTTACAAAACCCTTAGCGTAAAGACACAATAGCTTCTTCAGAGAGAATGAAGAACTAGGTCGATATATGCATGCACAACGGCCTTTAAAATAAGCCTTATATATGTATAGGGTTATGAGAAAAAAAACCCTATATAGATATTTCAATATGGACCCTAAATCAGATCTGGAATTTCTGATTTTGTAAGTCTTGACAGAAACAGCTTGTGTCAAAAAACCCAAAACAGGAATGTTGTAGATAATTAAGTCACGATTCCAACCCATCCGGCCTTGAGTCAATTGGATTTTTGAGGAGAGAGATACGCCCAAAATACTGATCAGTGCTCAAATATGAGTTTTCCTTTTCAGATTCTGCCTCTTTTATTTCTTTCCTTATTTAAAGCTTCCAAACATGGTATACAACCTAAGCACTCCAGTAGCACGTCCTTACACTTTTACGCATGGTCCCCTAACTTCTCTTTAATTCTAGTTTGGCTTTCATTCTCTCACAAACTCTTGTAAACTCATTTTTTCCACATGATTTCCTGAAATTAGAAAATTACGCACAATAAATGACATCTTATTCAAGAAATTATGTAAAGATAAATAATAGGGACTAATGCAAATCATAGCTTAATTATACAAACTAAGCATAATAATAAGGAGATAACGCCCATATTAATATATAACAAGTATACATTTTAAGGCGTTACTGGATAGTTGGATATTTTTATAAAAAATTATATATTTCAAATTAAAATATAGTATCTTTTAATGTTTCAGTTTTATTTTTTTGAGAGAAATGTTTTGGTTTTATTTTACTTACCTATTTCAGAAACTTACCAAATGTGATAAGGATGACTTTTAATGTATTATAATGTCATGGGTTAATAGCTATAATTTTAATACATTGATTTCACATGCAGCTATATGCTTATTAGTTTATTAGATGACCGTTGATATATAATGTCATCATAATTATTTGATTTTAATACATAAACATTTAGTGGCTAAACGTATAGTAATATTTCCGTACCAAATACATTTTCCTTATAAACTGTTTCTGTTTTAAACGTTCTAGCGATTTTAACGTGGAAATTATTGATATATATTATAAATGTTTGTTATTTGATTTAAGGAGAAGTAAGAAGTTAAAAGTTTGTTAGTTACGAGTTAATGGTTATGGAAAATGTATTGAATTCTTTTGAATTCACTATTGCTACCTATAAAGCTATGTTAATGGGTATACTCTTCTTAACTACTATAAATATATATTAGTGGTTGTCAGCCTTATAGGTCCGGCTCAAGAGAGTGACATGGTCCATACTCAACCCCACCATCTAGAAACATACATGAATTGACGGTAAATTGCATCTTGTTATGAGAATACTTTAAAGCATCATTGAGGTAACATCTCTCCACTTTCTCTAATTTTATGGAAATTCTAATTTATATGATACGTGATTATTTATATAAATAATTTGAAGATTATTTATTAATCAATTATTGTTCTTAGGAACAAATATTTGAGATAATACAATGTTTACATGAAATATGATGTGATTATATATATATTCTTGTTATATATATATATATATATATTTGATAAATTGAATAACTTACTACGTTTATATATCTTGTCAATGAATAAAATCTTTCCTGATTTTTCTAGTTTTTTTTTTTTTTTTTTTTTTTGAGAAATAATTACAACATTCTGCTAACCCCGTAACTTAAATCATTTCCCCCATTTTCCCCTCTATATTTTTCTAAATTTGATTATAAGTGGTTGCAACCAAAGACGCATAAAGACCGATTGGACAAAGTTGAATTATTCAAAAACCCAAGTTTAGCAAATCCTATTCATCAACCATACTTATAATCACAAATCATCCCATAATTCTAGGAAGTATACAAAAAAACGACAGCCTTGCAACTTGCCAGTCCCTTATATATACCCTCTACGCCATTGTCAATGGAACACTGAAAAAAACAAGGAGAAGGCAAGCATAAAAAAAAAAAAAATAAACAAAATTAACACAAATACAGAAGCAAATTAATTGAATGGCCAACAAGTTCGTTGCAGTGTTTCTCGTGTGTATTGTTGTCGTTGCAGCATTCAGCATCCCAGCTGCTGCAGACTGCTACCAGGAATGCTACGATGGTTGCATTGCTAAACCAGACCATTCAGCACTCTACTGCGATTCTTCGTGTGGAGCTGATTGTGCGGAATACCCGGGTGCTGGTAGGTTTTAGAAATGAATAATGTTACAAGCACCACATTTTTCATAACTATAGACTAAACAAATACAAGGTCCTCTATTTTTTTTTTTTCTTTTTTCATTTTTTACATGGAAACCCCAATAATCCTATTGAATTGCTGGATGCCATACAAACCGGCCTTCATAACTTAGTGACACCAGATTCTTGTCTACAATTGACAAATTACCACCTCAATGCTTGTGGGGAAAAAAAAAATTATGAAAAAATTGTGCTATAGACTAAACAAATACAAGGTCGTCTTTAACTCTGTTTCTTTCCAATTTTTTTTTCCATGAAAACCCCGCTAATCCTATGGAATTTTTGGACACCATACAAACCGGCCTTCATATATATGTATATATTTAAACGTTTGTTCTTTGTGCAGCCACCTCTAAAATCAACCAACGCTGAGCGAATGGATGGGAGCACAAAGTCTTACACAAAGGAATAAAGGGAGATATTATAAAAAAAAAAGGAATAAAGGGAGATGGATCGTGGGAAAAATTAAGTTTTGTCCTAATGTATTCATTTTACAATTTGTAATACGTAAGACATTCTGTTAATTGTGATCATTTTATATTTGTAGTACGTATGACAATGTGTTATTAACATTATCGGTCTTATGAACTGGCTTGTCATCCATATTTTTCATGTCTAAAAAGTTCTTAATCTAAACCTAACAAAATTTATTCAAGGAAGAACTGAAGTCAATAAGATTCTTTATCAATTTATGAAATCTACTCTCATTAAAAAAAATTTTAAAAATGGCAAGTCATGTAGAAATCTCATATAATTAGAACTTGATTGTAGGAACCTCCACAGCAAAGAGTTCTTGAGATTTTAGCACAGATGGAATCTACTCTCATTAAAAAAAATTATAAAAAAAAAATGGCTTATTGCTTCTTCTTCTTCTTCTTCTTTTTTTTTTTTTTTTTTTTTTTTTTTTGAAAACGTACACATAGCACAAAAGGCAAAGAGAATGATGTTCTAAGACAAAGATATATAACTTGCATCATCTTCCTTTAAAAGTTATAATGACTTATGAGTGAAGTTTATAATGTGCTACCCTTTTTAGTTCTTCTGAAATGTCAGGATGAGTAATGCTTTAGACCAAACACAAACAATTTTACAATATTTTGGTTTTAACATTGGTTGTCCTCTATACTACTAATAACAAAATTCCTTATTTGGGTTTCGTCATTTTATATACCAAAATACTGTCAAGTTCATATGTTTAGAAAGTTTAAATAATAGGGTTAATATTGTAAAATTACTAATTTAAACAATCCTAAATTTTAGATAAATTTGGAAAAGTAGTTTTTCACACATTCACTTCCTCTCTCTCATAATTGTTTTTAACTAACTTATTTTAATACAACCATAACCCCTTATCCATATATTTTAAAATTAGTCACTTCTATCTCTCTTTATTCCTAAGGGCAAGTCAGTTACTAAAACTAAACATAAATAAATGTTTCTCTTCCATTGTTTAATGTTTTTTAGACCTCTTTCTTTTTCTCTCAAAGGAAGGAGTAGTCGTTTCCTATAAGGTAATTCTTATAGTGTTCTTTTTTTTCTTTTTCTTTTTCTTTTTATCATTTTATTGCTTATATGATTTTGATTGTTGCATATGATTTTTAGTTGCATCCTTTTCTTTTATTTTTTTTGGAAAATTTTGACTCTAAACCTATTAAAAAAAAAAAATCCTCATCATATGCATGAAACACGTATAGCTCAGTGTGGACCATATTGACATCACAATACTAATTAATAACTTGCCACTTAATCTTTACGCGAGTGCATACCCACATCGGAATTTTGTTTTTTATTTGTGTGCATATATGCCAGTACGAGTTTGTAGTGTATCTTAGAGAAAGAGAGAACGTTCAGCTTGTACAAAGTATGGTAGTCATAAACCATGATAAACTACTTTTATAGCTTTTGGCAAGAGTGGGGAAAGGGAACAAAGTTACAAAACAAAGGGAAAAGAACGCATTACATATCGCATTAGGCAAACACAAACTAAGGGGAGGTTTGGATTCGGCTTATTGCATCCATGTTTTGCTTTCAACGCGTTTCAGCCATTTTTTTTTTAGCCACACTTGTTAGCTTTTCATGCCGTGAACAGTGTATCTGTGCGCTGTTCATGGACCCACAAATTTCACTTTTCAGCAACTTTTTTCATTAAAAATGGGTCCCACGGCACTATTTACACATTTAAAAATTATTTTGCTACAGTGTTTTCAGTTTTTAGTTTTTAGTTTCAGCAAAATAAGTTCTATCCAAACGGACCCTAAGATTGGAAGAAGTTGGGGTCTGATATTACAGCCCTCTTGATCCAATCAGTTTGTTTAACCCAAAAGTTATAGCCATAGCAAGCAAACCTCCAATCAGAACCCTCAGTACAGACCTAAGCAATGGTGCCTTACCTAACATAGCACCCAACCACCCAAACACCAAAGCCAAGCTCATTGCACCCACCACCATTTCTACTCTTACCTTATACTCTTTTATGAACGAAGCTGCAACACCCATCATCAATGAAGCTGTAGAGAACAGCCCATCTTTGGCTCCTAACACAGCCGCACGTAACCATTGGGATCTTTTTGAGTAATCAAATTCCTTGGTTTCTATCTCTAGTGTTGATTGCTCCAGGTCATGAGTGGTGGGAATGGTGAATTTAGCACCATTCAGGGATGTTTGGACATTGGATGCCATGACAAAAAAAAAAAAAAAAAAAAGGTTGGTAACTAGCTAAATTAGTTGCTGAGGAAGGAGGTACTGAGGAGGAGGAAATGGAGAGGTGTGGAGAACACACGCCCTCAAGAAGCATATTTATGGATGGAGACGCCCAGCTACAGAGGCAAAAGTTGGGTATGGCTACTAATGAAAACCAAAAAGATAAAAAGAAAACCACTAAACTAGCACCATTTGCAAAGAGAATTACAAAGCTACCTACTAACACTATGGCAGTGGCTACCTCATTAACTAAAGAATGTTGAAACTATGAATTGAGGTTGGTCTAGTCTTTTCCAAGATCTAATGAAGTCAATAATGCCTTATATTGGGGACCGTAATTATTTGGTGTGTGTGGAATGGAGCACTACAACTAATGAAATAGATTGCTCGAAGAGTTTTGGACATCTACATTAAAAATAAATAAAATAAAAAATAAAAAATAAAAGTTGAAACTTTGAGGGACGTATGGTATCGAATGCTATAGGGCTCAAACAGTTGCATATGCGACCTAGATTAGGTAAACCAACCTGGAAATTAAGCCAAATTTCCCTAAAGGATAACTTTCACTTTGATGTTCTTGTGACTTCTGTCAAAAATTGTTTTGCCCACACATATGAACTGGCCTATTATAATTATTCTCTAATCACATCCCTACAGAAAGTGGAAAAAGACTCATCAAACATTTATCCAAAAAATTAAGTAAAAAGAAATCATCTCGGATATACCTTGTTTTGTTGCATCGTGCAAAAGTATTTAAACTTTCAAAAGAATGAAAAATTAAGATGATATATATATATATATATATATAAATTGCTTTCATTTACTTTGATTATACTTGCTATACCCCTACTTGGCTGGCTCTGTCGCCTACCTGGCTGGTTCAATAGCATTGCATTTAAGTTTACTCTCACTTGCATTACTTTCAACTTATATTATTATTGTATAACTGTGCTTCCGCTTCCAACGCTGTGTCCCTTCCCCCTTTATGGTATCAAAGCCATTCTTTTTTGGCCAGTGATAGTGGTGTTGTGTTCTTTGTCTCTCCGTCTGTGTCTACCCGAAACTTTGGTACTCCGTTGTTTTGTTCCCTTCTTACCGTCGTTGGCGCCACCCTAGTTGTAAAGTGAATTCCTAGAACCGAACTGTATGGCCCGTTTGAGCCAAGAGAGGGCGTGTAGGGCATAAGAGGTATAAGGTTGGTTAGGGTATGTGTTACGAAATGCAACGGTTGTGAGAAAAATATGATAATTGATTGTTAAAACTAGGATAGTATAGATAGATTGTGGAGATCCAACTCTTCTATCAGCTCCAGGACTGGTTGTCCTTCTGATATTGTAAATGAAGAAGATCACAATGTTGAAAAACATGGTGCTTTTGTTCTCATGTGTTTACATGATGCTAAATCTAAGAACTTTAAAGATAACATTTTTGGTATGGTTAATGTTTCTTTAAATCATGATCCTGTTTATTTTAAGCCTGAAGCTCCTTCTTCTGTTTGTCCATCTGATTCTGATTTTCCTTCTATTGATAACCCTGATTATGTTAAGCAATTGAAAGTTTTGACTGTTTTAAATGAAAGTTTTAAAGTTGATCTGATTCCTTTGTACGATGAGTTCATGCTTTCAAAAAACCGAATTAAAAGAAAATATTTCCAAGATAATTTTGCTCAGTCTGAAAGAGACCATGTTAAAAGAAAATGATTAGAAAAGATGAATCAATTGAAAAAACATATTTTTTTTTTGATTTTCTTGAAAACCATTATGTTTCAAATGATGAAGTTTCAAAACAACATTTGAGTGTGATAAAAAAATCAAATTTTGTTAAAGCAGCTGATAAAGCCATTGTTCGATCTAGTCATCCGCCTCTTGAGATAGTTTTGATAACTTGTCAAGATCAAAAGACGGAAGTTAAGGCCATTCCTTTCAAAATTGCTGATGATCAAACCCCTATCACTAGTATTATTGAACAAAACAATTTTACTAATGAATCCTTGCATGTTATTGGTCAGCAACATTATCGTATTGAAGAAAAAATTGTTGAAAGAACTGTTTCTATTGGAAAACCTGCTTTAGAAAAATCTGTTTTTGAGAAAATTGAGAAACCTTTGATTGATTTATCCAGTCAAAGAGAGAAAGTTATGTTCAAAACCTCTCAGTCTAAAATGCTTGAAGTTGTTGACAAAATGCTTTCTGATTTAAAGGTTAAAACTGAAGGTACTTCTAGAAGTACAGCTTGCACTATTTCAAAAAATTGAAAAGAAATTGTTTTTGATGAAAATACAGATTCTGATACTGTTTCATCTGTTTCTATTAAAAAGATTTTTGATGATGATTTACCAGAAATTAAAAGATTTGTTGGAAATCCCAAACCCATGTCTTTTACAAAAAACTGGTATTCTAGACCTACTCTTCCTGATATGCAGTTTGAAGAAAGAGTTTTTCAAACACAATTTTTTGTTTCTGTTGATAAGCTTTATGAATGGAATATTGATGGTTTGTCTGAAGAAGAAATCATTAATAAAATGAGTCATATGTCTATGGTTGGTATTGCTTATCAAAATAACCATGATCTTGATCAACCTGAAATTGTTAATTTACTTGTTACTGGTTTTTCTGGAACTCTTCATGGATGGTGGGATTCATATCTCACGGAAGACTCCAAAGATTCTATTAAAAATGTTGTTAAAAAGAATGATGAAGGTTTTCCTATTTTTGATGAAAGTATTGGTTGCGATATTCTTGATGGTGTTTATACTTTGATCTATACCATTCTCAAACATTTTGTTGGTACTCCATCTAATATTTCATCTCGAGTTTCTGATTTATTGAATAATTTGAGATGTCCTACTATGACTGATTACAGATGGTACCAAGATGTTTTTATTTCCAGAGTGATGCTTCGGAAAGATTGCCACAAGCCTAATTGGAAAGAAAGGTTTATTGACGGTCTGCCTCCAATCTTTGCTCATAAGGTAAAACAAGTGTTAATGGGTAAAAATGATTCTATTGATTATGATAACCTAACTTATGGTGACATTTTTAGTGCTATTAAAAAACTTGGTATTGATATGTGTAATGATGAAAAATTGTTAAAATACCATTTATAGAATAAGAAAAAAGCTAAATATGAAATGGGTAATTTTTGTGAACAATATGGTTTGCCCCCTATTGCTCCTTCCAGGCAAAAAGGGAAGAAACATGATAAAAGTCACAAAAGTTATATCCATCAAAAATATAAAAAATACGAAAACAACTTTGTTAAACCTAATGATTTTTATGCTAAAAAGAAAAATGTTTCTAAAAAATATGATAAACAAATGGTCAAGTAAAGGTAAATGTTTTAACTGTGGAAAACCTAGTCATTTCAGTAAGGATTGCAATCAAAAACCTGGTAAATTAAAGAATAAGTTTAACATGTTAAATATTAATGATAAAGAGCAAGAAGAATTGTTCAGAATCCTTGAATCAAACAATTCGTCTGATTCTTTGGAAGATGATTTTTCTTCTTCATCTGATTCTTGTTATCAATCTGCTGATGATTCTTCTGATTCTCCTAATATTAAAATTGGTTGTAGAGATTCCTTTTGTAATGTTATTAACTCTGTTAATACTCTCTCTAAGGGTGAAGAAAATGAAAAATTAATAATTCAGTTAATAAATCAAATTCAAAACCCTGAGTTACAAAACGAATATTTGGATAAGTTTAAGAAGAATTTGTTAAAAGATGAAACTAGTAAAAAATTGAAATCAACCATAAGCTTTGAAGAAACTTTGGAAAGATTTAATAAAAAGAAATCTAAAGATTTAACTGTTAATGATCTCCAACATGAAATTACTATTGTTAAACAAGAAATGATTGATTTAAAAAATGAGTTTAGAAATATTAAAAATGATAATCACAATATTAAACAAGAATTAATAATGTTAAAAATTGATAAAAGCCTTGATAAACCACATTCTGATAATGAACAAGATGAGCACAAGGATGGAGATGAATCCAGTCAACAAGCCCTTCTTTCTGATAAAGGTATTGTTGGTAACTCTCAAATTAGTCTTGTTCACAAATTGATTCCTCCAAAATGGTTTACAAAAGTTAAAATTGTTGTTTCTCCTGATTATTATTTCACTGTTATTGCTATGATTGATTTTGGTGCAGATATGAACTGTATCCAAGAAGGATTGATTCCTTCAAAGTATTTTGAAAAATCTACTGAAAGATTTTTTTCTGCTAATGGTTCTCAGATGAAAATTAAATATGAATTGAATAATACTCATGTGTGCCATGATAATGTCTGTTTCAAGATTCCTTCTGTTCTTGTTAAAAATTTGACTGATAAAGTGATTTTTGGTTTGCCTTTTATAAATGCTCTGTATCCTTTTCTTGTTGAGCATGACGGAATTACTACTGATCCTTTTGGACAGATAGTAAAATTCAAATTTGCTTCAAAGACTGAAATAGATATTGATAATTTGCCTTATGAAAAAGATTCTTCCATAAATGCTCTTATCCAAGAACTAAAGATGAGTTGTTGTCAATGTTTCACAGATGATTTTAAAGGTAATACTCATAGGGCTAATACTATCAACCGTCCTAACATCATCAATACTTCTTTGTAGGAATCAGACGATGATGCGAGGATAAGTACCACTACCACTAATAAGTGGGATAATAGTAATATTTATACTTATACCACTAGTAAGTGGATTATTATGGCTCCAAAGGGAAAAGCCCCTGTACAGGACTATTCTTAACCCAAAAGGCTCCCAGCGGGATGACCTTTCAACATGCATGAAGGCGCTTCTTATGGGGTAAAATCCATTGGAGCAACATCCCTTCAAGGAGATGTCCCGGCAGAGGTGACATACTCTAATGGTGATATAATAATTGTTTTACAGGAAGTTTTAGCTCCAAATTTACAATTCCACAATGGTATCTACTCAGAGTTACCAGATTCTATTAAACTCATTCTTGATAACCTTCAATTTGCTTTTACCAAAAACCACCGTGATGTTTTTCAAAAAACCCTCCAAGCTCTCGAAATCCACCTTGCTAACCTTACTACTCAAAATGAAGTTTATGCATGCTACTATGCTAACCTTGTTTCAGAAAAAAAAAACCTGTGCTTCAGAAGATGACCTTGTTTTAGAAAATGATGCTTTTGGAAGCCATCTTGTTAACCATTCAAATATTACAAATGATCCCTACCTTAATCAAATCTTTGGATATCCATTCAAAGGATAAAATGACTATAATGGGCATTGATTATGCTAGATTGAGTCTTAAGACCCAATCCATGTTAAGAAGTGATGTTGCCAACTTGCCAACAGATATACAATTACGTATTCTGGAAAGCAAGGTTATGTTTAGGTCTTTTGATCTATGGTTTAAAAATTTCAAGAAACTTGTTACTGCTACTATTCCTGATCCAGATGAGCTAGATGAAGGTGATAATGTTTTTCTCCAATTAGAATGGGAAGAACACTTTGGGAGTACTCTCAGAGTGTATGAAAAGAAACACCCATTTCCTAGCCTCCTGATAAATTATGATGATAGTTCATATATTGCTAATGATATAGATGATAATAATGATAGGGACCCTTATTGGCTCTCTCAAATGTTTGAATATGGCTTTATCCAGTTCATAAGATTAGCAGGCCATTTTCTAGCCAGCCAATTCCCACAAATTATTCAGGATGCTATTAAAAGATTTAACAGTCCTTTTGTTTCCATCAGATGTTGGAGTACGTTACCAAAATGGTAAAGAGATAACTGGATGAACGTCCAGCCCTTAAAGCATCTCATTCTCATTAATGGTCACACTCACCAAGGGCCATGGTTTGATGGAAATTCTCAATTGTCCTTTGCTGATCCTTTTACTCTAGCCGAATGTTGGAGAAATGATTTTAATAACCAAATTATTAATGTTGCTCAGAATCTATGGAAAAATTATCATTTCATGGGTAGCAAGGACAGAATTTATGCCTTTGGTCCCAGACCATATTCTGATGCTATTGCTCATTTACGGGTGGCTGATCATTGTAATCCTATAAGGCTTCTCATCCCGGGGAAAACTCCAGCGTTTTAGCCAATTTTATATTGTGGATTCTGTAATCAGTATGCTATTTACCATGAGCATGATTGTGATTCTCCATGAGGCCCCTTTGATGGTTATCCTTCTAATGCTCCTTCCACTGATTAAAGAAGGGTTTTTACTGATAAAGGTGACACTCTTGTTCGACTGGCGTGCACAAAGGCCAAAATGCTTTAAAAATTTTGTTACTGAAAATCCGGATCTATTTCATGATACCCCGGATTTGGCGGAAGATTTTGATTCTCCTATTTGTCTGGCCTGCACAATGGCCAAAAACTTCAATGATTACTACTGCTAAAAGATTGTTTCCCACAAATTTAATGTTTTGAAGATTCTCATTTGTTATTTTGTGATTGGTTCTTTTGGGCACCAAGGATATGGCCTAAAGCTAAAGGGTGGTCTAGTATCTATAGACACCCATTATTTTGGCCTAGATTCTCACATTTTCAGAAGTTGTAGCTCTACAATTGATTCCTTACAATTTGGAGACAAAAAGAAGAATTTCACTATTTAGTCACTATTCATCTGTCATTATTCATCCGTTACTGTTCATGTCACTATTCACTCCGATTTTTGCCTATTTAAGGGGGGTTGTCCCTTATGTTCAAAACAAGTTATATATATATATATATATATATATATATATATATCTGTAAAACCCAATTAAAACCGACCAACAGGGAAAAAAAAAAAAAGTTTTCTTGCAAACAAGCTAGATGAATGACTATCTAGATAGATAATGATGAATGACGAGTTAAAAAGTAGAAAGAGAAATTAATAGTAAATATATATATATATATATATATATATATATATATATAAAATGACCCACCATTCAGAAGATTAGAGAAATCTGATCATGGTGGATATTGAACTAACTTCGTTTCGTAATGTATTGTAATCCTGCATATCAAGATTTAAAATAAAGTCTACAGGGAAGACACAATTTTATCCAAAAATAAAAAGAGGAAGACAAGTAGGACAAAACCATTATTATTACATTTTGCAAATGCTCACAAACGTTTTCTTTTTTGAGCATATGTAGAAGACAAGTAGTCTTAATTTCTTTTCAAATAAGGCGTTTCTAATATTCTACAAAGATATTGCTAAAATCACCCGCTAAATTTAGCTATGACTCATTATCATGATTAAATTTTGGAAATGCTCGCAAATTTATTCTTTCTTAAGCAAATGTGGAAGACAAGTAATCTTGATTTCCTTTTTAGATAAGGCCTTATGTGGTGTTTATCTCATGGACACATCTGTGTACAATTGACCAAAGTTATGTGTATGCTAGAATTTAGGTGTGCCCATCAAAAAAAAAAAAAAAAAAAAAAAAGAAGAAGAAGAAGAATTTAGGTGTGGATAAAATATTTAAGTACTTGTCCCAGACGGCAATGGAATAATAGAGTACAAATACTACTCGAAGATAAGTCCCAGTTGTGCGCGAAACTATGCCCACCAATTTCATCAATGTCAAGAAAATAGCGTTGAAGAAATAAAACCAATAATATCTGTTTTCTTCTGAGGGAATGAAATTGCCCACTTTACAGTAACAATGCTTTCACACAAATCTAAGATGATTCATGATTGTAGATAATGTTGACTTTGAATAAAGGTTACCTAAGCTATCTGATTAGCTTGCTTTGTCAAGGTATATGATTATACAAGTTCTTTCAGAATTAAATTTTTAGGTTTATCATTTGGGAGATTATCTGATTGCACAGATTTTGTTTAACTTTAATTTGGAGAGCTTTGTGCTTTCCATTTCCTTTTTTTTTTTTTTCCTGGATTGATAATCAGTAATTGCACATACACTCCCATTGGGTCTTGACTCTTGAACCCACTATCTCACTGGACAAGAGGAACAATACTTCCTATTTCCATTTTAAATTGAGATATTTGCAGTTACTGGACCTTAGGGTGCGATGGTGGGGACCAAGTGCCTAATGGTTACAATTTTTTTTTGCGCCTAGAGCCTTAGAGCTCAACTACACCTCTTGGTGTTTCTAGTGAAGACATCCAGATTTCAAATCCCCCATCCCCAACTATTGAATTATTTAAAAAAAAAGGTTACAAATTTTGGTTGATATCATCCCCTTACAAATAATTCAATATGTTTCTTGAGGAGATAGGTCTACGTAAAGCATATACGGTGTTGTTGGTAGGAGAGGCATCCATTTAATGACTAAAAGGAGCATATTCTAGGGGCTCTTTGTTGTTTTTCTATCCGCCTAATAAGTAATAACTTATCTGGACATTGAAATTGCGGGTCTAAGATTCAAAGCCCGGTTGTTGTATGAGCTGAGTATCCCATTTTAAATGTACACGGTATCAGACAAAGCAATCTGCTCAAATGAGTTCAATCATCTCTATCCTCATTCCCGACTCGTACAGCTAAAAGCCTGGTGAATGATCTGAGGGCAGTGGAGTTCCAAGTTGTTTTGTAATTATTGTAATATATTTATGGAAAATTAATTTTTTTCCATTGCGGGTCATTTTCTAGTAAAAAAATGGTTAGGATTTTCGTGAACATAAAGTCTTTTTTATCAATATTATATTACTTAATTCATTAAAAAAATAATAAAATAAAAAAGTGGTTAGGATATTCTTTATCCATAAGATGCTATAATCCTCTTGCTAATATATTCCACATTAAGTTCCATACTATGACTAATTGTACAATATTAGAAACTTTTATTAACATACAAATGTGTTCCTTTTTATTATAAATTTATTTACATTTATTCCTCAATGTTCGATTCTGAAATTGACTTTACTAATTGATGCGGGGACATGACTCTCTTGATGACTCAGTAGCTGGGGGCATCGAATGCTCTGATTTAGTAGACGCAACTGTTGAAAGGTCCTTTGATGGTTTGCAAGATAATGAATCTTCTGAGTGCTTCAAATTCCCTCTAGAGAAGGTAATTCTTTTGCTCCTTTGGCCTAGAGCTTTTATTAGGATTGGGTTTGGTATGGTTTAGAGCAACTCCAATATGTAAATGATCAGAACACTTTCAACAAAGTCAAGTTTGCAACTCAGTTGTCGACCTCTCTTGCATCCATGACTCGAAATAGGAAATTCCCTTTCTTAGTCCAAGGGGTAGCACAATCAGTAGAAGGGATCACGCTTCATGAAGCAAAGGAGACTAGTTTAAATCTTCCCCTTCACTCTCCCTTTGGGGCCTAAATTAATTCTATACTACCTCTGGCTGATGAGAAAGAGGTGATTTGGAATTAATGGTGACAAGACAAGCATTTTTTTTTTTTCACTCTAGGAAATAGAAGTGTTGGGTAATCTTTGTCATACTTTTTGTATAAGCTGATATAAAAGTTTTGCTTTTTTAATATCAAGCATTAACTAGATCCTAAGTCACTACACTTCATGATTCACGTCCGATCAAATATTAGATTGATTTTGGTTTGGCTGTTAGATTTAATACAGTCCTGATATTATTTTCCTTTTTCACCTTTCTAGGTCAATGACGCTTGCCACTTGGTGCTCTTTGCCAGAGGACACCCATCTACTTTGGTGGGAGATATCTGAAGGTAAACCATTCTCAATAAAGAACTTTATTTCCTGTTTGGATTATATTAGCACTTAAATGTTTAAGAATTTAGTGTATTTGGTGTCTAGTTTATCAATTTCAATCTCTTGGCTACATGTAAATATTTCTTGTGTGTTTGGATACGGCTTATAAACTAGCCTTTAGCTTTTTAGCTTTTGTGTTCAGCTTTTTCAAACTTCACTTTTTCTTAATTTTTCTCACTTTTTCAAAGTATAGGTATAATTTAGCATACTTTCAGCCAAAAGTTTAAAAAAAAAAAAAAAAAAGTTAAATAAGTTGTTTCCAAACGAATCGTATTACAATCAATCTTTCTTTATTTTGTTTGATTTCAAATATTTTAGTTTTAACAAGGAAACAGTTTGCTTCATTGCTGCTTCTTGTAAGAGCATGTGGGAGAGAAGAGAAAGTTGATGTACTAGACGTTAGTGAAGTTACTGGTCAACCGATTAACTTACCCTAGAGTGAGTATGATCTAGTATGCAATCCAACAAAATGTTGGAATTGAGACCCTTTCTCTTAGTAAGGGGTTTCATGTGGCATATGTGTTCCTTCATCCAACTCTTAAGTCTAGGTCAAAACAAAAGCAAAATAAATGTGGAAAGAGTGCATATGACATGTTTGCTTAAAAATTGAGGTGGTCCCTTTAGAGACATTAAATAAAACTTTAAACAATGAGGTGAACACCCTACATTAGATCATGTAGTCATCCTTCTTAATTGGAGGCAGACACCTTCGACAAGAGAACAAATACAGCCCCCCCCCCCCCCCCCCCCCCGGCGTAAAGAAAAAAACTCATACACGCACTAATAGATTTGATTTCCATTTAGAGTATTAGAATTTGTAGAGCTAGGATGTCTCGCGTGTGGAAATGTTCTTGAATAATCCAATATGATCTATTATTAGACATCAAATAAAGTTTTGCAAGAATTTTGTTCTGTTAAATCTGGCAAATACATCTTGATACATATTTTACATTATTGGAGAATCTACATATTACAATATGTGAATCTATATATATTTGTTTTCTATTCAGAATATCAAATTCCCTAGAGCTAGCAAGCCCTCATGTGTGGATATGATCTTGAATCATTTGTTCTGATATATTATTAGACATCAAACAGAGTATCTGCAAGAGTGTTTTTCTATTAAATATGGAAACATACATCGTGATATCTATTTTACATTATCGGAGCATCTATGTTTCTTTAGGCTCCTTCATGTTCTTTTCACATGAAGTAGTCTTTCCTCAATAAAATATATTGGAGCATCTATGTATTACAATGCTACTGGACACTTGAATCACTAGTTTTAGTGGCAAAGCAACATTGACGATTTAATTTGAACTTGAAAAGTGTATACTATGCAACTTGCAGTCCATGCTATCAGTCTCACTCAGTTACTCTTTGTATTGTAGTACTCAAGAAATGTGAGTCAAACACGATGGATCATTGATGATGAAAGAATGGGAGAAGCATTTATTGAGGTACTATCTACTTTTCGGGAAATTATTGTGTACTCCCGGAGTACTATAAATGCATGCTCCCTCCTCTCACATAAATGGTGGACCCCACTAATTAAATTTATGGTGGGACCCACCATTCATGTGAGAGGAGGGAGCACGCATTTATGGTACTCCGGGAGTACCTAATAATTTTCCCTACTTTTCTGATCTTGGTGATTATTACTCTAACTAGTCGCAAACCCGCGCATTGCGCGTAATAATTTTTTAGATAAAATATTATTTTAGTCCCTAGACTTTATAAAGATTATTTTTTTAATAAAAAATAGTTTTATCATATTTTTCATAATATTGTCTATTCGTTATTTTAAAGTCATGGTATATGAAGATTATGATTATATATATATATATATATATATATATATATATAATTTCCCTAGTTAGAGTTTGATTAGTTTTAAGTTTAAATTTTGTATTATTATATTTAATTGTTGATTTTATTGCAATATAAAATTTTCAATGTCCTCTGTGTAGTCATCTCTATTGTTGACCACCATTTTAATTTTCCAAATAGGGTTATTAATTGACGTTTGATTTCATTTCTTTTTTCTTTCCCTTCATTTATTTTTTATTACTTTGTATGTTCCCTTGCTAGTTGTAAATTTTATGGTTATCAATAAGAAATAGATATTATGGATGGCTTAAATAGTTATAGATGTAGTTACGTTAGTGGTATGTCAAAAGGGGTTTTTTTCTTTTCTTTTTACTTCTAAAATTTCAAGGAAATATGAAAGGCATTTCTCTAGTTTGGTCTCAATCAATTAAGATATTCATAATATATTAACGGAAGTAATAATGAGTTGTAAATTTTTTTTAATGTATGAAGTGGTTAGGTTAGTGGTATCTCAAAGGTTTTATAAAAATAATTTAAAAAATAATTCCAAGGAAATGTAAAAGGTCTTTTTTTGAAAAAAGAAATTGTGACTTTTTGAATTGTAGAAATATGATTGTTTCAATTAACTTGTTTATAGATTTCATTATTAAGTTATAAACATATAATTAAAGTAGATGAATATATAAATGCAAAATTATATGTAAAGTTATAACCGCACAAGATAAATATGTATAGATAAATTTTTTTTTTTTTAATTATTCATGAATCATTATTTCATTGTTTACTTATAAATATCTAAATTAATTTTTTTTTTGAAAAAAAATCTAAATTAATATAGATGAATATGTAAAGGTAAAATTATATGAAAAGTTAAAAAAGATATTTTAATTTTTAAATAATGGAGTTTTTAAGTCACCTTAAATGGGAAAATGTTTAAAATATATATATAAGAAAAATTAGAAACAAAAAATGATGACATGACTACTGATGTGACTCAATGTGAACATAGCAACATTAAATGCTACGCTTCAGTTTTTAATAATATTAATTAATAATAGTATGGGGGATGTGATTGGATTTAAATGTTGAATAAAATAAGATGAGAGGAAAAAAGAGTAAAAATAAAATACATAACAATAAACATCAAAGTCATTCTGTGTAATATAATAACATTATATTGTTATATACTATATGTATAATGCAGTAGGATAATATTTAATTAAAAAGAATATAAAAGATAACAGCTTAAAACGCAAAACTAAATTGCATCGACCCAAAGTAGAATTCTAATTAACAAAAAAAATCATCAATTGATGCAATAAAAATAAAAAAATCAAACAAAAAATGAAAAACAAATTGAGAGAGAGAGAGAGAGAGAGAGAGAGAGAAGTAACTTTTTTAGAATGAAAAAAAAATGTCAAATTTATAGTAAGATGTTAAGAATAAGAAGAGTCAAAATAAACGAAGATAAAAAGCTAGAGAAAAAATGATACTAAGGTAGAAAGCAGTGGAGAGATGAAGAGGGAAAAGGGAGGGGGAGTTTTGGAAAATTAATAATAAAAATAATTGTTAAAAGATATTTTAATTTTTAAATAATAGAGCTTTTAAGTTACTTTAAATGTGAAAATTTAAATATATATATATATATATAGAAAAATTGGAAATAAAAAATGATGACGTGGCTGCTAATATGGCTTAACGTGAGCATAACAAAATTAAATGCTATGCTTTAGCTTTTAGTATTCTATGTAATATAATAACATTATATTGTTATATACTATATGTATAATGCAGTAGGATAATATGTAATTAAAGAGAATATAAAAGATGATAACTTAAAACACAAAACTAAATTGCATCAACCCAAAGTAGAATTCTAATTAACAAAAAAAAAAATTCATCAATTGATGCAATAAAAAAAAATCAAACAAAAAATGAAAAACAAATTGAGAGAGAGAGAGAGAGAGAAGTAACCTTTTTGTGTGAGAAAACTATGCATAGAATGAATAAAAAAAAAATTCAAATTTATAATAAGATGTTGAGAATAAGAAGAGTCAACATAAAGGAAGATAAAAAATGATATTAAGGTAGAAAGTAGTGGGGAGATGAAGAGGGAAAAGGGAGGGGGAGTTTTGGAAAATTAATAATAAAAATAATTGTTGAAAGATATTTTAATTTTTAAATAATAGAGCTTTTAAGTCACCTTAAATGAGAAAATTTTAAAAAATATATATATATATTGAAAAATTGGAAATAAAAAATGATGACGTGGTTGCTGATATGACTCAACGTGAGCGTAGCAAAGTTAAACGCTGCGCTTTAGCTTTTAGTAATTTATAAATTGAGGTTGTTTCTATGAAGCAATGGGTAAAAAACTGACAGTGTAATGTGCTTACTCTCTAGGAGATAATAGGCAGCAACATCCAACCTCTGTGTCAAGGTGACAATTATGAGTTTCATGCTGCTGGAAGAAAGGATATTGATGTACTAAACATCTGCTTTCCTTGCTGCAATTTTGACCCAAATGATGAAATCCTGAATTATGGAACTTATTTTTTCAGGTTCGAATGTTCGGTTCAGGTAGGCCTTTCCTGGTTGAGGTACAAAATGCACGTCGAATACCATCTAAGGCATTTGTAAGAGAATTAGAAACAAACATAAACAATTTGGAAAATAAATTGGTGAGTTCAATGCCAATTGTATCTACACTTCTTCCTGATATTAAAAAAACATGATTATGATCGACGGTGCATAAAACATTTTGAGATGCAGGTTGGTGTAAAAAATTTGAAAGTTGTAGGCATTGAGGGGAAGACCATGATGAGTGAGGGAGAAGCAAAGAAGCAGGTTTATGTTTATTTAATTATTTCTTTGTTTATATATGTTAGGTTCTAAGGAATTAGGAACTAATGTATTAGAACTCTATTTTGTAATGTTGGCAAACCATGATCAAAAAGTTTTTAGTCTTGTTTAGATTTGCTCAAAGTATATGCTTTTTATGTAAAGTTGGAATCAAGTTGCTGTAGGATTTACTATGTAAATCTACCTGGCTCGATCGATCAAGAATTAGACTTGATCGATCAAAGCTCGTGTAGATTGTTTTTTTTCTACAAAATTTCCAACTCAGCCCAAGCCCGTTTGACGTGTAGGGTTTTATGTTTTACCTCAAGTATAAAAGGGAAAACCCTAGCCACGTTTTAGGTTGCTCATTATGTTGTGTGTGTGAATCTTTTGTGAGATCAAGAGGTGGCCTTCACACATACTTAGTGTTTCTAAGATTCAAGATTATGTCAAGAACTTGACGATCAATTCAGTTGCTGATTTAAGGGGTTAAAGAAACACAAGTGGGAGTGCTTGTACTTGCTGGGAATCTAAGAAAGAAGCAGTCCATGGACTCGAAGCTATCACCTGGTCGTGGTAGTAAGTTTCCTACTTGAGGTAGCAATAAGATGTTAGTGATCTAAGTTGCTATTGTGTAAACTTCAATTCTTTCATAGTGGATTCAGTTTTACCTTGAGGATAGCTAGGTTAAATCCTCCCCAGGTTTTTTACCGGTTTGGTTTTCCTAGGTTATCATATTGTTGTATTCTTTATTTTCCGCACTTTACAATAATATGATGTTTGTGATAACCTAGACTTGATAATTTGACTAAGTAATCACTAGGCTTATTAACTAGGTTAATCCGGTTTTGTTTTAAGGGGTCTAAAAGCAAACAATATATATGTGTGTGTGTGTGTATTACACTTGGTATGCTCTTTTTTACTTATATAAAAAATATATATATATATATATTACACTTTGTGTAATTTTAAGCAATTTTACACCATCTAATAACTTTTTATTAGATTAATATTTTGAAAATCCCACCATTAGATTACATGTTTCCTATGTTTTTAACACATGCCAAATTTTGTACCAATCTAATGTTATTTTCTATTTAATCCATAAGTTTATCTTTTATGCATAATTTTAAAATATAAAAAATTGAAATTTAAACATGTGACTAACCAATGATACACGGATCTCAGCACCTGACTAACTCCACCAACTTGAAGAAGATGTTGGTTCCCAAGTTCTTCACTTCATCAACAATGAAGATCAGGAAGGTCCTTGGTTACAAAACCCTTGGCGTAAAGGTGCAATAGCTTCTTCAGAGAGAATGATGAACTAGGTCGCTATCTGCATGCGCGACAACCTTTAAAATAAGTCTTATATATATTTAGGGTTGTGAGAGAAGAAACCCTATACAAATATTTCAGTATGGGCCAAAAATCAGATCTGAAATTTCTGATTTTGCAAGTCTCTACAGAAACAGCTTGTGTCAAGCTTATGTCCAGCTTCAACATTAAATCTTGATAGAAGTTTTTTTGTCAAGATAGCTGTCGAGCTTTAATGAATAGCTCTTTTTGACTTGTTTCTTGATCAGATCTTCACGGCTTTAACACTTGACTTGAACAACATGTTTCTTGAAGTCTTAAACAATATTTTGGAGCTTGAATTCCTATAAATGTAGAGAATGTTCCTAAATTTAGCCACAATAGGTTTGGTTTTAGTTGATTCAAAGCAGAACTATTTGTTACAAGAGTATGTACATCATTGGCATGTAACCACACAAGAAGATTGGAAATTCCAAGTTTACTTCTAAGTTCTAACTACAGCTAAACCATCCCACAAAACCCAAAAGTTCAACATCAAGCCTTTCTAGTGAATGACCCTTTCAATTTTCGATTTAATTATAGGCAATGGCCATGCATAAGCATGGAAACAAGCCCCACATGCTTATGGATAAGAAAGATATCAACCATTTGTTATTTAAAGGCTGCAGCTTAATGTGTTTTAATTATTTGCAATTGTCATAATGTGCATGGATAAGAAAGCTTATCAACCCCTGACTTATAGAATAATTGCAGCTATCGATGTATACCATTATTGTGATGTGCATGGTGGAACCACCTCATATTTTATTGAATAAATTTGTAGAATAAATAGACTGATGTGGGTATTTTGTAAAAATGGATGTGTAAAATAGAAAAAAGTAGTTTTTTTTTATAGGCCAAAAACGAATTGACCCCTTATGATAGATTAATTGATTAATTAGCCAAGTTTATTAATTAATCAAATTAACATGCAAATGCATGGTAGCACAAAAAAATCACCAATAAACTAAGTATGCAACGGAAAATAAATTGACACGGTAATTTGTTTATGAATGGGGAAAACCTACAGGGCAAAAACCCCACCAGGTGATTTTAAGGTCACCACTCCCGAGAATCCACTATTATCACAACAAGTGGTTACAAGTAAAGGAATCCCAATACTTTATACCAACCTACAGTTGAACCCTTACCCTAATACACAATTGGACTTGTAATGTAGTGATAATCTCTCCTTTTCAATGCACGGCTCCAAGTATGTGACTAACCAATTGCGTGGATCCCAGTATGTGACTTCAATCACCAACTGGAGAAGGTTGTTGGCTGCAAAGTTCTTCAGTTCATCACACGATGAAGATCAAGAAGATACTTGGTCACAAAACCCAACAGTGCACAAACACAACAACTTTTTCACAAGAAAGATGAACTAGGGCAAATTCTGTCTTCGATCACAATTTGCTTGAACAAACTTTGCTTAACACTTGTGCAACTTGTGAACACTTTTACGGCCCTTAAAATAATCATTTTATATGTCTAGGGTTCTGAGAAAAGAAAGCTCAAACATACAATCACGGATTAGAGTCAAAACAGAACTGAAATTCGGTTTTTCATAAACCTCAACATATACCCTATCTATCGAGCTTTTGTCGAGCCACGAGCTTCAATAGCTCTACAGGTCTTAATAGATAGCTAGCTGTCGAGCTAGCTATCGAGCTTTAATGAACAACACTTTCTACACTTGAATCTTGGACAGACTTGCATGGCTTTATTACTTGATCTTGAAACACGGTTTATTGAAGTATTAACTACATCCTAGATCTACCCAATTACAAGTAAAGTGCGTTTTGTCAAAAAATTAGCCAATTACACAAAATAGTGACATATGTTCCTAAGTTGTGAAACACATGTCTTAACATTTTTTTTTTTTTTTTTGGTGCAAAATAGATGGAAAGTTTACATTCATTGATGTGGATGCTCTAAGTCTTATGTTGTGTTGTACAATCAAGTGTCATGGTGTCTCGACTTTCTCTTGCAACTTACACTATTCAAGATAAAGTACCGTTTATTGTAATGTCAATGTGTTAGGTTAGTCCAAAAGACTTTTTTGAGTTTCAAAAAAGACTTTTTTTGATAACAGGTTAGTCCAAAAGACTACTTTACCCTCCTTAGTCTAAAAACATTAAAGTTGCAAACAAGAGGACATAGATAGTCATAGAGAGGGGATGAAACCCATAACATACCGGTACCTCCCAAACAAATACATATTTCTCGAATAGTTTTACAATAGTCTTTTGCTATTTCTCTTGTTTTCTATATTCTCAATGCTCATAAATTTTGTTAAAGGGCAGATGAGGAAGAGGTTCAAGAGGTAGGAGCTGCAAAGGCTACATCCGTTGTCTCCATGCATGGCTGCTTTGTAGAAAGCTGTGTTGCACTCTTTCAGATAGACTCCTTACTTATAGCACCCGTGAAATGGAAGAGTAAAGAAGGAGGAATAGTGATGTGCACGTGTGTAAGGATATATGTGATAGCTGAAGGAAAGATGAGCTTATCACATGTAGCAGTGTCTTGATAGAAATCTAAAATAAATACTATCATGTGTGATGGAAATTCTTTAGATATACCTTCCATGAGAGAAAGAAGGAAACGAGCATGAGGCTCGGTGATAGTGCTATAGTGTGACTGTGGAGTAAGTACAAAGGTCATCACTATATTAAGGATCCGTGGACCCTTAGCAAACTTAGTGGTGGAGAAATTTAGGGTACCTCCCCACAACATGGCCTCCTCACAGATGAGTAAGGCAAACTCGTCTCTAGAGATGGAAGAGAAACGATGATGACTAGGGTAATTTGGACAAACCACCCTAGGGACACATAGTACCTCGAAAATGAGCTCTGGGGTAACTACGATACATTTACCTCAGAATACCATAGTAAACCTAGGTACAGAGTTATTGATGGCGTGCATGTTGGAGTAAAGCTTTTGTATGAACATGTTGGTACACCTACAGGGTTTCTGACAAAGAGAAGCCCATCCCCGATAGCTAAAAACACCAGATAGAGAAGTGTCTAGGAAGTCTAACAGAATGACCTAGTGTTTCAAATGAATTGTCCTATCAAAGAAGTTTTCAAAGAAGTCATATCGTGCCTTCTCATCATGGAACTGAATAGAATCAAAGGGAAAAGAATAAGAAGAAGAAGAACCACGATGGACTGGGTTTTTAGACAGAACAGATTTTTTAGGTGTTATGATAAGGAGACTAAATGCGAGAGAGAGAGAGAGAGAGAGAGAGGGAAAGAAGATGTAGAGTCACAGTAGAAGGTAAGGCACAAGAAAGAGAAGAAAAAATCATGCAATGCATGATAATCCATGAACTTGTTAAGTGCTAAAGAAAATTACATCATGGGTAGAAACCTAATCTAACCTAACAACACTCACAAGATATAATCGTCACATAATCCTAAATGCATGAAACATTGTTATAATGAACATAGAATGCAATGCATAAGCATGTAAGATCAAATTACCAAAACCCATCCCAAAATTTTTTACAAAAACACAAAAACATCAAGTTCCCCACCCCCCCCCCCCCAAAAAAAAAAAAAACTTGAAAACCTAGGTCTACATGCATGAAATACATGAAGAAAGAGAAAAAGGAGAGATCAAGAGCACTTACCAAGTGAAGGAGGCTTGGATTAGGACGAAAATAAAAAGGGAAGAAGGATTTTAGAGAGAAGAAGGATCTTGGGTCGAAAAAGGAGAGAGAGAGAGATCCATATATTTGAAGTGGTTCAAAACTGGGTCGGACCTCAAAAGTATTTATATAAAACATAGCTCGATAGATCGAGAGGTATCAAGGAGGTGTCGACGGCTAAAAGTCTCGATAGATCAAAGAAGGTATCAAGCATCTATCAAGCAGACAGAGACTTCAAAGAATTTGGCTTGATGGATCAGGATATTTGTCGATAGGTGCCGAGAACAAGCCTAAAAATCTCAATAGAAGTAGCATGTATCGGGAGGTATCAAGCAGCTATTGAACTGCTATTGAGATGCCTGAAAAGAGGTTTCCAAGGAGGAGAAGCAACACAAGATGAAAGCAAACAAGATACACCCTAAAATAAGCAATCAAAGAGCATGTTAAACATAAAAGCATAACCTCAACTCTAGATGCAAAGCATTCCTAAATAAAAAACACACTAAACAAGTCTAACCAAATTTTATTTCAAAACATGTTTAGACAATTTAGAAAGTGTATACTACCACAAGTATCCCTTGTGATGGCCAAATCACTTTGTACCTGTACAATAGTATCAAAAGTAGCAAAGAATATACATGTTGTGTGTGAACCTTTTGCAAGAGAACATAAGTAAATCATTATGTGAAAAGTAATAATATAAGAGGATCAAATACATTCACACACAATCATAATTGTTTGATGGGAACCATCACCTTTGAGGTACATCATATAACTCCCACATAGCCTAAAAACATGCTTGCAACATTATTAAAAGCATTTTGATTCTTTTCGCTTTTCATGTTCTCTGCATTTTTTTTTTAAGCATATCATGCATGGGCATATAAGAGAGAAAAGAAAATATCCAACTATGTAAGTTTGAACATCCTTATTTTGTGGTGTAAGTGCTACACCTTACCGAGCACAGCTTTTATGAATTGCACACAAATGTGTTATGATTGACGAGTCTTAGTGGTGAGATGGTTATTTATAATTTTCTCTTAGGATTTTCTTGTCCTTCTTGTCAAAAAGAGTGATTTAAGATATAAAAGATAAGAGATCAACCAAATCATACAAATCACATAAAAGAGTCACAAATCTCACATTGCTTAGTTATGCATGAAGATGTTCATCTAAGTTACAAGAGATACAAAGTTCAGAACTTTGTTTCAAAGGCCATCCAAGATACACAAGTACCAATATACACAAAGACACACTATTTTTGTATTTTTTTGATTTTTTTATTTTAAAAAAAATTAAAACAAAACAAAAGCTAACAAACAAAAAAACAAAGCATCAAAACTAGATTTACTCAAACCACAACATGAACCATGCAAGAGGTCAAAAAAGAGAAGAAATCAATTAGAGTATTTTTCCTTCCAGACGAGAGACTTGGATGAGGATCCTTTCTTTTGCTTGAACCTTTATTTAGATGGATAAGAAGGAGAGTTGAAACCATTTAGGTTCGAGAGAAGCATGACCGCCTTAAGAGGTTCTCCAAGTGGGGCTAAAGAAAGTTGGCATTGATTTTGGTTTCCTAGAGATGACACACTATTGCTTTGTTGAGTGGCGAAACACTTATAGCAATTTGGACAAGTGTGCCGAGATGCTCCACAATAGTGACAGAAGTGAGGCTGCTTTGGTTGAGACATCTTGTTGCTGGAGCGATGATTATTCTGCTTCATTTCTTTCTCACCAACCTTAGGGGGTGCTCCTAGAATGGATTTTACTTTATCACTCCTATCCTCACTCACATTTTCAATTTTAGGCTTAGTTACCTCAAAGTTATCATTATTAGCAGGTAGAACAAAAATAACTCTATTTAAAACAATTGAAGAGGTACTACAAGAGGAGAGAGAGTGATCATACCCGAGAATTGTTTTGTTAGATGCAAACTTTTGGAAGTTCAGCATTTCATCTAGCTTGGAACTTGAAGTCCTTTCAAGTTGTGCTTGAAACTAAAACAGTTCAGCATCTTGTTTCTTGGTCTTTTCAACAAGAAGATTGTTCTCAAATCTCAATACTCCAGTGGTCAAATTAGATTCATCAACCTTGGTGAAGAGTTCCTCACGTTCCAACTCCACTTCATTGAGCTTTCTCATAGCCAACCTATATTGCTTCTCGTGCTTTTAAGAAACCTTGTACAGCTTGGCGTAGGCAGTGTGGATGTCATCCTGGTCATCCATCTTCTCAAACTTTCATTCCATTGGCTCTTTTTCCTCATCAATTACGTCTACTACTTCCTTAGTAGACTCAATGTGGTTGTGAAAGCACTCATTTTCCTATCTTGCTCATTTTCATCAGAATTTGCTTTTGGTTCCGTATCACTCAAGATGGCAGCTAGGGCTTTGCTTTTGCCAATGGATTTGGGATATGTGGGACATTCTTACTTCATGTGTCCAAATCCTTGACACTCATATCACTTTGGTCTAACAAGAACACTATTGCCTTGACCAGCATCCTTGAATTCTATCTTGGGACTTGAATTGAGAAAATGTAGATTGTTTGCGATGCTTATCACTTGGAGAACAAATACTAAGTAAATTTTAAACTATATATATAAACATTCAGATAAAAATATTAGAGAGCATGCCAATAATCAATTTCCATTACAATAAGCCACCAATATCTGACACTAAACTCAAACAATAAGGGCCCGTTTGGTTTAGAGGTAGCTCAGTTTTCATAACTTAGTATTCATAACTCATAACTCAAACTCAAAATCCATATCTCATAACTCAAAACCCACTATAACTCAAAAACTCCAAAATTTTTGTTTGTTAACAAAACCCAATCATATATCTCAACTTTTAAGTCCACCTTTTACCAAAATGGTGAAGCCCACCGATCTGTCTTTTTCAACTATCTTCTTTCCTTACCCTCGTGACATTACACGAAGAACATGAAATCCACACCCAAACCCAATTTCATCACCACCACCAACAATATACCCAGATTCCACTACCATTAACACCTCTAATAGCCACACAAAAAATCCAAAAGAATGCACAGGAATCCCACAACCAAATCCCACATTGCCAAAGAAGAAGAAGAACAACGCAGAGCAAAAAAAAAAAAAAAAAAAAAAAAAAAAAAAAAAAAACTGAAGCCAAAAAGTGGAGCTCCGACCCACTTGTCTCATGATCTCGAGGTCCACATGTCTCACGATCTAACCTGGGTTCAGTCCGACATCGTTTCTCGAATTCCCTATCACCGGCGAAGCTTCCGATCTCAAGGTCTGGTCTTGCTCTCTTTCTGATGCCACAAAAAAAAGAGAAGGAGAGCTCTAGGTTAGTGAGAAAAGAGAGCTCTAGGTAAAAGAAAAAGAATGAAGAAGGAGAAGAGACAGAGAAGAACCAGGAGAGAGACGTTACTTGATGGGACAAGTCATACGAGTGGGTCCCATTCTCTGCTTAATTTTACAAAAATGCCACTGAGTTATGTATCTTAAAAACTGAAAACATCGGATATTTTTTTTTGTGTTTCCATCACTCTAAGTCAAAATGTGTAAGTTTTGAGTGATGGAAACACAATGTGAAAATCAAGCCAAACAAAAAAATTTGTGTGGGTCTCATCTGTTTTGATAACTCAGTTATGAGTTTTGGATCATATCACTCAAAACACCTTTAAACCAAACAAGCCCTAAATCTCCACGAAAATTAAAATCACATCAAATTCAAACAAGAGTCTCAGAGAGAGAGAGAGAGAGAGAGAGAGAGAGAGGGAGGAGCTAGGCAAGTTGTTACACATATGGTTACAACTTGCCCACAAGACAAGATTGTCAACGCCGTGGGGATATATGCCCCCAAGACTAGGTCAAGATAGAGCTATATGCCCCCAAGACAAGATTGTCAATGCCGTGGGGATATATGCCCCCAAGACTAGGTCAAGATAGAGCTATATGCCCCCAAGACTTGTTGAAAGGCCCGCAAATTAGCATATCCTGGATTTGGTGAACTTGTTGTAAGTATGACTTTGATAAACTTATGACACTTAGGCTGAAGAAGACAAAGAGGTCTTTTGCTTAAGTAGTTAGGTTTTAAAAAATCGGCTGAAATGACTAGAGTATCATTGCATATATAGTGTTGGCTGTTGAACATGAACATACCCTTCATGCCTTGCAAATTAGTTTTTAACTTTTTTCTTTATTAGCAGGAAAAGCTTTCAAAACTTGTTTAGACTTTTCCATGAGCCATCAATTATCTTGGAAGCATTTGTTAGTTACTAGTCCTCCATTTGTCTTCATGACATGCTGATACATTACTGCACAGTGGTTTAAGTCTAGTCTGCATCTTGTAGAGGAGATTATCTTTTCTGATTAAAGTAGTGACGTGCTATATATGTTATTTATAATTAGTTAACAGGTTAGCATTAGAAAAATGCAAAATCTTTTGATTGGGTATTCTTGTACATTTCATTGATTTCATAGATTGGTTCCTAGAAACTGTGGCATCCAGCCTTTTTTACTTATGTTTTTGTCAAACATGAGTATATCTTGGGCTTGTTGTTTTATTAAAGTATTGGTTAACAGTGTTTAAGAACCTGTGTTATTTTCAGCAGTAGATGGGAGACCTTTAAGATGTTAATTCTTAGTTTTGAGCAGTTAGGGAATGATATTGATCTCACATTTGTAGGCTGAAAAGATTGATAGGATGCACATGGTGAGGGATCAACTGAATATATTGTGAGGTGATCAATTAGAGGATCAATTTGGACAGATGTCAGGCCTTTTATTATAGCCTTGCCGTTTTAAACGTTGACAACTTCAAATGAATGCATGATCTTCTAGCTCATGCGTATTGCTTATCATTCTTCCTATTCTTCATCCCTTCGCTTATATATTTTACTTTTCTTAACAGGTACTAGAGTCAACAAATCATATTAATTCATGCAAACCAATTAACTGTTCAGATCCTTCGTATACTCAGACACTAGAATTTTTGCAGAAGCTGATAGAGCATTATAGGTGACGACATTACTCAGTTTTGCCCACTGAATTTGTGCTATTAATCATTAGAAAGTCTGGAGCTGGGCTCCACTAGTTACCAAGATGACTATAGAAGCTATGGAAGAAATATTGTAGACGGTTGCGAGCACAATTCATCTGCAAGTCTGACAGCCAATATATAAGAATGCTTGCTAATCTGTTGAGATGACATCGGAGGGGGACCTTAGACCTAATAATTAGGCCTAAACTGCATAGAGATTTTTTCTCACATTATTTTTGTCTTTAATCCTCAATATCAATTTTCTTCATCTTCTCCAAACTGTACATCATTCATTGTAACCATTTTTTATTCTTTGTACGTTGTGGATAAGCCTCCATTAAGGTTAGGTTTACAAAGGTGTTGTATGTACATGTACTTCAAAGAAAGAAAAAGAAAAATCAATACAAATCTACATTACCATTACCATTCACTAAATATATTTTGTACGTTTTTGAGTATTGCATGAGTAAGGAATAAGTTATAGAAAACTGTAGCGATACACCCAACCTTACGCTTTTGCTAAATTTTACAACATGTTTAAATAAAAACTTGTAATTGTTACCCAATAATTCCAATGTAATCACAGCTCGTGAGGCCGAAAAGCCCAATAATAGCTACGAAGCCCATTAACTTGAAGCCCAAATTTTCTCGCTATAATACAAGAAAATATTAGTAATCAGAAGTTCAGAACCACCATTGCCTCTCTCTCTCTCACCCCTCTATTGGAGTTCCAAAACGATGTCGTTATGGAAGACGACAGTGCAACAACCTCTTCTACTACTACAAGCACAACTACAACAACACTGAATGCCAATGCATTCTTCTTCCTTCATTTCAATGAACACGATGAATCAGAAGAAGAAGAGTATGAGTAACAGAAGACCCATGTCAATTCACAAAGGAGAACCCACGTCTATGGTTGACAATTCCTTACGTGAACTCTTCCCCTTCTATTTATACTAACCCTCCATTCTCTTCTCTTTCTCAAACTCACAAAAGCCTTAAACTTTTCTCTCTCTTTCTCTATGTTTGTGAGGCTGTGGGCAATGGCACACCTAAGCTTTATGGTTTTGGTTTTGGCATTGTCTCTTGGCTCCACATTTGCAAACTCTCCAGTTCCCTCTCCATCATTATCTCTTGCTAAGCCACCAACTGTGCCTCATTCTGCACCAACTCTACCACCAACTGTGCCTCATTCCTCATTCTGCTCCAACTTCGACACCAACTGCGTCTCATACTTCCCTAACTCCGTCTCCAAAAGCATTGCCACCGACCCAATTGCCGTCTCTAAAGGCCACTCCTCGACCACCTCCACCCTTTCACTCTCCTTCTCCTTTTCCTTAAGAACCTTCTACTCCGTCACCAACCACTCCTCCTCCATCAATCGCAACTCCACCAGCCGATGCGTCTGCTTCACCCTTCATCTAAAGCTGCTATTTCAAACAGATTTGCCATCTCTGGGTCCCTAGCTGTTTTGGTCATTTAAAGCCTTTTGATTGCTCTTATGCTACACTGAATGAAGTTAACCACTCTCGTTTGGAAAATGGTCCATGCTTCCTTTGCAGTTTCAGTTGAGGATATTTTCTTAAACTCCTCATTCATGACTGCACTGAAAATGGCGTTCAATGCTCTACTATTGAAGTTTGCCGCTTTGATCTTTGCATCATCCAAATCAACTGACACTTCCTTTGGCTTAGTCCAACCAATCTCCACAGCTTGCCACACTTTCTCATCTAAAGACTGCAGGAAAGCTCTTGTGTGTACTTTCCAACATGTATAGTTAGTGCCATCAAATAAAAGAGGTATAATAGGAGACTGTCCTCTATCTATGACAAATTGGGGTCAATGGATTACACAGCAATGATTAAACCTAATCAGAGTGTGCCTGCTCTAATACTACTTGTTGGATTAAAATAAATTAGTCCCTTGCAAATTAATTAATTACCCAAGTTAATTAATTAGTTAAATTACACGCAATAGCGTGATAGCACAAACAAATCACCAAATAACTAAATGCAACGGAAAGTAAATTTGATACAGGTGATTTGTTTACAAATGGGAAAACCATCGAGGCAAAACCCCACTGGGTGAATTTTAGGTCACCACTTCTAAAAATCCACTATTATCAACTACAAGCGGTTACAAGTATAAGAAATCATGCCGAACCCTTTGGCCTATCCCAAAATACCAACCTACAGTTGAACTCTTACCCTAGTACCCAATTGAACTTGTATTGTAGCAGCAATCTTTCTGTTCAATGCACTAATCCCAGTACATGATTAACTCCACCAACTTGAAGAAGATATTGGCTGCAAAGTTCTTCACTTCATCAACAATGAAGATCAGTAAGCACTTTGGTTACAAAACCCTTAGCGTAAAGACGCAATAGCTTCTTCAGAGAGAATGAAGAACTAGGTCGATATATGCATGCACAACGGCCTTTAAAATAAGCCTTATATATGTATAGGGTTATGAGAAAAAAAACCCTATATAGATATTTCAATATGGACCCTAAATCAGATCTGGAATTTCTGATTTTGTAAGTCTTGACAAAAACAGCTTGTGTCAAAAAACCCAAAACAGGAATGTTGTAGATAATTAAGTCACGATTCCAACCCATCCGGCCTTGAGTCAATTGGATTTTTGAGGAGAGAGATACGCCCAAAATACTGATCAGTGCTCAAATATGAGTTTTCCTTTTCAGATTCTGCCTCTTTTATTTCTTTCCTTATTTAAAGCTTCCAAACATGGTATACAACCTAAGCACTCCAGTAGCACGTCCTTACACTTTTACGCATGGTCCCCTAACTTCTCTTTAATTCTAGTTTGGCTTTCATTCTCTCACAAACTCTTGTAAACTCATTTTTTCCACATGATTTCCTGAAATTAGAAAATTACGCACAATAAATGACATCTTATTCAAGAAATTATGTAAAGATAAATAATAGGGACTAATGCAAATCATAGCTTAATTATACAAACTAAGCATAATAATAAGGAGATAACGCCCATATTAATATATAACAAGTATACATTTTAAGGCGTTACTGGATAGTTGGATATTTTTATAAAAAATTATATATTTCAAATTAAAATATAGTATCTTTTAATGTTTTAGTTTTATTTTTTTGAGAGAAATGTTTTGGTTTTATTTTACTTACCTATTTCAGAAACTTACCAAATGTGATAAGGATGACTTTTAATGTATTATAATGTCATGGGTTAATAGCTATAATTTTAATACATTGATTTCACATGCAGCTATATGCTTATTAGTTTATTAGATGACCGTTGATATATAATGTCATCATAATTATTTGATTTTAATACATAAACATTTAGTGGCTAAACGTATAGTAATATTTCCGTACCAAATACATTTTCCTTATAAACTGTTTCTGTTTTAAACGTTCTAGCGATTTTAACGTGGAAATTATTGATATATATTATAAATGTTTGTTATTTGATTTAAGGAGAAGTAAGAAGTTAAAAGTTTGTTAGTTACGAGTTAATGGTTATGGAAAATGTATTGAATTCTTTTGAATTCACTATTGCTACCTATAAAGCTATGTTAATGGGTATACTCTTCTTAACTACTATAAATATATATTAGTGGTTGTCAGCCTTATAGGTCCGGCTCAAGAGAGTGACATGGTCCATACTCAACCCCACCATCTAGAAACATACATGAATTGACGGTAAATTGCATCTTGTTATGAGAATACTTTAAAGCATCATTGAGGTAACATCTCTCCACTTTCTCTAATTTTATGGAAATTCTAATTTATATGATACGTGATTATTTATATAAATAATTTGAAGATTATTTATTAATCAATTATTGTTCTTAGGAACAAATATTTGAGATAATACAATGTTTACATGAAATATGATGTGATTATATATATATTCTTGTTATATATATATATATATATATATTTGATAAATTGAATAACTTACTACGTTTATATATCTTGTCAATGAATAAAATCTTTCCTGATTTTTCTAGTTTTTTTTTTTTTTTTTTTTTGAGAAATAATTACAACATTCTGCTAACCCCGTAACTTAAATCATTTCCCCCATTTTCCCCTCTATATTTTTCTAAATTTGATTATAAGTGGTTGCAACCAAAGACGCATAAAGACCGATTGGACAAAGTTGAATTATTCAAAAACCCAAGTTTAGCAAATCCTATTCATCAACCATACTTATAATCACAAATCATCCCATAATTCTAGGAAGTATACAAAAAAACGACAGCCTTGCAACTTGCCAGTCCCTTATATATACCCTCTACGCCATTGTCAATGGAACACTGAAAAAAACAAGGAGAAGGCAAGCATAAAAAAAAAAAAAAATAAACAAAATTAACACAAATACAGAAGCAAATTAATTGAATGGCCAACAAGTTCGTTGCAGTGTTTCTCGTGTGTATTGTTGTCGTTGCAGCATTCAGCATCCCAGCTGCTGCAGACTGCTACCAGGAATGCTACGATGGTTGCATTGCTAAACCAGACCATTCAGCACTCTACTGTGATTCTTCGTGTGGAGCTGATTGTGCGGAATACCCGGGTGCTGGTAGGTTTTAGAAATGAATAATGTTACAAGCACCACATTTTTCATAACTATAGACTAAACAAATACAAGGTCCTCTATTTTTTTTTTTTCTTTTTTCATTTTTTACATGGAAACCCCAATAATCCTATTGAATTGCTGGATGCCATACAAACCGGCCTTCATAACTTAGTGACACCAGATTCTTGTCTACAATTGACAAATTACCACCTCAATGCTTGTGGGGAAAAAAAAAATTATGAAAAAATTGTGCTATAGACTAAACAAATACAAGGTCGTCTTTAACTCTGTTTCTTTCCAATTTTTTTTTCCATGAAAACCCCGCTAATCCTATGGAATTTTTGGACACCATACAAACCGGCCTTCATATATATGTATATATTTAAACGTTTGTTCTTTGTGCAGCCACCTCTAAAATCAACCAACGCTGAGCGAATGGATGGGAGCACAAAGTCTTACACAAAGGAATAAAGGGAGATATTATAAAAAAAAAAGGAATAAAGGGAGATGGATCGTGGGAAAAATTAAGTTTTGTCCTAATGTATTCATTTTACAATTTGTAATACGTAAGACATTCTGTTAATTGTGATCATTTTATATTTGTAGTACGTATGACAATGTGTTATTAACATTATCGGTCTTATGAACTGGCTTGTCATCCATATTTTTCATGTCTAAAAAGTTCTTAATCTAAACCTAACAAAATTTATTCAAGGAAGAACTGAAGTCAATAAGATTCTTTATCAATTTATGAAATCTACTCTCATTAAAAAAAATTTTAAAAATGGCAAGTCATGTAGAAATCTCATATAATTAGAACTTGATTGTAGGAACCTCCACAGCAAAGAGTTCTTGAGATTTTAGCACAGATGGAATCTACTCTCATTAAAAAAAATTATAAAAAAAAAATGGCTTATTGCTTCTTCTTCTTCTTCTTCTTCTTCTTTTTTTTTTTTTTTGAAAACATACACATAGCACAAAAGGCAAAGAGAATGATGTTCTAAGACAAAGATATATAACTTGCATCATCTTCCTTTAAAAGTTATAATGACTTATGAGTGAAGTTTATAATGTGCTACCCTTTTTAGTTCTTCTGAAATGTCAGGATGAGTAATGCTTTAGACCAAACACAAACAATTTTACAATATTTTGGTTTTAACATTGGTTGTCCTCTATACTACTAATAACAAAATTCCTTATTTGGGTTTCGTCATTTTATATACCAAAATACTGTCAAGTTCATATGTTTAGAAAGTTTAAATAATAGGGTTAATATTGTAAAATTACTAATTTAAACAATCCTAAATTTTAGATAAATTTGGAAAAGTAGTTTTTCACACATTCACTTCCTCTCTCTCATAATTGTTTTTAACTAACTTATTTTAATACAACCATAACCCCTTATCCATATATTTTAAAATTAGTCACTTCTATCTCTCTTTATTCCTAAGGGCAAGTCAGTTACTAAAACTAAACATAAATAAATGTTTCTCTTCCATTGTTTAATGTTTTTTAGACCTCTTTCTTTTTCTCTCAAAGGAAGGAGTAGTCGTTTCCTATAAGGTAATTCTTATAGTGTTCTTTTTTTTCTTTTTCTTTTTCTTTTTATCATTTTATTGCTTATATGATTTTGATTGTTGCATATGATTTTTAGTTGCTTCCTTTTCTTTTATTTTTTTTGGAAAATTTTGACTCTAAACCTATTAAAAAAAAAAAATCCTCATCATATGCATGAAACACGTATAGCTCAGTGTGGACCATATTGACATCACAATACTAATTAATAACTTGCCCATTAAAAATGGGTCCCACGGCACTATTTACACATTTAAAAATTATTTTGCTACAGTGTTTTCAGTTTTTAGTTTTTAGTTTCAGCAAAATAAGTTCTATCCAAACGGACCCTAAGATTGGAAGAAGTTGGGGTCTGATATTACAGCCCTCTTGATCCAATCAGTTTGTTTAACCCAAAAGTTATAGCCATAGCAAGCAAACCTCCAATCAGAACCCTCAGTACAGACCTAAGCAATGGTGCCTTACCTAACATAGCACCCAACCACCCAAACACCAAAGCCAAGCTCATTGCACCCACCACCATTTCTACTCTTACCTTATACTCTTTTATGAACGAAGCTGCAACACCCATCATCAATGAAGCTGTAGAGAACAGCCCATCTTTGGCTCCTAACACAGCCGCACGTAACCATTGGGATCTTTTTGAGTAATCAAATTCCTTGGTTTCTATCTCTAGTGTTGATTGCTCCAGGTCATGAGTGGTGGGAATGGTGAATTTAGCACCATTCAGGGATGTTTGGACATTGGATGCCATGAAAAAAAAAAAAAAAAAAAAAAGGTTGGTAACTAGCTAAATTAGTTGCTGAGGAAGGAGGTACTGAGGAGGAGGAAATGGAGAGGTGTGGAGAACACACGCCCTCAAGAAGCATATTTATGGATGGAGACGCCCAGCTACAGAGGCAAAAGTTGGGTATGGCTACTAATGAAAACCAAAAAGATAAAAAGAAAACCACTAAACTAGCACCATTTGCAAAGAGAATTACAAAGCTACCTACTAACACTATGGCAGTGGCTACCTCATTAACTAAAGAATGTTGAAACTATGAATTGAGGTTGGTCTAGTCTTTTCCAAGATCTAATGAAGTCAATAATGCCTTATATTGGGGACCGTAATTATTTGGTGTGTGTGGAATGGAGCACTACAACTAATGAAATAGATTGCTCGAAGAGTTTTGGACATCTACATTAAAAATAAATAAAAATAAAAAATAAAAAATAAAAGTTGAAACTTTGAGGGACGTATGGTACTGAATGCTATAGGGCTCAAACAGTTGCATATGCGACCTAGATTAGGTAAACCAACCTGGAAATTAAGCCAAATTTCCCTAAAGGATAACTTTCACTTTGATGTTCTTGTGACTTCTGTCAAAAATTGTTTTGCCCACACATATGAACTGGCCTATTATAATTATTCTCTAATCACATCCCTACAGAAAGTGGAAAAAGACTCATCAAACATTTATCCAAAAAATTAAGTAAAAAGAAATCATCTCGGATATACCTTGTTTTGTTGCATCGTGCAAAAGTATTTAAACTTTCAAAAGAATGAAAAATTAAGATGATATATATATATATATAAATTGCTTTCATTTACTTTGATTATACTTGCTATACCCCTACTTGGCTGGCTCTGTCGCCTACCTGGCTGGTTCAATAGCATTGCATTTAAGTTTACTCTCACTTGCATTACTTTCAACTTATATTATTACTGTATAACTGTGCTTCCGCTTCCAACGCTGTGTCCCTTCCCCCTTTATGGTATCAAAGCCATTCTTTTTTGGCCAGTGATAGTGGTGTTGTGTTCTTTGTCTCTCCGTCTGTGTCTACCCGAAACTTTGGTACTCCGTTGTTTTGTTCCCTTCTTACCGTCGTTGGCGCCACCCTAGTTGTAAAGTGAATTCCTAGAACCGAACTGTATGGCCCATTTGAGCCAAGAGAGGGCGTGTAGGGCATGAGAGGTATAAGGTTGGTTAGGGTATGTGTTACGAAATGCAACGGTTGTGAGCAAAACATGATAATTGAGTGTTAAAACTAGGATAGTATAGATAGATTGTGGAGATCCAACTCTTCTATCAGCTCCAGGACTGGTTGTCCTTCTGATATTGTAAATGAAGAAGATCACAATGTTGAAAAACATGGTGCTTCTGTTCTCATGTGTTTACATGATGCTAAATCTAAGAACTTTAAAGATAACATTTTTGGTATGGTTAATGTTTCTTTAAATGATGATCCTGTTTATTTTAAGCCTGAAGCTCCTTCTTCTGTTTGTCCATCTGATTCTGATTTTCCTCCTATTGATAACCCTGATTATGTTAAGCAATTGAGAGTTTTGACTGTTTTAAATGAAAGTTTTAAAGTTGATCTGATTCCTTTGTACGATGAGTTCATGCTTTCAAAAAACCGAATTAAAAGAAAATATTTCCAAGATAATTTTGCTCAGTCTAAAAGAGACCGTGTTAAAAGAAAATGATTAGAAAATATGAATCAATTGAAAAAACATATTTTGTTTTTTGATTTTCTTGAAAACCATTATGTTTCAAATGATGAAGTTTCAAAACAACATTTGAGTGTGATAAAAAAATCAAATTTTGTTAAAGCAGCTGATAAAGCCATTGTTCGATCTAGTCATCCGCCTCTTGAGACAGTTTTGATAACTTGTCAAGATGAAAAGACGGAAGTAAAGCCATTCCTTTCAAAATTGCTGATGATCAAACCCCTATCACTAGTATTATTGAACAAAACAATTTTACTAATGAATCCTTGCATGTTATTGGTCAGCAACTTTACCGTATTGAAGAAAAAATTGTTGAAAGAACTGTTTCTATTGAAAAACCTGCTTCTGAAAAATCTGTTTTTGTGAAAATTGAGAAACCTTTGATTGATTTACCTAGTCAAAGAGAGAAAGTTATGTTCAAAACCTCTCAGTCTAAAATGCTTGAAGTTGTTGACAAAATGCTTTCTGATTTAAAGGTTAAAACTGAAGGTACTTCTAGAAGTACATCTTGCACTATTTCAAAAAATTGAAAAGAAATTGTTTCTAATGAAAATACAGATTCTGATACTGTTTCATCTGTTTCTGTTAAAAAGATTTTTGATGATGATTTACCAGAAATTAAAAGATTTGTTGGAAATCCCAAACCCATGTCTTTTACAAAAAACTGGTATTCTAGACCTACTCTTCCTGATATGCAGTTTGAAGAAAGAGTTTTTCAAACACAATTTTTTGTTTCTGTTGATAAGCTTTATGAATGGAATATTAATGGTTTGTCTGAAGAAGAAATCATTAATAAAATGAGTCATATGTCTATGGTTGGTATTGCTTATCAAAATAACCATGATCTTGATCAACCTGAAATTGTTAATTTACTTGTTACTGGTTTTTCTGGAACTCTTCGTGGATGGTGGGATTCATATCTCACGGAAGACTCCAAAGATTCTATTAAAAATGTTGTTAAAAAGAATGATGAAGGTTTTCCTATTTTTGATGAAAGTATTGGTTGCGATATTCTTGATGGTGTTTATACTTTGATCTATACCATTCTCAAACATTTTGTTGGTACTCCATCTAATATTTCATCTCGAGTTTCTGATTTATTGAATAATTTGAGATGTCCTACTATGACTGATTACAGATGGTACCAAGATGTTTTTATTTCCAGAGTGATGCTTCGGAAAGATTGCCACAAGCCTAATTGGAAAGAAAGGTTTATTGACGGTCTGCCTCCAATCTTTGCTCATAAGGTAAAACAAGTGTTAATGGGTAAAAATGATTCTATTGATTATGATAACCTAACTTATGGTGACATTTTTAGTGCTATTAAAAAACTTGGTATTGATATGTGTAATGATGAAAAATTGTTAAAATACCATTTATAGAATAAGAAAAAAGCTAAATATGAAATGGGTAATTTTTGTGAACAATATGGTTTGCCCCCTATTGCTCCTTCCAGGCAAAAAGGGAAGAAACATGATAAAAGTCACAAAAGTTATATCCATAAAAAATATAAAAAATACGAAAACAACTTTGTTAAACCTAATGATTTTTATGCTAAAAAGAAAAATGTTTCTAAAAAATATGATAAACAAATGGTCAAGTAAAGGTAAATGTTTTAACTGTGGAAAACCTAGTCATTTCAGTAAGGATTGCAATCAAAAACCTGGTAAATTAAAGAATAAGTTTAACATGTTAAATATTAATGATAAAGAGCAAGAAGAATTGTTCAGAATCCTTGAATCAAACAATTCGTCTGATTCTTTGGAAGATGATTTTTCTTCTTCATCTGATTCTTGTTATCAATCTGCTGATGATTCTTCTGATTCTCCTAATATTAAAATTGGTTGTAGAGATTCCTGTTGTAATGTTATTAACTCTGTTAATACTCTCTCTAAGGGTGAAGAGAATGAAAAATTAATAATTCAGTTAATAAATCAAATTCAAAACCCTGAGTTACAAAACGAATATTTGGATAAGTTTAAGAAGAATTTGTTAAAAGATGAAACTAGTAAAAAATTGAAATCAACCATAAGCTTTGAAGAAACTTTGGAAAGATTTAATAAAAAGAAATCTAAAGATTTAACTGTTAATGATCTCCAACATGTTAACAAGAAATGATTGATTTAAAAAATGAGTTTAGAAATATTAAAAATGATAATCACAATATTAAACAAGAATTAATAATGTTAAAAATTGATAAAAGCCTTGATAAACCACATTCTGATAATGAACAAGATGAGCACAAGGATGGAGATGAATCCAGTCAACAAGCCCTTCTTTCTGATAAAGGTATTGTTGGTAACTCTCAAATTAGTCTTGTTCACAAATTGATTCCTCCAAAATGGTTTACAAAAGTTAAAATTGTTGTTTCTCCTGATTATTATTTCACCGTTATTGCTATGATTGATTTTGGTGCATATATGAACTGTATCCAAGAAGGATTGATTCCTTCAAAGTATTTTGAAAAATCTACTGAAAGATTTTTTTCTGCTAATGGTTCTCAGATGAAAATTAAATATGAATTGAATAATACTCATGTGTGCCATGATAATGTCTGTTTCAAGATTCCTTCTGTTCTTGTTAAAAATTTGACTGATAAAGTGATTTTTGGTTTGCCTTTTATAAATGCTCTGTATCCTTTTCTTGTTGAGCATGACGGAATTACTACTGATCCTTTTGGACAGATAGTAAAATTCAAATTTGCTTCAAAGACTGAAATAGATATTGATAATTTGCCTTATGAAAAAGATTCTTCCATAAATGCTCTTATCCAAGAACTAAAGATGAGTTGTTGTCAATGTTTCACAGATGATTTTAAAGGTAATACTCATAGGGCTAATACTATCAATCGTCCTAACATCATCAATACTTCTTTGTAGGAATCAGACGATGATGCGAGGATAAGTACCACTACCACTAAAAAGTGGGATAATAGTAATATTTATACTTATACCACTAGTAAGTGGATTATTATGGCTCCAAAGGGAAAAGCCCCTGTACAGGACTATTCTTAACCCAAAAGGCTCCCAGCGGGATGACCTTTCAACATGCATGAAGGCGCTTCTTATGGGGTAAAATCCATTGGAGCAACATCCCTTCAAGGAGATGTCCCGGCAGAGGTGACATACTCTAATGGTGATATAATAATTGTTTTACAGGAAGTTTTAGCTCGAAATTTACAATTCCACAATGGTATCTACTCAGAGTTACCAGATTCTATTAAACTCATTCTTGATAACCTTCAATTTGCTTTTACCAAAAACCACCGTGATGTTTTTCAAAAAACCCTCCAAGCTCTCGAAATCCACCTTGCTAACCTTACTACTCAAAATGAAGTTTATGCATGCTACTATGCTAACCTTGTTTCAGAAAAAAAAACCTTTGCTTCAGAAGATGACCTTGTTTCAGAAAATGACGCTTTTGGAAGCCATCTTGTTAACCATTCAAATATTACAAATGATCCCTACCTTAATCAAATCTTTGGCAAAGAGGATATCCATTCAAAGGATAAAATGACTATAATGGGCATTGATTATGCTAGATTGAGTCTTAAGACCCAATCCATGTTAAGAAGTGATGTTGCCAACTTGCCAACAGATATACAATTACGTATTTTGGAAAGCAAGGTTATGTTTAGGTCTTTTGATCTATGGTTTAAAAATTTCAAGAAACTTGTTACTGCTACTATTCCTGATCCAGATGAGCTAGATGAAGGTGATAATGTTTTTCTCCAATTAGAATGGGAAGAACACTTTGGGAGTACTCTCAGAGTGTATGAAAAGAAACACCCATTTCCTAGCCTCCTGATAAATTATGATGATAGTTCATATATTGCTAATGATTTAGATGATGATAATGATAGGGACCCTTATTGGCTCTCTCAAATGTTTGAATATGGCTTTATCAGGTTCATAAGATTAACAAGCCATTTTCTAGCCAGCCAATTCCCACAAATTATTCAAGATGCTATTAAAGGATTTAACAGTCCTTTTGTTTCCATCAGATGTTGGAGTACGTTATCAAAATGGGAAAGAGATTACTGGATGAACGTCCAGCACTTAAAGCATCTCATTCTCATTAATGGTCACACTCACCAAGGGCCATGGTTTGAAGGAAATTCTCAATTGTCCTTTGCTGATCCTTTTACTCTAGCCGAATGTTGGAGAAATGATTTTAATAACCAAATTATTAATGTTGCTCAGAATCTATGGAAAAATTATCATTTCATGGGTAGCAAGGACAGAATTTATGTCTTTGGTCCCAGACCATATTCTGATGCTATTGCTCATTTACGGGTGGCTGATCATTGTAATCCTATAAGGCTTCTCATCCTCGGGAAAACTCCAGCGTTTCAGCCAATTTTATATTGTGGATTCTGTAATCGGTATGCTATTTACCATGAGCATGATTGTGGTTCTCCACGAGGCCCCTTTGATGGTTATCCTTCCGATGCTCCTTCCACTGATTAAAGAAGGGTTTTTATTGATAAAGGTGACACTCTTGTTCGACTGGCCTACACAAAGGCCAAAATGCTTTAAAAATTATGTTACTGAAAATTCGGATCTATTTCATGATACCCCGGATTTGGCGGAAGGTTTTGATTCTCCTATTTGTCTGGCCTGCACAATGGCCAAAAACTTCAATGATTACTACTGCTAAAAGATTGTTTCCCACAAATTTAATGTTTCTGAAGATTCTCATTTGTTATTTTGTGATTGGTTCTTTTGGGCACCAAGGATATGGCCTAAAGCTAAAGGGTGGTCTAGTATCTATAGACACCCATTATTTTGGCCTAGATTCTCACATTTTCAGAAGTTGCAGCTCTACAATTGATTCCCTACAATTTGGAGACAAAAAGAAGAATTTCACTATTCAGTCACTATTCATCCGTTACTGTTCATGTCATTATTCACTCCGATTTTTGCCTATTTAAGGGGGGTTGTCCCTTATGTTCAAAACAAGTTATATATATATACATATATATATATCTGTAAAACCCAATTAAAACCGACCAACAGGGAAAAAAAAAGTTTTCTTGCAAACAAGCTAGATGAATGACTATCTAGATAGATAATGATGAATGACGAGTTAAAAAGTAGAAAGAGAAATTAATAGTAAATATATATATATATATATATATATATATATAAAATGACCCACCATTCAGAAGATTAGAGAAATCTGATCATGGTGGATATTGAACTAACTTCGTTTCCTAATGTATTGTAATCCTGCATATCAAGATTTAAAATAAAGTCTACAGGGAAGACACAATTTTATCCAAAAATAAAAAGAGGAAGACAAGTAGGACAAAACCATTATTATTACATTTTGCAAATGCTCACAAACGTTTTCTTTTTTGAGCATATGTAGAAGACAAGTAGTCTTAATTTCTTTTCAAATAAGGCATTTCTAATATTCTACAAAGATATTGCTAAAATCACCTGCTAAATTTAGCTATGACTCATTATCATGATTAAATTTTGGAAATGCTCGCAAATTTATTCTTTCTTAAGCAAATGTGGAAGACAAGTAATCTTGATTTCCTTTTTAGATAAGGCCTTATGTGGTGTTTATCTCATGGACACATCTGTGTACAATTGACCAAAGTTATGTGTATGCTAGAATTTAGGTGTGCCCATCAAAAAAGAAAAAAAAAAAAAGAAGAAGAAGAATTTAGGTGTGGATAAAATATTTAAGTACTTGCCCAGACGGCAATGGAATAATAGAGTACAAATACTACTCGAAGATAAGTCCCAGTTGTGCGCGAAACTATGCCCACCAATTTCATCAATTTCAAGAAAATAGCGTTGAAGAAATGAAACCAATAATATCTGTTTGCTTCTGAGGGAATGAAATTGCCCACTTAACAGTAACAATGCTTTCACACTAATCTAAGATGATTCATGATTGTAGATAATGTTGACTTTGAATAAAGGTTACCTAAGCTATCTAATTAGCTTGCTTTGTCAAGGTATATGATTATACAAGTCCTTTCAGAATTAAATTTTTAGGTTTATCATTTGGGAGATTATCTGATTGTACAGATTTTGTTTAACTGTAATTTGGAGAGCTTTGTGCTTTCTATTTCCTTTTTTTTTTTTTTTTTTTTTTCCTGGATTGATAATCAGTAATTACACATACACTCCCATTGGGTCTTGACTCTTGAACCCACTATCTCACTGGACAAAAGGAACAATACTTCCTATTTCCATTTTAAATTGAGATATTTGCAGTTACTGGACCTTAGGGTGCGATGGTGGGGACCAAGTGCCTAATGGTTACAGTTTTTTTTTGCACCTAGAGCCTTAGAGCTCAACTACACCTCTTGGTGTTTCTAGTGAAGACATCCAGATTTCAAATCCCCCATCCCCAACTATTGAATTATTAAAAAAAAAAAGGTTACAAATTTTGGTTGATATAATCCCCTTACAAATAATTCAATATGTTTCTTGAGGAGATAGGTCTACGTAAAGCATATACGGTGTTGTTGGTAGGAGAGGCATCCATTTAATGACTAAAAGGAGCAAATTCTAGGGGCTCTTTGTTGTTTTTCTATCCGTTTAATAAGTAAAACTTATCTGGACATTGAAATTGCGGGTCTAAGATTCAAAGCTCGGTTGTTGTATGAACTGAGTATCCCATTTTAAATGTACACAGTATCAGACAGAGCAATCTGCTTAGATGAGTTCAATCATCTCTATCCTCATTCTTGACTCGTACAACCACAAGCCTGGTGAATGATCTGAGGGCAGTGGAGTTCCAAGTTGTTTTGTAATTATTGTAATATATTTATGGAAAATTAATTTTTTTGCCATTGTGGGTTATTTTCCAGTAAAAAAATGGTTAGGATTTTCGTGAACATAAAGTCTTTTTGATCAATATTATATTACTTAATTCATAAAAAAAATAATAAAATAAAAAAGTGGTTAGGATATTCTTTATCCATAAGATGCTATAATCCTCTTGCTAATATATTCCACATTAAGTTCCATACTATGATTAATTGTACAATATTAGAAACTTTTATTAACATACAAATGTGTTCCTTTTTATTATAAATTTATTTACATTTATTCCTCAAAGTTGGATTCTGAAATTGACTTTACTAATTGATGCGGGCACATGACTCTCTTGATGACTCAGTAGCTGGGGGCATCGAATGCTCTGATTTAGCAAACGCAACTGTTGAAAGGTCCTTTGATGGTTTGCAAGATAATGAATCTTTTGAGTGCTTCAAATTCCCTCTAGAGAAGGTAATTCTTTTGCTCCTTTGGCCTAGAGCTTTTATTAGGATTGGGTTTGGTATGGTTTAGAGCAACTCCAATATGTAAATGATCAGAACACTTTCAGCAAAGTCAAGTTTGCAACTCAGTTGTCGACCTCTCTTGCATCCATGACTCGAAATAGGAAATTCCCTTTCTTAGTCCAAGGGGTAGCACAATCAGTAGAAGGGATCACGCTTCATGAAGCAAAGGAGACTAGCTTAAATCTTCCCCTTCACTCTCCCTTTGGGGCCTAAATTAATTCTATACTACCTCTGGCTGATGGGAAAGAGGTGATTTGGAATTAATGGTGACAAGACAAGCATTTTTTTTTTTTTTTTCACTCTAGGAAATAGAAGTGTTGGGTAATCTTTGTCATACTTTTTGTACAAGTTGATATAAAAGTTTTGCTTTTTTAATATCAAGCATTAACTGGATCCTAAGTCACTACACTTCATGATTCACGTCTGATCAAATATTAGATTGATTTTGGTTTGGTTGTTAGATTTAATACAGTCCTGATATTATTTGCCTTTTTCACCTTTCTAGGTCAATGACGCTTGCCACTTGGTGCTCTTTGCTAGAGGACACCCATCTACTTTGGTGGGAGATATCTGAAGGTAAACCATTCTCAATAAAGAACTTTATTTCCTTTTTGGATTATATTAGCACTTAAATGTTTAAGAATTTAGTGTAGTTGGTGTCTAGTTTATCAATTTCAATCTCTTGGCTACATGTAAATATTTCTTGTGTGTTTGGATACAGCTTATAAACTAGCCTTTTGCTTTTTAGTTTTTGTGTTCAGCTTTTTAAAACTTCACTTTTTCTTAATTTCTCTCACTTTTTCAAAGTATAAGTATAATTTAGCACACTTTCAGCAAAAAGTTAAAAAAAAAAAAAGTTAAATAAGTTGTTTCCAAACGAATCATATTACAATCAATCTTTCTTTATTTTGTTTGACTTCAAATATTTTAGTTTTAACAAGGAAATAGTTTGCTTCATTGCTACTTCTTGTAAGAGCATGTGGGAGAGCAGAGAAAGTTGATGTACTAGATGTTAGTGAAGTTACTGGTCAACCGATTAACTTACCCTAGAGTGAGTATGATCTAGTATGCAATCCAACAAAATGTTGGAATTGAGACCCTTTCTCTTAGTAAGGGGTTTCATGTGGCATATGTGTTCCTTCATCCAACTCTTCAGTCTAGGTCAAAACAAAAGCAAAATGAATGTGGAAAGAGTGCATATGACATGTTTGCTTAAAAATTGATGTGGTCCCTTTAGAGACATTAAATAAAACTTTAAACAATGAGGTGAACACCCTACATTAGATCATGTAGTCATGCTTCTTAATTGGAGGCAGACACCTTCGGCAGGAGAACAAATACAGCCCCCCCCCCCCCCCCACCCCCCCGCGTTAAGAAAAAAACTCATACACGCACTAATAGATTTGATTTCCATTTAGAGTATTAGAATTTGTAGAGCTAGGATGTCTCGTGTGTGGATATGTTCTTGAATAACCCAATATGATCTATTATTAGACATTAAACAAAGTTTTGCAAGAATTTTGTTCTGTTAAATCTGGCAAATACATCTTGATACATATTTTACATTATTGGAGAATCTACATATTACAATATGTGAATCTATATATATTTGATTTCTATTCAGAATATCAAATTCTCTAGAGCTAGCAAGCCCTCATGTGAATCTATATATATTTGATTTCTTTAGGCTCCTTCATGTTCTTTTCACATGAAGTAGTCTTTCCTTAATAAAATATATTGGAGCATCTATGTATTACAATGCTACTGGACACTTGAATCACTAGTTTTAGTGGCAAAGCAACATTGACGATTTAATTTGAACTTGAAAAGTGTATATTGTGCAACTTGCAGTCCATGCTATCAGTCTCACTCAGTTACTCTTTGTATTGTAGTACTCAAGAAATGTGAGTCAAACACGATGGATCATTGATGATGAAAGAATGGGAGAAGCATCTATTGAGGTACTATCTACTTTTCTGATCATGGTGATTATTACTCTTAACTAGTCGCAAACCCGCGCGTTGCGCGTAATAATTTTTTAGATAAAATATTATTTTAGTCCCTAGACTTTATAAAGATTCTTTTTTTAATAAAAAATATTTTTATCATATTTTTCATAATATTGTCTATTCGTTAAATTTTTAAAGTCATGGTATATGAAGATTATGATTATATATATAATTTCCCTAGTTAGAGTTTGATTAGTTTTAAGTTTAAATTTTGTATTATTATATTTAATTGTTGATTTTATTGCAATATAAAATTTTCAATGTCCTCTGTGTAGCCATCTCTATTTTATTTCTTACTCCTTTTGACCACCATTTTATTTTTCCAAATAGGGTTATTAATTGACGTTTGATTTCATTTCTTTTTTCTTTCCCTTCATTTATTTTTTATTACTTTGTATGTTCCCTTGCTAGTTGTAAATTTTATGGTTATCAATAAGAAATAGATATTATGGATGGCTTAAATAGTTATAGATGTAGTTACGTTAGTGGTATGTCAAAGGGGGTTTTTTTCTTTTCTTTTTACTTCTAAATTTTCAAGGGAATATGAAAGGCATTTCTCTAGTTTGGTCTCAATCAATTAAGATATTCATAATATATTAACGGAGTAATAATGAGTTGTAAATTTTATTTAATGTATGAAGTGGTTAGGTTAGTGGTATCTCAAAGGTTTTATAAAAATAATTTAAAAAATAATTCCAAGGAAATGTAAAAGGTCTTTTTTTGAAAAAGAAATTGTGACTTTTTGAATTGTAGAAATATGATTGTTTTAATTAACTTGTTTATAGATTTCATTATTAAGTTATAAACATCTAATTAAAGTAGATGAATATATAAATGCAAAATTATATGTTAAGTTATAACCGCACAAGATAAATATGTATAGATAATTTTATTTTATTTTTTATTATTCATGAATCATTATTTCATTGTTTACTTATAAATATCTAAATTAATTTTTTTTTTAAATCTAAATTAATATAGATGAATATGTAAAGGTAAAATTATATGAAAAGTTAAAAAAGATATTTTAATTTTTAAATAATGGAGTTTTTAAGTCACCTTAAATGGGAAAATGTTTAAAAAAAATATATAAGAAAAATTAGAAACAAAAAATGATGACATAACTACTGATGTGACTTAACGTGAGCATAACAACATTAAATGCTACGCTTCAGTTTTTAATAATATTAATTAATAATAGTATGGGGGATGTGATTGGATTTAAATGTTGAATAAAATAAGATGAGAGGAAAAAAGAGTAAAAATAAAATATATAACAATAAACATCAAAGTCATTCTGTGTAATATAATAACATTATATTGTTATATACTATATGTATAATGCAGTAGGATAATATTTGATTAAAGAGAATATAAAAGATGACAACTTAAAACACAAAACTAAATTGCATCAACCCAAAGTAGAATTCTAATTAACAAAAAAAAAAAAAAAAAAATCATCAATTGATGCAATAAAAAAAAAATCAAACAAAAAATGAAAAACAAATTGAGAGAGAGAGAGAGAGAGAGAGAGAAGTAACCTTTTTGTGTGAGAAAACTATGCATAGAATGAAAAAAAAAAAAATCAAATTTATAGTAAGATGTTGAGAATAAGAAGAGTCAACATAAAGGAAGATAAAAAATGATATTAAGGTAGAAAGTAGTGAGGAGATGAAGAGGGAAAAGGGAGGGGGAGTTTTGGAAAATTAATAATAAAAATAATTGTTGAAAGATATTTTAATTTTTAAATAATAGAGCTTTTAAGTCACCTTAAATGAGAAAATTGAAAAAAATATATATATATATTGAAAAATTGGAAATAAAAAATGATAACGTGGCTGCTGATATGACTCAATGTAAGCGTAGCAAAATTAAATGCTACGCTTTAGCTTTTAGTAATATATAGATTAAGGTTGTTTCTATGTAGCAATGGGTAAAAAACTAACGGTGTAATGTGCTTACACTCTAGGAGATAATAGGCAGCAACATCCAATCTCTGTGTCAAGGTGACAATTATGAGTTTCATGCTGCTAGAAGAAAGGATATTGATGTACTAAACATCTGCTTTCCTTGCTGCAATTTTGACCCAAATGATGAAATCCTGAATTATGGAACTTATTTTTTCAGGTTCAAATGTTGGGTTCAGGTAGGCCTTTCCTGGTTGAGGTACAAAATGCACGTCGAATACCATCTAAGGCATTTGTAAGAGAATTAGAAACAAACATAAACAATTTGGAAAATAAATTGGTGAGTTCAATGCCAATTGTATCTACACTTCTTCCTGATATTAAAAAAACATGATTATGATCGATGGTGCAGAAAACATTTTAAGATGCAGGTTGGTGTAAAAAATTTGAAAGTTGTAGGCATTGAGGGGAAGACCATGATGCGTGAGGGAGAAGCAAAGAAGCAAGTTTATGTTTATTTAATTATTTCTTTGTTTATATATGTTAGGTTCTAAGGAATTAGGAACTAATGTATTAGAACTCTATTTTGTAATGTTGGCAAACCATGATCAAAACGTTTTTAGTCTTGTTTAGATTTGCTCAAAGTATATGCTTTTTATGTAAAGTTGGAATCGAGTTGCTGTAGGATTTATTGTGTAAATCTGCCTGGCTCGATCGATCAAGAATTAGACTTGATCGATCAAAGCTCGTGTAGATTGTTTTTTTTTTGCAAAATTTCCAACTCAGCCCAAGCTCGTTTGACCTGTAGGGTTTTATGTTTTACCTCAAGTATAAAAGGGAAAACCTTAGCCACGTTTTAGGTTGCTCATTATGTTGTGTGTGTGAATCTTTTGTGAGATCAAGAGGTGGCCTTCACACATACTTAGGGTTTCCAAGATTCAAGATTATGTCAAGAACTTGGCGATCAATTCAGTTGCTGATTCAAGGGTTTAAAGAAACACAAGTGGGAGTGCTTGTACTTGCTGGGAATCTAAGAAAGAAGTAGTCCATGGACTCGAAGCTATCACCTGGTTGTGGTAGTAAGTTTCCTACTTGAGGTAGCAATAAGATGTTAGTGGTCTAAGTTTCTATTGTTTAAACTTCAATTCTTTCATAGTGGATTCAGTTTTACCTTGAGGATAGCTAGGTTAAATCCTCCCCAGGTTTTTCTACCGGTTGTGTTCTTTATTTTCCGCACTTTACAATAATATGATGTTTGTGATAACCTAGACTTGATAATTTGACTAAGTAATCACTTGGCTTATTAACTAGGTTGATCCGGTTTTGTTTTAAGGGGTCTAAAAACAAACAATATATATGTGTGTGTGTGTGTATTACACTTGGTATACTCTTTTTTACTTATATTAAAAAAAAAAAAAAAAGTATTACACTTTGTGTAATTTTAAGCAATTTTACACCATTTAATAACTTTTTATTAGATTAATATTTTGAAAATCCCACCATTAGATTACATGTTTTCTATGTTCTTAACACATGCCAAATTTTGTACCAATCTAATGTTATTTTCTATTTAATCCATAAGCTTATCTTTTATGCATAATTTTAAAATATAAAAAATTGAAATTTAAACATGTGACTAACCAATGATGCACGGATCTCAGTACCTGACTAACTCCACCAACTTGAAGAAGATGTTGGTTCCCAAGTTCTTCACTTCATCAACAATGAAGATCAGGAAGCTCCTTGGTTACAAAACCCTTGGCGTAAAGATGCAGTAGCCTATTCAGAGAGAATGATGAACTAGGTCGCTATCTGTATGCGCGATAGCCTTTAAAATAAGTCTTATATATGTTTAGGGTTGTGAGAGAAGAAACCCTATACAAATATTTCAGTATGGGCCAAAAATCAGATTTGAAATATCTGATTTTGCAAGTCTCTACAGAAGCAGCTTGTGTCAAGCTTATGTCCAGCTTCAACATTAAATCTTGATAGAAGTTTTTTTGTCGAGATAGCTGTCGAGCTTTAATGAATAGCTCTTTTTCACTTGTTTCTTGATCAGATCTTCATGGCTTTAACACTTGACTTGAACAACATGTTTCTTGAAGTCTTAAACAATATTTTGGAGCTTGAATTCATATAAAATGTAGAGAATGTTCCTAAATTTAGCCACAATAGGTTTGGTTTTAGTTGATTCAAAGCAGAACTATTTGTTACAAGAGTATGTACATCATTGGCACGTAACCACACAAGAAGATTGGAAATTCCAAGTTTACTTCTAAGTTCTAACTATAGCTAAACCATCCCACAAAGCCCAAAAGTTTCAACATCAAGCCTTTCTAGTGAATGACCCTTTCAATTTTCGATTTAATTATAGGCAATGGCCATTTATAAGCATGGAAACAAGCCCCACATGCTTATGGATAAGAAAGATATCAACCATTTGTTATTTAAAGGCTGCAGCTTAATGTGTTTTAATTCTTTGCAATTGTCATAATGTGCATGGATAAGAAAGCTTGTCAACACCTGACTTATAGAATAGTTGCAGCTATCGATGTATACCATTATTGTGATATGCATGGTGGAACCACCTCATATTTTATTGAATAAATTTGTAGAATAAATAGACTGATGTGGGTATTTTGTAAAAATGGATGTGTAAAATAGAAAAAAGTAGTTTTTTTTATAGGCCAAAAACGAATTGACCCCTTATGATAGATTAATTGATTAATTAGCCAAGTTTATTAATTAATCAAATTAACATGCAAATGCATGGTAGCACAAAAAAATCACCAATAAACTAAGTATGCAGCGGAAAATAAATTGACATGGTAATTTGTTTACGAATGGGGAAAACCTACAGGGCAAAAACCCCACCGGTTGATTTTAAGGTCACCACTCCCGAGAATCCACTATTATCACAATAAGTGGTTACAAGTAAAGGAATCCCAGTACCTTATACCAACCTACAATTGAACCCTTACCCTAATACACAATTGGACTTGTAATGTAGTGACAATCTCTCATTTTCAATGCACGGCTCCAAGTACGTGACTAACCAATTGCGTGGATCCCAGTACGCGACTTCAATCACCAACTAGAGAAGGTTGTTGGCTGCAAAGTTCTTCAGTTCATCACAGGATGAAGATCAAGAAGATACATAGTCACAAAACCCAACAGTGCACAAACACAGCAACTTTTTCACAAGAAAGATTAACTGTTCAAATCCTTCGTATACTCAGACACTAGAAGTTTTGTAGAAGCTGATAGAGCATTATAGGTGACGACATTACTTAGTTTTGCCCACTGAATTTGTGCTATTAATCATTCGAACGTCTGGAGCTGGGCTCCACTAGTTATCAAGATGACTATAGAAGCTGTGGAAGAAATATTGTAGACGGTTGCAAGCATAATTCATCTGCAAGTCTGACAGCCAATATATAAGAATGCTTTCTAATCTGTTGAGATGACATCGGAGGGGGACCTTAGACCTAATAATTGGGCCTAAACTGAGTAGAGATTTTTTCTCACATTATTTTTGTCTTTTAATCCTCAATATCAATTTTCTTCATCTTCTCCAAACTGTACATCATTCATTGTAACCATTTTTTTTTTTTTTTTTGTACGTTGTGGATAAGCCTCCATTTAGGTTAGGTTTACAAAGGTGTTGTATGTACATGTACTTCAAAGAAAGAAAAGGAAAAATCAATACAAATGTACATTACCACTACCATTCGCTAAACATATTTTGTACGTTTTTGAGTATTGTATGAGTAAGGAATAAGTTATAGAAAACTGTAGGGATACACCCAAACTTACGCTTTTGCTAAATTTTACAACATGTTTAAATATAAACTTGTAATTGGTACCCAACAATTCCACTGTAATCACAGCTCGTGAGGCCAAAAATCCCAATAATAGCTACAAAGCCCATTAACTTGAAGCCTAAATTTTCTTGCTGTAATACAAGAAAATATTAGTAATCAGAAGTTCAGAACCACCATTGTCTCTCTCTCTCTCACCCCTCTATTGGAGTTCCAAAACGATGTCGTTATGGAAGACGACGGTGTAGCAACCTCTTCTACTACTACAAGCACAACTACAACAACACTCAATGCCAATGCATTCTTCTTCCTTCATTTCAATGAACACGATGAATCAGAAGAAGAAGAGTATGAGTAATAGAAGACCCATGTCAATTCACAAAGGAGAACCCACGTCTATGGTTGACAATTCCTTACGTGAACTCTTCCCCTTCTATTTATACTAACCCTCCATTCTCTTCTCTTTCTCAAACTCACAAAAGCCTCGAACTTTTCTCTCTCTTTCTTTGTGTGTGTGAGGCTGTGGGCAATGGCGCACCTAAGCTTTGTGGTTTTCGCATTGTCTCTTGGCTCCACATTTGTAAACTCTCCAGCTCCCTCTCCATCATTGTCTCTTGCTAAGCCACCAACTGCCTCATTCGGCACCAACTCTACCACCAATTGTGCCTTATGCCTCATTCTGCTCCAACTTCGACACCAACTGCGCCTCATACTACCCTAACTCCGTCTCCAAAAGCATCGCCACCGACCCAATTGCCTTCTCCAAAGGCCACTCCTCCACCACCTCCACCCTTTCACTCTCCTTCTCCTTTTCCTTAAGAACCTTCTACTCCGTCACCAACCACTCCTCCCCCATCAATCGCAACTCCACCAGCCGATTCGTCTGCTCCACCCTTCACCTAACGCTGCTATTTCGAACAGATTTGCCATCTCTGGGTCCCTAGCTATCAGTCTTCTCGTTGCTGTTTTGGTCATTTAAAGCCTTTTGATTGCTTTTGCGCTACACTGAATGAAGTTAACCACTCTCGTTTGGAAAATGGTCCATGCTTCCTTTGCAGTTTCAGTCGAGAATATTTTCTTAAACTCCTCATTTATGACCGCACTGAAAATGGCGTTCAATGCTCTACTGTTGAAGTTTGCCGCTTTGATCTTTGCATCATCCCAATCAACTGGCACTTCCTTTGGCTTAGTCCAACCAATCTCCACAGCTTGCCACACTTTCTCATCTAAAGACTGCAGGAAAGGTCTTGTGCGTACTTTCCAACATGTATAGTTAGTGCCATCAAATAAAAGAGGTATAACAGGAGACTATCCTCTACCTATGACAAATTGGGGTCAATGGATCACACAACAATGATTAAACTTAATCAGAGTGTGTCTGCTCTAATACCACTTGTTGGGTTAAAATAAATTAGTCCCTTGCAAATTAATTAATTACCCAAGTTAATTAATTAGTCAAATTACATGCAATAGTGTGATAGCACAAACAAATCACCAAATAACTAAATGCAACGAAAAGTAAATTTGATACAGGTGATTTGTTTACAAATGGGAAAACCACCGAGGCAAAACCCCACTGGGTGAATTTTAGGTCACCACTTCTAAAAATCCACTATTATCAATCACAAGCGGTTACAAGTATAAGAAATCTTACCAAATCCTTTGGCCTATCCCAAAATACCAACCTACAGTTGAACTCTTACTCTAGTACCCAATTGAACTTGTATTGTAGCATCAATCTTTCTGTTCAATGCACTAATCCCAGTACATGATTAACTCCACCAACTTGAAGAAGATATTGGCTGCAAAGTTTTTCACTTTATCAACAATGAAGATCAGTAAGCACTTTGGTTACAAAACCCTTAGCGTAAAGACGCAATAGCTTCTTCAGAGAGAATGAAGAGCTAGGTTGATATATGCATGTGCGACGGCCTTTAAAATAAGCCTTATATATGTATAGGGTTATGAGGAAAAAAACCCTATACATATATTTCAATATGGACCCTAAATTAGATCTGGAATTTCTGATTTTGTAAGTCTCGACAGAAACAGCTTGTGTCGAAAAACCAAAAACAGGAAAGTTGTAGATAATTAAGTCACGGTTCCAACCGATCCGGCCTTGAGTCAATTGGATTTTTGAGGAGAGAGATATGCCCAAGATACTGATCAGTGCCTCTTTTATTTCTTTCCTTATTTAAAGCTTCCAAACGTGGTATACGACCTAAGCACTCCAGTAGCACCTCCTTACACTTTTACGCATGGTCCCCTAACTTCTCTTTAGTTCTAGTTTGGCTTTCATTCTCTCACAAACTCTTGTAAACTCATTTTTTCCACATGATTTCCTGAAATTAGAAAATTACGCACAATAAATGACATCTTATTCAAGAAATTATGTAAAGATAAATAATAGGGACTAATGCAAATCATAGCTTAATTATACAAACTAAGCATAATAATAAGGAGATAATGCCCATATTAATATATAACAAGTATACATTTTAAGGCGTTACGGGATAGTTGGATATTTTTTTAAAAAATTATATATTTCAAATTAAAATATAGTATCTTTTAATATTTCAATTTTATTTTTTTGAGAGAAATGTTTCGGTTTTATTTTACTTACCTATTTCAAAAACTTACCAAAATTGATAACGATGACTTTTAATGTATTATAATGTCATGGGTTAATAGCTATAATTTTAATACATTGATTTCACATGCAGCTATATACTTATTAGTTTATTAGATGACCGTTGATATATAATGTCATCATAATTATTTGATTTTAATACATAAACATTTAGCGGCTAAACGTATAGTAATATTTCCGTACCAAATACATTTTCCTTATAAACTGTTTCTGTTTTAAACGTTCTAGCGATTTTAATGTGGAAATTATTGATATATATTATAAATGTTTGTTATTTGATTTAAGGAGAAGTAAGAAGTTAAAATTTTGTTTGTTACGAGTTAATGGTTATGGAAAATGTATTGAATTCTTTTGAATTCACTATTGCTACCTATAAAGCTATGTTAATGGGTATACTCTTCTTAACTACTATAAATATATATTAGTGGTTGTCAGCCTTATAGGTCCGGCTCAAGACAGTGACATGGTCCGTACTCAACCCCACCATCTAGAAACATACATGAATAGACGGCAAATTGCTTCTTGTTATGAGAATACTTTAAAGCATCATTGTGGTAACATCTCTCTAATTTTGGCCCATAGTGACATGCACGTGTGTGAGGATATGTGTGATAGCCGAAGGAAAGATGAGCTTATCACATGTAGCAGTGTCTTGATAGAAATCTAGAATAGATAATATCATGTGTGATGGAAATTCTATAGAAATACCTTCCAAGAGAGAAAGAAGGAAACGAGCATGAGGCTTGGTGATAGTGCTATAGTGTGACTGTGGAGTAAGTACAAAGGTCATCACCATATTAAGGATCCATGGACCCTTAGCAAACTTAGTTGTGGAGAAATTTAGGGTACCTCCCCACAATATGGCCTCCTCACGAATGAGTAAGGCAAACTCGTCTCTAGAGATGGAAGAGAAATGATGATGACTAGGGTAATCTGGACAATTTACCCTAGGGACACATAGTACCTCGAAAATGAGCTCTGGGGTAACTACGATACGTTTACCTCAGAATACCATAGTAAACCCAGGTACAGAGTTATCGATGGCGTGCATGTTGGAGTAAAGCTTCTGTATGAACATGTTGGTACACCTAGAGGGTTTTTGACAAAGAGAAGCCCATCCCCGAAAGCTAAACACACCAGGTAGAGAAGCGTCTACGAAGTCTAACAGAATGACCTAGTGTTTCAAATGAATCACCCTATCAAAGAAGTTTTCAAAGAAGTCATATCATGCCTTCTCATCATGGAACCGAATAGAATCAAAGGCAAAAGAAGAAGAAGAAGAAGAACCATGATGGACCGGGTTTTTAGACAGAATAGATTTTTTAGGTGTTATGATAAGGAGACTAAATGAGAGAGAGAGAGAGAGAAAGAGAAAGAAGATGTAGAGTCAAAGTAGAAGGTAAGCCATAGGAAAGAGAAGAAAAAAGCGTGCAATGCATGATAATCCATGAACTTGTTAAGTGCTAAAAAAAATTACATCATGGGTAGAAACCTAATCTAACCTAATAACACTCACAAGATATAATCATCACATAATCCTAAATGCGTGAAACATTGTTATAATGAACATAGAATGCAATGCATAAGCATGTAAGATCAAATTACCAAAACCCATCCCAAAAATTTTGACAAAAACACAAAAACATCAAGTTTCCCAAAAAAAAAAAAAAAAAAAAACCTTGAAAACCTAGGTCTACATGCATGAAATACATGAAGAAAGAAAAAAAGGAGAGATCAAGAGCACTTACCAAGTGAAGGAGGCTTGGATTAGGACGAAAATGAAAAGAGAAGAAGGATTTTAGAGAGAAGAAGGGTCTTGGGTCGAGAGAGGAGAGAGAGAGCGATTGAGATATTTGAAGTGGTTCAAAACCGAGTCGGACCTCAAAAGTATTTATAGAAAACGTAGCTCGATAGATTGAGAGGTATCGAGGAGGTGTTGATGGCTAAAAGTCTCGATAGATCAAAGAAGGTATCAAGCATCTATCAAGCAGACAGAGACTTCAAAGAATTTGGCTTGATGGATCAAGATATCTATCAATAGGTGTAGAGAATAAGCCTAAAAATCTCAATAGAAGAAGCATGTATCGGGAGGTATCAAGCAGCTATTGAGGAGGTGTTGAGCTGCTATTGAGATGCCTGAAAAGTGGTTTTCAAGGAGGAGAAGCAACACAAGATGAAAGCAAACAAGATACACCCTAAAATAAGCAATCAAAGAGCATATTAAACATAAAAACATAACCTCAACTCTAGATGCAAAGCATTCCTAAATAAAAAACACACTAAAAAAGTCTAACCAAATTTTATTGCAAAACATGTTTAGACAATTTAGAAAGTGTATACTACCACATGTATCCCTTGTGATGGCCAAATCACATTGTACCTGTACAATAGTATCAAAAGTAGCAAAGAATATGCATGTTGTGTGTGAACCTTTTGCAAGAGAATATAAGTAAATCATTATGTGAAAAGTAATGATATAAGAGGATCAAATACATTCACACAAAATCATAATTGTTTGATGGGAACCATCACCTTCGAGGTACATCATATAACTCCCACATATCCTAAAACATGCTTGCAACATTATTAAAAACATTTTGATTCTTTTTGCTTTTCATGTTCTTTGCATATTTGTTTTAAGCATATCATGCATGGGCATATAAGAGAGAAAAGAAAATATCCAACTATGTAAGTTTGAACATCCTTATTTTGCTGTGCAAGTGCTACACCTTACCGAGCACGGCTTTTATGAATTGCACACAAATGTGTTATGATTGACGAGTCTTAGTGGTGAGATGGTTATTTATACTTTTCTCTTAGGATTTTCTTGTCCTTCTTTTGAAAAAGTGTGATTTAAGATATAAAAGATAAAAGATCAACCAAATCATACAAATCACATAAAAGAGTCACAAAGCTCACATTACTTATTTATGCATGAAGATGCTTATCTAAGTTACAAGAGATACAAAGTTCAGAACTTTGTTTCAAAGGCCATCCAAGATACACAAGTACCAATATACACAAACACACACTATTTTTGTATTTTTCTGATTTTTTTATTTAAAAAAAAAAAAAAAAAAAAAAAAAACTTAAAACAAAACAAAAGCTAACAAATAAAAAAACAAAGCATCAAAACTAGATTGACTCAAACCACAACATGAACCATGCAAGAGGTCAAAAAAGATAAGAAATCAATTAGAGTATTTTTCCTTCCAAATGAGAGACTTGGATGGGGATCCTTTCTTTTGCTTGAAACTTTATTCAAATGGATAAGAAGGAGAGTTGAAAACATTTAGGTTCGAGAGAAGCGTGACCGCCTTAAGAGGTTCTCCAAGTAGGGCTAAAGAAAGTTGGCGTTGATTTTGGTTTCCTAGAGATGACACACTATTGCTTTGTTGAGTGGCAAAACACTTATAGCAATTTGGACTGGTGTGCCTAGATGCTCCACAGTAGTGACAAAAGTGAGGCTGCTTTGGTTGAGACTTCTTGTTGCTGGAGTGATGATTATTCTGATTCATTTCTTTCTTGCCAACCTTAGGGGGTGCTCCTAGGATGGATTTTCCTTTATCACTCCTATCCTCACTCACATTTTCAATTTTAGGCTTAGTTACCTCAAAGTTATCATTATTAGCAGGTAGAACAAAAATAACTCTATTTAAAACAATTGAAGAGGTACTAAAAGAGGAGAGAGAGTGATCATACCTGAGACCTATTTTGTTAGATGCAGACTTCTGGAAGTTCAGCATTTCATCCAACTTGGAACTTGAAGTCCTTTCAAGTTGTGCTTTAACCTAAAACAGTTTAGCATCTAGTTTCTTGGTCTTTTCAAGAAGAAGATTGTTCTTAAATCTCAGTGCTCCAGTGGTCTAATTAGATTCATCAACCTTGGTGAAGAGTTCCTCACGTTCCAATTCCACTTCAATGAGCTTTCTCATAGCCAACCTATATAGCTTCTCGTGCTTTTAAGAAACCTTGTATAGCTTGGTGTATGCAGTGTGGATGTCATCCTGGTCATCCATCTTCTCAAACTTTAATTCTATTAGCCCTTCTTCCTCATCAATTACGTCTACTACTTCCTCAGTAGACTTAATAGTGGTTGTGAAAGCACTCATTTTCCTATCTTGGTCACTTTCATCAGAATTTGCTTCTGGTTCCGTATCACTCAAGATGGCAGCTAGGGTTTTGCTTTTGCCAATGGATTTGAGATATGTGGGACATTCTTACTTCATGTGTCCAAATCCTTGACACTCATATCACTTTGGTCTAGCAGGAACACTATTGCCTTGACCAGCATCCTTGAATTCTGTCTTGGGACTTGAATTGAGAAAATGTAGATTGTTTGCGATGCTTATCACTTGGAGAACAAATACTAAGTAAATTTTAAACTATATATATAAACATTCAGATAAAAATATTAGAGAGCATGCCAAGAATCAATTTCTGTTACAATAAGCCACCAATATCTGACACTAAACTCAAACAATAATGACCCGTTTGGTTTAGAGGTAGCTCAGTTTTTATAACTCAGTATTCATAACTCATAACTCAAACTTAAAATCCATAACTCATAACTTAAAACCCACTATAACTCAAAAACTCCAAAATTTTTGTTTGTTAACAAAACCCAGTCATATATCTCAACTTTTAAGTCCACGTTTTACCAAAATGGTGGAGCCCACTGATCAGTCTTTTTCAACTGCCTTCTTCCCTTACCCTTGTGACTCTACACGAAGAACATGAAATCCACACCCAAACCCATTTTCATCACCACCACCAACAACAAACCCAGATTCCACTACCATCAACACCTCTAATAGCCACACAAAAAATCCAAAAGAATGCATAGGAAACCCACAACCAAATCCCACATTGCCGAAGAAGAAGAAGAACAACGCAGAGCAAAAAAAAAAAAAAAAAAAAAAAAAAAAAAAAAAAACGAAGCCAAAAATTGGAGCTCTAGCCCACTTGTCTCATGATCTCGAGGTCTGCGTGTCTCACGATCTAACCTAGGTTCAGTCCGACGTTGTTTCTCAAATCCCCTATCACCGGCGAAGCTTCCGATCTCAAGGTCTGGTCTTGCTCTCTTTCTGATGCCACAAAAAAAAAGAGGAGAGCTCTGGGTCAGTGAGAAGAGAGAGCTATAGGTAAAAGGAAAAAATATGAAGAAGGAGAAGAGACAGAGAAGAACCAAGAAAGAGACGTTACTTGATGGGACATGTCATACGGGTGGGTCCCATTCTTTGCTTAATTTTACAAAAATGCCACTAAGTTATGTATCTCAAAAACTGAAAACATCGAATATTTTTTTTGTGTTTCCATCACTCTGAGTCAAAATGTGTGAGTTTTGAGTGATGGAAACACAATGTGAAAATCAAGCCAAACCAAAACATTTGTGTGGGTCCCATCTATTTTGATAACTCAGTTATGAGTTTTGGATCATATCACTCAAAACACCTTTAAACCAAACAAGCCCTAAATCTCCACGAAAATGCCCCCAAGAGCTATATGCCCCCAAGAAAAGATTGTCAATGCCGTGGGGATATATGCCCCCAAGACTTGTTGAAAGGCCCGCAAATCAGCATATCCTGGATTTGGTGAACTTGTTGTAAGTATGACTTTGATAAACTTATGACACTTAGGCTGAAGAAGACAAAGAGGTCTTTTGCTTAAGTAGTTAGGTTTTAAAAAATCGGTTGAAATGACTAGAGTATTATTGCATATGTACTGTTGGCTGTTGAACATGAACATACCCTTCATGCCTTGCAAATTAATTTTTAACTTTTTTCTTTATTAGTAGGAAAAGCTTTAAAAATTTGTTTATACTTTTCCATGAGCCATCAATTATCTTTGAAGCATTTGTTAGCTACTAGTCCTCCATTTGTCTTCATGACATGTTGATACATTACTGCACAGTGGTTTAAGTCTAGTCTGCATCTTGTAGAGCAGATTATCTTTTCTGATTAAAGTAGTGACGTGCTATATATGTTATTTATAATTAGTTAACAGGTTAGAATTAGAAAAATGCAAAATCTTTTGATTGGGTATTCTTGTACATTTCATTGATTTCATAGATTGGTTCCTGGAAACTGTGGCATCCAACCTGTTTTACTTATGTTTTTGTCAAACATTAGTATATCTTGGGCCTGTTGTTTTATTAAAGTATTGGTTGACAATGTTTAAGAACCTGTGTTATTTTCAGCAGCAAATGGGAGACCTTTGAGATGTTAATTCTTAGTTTTGAGCAGTTAGGGAATGATATTGATCTCACATTTGTAGGCTGAAAGATTGATAGGATGCACATGGTGAGGGATCAACTGAATATATTGTGAGGTGATCAATTAGAGGATCAATTTGGACAGATGTCAGGCCTTTTATTATAGCCTTGCCGTTTTAAACGTTGACAACTTCAAATGAATGCATGATCTTCTGGCTCATGCGTATTGCTTATCATTCTTCCTATTCTTCATCCCTTCACTTATATATTTTACTTTTCTTAACAGGTACTAGCGTCAACAAATCATATTAATTCATGTAAACCAATTAGCCGTTCAGATCCTTCGTATACTCAGACACTATAATTTTTGCAGAAGCTGATAGAGCATTATAGGTGACGACATTACTCAGTTTTGCCCACTGAATTTGTGCTATTAATCATTAGAAAGTCTGGAGCTGGGCTCCACTAGTTACCAAGATGACTATAGAAGTTGTGGAAGAAATATTGTAGATGGTTGTGAGCACAATTCATCTGCAAGTCTGACAGCCAATATATAAGAATGCTTGCTGATCTGTTGAGATGACATCGAAGGGGGACCTTAGACCTAATAATTGGGCCTAAACTGCATAGAGATTTTTTCTCACATTATTTTTTTCTTTTAATCCTCAATATCAATTTTCTTCATCTTCTCCAAACTGTACATCATTCACAGTAACCACTTTTTATTCTTTGTACGTTGTGGATAAGCCTCCATTTAGGTTAGGTTTACAAAGGTGTTAATATGTACATGTACTTCAAAGAAAGAAAAAGAAAAATCAGTACAAATCTACATTACCATTACCATTCGCTAAACATATTTTGTACGTTTTTTAGTATTGTATGAGTAAGGAATAAGTTATAGAAAACTGTAGGGATACACCCAAACTTACGCTTTTGCTAAATTTTACTACATGTTTAAATATAAACTTGTAATTGGTACCCAATAATTCCACTGTAATCACAGCTCGTGAGGTCAAAAAGCCCAATAATAGCTATGAAGCCCATTAACTTGAAGCCCAAATTTTCTCGCTGTAATACAAGAAAATATTAGTAATCAGAAGTTCAAAACCACCATTGTCTCTCTCTCTCTCACCCCTCTATTGGAGTTCCAAGACGATGTCGTTATGGAAGACAACGATGCAGCAACCTCTTCTACTACTACAAGCACAACTACAACAACACTCAATGCCAATGCATTCTTCTTCCTTCATTTCAATGAACAAGATGAATTAGAAGAAGAAGAGTATGAGTAACAGAAGACCCACGTCAATTCACAAAGGAGAACCCATGTCTATGGTTGACAATTCCTTACGTGAACTCTTCCCCTTCTATTTATACTAACCCTCCATTCTCTTCTCTTTCTCAAACTCACAAAAGCCTTAAAGTTTTCTCTCTCTTTCTCTATGTGTGTGAGGCTGTGGGCAATGGTGCACCTAAGCTTTGTGGTTTTGGTTTTGGCATTGTCTCCTAGCTCCACATTTGCAAACTCTCCAGCTCCCTCTCCATCATTGTCTCTTGCTAAGCCACCAACTGTGCCTCATTTTGCACCAACTCTACCACCAACTGTGCCATATGCCTCATTCTACTCCAACTTCAACACCAACTGCTCCTTATACTTCACTAACTCCGTCTCCAAAAGCATCGCCACCGACCCAATTGCCGTCTCCAAAGGCCACTCCTCCACCACCTCCACCCTCTCACTCTCCTTCTCCTTTTCCTTAAGAACCTTCTACTCCGTCACCAACCACTCCTCCCCCATCAATCGCAACTCCACCAGCCGATGCGTCTACTCCACCCTTCACCTAACGTTGCTGTTTTGATCAGATTTGCCATCTCTGGGTCCCTAGTTGTCAGTCTCCTCGCTGCTGTTTTGGTCATTTGCTCTTGTGCTACACTGAATGAAGTTAACCACTCTCGTTTGGAAAATGGTCCATGCTTCCTTTGCAGTTTCAGTCGAGGATATTTTCTTAAACTCCTCATTCAAGACTGCACTGAAAATGGCGTTCAATGCTCTACTGTTGAAGTTTGCCGCTTTGATCTTTGCATCATCCCAATCAACTGGCGCTTCCTTTGGCTTAGTCCAACCAATCTCCACAGCTTGCCACACTTTCTCATCTAAAAACTGCAAGAAAGCTTTCGTGCATACTTTCCAACATGTATAGTTAGTGCCATCAAATAAAGGAGGTATAATAGGAGACTGTCCTCTATCTATGACAAATTAGGGTCAATGGATCACACAACAATGATTAAACCTAATCAGAGTGTGCCCGCTCTAATACCACTTGTTAGGTTAAAATAAATTAGTCCCTTGCAAATTAATTAATTACCCAAGTTAATTAATTAGTCAAATTACATGCAATAGCGTGATAGTACAAACAAATCATCAAATAACTAAATGCAATGGAAAATAAATTTGATACAGGTGATTTGTTTACTAATGGGAAAACCACCGAGGCAAAACCCCACTGGGTGAATTTTAGGTCATCACTTCTAAGAATCCACTATTATCAATCACAAGCGGTTACAAGTATAAGGAATCTTATCGAACCCTTTGGCCTATCCCAAAATACCAACCTACAGTTGAACTTTCACCCTAGTACCCAATTGAACTTGTGTTGTAGCAACAATCTTTCTGTTCAATGCATGAATCCCAGTACATGATTAACTCCACCAACTTGAAGAAGATATTGGCTGCAAAGTTCTTCACTTCATCAACAATGAAGATAAGTAAGCTCTTTGGTTACAAAACCCTTAGCGTAAAGACACAATAGCTTCTTCAGAGAGAATGAAGAACTAGGTCGATATATGCATGCGCGACGGCCTTTAAAATAAGCCTTATATATGTATAGGGTTATGAGAAAAAAAAAAACCCTATACAAATATTTCAATATGGACCCTAAATCAGATCTGGAATTTCTGATTTCGTAAGTCTCGATAGAAACAGCTTGTGTCGAAAAACCCAAAACTGGAAAATTGTAGATAATTAAGTCACAATTCCAACCCATCCAGCCTTGAGTCAATTGGATTTTTGAGGAGAGAGATACGCCTAAAATACTGATCAGTGCTCAAATCTGATTTTTCCTTTTCAGATTCTACCTCTTTTATTTCTTTTCTTATTTAAAGCTTCCAAACATGGTAAACAACCTAAGCACTCCAGTAGCACCTCCTTACACATTTAAGCATGGTCCCCAAACTTCTCTTTAATTCTAGTTTGGCTTTCATTCTCTCACAAACTCTTGTAAACTCATTTTTTCCACATGATTTCCTGAAATTAGAAAATTACGCACAATAAATAACATCTTATTCAAGAAATTATGTAAAGATAAATAATAGGGACTAATGCAAATCATAGCTTAATTATACAAACTAAGCATAATAATAAGGAGATAACGCTCATATTAATATATAACAAGTATACATTTTAAGGTGTTACTGGATAGTTGGACATTTTTATAAAAAATTATATATTTCAAATTAAAATATAATTTCTTTTAATGTTTCAGTTTTATTTTTTTATTTTTTTGAGAGAAATGTTTCGGTTTTATTTTACTTACCTATTTCAGAAACATACCAAATGTGATAAGGATGACTTTTAATGTATTATAATGTCATGGGTTAATAGCTATAATTTTAATACATTGATTTCACATGCAGCTATATGCTTATTAGTTTATTAGATGGCCGTTGATATATGATGTCATCATAATTATTTGATTTTAATACATAAACATTTAGCGGCTAAACGTATAGTAATATTTCCGTACCAAATACATTTTCCTTATAAACTGTTTCTGTTTTAAACGTTCTAGCGATTTTAATGTGGAAATTATTGATATATATTATAAATGTTTGTTATTTGATTTAAGGAGAAGTAAGAAGTTAAAAGTTTGTTTGTTATGAGTTAATAGTTATGGAAAATGTATTGAATTCTTTTGAATTCACTATTGCTACCTATAAAGCTATGTTAATGGGTATACTCCTCTTAACTACTATAAATATATATTAGTGGTTGTCAGCCTTATAGGTCCAGCTTAAGACAGTGACATGGTCCATGCTTAACCCCACCATCTAGAAACATACATGAATTGACGGTAAATTGCTTCTTGTTATGAGAATACTTTAAAGCATCATTGAGGTAACATCTCTCCACTTTCTCTAATTTTATGGAAATTCTAATTTATATGATACGTGATTATTTATATAAATAATTTGAAGATTATTTATTAATCAATTTTTGTTCTTAGGGACAACAATTTGAGATAATACAATGTTTACATGAAATATGATGTGATTATATATATATTCTTGTTATATATATATATATATATTTGATAAATTGAAGAACTTACTATGTTTATATATCTTGTCAATGAATAAAATCTTTCCAGATTTTTCTAGATTTTTTTTTTTTTTTAAGAAATAATTACAACATGCTGCTAATCCCGTAACTCAAATCATTTCCCCCATTTTCCCCTCTATATTTTTCTAAATTTGATTATAAGTGGTTGCAACCAAAGATGCATAAAGACCGATTGGACAAAGTTGAATCATTCGAGAAGGAAAGCGAAGGCAGTTCAATTATATTGCTACTCAAATTTATTCTTTTTATCATATTATGAAACTGGAGTTGTGTTCCTCTTGAAACTTGCTTGGAAATGTGTTGATGTTGTTGGCTTGGAAAAACATGTTATAATGGTTTCTAGCTTTGACATAACATTAATTATCAGTGTCCTAGGCATTGTACCAGTTTAGTTCCAAACAAGTTTGGAGCTATCTTCCCCCAGATTATTATGCAGCGATTGAAGAGAGCATTCCATTGTGGTTTTAGTCACATGACTTGATCATGTCATGTGACTTGTTTAGTTTTATAAATCACCATGGAGTGGGTTGGAGGAGATTCCTCCAAATTGGTTTGAAGTTAATCTTTGTTGGTCTGAGCCTATCTATTCTTTTGAAAGATTAAAAGCCAATAGTGAATAGAAGATATCTACTAGCTCAGCTTGTTAGGTGTTTGAGTTATTGGATGACCTAACCTGAATTCTACACAAGCTTGGACAACGTTAATTAAACTTGATAACTTTCAGTGATTTTAGAATTAGCTGAAACTTGGAGATTTCAAACTTTCTTCATTGTAAGAGTTCAAAATTTCAAGGTGCACCCTGCATCAATTTATCAAAAAAAAAAAAAGGTGCACCCTGCATCTGTTACAAAAATGCAAGTACTATAAGTTACTCTCTCATATAATGTGTTGACTGTATTTTGTGTTCAATGGCAATGCTTAACTCTGTTATTTCTGAAAGATACCGTCAAAGTTTAGTGGTAAGCATCCAGATCACATAGATCTCCATATAATGCAATCGTACTTATCTAATGTCTTCATAATTTTTTTTTTTTTTCCTTTTTCCTGTATTGATACTTGTTCTTATTATGTTGAAATTTCTCAGAATGTAACTTGTCATGCTCCTAAACCACTGAACTGGATTGTATGTTCTATGGTTCACATGTATGCTTTGTTAATGAGGATACTTCATTTTTTGTTAGGTAAACTGCTACTGGAAGTGCAACCTGAATTGATGGATACTTTAATCCAGGCTACAAAAGATGGTGACGAGAGTAGACTAAACTATGAAACCTGAAATCTATATAGAAGGGGAGTGATAGATCATGTAATTACAAGGTGAATATTTGAGAGAAAAGAGAATATCAGTGGCAAATTACCATGATGAAGCTTGGCTGGAACCTCAAAATTAGATAATTACACAAGACTGTGGAGCTATCTTTAATACTTTCTTCTGTGAAATCTTTGACCATGCATTTGCATCTCTGTTGTTGCTCTGAGAGATCCTGCCATGTTTCAGGATTTTCAGAATGTGCAAAAAATTATGCCTTCTGTTTTGCACTTCACTTGAACACCACATCCATTCAAATTACATTTTCTCTTATTTTATTTTATTTATTTCCAATCCCATACCTCTTAGCACCTTCTTATTTGCCTAGAAAACGAAAAAGAAAAGAATTTTTGGAGTTGTAAAATTATGTAGTATGAAATGGTAATTGTACAATTTCATAATTTCAATCATCTGCCTGTGTCTTCTTTTGAAACTCATAAAATTTCTTTCTAGTTCAATGCAGGGAGTACCTGAATCTGCTTTTGAAGAAGCTTTACATACTCTACTGCCTCTTCTAACATATCTGCTGTGTTTGTTTGCTGCAAGTGACAAAAAAAATTCCAAATTTAAATATTGCAGCTAAGTCTGGATGCAAAGAGATTTTATGCTTCATTCAAAAATTATAAATTCTGAAAGGTGATTAATATTTCTTTCATGATTCAAGGTTGAGTTTTACAAAGTACCAAACCTGACTATGCAATTTGTAGATTTTATAATACCTTTTATAATAAGTACTTTCTTCTTCTTCTTCTTCTTCTTCTTCTTTTTTTTTTTTTTCTTTTTTTTTCTTCTGAAAGCTAAAACAGAAAAAGATATCAGTGAGTTTTAAACTGAATTCATCCAACTAACTGGAATGGGCTCATTCATTCTATTCAGTTCTATTTAAAGTGACATCTCCATTACCATCTTATTTGATAACCAAGATACACCAGGCAATTAGAAAAAATTATGACCTCATATTATATTTAGTATTGCAACAATAATCAGAAGATTAATTGGTTAATTTTGCTCAACATACTTGACATCCTTAACCTTTAAATATGCATCTTGTTTGTTCTGTTTGCTTTTAAAAAAACATATGGATGCAAAATATGACAGGTTAACTACAAAACCAATCCGCCAAAAAAAAAAAGAAAAAAAAAGAGGTGTTACTTTCAAAAATCCCTCTATACCATCTACATCTCCTCCAGTCGTGCAATTTACACAGACAAATCTGTTTGTAAAGCAATTTATTATACAGTGTGAATAGGAAGAAGAACGCTGTCTCCAACATTGGATGAGAAAATACATAACATTAGGAGAAGCCAAAAGTAAAACATAAAAAAATAAATAAACAAATAAACAAAAACAAAAACAAAAAATAAATAAATAAAACAAAATTCTTCTGACTCACCAATATGATCAGGGTTGCACATTGTGGCCGATTTATAAGGTTCAACCAAAATCGAAAGTGGTCACTTCTTAAGATTAGTTCCTTTTCCCAGATAAGCTTATAACATCTATCCTCTCCCAAAAAATTGAAATTGTTTATAAAAAAAATGATTTAGCTCTAAAAAGACAATCCACGTAAGTATCTTAATATATTACAGCACAAAATATGCTGAGAAGATAACTAATTTTTCTTGATATCCAAACACATTAAGGCATTGTTTGGTTAAATGAAGAGAAGAGAAAAGAAAGGAAGCAGGAGGGAGGAGAGGGAAGGGAAGGGAAAGAAATACATATTCATTTGTTTGGTTTGCAACAGGGAAAGAGAAGGAAAAATAACTATTACATGGGCCCCACGTTAAAGACTCTCTCTTCTCTCATATTTTCCTCCCAATTTGGGATAAAATGAAATGGTGGGTTAGGGAGGAAATCAATTCCCTCAGCTTTTCCTTTCTCTCCATTCTTTTTGTCTAACCAAACAAAGGAGTTGGATTCCTTTCCCTCCATTGCTTTCCCTTCTCTCCTCTTTCCTCTAATCCAAACAAAGGGTAATGTAACTTGCTTTGCAGCAGATGAGAAAATTTAAAAACACACACAAAACCTAAATTTTCCTGTGAAAGTGGAAATGAGGAATCAATAAAACAAACATTTGGAATTTTCCACTTGTATTGATTTTTTTTTTTTTTTTGGGTCCTTTTATTTTATCTAGTAATTGACTATATATGACAAGTTGATACTGGTTATATTTGTTTTTACCCATGACTTAGAAAACCATCACAGCCTAACTACCTAAGGCCCACTATACTCCAAAATTTTATAAAAAGACTCTTAAGGCTCTCCATTGGAACAAAAAAAGGCCCCCAAAATGTTTTTTTAAAAAGAGTCTTAAAAGTTTTAGGAGGATATTCTATTTTTTAACAAGAAAAAAAAAGTACAAAAAATTGAGTTTTCCATTATTTCTCATCCTATTTTCAAGTTGATATGTCCTCGAAGAAGTCAACAAAAAGCTAAACATCTTCAGTTTTATATATACTAACCTATGAAGTGTGGTGGCATGATTATGTACCAGTTGAGAATTGAAATATGCGGTTTAAAATAATATATTAGCATTATCCTTAAAAGAAGAAAATGAATATCAAATAATAAGTATTGAAATTAGCATTATACTTAAAAGAAGAAAATGAATATCAAATAATAAGAATTGAAATTAGCATTATAATTAAAAGAAGAAAATGAATATCATATTTGAATATTGCACCCTTTGTTATTTTTGTTAGACGAAGTTTCTTTTATTTTTCTTTTCCTGGTTTACAAAATATATGAAGTTGGAACCATTATTTATTAGTATAAACAAAGTTGTGAAGAAACACAATCATTGGTTTAAGCAAAAGCTATGGCCTCTGGGAATAGTCTAACTCTGTCGATGTGTTTCATCCATATAAACAACTTCCAATCGATTTAAAGTATATAAAATGACAAAAAAAAAAATTACACTTCAAAAGAAAACTCGATTACATTAAATCCTGATTGTTATTTTTGCTAAGTTGAAGCTCTAAAATTCCTCATTTGAGAAGTTTGTCGTGTCAATAGTAGTAGCTATTATGGTGTTTTATGCTTGTACCATGCGGTAACATACAAAAAAATGTAGCAAATCAACCAAAAGTTAAAATAATTTACTCATATATTTCATATGTTATTCATACTTCACTCATACATTTTATATGTTTTTGCAAATATTAATTATTATGTTTGTGCTATGATGGATTACTACAATTTTGGCAGCAACAAGCGTCACAAAAGCAACAAATTGGCTACCCTTGTGTGCTTCCAATAAAAGCTAAGAATGCCATTAATACGATCATAAAAGCCTTCACAACAAATTGTTTGTAGCCTTCCATTAACACTTACTCTTGAAATTCTCCAAATAGCAAGTGTTAATCGTCTTGAGTTGTAGAATGAAAGATGTGTAACTTTTTTATTGAAAAATATGGAATTGGCACAACTAATTGAAAATAATTTTGTTCATAAATAGGTGAAATATTAATTTTGATATGGAAACTCTTGAGAACACACTAAAGAGTTCATTTATTGAATTTTTGTTTTTCCACCCTTATTGAAGAGTTTAATGAACGTTTCCTCTCTCTCTCTCTCTCTCTCTCCACATAAATTTTAATTTATTAATCACTTAATGCTAGCCATTTCTTAATGATAAGAGCATTTACATCAATCTCTACCAGGTTTTAGCTAAATTAATCCAAAATACTTATATGTTGCTATTTTAACAAAGAAACACCTAAATTAACCTTAATATTTTTTTTCTTTATCCATATAAATTTTTTTCTCTCTCCTATCTCTACCCAATTTTCAGCCAAAAAACACAAGTCACCATGCTGCACCAACCAGCCCAAGCCACCACCCACACAAGCCACCACAAACCACACCAAAAGAGCCACTTACCACCCATACTGCCACTCACACAAACCATTACAAACCAAAATCTCTTCAACCACCTAGAACAAAAAAATTCTTCACCTCTATATTTTTCCCGAGAATATAAGATAGAAAAAACAAAAAAAAGTGACCTATTAAATCCACAATAATTACACAAAGCGGTGGTTGTGATGATCTTCAAATAACCAATTGCCCTCTTATTTCTAGCAATCTCCACATACCCATTTTGTAAAATTCATCATCATTAATTTGCGTTGATCCACCACATCTAACCCTAAAAGTAAACTAACAAGAACTTCTAAACTAGTTGATGATTTGGACACCCTTTTGAGTGAATTGCAAAACCCATAAATTAGGCACCAGTTTTGTGGAGAGGTAGGTTGGTGGGAGACGAGAGAGAGAGAGAGAGAGTAAGCTTTGGGTACTGGACAGAGGCAAGGGCAGCAGAAAGACACCAAAGAAGACCACAGGTGCTAGAAAGTCAAAGCATTGGCTCTAATACCATGTTAAGAATATAAAGTGAGAGAGAAAATGGCTAAATCGTCTGTATATTGATGTATATTTTGTGTAAATAACACTATACAATAGAGAGCCTTATATAGACTATGTGTGAAGTACAAGTAATATTAGTATACTACAAGTACAGTATACTAGGCTAAGTTTGATGGGCTAGGCCAGACTAAGTTATATTCTAACAATTATTAAATAAAAAAAGTGATTAGTGGTAGGCTTAGATGAGAATCAGTAAGAAGTTAACTGTTAACCACAACAACAATTTGTAAAAATATTATAAAATAATTTGTAATTGTATCATTACTCTTACTTGAGTAGTTAACCACTAACCAAGTAGGCAAGTAGAGATTATACTATCTAGTTGGCTGAATGAAGACGGGTTTTTTTTTTTTATGGAATATTCACGTAAAATAGGTGTTTTTGTTTACACTTCTCAAAAAAAAAAAAAAAAAAAAAAAACAAAAAAAAAAACAAAAACCAAAAACAGAAAAACAAAAAACAAAAGACAATTGGTGTTTATGTTCACACTTTTATTTACTATTCAGAATCCTTAACTTAGATATGGATTACCAACCCGAAATGTAATTGGCTAGTAGATTTATTGTTTATTTTATATATGGCTATTATGTATCTTTGTCGGCCAAATACTTATTATATGCAATAGAAGCTTCGCAACTACAGCTAATAGCATGTGTGGAATTATTGATATTCATTATTGTTAGGGACATATTTGATGTAATTGGCTAATCTTTTGACAAAATGCATTTTACTTGTAATTTGGTAGATCTAAGATGCGTTTAATACTTCAAGAAACGAGTGTTCAAGTTTGGTATTGAAGCCATGCAAATCTAACCAAGAAACAAGTGAAGGAAGTGTTGTTCATTAAAACTCGACAGAAGTCTCAACATAATCATTTTTATCAAGAATTACTGCTGAAGCTCGACAGAAGCTTGACACAAGCTGTTTCTATTGAAAATTAATCAGATTTTTCAAATTTGATTACACGCATATACTTGAGTATTTGTGTGGGGTTTCTTTTCTCACAACCCTAGACATATATAAGGACTATCTTAAGAGCCATCACAAGTGATGCAAGGTGTTGGAAACAGAATACACACATATTGTGATCAAAAGCAGAAATTGCTCTAGTTCATCATATTCGTTGTAGAAGCTATTGCGTCTTTACGCCAAGGGTTTTATGGCTAGGGGTTTTATAACCAAGGAGCTTCCTGATCTTCATTGTTGATGAACTAAAGAACCTTGCAACCAACATCTTCCTCAAGTTGGTGTGTGAGTCACATACTGGGATTCATGCATCATTGGTTAGTCACATACTGGGATTCGTGCATTGAATGGAGAGATTGCCGCTACAATACAAGTCTAATTGGGTTTTGGGGTAAGGGTTCAACTGTAGGTTGGTATTGGATACTGAGATTCCTTTTACTTGTAACCGCTTGTTATTGATAATAATGGATTCTTGGGAATGGTGACCGTAAATTCATCGGGTTTTGCCTCGATGGTTTTTCCCATTCGAAAACAAATCACTCGTGTCAAATTTATTTTCCGCTACATTTAGTTTAGTTGATGATTTGTTTATGCTACCATGCTATTGCATGTTAAATTGACTTAATTAATTTGCCATAGGGATCAATCCATTTTTGCCCTATCAAGTGGTATCAAAGCAGGCACACTCTGATTATGTTTAATCTTTGCTGTGTGATCCATTAACCCCTGTTGTCATGGCTACAAGTGGCATGAAAAGATCTTTTATTTCAAATACATCTTGCTTTTCTAATCTCTATTTGATTGAGTGTTTTAGAAAATATAAGTATAAAAGTTATATGAAAGCTATCTTGATGATTGTTGAAAAAGATCTTAGTGTGACAAGGAAGAAACTAGACTGTCTCAAGATGAAAATGTGCAAAGGAGTTCATCTAAGAAGGGTGAAATTTAAAGGTTTTGTTCATAAATGGCAGATGAGAGAGAAAACCATTCCTACTGATTTGTCAAGCAAGCATGAAATGTTCTTTATGATGAAGTCTACATTTAAGGTAATAGACACATGTTTGTGGTACCTTGACAATGGATGCTAGAGACACATGACTGGAGACCGTTCTCTCTTTAAGGTTTTTGAGTCTAAGAAATTTGGAAATGTCACTTTCGGTGATGAGAGCAAATCACAAATAAAAAGGGAAGAGAACCATCTCTCTACTTGGACTGCTAGATATTACAAATGTGTTGTATGTAGAAGGTCTAAGAGTGAACTTGTTGAGCATAAGTTAGATATGTGATCAAGACTTCATGGTGCTATTCTCGAAAGGAAAATGTCACGTTTTGAATGAGTTTGGAAAGAAACTCATAAGCAGAACCCGCATTCTGGATAACTGCTATGAATTGGTACCTGATGTTATATTGTGTGCAATAGTATTCGTTTGCCAAATGAGGACTTATGGCACCAAAAGATGGGACATGCTAGCTACAAACATCTGTCAATTGTATCTAAGCATGAATCAGTGTTGGGAATACCAAAGCTTAGCAGAATTAGCAATGTTGTGTGTGGACCATGTCAGCTTGGGAAACAGACAAAAGCAAAACATCCAGGCACTCAGACATCAGCTACATCTAGACCTTTGGAGCTACTACATTTGGATCTTATGGGTCCAACTAGAACCGAGCACCTTGAAGCTTTGTGTACAAGACTGCAAAATGAGAAGAACATGAAAATTGATCAAATTCATAGTGATCATGGTAAAGAATTTGAGAACTCATACATGGAATCTTTTTGCACTAGATCTGGTATATCTCAAGAATTCTCTGCTCCTATTACTCCTCAGTAAAATGGTGTAGAAGAAAGAAAGAACAGAATCATTCAAGAGATGGTTAGAGCCATGTTACACAATAAAGATATGTCCAAAAACCTTTGGGGAGAAGCAGTCAACACCGCATATCATACGGTTAACATGATATATTTCAAACCTAGTACAAAGAAGACTCCCTATGAATTGTGGATGGGAAGAAAGCCAAATGTGAAGTATTTCAGAATTTTTGGAAGTACTTGTTTCAACCTCAAGGATAGAGAGAATGTGGGAAAGTTTGACTCCCGAAGTGATGAAAGAATATTTTTGGGATACTCATCCACAAGCAAAGCTTATTAGGTGTACAACAAAAGAACAAAGAAGGTGATGGAAACTATAAATGTTGTTATTTATGAAGTTTCAAATTCTAGTTCAGAGAAAAGTATTGAGGAAATACCTAAGGCAATTCTTCCTTCAGAGCCTAAGGTTGTTCAAGAAGAAGTTGATCAAGAGCCCGTTTCTCCAAGTACTCCAAGTGTTGTAGAAGTCTCAGCAGATATTCCTACATCACCCAAGTTTGAATCTCATGAAGAGAAAGGACCTTCCTCAAAGATCAAGCTGAATCACCCTCCTAAAGTTATTGTAGGAAATATGAATGAACTTACACTGAGAAAGCGTATAGTTGATAAATGTGTTGCTAACTTTGTGCCTTATTCTTGTTATTTGTCGCAGGTTGAACCCACCAAGGTTGAGGATGCTCTCTAGGATGAAAGCTGGGTCGAGGCCATGCATGATGAATTGCTCCAGTTTCAAAGGAATGATGTCTGGACCCTAGTACCTAGACCAGAAAGAGAGCACATCATTGACACAAAGTGGGTATTCCACAATAAAACTGATGAGGAGGGAAATGTGATCCGCAACAAGGCTCGTCCAGCGGCCCAAGGATACTCTGAAGTGGAAGGAGTGGATTTTGATGAATCATTTACTCCTATAGCTCGCTTGGAATCCATTAGGGTTCTCCTAGCCCTGGCTTGTCACTTGAAGTTCAAGCTTTACCAAATGGATGTGAAGACTACATTCTTGAATGGGTTTCTTAAAGAAGATATCTATGTTGCTCAGACTAAAGGATTTGTTGATCCACACTTTCTGGATCATGTGTTATACCTCAAGAAGGCTCTTTATGGACTAAAGAAAGCACCCAGAACTTGGTATGACCGGCTTACAGAATACCTGGTCTCATATGGCTTCACAAGAGAATAAGCTGATCAAACTCTTTTTATCAAAAAGGAGAATGGCGAGCTGATAGTAGCTCAAGTCTATGTTGATGATATCATCTTCGGGTCTACAAAGGATGAACTTGTTCATAACTTCTCAAAGCTTATGCAGGCCAAGTTCAAGATGAGCATGATTGAAGAGTTGAATTAATTTTTTAGATTGCAGATTCGTCAGCAAAATTTAGGTATATTCATATCTCAATCTAAATATGCTAAAAGTCTTGTGAAAAAGTTTGGATTGGAATCTACTAGTTCTGTTAGAACCCCCATGAGCCTAAATGTTAAACTCATTATTGACTTGTTAGCTAAAAATGTTGATTCTTCTTTATATAGAAGCATGATAGGTAGTCTCCTTTACCTTACTGCTAGTAGACCTAACCTTAGTTATAGTGTAGGAGTGTGTGCTAGATATCAAGCTAACCCCAAAGAGTCTCATATGATTGCTTTAAAAGGAATTATAAAATACTGCCGAGTTCGGAGTGTGGTATAGCAAGGACACAAATGATGTCTTAGTTGGGTATTTTAATGTAGACTGGGCTAGGAATGCTAATGATAGAAAAAGTACATCAGGGGGTTGCTTTTATGTGAGTAATAATTTTGTCTCCTGGATGAGTAAGAAGCAGAATTTCATCTCATTATCCACTGTTGAGGTTGAATACATTGCTGCCGGTAGTTGTTACACCCAACTTTTGTGGATGCAAAAACTCCTTCTTGATTATGGTATTCATCAAGAACATCTTACCATTTATTGTGACAATACCAGTTCCATTAACACCTCTAAAAATCTTGTTCAACATTCTCGAACAAAACATATAGAGATATGACACCACTTCAATCGAGAGCTTGTCAAAGATGGCGCACTCACTCTTGAGTTCATCCATTCTAATGATTAGAAGGCCGATTTGTTCACTAAGCCTTTTGATAGCAAACGGTTTGAATTCCTACACCAAAACATTGTTGTAATCTCCATGGAGTGATCTCTCCTCTTTCTCCTCATTTCTCATGTGTTTGCATCTAGTTTTATGCTTTGTGTGTTTCTTTCATGTTTTTGTTTTGGTTGTTTTCAGTTTTTGCTTTATTTTTTTTCATAAAAATAAAAATAAAAATAAAAAATTGAAAATTTGAAAAATACAAAAACAGTGTGTGTATTGGTACTTGTGTACCTTGGATGGCCATTGAAACAAAGTTTTCTAAACTTTGTATCTTTTGTAGCTTAGATGAGCATTTTAATGCACAACTAAGCAAGTGAGCTTTGTGGCTCGTGTTTGTGATAAGTATGATTAAGTAATCTCTTATACATAGCACTCTTTTTGACGGGAAAGACTAGAAAATCCTAAGAGAAATGCATAAATAACCATCTCATCACTAAAGCCGGCCAATCATGTACAACATCTGTGTGCTTTAACATAGCAAAATTGTGATGTTTTGGCTTACATAATTGGGTATTTCTTTTCTCTCTCTTATATGCCCATGCATGCTATGCTCAAAAAGAAAAATATGCAAAGAAAAACAAAAGCAAAAAGAATCAAAATGTTTTTAAATATGATTGCAAGCGTATTTCTAAGAGATGTGAGAGTTATAGGATGTACCTCGAAGGTGATAGTCCCTATCAAGCAGCAATGATTATGTGTGAGCGTATTTGATTTTTCTCATATCTCAAATCGTCATAATATGAGACACTTATGCACTCTTGCTATATTTTCACACACAACACGCAAATTTTTTTCTACTTTTGATACATGTGCAGGTACAATGTGATTTGGCCATCACAAGGAATACATGTGTTAATATATGCTCACTAAACTATTTCAACTTGTTTTTGAAATATAAGATTGGTTAAACTTGTTTTGGATCTATGAATGCTTTGCATATATGTTGAGAGATGTTTTGCGAGCTTAACATGTTGGTTGGATTTTTGTTTGAGTAGCTTGCTTGTTGCATTCATCTCTATGTGTTTTTCCCTTCTTGATAAAACACCTTTTCTTCAAGTTCGACAACTTCTCGACAGATCCTCGATAGATTCCATTTCTATCGAGCCCTTCTTTCTCTTTTCTCGATAGATCTTGACGGATTCTCAATCCATCGAGATTTCTGGGTTTCTTCTCGATAGATTCTTGACAGCTTCTTCTATCCATCGAGCCAAATTTTTGAGCTCTCTGTCTGCCCAATAGCTTCTTGACAAATTCTCAATCCATCAAGGTGATTTTGCCGTCAACAGATCCTTAATAGCACCTCGACAGATTCATTTCTGTCGAGATTTAGTGCTCGACATATCTCGATAGATACCTTGATCCATCGAGCTATGTTTTATATAAAGCTGAAGCATGTATCAAATCTCACTCTTTCAATTCTCTTTCGACAGAAACTTTTCTCTCTCACCCCAAACACTCTTCTCTCACTAAAATCTCTTTACCCACATGATTTTTGACCTAGATCAAGCCTCAATCACTTCGTAAGTGTTCTTAAACCCTTATTTTACATACATTCATGATTTTTAGACCTAGGTTATGGGGGTTTTGAGATTTTTGTGAAAATTTGTGAAAATTTTGTGTTGGGTTATGTTGTTCTAATGTTATATGCTCATGCATTGCATTCTCATTGTATTATAACAATGGTTCATGCATTTTAGATGTGTGTTTGACTATTGTTGATCGTGTGCTAGTAGGTTTAGATTGGGTTTGTACCCATAATGCTTTTATATTTTGCATGTCACATGTTAATACATTTTTCATGCATATGTCTTTTCCTTTCTATACTTTGTTTCTGAGTTGTGATTGTGTTTTGTTCTCTCTTTCTCTCTCTCTCTCTCTTTCTCTCTCTCTTGGATAGACTGCACCATGGCACCCAAAGTGCATAAATCCACTCCGGCTCGAAATCCTCTTAGTTTCAGGTCTTCTTTTTCTAATCTCATTCCCCCTCTTCACATTCAGTTCTGTGATGAGAAGGCCCGAAAGGACTTCTTGGAGAACTTCCAAAAACGTGGGCGCTAGGTTATTCTGTCGAACTTTTCTAACACTCCTCTACTTCAGAGACCCATGAGGTGTCCTATCATGTTTAAACAGGAGTTTTACTCCAATATACATGGTATCGATACCTCTATACCTCGTTTTGCCACGACATTCTGAGGTACACGTATCGTAGTTATCTTAGATCTTATATCTGAGGTACTACACGTTACAAGGGTAGCGCATCTTGACTACCCCAGCCGTGAGCGGCTTCGAAATGTGTCCAAAGACAAGCTTCTATCTCACTTTTGTGAGACACCTTCCATATGTGGCAGTAAATAAAACACCCCATGCTCGGGCTTTGCCAAAGGCCCAAGGTTCCTTAACATGGTGATGATATTTACTTTTACTCCTTTGTTTCACTATAACTCTATCACTGAGCCTCATGCTCGCTTTCTTTTGTCTCATCTTAAGGACCTCTCTATTGACTTCCCTTCTCACTTCATCACATCTATCCTGGATGTGTATTAGGATACGACAACCCATGATAAACTCATCTTTCCTTCAGCTATCATGCAGATCCTCTGACACTTCTCCATCCCCATTCCTGACTCTCCTTACTTCACCACCATGGGTGCCATCAACGCCAATTCTGTTTAGCGGAGCGAGACCTAACTTCGATTGAAGCGGCCATGTGTGGAGGCGGATGATCTTAAGCTAATAGCTTTTGTTTTTAATTAGAGTTGGGCCATAGCTTTTGCTTAGAACAATGATTGTGTTTCTTTACAACTTTGTTCATGCTAACAAAAAATGGTTCCAACTTTGTATATTTGATAAATTGGGAAAAAATAAAAGAAGCTTTGTCGAACAAAAAAATAAATAAATAAAAGGAGCACTATTCATATATGAATTTCATTTTCTTCTTTTAATTAGAATGCTAATTTCAATACTTATTATTTTAAAGTGCATATTTTCAATTCTCAACTAGTACATAATCATACCACCACACTTCTTAGGCTAGTATATATAAAACTAAAGATATTTGGCTTTTTATTGACTTCTTCAAATTATGACACGTTAGCTTTGAGGGCTTTACAATTTTCACCTCAACATTATTATTATTAACTTTATAATTTTTTGTTTTTTTTTTTTTTTTGTTTTGCCCAACTCTTGTTTCTTCTCTTCGACTACTTCAATGCCACGAATTGTTCCAACTTAGAATAACCCATGGTCATCACCAACAAAGATAGATAAACACCACCAATGCCTTTGCAGCTACAATAGCTACTATCATCAGTGGCGAGAGAAAAAGCATTGAGTGTGTTTTCCATCTATTGAGCAATTGCCTTTGTGTTATTGAGGCACCACAACTTATTGATAAGCATTTTGGTTTTGATCAAGCATAGAGAGGGGCCACAATGACACTCATGAATCTTTGCATATTTGGAACCCAAAACAATTACAAAAGAGAAAAAAAATTGATAAATAAGGTTGGGTTTATTTGGTTCGGATGGAAAAATAGAGTAAAGAAAAGCAAGGAATCTAAGCTAATATATATATATATATATATATAGACAAAGTTTAGCTACAAAATTAGTTGTAGTCTTAAGGTACAAACTTTCTCAATATCTTTTTATTGAAGGTGAATTTTGACAAATTCACTATTGGAGTACATCTTCTTCTTATATCCTCCATGCTTGCAAGGAATCTAAGCTAACATATATATTGAGCCATATCAAAGTGGTCATGTCATTACCCTTTTTCTTGTAGTAGCCCCAAGGGTGTGTGGTAGTTTCCATATCTTAAAAGTAAATCAAGTTTTTCTTTTTTAATTTATTTTTTAATGTTAAAAGTTGCTACTAAATGTGCTAGGTTTTACTCACTCCCCACTCTCATTCTTGTTAACCACTGGGTTTTGGGAGCCTTGTAGGATTCTCTTAGGCTAGATAATTTTCAACCATTAATGGAAATTAGCGTCGTAATTAGAACCACACTGTTTTGGATTGGATAGGGAAACTAAAAATTAGGATATGAGTTGGATATCGGTCAATCTGTGTACCGTTTCAAGATTTCTACTATCTTAATTTGTTCATGAACACAGATCTTTGATTAGAATTTAAGAGTTAGGACCTATGTAAGTTAAAATGTAAAATCGTACTCCTTTCAAAAAAAAAAAAAAAAATGAAAATTTTAAATTCATACACAGTCTAATATTCTACTCTAAAAACATATTCATACCACCCTTATTAATCTTACTTAAATGATGAACACTTAGACCTCTAACCTTTCTATAAGAGAAAAATGGAAAATATATCTCTTACTCAAAGAATTCTTGAGTTGGTTTGTGTGAAAAGAAAAATTACAATTTAAACCCTATAGTTTTGGGTTGTAAGTGTGTAACAAATAAAACTTGAGATTTTAAAAAGTAAAAAATTAAACGTTAACCTTGAATTTGTTGATGACAAATGTAGTTATGTCAAGGTCAAGATGGAATGGTGCATTGCATTGTGTAAAACAAAAAGGAAAAAAGAAGAAGAATAGTAATCCATTTGATGAGAGAGTGAGAGAGAGAGATAGAGAGTGGCAACATACAACAATGTAGCAAATCAACCAAAAGTTAAAATACTTTACTCATATATTTCATATGTTATTCATACTTCACTCATACATTTTATATGTTTTTGCAAATTTCAATATGGTCCGCGCGGATGATTCTTACAAGTTTGGTAGCAACAAGTGTCACGAAAGCAACAAATTGGCTGCCCTTGTGTGCTTCCGATTTAAAGCTAAGAATGCCATTAATATGATCATAAAAGCCTTAACAACAAATTGTTTGTAGCCTTCCATTAACACTTACTCTTGAAATTCTTTAGATAGCAAGTGCTAATTGTCTTCAATTGTAGAATGAAAGATATGTAACTTTTTTATAGAAAAATATGGAATCAGCACAACTAATTGAAAATACTTGTGTTCATAAATAGGTGAAATATTAATTTTGATATGGAAACTCTTGAGAACACATTAAAAAGCTCATTTATTGAATTTATGTTTTTGTTTTTCCACCCTTATTGAAGAGTTTAATGAATGTTTCCTCTCTCTCCACATAAATTATTATTTACTAATCAATTAAAGCTAGTCATTTCTTATATAATAAGAGCATTAACATCAATCCCTACAAGGTTTTAGCTAAATTAATCCAGAAAAGTTAAATGTTGCTATTTTAACAAATACAAACCTACATCAGCCTTAATATTTTTTTCTTTATCCATATAAATATTTTTTTCTCTCTCCTATCTCGACCCAATTTTCATCCAAAAAACACAAATCACCATGCTGCACCAACCAGCCAAAACCACCACCCATACAAGCCACTACAAACCACACCAAAGAGCTACATACCACCCAAACTGTCACCCACACAAACCATTACAAACCAAAATCTCTTCAACCACCTAGAACAAAAATTTTATTCACTTTTATAATTTTCCCAAGAATATAAGATAGAAAAAAGGGAAAAAGTGACCTATTAAATCCACAATAATTAACACAAAGCGGTGCTTGTGATGATCTTTAAATATCCGATTGCTCTCTTATTTTTGGAAATCTCCACATACCCATTTCATAAAATCCATCATCATTAATTTGCACCAATCCACCACATCTAACCCTAAAAGCAAACCGACAAGAACTTCTAAACTAGTTGATGATTTGGATACCCTTTTGAGTGAATTGTAAAACCCATATTTGGGCACCAACTTTGTGGAGAGGTAGGTTGGTGTGAAACAAGAGAGAGTCATAGATGAGAGAGAGAGAGAGAAAGAGAGAGAGAGAGAGTGAGAGAGTCAACATTGGATAAAAATAATTTTCCTTTTGATGTAGCATACATGTAGTGAGATACTATTCATTGTTAAAAACAAAAAATTTGATAAACTGTTGAGGCTGATGTAGGGTAATTTTGGTTGAGTTTAACCAAATTTTTGTTGAAAAACTATTTAATTTGGTGAGGCTAATGCTAATGCTCTAAGAAAGAATTGGGAAACACTGTATCAAACACCTGAAAATAAAAGTAGCAATTGTCCACTATTTATTTTTTAATCTTTTTGGGGGGAAAATTTTGTAATTTATGTAGAGAATGTACTCTTAATAGTTGTATTAGAAGTACTCTATAGTGTCACTTATTCAGACAAACGTAAATGTTAGTCAAATGAAAATAAATAAGTGATATTTTACTAATAATTGTTTATTTGATAATCTTTTTGGATGGAAGAATTTGCAAGGTCTACAAAGAAAATAATCTCAATAGATTATCGATAGCATATTGTTTGCCTAATTTTTTCAATTAATAGTTGTTAAGTTTTATTAATTTTTGAGTTACTTTTTTTAGTGTTTTGAATTGTAAGGTAGAAAACATAGGATTTGAATTTTTTTTTTTTAAAAAAACTAAAATAATAATTTTCAAATTTTATCTACTTTTTAATGTTATACAAAATGTTATAAATAACTTTCATAAAAAAAATGAATATTTGCGTTAACTTGCATTTTGAATTCTTTAAAAAAATTGTATTGTTTACATTTTGGTATGTTTGATTCATCTTTTGGGCTCTATAACTCTGAAATCGTAGATTCTTTTGATGTGGAAAAGAGCCATAACAAATGGGTTCCAGTTTACTCAACTAGTAAAATATTTAGTTGAACAAGAGATCTAAGATTCATTCCTCATTTACACCAAAAACCAATTGATATCTTGACTCAATGATAAAAAGCAATCATCATGAGTAATAAAGGCTAAAAGGTAGAGTTAGGAATTGGAACGAGAGATAGAAGGAAGATTAGGCATCTCCAATTCTTTTACAGTACTCCAAGTCTTAATTTGGTCTACGTAAAGAATCCTTGGGCCTTAACGTAGTAGGCAAATGAATTTTAGATTTCAAAGCAGTGAAAGTATTTTGATTAAAGGGAAGAGAGAGAGAGATCAAAAGAGAAAAGTGCAAAAAAGAAGGAAAAGTGAATTCAGGAAAGAAAACTTGTATTTAAAGAAGGACAAATTTTCAATTCTTAGTGTTTCATCTCTCTCTCTCTCTCTCTCTCTCAATTTTGGGAGAGAACAACCCCTTCGAGTTGGACCTATTATATGGCCCTACTAGGAGTCCCTTACTCCCCATCCCTATGAATCAATCATATCTCTTGATAAACAACAAAATATTGATGTAGAAACCCTAGCATTGCTAATAACTTAATTTGATAAGTTCTCCTCTCTAGCTTTTGTCCATAAGTGTAGAGATGCAACAACCGCGCTGATGTGACTTATAAATGATGCATTTTTTTTTTTTGAGATAAACGATAGGAATGATGTATAATAAAAATGATAACAATAATAAATTCATGTAAAAATATGATAAATATCTATATTAATAAGTTATGAAACTATAATTTTTTTTTTTCCATATGTCAATAAAAAGCTACTACAATTAATGGTACGTGGAATCAGCTAAAACCTAAGGTTAGCAATTAAATAAGACAATAAGTTTTGAGAACTAGTAATTGTAGGGCTTTACCTAGAAAAGGGAGTCTTTCTAGAAATTCTTAAAGGCCAAGGCTGAACCCAGGCCTAAGAGGGGGTTTGGAAATAGTTTTCAACCAGCAATAGACATGCCTCGATTAGAACTGTAAGAATTGTGTGGTCCCAATAGCTTAAACTTTTGGGACAATCGGTAATTTAACATGGTATCAGAGCATGAGATCTTGAGTTCGATCCTTGTGTGCTCCACTTTACCTCCCATTTAAAATCCCACGTGTTAGGTCTCACCTATTAAATGGTAGTTTCGACTCACACATGAGGAGGAGTATTAGAATTGTGTGGTTAAAGAACCTCACTAGCTGCATCATTGCCCCAAGCGCTAAGATGGATTATTAATGTGGTTTTGCTCTACATTTATATTCCGCTATGCAGCTCAGTCTACCATGCACAAACAATATGGGTTGCAATTCTCTTTTACAGGGAAAAAAAATCAAGCTCGGTTTCTCCCTTGCTCATTGCAGCCTATATATGAGTCAGTTTTAGTTTTATAAATAATTTTAAATAAAACAAGTTTATTCCGCATATCTTACTATTTGAATGCACTGAAGTAATATGTGGAAATGTTTATTATTTGATGTAAGTTTGTTAAATTATTATAAGAGTACAAAATAATTTTCTAAACTATGGAGCGAATGTAATATGGGAGAAACTTTCTGTAAAGTTATGATTTACAATTATGTTTTATGTTGGCTTTATTCCATGACGAAAAGTGTTGTAATTGCATTAATTTATTTTCTTGTATTTTGTGGGATTTTATTGTATTGGGTTTAGTATTAAGTTGGTGAAGAATAAAGCATGCAATGAAGATCAGTGCAATTTCACAACTAGCTCATAAGAAGTTCGTGAGTAAAGGTTCCCATGAAAAGGCCACGTGAGAATCACTTGTTGGAAGCTAAAGAGTCATGTGTCAAACTACATTTCGTGAGTATTTCGAGAGACAGGCCATCTCGCGAGGTACATGCGAAACTATCTGCCTAGAGGATTTTAAGTGTGACTTTCTTACCTTTCACCTATACTATATATACCCTCATTACCTGCAAAAGTAAAAGAGGCTACTCAGAGAGAAAACCCTAGATAGGTTTCTACAACATAACACACCCACCTTTTAGAGAGAGAGCTACTCATCCTTTAGTGAGAAATCATTGTAGTCTCTTCTCCTTCCCTCTCCCATTGTTATACCTTGAGAGATGATTGGTATTCAAACACAACCCACACCTTTTTAGAGTGTAGAGAGTGTTTTGGAGCTTGAGAAACATTTGGGATTTGCCAAAAAAAGCCAGTGAAGCTTGGTGGATGCAATTGGGCAGTATTGTAGGATCCGGAAAGCTAGTGAAGACAAGACTCCGAGAAGTCCGTTGGTAGCAAGAGCTTGGAGGGCTCAAGTACATTGGATAGACTAAGCTCGGAGGGTCTTTTGATATTCATGTACTCTAACTTATTCACTAGTGGATCGATTTTGACTTGGAGGGTCGCGGAGAGGTTTTTCGCCGAGTTCTTTTGTTTCCTCTTTGATAACACGTCTTGACGTTATTTTGTGTTTGCAACTTTCTTCCCTACTCTTTAAGCTTCACATTTATTACTCATTGTGGTTGCATATGTCTTAGAGTAGTGTTGCCAATTTATTGCATTCATTTACTCTTATTCCGCACTTTGATAAGTTAGAGTAAAAGCAATCTAACCATAATTTTGAAATTTAGGGTCTAAACAAGCATTAGTGTTTTCACACTAATTGAGCTTTCACTTTCCAATGGTAACCTCTGGGATTTAAATAGCCCGTGTAAGTTTAAGTTGGGTTGGGCGGGGTGGTTATGGTTACACTGTTCCAGACCCAATCCTACTAGGAAAAGGATTTAAGATATATATATATATATATATATATATATAAACACAAGGGGTGGAGGTATATGCATCTTGAAATTATTTGAGTGAGTGTAATTGTGGATTAGAGAGCTTAGTAGATGATGATGAGAGTTGTTGAGAAAAGAATGAGAAAAGTGGAGGAAGAGGAAGAGATGGACCTGTTTCTGTTTTTGGAAAAGGAGTTTGAGGAGGAAGAGGAGGAGGAGTTTGAGTTTGAGATGGTGGAGAAGGAGGATAAGTTTGATGATGAGATGGAGGAGGAGGAGGAAGACGAGGAGGAGGAAAAGGAAGAAAAGTTTGAGATGGTGGATGAGGAGGAAGACGTCCTTCTGTGGGAGAAGGAGCAAAATTTGGTGCGCGATTCCATTGTTGAGGTGGTTTACGATTTATCATGGAAACATGCAATTATCTGGATAAAATGTAAGAAAAAAGCTTGCTTCTTGGTTCGGCTGCTACTTGGGGACAATAAGAAGAATTTAGTGAAGCAGCTGCAACTCCATAAATCCCTTATCAGGAGTTGCACTATAAAGGTGTCCCGTGACTGGTTGCGTTGCTTGCTATCTCAGACTAAATCTGCAAAGAATGAGGGGCAGGACAGAAAAGAAGGGGTGCTAATTTGGTTATTATTATTACAACGTTGTTTCAGAACATGGCTTTGGGATAACGAGAGAGACAACTTGGACGACGACCAAAGTTTTGTGTGGGGTAGACGATTGAAGCCTGAGCCTGAGCCTAAGCTCAAACTCGATGATGCTCAAGACACCAGCAATCTTGACTCAAAATCATATTTGACCTCAGAATCTGATCATGACCATGACTGCATCCACATGCTGCATTCTAATTCCTCTGGGGCTAACCAGACATCATCTTCATCTTCTGTGGGTAGCTGTACTTCTACTCTGAAATTTGCCTTTGTCACTCTCGATAGTGATGCCGCATCAGGATTATATAGAGAGAGCCCAATGCACATCTTCAGGATAATTCCTATCAATTTTGCACACTAGTAATGTTTAATGCTTTATTATGTATTAATGGTTTCTTCCTTCTTTTTTTTTTTTTTTTAATCTAAGGATGGTTTTGCATGTCCTTTCATTTGTTGTTCTGTTCATTATTATTTGAGTAACAAAAACATAACACACTGATATGTACCCATCAACGATTTGATGAGGCTCTTATTAGATTAGCAACATACATATTAGCAATAACTATGCTTAGCTTGTTGTATCCAAGTCATAATTTTGTTTCATATGTTCAAGGGTGATAACTTAACATTGAAATGTACTATTTCAGTGAGTGATTGGAAGCAATGGAGATCAAATGTATTGGCTTCGAGAAGCTCAATGCCTGAACGACCTGCAACTGGGGAAAATGTGCTGAGAGATTGTGTGCATCAAGTGCCATAAACTCACGACCCAAAATCCTAATTTTCAAACACACAGATTTCATTTCATCAAAGGCCAGGATTCCTTTTTTTACCGAGAAGACTATAAAAAAATTTCGAAGGACAGGGCCAAAACCAAGGCTAATAGCTTTCAACAGCAATACACTTCCTCAGTTAGAACCTCATATTCTGCATCATATAGACCCAACTGCAAAGGTGATTGATGAACCCAATAAATTTTCTTCGTCCAGGCAAATCCACGCTGGACGAAGAGAAGCACCATTTAAATCATGATAAATGGAATGCCGTTACACACCAATGAATGCAGACAACATGGCCGTTGGGAGAGATATCGGATCCCCTCATTCAAACCACTCAGGGACGTTACAAGAATGACATTGAATGACACCAACGGCTAGGAAGAAAAGCCATATATATAGGACATACCAAACCCCAAGGAGAGGTACGAATTCACCTTTTATTTTACACTCATAACACAAACAGAGCTCTTAGTTATTCTTTTTAGTCATCTGACTTTATTATCAGAGGCTCAATGGTAGGCACTACACCAGTAACCCTTCTAGTTCGAATCCTTTCTCTCTTACAAGCCTTTTGACGATCTTGAGTTATCTTCCGTCTGGACGACCACCTCGACTGATGATTTTGGCATCATCAGTGATATTTTACAATATTGTGCAACTCTTCTTTACATATAGCTACTTATCAAATTAATTAAACTTAATCTGCCTCACCTCTCCAATATGGGATGACTCTCAAACTTTAGATATAGCTCTATCCCTCAATTAATTTCGTCTCACCCGGGTTATATTAGTTAATTGAATATAATCTGACTCATAATTCAAAGAATGTAAGAGTTATAGGGAAAAAAAAAAAAAAAAAAAACCCTAATATTGACCAAGTGGGGAAAATGAAAGATCTTTTATTGTAAATAGGATATGGTAACACAAGAAATGATTCCCTCAATTTAGATATAACTTTAAACTATCTTTACTTTGCAATTAATAAGACTGAACAAATTATAAGGACAATCAGGTCCCATCTTTCTATTATATATTTATGAAAAATGATAGGATTAAAACAAATTGCCCTACTTTTGCTATAACTTACCATATAACATGAGGGAAAATTATTAGGTACTTCTGGAGTATCATAAATGTGTACTTCCTTCTCTCACATGAATGGTGAGTCCCACCATGAATTTAATTAGTATGACTCACCATTCATGTGAGAGAAGGGAGTACACATTTATAGTACTCTGGGAGTACACAATAATTTCTCTAATTACAAATGGTCTATGTAGATATTATTGGTGCTAGATTTCTTTCGAATTAATTACAAAAATGTCAATTCCGATTTCTTTGCTATGGGATTTCATTAATGTAATGTGCATCACATTATGGGCGCATCACGGCGAACCAAACACTCCCAAATGATCTTTGGATTATAGAGAGAATATATATATATATATATATATATATATATATATATGTATGTGTGTGTGTGTGTCATTTAAAAAAAAAAAAAAAAACAACTTGGTATGGGGTTTAATGGAGAAAATGGGCTTTTATCCCTATTGAGCAAAAAATGAAGCAATATGTCCTTGTTTCAAAACTATATAGGGGCGTCTCCCTGTTTTGATACTCGACCACCATATAATCGAGTTATATACGAAACTTGACTATTCTAAAGCTGAGTTTTGATCAAGTTTTTGCCACGTTGGATCCCATCGTGGCTTTTTTGCAATAAAATATTCCAGCTGGACTGTTCAAAACTTGGCAGTGATTAAATCAAGTTACTAAAAGAACTCAATCCTAAAGAAATCGAGTTACTAAGGGAACTTAAATTACCTATTTGCATGTGAAGTGTTTTTGTCGGTGCTTAACCTGATTAAGGCAAAATTGAGTTTAGTAACCCATACTCGAATCTATCATCATCGAGTTAGGTTGCTATTTATGCCTGCCCTTAGGAATGCACAGAACAAAATTTCCTCATTTTCAGATCAACTTCTCCTCAATAAGAACCACAGCTATACATCCTTGGAGTTGGTGTGATCTCTCTATCATCTCAGGTGATAAACTCATTTTCTTCTTTGAAGTATATAGAGAATTTTATGGTGTAGGTAAAGAGTAGTTTTAGATATTACAAAAGTCATCTATAATGTATGAACCACGGGTCAAGGATCCACATTTGACGGTCATTGCATATTTGACATGCATGCTATCATGTTAATAAACCATTGATTGCAGGCAGACATTAACAAAATGACACTTAACTATATTAGGCAAGCATAACATATTAGGCAAATTCAAAAAGACACGGATCAAATTCATTGAAAAACAACCATCTTCAGTTGGGATGATATTTTTCTAGTTTTCTTTCTCTTATAGAATATATTGGCAGCTAATGAACTGGAATAGTATTAATCCCTAACTTCAGTTGGGATGATATTACGGCTTAGGGAGAATTTGAGTTCAAACGTAAAAGCTTAAAGGCTATGGTTTGCAATTGCTTTGTGGGTTACTGTTTATCACATCTGGTAGCGCATAAATGCTGTAATAGTGTAATACACAAGGGCAGGCTTGAGACTAATCAGGTTGATTAGATGGGAAGTTAAGAGCAAGGTGAAAACCAAATGAGGCTTTTGGTAAAAAATAAGAGGACAGTACACGAAATTATAAAATTTCTTGAGCAATCAAAATCCCAGGTAAGTGAAAACTCTAAATAAGTATTTGATTAATGACAAAGTTACATACTAATAAAAAAAATTACTTTAGGAAGCGATTTTCTATTGTATGGCAAAGAACGGATGAAAGAACCGTTCTAAGCATCCTTAAACTTATGCATAATCACTTATGCCACACACCTCATGCAAACATATAGAACCTATATGGAAATCAATTATAGATTTCTTATTGATTGTTTTACCAATCAAGTATTGCAACATAATCATACAAAAAGACTGCCTACAAGAAACATGTGAAGTGGTCAGAATTTATATGAGATATTATGTTTTATAATATCTACAAGGCTATGGCATGTCTGTAGAATGTTCGTAAGACAATAGTTCTATCATTGCCTCCTTCAAATGCAACATCACAAGTAATTATTGATTGCATAACTAGACTATGCAAGAACTATCAAAGATATGCATGCCGCGGGAGCTAAAAGAGCTTACAAGGTAACCTTCAAATCAACAACGACCTTCAAATGTCAAACTATAAGTAGATAATTTTTTATTTTGATTAGTGAGAAACACACACATCTAGTAAGTTTTGAACCCGTGACCTCACCTTTGAGCCAAAGCATATATATATATATATATATATATATAAGCATCAAATTCATTTATAATAGCTTGGAAAGCAAGGATGATATTAAAATTTTACTGAGAACACATGCAATTATAAACAATCATAATTTTCAATACAGCCAGGACTTGCAAAAAGCATAGAACTTGTTTCAAAGTGAATATAAGTTAACCTTATTACATATTAACTATGAAAGTATCATAACAACTAACATGCAGCTTTAAACACAAAACATGTTTTGAAAAGATAAAGATATTTAAAAAAAATATGTGGTGGGAACGTAAAGCTTTTTTTAATTATTTTTTTAATAACTTTTGGTCCCAAGGGAAGGGGGAAAGGGGAAAAGGAGGGACTCAAACTAACGACCCTGTAGTCCCTAACCAACTGTGCTACCCTAGGGTTAACGAAGCTCTTTTGATGCATATAGAAATGTGCATAATTTGATGAAACATACATGAAATAGACAAGTTTACAAAAACACCACATCTTGTGAAATGAAAGCACAAGTGAATTAGAGATAACATCAGGCAATAGCAAGTTAATATGTTGAAGATAATTGATTGCTTATCAAGAAATGAGGAGCTGAGCACTAGACAATAATTGATATAGTGTCAATGTATAACACTTTGAATAATCCCAAATTGATTGAAAAATCATTACAAGCTTCTTGTAAGTGATTAAATGCAATAAGGATTTGGTAACACCATTTGATTTATGTTCTTTTATTTTAAAACACATCATTAAAAAAATAAAAAACTGAAACTACCAAACCCAATCACCACCTCTAACAATAAGTTGATAAGCAACTACCAAAAGAAAAGAGGTGATCAATGCAGTTCCAGAATCCAGTCATCTTATTTTCATGTTTTGAGTTATACAAACAAAATAATGATATCAAGGAAGAGTTAAAGTAAAACACTAAAATATAAAACAGCCAGCCTGAGCATATATGCCTAACTTGATCCTAAAGTTCATGGCTGCAAAGCATAAACAAAAAGGACACATAGTTGCATAATGTATAAGCAACCTAACCAACCAACATGGGAATCAATGTCTAAATCAAACTAAGTAAACCAACAGATGAACATAGCAAAATGCAAACCAAAGAATCAATTAAGCACCACAAAAAACACCATTGTAAAATACTAAAACATAGCTCTAAAATTAAAATGTATCCAATTAGAATCAGTACCTCTATGGCCTTGCTAGGCGCAACCCAAATGACATTAACCAAATTACCCCTAAATTAGCCCTGACACCCATCAGTCCTCATAATATCATTGAACACCTCAGTAGTAGAATGTCCCTTCTTTAAACAAAGTGTAAAGTTCTTTCCTTTACTTTTTCCCCTAATCTTTAAGTACCTCCTAACACCAAAAAAAAAAAAACAAAATGGGGTATTTCTTTTTCCAATGAACAATTTACTGAGAAACAAAACCACCCATTAAAACAACCCCCCAACCAAAAAAAAATTCAAGCATCATAGAAAAACAAGCAGTAATACCAAAAATATCATAGTCACACAAGGAAATGCATCAAAACTGAACCCAACAAAGCTAAAACAGCAACAACAATAATAAATAGAGAAAAATCTAACAAAGAAAAATTAAGAACCCAAACTCAAATCAGAGTACATGCACAAGCCAAACTTAACTCAAATTAAATAAAAAGGAAAAAAAATTGAACTCGGAATTTAGAAATTACCTTAATATGTTTCTAATCCTTTAACTCTGAAGATGGATTGGGTTGAGCTTCGTCTATGGTGAGGGTTATGGTGAAAGTTTGGGTGTGGGTTTGGGTTAAGCTTCGGCCTATGGGTAGAATGAAGAGAAGTTGAAGATGGGTTGAACTTGGAAAGGGTCTACAGAACGGATTGAGGGAGACAATGGTGGCTACTGATTGGACTAAGGGAGACAAATTGTTTTGAAGACATTACATTCAAAATTCCTTTTTTTTTTTTTTTTTTTTTTTTTTTGCATATAACTTGATTTCATTACTGCCAAGTTTTGAACAGTCCAGCTAGAATATTTTATTGCCGAAAAGCCACAATGGCAATCCAGCGTGGCAAAAACCTAATTAAAACTTGGCTTTAAAATAGCCGAATTTCTTATGTAACTTGATTATATGGTGGTCGAGTATCAAAACAGGAACACGCCCCTATATAGTTTTGAAATAGAGACATATTGCTTAATTTTTTGCTCAATAGGGGCAAAAGCCCATTTTCTCCGGGGTTTAACTCAACCCCTACAAAAATTGATGTATGCCACAAAATAAGTGGTGGCAAGCACACGGTATTCTTTAGTAAAAGGCGAATAGTTTGCTTTGTGCTCACCACACGGCTCTATGAGTTTAACCATTTTGGTAGAGCACCTTATAATTAAGAGTCCTCATTTTGAGTTTTCTCTCTTAGCCAATGTGGGAAGACTTTATATTCTGCATCAGGAATGAACCAGAAGTTACATCCTTGGAATCTATTTTGGTGGTGACAAATTTTCAATTCTTAGTTTAATTGACCATGATATTGAAAAGTGCTCGTGTATATATAGTGGATTTTTTGAAATATTGATTTTATTAGTTATATATTTTTTATTCTATGATCTATCAAAAGTCTGTTTATTTTTTAATCCATTGTTGGCAAATGAATTATAGATTTCAAAGCAATGAAAGTATTTTGATTAAAGGGAAAAGGGAGAGATGGGAAGAGGGAGAGATCGAAAGAGAAAAGTACGAAAAAGAAGGAAAAGTGAATTCAGGAAAGAAAACTTGTATTATTCCATGTCAATGAATTACATAGCTTCTTACCCTGTATTTCTACACAACCTAAGGTTGAGAGAGAAGATGAAACAAACTCTACTAATTCAACTTTGTTACCTCAGTTACAAATTATTGGTTAACTACAAACACACTACCTAACTAACTTGATAGTACATCTAGATTCTAGTTAGTTCAACATGTGAAGTCTCTTATCGTAGAATAGGAGATTTGGTATTCAATTCTCACCTACAACAACAACAACAAAAAAGACCTAATTAATGTCTTGACTTGATAATAAAGAGTAATAATCAAAATAAATATGACTTTAAAAAAAAAATGTCAGCCCATTAATTCATAATTTTGTCATTGTAATTATTTCATACATCCAATATATATATCATTCTATGTTGTTCAATGCATGCATGAAATAACTCCTCCATGATTGGTGGAGCTAAACCGTAGAAGCAGGTTCTTCAATCTCAACGGGCACAACCTTTCGACACCGATCTATATCCTTACAGATAGCCACGCAGGTTGTCAAACCAAAGAGAGCTAATGTGACAATTGGAAAGATGCATATGACAAGCCCTACGATATCGAATACATGGCTCCCCAGCTTCTTTTTCGCCTTGTCTTTCAATGAGTTTATGTACGTGTGAATCGCAACAAACAGTAAGAAAATATAGAACAAATAGATACCAAAAATTACAACATATATTGCACAAGTATTCTGCTTCCCCTCGTCCATCTCAACATTCGTGGTGGCCAATATATATTGTCTCCTCTTTTTTTTCTTTCTTAATTTTCGAATACCACATAAATGCTACATAACTTCTAATTTATAATTTCCCAAGCATGTGAGTATGTGAAATTGGTTACGAAATGTTCTAAAGAGTGGTCTCAAATCTGTCACAGAAATAAGCTGGTAAAGACTTGGCAAATCTGCATAACCTTTAACAAAAACGACCTTGGAATATGGCAACAACCTGACTTTAGGGTTTGTTTATAAGCGTGTAGTTAATCTCCTATATTTGTATGCTTGCTAATAATAAAAATAAACTTTTTCTTTGAAAAAATATATATATATATATACGGATAGAGGGTTTGAATTGAACCAACCTCATCCTATATGTTTGAAATGGATCTATTCATAGTCCAAATGAAATATTACAAACTTAAAGGTGCATCAAATGCTTACGTCAATTAAAATTGTAAATGACATGACACTATAATATGTTAGTTGTGACAAATATAAGTTTGACCATAAAATGAAGAGAATTATATTCCAATTAGGGAAAGGATGAAATCTCATCAGACCCTTAAACCATTTGCAAAAGAAATACTATCAACACAACAACAACAATCAAGATTTGGTCTCAAAATTTTAAGTGGGTTATGATTTTGAACAAACTAGTCAGGGTTAACTATATGCATTATTTTTTGTCATTCTGTTCTATTTGACGTCATACAATATGTTACTTCCTTAATTGACATGTCATTTTTTACTAATTCTTTTTTTGTTATTTTTTGTCTTCTTCTACCTTTTGTGGTTAACTTGAATCAATTCACTCTTCTTCAGTGGTGCATTAATATTTGTTCTCCTTATCTCAAGTGATTCTCTCTCAATTTTAATCAATAAGGACCACCCTTGTCTTTAAGAGAAATTTATTGTTTCAAATCTTATTTTTCCTTTTATTTCTAATACTCTTAGCATCCTTAATTTATCTACACTCATTTTATAAATATTCAACATTCTGTACCATAAAAGCATAGTTGGTCATACAACAATCTAATAAAATTTTCTTCAACTTAATAGGTTTTTACAATCTTAGAATACTCCTGATGAACTTCTCAATTTCATAAACACCACTCTTATCTTATGATTCTTATACTCTTTCAATATCTCTATCTTATGAATTATTGATTTGAGATAACGAAAAATCTAATGCTTAATTTGGTATCTTTTGACCATCAAATTTTACAACCCTTTCATCCTTGTTTTTACTTTTATTGAATTTACATTCCATGTACTATGTTTCAATCTTTAACCAAGTCTTTAGCTAGATTCTAAAGCATCTAGCCAAATTTCTAACTTGAAGTTCACTACTTCAATGGAGATTTCATTTGATCCCATAGCTTTTACCATTTTCATCCTATCAATGTATCCTTTACCTCGGTCATCCAGAATTTTTAAACAAACCTATAGTTTTTATCCTCAATTGGTTATCCTATTTACTCCAATATTTTGTGTCACTTCTATTCAATATTTTATCAAAATATATGAATTTTTCATCTTTCTTTAATCTGCTCTTATTTATAAACACTCTTTGATCTTCATCTTTAATGCATTTGACATCATTCTAAGTCTATTGTTTCCATTTCCCTTATCTTAAGATGTTTGTAAGTAATTATTTTCTCCATCACTTGTCCCCAATTTGCTATTTAATTCATCATAAATCTTAGATTTAGCAATTAGGACAATAGTTTTTTGCTTCCCACTTTTCACTTTGTAATTTTCAAAAGAATCGTTGCCTCTACATATAGGCTTTGATCTACAGCTCTCTTTAATCCAAGTGATACTTAAACCTCCTTACTCCACTATCAAGTCTCTCCTTAATCGGCCGTTCACCTGCTTCAAATTATCCAAGTACTCTGTTCATTATTACATAATACATTGAGAGAGAGAGTACAAACCACTCAATTTCTAAGCTTCTATTTAATTAATAGCTTTCTTTAGTCAAAAAATAGATTTCTTTACCTCATTTCAAAGCAACAAAGTAACCAAGCAAAACATGTAGTTGATTCCAAGCTTCTTTGGTGGCCGACAAAGTAACACAAAGATTGACGTACAACAAGTTTAAAAAATGGGGTTTAAATGTTTAATTACATGGGAAATGACTAGTGCACACTCGAGCCATTACCAACAAAGTAGTGCACACACACTATAAAATACTAAGTTGTGTACTAGTTTTTTAAACTAAAATTGTGACTTAGATATTTTTCAATTACGCATTAATTACCAAATAAAATATTGACGCCATATTAACCTTAATTTAGTAAACATTATCATGTAATAATAACTTTAACTAAACTTGGTCAGTGTTTTAGGTAAAACCCTCCAAAAATTAATGTATGCCGCAATAAGTGGTGATTACACGGTATTCTTTAGTAAAAGGCGAAAGAATAGTTCGCTTTGTGCTCACCACACGGCTCCATGAGTTTAACCATTACGGTAGAGCACCTTATAATTAAGAGTCCTCCATTATTTGCTTTATCTTCTGGACAATGTGGGATTAAGTCATATTCAGAATTAATTAGGTCATAACATAAACATACGGTATGCCTGATTGAATTTGTGCATACAGAGTTAGATAATCCAAATGGACAAGAAATATTGATACTAAAAAGTAGTCTACAAGAATGGTGCAACATGAGGAAGCTCGGAAAAGAAGAGTGAAAATACAAGGAAGAGTAGTGAATTTAAGAAAGAAAACAGGTTGTATTATTCTCAATCACTGAATTACATAGCTTGCCTTGTATTTATATACAACCTGAGGCTGGGAGAGAAGATCGATGGAACAAATTTGAGCTGCAGGATTAGTAACATTGGATATATGCATAAGATATTTCACCAACACACTATTGGATATATGCATAAGATACGTTCTTCATGGTTGGATCCCTCTTTGAGTGTATGGACCCCATAATAACGTTCCTCAACCATGTGGAAGCTACATAATTTCTCTGATACATAAGATACCTTCTTCATGGTTGGAGTTACTGATTCACGGGTGCAGGTTCTTCAATCTCAATAGGCACAATCTTCTGACTCTTCTTAATTTCCCTAGAGAAAGCTACGCAGCATGCCAAAGCCAAGAGGAACAAAGAGCCAAATGCAATGACACACATGAAAATCCCTACGTCAAAGCTTACACTACTCTCTTGCTTCTTTTTATCAGACACTTTCATGGAACGCATATAAGCGAAAACGGCAATAAACGTTATGAAAAGATAGCACAAATATAAAAAACACAGGATAATGTACATTGCACAAGCATTTGGCCTCCTCTCCTCCATCTCGCCCATCCTATTGTCCATGTCTGCCTTTCTTCTTCTTTATTTTTTTCTCCGCCTTTTCTTTCTTAATTTTCCATGGCAGCAGAATACCACTGCTGCCTATCTTCTAATTTGTAATTGCCAGAGAAGCATTTTTGACTATATGGGAATTTGGTTAGCAACACTCTAAAGAGTGGTCTTAAAATAGTCACAGAATACGACTATACAAGTAAAAAAACGACCCCTGAAATATGCCAACTACTTGATTTGCTGTTTTATATATTTGTTTATTTTTAAATTGAGTGGCCCAGTGCGACATCATATTTAAAATTTTAAATGACTTGGTACACTATAATATCAGATATAGAAAATGAAATCTTAATCGTAAAATGAAGAGGATTTTAGTACCCCTTAGATATGTGAAAAGAATATATATATATATATATATATTCCAAAAGTACCATCCCCTTTGAAAATATAGAGCCTTGATCAATTCAAAAGCCCATGCCCATTATGTGGAAAGATTATTGAAATATAATTACTTAGGAGCAAGCTGCACGTTGTTTCTCCACCTCAAATTCATGGCTGTTATTGTATTAAAATAAACTAGTTTCTTTCTCCTAGTCTCTTGAGCGAGAATAATCAAATGTAATTAACCGAATGATTTCCCATGTTTACTTGATCTTATACAAATTTTGATTACATGATCCTTATGTATTGACATTATCGTTGCATCGCTGTTAACCTTTTATAAGATTAATGATCTAAATAATAACAATTTTATCACATTATAGTAGTAGGGCTTTGACAAAGTTCATTTTGTAATATAATTGATATAAGTAGGCTTTGAGCATCCCGCACACATCACAATATGACAGATCATACAAGAATTAATACTTAGCAAATTAGTCATTCGTGCTTTGTTTGTTATTGGAAACTTTGGACTTTTATTCTCTCACATCCAATTTTGTATGGACTTTTTTTCTTTTTTTGCCTTTTGAAATGTTGTAATGTGTAAATTAGACATTAACTGTGAATATTTTTGTTACTTATCTTTCTCTATAAAAAAAACAGTCAATATTTGCATAAAATAGTGGCTATAAACCAGTATAAGAGAACAATTTGCAGACAACTTTATCTAGTTTTGTGGGTGTTGGATTCTATTGAAATCAACACCTCAAAAAATTGGTGTATGCCATTTTGAGCAGCGAGCACACGGTATTCTTTAGTAAAAGGCGAAAGAATAGTTCGCTTTGTGCTCACTGCATGACTCCATATGTTGTTTCTATTAGTCATAGCAACTTATAAGCAGTCTTCATTTCATTTTGGGGTTGATCTTCTAATCGATGTGGGGCTATTCCCTTGTGTTCAGAAGTGGGTTAAACAAGCAATGAAGCGAACGAGTACTTGAACACCATTTCCATGATTGATGGAATTTGTGCACACAGTCATCATACTAGAGGAACTAGAATCACTCTTAATACAAAGATACAAAGAATGGTGCATCATTATGTCTGTTTCAGCAACTCTGCACAATAATTATCTATTTGGAAAATCTATATTCTATCTGCTTCATTTCCTAAGCACCCCTTCAAACAACCATCTTCTGAAATGATGCTCTTAATTTGAAAATTCTGGATTTGCAAAAACTACATTTAACTTTTAAATCCATGGAGAATTGCCGGAATGAACTAACAGCTTTCACATCATAAGCCTATAGCATATACAAGAAAGGTAGGAAAAATTGAACTGTATTGATTTCTCAATGTGCAATGTACGATTAACTTTACAATGAGATGAGATTTAGTGATAGCCCAATGGTACAGACACCAATGTCTAGGGTTCGAATCCAACTCACCCCTCCCCCACTAGTTTACCTAGCAAAAAAAGAAAGAAAAAAAAGAAAAAAGGAAAAAAAAAAAAAAAAAAAAAAAGAGACAGTGATCCCAACCTTATTATGAAAGAGGAAAAGATCACAAACTAAACCAAGGGTGTCGGGAGTTCAGTCAAAAGAGGCACGACCTTTCCATCCCTTTATATTTCTCTATAGCAATCCACTTTGTTACAAACTTACAATAGTTACAACTGATTGTTAACTACACCAACACACTATCAGATATATACATGATCCCTGTTTCAGAGTATGGATTACATAATCGCGTTCTTCAATCATGTGGAACCTACATTATTTATCTGATGCATAAGATACCTTCTTCATGGTTGGAGTTACTGAACCACAGGTGCGGGTTCTTCAACATCAACAGGCACAATCTTCTGACCCTGCTTAATTTCCCTAAAGAGAGCCACCGAACCCAAGAGGAACAAAGAGGAAAATGCAATGACGCACATGACAATTGCTACTTTATAGCTTATACGAGTCCCTTGCTTCTTGTCCACAGACACTTTCACGGAGCGCATATAAGTTAAAATGGAGATAAGCGTTATGAAAAGATAGCAAAAATAGAAAAAAAAAAAAACAGGACAGCATACATCACACAAGCACTTGGCTTCCTTTCCTCCATCTCATCCAACCTATTGTCCATGTCTGCCTGTCTTTTTCTTTTCTTTTCTTTCTTATGGTTTTCCATAGCTGAATACCACAGATGCCTATCTTCTAATTTGTAATTTCCAGAGAAGCATTTTGACTGTATGGGAATTTGGTTAGCAATGCTCTAAAGAGTGGTCTTAAAATAGTCACAGAATACAACTATACAAGTAAAAAATGATCCCCTGAAATATGCCTACCTACAGACTTGCATTTTTTTTTTTTTTTTTAATTGAGAGACTTAGTGCAACATCAAATTTAAAATCTTAAATGATGTCGTGCTCTGTACAATATCATATATAGGGAAAAAAAAAAAAAAAATCTTAATCGTAAAATGAAGATAATTTTAGTACCATCCACTTTGAAAATATACATGCCTTGTTCAATTCAAGAATCCATGGCCATTATGTGGCAAGATTATTGAAATATAATTACTTAGAACCTTGTTCAATTAAAAAAACCATGCCCATTATGTGGTAAGATTATTGAAACATAATTACTCAAGGAACAGGCTGCAGGTTGTTTCTTCACCTTAATTCAAGGCATTTATTGAATTAAAAATAGACTATTTTCCAATTATTTCGCAGAAACAAACTAGAGACGTAACATAAGGATTGGATAAAATGAGAAATAAGGATATGTGATAGATAGTGATCCATCTTGAGTTTCTTTGTCATGGTTTCTTCAGTGAGAGTGGTCAAATGTAACCGAATGATCACCCGTGTTGACTTGATTTTCTACAAATATAATTTTGATTACATTATTCTTACAAACTGATGTTATTGATACATCACTGTTAACCTTCTATAAGATTAATGATACTTTGGATAATACAAATTTTATCAAGTTATAGTCGTAGGCTTTGACAATTGACAATGTCCATTTTGTAATGTAATTGATATGAGTAGGCTTTGAGCATTGGGTACACATGTACAATATAACAAACTATTCAAGAATAGTCAGCAAATCAGCCATTTGTGCTCTATTTGTTAAGGGCAATTTTGGATTTTTGTTCTCTCCTATCCACTTTTATACATTCCATTTGTGCTCTGTTTGTAATTGACAACTTTAGACTTTTATTCTCTCACATCCACTTTTAGAGCATTCACATCAGTGGATGCAAAAATTTTCTAAATTTACACATCTAAAACCTACTTTTTCTATTTTACACTTTCATTTTTATAAAACACTCACATCAATTTGTCTATTATACACATTTATTCAAATAAAATATTCATCTTTAGATCAATCCACACCCACCCAACCACCACCATCAAACCCACCCACCCAACCACCACTATCAACCCACCATCATCAACCACCATCACCCCCACAGAAAATTTAAACTCCACAGAAAATCCAAATAGTAAATCCAAACCACACAGAAAATCGAGACCCCTAAACCCCATCATCAACGACTCTCATCGTCTCGATCCTCGGCGGCGCTGGAGTTTGAGACCTCGACCCCACACAAAAACCCCATAGTACTGGAGGAAGCGTTGGAGCTATCCAGGTAGTAACAAGCTTCGCCCTCCATGATTGGCCTCACCGGGCCGAGATGTCATCGCTCGCCGTGATTTTGATTCTCCTTTTTGAACTGATCGTGTCGGTGAGACTGGACTGAGGGACTAGAGAGAGAGGTGAGAGTAGAAGTTGAAAAGGAGAGAGTGAGGTGGGGAGAGAGAAACAAATGCTAAAATAATAGATAGACGAGCTATAGTAACCGTGTAAATATACACGGTTACTGTAGCTAATGTGTATATTTACATATTTTTACACCCATTGATGTGGACGCTTATACATTCACTTTTTAACATTGACTTTAATGTTTATACATTCCATTTGTGCTCTGTTTGTAATTGACAACTTTGGACTTTTATTCTCTCAGATCCACTTTTATACATTCACTTTTTAACATTGACTTTTATGTTTTAAATGTACACTTTTTTTTCACCTTTCAAAATGTGTAATGTGTAAATTATAAAATGTGGACTTTAAAAAAAAAAAATTTTTTTAAGAGAGTTTTAACTTATGGTATCAATTCCTGATGATAGTTTTTTAGCATTAGGCCAAGACACTAATCAGTTTTTTATATAGGTAGAGATTGACCAAAGACTTTACCAATAAGTTTTTTTACCTTTTAATGTGTAAATTAGCACATAAATTGTGAATATTTGTGTCACAAGCTTAACTAGTTTTGTGGGGGTTGGATTCTATTGAAATCAACCCCTCAAAAATTGATGTATGCCATTTTGAGCAGCGAGCACACGGTATTCTTTAGTAAAAGGCGAAAGAATAGTTCGCTTTGTGCTCACTACGTGGCTCCATATGTTGTTTCTCTTAGTCATATCAGCTTATAAGCAGTCTTCATTTCATTTTGAGGTTGATCTTCTAGTCAATGTGGGAGTATTACCTGATGTTCAGAAGTGGGTATAGAGTAAACAAGCAATGAAGCAAACGAGTAATTGAATGCCTATTCCATGCTTGATGGAATTTGTGCACGCAGACTTCACACTAGAGGAACTAGAATCACTCATAATTCAAGGAATGGTAGATCATTATGTCTGTTTCAGCAACTCTGCACAAAAATAATCTAACTTGGAAAATCTATATTTTTAGTTAACCAACAATTTTTGGCATTTGATTCTATCTGTTTCATTTCCAAAGCTCCCCTGCAAACAACCATCTTCTGAAATGATGCTCTTATTAATTTGCTCGGTTTGGATTTGCAAAAACTATATTCAACTATTAAATCTATGGAGAATTGCCCAAATGAACTAACAGCTTTCACATCATAAGCCTATAGCCTATACAACTAAAAGCATCATAATTGAATTTATTCAAACAAGAAAGCTGGGGAAATATGGAACTGTATTGATTTCTCAATTTGCAATTTACGACTAACTTTACAATAAGACGAGATCTAGTGATAGCCCAATGGTGCAGACACCCTCTGTGACGCCCAATAATGTCTAGAGTTCAAATTCAACTCCTCCCCCACTAGTTACCTAGCCAAAAAAAAAATTACAATGAGACAGTGATCCCAACCTTATTATAAAAGAGAAAAAGATCACAAACTAAACCATGGGTAGTGCAGGGAGTTCAGTCTCGAGAGGCACGACCTTTCCATTCTTTCGTATTTCTCTATAGCAATCAATGAAGCTTGTTATAACCAAGAGTAATGAAGCTAGAAATGAAATGATGTAGATCACAAAATTCACGATACGGTAATCTGGCATTGAATAAATAGGGAAGCGAATTCCTTCAAGCAATACAAGAAAGAAAATACAACAAGAAGATATGGGGCAAGCATAAACTACACAATAATTGATCTTCCTCTCGTTCCTCTCTCCAATTATCGGGGCCAGCCTATTCTCCAAGTCCGCCATATCTTCTTCTTCTTCTTCTTTTCTTCTTTTGGTTAAGATGATCTGAGATTCTCCAGATAAATCAACAATAAAATTTAAATTATTATAATCTTAACCATTCATTTGTCAAATGAGTGTTTTAGATTTTGTTACGTTATCAATAATTAAAATAGTATTAGTCAATGATTTTAACTGTCGATGCTAAATATGTGTTAGTCAAATGTATTTTTAAAAAATTTCCGGAGAATTCTAAAGGATCCTATTCTCTGGTCATGATATTAGATTTCTCTTTTTTTTTCTTTTTTCTTTTTTTTTTTCTTTTTTTGGTAATATACTAGATAGGCTAATATTGAATCATTGGGGCCAAAATGGCCAAATACTACTATTTGGCAAAATATTTAACAATATACCACTGTTTGTGAAATATTTAGTAATCTATCACCTTTTTAAAACTCGAGTTTATAAAACTCAAGTTTCAAAATCTCGAGTTCTTTGAAAAAATAGTCTTCAAATTTGTTGTGCTAATTTTTATGGAACTCGAGTTCCATCAAAAATTTCCCAAAGGATTTTTATTCCTAAAGTGAAAAGACCATCGGTTGCTCAAAACTCAAAAGTTGGTATATAAAATGAGTACATGACTTAAAACGCATAGCTTTTCGAGTCATTTATTGCTTTTGTTTTCATCATTTTATTATACAAACCTTATAATTTGATGTGTTAATACGTTAAATTTGGGTAAGTTATATTTTGTAATTATGAGGTGATTTATCATGTATATATCCTTAAATTATAAAATTGAGCAATAGCAACATTATAGCAAGTAGCCCGTGCTACATGTTTCTGTGCCATTTGAAAATTTAGTATTTTGTAAGTTCTAGTTAACTCAATTGATAAAGCCTTTGATGATAAAATCAATTTGCATCTTGGTCTAATGATAAAAAGCTATCATCGGAAGTGAATGCCATAAATTAAAACTCTCTATAAAAATAATAATAATAATAAATAATAAATAAATAAATAAATAAAACTTGTATTTTAGCCTTCTCTGATTGGTATTCTAGCCTCTGATCACATCATTAACCAAATATTTAGGAAAAGGATTCCTAAAATTGGCAATCCCTTAGTATTTCAGGTGTAAGTAATTTAGTGAGTGAAACATTTCTATCTAAAGTGAGTGAAACATTTGAAACTTGGTATTCTAGCCTTCGTACGTATCATCATATCATTATGGAGATGTTATGGAAAGAAGCACATTAATCACAGAAAACTTGTAGAGAGCATTTTCTGTTGGTATATTCACGGTTAGTCACTATTAAAATAGGCCTAACCACGTAAGAATAAATTGCAATTAAACTATTATTATATGATACTAGATGATGTCCCATGCGATTCGTGAACTACGTTACAATTTCAAGAAAAGAGTATTCTAAAAAAATTCATAGAATTAGAGGAACTCTTTTTAATTCTTTTTTTTTTTTTAATTGTATAACACTATAAGACTATAACATATTATAATATTTACCATTATAAGTAGATTTTATTTTTTAAACTAATTAAAAGTAGATTTTATATTTATCCCCAAAAAAAAAACTGATTAAATGATTTTGAAATCTTCAAATAAGAATTTAAAGCATAAATTTAAGCAACCTCCCAAACACTTCCTTAACCACTCTATTCTCACAACCAAATATGGAGACCTCAATCGCAAACACTCAATTCATTATCTCAATGAAATTAAGAAAATTGTTTGTAAGTATCAACATAAAAAAATAAATAAATAAAATGTAATTAAACAAAGAAAAATTGGCTAAAAACACATCCAATTATCAAAATTTATTTATTTTTAGTTGGGCTTCCATAAACTTTTTAAAAAAATGAAAAATAATTTGAAATCATCATTGATTTTATTTTTATCACTGTGGCTCATACCACATAAAATAGCAGTAAAAAAAAACCTACAAAGAAACCTACAAATTATGAGTTCTAACACAAAATTAAACAAAAAAAAAATAGCTAACTTCATAAATAATCAATTAGAATGTTTGTGTGTGGGTGTGTTTTATAGTTAGTTTGTTTCTTTAAAATAAAAAAATAAAAAGATTAAATGCTTCTTTTTCTTTTTCTTTTTCTTTAGTTCTAAAACAATATACATTTATGACTTTCTCAAACCAAAATCCCAAACACCCAAAAACTCAAAGCGAATCACAACCTTCACAAAATCCACAATGTCTGACTTCAATATCAAAACCATAAGTTACTTTCACTGAATAAAAAATGCAAGCCTCCTTTCTTGGTCATAGCCTACTCATACAAGTTAGGATCAAATGGAACTGCAATGTTGGAGTTATGTAGGTGTCGTTAAAAGGTTGAAGGTAAATGACATCGTGTTTTGTCTGAGCATATTTGAAATGGGATGGCATAAAGGGCTGTGAGCATGTGTATATAAAAGAGTAGAAGTTAAAAGGGTGAATGGAAATGTATAGAGTTTTGTGTGTGAGAGTGAAAGAGGAAAAGTCTTAAAATTTGTTCCTATTTTAAAATAAAGAGTCCCTATTTTAAAATTTATTCTTATCACTAATGTGATTTAAGAGTATTTCTATTATCTTCATAGTGTGCGCCAAATGACAGAACCCCATGCTTTATTGCATGAGATCTCTGCTTTTATATATATATATATATATATATATATATATATATATATATTATAGGTGAAAACAATATTTTAGTCCTTACCTTTTGGGATCATAGTCAATTTGGTCTCTACTGTTAAGTCACTAACGGAAAATACTTACGTGGTAAAAAGTTTGCATTGTTAGCATACTTAATATTAAAAAAATTAAATAAGATGCTGACTTGTTTAAATTTTATGGCCGTATCAACACTGAGATGACAAAAAAAGCCACATCATCTTTTAAAAATAATTTTCTTTTATTTACAATTTTTTTCCTTTTTTTTTTTTTTTTTCTTTTTGTTTTCTCACAATTTTTTTAAAATTTCATTTTATTTTCTCACATTCTTCACTGTTCTTCTCCAAACCCAAATAAGGTTGTTGTCTCTCTCATTAACTGCATGCACTCATACTCTTCTTTGTATAGAGATGATTTGGTCGAGAAAGCTATCAAACCTCTACTAAAGTTTCTCCAGCATACCAACTCAAATTACTCAGTGAATCCAACTCCAAATTTCTCTTTTTTATCTTATGAAAGTGTTAGTTTGGTGTCTTATTACTTTAGAGACCATTAAAAAGCTTATATTTTTTGGGCTAAAAAATTTCAATGCGTTAGTCAGTATAGTCCAAAAGAGAAAAAACTCATGAGCACAAGAAGCTATCTTTCATGGAATCCAAGCTTGTAGATCCTTTCCCAACAAGGCCAACCCCATTACCATAAATTACTCAACCCCCACTTCACTCTTCTGTTGGTTACTCTGTTCCTACAATTGTGACCAAAAACCCACATCACCCACTTGCCCAAAAAATATACAGATCTGGGTTCTAATACCCTAGTGCATAGTAGATCCCATCCCACTCCTCTCAAAGCACAAAACCTAAGTGGGTCACAAGCTTATGCTGATTTGATGAATCTGCCCTGTCAATCCCATCATCGCCAATGCCCTTACGCGATCTGTGCATCTTTCGTGCTCGGCTCATGTTCCAGTCGCCACCCATATAGGGTTGCAATTTCTGGTCAATCTGTGAGAGGTTGCGATGGTGGTGAGGAATAATGCTATTGACAGGTGGTTAAGGTGAGGAAGAGGAGATTGAGAGAGATGGAGGCCTTATCTGGGTTTAGAGAAGAATAGTGAAGAATGTTAAAAAATAAAATTTAATTTTAAAGAAACTGTCAGAAAGCTAAAAGAAAAAACAAAGAAATGAAAAAAAATTATTAAATAAGAGAAAATTATTTTTAAAAGATAATGTGGCTTTTTTGCCATTTCAGTGCTGACATAGCCATAAAATTTAAACAAGTCAACATCTTATTTAATTTTTTAATATTAAGCATGCCAACAATGCAAACCATTTGCCATGTAGGCATTTTCCGTTAGTGACTTAATGGTAATGACCAAAAATGATTGCAAGTTGAAAATAAAAGGGAGCAAAATGTGGGACCAAATTGACTATGAGCCCAAAATGTAAGGACCAAAATAATGTTTTCGCCTATATTATATACTAGCCACAGACCCACGAGATGTGTGGGAATAAATAATTATTTTGAATTTGTAATATAATTTATAATTTTTTTTCTCTAAAATTTGTTGAAGATAATTATTTCTCCCCAAAACTTGAAAATTTTCCATTCGGTCCAATTCGGTCCACTCAGTCAATTTCGTACCCCTTCAGTCTATTATATACTATTTGAGCCTTAAATTGGTTCTTTTTGTAGGTTGCATTTTCAAGTTTAGCTCAAAAATTCATTTTTTTTCTTAATTTTTGGATTGAAATGTATGAAAAATTATTATATTTGGGCTAAGATCTTTAGTTTTAAGTTAAAAAATTAAAACATTAGAAAATAGATATTAGAAATTATAAATATGAGCTCTAAAAATGCAATAAAAATGAAAAGTATTCAAAATTATTATTCGTTCCAAACTGGTTCTATTCGGTCCATTATGTCCTCTTTGGTCCAATTTGGTCCAAACAATCCTAATCGGTCTATCTGGTCCTACTTAGCCCATTCTGTCTACTAAATTTCTATTTGGTCTATGTTAGTCCATTCAGTCCATTTCAGTCCACATTGGCTCTATTCGGTCCACATTGATCCGATTCTGTCCACTTTAGTCCTATTCAATCCTCATTGGTCCTATTCAATCCATTCTATTCACTTTGGTCTTATTCAATCCAATTTGCTGTTATTCTATCCACTTTGGTTTTATTTGGTCCTATTCAGCTCACATTGGTCCTATTTTATCTACTTTGGTCCTATTCAGTTCACATTGGTCTTATTCGGTTCACTTTGGTCTAATATGTCCACTTTACTCTAATTTGTTCTCGTTCAGTCCATTATGTCCATTCATTCTTATTCTGTCCACTTTGGTCCTATTTTGGTCCATCTTGTTCCTATTCAGTCCTATTTTGTCCATTCGGTCCACTTTGTTGGATTTAGTCCAACTTGGTCCATTTGGACCACTTCGGTCCATTTTGGTCTACTTCAACCTATTTTTGTGCCCTTACATAATGGGAAAAGACATGTTTGGGTTGAAAGAACTTATTCTAAATTAAAATTTATTTAAACATATATAAATATTAAAGTCGTAATATCTAAAATATTAAACATAACATTTATTGTTACTACGCTTTTGTTAAACTACATTAACGTAGCATTTCAGTCTACTTCAGTATGACTAAATTTAAGTGAAAGTCTTTCTAAACATAAATTTTATTAAATTTGTATACTAAATTTAAGTGGGCCATATTAATGTGGCTCATAAAGTCTACGTTAACATGGCTCATAAAGTCTACTAAATGTATACAAATAGAGTCCACTAAATTAATGACGTTAAAACAAATGAATAATTGTCACAAATTTAATTGTCATAAATTAAAGTGAGCCACATTAACATAACATTTCTAAACGTTATGATAGTTATTCATTTATTTCGCCGTCATTAATTTTAAATGAATTGCATGAGGATGATTATACATTTAAGCAATATATATATATATATATATATGTGTGTGTGTGTGTGTGTGCACGTGTGTGTGTGTGAGTGAGTGAGTGATAGTATAATTTTTATTTAAAAATAAATTATTCATTCTCTTAAAAGAGATTATGATAATAATAAAAACTACTCATATCAAACTTATACTAAATATGTATAATTTACTCTCTAAATTTTATTATAGAGAGAGGGACACTACTTGTGATGGAGAACTAAAAAATAAAACATCAAAACGTATAAACCCAAAATAAATTTTTAAACATTAAAATGATTCATCAATATAAAGTAGAGTTGCAGGAAAAAATCAAAAATCAAAAATCAAAAATCAAAAATCAAAGGAAAGATAATAACACTTTTTCAAGAGAGAGTGTGAGAGAGAATAATAAGAAATTTATTGAAAATAATATGGGAAAAAAAGTAAAATAAAAAATATAGTAATTGTAAGGGCGGGCTTTAGTCCTTAAGTCTAAAGGATGAATGGATTAAGGCCCAAAGAGACCAATATAATAAATTTGTAGAGAATGGGCTAAAAAACTAGGCTTCAACGAAAGGACAACAACCTTAGTGGGCTAAAGAGGATTAGAGAGCAAGGAAAAACAATGAATAGTCAAATGTAGTACACAGAAATTCTTCATCGGCAAGGTTCGAGAAGAGCAGTTTTTGAATATATTTCTCTTAGATCTAATTACAATTGCTGTTCTTAATGCTATGGTGTTTTCTCTTCAGATTTTTCCGCCTCGACTCCCTGGAGGGTCTTTTACATTATATAGCTTCTTTTAGATGATTTTGGCCTTTCATTTGTTGATCGCACAGTACACCACTTGAGTGTTTGTCCCATCAAACACCTTCCCAAGCCCATTGTGAGTTGCAGTGACCAAGGTAACACTATTCAGGAGTCTTTTCCACATAAATACAACCAAGGGGTTTGATGGGATGCATTAAATGTGGGAGCAGCCACCACCCTTTCAGTCATGTCAGGGCTAACCCCTCTCCAAAACTTTTTCTCAATAGTAGGACCTCCTTTGACAATGTGCCACTGATGTGGCCTTACTATCCAAGTGTGTGGCCTCCTCGGCTTGACAATGGACTCCTCGGCCATGGATATGACACGTGGCACAGGTGCCTTATTTAAATTCTTGTACCCCAAAGTAATAAAATAAACACCAAATTATCCAAGTCATGTTATGTTATGTTATTAAATAATATTATATTCTTATATACTATCTTTATAATACAAAATGATAATATCTATGAAAGAGAATAAAAAAGATAACAACTTAAAAACACAAAATTTAATCGCATTAACCCAAAGTAGAGTTCCAAATAATACAAAAATTCGTCAACCTAAAGTAGAGATGCAAGAAAAATAATAATAAATCCACCAAAAAGGGGAGAGAGAGAGAGAGAGAGAGAGAGAGAAATAACATTTTGTATATGGGAAAACTATGTATAAAATGAGAAAGAAAATTGTAAATTTATAATAAGAGGAGTGGAATAAGAAGAAGAAAAAAAAATATATATATATATATATATATATATATATATATATATATATATATATATATATAGAAAGATAAAGAGATAGAAGAAAAGTGATATTAAGGTAGACAATAGTAAAGAGATAAAAATGTAAAAAGAAGAGTAAAAGTTAGAGAAAGTATAGCAACAAGTTGGGAAATTAATAAGAAAAAAAGAGAGTTAAAAGTAAGAGAGGGAATGTTGAAAATAAGTAGATAATGTAATCGTTGATGTGGTTCAACAATAATGTAACAACAATAAATTTATATGATATATATAGATTGATGATTGATTTATCACATTCATTATCATGTCAATTTATAAACTTTTTATAATAACAATTTGATGATAGTTTTGAGTATTTGCTAATTAGCTAAAAATCCCATCAAACAGTAACAAATGATTCAAATGATAGTACAAACGCCAAGAGAAAATAATGAAAGCATGGTTTCCACATCTATGTCCTTCCACTCCATTTCAAGTGGTCACTGGCCAACCCATTGTCCATATCTACCATCCTTTTTTTCTTTTCCTTTTTTTTTTTTCTAATTTTTCCCTACGTAAATACCACAGCTACCATAGTCTAATTTACATTTTCGCAAAATGTATCTGATTATGTGAAGTTTGTTGGTGGATGCTCTTAACAGTGGTCTTAAAAATAATCTCAGAAATCACCAAAATTGAAATTGGATTCTGGCAAACATGTGTGAGCATTGTTATGTATGAAAAAGCCTGAATTAAGATGCTTACAACTTACTAGTAATAAAAGAATTTTTTTTACAAAAGAATCTTTCAAAGAAATAAACAAGAACAATGGAACATTAAAAAGAGATAGTACATATACTTGGATAAAAGACAATGTCTTATTATTAATTCAAATTTCTCCTTTAATTTGCCTTGCCTTAGGCCACTTACTTATCCCAAAGGAGGAAATATTCTTAAAAAAACAACTTAAAGATAAAACCTAATTACTTAAACTTGACATCTCTTCTCACGTAAAGGTAGGGTTTATATGAAAGAAGATGCATGTCATAAATGGACCATCTCTCTCACAACCTATTGATCTCGTAGAATGTGGAGTCCACATATATTTACAAAATAGACTACACACACATACTATATATATGAGATCGATACTACCATGTGAGAGACTGGATGCATGTACAACAACGTCTTCAAAGATCTCCTCGATGTTCTTCATTCCTTCCCAACAAGCAATATATCACACCAAAAAGGCCAAAGAAAATGATGGAAATCACAAAAGCCTTGATGCCGATATTGTATATATCATTTTCCTTTTCGTTCCGATGATCAGCCGATGACGTGACAGACAGTGTTTTCCCAATAACGAAAATCGTTCCAAGGAATAGGAAAACAACAAATATAACAATACAAGAGCCGCAAGCAATGTCTGCCCATTTCCAATGGTTCCTCCTCTCCTCCATTTCATCATATTCAGCTTGGGACAACTTGTTTTCTACATCCTCCTTCATCATTTTTCTTAAGTTTTGTCTACTTTCTTTGGTTTCTTCTTCTTCTTTTTTCTTTTTTTTTTCTTTTTTTTTACCACCCAGGCTAAATCAACAAATTAATAGAATGAAATACTAAAGTTGACTTAGTTCTTGTAATCTAGAACAGTTCAAGAGTGGTACAAAAATACTGAGAAATTTTTGGTATGTTCGGAGACGTGGTCTACGATGGTTAGGCTTTGACTAAACCAAACAAAAACTGACACAGAGAATATACATGACCTAAAACGGCAGCTTGTTAACAAGCGTGTGAAATGTGGATAGAAAGCTTTACTTTTTTTTTGTTTTTTGAATAACAGAAAGCACCGTTTATTGTTCCCCGTTTTCAGTTTTATCAGTTTGAAGTTATCTTCTGTTACGATTTTTTGGGGGTGTTTTCTTCTAACCGAAACTTATCTATTATTATTTTTTATTTTTATTTTTAATAATATTATAGTTACAAACTATTTTATAATATTTTCACGAAATATTATTATAACAAATTTCTACTAATTCTCATTTGAGTATATTGTTAATATCACTTTTTTACCTATCAATAAACATTTATCATAAATTAGCAATTTGTGAAGCTTATCACACTAGCAATTTTTAAAATAGTTTGTAACTAACATTTTCCTTTTTATTTTTAGACATATCATCCCTTTTACAACATATGAAGAGTGTGGATATATCATATGCATAAAATAATTATTATATGAAATGAAGTCATAATAACTTACAATTCCATCTTCAAGAAAGATGGTCTTTAGTTGCTTCTTTAATTCCCTATAGCGATAGGAAATCAAGCAATATACTAAACCAAAGAGGACAATGAGAATAATGTACAACACAAAATTCTTGGGATCGAGATTGTCAAAATGAAAGTCCTTTGGGTTTGGGTACCGTTTCTCTGACACTTTTTTCATTGATTTTTAAGTAGCTAAGATCGTTCCAAAGAATAGAAGAATAAATATTGTAAAAAAAAAAAAAAAAAAAAAAGCCAGCAGCAGGCAGAATGATCGTAGCCAACCTGTTCTCTCTCTCTATATATATATATATATATCGGCTATCTTTTCTTTTCTTTTTTTCCTTTTTGGGGTCTAATTCAGTAAATAAAAATAAGATGCAAATGTTGTCTATGTTCATCTAATCTAGAATTGTGCAAGAGTTATCAAGAAATTTTCGATTAAATATATCTATACTATCTATAAGAGGATTCCCCTATTTAGATTGGACTTTTATAGGATTTAGAAATACCCTTAAACCTTAAATATATCTATACTATCTAATTAAGATGCTTACAACTCACTAACAATAAAAGAAACATTTCTTACAAAAGAATCTTACAAATTTTCATTTCTCAACTAGTATTTCATAGACAAATAGAAAATTCCACATGCCATCCTCTTCGAATAACAAAAAGAAACGATAAAACGTTAACTTTATGAGAAGTAGTACACATACAAAAAAGAGCACACCTTATCACTAATTCAAATTTTTTCTTTGCCTTGTCTTAAACCACTAATCCCAAAACAGAATAAAAAAATAAAAACCAACTTTATGATAAATAAATAAATAAAAACCAATTAATCAAGCTTGATAAACACATCTCCTTCGAACGTAATAGGTTTATTTGTATGAAACTCTTGTATGAAACCCAAATGTTATATGCATCATCTCCCTGACAGCATATTGATACCATAGATTGTAGAGCGCCACACATGTTTCCGAGAGAAACAATTCATAATAATTAGTGTACAACAGGAGGATGGGATCCACCGGATGTGCGTACGATGCCTTCTTTAAGAAGCTCAGCCTTCAGTCTCTTCTTTCTATCACTGTAGGATTTGAAGCCAAGTACCAAACAAACGACGACAATGAGAATTATGTACATCACAAAAGTCACTGTGTCTTCTTTACGATTATGAGGTTCCTTCTCCGGGTCATGTTCTTCAGAGTCAGGGTCCTCTGGATCTGAGTTTTTAAAATCTGCTACAAGCGCTACCACAAATAGGACAATAATGAATATAAATATACACCAACAGACACAAAAGTCTGCAAATTTCCATTTGGACCTCCTCTCATCCATTGCAGCATTATTATTCATAGTGATAGTGGTGCCCAACCTGTTCTCTATATCCCCCATATTTCTTTCTTTTTTTTTTTCTTTGTCTAGGGCAAATTCAATAAATAAGATACAATGCCAAAGTTGTATGTGTTCTTGTAATGATATATAACTGTGTAAGAATGGTTCTTAAATACTGAAAAATAAGTTGGTATGAAGGGATGTGGCCAAAGATTATACCCCTATGATATAACCAAAAAAATAAACAGACACGGAAAAGCCATTACCTAATACGGTATTTGTTAATATGTGTGTGGATACAAAGCTGCTATAGCAGAAAGCTTACTATTTTATTTTATATTTGTTATTTACATAAACAGAAAGCTTATTATTAATAAAGAAAGAAATGGATGTTGGATTGGATACATAATGTAAAAAAATGTTAAATATGTTGGTCCCAAAATAAAAAATAAAATGAAAAATGTTTCTCTCTTTGCAAGTATGGAGGATAGAATAAGAATATGCTACATGGTGGTTAGATTTTCAAAATTCACATTTAATAAAAATATATATGAAGAGTTTGAAAGATTTCTCTCAAAATTAGTTTGAAAAAAAAAAAAAAACTTTTTTTCTAAAATAGAAAACCTTGTAGATCAATTGTAGTGTGTCTCATACTCTTTTTTTTTTCTTTTTTCTTTTTTTAATTTTTCATTTTAAACTTTGGATAGTTTATATGGAAAGAATAAAAAATATGTTGTAAGTTGCGATTAGTGGGGCATAAAAGTGGAACACTTAAAATGAGATAGAAGAATTTTTATATCTAAAGTGATAGGCCCTATGACTACTCAGGACGTAGTTGGTATATAACATAATGTAAAAACGATGTTAAATATGTTGGACCCAAAATAAAAAATTAAATGAAGGTTTCTCTCTTTGCAAATATGGAGAATATAATAAGAATATGTAATTCAACGGTTATATTTTCAAAATTCACATATAATAAAGGGATATATGAGAAGTTTGAAAGGTTTCTCTCCAAATTAGTTTGGAGAAAAACCTTTTCCAATTTTTTTTTTTTTAAAAAAACCATGGTTTTAAAAACCGGTACGATGAAAGAACCGGAAAATGTTCTAATTACCGGTTTTATGGTCGGACCGAGGTCCGACCGATGGTCGAACCGATGACGTCATAAATAATTTAATTATTATTTATTTAAATTATATAAATAATTAATAATTTTTTAATCTACTAAAAACATAATTAGGCTCATATTCAAAGTTTTCCCTAGCATAAGTGAGGTCAAAGTGCAAGACAATAGGGAATGGAGATGATGAAGTGCCAACAATACCAAGCATCTTTGTTGTTTCAACTTTCATATCAACAACTCATGCATTTTTATCTATAGCTTTGTCTTTTAATAAAAAGATACACATAAATTCCACAACAATAAGTTCATTAGTCATTACATTAACATCCTAATGGCAAATAACAATTAAGTTCATTACATTCAAATAGCAAATAAGTTTTAAAGTTACAAACAAACAACTACTAAATTATAAGACCCAAGCCTCATTAGTTATGAAGAAAATTGAAATCAATATCATCATGTGAACCAAATGCTCCACCACTAGCATCATTATCATCATCCTCATCCTCATCTTCTTCATCTTCAACATGAATATGATGATTTTTATCTCTAAATCCGGGAGGAGCATCATCTTCATCACCAAATGATTCCAAATTAATGTCATCATCATCCTCAATTACTTCATTGTCCATATCTATACAAATTCCAAAATCAAAGAATAATAAATGAAATAACGATTCTAATAATCATTTCTCATAAATCATAAATAGTCTAATTAAAATATGCTACTAGGTAAAGAATTATTATAAGTTAACCTCTTTGTACATGGCTAGAAGACCCTTCTTCAATTGGATAGGCTCCTTCTTCATATAATGCATTCTCTATCTCCTCATGATCTAGAAATGGAGGTTCCTCATCTTCCACTACCCAAAATTTAGTTTTATCGATACTTGCATAATCAATAGGATCAAAATTGAACTTCTTCCTTTTGACTCTATATCATAAGATGAACATAATCAATAATTTAATTAGTAACAAAATCACTTATATTTCACAATCACAAAGAACACACTTGACCAAATCAATGAATCACTCATGTTTCCCCACAAAAACATTGAAACAAGGAGATTATATAATATATACCTTTCTTTTAATCGGTAGTTATAATGAACAAATACAAGATCATTAAGTCGTTGATGCTCTAATCTATTTCTTCTTTTGGTATGTATTTGTTCAAAAACACTCCAATTCCGCTCACATCCCGAAGAGGCAGCTGTTTGGCTAAGAATCCAAATTGCAAACTTTTGTAAGGTTGGAGCACAAGATCCAAACAACTTCCACCACTCATCTAAGTTCCATATACAACATAAAACAAAGATATAATGAATCAATAAACACAACTATACTTATCCCAAAAATATTTATAAAAATAAAAATAAAAATAAAAAAAGCTATGATCTTTAAAACATATTTTCATTTTATTATTAGCTGAAGTAAACAATATCTTACTCGGCTGAGATGTCTTGGCTGATTCTTGAGCAAGTTGGGTTCCAAAAGTTTGTTCACACTCTCGAAATAGCATTAATTCCTCCACCAACTTCAACCGACCAACTGAAACTTTTGATTCAATAACATCTGTCACAGCAGATTGTGTCTCTAGCCTCTTATTAAGAGTGGATGAGTCATATTGGAATACAGGATTCAACCAGTAAGCAGCAGCATGAATATCTCTATAGAATTGATTATCCCAACGATCCTTGATAATATTAACATAAGGCTCCCATAGTCTCTTCTTGTCCTTGAAAAGTTTTTTGATTCCATCAATTACTCTATACATGCCATCATATACATAACCCATAGCTGGTTTTTTGTCAGAATCAACAATGCGTAATAAACGAATCAATGGTGACATAATATGCACAATTACATGACAATCATTCCAAAATTGATTGTCAAGAATGATTTTCACCACTGCCTTTGCTTTCTTATCTTTTGCATATCTTGATTCAACATAAAATTTGCTAGTCACCAATGCTTGTAAGTCATGATTATGTTCCTTAAGACTCCCTAAGGCAATGAAAGTAGTAGCAAACCTAGTTGGTCCTGGACGCACAATTTTAGTCCAATTTTTTCTAGTCCTCAACCAAGCTTGCAAAGCCACATGGTTATAGATGAACACTGTGATCTTGGATGCACGCTTTGCAAGTTTAGCTATATGATCCATCTTCCCAATCTCCTTAAAAATTAGGTTTAGGCAATGTGCTGCACAAGGTGACCAACTAATGTTCCTATATTTTCCACACACAATTTTTCCAGCAGCCACATAATTTGCAACATTATCAGTGACCAAATGTACTATATTTGCAGGACCAACCTAACTAATAATTTCATCAAACAAGTTACTCAAATTAATAGCATCTTTAACCAAGTCAGAAGCATCAACAGAACGTATAAAAATAATTCCTTTAGGACAATAGACAAGAAAATTAATCAATGTTCTATGCCTAGTATCAGTCCACCCATCAGCCATTATTGTACAACCAGTGTCAGCCCAATATGAACAATGAGAATCAACAATCAATTGAACTTCTCTTTTTGCGTCTCTCAACAAAGGCACTCGAAGGGCATGATAATTTGGGCCTCTATATCCAGGACCATAAGAAGCTACAGCATTGAACATAGGTTGATAATAACTAAAATTCACAGCATTAATTGGAATGCAAGCATCATACATCCATCTTGCTACAGACATATGAACCCTCCACTTTTTTTCTTTGCCAGCAAGCACACTTTTAATAGAAGGTTGAGCTCCCGGTGTTGTTCTAGGAGCAAAGTAATTATCAATATTACCAATCTTTCTCTTGCCAAGATTGGATCTTGGTGGAAAATTACTAGGACCACTTCTATTTCCCCTACTTAATCCCCTATCTCTAGGAGTAATTTCTTGGACATCTTCAAATTCTGGTGAGTCCTCTAATGGTGAATAATTAGATGCTTCTTGATCCTTTTTTGTTTGTTCTTTAGATTTTGAAATTCCCTTCAAATTCTCAACCATTTGAAACCTAACATCATAAGGTACACCCATACATGCAGCCACATCACCTTTAATTCCAGCTAGATGTCTTTTCATCCTATTGATGCCCCCTCCTTTATAACTTTTCCCACAATGTATACATCTATAACTACTTTTTCCATCTTTCAACTCTTCAGTTACATGATCCTATGCGGGATCACATTTCGCTCTCACAGATGAAGAATTAGCATTAGACCTGGTAGAAGCATGTTCATTAGATGGTACAGACGCGGACTCCATTTCACTCAACAATTTCAGACTGGCAACAACCATTTTATCAACAAATAAATTCATCAATACAACATTCACAATCAATAGTATAATACAATACACTGTAAACTATATTTCACAAACAATACTCTGTAAATCAAATCCCCAACAGACACAAAATCACAGATAAACTAAAATGCCATTGTAAACTAATAATTGAAGTTACCACTTACCAGTGAAATCACGGAAGGAGAACTTGAGATGAAGTCGGGAACATGGATATAGAATCTGAGATGAAGCCGAGAGAAATGAAGAAAAAAAAAAAAAACAGAGAAAATTATCAAAATCAAAATCAAGTAATCAAAATCATAAAAAAATATATATATATATATATATATATATATATTAATTATTAGTTTATTACCTGATGAAGCCGAGAGAAATGAAAAAAAAAAAAAACAGAACCGAGAAAATGAAAAAGAAAATCAAAATAAATAAAAAAACTTAGAAGTTTAGAACATTACCTGTGTAGAGAGCAGAGCAAGCGAACCGATGCCGCTGTGCAGAGAGCGCCACAACCGCTGTGCAGAGAGCGCCACTGCCGCTGTGCAGAGAGCGCCACTGTGCAGAAAGTGCTGCTGTGCAGAAAGCGCTCTTGTGCAGAGAGAGCGCTTGACTGAGGCAGAGGCTAGAGAGAGCTGGAGCTTGACTGAGGCATGAGTGAGTGAGGCGAGCTTGACTGCTTGAGGCGTGAGTGAGATGAGAGTCTGAACTTGAAGGTGAGGAGTGACTGAGTGACTTTAGGCTTAGGGTTAGATTTTAGGACAAAAGGGCCAAAAACGACGTAGTGTTTTCACCTGAAAAGTAAAAAAAAAATGAAAATCCCCCAACTGGTCAAGAACCGGTTCAACTTCCAATTTTTTCGATTTTCAGGTTGAACCAGCAGGTTTTCACTGTTTAGAGGTTTGTAATATATTTCCGGTTTTTTGTCATAATCGGACCGGATTAGAGGCCGGTTCTCGGTTGAACCGGTCGAACCAGCCAGTCCGGTCCCCTTTTTAAAACCATGAAAAAAACCTTGTAGATCAATTGTAGTTTGTCCTGTGTGTCTCATACATTTTTTTTCGTTTTATATTTTAAACTTTGGATATTTTATACAGAAAGAATAAAAAATATGTTACAAGTTGTGATTAGTGGGGCATAAAAGCGGAACACTTAAAATGAGATAGAAGAATTTTTATACCTAAAGTGATAGGCCCTTTTACCACTCAAAATTTAGTTGGTATATAACATAAGAACTTGGCTTTAAACAATAATTTTATTGTTTCCGCTTTCTTTTATTTTACCATATAAACTAAAGAGTGATATTAATGATACTATAAATTTTTCTTATTTCTCCAAAACAAAACAAAAAACAAAAAAACAAAAACAAAAACAAAAAATGATACTATAATTTTTATTATATAAACCTTACAAGTCGACATGTGAACTTTCAAACACAAAACAAAAAAGTGATTAAAAATTTTGTTTATTATATTATTATATGGTATCAATTACATTAATTATTGTGTCAATTTGTAATTTTTTTGTAATAAAATTTATTTATCTATATTATTATTTAAGGGATTTCTCCTATTTGGGATCCTCATTTTGTGATTCAAAAATATCTCTGCACCCAATGTCTAAACATAGGCAAAATTGGAGAATAATCCAAAAAAATACATTTCTAACTCTCATGTAAAACATGGCCTACAAAATAGGACCACTCTTCCATTGGTTTTCAAACTCAACTCTCCCATATTCCTCTCATTACTGAAAACTCACCCCACGCTTTTTTCCTTTATCGTGACTTATCTGTTTCTTTTGTCCTCCTTTTATTTGCAGTTTCCTTACTTTGATATCATGTTTTCTTCTTCTTCCTTTTACAAATCTCTTATTCTTTATTTTGAAATTAAAACCAAAAAAAAACTCTTACTATAAAATTACTACTATAACTTTTCATACATATCCTTAAATTTTGGCACTACCATATATAAATATATATATATATATATATATATATATATTTTTTTTTTTTTTTTTCTGAATGACAAGCTAGTTGCCAAAAAAAAAAAAAAAAAAAACATAAATAAATGTTCTCCCCCCTCCGTCTCTTTTTCATTGAGACATGAGCAAAGATAATTTTTTTAGTATTCATTCTTTTTATGTTTTCTTCCTTGCATGTTTGTATGTGTGTCTCTATTTTATACAAGTTTATAATTCTATATATATATATATTTCCTCTAACTCTTTTTAGATGTTCAAACTTGAAACAGTCTTCTATACTTAGAACTGGTGTATATTTCAAATATTCATTTTGTATATAGAAATGTAAAGAAAGAACAACAAATGTACTATAGAAACACAAATTATTTTTTTAATTAAAACAAATCTCTAAATGTTCAGAGTTTATTATTATTATTATCAATCTTAAAATCCCACCAAACAGTAAGAAATTATTTAAATGAAAGCACAAACACCAACATAATCTTAGAAATAAGTTGGTAAGGACCTTTGATGTATATAATTAACAAAAATCGAAACTGGAATTTGGCAAACATGTATGGAAATTTGTTTACAATTGTATATGAAAATTCATAATTAAGATGCTTACAACTTTCTAATTATAAAAGAAAACATTCCTTACAAAAGAATCCTACAAATTTCCATGACTCTACACGTATTTCATAGACAATTAAAAAATTCCACATACCATCCTCAAAAAAGAAGAGAAAAAAGAAAACGTTAACTTTATGTGGGGTAGTTCATATACATAAAAGAGCATACATTATCACTAATTCCATTTTCTCCTTTGCCTTGCCTTAAGCCACTCACTAATCCCAAACAGAATAGAGTAAAAACCAACTTTATGATAATAATAAATAATAAAAAAACCAATTAATCAAGCTTGATAAACAAGTCTCCTTATATCGTAATAGGTATTTTTTGTATGAAACTCTTAGATCAAAACCCACATGTTATATGCATCATCTCTCTGATAGCATATTGATCTCATAGATTGTAGAGTCCCAAATGTTTTTGAGAGAAACAATATGTTTATAATATGCAATAATTATTGTATGAAAGGAGGATGTGATCCACTGGATGTGCGTGTGACGCCTTCTTGAAGAAGGGCAGCCTTCAGTCTCTTCTTTCTATCACTATAGGAAATGAAGCCAAATACCAAACCAAAGCCGACGACGATAATGATGCACGTCACAACACTCTTGGCATTAAATCCCAATCTGCAAGAAAGAGAGTCCTCCTTTGGGTCATGTTCTTCAGAATGAGGGTCCATTGGGTATGGGTAAAGTGGTTTTGGGTACATTTTCACTCCTTTCATTGGGTTTTTAATAACTGATACAATCGCTGCCCCAAACAGGACAAGAATGAATATAAATAAGCACCAACAGACACAAAAGTCTGCAAATTTCCATTTGGACCTCCTCTCATCCATTGCAGCATTACTCATAGTGATACTGTTGCCCAACCTGTTCTCTATATCCCCCATATTTCTTTACATTTTTTCTTTGTGTAGGATAAATTCAATAAATAAGATACAATACCAAAGTTGTCTGTGTTCTTGCAATGATCTATAACTGTGTAAGAATGGTTCTTAAATACTAAAAAATAAGTTAGTATGAAGGGACGTGGCCAAAGATTATACCCCTATGATATAACCAAAAAAATAAACCGACTGAGGCCATTACCTTAGTACGGCATTTGTTAACTTGTGTGCGGATGCAAGCTGCTATATTAGAAAGCTTACTATTTTTTTTTTTAATAAACAGATAGCTTACTCTTTTTTCTTTTTTCTTTTTTCTTTTTTCTTTTTTCTTTTTTCTTTTTTTGATGAAAAGAAAGCTTACTATTAATAAAGAAAGAAATGGATGATTGATTGGATACATAATGTATAAACAATGTTAAATATTTTGGTTCCAAATAAAAAGTAAAATGAAGAAGGTTTCTCTCTAAACTAATTTGGAGAGAAACTCTTAAAACTTTTCATATATCTTTTCATTGGGTGTGGATTTCAACAATATAACCGTTGGATTGCATGTTCTTTATGTTTTTAATATGCATGTTAAATTTCATTTAAATTAGATGTTATTTAGTAGTCAATCAATAAATTTATTTTTATGCATAATTTTACACCACAAAAATTTGAAATTTATACATTTGATTAATGACAATTGAAGTTTATCTTCTTGAAATTTTACAAATATAGAGGATATAATAAAAACATGCAACCCAACAATTAAATATTCAAAATTCACCCAATAAAAAGATATAGGGGGAATTCAAAGGGTTTCTCTCCAAATTAATTTGAAGAAAAACTATTTTCCCAAAATAAAAAACCTTGTAGATCAATTATAGTATACACATGCACTTTAGATTAGGTTAGAATATAATTTCTATCTTGTATAAAAAAAAATTTAAAAAAAAATGTAAAATTTGTTCATTTATAAGTATGGTATCTAAAAAACACAATAAAATTCTAATTATAGGTTATTACAATTCTAAAATAGATGCATAAATCAACTTAACATAAACATTATATCATAAAAATCTTAATAATAAGTTCTTCTTGTTTCTTCTTCAAATCTTTTTCCTCTTCGATATTTTCTGTTTAGTAGTTTGATGGTGTTTGTGATGCATTTGGATTGGCATATTATTATCATCTGATTGTACCTCTTTAACAATTTTGGCAGCAATCAATGCAGCATATTAATTGTTTAATTTGATAAATTTTTTTGATATGTTTCTTGGTGTTTTCAATTGTATGGTAGAAAAAATTGGGTTTGCAAAAGTTTTTTTTTTAAACTAAAAAATAATTTCCAAATTTTAGTTACTTTTTAATGATACAAAAAATGTTATAAATACTTTTTATTAAAAAATTAATATTTTTTCAGCCTTTTGAATTCCTGAGAAAAATTGTATTGCTTTCATTTTGGTATAATAAAAATTATATATTACATTTGTGATTATCACTATCACAAATGAAAATATGATTATGAAATACATTACTATTTATTAAATTAATCCAAATTACAAAAATAAATTTAATGAGAGCACCCAAAAAATATTATTACGCGCAATGCGTGGGATCCGTGACTAGTGTCCTTAAAATATGCAACAAGCTCACCAGAAGTGCAAGTTTTCAGTTTAGAAGAAGTGCAGTAACACTTTTATTTCTTTGCGTTTAGAATTGGCTGATTTAGAAAATGTAGTTAAAGAATGCAATACCAGGACAGATCGTAACACACCCAATGCATGCCATACAGAGTACAGTGGAGCCACAAAACTTCCCTTCAGACCCACCAATGCAGTATGGGAAAGTTAATCATATCATCAATAGCTAGAATATTCTAGTAACTAAGCACCCAGCCAAGCAAAACAAGGTAGCGTTAAGTGCGACATGGGATATGCTATCTCTCTTTCACAGAAAATACTAGGAATATATTTGAAATATTATGTCCAAAGAACGATAGTTAATACTTAAGAGGTACATGGATCAAAAGAAAATAATGTAATTTTTGCAATCATAGTGATACAGCAGATATGAGTTTGGAATACAACACCTCTGTCCAACAATACAGGAGGAGAAGGAGAAGGTTCATGCTGACCTTGAAGAAAACCCACTGATCTTATCCAAGCTATCAAGGCTAGCGGTGTTGAATGATCTCAACCAGTGCTAACAAAAGAAACAACATGGACTAAGACATAATAAATGTTTTGTGTGAACAATAGGGCATAATTGCTAAAGTTAAATGTTAAGATGATCACTAGAGACAATAACACCAAAGCAATAGGTTAGTGCACAGTCTAAAACCTCAAGCCAAACAGGGATTTAGTAGGTGAAGCAGATGTGGACATTATAATGTTCAAAATTATTAGCCTGAAGAGCAAATGTTAAACGTTGATATCTTTACAATGACAAGATCCTACATTTTAGACAAGGCTATGATGGGTACATGCTTGAAGCAGAAAAAGCCATATTGTTTCAGTCAAAGGCCGCGCCAATTATGTGCCTTCCCTAAAACCATTAGGTATTGGGTTATAGGAATTCAAGGCTCTAGAGTGACCAAGGAGAGATAGTTGTATCTTATGTAAGATTTCAAACTTACATCTGTATTAAAGTGTTGAAGGTGTGCATACTATGACTCTTCTTGAACAGTGTCACTCCAAAGCTAAACATCATAAGAGACAACCATCGAAACACAGAGCTCCCTATATTAGTTTCTCCATCCCTTGCTTCTAAACAAAATTCAGTGATCACATTACAGTTTTGATTGGTAAATACTAATCATTTACACATTTCAGATTAAACCCACAACTTCAACATCTTCCCTTTGTTTATGAGAGGGAAAGGAGAAGCCATTGGTACAAAGACCAATTTCCATACTAATAGACAATCTTAACAGAAATATAAACTAGGAATAGCCCAAGGAACTAAACAATCAAACAATTATTTTTTTATAAGTAATTAATGAGTTTTATTAAAGAAGAGTGGTGTTCAAAATGTAGAGCCTCTTAAAGAATTACAATCATAAATTTAAATGGTCCCCAAAAAATTCATTGTACAACATTCCATTTGCAGGTTCAGGAAACTAGATTTGATCTCTTAACTGGTTTCTCCATGCCTTCAAATGTTTAGTTATTCAAGTCCCTCCAAATTGTCCACATAAGACAGTGAGGAACTACCAGATGCTACTTATGTTATGATTATATGTACCTTTCCAGCAGCTATAACATCTATCACCTTCTTGGCATCAACCAATGTAACCCAAAAGCAACAGAAGGAAAGACCACAAATCATGACCTACTAAGCAATGAACCAAAGATGGTGTATTGATTTACAACTGATCTTTCATATATACCGCACCAATTGACTAAGACCATTGATGTGCAGCCTGTTGATGAGGGTTGCTTGCATAACAAATCCATTTGCTTTCTCAATGTTGATCTAAAGTGGCTCAGCGACATGATGAGGAATAAGAACTTTGAGGCTTTAAGTTAGTCTGGAGTAAAAGCACTGGCTGTGGTTCTTGGAACCTACATAAAGCAAGTTATTAGTGGTAATGTGGCTGACCTTATTCACTAAAAGAATGTTTTAGGTGCCAAAAAGTACCAAAAAGAACCAACGAAAGGCTTTCTCAGTTATGTCTTTAAAGCATTTGAGGCAACCACTGTTATTGTACTTTTGATCTGTGCTATAATCTCTTTGCCTTTGGAATCAAACAGCATACGATTATCATGGTGGGAGTATTAATGTTGTTGTCGTTCTGGTTGTTGTTGTCTCTGCTATCTGTAACTTCAAGCAATCCAGGCAATTTTTATCCCTAAAGAGTGGAGACATCAGCGTAGACGTATTGAGAGATGGGCAGCACCAACATATTTCAATGCACTTGTTGGTATTATCACTACTAATCATAATCATGGTGTTGCCAATTGCAAAAGGTCTACCTCTGGCTAGAAAACAACTTTTTGGCTTATTCTATGAAATACATGATAGTTGATCATGCCTTGGCTAGGGATCTCTGATTGTGAGACACTGGAGTAAGACAAAAGTATTTGCACTGACAAAACAAGTACTTGTACATTAAATGAGATGAAGGTAACAGAATTTTGCCTTTAAAAGAAGCAATGAGGGAAGGTACTCCCACAGAATGGTATCAAATGTTCTTAATATATAAAACAAGAAGCAATTGGTTTAAACACAACCAATACTATTTACAAAGTAGATTATGAATCACTTGTAAAGACTTCTGAAGCCCTACCAAGAAAGTGACACTTTCTTGGGCTTGTCTTTGATTTGAGTATGAATATCACTAAATTCTATAATCCATGTTAGACTTTTATTCAAAGAAAAATAGAAGTGGAGTTTCAATGAAGATGAAGAGTGAGAAGGTGGTTCACGCCCACAAGAAGGGAGCCCCCAGACTAAGGGATATATATTCAAGAGACCACATTCTAGCCAGCCTTTAACGTGACATCAGGGTAAAAAGAAAAGCTCTCCCCCCAAGGCCAATTCATTAAATAAGACCAATCCTATGAAAAATCAATAGCTATTCCAAAGTAATTATTAGTTTTACAAAGTATAAAAAATTCCTATGAAAAACAAAAAAAAAAGAAAAAAAGTCATTCGTCCTTGAATTTTCATAGGAATACAGTTAAGAAATAAGTGACCAATGACATTGAGGGTGAATTTCATACATTCAAATGGACAAAGAAGTAATAAATGCCATTACTTTGAGAATCATATTAAAAAAGTCAAACTTTAGTGGATCAAATAACTTGCTTCATACCACTTTTAATGTTAGTTATATTTTTGTCATATTCAACAAATCAGCAATGTAGAAGGCCCTAAATCATACTAACTAAAATTACAATGAAGTATATGCAAACAGAACTCAGAGCAAAGTGACTCATGACTACTCTAGTATTGAAACCAAATTATATGACCAACAATTATTATAAGTTAGAGAAAAGAAACAAACACATTTACACATTGACAAGTTACAAAAAAAAATACTCCTTCTTTCCAATTTGTTTGTCCTCTATTCCATTTTGGGATGTCCCAAAATATTGTCCTATTTCTAAAATTAAAAACCATTAATTTATTAATGTTCCTATTATGCCTCTACTTTATTCCCAAAACGATTTTTGATAAATTTTGGAAACTTATACATTTTTATATAGCAAACAAGACAATAAATGATATTCTCTTAAAAAATTGGATTTTTGAAACAAGACAAACAAATTAGGACAGAAGGAGTACCTTTTTTATAAAGATTTTACAGAAGGAAATTGTATGCCATCTTTTCATCAGTTGGATATTTGGTATAGAAAGATGATCGATTGTCAACAAACCAGACTTTAAATTTTTTGCTTCAATAAGGAAAAAAACACAAAAGAAATTATCAGAATACTCAGTTACCGAGGTTTTGCAACAATGTAACTCTAGCAAGAGAACAACAATACCACAAAAGAAAGATGAAGATTTATTTCTTCCTAAGTAGGATATTAAAAAAAAATTGCAAATTCATATGTCCCCTCCTAACATCTCAACTGACGTGGCAGGGCAGTACTAGTATGAATTAAAGCAGACCATGATCAAATGCAAAGCAAAGGGAGGCCAAGGTGGCTGTTGCCTGCCATGGGATTGATTTTATATATGTATATATATATATATATATATAGAGAGAGAGAGAGAGAGAGAGATAAACCTTTGTACTGTATGCCCCAATTCCTCCATTTTTTCATATATCAAAACCACTTAATCCCATTTGAAAGCAAGAGGTTTTGATGAGACTAATGTAACATCATAGGTACACCAGGAAAATTATTGGTCTTTACTAAGAGAATTTTTACTTGCATTAAAATTTTATTTTTAGCCATACCTTATTTGAAATATACATATATTTTCCTTCAACTAAATATGTAATTGTCCCCTTAAAAAAAGACCCTAGGTTATATTATAAGGGAAAAAAAGTGTGTTCATTAGAGAGAAGAAATATACATAAAATTGGCTTGAACAAGGTCGCTAACTAAGGAGAGAGTATTTAAGAATTGTAAAGTTGTAATTTCCAACTATGTTGTGTTGGCTTTAATTCCATGCCAAATGTGATTGTAATTTCTTCAATCATTTTTCCTGTATGTATGCGAGATTAATTGTAAGGGATGAGTGTGAGAGATTGGTGAAGACTCAAGCTTCAAATGATAAACAAGTGGATTTTACGATTAGCTCACGACTGCCTCATGAGAAGCTTACCTGTGAAAAGAGCCACGTATAGAGCACATGACTGGAAGATGAAGAGTCCCGCCAGGCTGTATTTTTCGTGAGTGTCTCGTGGGTAAGGCCAACATGCGAAGGACCCGCAAAACTTTCTGTTTGGCAAAAAGTTATGTTTTGCTTTACCATATCTTTACCCACACTATATATACCTTCATTACCCATAAATTGTGAGGAGTGCCTTTCAGAGAGAAAACCCTAGAAAATACACTTGAGAGATAGAGATTATTATACCTACAATCATCTACACATTTCCTCATGGTTTTCCTCAACTCCTACCTCTCCATCTCCATATCTTTGAGAGGTTGCTAGCCCAAACACTTACCACACCTATTCTAAGTGTAAAGTGAGATTTTGGTGCTATTTGGAAGCATTGGAAGGAACCATTCATTGGTGGATGCAATTGAGCTAAATTGCAGGATCTAGAAAGCTAAAGAAGACAAGGCTCCAAAAAGTTAGTTGGTAGCAGGAGCTTGGAGGGATCAAGTACATGGGGTAGACTAGGCTTGGAGGGTTTTTTGTTATTTGTGTACTCCGACTTTATTCTCTAGTGGATTGATTTCGACTTGGAGGGTTATGGAGAGGTTTTTCGCCAAGTTCTTCGAATTCCTCTTCGATAACACGTCTCGGTGTTATCTTGTGTTTACATCTCTCTTTCCTACTCTTTAAGCTTTCCTTTTATTGTTAATAATGGATGAATATGGCTTAGGGTTGTGATAATGGTTCTTTGCACTTATTTACTCTTGTTCCGCACTTAGTATAAGTTAAAATAAAAACTATCTAGCCGTAATTTTTTTATTGGGGGTTTGACCAAGCTCTTGTGTTTTTGCATAAATCCAAGCTTTCAATTAGTATCAGAGCGAATACACTTATCGGATTTCATTATCCTATTGTGATCCTAGACCCTAAGTGGCGGATGCAATCAGGCTGAATTGCGGGATCCAAAAAACTAGAGAAGATAAGGCTCCAAGAAGTCAATTTGTAGGGCTCAAGTACATGGGGTAGACTAGGCTTGGAGGGTCTTTTGTTATTCATATACTCCAACTTTATTCTCTAGTGGATTGATTTTGACTTAGAGGGGTCGCAAAGAGGTTTTTCACCGAGTTCTTCGATTTCCTCTTCGATAACACATCTCGGTGTTATCTTATATTTGCATCTCTCTTCCCTACTCTTTAAGCTTTCATTTTATTGTTAATAATGGATGAATATGGCTTAGGGTAGTGATAACGGTTCTTTGCGCTTATACTTAGTATAAGTTAGAGTAAAAACTATCTAACTATAATTTTTTATTGGAGTTCTAAACAAGCTCTTGTGTTTTTGCACAAATCCGATCTTTCAATTGGTATCAGAGCAGGTACACTTATTGGATTTCATTATCCTAGTGTGATCCTAGGCTCTAAGTGGCGGATGCAATCGGGTTAAATTGTGAGATCTGGAAAGTTAGAAAAGACAAGGCTCTGAGAAGTCAGTTGGTAAGGCTCAAGTACATGGGTAGACTAAACTTGGAGGGTCTTTTGTTATTCGCATACTCCAACTTTATTCTCTAGTGGATCGATTTCGACTTAGAGGGTCACAGAGAGGTTTTTCACCAACTTTTTCGGTTTCTTCTTCGATAACACATCTCGGTGTTTATCTTGTGTTTGCATCTCTCTTCCCTACTCTTTAAGCTTTCCTTTAATTGTTAATAATGGATTAATATGGATTAGAGTAGTGATAACGGTTCTTTGCGTTTATTTACTCTTGTTCCACACGTAGTTTAAGTTAAAGTAAAAGCTATCTAGCCGAAATTTTTTTATTGGGGGTCTAAACAAGCTCTTGTGTTTTTGCACAAATCCAAGCTTTCAATTGGTATCAGAGTGGGTACACTTATCGGATTTCATTATCCTAGTGTGATCCTAGACCCCAAGTAAGATGGATAGATCTCAATTCCTTAATGCTCCTCCTTACTTTGATGGGAGTAACTATGCTTATTAGAAAGTACGTATGCATGCTTTTTTTGTGCCATAACATGCTCATAACAAGCTCTTGTGTTTAGACTTTTGGTCTAAACAAGCGATTAATGCTATTTTCTGTGGTGTTTCTACTAATGAGTTTCGTAGGATTTCACATATGAAGACCGCCAAAGAGGCGTGGACCATTCTTGAGACAACCTACAAAGGTACCAACAAGGTTAAGGACACCAAGCTTCAAATGCTCACTACTCGGTTTGAAGAAGTAAAGATGAGCGACAATGAGTTGTTTGATTCCTTTTTATGGGAGACTCAATGAGATAGTGATTACCAAGCTCAATCTTGGGGAGAAGATTGAAGATGCCAAGGTGGTAAGGAAGATCTTAAGATCCTTACCTGAAAGCTTTTGGGCTAAGGTCATAGCCATAGAGGAGAGTAAAGATTTGGAAGAGATAAAGATTCAAGAACTCATTGGATCTTTCCAAACTTATGAGCTTGGGCTGCCCTCTCACAAGTCTAGCAAATCACTTGCTCTTAAAACTATAAATAAGAGAATTGGTGATTCCTCCGATGAAGATGATGTAGAGAAGGAGGTGGCATTCCTTGCAAAGAATTTCCGAAAATTTCTCAAGATGGAGAACAATGGGAAGTCATTTGACAAAGGAAAGTTCTCATCCTCAAAAAATGACAAGAAGGAGTTCAAGAAGAAGGATGGGAAAGACTCTTCATCAACTCAAGGAATCGTGTGCTATGAATGTAATGGGCATGGACATCTCAAGAAAGAATGTCCAAACTATTTCAAAGGAAAGGGTAAAGTATTTGCAACCAATCTTAGTGATTTAGAAAGCTCAAATTCCGATGCGGAAGGAGAATGTGATAGTGAGAGAAACTATTCAACTTTCATGGCAATTACCGCAATGATTGAAGAGATGAGTTGAGCGATTTGGTTGATGATTCGGAAGATGAGGATGTGTGCCTCAACGAATGTGAGAAGAACCTTCAAGAAGTGTACGATGCATTGCATGAAAATTGTGGCAAATATGCCAAGGTTGCAAAGAACGTAGCTAAAAATATGAAGAAAATTGAAGAAGAGCATAAGTCCACACTTGTGCAACTCAAGGACGCAAAATGTGAAGTTGAAGGGCTAAAGGAAGAATTGTTGAATGCCTACTTGAAAATCAAGTTCCTTGAACTTGAAATCATTCAAGCAAATGTCAAAGTGGAACGCACTTCCACCAAGAAACTTGACAGCGTGCTATCTTCTCAAAAACCTTCAAATGATAGGACCGGTTTAGGCTATACTGGTGAAGGAGGCTCAAGAAGCAAACCTAAGAAGGAAGTGAGGTTCATTTTGGCCAAATATGTAGAAAAGTCTAAAGTGGAGAAGCCCGAGATTGAGACCCCTATTGTTGCAAAGAGAACCATTGGTGCAAAATCAAAGGAAAAATGGAAGTCATTACCCAAAAGTCAAAGGGAACCTCAAGTGAAACATTTTTGTCATCATTATGGCATGCGAGGGCATACAAGGCCAAATTTCTTCAAGTTTTAGGCACTAAAGAGGGCTAATGAAGCAAGTATAATGAATTAAATTGTCAATAAATGTCAGAATGAGCTAATTAAAATGACCAACAAGTGGATTAAATTGTGGTTTAGCTTTCTTTTGATGTTCTTGCTATAGGTGGTAGGAAGGATCCTAGCTGAATTAATGATTGAAAAATATTTTTCAAATTTTTTAACTGAAATTGACGGAGAGACTTTAATTGAATTAACTTGAAATATAGAGGACTGAAATAAACAAAAACAAAATTATAAAGCTGAAATGAATTCTAATGAAACTAATAATGTGAGTTTTCCATTTTAACCTAATATTAATTTACAAAATAAATATTTTTTTTAAAGATTGGTGAGTACATCTTGATAATAAATAAAACAAAGTCTTTTATTAATTCAATTGAGTCAAATTAAACATAATAAAAAGAAAATTAATACCAATAGCAATAACATATTAAAAACATAAGAGGCAATAGCATAGCCTCAAGAGCTTTGTAAGCTTAATATAGACATACAGTTTTGCGGGTATAGCGGTCTTACGGGTCGGAGCATTCCCGAATTTGTTTCTTAAATGTCGTTTGCCAATTGCTAGCATTTAGAGGGGGGGAAAAAAGCGCACACACACACAACCTGGTTGTCGTAGGTCGCATGTGGTACGTTTCTTGCTTTGTCAGGCTCCGAAGTTACAAATGCTTGCCTTCGAATTGAAGCACCTAAGTAGTTGTGGTCATAAACCCGATGGTTGCTTGGAGGAGGAGCCAGTAGACATTTCTGAATGTCTATCATAACACCTTACAAACTGTCATTATAAAGTATTTGTGGGGTTTAAGTACGAGATGAAACTTGTTAGACAAATCTTGAAGGTGGCAAGAGTGTTAAGAGACAATGACTGTCATTATTGATAGTCTAGGCTCAAAGGAGAAGCATTGTGTTCATAAGGAATTAAGGGAGATCCCAAAGAGCTCTCCCAATTGTCAAATTGCATTTTACTAAAGACATTTATATTTTTAAAGTCTCTTTCTTAAATGGCAAGAAGCGATAGATTATGGGGATGCCATTATCCTTTGTATTTTCAATTGAAACTTTAATGGATTCAAGATTATAAATATTTGTTGTGGAATTCTCTCTGTCTTTGTCTGTCTCTGTCTCTGTCTCTACTTGTATTTTCTTTGGAAAAAAATGCATAGAGTATATAGTGCTTGCTGTATTTCACCAACCTGTTTTATAATGTGGATGTCTAAAATTTGTTTATGGGGAGGTGAGTCCTGCTGTCACGGTAGGGATTCAACTTTGCTCTCTAGGTTGTTTATGGTGGTAGAGAGGGCTTTTTTGTTAAGATTTTCAATCTTTATTTCTTTAGTTGTTTTAAAATATTTGAGTGTCTTAGTGGAAAAAATTTAGCTTCCCAAGCCCATGGCATATGGTTCTCTTTGTTTGTAAAAGTTTTATTTCTTATAGTGTCAAAGGTGGAGCAGCTTTTGTTTGCTTTTGAGGATAAATCTACTGAAGGCTCCTATTTGTTTACAGTTTTTACCTTGTTAACGTATTAGTTCACTAGTGTCTGGAAACTTGGAGCTTTGGCTTTAAGTTTTATCACTATAATTTTTAAGTTTCACCTCAACCATTCTTCGACCTTGTTTGAATATAGAGTTGTTGATGAGCTTGAGCTTAAATGGCACTTTCTCTTCCCACATTAATGGAATGGAGGGTGAGATTGTAAGTCTGAGTTAAGCCCAATAAGTTCGCATCTATCTTACCAATATAAAAGAAAGTTTTGAATCTGGGAATTATCTATCAGGTGAAATGACTTAATTAGAGAGGACACTAAAAAATTCAAGACCAAGCTGATGTATGTGCAGTTAGCTAGAAGTTTCATATGGAATTAGAAACTTTTTTTTTTTGTGTTAGTCTAAAAAAAACAGGACCTCCATGGTAGATTATTTCAATGAATTATACAATTCAATCCCACTCTTTATTTCTTTGGACCATGAACATTTTCTTCAAAAACAATAATGGATGTCATGAATGTTTTCTTCAACCCTAGTTACAGAACCTATTATGAGGAGATGATACAGACAGGGATTTCTACAATTGTTGTCATCAATTCCATTGATAGAGGACAAAAGATTCCGCTTTTCTCTGCGGCTGGTCTTCCCCATAATGAAATATCTGCTCAGATATGTAGCCAGCCTGGTTTGATCAAGCGATTGGAGTCCTGAAAATCTTTTTGAGGTATATCTGCCATACAAATATGTGTTAGCCAAGATAACTGAGTATTAAACAAGTTGGATGACTGAATGCAGGATAGCAATAAAAGGATTCCCCTATAACTTCTAATGAATCATCCTTTTTTTTTCTGATTTTTATGTTAGGCATACTTAGATGAATGCACAACATTATTTTGTTGAACTAATGGAGTTAATATCTGAATAGAACTAGCAGCTCCCTTTTACAATGAAATTCATGTAGTGCTAGAATTATATACCTTCTTGTAAATAGGAATCTCAATTTCTTTTACTTCCTGATCCAGTTGTTTCCTTTTCCTTAGAATTAACTGAGTTAATTATTTCTTACATCACCACTTTTGTTACTGTCTCTTATCTTCTTCTTCTTGTCTTCATCTTCCCTAACTTTTAAGTGATTATGCTGACCTACTTTATTAATTTACAGAATGCTGAAGAGGACAATTTTGCCATTGTATTTGTAGCTATGGTTGTAAATATGGAGACTGCACAGTTTTTCACACATGATTTTGAGGAAAATAGCTCCATGGAGAGTGTGACGCTCTTTCTGAACCTGGTATAATTTGAAATCTGCATATGGACCATATTGTGATATACCTATTACTGTTATAAGTTCAATAATACAGTGTCTGAATTGCATTCATAAAATGTGTCCTTTGATGTGCTCTTTTACAAGAAAAATGACCCTACAATTGAATGTATTATCACTCCTCGTATAGTTCTTACTACTGCTGAATATTTGGCTTTTGAATTGGGAAGCATGTTCTTGTCATACTTACGGATATGAGTTCTTATGATGATGCTCTTCACGAGGTAATGTAAAATATTTACGCCATTAATTTGCACTGAGGCTGTATCATATACTGTAATTTTTTTTTTTAAAGGTCAGGGTCAGGATGCACGAAGCTTAGTGGTTCTAATACTTAGAAATATTTAATATATTTGCAAATTTTACATGGCTTCCAAGTATTAGAGACAATATTTTTTAGTTGAGAGTTGTGAGAAGCTATTACGCTAAATCTGCAGTTAGTTTCAGTTCCAAATGCATGAGTCACGCTTGAAAATGATGTTGTATTGACGGTGCAAGTTCTTTTTTGAATTACACTATTAAGGCTTAAAGCCTTTGATTGAGGGGTGTGTGCCATGCATCATTGCAGCGAAAGTTTTCTTTGTTATTGCTGTATTATTTTTGTGCTATGAACATCTTTTTTGCATATAAGGACAATCTGCTGGTCTTCCTCATCAGGGACGGAACTATGCTTGGACCAGGGGGGGCAATGGCCCCCCCTGGCCCAATGAGGAAAAGAGAAATATATAATATATAATATATAAAGCTTGTTTTTTAATTTTTATACTCTATTTTTGTTCAATACTTTCATGCTTTTGTAAAAAGAACACTTTCTTTATTCAAATTTTCATTAAATTTTGATTTTTTTGTGGTTATTTGTCTGGGTTTTAAATTATTTATGAAATTTATCTTAAAGCATTAGCATAAGATAATTGCAGTTTAAGTGTTTGATGAAGTTCCCCAAAGAAACTTGGGATAAAAACACACGCGCGCGCGCGCGCGCACACACACACACACACACATAATATATAAAGCTTCTTTTATAAATTGCTTGGATAAAAAACATGGTTATCTTTGAGTTAATCTAGAGCTAAAATATGAAGGTCTAGGCTATAACAATTTTTTTAAGCATTTGGGTTTGAGTGTATCTCGCCCCCCCTCATTCGAAATCCTAGCTCCGTCCCTGTTCCTCATACTACATTCTATTTTGAAGTGGGTTCCATTGTGTGATATTTTCTGATTTTTAATTAGTAATTAACGTTTTCTCAAAAACAATAATGGAAGCTATGAACGTTTTCTTCTGCCCTAGTGAGAGAACCTATCATTAGGAGATGATACAGACAGGGATTTCTCTGCTGCTGGTCTTCCCCATAATGATATATTTGCTCAGATATGTCACTAGGCTGGTTTGGTCAACCAATGGAGAGTCCTAAAAATCTTTTTGAGGTATATTTGCCACACAAATATGTGCTAGCTAAGATAACTCATTAAACAAAATGGATGACTGAATGCAGGAGAGCCATAAAAGGATTCCTCTGTAACTTCTAATGAATTGGCCTTTTTTTTTCTCCTGATTTTTATGTTAGGCGTACTTAGATGCATGCACAACATTATTTTGTAGAACTAATGAAGTTAAAATCTGAATAGAACTAGCAGCTCCCTTTTACAATGAAGTTCATGAGGTGTAACAATAATCTGAATAGAACTTGCAGCTCCCTTTTACATTAAAATCAAGTGCAGAAAGTACAAAAGTCCATTAAACCATGAACTGAAACAAAAAAACAAAAACCTAACACTACAATGTAGTCCAAAAGAGTCTTAAAAAAGAATAGTTTAAGATTTGAAATTGTTATTTATCCCCTACCAAATGCATCACATCAAATAATGAGGACAACCATGCAAATAGCACCATTCCGATTTACAGCAATACCCATAATCAAAATGAATGACATCGAGACATCTCAAGCCCGACATTTACTCAAATGCCAAGAATTTGGCTCGTGATGTTCGTCATGAAGTGGCTCAATCCTTTCTTGTCGTTTTCACTTGCTTAACTTTGTAGAATCTGCCACCTTGAAAAATCTAGGCCAGTTCCACAAGCCAATCTATAACTGTGACCTCTCGTGTGTACTCCTTTGTAGTCATCGCCAGCTCATGGTAGATGACCCAGTCAGGTTGCCTCTGGAAAAGAGTACTGCCTGGATGTATATAGAATTGTTGGTTCTCTACTAGGGTCCTATAGCCCTCTTGTGGGTCCTTTCTAGATGCATGGAAAAAGAACCCTGCAGTATTCGCCTTTCGGATCTTTGTAAAATTTTTCCCTGCAATCACTACGTTCAATTTATATTCGTCCATGATGGTTAGTAGCTTTTTTCTCATATCCTGTGCCCTCCTCAATGATCTGTACCGAACAAAGTTCTCAAAACACTAGAGCCTAGAAAAGTTATTACTTTTCCAAGCCTCATAAACCACAAGTAATGTTAGATGGTCTCGCTCTGCCTGGTAAAACTTGGCCTTCTTTTGATCAGCTTGTGCTTGTTTCTCTTTAGGCCTGTAAAAGATATTCCTTGTTTGAATCATTGCAATGATTGTCAAAATCTCATCATTGCATCCAAGGTCCACACTGGCAAGCAGCATCTTAGATAATGGTGTTTCAAGAGGAAATTCAGCCATTTTCTGGCCCAATTTGGTCAAAAACCCTTCCTCATCAAGAGCTCCTAGATTGTACAACTATTCCATGGCAGAAATGAGAGCTTGGGGTGAAGGCAGATCCATGAAATCAAAAGACAGAAGATCATTTATCCCCATAGCTTTCACAGTAAGCGTATTTAACCCAAGATTTATCCTCTGTATTTCAGGTATTGAAGTAGGGGACATCTCATAGCTCGCTGCTTGGCTGAAGCTTGTGAAATAGGAGTTATGGCAAACGAATCAAGCCCTTGCTTCGGGTTATACACATTCTGCATTGCAAAACCAGGATCAATAATGTAATATATTCCATCAATCGTCAAAGATGCCTCGGCGATATTGGTAGCAACTACTACTTTCCTCTTCCCCAAAGGTGCAGGTTCAAATATCCTTGACTGCATTTCACTTATAAATCAGTACAATAATCAATTCCAGAACATTTTTACCTAGCCCTTTCATCCTTTCATGAAGAGACTGGCATGCAAAATCAATCTCCTCCTGACCAGTCAAGAAGAGAAGGATGTCTCCTTCAGGTTCTGTCAAGTGGATGTGTAGCACAGTAAGTGGGGATGCATCAAGGTAATCACTTTCCGGCTCTTTGGAGTAGAGTATCTCTACGGGAAAAGTTCTACCAGGAATTGTAAATATATTGCAGTTAAAGAAACACCCTGAAAATTTGTGTGTATAGTCCTCTCATGTGCTTCATCGAGCATAATAACAGAGTACTGGGAAAGGTTACCAAGGATCAAAACTTCCCTAAGAAGGATACCATCAGTCCAAAAATTTACCCTTTTTTGTATATCCAGCTTCTGCTAGATATCGAGTTACCTGAGTTGTCTTGCCCGAACGAGTCTCGCCAATTACAACTAGGACCTGATTGCCATGCATAGCCTGAATGAGTTCCCTCTTTAATTTGTAGATTGGCAAGCTCTGCCTCTGTTCTTGAATGGACATCTTCGACCTATGCCCAAAGCTAAGTGATTGTCCATATCCATAAGCATTCTTCTTCCACTTCGGCGTATCATATGTCGATGATAAACCAACACGTCTAAGCTCATGTGCTAGATGCCTCTCACCCATCACCAGCATAGGGTCTTCCCAAAGACGATTCAAATCCTTAGGAACAGGGGCGTAGCTAGAAATTTTTGCTTGGGGGGGGCCAAGGTAAAACTATCATTTTGATTCAACAAAAAACTCAAAGTACAGTATATCTATAACACAAGCTTATTGATAGAATTTTTTTGTCAGTGTAATTCTATAGCACTCAAAAATCAAAATACTAATAAGTTAATCAACCAATTAAGCATCTTAAGTCTTTTTTTTTTTTTTCTTGAGCTTCTCCTATTTTTTAAAAAATCTATATGTCCATAACATTCATAGAAATCAAATATAAGTATACAAAAAAATTGCAAAAGAAGAAGAAGAAGAAAAAGAAGAAGTTAGTATTTCTCAATATTTGCTTAGCTTTAAATAAGAAAACTCTTTGTTAAGGAAGAGGGAGAAACTAATGAAAATGTGATTACAAGAGAGCATCCTATGGAAGAATTAATGAAAAGAAACTGAAGAGAGAGCACCAAGTGATGAGGAGAGTCTTTTGTGGAATTGTAAAGTGGAAGGAGATATTGTAATAGTTTTGAGAAAGTGTAAAACTTAAGTACAATGTTTTAAGTGTAATATATTAGGTTCTTCAATTAAATTCAAGCACATATTTAACATGTCCAATAAAATACAAACAATGATATTATTTTTAAGTACAATTAAATTCAATATATATGAGTTTAATCAAGTAATCTAATGTACTACACCTCAATATTATCCTTTCACAAAAATTGAATAACTAAAAAGTAAAAAAATATGGACGTGGATATCATGCTTTAGAGAAGAATGGGAAAGACAAGAGGGGTTAATTTTTATGATTGCACAATTGGGATTTGGGGTGGGGAGAATTTTATGAGTGATGTGTTGGAGGGGGGCCAATCTTTTAATCTTGTGGGGGCCAGCTCTTAACTCAAAATGATTGTAGCCTACATTTACTTATAATTAGAGAGGTTTTAAAAAAATTTGGAGGGGCCATGGCCCCCCCAATGCATAAGGTGGCTCCACCCCTGCTTAGGAATGGTGTCAAGCATGATTCTATGTTGTTGTTCGCATACTTCTCTACGCTCCTTTGTAAGCGCAGACTGAAGCTTTGCTGCACGACTCAAAGACCCTTCTGGATTCTTACAAATTCTAACAGGTGACATATCCATTGAATGCCTGCTCTGCCCTTGTAGAAACGCTAGTTCATCCTCATTCATCTCAATTTCAACTTCAACCCTCTCTTCTTCTTGATCTAACAAACGCCTGAAGCAATCAATTGCTTCGTTTCCCACTTCTTCAGCGAAACTCATTCCCTTGTAAACCTTATACAGTTCCGGCTTATCCGAGCCTCTCCTATGATCAACATTATCACCATTATCTTCACGATTGCTATGCCTTTCTTTACTATCTGCAATCGCAAGGGCACTATACTTAGCTTTGTCAACGCCTTCCTTCTTCTTCGGCTTCAGCTTCAGAGGAGGAAGAATGGCGTGGATTATCGTCAGAAGCGTACGGACAAAGTAATCGGGCAACTCAGTGCCATTCTCTTTCAGACCTTGGAGACGAGTGATAGGTATTCGAGTTTCTTAAACCCGTCGTCTTTAGAGGGAGCCATTGTTGAAAAAGATACAGAAATAGGCCTTTTAGCCCTGGCTCATAAAATCTGGGACACGATATACGCAGCTGGGCCTAGGCCTTTTAGCATTCCGAACGTATATGCATAAATAAAAGTATTAACATAGGCATCTACTTATTTTCACCGGGTGAAGAATTTTTTTTATTTAATTTTTAATAATCATAATTCATTCAATTAGTACTGATTTCTTGCTAAGAAAAGTTCTGCAAGCCTTGGGCTTTTTTTTGGGGGGGCCAATCCCACTCTTTTTATTTCTTTGGACCACGAACAATTTCTTTGAAAACAATTATTGATGTCGTGAACGTTTTCTTCAATCCTAGTGAGAGAAACTGTCAAGAGGAGATGACTTAGACTATGATTTCTGCAATTGATGTCATGAATTACATTGTTGGGTTTACAAAAATTGGTTATTGACTAAAAACAGTACATAAGTACTCTCTCTCATTTATTTTGATCTAGAATGATTCTCCACTTTTCTCTTATCTATGTTTATTTCTCAGTTGTGGCAGAATCTAACATTCTAGTTTGGTTTGTGCCTGCATCAGTTGCAAAGTCCATTTGGTTGCCTAGTATGTGAGTGTTATGCCTTGAGTGTATGTAGTATGTACATTCAACATCCGTTCATCTTAGGTTGAAGGCTAAGCTTGGTGATTTGTGAGAAAGTGGTAATTTAGCAAAACTTTTAGGATATGGATTAATTTATGTTGCCACTACACTTTTTACTCAAACATATAAAAACACATCCTCTTCTTTATTACCAAGTTTCAAACACTCCATTTTATCAAAAATAAAATAAAAGTTTTAGACACTCCTAGTGGGTCTTGAACCCACTACTCACCATCCACATTACTAAAACTAGTACGTAATCCTTGCATGGTTATTAAACATATATAGAACATTAGTTTAGCTAGGACATTTAGAGATACTAAAATAGTTTTCCGTTATAACTTTCATGATATTGGTTACGTCAAGTTTCTCATTACACTGTTATTACATATATAATTTTGAAAATCACAATTGAATATTACATATATAATATCTGTAAGAACCAATTTTGGCTTGGAACCCAAAACAAGAATGGACCCAGACCCAACAAGCCCACACAATAAATTTGTATAGTGTGGGAGAAAAAACTAGTCTAAATCTAGAGAAAATATATCGGTTGTGAGTGTTTAGGAAGAAGGGTTACGTATACATAATATGACAAGAATGGACCCCAAAACAAGAATGGACCTAGGCCCAAAAACAAGAATGGACCAGGCCCAACAAGCCCACACAATAAATTTGTATAGTGTGGGAGAAAAAACTAGTCTAAATCTAGAGAAAATATATCGGTTGTGAGTGTTTAGGAAAAAGGGTTATGTATACATAATATGACAAGCATCCTCAGCTAAACCCTTGTAGTGTGATCAATAGTTTAGAGTTTTCCCTTTTTACTGTTATATTTCTTAAACCTTTCTTTCTCCTTGTTTTTCTCTCGTCCCCTTTTCTTTGAATTTCTTTTCATGTTATATACCATGGTTTTTGCATCATTTTCACCATCCACGTGTGAGTCAGGTGTTGGGAGTTTCCCTGTCCCATCTCGCATCTCCTTCAACCTTCTACTATTAGCTGTAAGGCTGTTTATTTACTGTTCAGGCATCACCTCCACATTAATGCGACCAGAGAGTTGGTTGGGAAGCATTTAATGTGGAGGTAACAGCTCCTATAGATATTTGTTATCCTTCATCCTCACCCTTTATCCAGTATTTGCCCATCCCTCTGTTGTGGAATACCCTTTATATATTATATTAAGGGGGGGGAATGTTTCTACCCACCTCGGACAGAAGTTCCGAGATGAACCACCTCCTCGGATACGGTTAGGTCCACCACAAATATACTTTGCATCTTCCCATAATACCATTTCATCTCTTCTTTAACTGATAGTCCTCGAATATGTTCTCGTCCTCGGACTGGGTTATTGGGCCATAGGCCCAGCCCTCTCAACCTGAATAGTAACTCTGGAGTCAATTGGCCCCCACAATATCAATTCACAATCACTGTCTGTGAAATTCTACTAAATACATCACAAAATAAAATAATAAGTTGGTCTAATAGTATGTTGTAATTATCTCTCCAAAAAAAAAAAAAAAAAACGTTGGTCTAATAGTATCTCCAAAATTGGATGAGGATAGGTGCAAATCGTTCAACTAAATTACAATTTTTTATGTCCAAGATCTTCGTGTACAAAGTATCTGAATAGAAACAATATAAAAAATATACTCATTAGTTAAGAGTAAAAATTACATAAAAAATATAAACAATCTAATTTGTATGGAAAACTAACTAAAGCAAAAATGGCTAAAAGAAAATTATCTAAGATGCCAAGATTTAGTCTTGAATTGTTTGTATTTATTACCTGTTCATCATAAGCTTGACATTAATATATCAAAATTAAAAGATAAAATTAAAAATTTAAAAAAAATTTAAAAAAAAAAAAACTAAAAACACTCAATAATAGTAATAATGAAAAGGTCGTGAAGCAAAAAAAGAAAAACAAGTAATAATGAAATGGTCATTTATGCTTACACACAAAAATATTCAATAATAATAATAATGAAATGGTCATCAAGCAAAGAATAATAATGAAATGGTCATTTCAGCTTTCTCATTGAGTATTATAAATGTGTCACTTGGCATTAAAATTAAGAAAGTTAAAATGGATACTATAGACTACAGTTAGAAGCTAATTTAAATTTTGATTGTGTTTTGACTTTAATATATTATCGATTTTCTCTTATATTGTGCTTTGATCTCAATTTCCAAAGGATGGTCACTAACTCGTGATGCACGGGAAAATTTTGTATAATACATCATTGCACGCATAAAAATGATTACCCCTTATGGCCTTTTTGGATGTTTAAAAAAAGAGGGGGAGTAGAGTAGAGGGAGGGAGAGTAATTCAATTACCTTGTTTGGAAGTTTTTTAAGGAAGAAGGGAGAGGGATTTGGAGGGGTTTCAACTACCTCTAACCCTTTATTTTTAATTCCCCCAAATTGGAGAGATTTGGAGAGAGAGTAGAGTAGATAAATTATTGACCAAATGAATTCCCCAATCTACCCTTTCTAAATTAACAAAATTACAAATGGATTATATAAATAATTTTTGTTTTTTTCTTGAGAAAATTTAAGGGGAATGAAAAAAAAATTTGAATCTCACTATTTCAAGCTAAACAACCCCCTTTTTCTCAACCATTCCTCACAATCCATAACCTCAAACACCGAGATCCAAAACCATTCCTCACGATCTCTCTAATCACAATCACCAACTCATATTTAAATTTATATTTTTAAAAAAAATCAAATCCACCACACCGAAATGGATAGCACTGGTTAGTCTTAGCTCTTGTTTTTTCTTTCTTATTCCCTTTTATCAACGTTGCATTTTTTGTATGCCAGTTCTTTGATAATCATACAGTTATCTAAACGTGTTTGCTTCGTTTGAAAAGAACATTTCAATAATCTAAGTGATTAGTTTTTTTTTTTTTTTTTTTTTTTCGTTACTATAATATTTTCTATGTAATTGAAACAGATTCGTTTGCCTCTGATTTTAATTTTATTTTTTGAAGCTTCAACGAGTCTTGGGCTAATTTGTTATTTGTTTTTTTTTTTTTTTTTTTTTGAGAAAGATATGGGCTAATTTGTTATTGTAATTATGTGTTTGGGACATTGTGTAAATATGGGTAAATTTGTCTATTTAAATCATTTACTCTCTTTTTCATCCTAATTTTTAAAACATCCAAACAAGAGAAATGACTAATTACTCTCTTTCCCTTACTAATTTGAAAAACATTCAAACAAAGTAAAGGATAATCATTCCCCTCTACTCTACTCCCCACTACTCTCTTCCCCTCTACTCCCCTCTACTCTCCTCCCTCTCTAAACTTCCAAACAGACCATTAAAGAAATTAAAACCTTGAAGACTCATTCTACCACTAAGTTATTGTAGAATTTTGGGGTCATAAGAAGAATCAGGAAATCTTAGCCAATGTCATTCAGTATGGTGGTCTACCATATTAATTACCGTTACCAGTTCTAATAATGTTAATTTGGCACTTTCAAGCAAAAAACAAAAAACAAAAAACAAAAAAACAAAAACAAAAATAAAAACAAAAACAAAGCAAAAGAAAACAAAACAAAATTGTTTGGCACTATTTTTTTTTCATGATATTCTGGTAGGTAGATTATACTTGCAAATAAGGCATTACAAAAAATCAGTTTCATCCTCAAGGTTTTATACATCATTAGTTATAAAGTAATAGTATTTTGGTTACCTTAATTGTTGAGAATGAAGTCATAAACCACCTTACAAAAATGACTTTGACATTGTTATAATCCTTTCTAATAACCAAATAAAGAAGACAAATACATACATAACAATATGGTTTACATGACATGATGGCTTTCCTAAAAATAATAAAAATACTTATCACTTGTGGAAAATAAAATTATGGAGAGCCAAGTTAGTAGGTGAATTAGTTATGTAGTGAGAAGTCACGTTAACTGATTTTTATTCTACATTATTTTACAAATGCTTAAAACACAATGGGGAATATTCATTTAAAAATAAAGAGGAAATTTTCAAATTCCAAAACTTAGTTCCAACTACTAATAAGAGCCTTATGCCTATAGATGTCCATGAATTGGTCATCAAAGGTGTGGAACTTCAAAAAAATTATATTCAAGAAAAGAAAATAACCTGCACATCAAAATAACAAAAAATTGATAGCAAATTCTCTCTTGAAAAGAACATATGCAAGCTCCATCATTTAACTGATCCTCAAATCTCAATAAACCCATTTATCTCACTTTTCCAACTTCAACAATCATACAAAACCCTCCAAAATTCCAAATTTTTAGAAAGAGAAAAATAAAGGAAGTACCTAAGTTTGAAGAATGTTCTTAACCTCCATTAGCATAGGACCAGGGGACCATGATTGTACCACCACCCACACCATTCTTCTTATTTCTCTTCCTCCTTACCTTTCTACATGTATTAGGAATTCTAGAATAAGAAAAAATGATTACTCGCTTAAAAATTCTTTACCCATTAAACTTGTTTACCCATCATTGGATGAAATATGAAACACATGAACATAAAATGGCATGCCATTAAGTAAAATTGGGAATAATTTAAAAATCTGAGAATTCCATGCCTTCAAATAAGAAACTCAGCTTTTCAAACTTGTTTATCATATCCATTATTCCACTAAAGTTCTTAATTATATGAAAATACAGTTTCTACAAAAAAGAAGAAAAGAAAAGGTTTCTAGTTGCATCAAATACAAATAAGCCACATAAATGAACTTTCTTGAGGATTCATCTTATCATTCACCAACTATGTTATGCACCCTACCCATGGGAAAGTTCTCAAATTCGACAATTGAAGAAATTCTTGAATGCTTACATGCATTGCAAATTATGTACCCACTATTAAGTTTATGAGGGGTCTTAAGGAAAATAAGAATCTCATAAGTTTGAGGAAGTAATAAGAACCTTTACCTGCTTTTGGCCTCTGGATTTATTCAACTCGTTGATTTATTCAAGTGGATCTGAGAAGCATTATAAGGAAGTGTATGCAAGGTAAGAAGTTAATTCTAATTTTAATATATAACAGCTCATTTAACTCTTAAGATACTAAATTTAATATTTAATTTTGGACCCACCACGTGTCACTTCAATCACCCTACCAACAAAATAAGAACCAAAAAAAAAAAAAAAAAGTATCAGTGGCAACTTTTATACCATTTACAATAGCATCTTGAAACAGTAGAGGCTGGTAGGCTACTGCATGACTCGGATGTATTTGATGTTAATGCAGGTTATGGGTTTGAACATGAAAATCTATTATTGCTTTCTTTCATTGGGATTTATTGCTTGATGAGGGATGCCGCGGAGTGATTCAACAACTGTCCCAATAACATATTATTGGCTATGCTAAAACTAATGCAAGAAAAAATAAATAAAATATGAAGATTTATTGAAATTGATACAATAAGCTAAAAAGGACATTTTGTATTAGAATTAACCAATTGAAAATTGGATATTTTGCTCTCGTAAGGTTTGTGTCAAAGCCAGCAACAATAACTCATGTAATTCTCAATAGACCAACTGCTCATGCAAATTCTTAAAACACAAAAACTTGACTTAAAAGGGACTTGACAATTTTAAATTAGATGGAGTTCTAACATATTGAAGATTTAAGGTTTTCTTTGTCTCCTAAAGCATCAATCCAAACCTCACAACTCAAGTATAACAAACACAATAGCCAAAGGATCCTAGAAATACACTTTCAAAGCCCTAATGTCACAAAAATCTTGTAGTCAAGTATTTTGACAGACAAGTTGCAGGCAATTTCTAAGAGGTCAATCCAAAGGCCAATGCCATTTAATCTAAGGGCTTGATAAGATGTAATGAAACTACCAATCGTCAACGCTATTAATTTCAAAATTGTAACAGTTGTTAGTTCCAAAAGAGAAAAAATAAAAATAAAAATTGTAAACAAAATAATCCCAACGAATTTCCTGAATGATCACTCAGAAAACAATCCAATGCCAATTTTCAAATAGAACAGTTGACATAGGGAAAAAAATAAGGGAAGAAGAAGAGGCATGAAATGGACCTCATGGTCATGGAAGACTGTTTGATGTCCAAGTTGGTGCGGTCATTGACTCTGCCATAGGAAAACAAATGCCAAAAGGAATGCCTACAAGCTGCTTCTTGAGGACTCTCACTGCCTTTCCACAAATCCTTTGAGACAGAATCATGTCCATAGGGGGTTTGGAATCTGATCTGGAAAGTAAAAGTCCCCCTGAAAATCTGCAACTTTATGTGGAAGCTTATGCATGATGACCTCCCCACTCTCCTAAGTCTAAAAAATAGAGGAATACCAACCCAAAGCACCTGCCCCGTGTAATGATGAAGATGAAGCAACTCACCTATTTCTGTTTTGCCCTTCCGCTAGAGCTTGCTGGCATGGATCTCTGTTAGCTGTTCATAACACTGATCCAGCCAATGTCTCAGTGCAGCAATGGGTTGGGAATTTACTAGACAGACACAAAAAACTGGAGGCTGAATCAATGATTTATCTTCAAGTCATTTTCACTACACTTTGGACAATCTGGAACCAAAGAAACACTCTGGTTCATGAAGGCAAACAACCTAACCCCATGGAAGTAATTCTAACAGCTCAAAACCTTTCTTGCAGGTACCAGGAAACTCCTACAAAAAATGCAGACATCAACAGGAATGCTAAGGAGACTATCTCAGGCACTCAGTCACTAGCAGGGCCTTGGCACCTAATGATCTAAATTGCTGGAGTCAGGAGAAGAGAGCAAGGAGGAGTGCATATGCTTATATAAGGCCAAGAATATGCAGGGGGAGACTATGTTTTGTGGTGTAGCTAGTAGTGCAGCAAACTCAGCTTGTGGGGCATCTCAAGAAGCACTGGTGGAGGCATCTATAAACTAGGAACGCTGGCTTTCATCAAGTACTGATCCTAAGCAATAGCAGAAGATTGATCCAAACTGTCAACAAAGAAAGGAACCCAAACTGGCAGGAGAGGACGATGATGGCTGATCTATCTTCCCTTCATCAAAATGGCTTCGTTTTGAAGATGCAGCTACTTTGTAACAAACTCCCTGTTTTCTCCCTTTGAATGGTATCAAAAAACAAAAAAAAACAAAAAAAAAAACGTCAAAAAGAATAAAAACAAATAGATATGGGTTTTATTTTTGGGGTAAATATAGTGATTTTTTTTTGCATTTTGGATCAATGCAAAGCCAAATTTCTACAAGAAGAGAGAGGCCTTTTGCACTATATAGGTGCTCATATTATGTGAGGCTGTGTGTGAATGCCATATAGGAGAAATACATTTAAGAGGTGAGAGATATAAGGAAGAGAAAAGGTTTGGAAATTTACAAACACAAAATAATAATAGGTGAATTTATAACTGCAGAATATGTAAGAGCTTATTAGGATTTGATGGAGAGAAGAAGTGGAAAAGGAGCCTAGATGCATGCAAGAGAATCAAGATAATTTTCTGCTCTACCAAAACAACATTTATTTTAGAGCACCAAGATTAAGAAAATATTTATGACAAATGGCTCAAAATTAGCCCATAATTGAAAATCAATTTGAGAACTAATTGGATTTTCACTATGCTTGGACTGTAATTATATATATATATATATATATATATATATGAGGTTGTCTTTCTTTCTTACAAGTTCATTTGCCATATAATAGCAAATTGAATCACATTATGCAAAAACGTAAATCACCAGAGTGATATAATTTATCAGTAGAACCCCATGATCATTCTTTAGTGGATTGAAAAGGGGCCTAACATAAAATTTCTTTAAGTCATCAATAACATTCTCCAAAGTTACTACACATTATATTAGCAAAAAAAAAAAGTTACTACTCATTAGTAAGCAATTTCTGTTTTCAAAGCACCCAACTAAAGCTATTTCATCTCTTATTGCTTTTTTTTCAACGTACACTAAATATGAAATCTAAATGAATTTGTAAGCAAGAAAGCCAACCTCAAAAAAACAAGACACTTTTTAAAATGAATTTGTAACCATGAAACACTCTTTTTTTTTTTTTTTTGGGGTACTTTTCCCCGGTTTTTTTTAGAAAATAACAACAAAACCCAAACAATATCATTAGTTAGAAAACGTTTTAAACTATTTTGGTTTCTAGCAATTCGAGTAAAGAGGACTCGATTTCTAGTTTTTTATTTTATTATTTGCCAGCAGCTGAGTTGGTGGAGTGGCCACGTAGGCAGAAATCGAGTCCAACGGACTCGGTTTCTATGCTTAGAAACCGAGTTCAAAGGACTTGGTTTCTAAGCATAGAAACCGAGTCCATTGGACTCGTTTTCTAAGCATAGAAACCGAGTCCATTGGACTCGATTTCTTTGTATTAAGCACTGCCAATTTCCATCCGTCCTGTCTCATCACTCCCATCCTGCAGCATCAGCTCCCCACAGCAGCAACATCACGTGGGATAACAGTCCCCCCCACAGCAGCATCAGTCCCCAACCCTCCACGTGTCTGTGGGTCCCAGCTGGACTTGTCCTTCCTTGCCGTGGGGTCTCATAACTTCTCTGTATTGTGAAGAACATATTCAGAAACTCAGCTCACAATATACTAACATATTCACAAACTCACTCAGCTCTTACCTTACCTCTATGAAACAAGTTTTCTAAACTCACTTGCACTCACAGAACACTCATCTCACACAACACTCTCAGGTAATATTTTTACAATATTATGATTATTTGCTAGGTTTTTTTTTTAAAGAAAAATTTAGAACATATTAGGAAAAGTTTTGTTTTTCTTATTTGTTAGTGTAAATATTGTGATTAATTTATTTGTTAGTATATTGTGATTATTTGCTAGGTTTTTTTTTTAAGAAAAATTTAGAACATATTAGGAAAAGTTTTGTTTTCCTTATTTGTTAGTGTCAATATTGTGATTAATTTATTTGTTAGTATATTGTGATTATTTGCTAGGTTTTTTTTTTTAAGAAAAATTTAGAACATATTAGGAAAAGTTTTGTTTTTCTTATTTGTTAGTGTGTAAATATTGTGATTAATTTATTTGTTAGTAGTATATTGTGATTATTTGGTAGGTTTTTTTTTAAAGAAAAATTTAGAACATATTAGAAAAGTTTTGTTTTTCTTATTTGTTAGTGTAATATTGTGATTAATTTATTTGTTAGTATATTGTGATTATTTGCTAGTTTTTAAAAAAAAAAATTAATATTAGGACACATTTATATAAGATCATGAATCTACTTAAGAAAAAATATCTATAATGACTAGTAATATTATGATTAATTATTGGGAATATTTAGTAAATAATTGTGATTAAATTACAACATATTGGGGAATTTTTTTTTTTTATTAGTGTAAATATTGTGATTAAATTATTTGCTAAGTTTTTTTTTAAAGAAAATTAATATTGTGATTATTGGGAATATTTAGTACCAAATATTGTGATTATTATGTGAAAATTTGAGTACTCTAGATATGCAATTTTTTCCTTTTTATTTATATTTTTTCATTTAAGAGAATGTATAAAACTTTTTTGGCTAAAGGTTCGAAGCTCAAAATCTTATAAATCCAATTATTTATTTTTTATTTTTTAAGGAAGTTGCAACAGTAAAATTGTAGCATGAATTTGTGTGATAAACACATGGTCATGACCATGACCATTCATGAATGAATGTGTAAGGATGGTGCAGCACGAGCACGTATAGTTTGTGAAAAATTTACAAATATTTGGTGTTGTTACCATTTGTAACATTCCAAGTTAGGAAAGAAGGAGCAGACATTAAAAATAAAAAGAGAGCAAACGCTGTCCATTTCCATAGCCCTTTAGGCTTTTAGGGGATTAGAAGAAGGCAAAAAGCAGTCATTGGGGATTTTTTAGAAAATAACTACAAATATTGTGATTATTGGGAATATTTAGTATCAAATATTGTGATTATTATGTTATTACAATATATGGGAATATTTGTTTTGTTTGTTAGTGTAAATATTGTGATAATATGCTAAGTTTAAAAAAAAATTAATATTGTGATTAATTATTGGGAATATTTAGTACTAAATATTGTGATCAATTGTTAGGAATATTTAGTACTTTTAGGTCTTTCTCATGGATATGAAATGGATTATGAGTTTGATACCTAAGATAGTAGTCTTTTTACCATAAATTCCTTCAAGATATATTTGTTTAAGATTTGTAACAAAGATTTCAATGGATAACTGGTTGATATATAATATTTTTGTTCATCATAACTAATTTGAATGGGTTTTGAAAGTCATGCCCCTAGAATGATTTAGAATTTTAAAGAATATGAAATTGGTAATGACTATTTTTGTAAGATTAGTAAAGGTGAGTATATGCAAATTTGGTTGAGGTTAGTATTGTTGGCATTTCATACGCAAAGTTTTGTGATTGATGTTGATTGAGCATTATAAATTTGTCACTAACACAATTGCACTTGATGATCTATAGGTTGACAATGATCCATATAAGTATATACTACGGTGGACCCCTTAGCAATGCCAACCCTTATGACGGAGTCTCATTTCAAGGTCCGGGTATCCAGTGCTACTATATGATGATACGCCGTAAGCTAAAGACCCTGAATGAGCTGAAAGTAAAAATTATGGAAGAGTTGAAAGTGAACCCTGCTTTGCATGACATACATATTACTTTCCGTTCTCCATATGAAGTCCTCAATCAATGCATTAATTACAGATATATGGCAATAACAGAGGACAAACATGTGAAATTCATGTTTAGTAAGATGGACAAATGGAAACAAGCAGCAGATTTTGAGTTGTACGTCACTTTGGAGCCGCGTGTAGAAGTCGGCGTAGAGGAAGAAATTGTACAAAACAACTACATCTCTACAGTTTGCAGTCTTAGATGATCGATGCACCACATTGGGAGGCTATACACCCCCTTTTCAAGAGACACCGGTAACAATTGAGAGCAAACCTAGAAATAGATATGAAGATCAATTTTGTACACATCGAGGTAAATCCTCTACAGTTCCAGTAATTGAAGATGAAGATGAAGACGAAGACTATTTTGGGGAAGATGGTGAGGATAGAGATGAGTATGAAGAGAGGATTGACGATGGTAACTTTGACAGGGGTCTTGATGACCGTGAAATTACTCCCATTCCTCATGTTGATGATATGGCTGAATGTGATGAAGATGATGAGGACGCTAATGTTAGAGTTCAGCATGTTACAAATACAACCCCCGTTTATAAACCTCCTACCTCATCATTTTATGAAAATACTTGGGAAAATATGGTTAATCCTGAAGTTGTTCAGCAAGCATTTAGTTCTTCTTGGAATGCAGACATGAATTTTGCGAAAGGGTTGACTTTTGCTAATAAAGAGGCGGTGAGACGTGTATTAACAATTTACGCCGCAAAGCATAACAAAAACTTTATGACTAATAGGTCGACCACAAGTAGACTGTCTGTGAAATGCAACGATGAATCATGCATGTGGTACGCTGGGGCAGTTGCGAAGCCTGAACTCGGACTATGGATGGTCACATCTTATAGGGATCCTCATAGTTGTATGCCCCTTGCCACGGCCTTTGATAGTAGAATGATGGATTGTAATTTTCTAGCAGCAGAATTTGTTCCATTGTTGGAAGAGAAACACACGGCAACAATTTATCACCTCAGACATTTCATTAAAGGGAAGTATTATGAGCATAATCTTTCTTACTATAAGATATGGGATGCGAAACAACGAGTTATTGCAAAGATATTCGGGGATTGGGAAGAGTCTTACCAAAGGTTGAGAAAGTTATTGTTGGCATACTGGGATCAAGAACCTGGCACCCGTTTCTGGTTTCACACCATACCCAGGGTCGAGTTCGGTGATACAATATTGCGCTATATATTTTGGGCTTTCGCTCCATGCATTGCACGATTCAGACATTGTAAGCCAACGATCAGTATTGATGGGACCCATTTGTATGGTAAATATCGAGGGGTGTTGTTGATTGCAATGGCCATCGATGCCAACAACAAGGTTTTACCTCTTGCCTTTGCCGTTGTGGACAAAGAGTCAGGGCCTAGTTGGGGGTGGTTTTTAGAATGCCTTAGGAATGCACTGGGGGATGTGATAGCAGATAAGGACATCTGCATAATTTCTGACCGACATAAGGGTATTCAAAGTGCAATTGCAAACTGGCCTAGACATGATGATGGACGACAGCGAGTAGTTCACAGATATTGCCTTTGACATGTTGCTAGCAACTTTAACACGCATTTTCAGGACGCCACTTTAAAGTCGTTGGCCTTGAAAGCGGGGTATGCTACTCAGGAAGCTAAATTTAAGTTGTACATGCAACCTATCAAGGAAGCTGAGATCGAGGCCCTTAGGAAGAAACAGAGAACCGAGCAGCAGGAAAGTCAACCCGACTCATCCATCATGCCATACACATATCTAATGAACGAAGATCTAGACAAGTGGACCCAACTACATAATGGTGGATACCGTTATGGGGTTATGACAACCAATGTCTTGGAGTGCTTCAATGGAGTACTCAAAGGTGCCCGTGGCCTACCCATTGCTGCAATGGTTGAATTCACTTGGAGCAAACTTGTTGCGTATTTTCATGATCGACACAAAGAAATTACTCATGATCTCTCAAATGACAAGGTATGGACTAAATATGCCTTAAAAATCTATGGACAAAACCTACAAAAATCAATTTCACACCAAATAAATCCGTTTAATAATCTGAATGGTATATATCAAGTAATTACTGCATACAACATCTATAGCTCTGGAGGGGGACACCATAGTTATGAAGTAAACATAATGGCCAGAACATGTGGTTGTGGGAAGTGGCAAATGAGAAAGATCCCTTGTTCACATGCAATTAAAGCTCTTCAACACTTGGGGCAAGATGCGACTACATATATTGACCCATGTTATAGTTTGGTGAATGCCATTCACACCTACTCACATGCATTTGTGGTGCCGAAGTCAGATTCATTGTGGAGGGACGTGGATGGTCCAAAGTGGGTGCCTGACCCAAAACTGTTGCGGGGCAAAGGTCGACCTATGGCGTCTAGGATACGAAATGAGATGGATGGGGTCCGACTAGAACCGGGAAGCCAGAGGCCAGATTCTGACTTAAGGGAGATTCAGCAAAAGCAGAGTTGTGGACTGTGTCATCAACATGGGCATAACCGTAGAAGATGTCTGCTTTCCCGTGGGGCTTCGACAAGCAGTAATAATCCAAACTAGGTAAGTGATGCTTTTATATAAAATGCTATGATTGTATCAATTAGCCAAGTTGCATAGATTAATACGTATGTTTTGGGTTTTGGTATGTAACAACAATATTTGAATTTTTGCCAGGCATGCAAATTCTCGAGTTTGGAATGGCATTGTAGATGTAAATTGGGGTTCTCTTTATTATGTATTTGAACTTACTACTGGGTTGTATCGGCACAATTATTATTTTGTTTGTCACTGAATGAACTTGTAATCGAAGTATTTTATATCCAATGTACCTGTTTCTAGATTGTGATATTATGACCGTTTAATTTTGTCTTTCAATTTTAAATCCCCACAATTTTGTAGTTTATATTGCTTACTACTCACTAGAATTCCTTGTTCCCATAAGCATTTAGCATAGAACTTTTGGCAGAAGAACATAAATGGCTTTTTGAATGCTGTTTTTGAGCATCTCTAGGTGCAAATTAATCATAACTATAGAAGATCGATGGAATGTCAAAGAGAGATGATCCATATGCTAGCAGGACAGGTTGTGGTACTAGACCCAATTAGATGTGTTCAACAAGTGGGTGGTCCTTTTCTTTCCCAACATCCCTGAAAAATATTTTCTTTCTTCCCCTAATGTTTCATTGTAAATTTTAAGGTTGTTTATTTCCTCCTATTATAGTTAATTATACAAGACCAAAAAGAGAAATGGCAAGAGAGTTCCCACGTAAATGCAATAGCCTTATTATTTTGGTAAAAAAAAAATTTAATTAATTCTTTATTTTATTGTTTAATGGGAGAATATTACTTGTAAGGGTTCTTTTGCTCCCCAAAAAAAAAAAAGCCTTTATTGAACCCAATGTTCAAGAGTCTTAACTATGATTATTCCTGAATGCTATAGACACACACACACACATCCTTCCCTTCCCTTTCAAGCAGTAATATATATTGTCAATGAATTATCAGCCCTTTAATTATTCGTGCTTTGAGCATTGATGCTACAACTTCCAATTGAAGCTTGGTCACTACCATCAGTGCAATCATGCTCATTCATCAAAAAACAACCAAAAAGAGAGACAATAAACACCCCAAAGAAACACTTATTTCTAAAGACACTCATAGGAAATTTCCCACCTCAAGCAGCAAAACCGGCTATGCATTTATCTAGTGAACAGATTATTGTTATCAATCACAACCTCCCATTTGTCTGATTTTTTTTCCCCATTTTAAACATTGGTTATTTTATAAGGAAAAAATAAATTCTAACAATTTGTGATTGATAGAAGCATCAATGGAACACAAAAGGTGAAATAGATGATTTTTATTTATCAAATTACTATCATTTCAGTAAATCTCAACGTAATTTAAAAGCTGTACATAGAAAAATCCTTGTGCAAGCTATGCAATTCACATACAAAGCATTAGGCAAACCAGCATACAGATTATGAAGAGGCTATACGATCATAAATAAGATCTAGTTAAATCCAATCCATTTAACCAAGGATGGAACAAAGTGACAGATTACATATCAAAAACAATCAAATTATATAGCCAAAATGGATAGATGCTACACAACTACACTATTGTTGCTTATAGTAGCCACCTTGGTGAGGAGGAGGGTATGGAGCTGGGATGGTGTAAGGAGCCTGAGGATGAGATCTAGATGGTTGTGCATGGGCATTGTAGTATGGGCCTTGCCACCCCGGATAAGCAGGTTGGCCATACTCATGGCTGAAGGGTAGTTGTTGTAAGCACCTGCGTTTTTATTATCTTGGAAACTAAGGCCCGCCATTTGTCTTTGCACATCTTCAGTCATTTCCTGGCACTGGATGTTTTTGGTCATGACAAAATTGTTGCATTGCTGCTTTACATTTGTGATTGCATCCTGTTGAAAAAAGACAGCTCATTTATCAACTCTTTTTTTATGTTAATTCTATTGAAAAAAGGAAATCTTGGGTACACATGATGTATATACAAGTTACAAACATTCCTAAAGAAGTAGGAAGAGAGTCAAACAAAAGTGGAAGGAATTCCTCCCTCTCACTCCACAACACATGCATTACCATGATTACCAATATAAATATGCCACCCAAGAAGTACATACACATCTCCCCCCAAAAAAAAACCAAAAAACTAAAATTTATGATGCAGACAAAATAACTAGTCACTTCTAGCAAAGTTCACAAATACAATAATGAAAAGAATCATGTACACATGCTCACAAGGAGAGATCTATGCACATCAATAATATTAAATCTCCCCCACAGCTACAAAGAGGAGCAAGTGTATACTTGAACAATAACTATATTAAATAAATACTTGCACCACACAGTCTAACCAAACATTTCTAACCTGTAGAGTAACATAAAATTTCAGTCCCTCATTGATGTGCTCCTTAATCTCTCGGAACTTTGCTATGGCAGCTTGAATCTGCTTGTAACATTTCTCACGAGATGCTGGAAAAAATAGCAGGGAAAAGATCAACACAGAAGCCAACAAAAATTGACATGCCAAAGCAACATGGTCTACATGAAAAACTTTGAGCCATTCATTACACTCTAAAAAGTACAACAAGAATGTAGATTTGTTACACATTAATGATACAAAAATGCCAGAAAATTGAATGAATGCTTAAAAAATACACAGTTGCCAAACAGATAAAAATAGTTATATATATATATATATATATATATATTATAATCCAAAAAAAAAAAAAAAAACCTTTATAATCTTCAAGATTAAAGATGGCTAAAAAATCATCATTCTGAGCCTGAAAGAAATGTCAAACAATTATTTGAGGATCATGAAATCCCTCTTAAAATCTCTCCTTTTTTTTAACTGAGAAGATATTAGAGACTAACAATTATATGAATAAAGATGTCAAATTTGGTTCATAACATATTCTCCAGTCAAAACCAATTCTATTTGGTAAAACATCACATTCAGTACAAGAAAAAAGAAAGCTGATATTCAAAGAAAATAAACAAAAAAAAAAAAATGCAGTCAAATAAAGAATTAAACCTGGATTTGCAGCAACAGTTGTTCTTGTGCCTCAATATTGTGGGCAATATCTTCACTAATGCGATCATATTTTGCTGTAACTCTGCTATCTGGACCAGCATTTCCTGTTTGACCCTTCTCAGATCCCTAAGTTGCTGTAACTCTGCTTCCAAACCAGCAAGGCCCCCACTTATCTGCACTGCCTCCACATCTTCTTTGAGCTCCATTGGGAGAGTGAAATTCCCTTCTAAAGCTAGAATGGAATTAGGAAGGTCCATCTCTTTGAGCCTTACTCTATCTGCAAACTCACTGGCTTGTTGTAATTTTTCAGCTTGTGTTCTGATAACATCATCAACCATTTCAGTATACCTAGAAAGTGCCTTTGCACTGCTGTCAGGAACAAGGCTTGCAAACATCTTCTCCTTGCTCGCATCCAATAATGTTAACTTGCTAATTGCATCCATAAGTTGTGCTGGAGCCCCCTTTGCAGATTTCTTGACTCCGTTATAGCACTAATCGCACTCCTCAACCGTGCAATTTCCTCAGCAATCTCTTCTTTCTCGTGTAGCTCTAAACTGTACCTATAGCAAGCTTCTGCATAAAATAGAACCGCCTTTAGTTGGAAAAGGTGATAATAATTGTAAGAACTAACTAGGTATTTGACTAAAATTTAATTAGAAAGTAATGCACAGACAATAACATACATTCACATCCTAGAATTTTTGCTAACTAACACCTTATATCTTTTACTATGGGGGAAAATGATTCACAATTACTTTTGTAAGGTCATATGTTCTGGAGCCTTACAACTATAGGTTTATAAAAAATAAAAATAAAAAACTCCTTACCTCCTTTAACTTTTCAGGACCCACTTCCACCAACTCTTCAACTGTGCTGTAATAATCAAGATGAATTATAGTGTGCTGAGCAGGAACACTTTTTTACACTTTTGGCCATGGAGGCTATGCAGAGAGAGAGAGAGAGAGAGAGAGAGAGAGAGAGAGAGAGAAGGTCAGCCATGGAGGCTATGTCGAGAAAGAAAGAGAGAGAGAGATGGTCGGCCATGATGGTTGTGGCTGATGAGAATTTGGGGAAGGGGATGGTACCGTGGCAGCGTGGCTGATGAGGAATCAGATGTAAAAAGTTTTGCACTTGTTTTTAGTGTAAAACATTTTACTTCTTGCCTTAATTTTACAGTTTGACCGGAAAATATTTTACAGTTAACCAGATTTTACAACAAAACAAACATGGTAAAATAAGCGTAAGCATACAGCAGAAGTTACTCAACCCATCACTTTAGTTAGATAACAAAAGAATCATTTTCTTACCATTCTGAGAAGCCTTTTTCACTGGCTAAAAGACTGTATGTGCCGGAGGAACCAAAATAATGACTGTCAGATTTAAGACCAAAAAGTTGTCGGAACTGCCCCATGAAAACTTCAAAAACCTTCTGCAGATCCTGTTTCAAATTAAGGATTCATCAATCTTTCAGTCTTGAGAAAATAACTAAATCCCATTTGCAATGATAGAACATGAATGTCTAACCATCTCAAGTTCTGAATAAAAATCTGATGAGCTAGATAGTGCATGTTTGTATTATAAGCACACTTTCACTAATGCTCATATAGCCCTTTGTAATTATACAACTTTATTCCTTCTCATCTTTTCGTGCTTTTGCATTCTCTCCTACTATGGTTCAACTTTTTCTTTTTATGGAAAATTTATCTCTTGTAAAAAACATGCCACACATTTTTTTTCCAAGGGGTAGAAAAATTTGTAAATCGTATGTTCTGTCACTACACACAGTTTCAAGCAAAAACAAGAAATAAATGGAAATTGGGAAAGACAAATGGCATCATGCTTTGATAAAGATCATCATTTAAATTCAAAACATCTAACCCGGCGGGAAATTGTTTGCCTGATAGGATGCTGGCTTTCTGAATCCTTCAGACAACCTTAGGGATTCCAAACAATAACACCTCCCCACATCTTCATCATGTCATTAGTCAGACTTAGTAACATTAGGAAATTTCACAAGAACTGTAAGTATGAAGATAATATAAAGGCACAGGAGATATGAATCCGTTCGTCTTAGAAATCTCTCCATTTGGAAGCTGTAGTAGAAGAGGGCATTCCTTTGCAGATGGTATGTATCTGAAAGCAAATAAAAAGAACATTGACATTGAAGCTGTTGAGAATGGAAACATCTTCCCGCTACTGAGTACGGACACCAATTTTTAGAATATGGACATACATCAACTAAAGGCCACATATCCTCAGATCCTTATATCACATGGTCAATAAATGGAAGCACATTGCAATTTTGTTCAAAGAGTTCATTTAAAAATCAGATAAAAATACTTCCATTGAGATATTAATTAAAAGGAGAATCTAGTTAAAGAATATACACCACAAATTGCAATATCTTTGACCTCCCTCCTGCTGCAATAGAAGTATCCAAGTGCCACTCATTTGAATTGACCTATTATAATAGGGCAATGACATTAACAAAATAAATTAGAAAGAAATTACAGATATAACTCAAACTACAAAGAAAAGAAGATCAAAAAACCTCTATTGTTAAAAAAACAATATCCACACACAGAGACAGACAAATAAGAAAAATGGCCCTTGCTTATATTGCCCACATACTTCAATGAAGAAAATGGAGAAAGGTTTTTTAACTACAGTGACCTCATTATTTTTGGAGCAAACAAAAGGTAAGGAGATTTTGGCTTCAATTAATTTGGGTTTCTCCAAACACAAAAAAATAACTTATGGCCAATGCACTTTGATTAATGAATAATGAAACTCTGCACTTATGTAAGTTGATTAAACAATATAATGTTGATATACATTATGTTGCCATTGTGTCACCACACATTGCCGCTATCATTATCAGTAACATCATAATACAATAAAAGTCTCTAACTAATGCACAGATTTCTTATGTCTTGAAGTAAAATACTCCATAAATTACAACCCCTTTAACGAAAAGTGATATGCATGTCACCTGTTGGCTCTTGAAGTAAAATAATCCATACATTACTTTCCATTTTACACTCTTCAAAGGGGAGAAAGGTGATTTAAGCTACCCCCCCCCCCCCAAAAAATATATATATATATATATATTTGTTTTGGGGTTCTTATAGAGAGCAAACATGTAGGTGACTGCATTCATGCACACACACGCTAAAATGTACTAGGCTTTTAGATCTTTGCACCAAGAAACTTCAAGAACTTAAATGAGTACCAAAAAAAATTTTAGGGTCCCAAAAAAATCATTAGTACCTGTGACACTGTGTCAACCTAAAAATAATTAGAGATACAGAAAAGATGACAATGTCATTTCACATATTGTTCACTACAAGAGGGGAGAAGCCAAGGAAAATAAATAAATACAACAAGCAATGTCGAGTTTGACTCTTGCCTCTGCATTATATATCCAAGGTCAAATGCTGGAAGTCAGGAACCTTATCATCTAGCTTGAATCAAGAATTTCCTTGGAGATGCCATCTGAAGTTGATGGTTATCATAAACCCCAACTCTAACGGTATGCACTTCTAGCATTAAGTTTGGTCAGAGCCTCAACAAGCCTGAACATCCAACGGTCCAGCATTCCTGTTGGCACAAACAATAAAAGAAACTTGTACAGACCAAAATGATAAAAATGACACATTACAAACCAAAAGGAGGAAATGAAATGAATGCGAGAAGGGCCCTTCCATGAGCAAGGAAATGCTGTGAGAATTGCAGGAGGACATTTCAACATCAAACAACCTAGACTCCAAAAGATCAACTTATTGGAATTTCAATGAGTGGTAAACATCATTTTTCAAACTTGCAGTATAGCTGTTAAATAAATAAATGAGATGTAACCATCTTATGCAAACTTGTTCTACTACTATGATATTTTGTGCAAACAGTACTACTAAAAATGACTGATCAATCTTTTTAAAGTAGTTTTAGATGCCACATATTTGTTACCTGTACAGAGTTATAAGCTAAAAAAAATTGCAACCATTTTAACACATGTTCTATGACTAAGTCACACCAAAGCCAATATTCCCTCACTCTGAACCTCAACGCTAATTGTTACCTTCAATATTCATACCCTTTTTATTCTGTAGCAGAGACATCAATGTAAGCAAATGTCAGAAAATAAGTCTTTATCCTTCATTATAATCGAACAATAAAAACCCTAAATTTTAAACAAAGCAATATAATTTCAAAACCCTGCTGATTAATAGGAAATAAAAATTTTGAAGATGGAAACAAAATTTTGTGCTGTAAAATGTTAGATGCTCCACTTTGCAGATTCTAAGACATTATATGGAATCACATTCCCACAGAGAATAGAGTTCAATGTGCACTCACCATTTGGGCAACATAAATGTTTAGCCCATGAACTGAAATGTGAAAGTTTCTAGCAACTCTTTGGACATCTAAGACCCCATAAACCTGAAAAATAAAGTAAAACAAAATATTAAGGGCTTCTTTGGTAAGCATGATATCCAAGCTAAATGGACAAACTGAAATCATAAACATTGAGAATTCCAAAGGACAACTACCCGGCATCCTTCTCCATGTGCTAATGCTTGCTTCACTTTCTTGATCATATTTTCTGCAGCTTGATCAAAGAATTGAAATTTCTGGTCCGAATCCTCATGCTCATCTTTATTACCATCTGATCAAAGTTGTTTATTAAATATTGAACATTGCAACGACTAAGCACCATATATCTCTAAGTAGAAATATAAACTTGTTATGATTTATGTTACATGATAAACATCTTTTAGACCAAAAAAATCTATGGGCACCAAGGCAGTTACCATGCTTATGCTCTGCATGTTCCTTTTCTACTAGATCAGACAAATATTCAGTGCCGATGATATGACCATCATTGTTCAAGCGCAACTGCATCCAATCTAAATTTGTTAGCAGAGTGGGAAGGGAGAGAGAGATATGCAGGACAACCAAAATTGACACAGCAACAAAATTGAAGAACATAAAATTTAAAAACAAAAAAGTAATAATAACCTAGGATCCAACACCTAGGCTTGCTTGGTGTCAACACCAAGCAAGAGAGCAAATCTAGGAGTCATCACTTAGGGTTGGTTGGTGTCCGCACCAGACAATTGGGAAACTTCCAAGAGAAACTTTAATAATCAATCAAACTGTAAAACAAAACTGAAACTTGGGTTCCTTAAATAGAGTTCTAAACTTATTATCCTAGTAGGAATAGGAAGTAACTTTACTACCCAGTTAAGAAAAGGAATTAAACTCCTAAACAAGTTGGGCCATATTCTATTTTGCATCTACATGCATAAGTTTGCATAATTGGAGGCCTATATCTTATGTCCGCATCGAGAGAGAGAGACAGAGAGAGAGGATAAAACAAGAAACACACACAGGTATCCACTTATTGAGGTTAAAATTCTCTGAAATTAGAGACAAAAGTCTATAATTCCATTTGTGTTTATAGTTTTTGTAGAAGCCAGTAGAATTTCATTGATCACTTCATTTTTCAATACCTTAACCTACAAATATTTTTTTGTAAGTTCTACTTTTGATAAGTTAAACAAATTCACAGGCATGTTTGCTGTGCACTTGGTGTTACATAATTCCCATTTCTTTTATATGGTGGAAGTTGATTTTGCCATGCTTGAATTAGAAAGGACCATGTTATGAAATCATGTTGCTCACGATTCTTACCAACTTTGATTAAACCCACGACTTGACCCTCCACCCCTATTTATTTATCTTTTATTGGTGCCTTCACCCTTATTGGTGGAGAGAAAATTCCCCTTGATCTAAAGCAATGTAGTCAAAGGTGAGCCAGTCACTTGACTAGGTGTTCAGGCGAGGCGAGCCGCCTTTAGTGAGGCACTTGTTTAGGCTCCAAAGGCGAGTGCCTCAAACAAAGTGTGGAGGCTTGAGGCAAGAGCTTCAATGAAATTCAGCAAAAAAAAAATTTTTTTGAGGGAATTTCTATAATTTGGCCAATGAAAATGTTGTTTTGTACTTTAATTCAAGTCAATGAGTGTGTCTCTCTCTCTCTCACTCCTGATCAATTTAGGAAAGGATTTCATTTTAAAATTTCAATCATATAGACTTTTAGATTTGATGGTTGTTAACACATTAGGGTGCAACGTAGTGGTTGGAGGCTTGGGATGAGTTGTAGACCAAGACATCCTAGGCTTGATCCCCACTAGGAGTTCCCTTGTATTGCCTGATACACAAATCTGGTGGGTGGAGTCATGTATTAATGGTTTACTCCCCATAGGTGGGGTCTAAAGCACCCAGCCTTGGTGAGGCTCCACGTTGTCAACAACAGATTGATAGTTGTTCTATGTATGTGTGTGTGTGTGTGTGTGTGTGTATAAAGGCATGTTGTAAAGCCTGTTCTTAGTTAATTAATAGAACCTCCAACAAATTTGAAATTTTCAAACCATGCCTAAAAAGCAATAGATGCATATGATTTGAGTTCATTATGTACAAAATAAGTATATTTAGAATGGATGTCTTTTTAGCGCCTCGTGCCTTGAACAAATCAAGGACTTGGCGCCTTAAGGTCGCCTCTTGCCTTTGACCACACTAATCTAAAGAACATTGACCTTCAAACCTATATGCATTACCATTAAGCTAGCATGGTTTATCAATGTCACAAATGTGTACTGCATAAGATTTTTGTTCAAACATAAAATAATAAGTTCATCAAAGAGTGCAAAAAAAGGCCACAAGCACAACCTCAATACACAAGTACTACTTTAAATTATATGATAAATACGAGTCTATAACATGCGAAGAATAAACTTTTGGAGGTAGGAAAAGGTATTACCTTCCATATGTTTGTATCGAGATCCACTTCATGCTCGCCAGACATATCAATTGCGTCAACACTTAAAACTGCACACAAGCCAGCACTCAGAGATGGCAAAACAAAAAAATACGTAAACAAACTGGCATTTACTTAAGAGGGGTAGAAGAAAAAAATATGCTAACCATCACAGGGTAAAGAAGGAAATGTCATATTTATGTGGATTGGAAGAGTTTCTCCACGTTTCAAATCAACGGACATCTGCCAAATACATAGAACATTAGTCCAAATGACCACATGCAAGTAACACATTCACCATGTTATGCAACACCGTTGTGAATCCTTCTAATAGAGGTTAGAATTGAACTACAAATGACTTAGTAAAGACATGACACGCTTCCAGCTAATAAAATATTCTGTTCTTTTCTTTTGTGAGTTAACAACAACTGTACAAACAACAGAAACTCCAAACAAAACAGCAAAATAACTGTACCAGGTTTCAGATCCCGGTGAATGATCCCATGGGAGTGTAAGCATTCCATAGCGCAAGCAATATCAAGTGCAAACTCGACTGCCACATGCATATCCAAGCAGCTTGGCCGCAAATTCAACAAGTATCTACGCAACGTCCCATATATTGAGAAGTTCAGTTACTATCACCATAACAGGCTCCTTGCAAGCACCAATAAACTGGTAATACACAAGTAGACATAGTCGTGTCAGATATTGATTAAATGCTCACTTCAATGGTTTCTTCTAATCACTAACAATATTACTTAATGTTCTTGCCTCTGTGAGAGCATAAAAGAATTGAATTTTCTCGCACAGAGTGGCAAGGAAAGAAATAGTTAAGATAGTAATTGTGAAGCCATTTTTGCATTTCTTTCCTTTTAGGCTGTTTAGATACTTATTGTGTCCTATCTGCTGCAACACTATTGTTAAATTCATAACAGCCCAGGCAGAAGCTGCAGTCAATATCTACACTAAATCAAAGGGATAAGAACCATTGTTCTTGTACAAAACTCCGTAATAGCTGCATAAAGTCCCAAAAACAGAAAACCATGGTTGACTCTAGTAAGGTTGTATGCAGTCACATTGTTTGAGAAATAAAAAAGATTCAATTCAGCGGCACATAAAGGGCCACAAACCTAGTACATGGGGGGGGACTATACAAAGAAAATGCCCAAACAAAGATGTAAAGCAGTCCACTATAACTCTCCAAGAGTCCAAGTTTTCATGTTAGTTGTAATACTTTCTTTGAAGTGAAACCATCAGAAATTCCCTATCCCTTATGTTATTAATAGGTCTATTCCCTCAGCATGCAAATCGAAATACAATGGCAGATGAAAACAAATTTTCCATTACAGTATATGTACTTCTATTTCCACTTGATCCTACAACTTATATATGATGCTTAAGTCACCTACTTGCTTTTTCTATGTTTTTTTTTTTTTTTTTTTTTTTTTTTTTTTATAAGTAGCAAAGAACATTTAAGAAAAAGAAAGGGCACAGCCGTAGTAGACAGGATGCATACCAGCAATATGTAAGAGAAAAATAAACCTAAGATCTAAAACTACAAAGATCCATAAATTTCCAAGAAAGAGAATGAAACTCAACCCCTTATTTGCTTTTAACATTTCGAATATTTGTTACAAGCAAGAATTCCAATAATAACTTGGTAAAGAAGAATTATTATCCTGTAATTCTCACACTAAACCTATTGTTTCACAAAAATGATTGATAATGTACCACACTGAAACTTTGCAACAAATCAAATTGAAAACCCAATAACGAAATTCACATACACATTCAGATGGGGTCCTGATCCTAATGCATTTTGCGCTTATGCTGTGTCATATAGTGTCTGGTATGTGGGGGAGGGGGTACTGCACCTCCTTCGTGAGGCTCCTCGTGTTGCTGCAAAAATGGAGTTACAACCAAACAATGGATTACATGAATTCGAATACCAACCATAACAAAGAGTATACTATATGCTCCATGCATTAAATGACTTAACATACCGTGGGGCCAGCCTTGTGTCCTGCTTTGTGACCACCTGTCCCACAAGGAGGTGCTTTTGTTGTGCGTTTAGGTCGACCTTGTGGGGGGTGATTGTAACCCAACTACTTGCTCATTCTCAACATGCACATCTTGTTGTTTTGCTTGACTCCCAACAACTGAAGATTCTACAACTGCGGGGGAGGATGGTGTACTAGGGGAGATGTGAGTGAGGCCCATAGTCATGGGATGTGTATGCAGTCCAGGAATAGGCATGAATGACATGGACTGACTATGAGGTGGAACATGGTCTATATGACCAATGCTATACAAGGGGGATTGAGTGTGCATGACAGGAGGGATTTGACTAAAATCATAGCCGAGATCAAAGGATGGCGGGGTAAATGAAAGATGAGCGAGGTCAAAAAATGTAGGTGGGGTGTGTGAAAGGATCTCGGGGTGAGAAGATGCATCAGCAGTGGGTAGAGGGGTCTCTAGGTTAGGAACTGCATGGGCAGTACGTGGAGGGATCTCTGGGGAAGAAAATGCATGTGGAGGCGGAAGGAAATCTGGTGCAGGAGATGCATGTAAGGGTGGAGGGAACTCTATCGCAGGAGATGCATGTGGGGGTGGAGGGGGACCCAGCCTACTGACAACCTGATGGGGTGCAGCACGCTGACCATGGCTATGGCTGGCACGAGTTGAGCTCGTGCTTGGTCGTCCAGTATCTTCTGGTGCTTCTGGATTTGCCCCATCAATGTCTTCCAAGGAAAGTTTGGCAGTTATACGACGAAGGCGTTCCACTGCCTTAAGTACATTGGTAATCTGCGTATACTCAGGACTACCTACTGCATGCCGCATTAACAACTGCTTGTGACTGGCAACCTGCAAGTATTCAAAATACAATTAGTATATGCTCCATGCAAAAATGGTGGTACGCAACAAAATTTGAAAAGAAAGGTCGAAGCAATTACCATAATAAGAATTGACGCAGAAGTGTGGTCGATGAACCTCCAAGTCACCTTACCGTACCATTCGAAGTATGGATGAGCAGGCGACATATTACCCTCTAGTCCTACTCCATGACATAGAGATCGTGCTCTTGTATTCCACACTTGGATATGGCCATAATATTTTTGAAACCAATTCACATCAATCTTCCCCCTCAGGTCTATGTCATGAAGGGCGTTTTCAGTATCAACATATGGGGGGATTTCTTGTACCATCCCAAACTGACGAACAACACGGTCCGGTGTATGTTTCTCTACTAGCCAAAAACATACAAGCGGCACCCTCGCCGTCCATACATCCCTTCCTGAGACACAGAACGCAGGCAGGTGGGCTAATTCAGCTTCATATAGTTGCCACACCACCTGAAGTAGCCAAATAAAAGGGCAACACATTATGTAATGTTCCATTATTTTTTACTATGACCTATCTTACAGTTATAAATACAATAGTCATAAACAATAGAAGAAACACAATTCGGGTACCTGCTTGGGATGCATAGAATCTAACAACTAACGGTACCGGACTAGACAGATTTCTTGGGGGCTATTTTTCGTGCTCATGACCCACACAGTCCTAGAGAGAGTCAATACTTGGAATTGAGAATTTGAAGTAATCAACAACAATAAATAATGGACAATCGTGAATTTAACATTACATACGACTAAGTTTATACCAATAAATGATTATCTAAACATATGATTAGTGGTGGAGCTAGAAATTAATAACACTTGTAATATACATCAATCATAACATATGACCTCAGTGGAGAAGGAAGAGACTTACTTAATGGATAGTGGAGAAGGTGCAAATGGTGGGCCATATGCATCATCTGGTGGGAGGTCCTCCCTTGGGCACAGAAAAGGGAATCTGAACCATGCCCAATACTGAACTAGTAGCAAGGCCCCACCAATTTGACTGGTACCTCTGTCGGTTGCCTTGCATAACTCTCTGTACAACCATGCAAGGCAAGCGCTCCCCCAACTATACTGACGTGGATTGCGAAGGTCACTTAACATCTGCAACCACATCATATGCACCTTATCGCCAGACTTATCAGCGCAAAATTGTGTCTGCCAGGAGTGCTAGAATATAACATCGTGCATATTGATGCACATCCACCTCTGCTGCATCATCGGGCAACCCTTGATCAATTTTGTCTAGTAGCTTCTTAATTAGGATCCTTTGTCCTTGAAGCACCGTCCCAGTAGGATTGATTCCAAGCATACTCCGACATTCAGTAGCCCATATTTTGTCATTTGTTCCAACAATTGCCTCACCATCGATTGGAATGCCCAAAATAACCTCCACATCTTGTAATGTGATCGTTGTCTCACCATGTGGCAGGTGGAAGGTGTGGGTTTCAGGCCGCCATCGCTCAACGAAGGCTGTTATCAAATTATGATCAATCTCTCTGCACGGGGTCCTATACAACCCCTCTAATCCAACTCTCTTGACAATGTCGACGATGCGATCATCTACCACTATCAGGCGTCGTTTTCGAAACTCATCATTACGACCATGGCATGTCAATGGCCCTGGATCCTGCACATGATAAAACCATGGTAATGAGATGCAATATGCCATAAGGGTTACAAATACAGTCTGCCAATCTAACCAACAGTCTGTCAATCTAACTTAACCCAACTAATGGGCATGACTATGCATTCAAAGCTAGTAATACCATTAACAAACTTAGAATTTTAGAAATGGGAAGAAAAAAAAATCAACATAATGTAAAAGGATAAGAAGAGAATATTCAGCAAGTGGTCAGTTTTAATTTTACCTTGCCTTCCCAAACAGCACACGATCGATGTTCTTGTAGAAACCTTAACACCGAACCCTCAATGGGACCAAGACCGAACTCATCAGGGATCTGAGTAGGAACAGTAGCCATACTGCACAAAGTTTAGGGAGTCAAGAGTAATATAAGGGGTATGTTGAAACACTATGTCATTGATGTACATATCAATAAAAAATAAAAAATAAAAAAGCAAAGGGTTTGCACCAACCCTTATATCTCTATGTAATTCATGAAAATGGTAAGAAAATGTGCAATTAAATAGATCAAATTCCCAAGTTATAAGAATTTAATACCATTGCATAATGAGCACTAGTACGACTAGCATAAAACTAAACAAGCTTTTGCAATCTATTAATTTTAGACTTAGTGCATACTTATTAGAAGCCTTTTTCAAATCAATGTCAGGTGCTGGGTGGTCAGTTTGGTTTTCTCAGTTCTGCCTACGCCCCTATCATGAGCTATCAAGTACTTCTAATCACATAACCTATAACAATTTAATTTTACACCTCCTTGAGACAATACATTGATGTTTAAGTCGGTATATTTATGAGAAACGACTTTCTAGTAAACACATATTTCTTTTCGTGGAAAAAAGAAGGGAAAGGAAGGGAGTGGTTAGTGATATAGTTCAGCAACTCACACTAAGAGATAATTTTGAGAATAACCATAATCTTATCATAAGAAAACAACATTGAAAGCCAAGAGCCATAATGTATATGACACTAAACTATGATGGGGACCATCACAAGCATGATAACATTGGGTCATACACCAGTATGCCTGTGCAAGCAGAGCTCCACATCATACTTTCATAAAATATAAGAATAAACATCTTGTATATATGAAAAAAGAAAAAGAAAAAGAAACAGAACAAGCATTAACAGGTCACACTTAAGTTTTCGAGTTTAAAATTATCTTTCTATCGTTTAGGATCCTCCATCCGCATTTTATAGCTAATTCTTTAAAGCTCAAACTAAATCTTCAAAGTAGTTACAAGTCACACTTTTTTCCATTAGATTACAGGACAAGCATTAACAGGAAAGTTCCAATTTCAAGTCAGTCTTATGCAAGTAGCAAGGATAGTCAGAAAATGAAAATAAGCATTTAATAGGTTAACCCACTTCTGAATTCTGCAGAAGGTTATGGGCTGTAAGCATCTCAAGCTTAATGGGCAGTCTAGCAAAATTACAATGAAATTGTGCATTAGTGAGGAATTGATATGCATCTCATGTAGCCAACTCTATTATTCAGAAGCAACTAACTCCTAGGTTTGGAAGTGCAGTTAATCCGATTAGGGCCCATGAATCAGTCAGGTCTCTTTACTGTCAACCGATCCAACTGGCTTCTCCATATTGAATGCTTATATTGGAAGCTTCAAAACTCTAAGATACAGTTCTTAAATGTGGGCTGACCTATGGCCAATGTGCTTCAATACTCAAAATACTCAATAGTTTTATTAATTAACTCTAACTTTTTTGAGTACAATAAGACACTCATAGAGCTCACTCTTAAGCTTTACTTCTCCTAGTAGAACTAGGACTTTTTTTGGTTGTTGATAAGTTAGTAGAATTATGACTTCTACCTTGACTAGTAAACCAAACCCTAAATAAATTAAATCAAAGCCCACACATAAAGACCTAAGTTGACAAGAGCCTATTAATGATAGGATTTTTATGTGAATGCTAATCTTTGAATTTTTCTCTTCTTTTAGGTGAATACAATCTTAGTTATGCCAAACAAAGTTAAAAGTTCAAGATTTTTGTAATTTCGATCTAAAACCCCCCTTCCCACTTATTATAATAGTTCAATTCTTAAAATAAAAAAATAAAAAACTAAAGCTAAAGCTAAAAGTAGAGCAGAAATGCAGTTCAAAATACCAATCAATTTTCGTGACAATTCTTCCATAATGCTGATGCAGACATAAAAGATAAAACGGACACTAACCCAAATGGGAAAATAATGCAGTAAGAAATCAAAGTAATGATTAGGTAATGAAAGTTTCATTATTCTTCTCCTTCCTCATCAGATCATGATTATAATCGTTAATTTGACTGGCAATTTCACAAACATTGCATACATCACATATGCATATATAATTGCGAGGACACCCCATGACAATGCATTATGGCTTTGTACAAATAACTTTAACTTTCTCCCCTTTGATCATTAACTAGACACACGTTTTTATTATGGTCAAAGCCTGTTTAATCAATGCATCATCAATCTTTCAATCCACCGATTATAGCTAGCCTAAATTGTTACATTTTTAATATTGTAAATTGTGTGTGATATATATATATAATGAACCGAATGAAATACATTTGGCTTAGTATAACATTTGGTGTTATAAAATTACTATAGTCTATTATATTAAAAAAAAATAATCATGGTTTATAATATATATAGTAATTTTCAGATATATATATATATATATATATTATCCTAACATAATTTATCAGGCTCTATTCTTAAAGTTAAAGACTCAACCGCCATCTAGAAGGGCAAGATATTATTCTTATGAACTAGATATGGTATGAACTTCATTTATACCAATATGGTGGGACTGTTGACAGTTGGAACTTGAATTGAACAAAAATCATTTGCCTCACAGCAGATATGGCAGCAAAACTCTGCACCCCCAAACATCAAGTACAATGCATGTGGATTACTAATACACCCAGAAAAAAGAGAGAGTCCTTACTTTGTGAGGTAGTTTGCCAACCACTGAGGGAGAAAGACTGAGCGACGCGGAGACGGACCGACGGAAGCGAGAGGCAGCGACGGCGACGAGAGCAGTCGGCGACGGTGCCGGCGACGGAGCGACAGGCTCGGAATGAGAGTGTGAGAGTGAGAGAGAGCTCGACTTCTCGTGAGAGAGAGAGACAAAGAGTGAGAGGGAGAGACTGAAGTTTGAACTTAGTTTTTTTAGTGTGTTGGTTTTTTTGTGTGCCTGAAGTGTCCTGCGATGGTTGACACGTATGGTGAGTTTAAAACAAACCGAGTTCAATGAACTCGGTTTGCAAGAATAGAAACCGAGTTCATTGAACTCATTTTCTAGTCTTACAAAACGAGTCCAATGAACTCGATTTCTGGCATATTGGGACCCACCTCAGATACTAGAAAAATAGGAAAATCAAGTAAAACATACTCAATTTTATAACCCAAAAATCGTCCCCTCTGAACTCGAGTTGTTAAAAACCAAAATAGTTTGAAATGTTTCCTAACTAATGATATTGTTTGAATTTTATTGTTATTTTCTAAAAAAATCCCTTTTCCCCCCCTTAAAACTCATGACATGAAAACACAAACATAACATAGTAACCCCAATAGCGCCAACAACCAAACATCGACATTAGAGGACCCAACATCACAAAATCTCAAGGAAAAAAAAAAAAAAAAAACAAGAAATGCTGCCAGCCACCCACCAGTCTTGGCCATCGACATGCACACACTCAATTGCGCTTCATACAAATTATAAAAATCTGGAAAACATTCAACAAGAAATCAATCAAATATTTATATAAAAAATGCAATAAAAGAAATGGATAATCTTTAGTGCTATAAATGAAACAAAGGGAAGATCCTTAGCAAAGAAATCAGGGAAAGGGAAAAAAAAATTCATAAATTTGATATCAAAATTTCATTACCAGATCTAATCACTTTTTTTTTGGATGGGTAGCTGAAACACATTTGGTGCATAACTAGTCTTCGGTGGAGAGGTCACCGTAGCATCAACAGTGGCTTATTTAGAGGCATGTTCGGCTGAGAGAGTGCTTCTGAAAATATTGAATAAGTAAGCGTGAAGAGAAGAATGAGGAGAAACTGAAAGAGCGAAGGGAAATGGGATGTCATGCAAATCACTAACGTGTCTAAATGAGGTGTCCATTTTTTTTATTATCATTAGATCAATTCAATGGCACAGGATCTCAATACTTCGTTTTCCTACTATAAAGTCGCTACTCGAGAGTAATATTAATATTATATTATATAGTATGTGAAGTAATTATTATTTTATTATTAATATAGAGTAGTCTCTTAAAGTCAAGTAGGATACGGGCTACCCAAGTACCGTTAATAAAAGGGCGGTGTCTATTTCAAACTTAGTTTGTGAACTTAAATAGTAATTTCGAGTCATGATTTCGCTTCAAAATGTATGTATACGATTGTGTGTAACAACTAGTGTGCACTAGTAATTCCTCCTAATAAAATATGCATTAATGCCCTTTAAATCAGGTCATAGTAATTACTTAGAGGAGGCATTATCATACAAGAACATACTATGACAAGTGAGCAAACAAAACCTCACCAAATTCATTATGGCAACGTAAAAACTAATTTTCACCCGACCAGTGTGAGGGGGCTTCCAAAATAACAAGGGGGGGGGGGGGGGGGGAGGATATAATTGAGACCAAGCCAAAATGTGATCAAAGTACACTCAAACGTTTCAGCACCTTCCTTTGGGTTCGTGTGTGACCTGCAAAGATGGTTTGATTTCAAATTTTCCATATTTTATCAAATAGAATAGAGGCAAATAGAGTGAACTTGTGTTCTTCATTTGTGGGAATCTTCAGGTGGCATTGTGGAAAAATGAAAATTTTCATAATGTTACTTGGAGACAAAGTTCCAAGAAATGGAAATGGTAGATGTATAAGGGCATGAGACAAAGACGTGATTTACAAATTCCATATCTTTGTTGGATAGAACACATGTCATGTCTGTTTATGGCCACCTCCTATTGAGTGATTTTTTGGTAGGAAGGATATCCCATGCAATTTTTTAGAGCATTAATTTTAATCTCTTATGGATTTTTAGTTTCCAGAGGTGCTTCCAATCATGTTTTGAAAGCAAGCCCCTTTTTTCACTAAAGCTTTAGACTTGTAGATGCCTTTCCATAACCAGGAGGAGAGAGAGCTCAATGGTGCTTTGAGGAAACCTTTTTTTCTGAAGGTATTTGGCTTTGAGGATTTGAACCCATTTCACATCAAGGTTAGAGGCCATAGCCAATCCCAATTTGGCTAGTAAGGCAATGTTTGTGTCTTCCAACTTTCTAATTCTCAAACCCTCCACAATCTTTGGGCTTACAAATCTTGGTCCAGGACATTGGGAAAAAAGAATTCTTGTCCACGGAGTGACCCCAAGTAAATTTCCTAAGACAAGAATCAATTTTGGAACAAATGTTTTTTGAAAGGTAGAGGCTGTGTAGGTGGGAATAGATGCTAGGACGGATTTAACTAGAGTAATTCTGGAACCTTGGGATAGGATTTTAGCTTTCCAAGATTGTGCTCTAGAAATAACCTAGTCAAGGACCTCATTAAACATTTGCTTTTGTTCATGCAAACAAAGCATTCGATGAAGTCCTCTAATATTTAATTAAACAGATATAGACAGCTACACAGTCTCAACAAGGTAATTATCTTCCATTCTAAAAACTCTCTTTCTACTTGATAAACTGTTTTGATCGAAAAACAAGTACCACATGACCACAAAGGCTGTGAACTTATTATTACTCATACAATAGCCAAGCATGTAGAACATAACAAAAACTTCAATAACACAAGCTGAAACAAACCCAATTCACATCACCATAAAAGAAAATTTTAAGGTATATATGTCCAAGAAACAAACAAAGCACTCATTGTACATTAAAAACAATTTTGATAAAAATTGGGTGTGAAGGGAACTAACTTGTGCACAAATAGTTACATTCCTTGGCCCATGCAATAACAATCTCATGACCAGGCCACATATAGTTACATGCTAACTTGTGCACAAATCACCTCTGACAGGACTTGTTTTGGGCAACTGTTTTATCAACCTAAAGCTCAAAGTAAGTTTTAGTTCGATTTGCAAGAAGGTTAATCAAACTTTGATAGAGTTTTCAATAGTTTAATTCAAGATATCTGCAGCAGAGTAACACATAAAGTAATGCTTTTGAACATACCTCAATGACCTAAGCAAATACTAGGAGGCTGGAGTGAGGGCAATCGGGTATTGAAATTGAAACTTGGCCTTTGCCCTTTCACTCACTTGTTAAGAGCATTCATCGTTTCTGCAAACAAAATCACAGGTTCTTAAGCATAAAGATTCTTAATGCAAGTAAAAACATCAGGAACATATATAAAGGGTCCATTCCTATGATTGCAATATAAAAATTCCCCACAAATTAAATATCTTCTACATTGATGGATTTCATCACAACAAAATAAAGCATTTAAAATAAAGTGTATTTCTCTTGTACTCTTTATAACTCATAAAAATGATAACACAGTCTAATATGGGGAAAGAGTTGTAAATAGCAAACACAGCAAAACATAAAGTAAATGACAAAAAATTGACTCACAACTATATGTGCTGCATGTAGGACTTAGAAAACTTCCTAGAGACATTAAAAGCCAATCTTCTTAAGTGGTCTCCATAAAAGGCAAAGCCAAAGAATACTCCCGGGTGATGTTGTAATAAAAGGGGAAAAAAGAATAAACGAAATCAACATCTAATATGATAATTTATGAATGCTAAATTTCACATATGTATGCATTTACAATGAAAAGAATGGAAGATTGAAACATAATCATGAAAAAAAAAATGAATTTAACCAATCACCTTTCCTCAACTACCAATAGGAAGCATCATTCTCTGGTGTGGCCTCTTTCTTAAGAGTAATAGCACAAGACAAGTAGCCTGGTCATACCGAAGCTTGATTTAAAGCAAAAATATTATGTTAAAGATAACAACTGCATTGATGTTGGTTGAAAACACAAACATTATGTTATAAAAATAAAATTAAAAAAAAAAAAGTGAACCGAAAATTAAAATAACAAAACCACAGTATGCAACTTTAAGAGCTGACATGAGAGAACATTTGTTGCTCTAATACTCTAAATCTTAATACTTATACAACTATTTGAAACTCAAAGTATTAGAGATATAGTGCATGATGATTGATCATGCCTTTTTGCTACGGCAGTCACAGTTATGGTGGTGGCAACTCCGAAAGGTCTGCCTCTATTAGTTACTCTTACATGTGGCATATTCTATGAAATGCTTGATGCTTGATTACACCTTGGTTTGAGAACCTTTTGCTTGTTACAAAATGAACTTAGCCCCCCCCCCCCCCCCCCCCCCCCCCCCCCACACACACACACACACACAAAAAAGGAATCTTCACTAACAAAACAGGCACTGGACAGTTAATGAGATGACACTAACAGAATCTTGGCTAGGTAAAGAAGCAACAAGAAAATTTACTTCCTAAGGAAAAAATAGAAAATTTTCTTGTTATTAGGCAACGAGTTTTTGGTTTCAACACAGCTAGTAGAATTTACAAACAAGATTTCTGCATGACCTATTGAAGGATTTGGGAGCCGTACAGCAAAAGTACTACATTATTGGGCTATCTTCGATTTAGGTATCAATATCGATAAAATCAAGCAGAATTGTGAGATAATCTAAGTCAAGGCCCTCAATTCAAAGAAAAATAGAAGTGAGGATTTCGAAAAGAGGAAGAGTAAAAAGACATTATGCACTCTCTAGAGTAAACATCAAAATGATCACCGGTGACAATGAACATGCAGCAAGAGTGATAGCTTTGGAATGTGGGATTCCCAATCTTGATGAGGATTTGAATAATGAAGCTGTAGTAGAACACGGAATTTTCAAAAAATACTCACCTGAAGAGAGAATTGCTGGTATGAATCATGTATTTATTTTAAGAGAAGAAAATTATTGGGCTTTCCATGGGAATCAAAGGCATTAAAGTGGCAAAGGAGAGCACAAATACTGTCATCCTGGTTGTTTACTTCTATGGTGACAATTTTGAGGTGGAGAAGGTGTGTATATATGAACATTCAAAATTTCATTCAGTTCCAACACACTATAAAAGTTGTTGCCCTTGCATCAACTTTAGCTATGGCCGCACAATGTCATAGTAAAGCCATCAATCAAAGCAATTTATAACCAGAGCCATAGAAGTCTTACAAATGCTACAATGTAGGGCATGATCTATCTTTGGCATGTGTGAGATAGTGAAAGAAACCCTCATTTTCAACACTTTTTCCTCTGTCAGGTCTTCAATAAGTTTGACGCTAGGCAACTAGAGAAGAACAAATTTAGGGGTTATTCAAGAACAAGATGTTTTTAATAATTCTAAGGTTTACCTTAGTTTTTCAGCTAGTGATGGTGGGCTTAGAGAAGTGGCTTGTCAATTGTCAGTACCGAGAGACTGATTTGGGGCAATGGGGTGCTTGCATTGGACTTGCAGCTTTGTCTTGGTCAACTGGTTTGGCTCTTCAAGTGTAGTGTAGTTTCTGGCAAGCAGTTAGATGCTCTGCTTCTTGAAATAGTAAATGATAATCGATATAATAATCCCCCAACCCCACCCCCACAAAAGAAAAGTATCTAAGATTTAGCCAATAATTCCAATTCATTTTTAATATATGAATTTTTGTTTTAGGCGAAGTGAATATTAAATTTAGTGCTAAGGGATATCAATTCAGGAGAAAGATTCCAGTTAGCCTCCAACATGAGGTATGTTCAAGATCACAAGGAGAAATAACCATTATTTGTATGAGAAGAACAACATAAAAATCATATTTCATTCAATAAGACAATTTATTCTAAACTTGGCCAACTGGAATATCAATTCATTTGATCTTATTTATATATTGTCATTTTTAACAGAACTATAATACAGAAGGCCTTAAGTCATACTAACTAAAATTAAAACAGTCCAAGCTAGGCCTAGAGTAACCTCCTGACTACTCCCATATTAAAATCAAATTATATTTCCAACAATTACTTAGCTTGTATACATATAATGTGAACTTAGGAGCATCAAATTGTATTGAAACACTCACCTTCAAAAGGATCAAAGATTCCAAGAGAGACCTCCTTAGCATCTGAGTGACCTTTCAGAACTGGTGCTAAGTATTAATAAATTGATAAACCATAGTCCAAACATACATGTTGAAGAAGAGTAGAAAACGAATGCAGGTCCACCAGGATGTGTGACTGTGTGAGCAACATTTTAGAAAGAGGAGAGAGAGAGGTAACAAACTTCTATCTGCTTGTTTTCAAAACTTTAGTTCTAAAATTTGAGAATTCTTTTCAATATTCTACTAATCTAAAATTTTCTTTATAAAAATTATAATTTTTTCAAAAAAATATACTTCCATATTCACACAAAATTAAAACCAAGACCTCAACTCCACGTTGTAATGATGTGGAAGGAGGTACAATTTGGTCAAAAGACCACTACCTTATTTTTTAAGTAACTTTGGCTTAAATAATCTAATAACTCTAATTCAACTACAAGCTATAAGTGACCCCTTGAGTATGACCCATTAGAAATTGATTTATGTCAATTTAAGAAAATTAAATGCCATGTGAGAAATAGAAAGACTAACAAACACATTCAATGAGCTATGAAAAGCAAAGACTAATTTCTTTCATTAATTTTGATTTTTCTTTACACTAATGTCCTTTCCAATTGAATGGTACCCAATCATATTAATGAGTAGTGAATTTATAGTGAGAGAAGTGGCAAAAGCAGTCAATGAGGCATTCCTTAACACTAAAAAACATTATAGAAAAACAGTTTTGATGTAATAAACTAATAATAGTACCTTGTCATATTTCTTTGAAATTGAATGAAGAGGTTCTCATTTCTTCAGCCAGGGCCCTCTTTACTATTGGGGGAACATTTACAGGCAAGAATAGACTAGAGTCATTAGACCCCAGTGCCCATTTTATAAGGCTATGCACTACATTATTATCTGAAAAAAGAAACGAAAGCCAAAATATCCTTCATTATGTTCTTCCATTCCCAGCCGAGCTTGCAAGCTGGATTTGCAATTAAGTCGATGATGTTAGCTGCAATTTAAAAGATAAATCCTCAACAACTAGCTAACAATATAAAGACTATCTCTAGCACAGATTCATTGGACTATAAAACAAGAAGAGAAATAGCAATCCAATTTTGCGATCAATACTGTATTTTACCATTATATATATCCATAGTAACATTTTATTAAATACTTGGTGTGCTTACCTTTATACCCTTTACCACAACTTGTTCAAGTCTCTCCTCATTTGCCAATGGCATTGGCCATCTTACTGCAGAGACTTATCCCACGTCTGATTGCTCTACCATTCCCCTCTTGATTTCTGACAACCACAGCCAAGCCTACATTATTTTGATCACATGACGCATCAAAGTTAAGCTTTACCAGTTGATTAGGTGGTTTGGTCCAAGCATTTTCCCTATTTTGCTCTTCAATTCCCCTTGTAGTCCTAAGTGATCTCAAGTTAGAGTCATACTGTGTGTTAAGATGATGGGCTAGCTGATTTATGCTTGCTTCGGAGTTTGAAACCAAAGCTTTTTCCCGTGCATCCCAAAGGATTTTCATCACCATTACCGCATACAGTGTGAATTCATCTTTGGTGACTCTGTCTGCTAGTAATTCCTTTGGGGGGTCAAGTATTAGTTCAATGAACTCCTTTACAGATTTAGCTTGGATCATTTCAACGCGAAAACCCCATCTACCACCATACCACATTCCTTTGGCATAGGGACAACATTGAAATAGACGTAAGACTGAATCTTCTGCGATTTCACAAAGAGGGCAATGATAGGCATTTTGGGTTTCAGAGCGTTCAACCATCTCTCGCTCGAAGGGAAGAACCTCTGCAGCCACTCTGGATAAAAAAAATTTTAATCCTTCATCCAAAGATGCTTCTTTTAATATCTTATCTACAGTAGAATTCCGAGGGGGACATATGCATGCCACATGGACCCCCCACCCTTTTATTGTAACTTTTGCTTTGCCCGTATAGCAATTTAAAATTTTACACCGAAGAGTAACATCATTCCGATTGTGATCACCTAAAATTATGTGTTTCAATAAGTCATGTCTAACACTTATATAATGAAACCACATAAAATTTGATGAATCAAGTGAAATGCGACCTCCTGCGAGCCTTCCTTCAAAACCATTAATGAACAAGTTGATAGAACAATGAAACCTTTCACCTTGAATTGGTACATTAACCTTGCGGAGTTTCACATTTAAAGCAACACATAAAGCAAATGGTGGAAATTTCTGACCAACTGAGAATAATATGGAATGTCCATCACTCTGATGGTTGAACCACTCTGGAATTGTAGTTCCTGGAAGTGCAAGGCTATAACTAGGCCACTTAGAAGCAAAGCCCAATTCAGATCCAAACTCCTGATGCGATGGTCCCATATTAGAATAACCACATGCTAAATTCTGTGGAAGCCCTATCACATCTCCAAACTGTTTGCAATTAACAAAATTACAAAACTTCAGTTTAGCAAATTTAGTAAGAGAGTTAACCAAAATTGTTTCTTTTTTATATAGATTAGAGATACCTGACTCAATAATCTTCTTCCAGATTGTGAATTCAACGAATTGCACCCTATTGCACGTACATCTTGTATACAAGGTGGAAGCATTGGAATTTCCCGAAGGTTCCAGCAACGTCGAATGTTAAAGGTTTGCAATTTCGGACATATCCTTGCAATTTCAGGGAGGGTAGTAATGTTGCTGTTAAGGAAACCTAAACATTGTAATTTGGGGAAGCAACCAGAAGTATTCTTGGCTTCTGGAAAACTTTCACAATCATACAAAGTGAGCGTCCTAAGATTTCGTAAATTAGAGATGTTACTTGAATATTTCACGTTTTTTAAACTTATACTTAAACCATCAAGGCTAATGAGATATCCTATTGATGAAAGCAACGCTAATCTTTCCATTCTTTGCATAAGACTTCCACACCAATTAAGAAAAAACCATCTAAGAGATTTCAATTGGAGGTTTCTTGGTAAAATTCTAAGATTTTGGCAACAATTGAGATCCCAGGTTGCAAGCTCTTGAAGAAGTCCAACAGACTGGTGAACCTCAACTAAATTTATGCATTTTTTAAGGTTCAAATTCTTTAAGTTTGGGGAAATCACTGATAAGTTAGGCACCTTTGTAATATTTTTACAATACGAGAAATCCATATATTTCAATGTTTCGAACCGACATCTCTGTAGAAGAAAGGAAATTTTTTTAAAATTTATTAGTAAGAAGAAAACAAACTTTAAAATGATAGGCTAAGAGAATAGATTAATAACTAATAAATGATCAATAATGAATTATATATACATTTTTTTGAAATAAAATGCTAAAGGTATAATAAGTTTTACTACATAAAACTTACAAACTTATGTGGCAATGAATGTAATTGGTGGGTTACAACCACATCATAAATGATTTTTTTTTTTTTTCTAAGAATCGATAAATGAATATTTAAATTGTCTATTTATGATTAAAGACACATCAATTTTTTTTTAGTAAATTCTTATTTTCAACCTATGGCGTTCGCTTCTAATAATAACTCTTTATTATCAGGCCAAGACATCAATCAGTTTTTGATGTAGGCGGAGACTGAACTATAGATCTCTTATTCAATTATCGGAGACTTTATCAATTGAGCTAACTGGAACCCACTAATGACACATCAGTTTGTATGCTTAATGTAATAAAATTTGTAGAAGTCATAGATAGTAGTGCTACTCTTTTTAAAAACGCTTGTCAAATAGTTCATTGATTTACACCCATAAACTCATCATGGTTGTGCGAAATTTTTTTAAATATTTGTGCACAACTTAACTTTGTTTGTGAGGAAAATGCATAGAAATATTATTTAATGTAGCATTAAATGCATGATTTGGTTTTAATAACAAAAAATAATTCACCTTATCTTATTCCCTAAGAGTACTCGTTAACAAAAACCTAATAAGAATTTGTAAATACTAATGATCATACCTCGAAATGCTCGTCCAATTCAATGTGGCTCCGTCGCATTTTGAGTACCACGAGTTTTGTAGGTTCAAAGGTGGAGGGAAAGAATGATAAAGGAAATTTACCACAATCAAGTAACCTTAACCCATTGGGAAGGGATTTAAGGTCTTCACAAATTACATTATGAATTTTTAAATATTTGAGACCCTTCATCTTCTCAAGATTCAATTGCATGTTCCTTGGTTGTGGCAAGCACAATGATATGCCTCGAATTTCATCTAATCCCTAATTAGACACAAAAAATAAATAAATAAAAATACTTGAGTCACATTACACAACAAAATTTATGACTATTAAATCTTAAACAAAATCATATTGAGAACCTTATATTTTCTTCAAAATTAAAATGATAAAATCAAAGAAAAAAAAAATAATAACTATATCAGCATTGTGAGAAAAGGGAAATGATAAATCAGAACTACTTATACCATATCTCCAATTAGCACTTCAGGAGCATCTTCATAACACAATAGCTTTTTAGGTTTCTTGGACAATTCTGATTCTTGTCGAACAATTTCAAAACCCATTTGTTGTATCAAATCATGCATTGATAATTTGCCATCTTCAACAATTATGAGGCACTTATCGATAAGTTTTTCAATATCGCATAACGGGTCATAGCAATAGCTACTTTGTAATATATCAATAATAACTTCCTTGCAGAATCCTTTGAAGAGACATGCAATATCAAGGAAAATATCCCGTTGAATTGGGTCTAATCCATCGTAACTTATTTTGAGTACTTGTAGAATATTTGGATTTGGAAATATTTTATACTTTCCTAATGTACTTTTCCAATAATGTATATTTCTCTTGTACAAATCAGCACCTATTGTTTTTAAAGCTAATGGAAGGCCTTTGGCATAATGTAAAAATTGGTCTACAAGCTCCAAATAATCTTTCGTAGGCTTGTTTCTTTTGAATGCATGTTGATAGAAGAGTTCACGAGATTCATGTTTATTTAATTCCTTAACCTTGTAGTTATAGTAAGTTAGATGACTATCTTCTTGAAGAGTAGATAACACCTTTTCCTCTTTTGTTGTGATAATGATTCTACTTCTAGATGCAAACCAATCACATTTTCCAAGCAAATTTTCTACGTGGACTAATGTTTCCACATCATCAAGAATTAAAAGAATTCTTTTGTGGTGAAGCATTTCCATTATCACATTGATTCTTTTAAATACACTGTGTGCCTTCAAATTTCCTCCCCCCAAGATCTCTGAATAAAGTACCTGTTGTAGTTGGAGTACTCCATCATTTGTTTTCGATTTTTCTCTAATGTCCTCTAGAAAGCTACTTCCTTCAAAATGATATGCAATTAAGTTAAAAATAGCTTTTGCAATTGTTGTCTTACCTATTCCAGGAAGACCATGGATCACTAACATGCGAACATCTTTTGACTCAATATCTAATTTGCAACTTATTTCCTCTATGCGAGAGTCTATTCCAACTGGGTATTTAACAACAAATACTTGTGTACGATTTAATTTAGCACTTAAGGTCTCTTCAAAAATTTCTTTGATAAATTGAAATTGAGGGTGGCTGCCAATCACAAAGCATTTAAAACATGTTAGAAAATAGAAATATGATCTTAAATTGAATTCAAAATGTTTAGCTTATGAACTACAACATAAATTTTTTTAGTTAAATTAAATGGCACATAATTTATAGATTTGAGAACTATCATTACAAACATTTTTATTTTTTAGGTCAAAAATCAATTTTAGGCTTTTAGCACAAAGATACATGGAATATATGCTTTAGAAAGGAACGAACTCATTGAATATCCACTTCTAACACTTGAATGTATTTATTAAAAAATTTAAGGGAAATTTTCTAAACATGACATAAGAGAAGCTTCAAGTTAATTGATAAGATCATATGTCATATATTCTTCCCTTTCTTATCATTGAACCTTGTATCCTATTTAGCTCACAAATAAAAGATATGATCAAAATATAAATTTTTTATAATTTCTTTTCTTCTTTTTTTTTTTTAATAAAAAAGCAAATAAGAAGGGTTTTCTTGGGAGTTGTTGTTTAGCAATAAAATTAATTGGAGATAACAAATTAGAGATTAAATACATACTCATTTTTGTAATGCCAACCAGATATATTGCTGACTTCATTTAGGGCTACCCTCCATCTCTGCACCTTCTCTTTATTATCCTTGAAGTTTTTTTCATGCTTTGCGAGTGCTTCTCCAAAATTTCCATTTTGGTTACGTACATCTGATGGATCCACCTTGTAAAAAACCGGTAACACCACTTGGCCATTATTTTTACACTCAAGAATCTTGACAAGTTCATCCAAACACCAAGTGGAAGATGCATAGTTTTTAGAGAATACAATAATCGAAATCTTTGAACTTTCTATAGCTTCAAGAAGTTCAGCAGAAATTTTTTCTCCTCTTTGAAGTCTATCATCCATGAAAGTGTTAATACCATTATGACACAAAATACCATTCAAATTGCTGGTAAAACCATTGCGGGTATCTTCTCCTCTGAAACTCAAGAACACATCATATCTGTATCGTTGGGTGAAAGAGGAAGAGGAGGTTCCCTTAGTGGTCAAAAGAGCCATCATGATTTTGATGTACAGATGGTTGAGAAGATCTAAAAGGAAGAGGAGAGGAGAAAGAAAATAAAGATGTAATGAAATTAAAAATGTAAGAGTTTAAGAAGCGAAGTGAGTGAGAAACAAAAAATAAGAGATATTTCACAATGGTTTTTTGAGAAAGAATGAGAATTGGCTGAGAATAAGGGAGTCAATGAATTGAATTTTAGTTGTTGTGATGCCAGGCTAAAATAAGTAGTGTTTTTTTTACAAGTGATTTTTTTGGGTACATGCAGTATTGCACCTGATGCAATTATTATCAATGGTTTAGTTTTTTTTTTTTTTTTAAGAGATAATTACAACATGCAGATTACCTTGCAGCTTGAACCATTTCCCCCATAAATCCCCAAGCACTTTGTGCATGGAGAGGTGTCAATTTAGTTACAAGAAATTTGGCTATCAATGGTTGAGATTGATAGTTGCAAAAAGCAACTTTTAATCTCAACCGTTGATTAAAAAAGTTAAAAAAAAAGTAAAAAAGTAAAAAGTAAAAAACTTTTGTGAAAAAAATAGGTGAAAAATTAAAGAGTGTTGCACCGAATCCTAATCCATTTTGATCCAGGAAAGTTCAAATGCTCCTAATGTTGTGGGCTTATAAGTCTTTTGCAGTACCAAAATTTAGCCCAAAAAAGAATAATAAAAAAAATATTGTGGGCCAAAAATTTAAAACGTGTTGGATGGGTCTCAATGATCCATTTCCGTTGTTCAAGGAACCTATTTCGTTTGTTTATTATATCTGGGAGACTGGGACAAACAAATTGGCAGACAAATTAGTTAGAGATAATATTTTATATTCTAACCAATAATATTTTATCTTTGGCGTTTGGACTTCGGAGTGTAGCGGGCCGGGTGTAAAATACTCTGCATTTCACTTTCAGACCCGGTTGAACTTATCTGTATGACCCAATAAACAATCAATTATACTTTGTCTTTATGAAATGCATATATTGAAATCTTCGAGCCTTTCTACACCCCACCCCCCCCCCAAAAAAAAAACGTTGAGTTCATATTTGTTGGTGATGTCATTATGTTATACATACAGTTATGATGACTGATTTGGCTCAATTGAATTCGGTTAAAGGTATTTGCTGTTGTGTGTTTGTATATTAATACGAGATATGTTAAAGAATGTCCGGACATTGGCTTAAGGATTATTTTTAAAAAAAAAAAATTTAGATGATTTAGAAATATTTTATGAAAAAATGATAAAACAATTAATTTTTCTAATAGTTTTTTATATCTCTCATAAAAGTGATGTTTAAAACTTTTCTAATATGGTTTATTAAAAATAACTCTAAGAGCATCTGTTAACATGATCCTTATAATATTATGATACTTCTACAATGGGATACTATGGTAATATGTAGGTTGTAAAGAGCGTAGTAAATCACTGCTTGTATGAACATAATAATTTTTTTTTTTAATGGGAAAAATGGTTTCATAATGTTCATAGATTCAGTTAGATTGTGTCCAAATCTATCAATGCCTTAAAATTAAGGGTCTTGTTGACAATTTGGCTCTAGTATCATGTTAGGAAACACTAGCTTTAGCAGTCCCAAAATCTGAGTCACTGAGTGTGCATTTGGGATGAATGAAATTTGCTAGCTTATTTTACTATTTATCTTATTTTTGCTACTATATATAAACACCATTACACTTTTTGGTACTATTCATGAGTCTCACTGTACTATTTTAACTAACTTTTACATTTATCTACAGTACTTTTAGCAAAAAGTTTTCAGTTTCAGCAAAATAAGTGGATTCCAAACAGACCCTAAGTGTAGTAATTTTTTTGTTATTTGCCATATATTTAGTAAAATTTCAATGAGACGTGCAATTGTAATACTCTATTTCAATTTTTCTTTTTCTTTTATTTTTGATGTTCTGTTATGTAGTTGTTCTGTCATATGTAGATTATCGTAATAGATTCTTGTTGATCAAGTGGTCAATAACCTCAAGTCCATTCCTTACAAGCTTCCCATAGAACTACATCTATATATGACTTTGCATTGAAAACGTAATCTTAGGATTGTATTTTCTCATTGCTTCAAATGTCAGATCGAGCTTTCCCTAGTAAACAACAAAAGCATGCCATGTAAACAAATCTGCAACATTTAAAGAGAAAACTTTACAAGATTGCTATAAGAATAGCTATGTTCAAATGCAAAAACCCATTCAAATATGTGATGAAAGAGGAAGAGTATTCTTTTTTGGTAAGAAAAGCCATTGTGATTTGGATAGATGGTTAGATGATCTAAAAGGAAAAGAAGAAAGAAATATGTGATAACTTAGGCAAAGGAAAGTGAATGAAAAGTTAAAAATGAGAGATTTGTCTCAAATGATTTTTTAGAGAGAATGGGAATGGTAGAGTGAAGGAATTGAATGTTTGTTAGTCGTTGTGAGTCCAAGAAGACTATGATAGTCTATTGTGAAAATATTAGAGAATGTAATTTCACAGTTGTGTGGCCCAAACGCATAATCTGAGAAAATTGGTCGTCACTTTTAGTATGAAATACTATATGGACAATTGAGACTTGTAGAGTAGCTTAGGCCCTGTTTGATTTGGAGGTCACTCATCACTCATCACCCCTCACTCAAATCTCTTCATTCAAACTCATAACTCAATTCTTATAACTCTAACTCAAACAAACCAATAACTCTGCTCTCTGGTTCATTTGGCTGAAAAATCTCAATGGATCTTCCAATTCAAAAACTCAACTTTATGTCACTCAACTTTATGTCATACATTTCAATTTTGATTCACTTTCACATTTTTCCATAAATTTAGCTTAAAGAAAGTAGGACACAATTTCCTTTCTCTTTTTTGACCACCCCACTCATTTTTGCTCATTTTTGTTTCCTACGTCTTTTCTCTTTATGTGTGTTTGCCTAGCATTGAAGCTACGTTTGCATTTTTTTAGCTAGTCCCATGACATTGTTCATGGACCAATCAAAGCACAAAAATGCATGAATAGTATTTGTGCGTTTAAGATGCATTTGCATTCTTTTTCTTTTTCTTTTTCCTTTTTAACTTTTCTCTTTAACTTTCTTATCTCCTTTTTCATTTTTGATTTCCTTTTTGACTATTCTCTTTTTACTTTCTTTTCTCCCTTTTCTTTTTCCTTTTTGACTGTCCTCTTCTTTTCACACATTTTATTTGTATTTGCAGGGAAATTCTTAGCTAGTCTGGACAACAAGGTTAGCATGTCCCAACCAATAAGAAGAAGACAGATCACCAAAATTGATGACATAAGCTTATTTGCCACATCACCCCACCCCAGCTTATTATTCTCTAATGTCCGTCTAACCCGTTGAAAGCAGATCCAAAATAGCAAATTCAAATTTAAGATGTGAGTGGGCGGGTACTGAAAATTTTATATCTGAAACCCTTTTCAAAATTTGTCTTACATATCGTGGGTCATTTCCCCAACGCCAAACAAAATGCTTTTTCTGCTAAAGCTGGGTCATTGTCTCCAACTTCTCACCTGGCACTGCGCCGCTTTTCGCAGCATGCCTCCTTCACGTTTCCTCCTTTAATCCCTCACTTCCTGATCTAGATATTCAAATGCTTTGATGAGCAATCCAAACTTTTAAATCTAAGAGGTAGTTGTTCCTCTAACAAAGGATGAGAATGCTTGCTCCAAGATTCAAGCAATGAATAGGGTGAGTCTACTTTCCCTTTCTTTTGGTAAGATGAAATTCCTAGATTTTCTAGCCGATGAAATTTTCTACCATAGGCGTTCTTGATGATTTTTATTTTTTGCTTTCCTTTGATACCCGTGTAGATCTCTTTCATGATTATGGTTATTCTATAATGGATGATGTTTCTTGCATAATTTTTGTTTTGGGTATTTAGGAATTCATGGCCAATGGATATCAAAACTTATGTTCATTCCTTCTGTACTCCATGTGTATGATAAAATGCTCAATGTAAAGACTTTGTCAATCTTTAAAGAATTTGGGCTTATACCTTTCATGAAATTTGTTTATTTCCATGAGAAAGCTTAGTTCAATCATCAAGACTCATTCTTTGACATATCATCATGTGAAATCTTGAGTTTCATGAACAAGACATAAACATATTTGCAAGTCATTTTCAATTTCTAGATTTGAGGTGCAATGCTATATGCACTAGATCAAGATTAGTGCTATTACCGTGCATTAAGTTTTACTTTGCTTATACATGAGCAATGGTGTTTAGTCATATCATCAATTGAGGACCAGTTTTGTAAACTAATAAGAAATATATTTCTTACTGACATGATTCCCTAGACTTGTGAAACTATTTCTTAATTCAGTTTTACTCTGTGCCCTGTTTGGCTACTAAGAAATTGAGGGAATATGAAAGAATCCAATCCCATGGAATTAATGTCAACAACAAAGCAAGGGAGAATATAATTCCATGAAATGAAGTTAAGTGTGCATTATGGTTTGCCAACTTCACCAGTTATAGTGAAAATTTGGATAGGCAAAAATATTTTGAACTTCTTCTAGCTATTTTGATATTGGCTCTTATGCCTTGTGAAGTTTAAGTTATCCTTACCATGAACAAAATCTTATTTTCACAACTAAAGTTAATAATTGATAGGATAAATCATTCATGTTATGCCTTCTACATTGCTTGCTTTGCTATTAATTTTCATTAAATAAGGATAGAAATTGCGAATCATTAGATTGACGAGTCTTTGTGTTAGCAAACTAGTGTGCATTTTAATACACTTTTGAATATAGTTAATGATGCAATGGTGAATACTAGATAGATATTACGTTAAGGTGGTTATACGATAGATTTTCTTGATGAACAATAACATAATGATTCTTTGCAATGTTTCAGACAAACTTGAATGAAAGGGAGGCTTGGCTTGCCAAGGATGAAGATGAGGATGAGCAATAGGCCAAGGATGAGGATCAACAAGTTGAATGTGAAGGAGCTGTCATTATTGGCTTGGATGACAAGATGAGATGGATAAGTGATGAAGTTCCAAGATTGAAGTCTGGCTGGTCTCCATAAACAATAGGATTCGTTAGTTAGAGATAGAAGTTATTAATAACTTATTTCCTAGACTTTTGGAAGTGTAGAGGATAGGGTTAGGTTGTTTGCTAGTTAGTTGTTATCAAGTTTATGTTAATAGTTGGTGCTTATCACAAGTTGTATTGCACATATGTTGTGCATTGAACCCTATTTAAAGGGAAACAAATTAATAAAGATGGAAGCAAAAAATTAACACTCAAATTCATGAGTGATTGAGGTAATGTATCTTGAAGTTATTGAAGTTTTAGATTTGATATATGTTAACTTCTTTTTAGTTTGAAACAAGTAATGTGATAGAAAGAATTGAGTAGTATGCTATATTGTCAAATAGTTCATTGATTTGCACCCATAAACTCATCATGGTTGTGCGAAATGTTTTTAAATATTTGTGCACAACTCAACTTTGTTTGTGGGGAAAATGTATAGAAATATTATTTAATGTAGTATTAAATGCATGATTTGGTTTTAATAACAAAAAATAATTCACCTTATCTTATTCCCTAAGTGTACTCATTAACAAAAACCTAATATGAATTTGTAAATACTAATGATCATACCTCAAAGTGCTTGTCCAATTCAATGTGGCTCCGTCGCATTTTGAGTACAACGAGTTTTGTAGGTTCAAAGGTGGATGGCAAGAATGATGAAGGAAATTCACTCCAATCAAGTAACCTTAACCCATTGGGAAGGGATTTAAGGTCTTCATAAATTACATTATGAATTTTCAAATATTTCAAACCCTTCATCTTCTCAAGATTCAATTGCATGTTCCTTGGTTGTGGTAAGCACAATGATATGCCTCGGATTTCCTCTATTCCCTAATTAGACCAAAAAAAAAAATTACTTGAGTCACGTTACACAACAGAATTTATGACTATTAAATCTTTAAAAAAATCAGTGCTGGGAAAACTTTTATATTCTTCAAAATTAAAATGATAAAATCAAAGAAAATTAAAATTAAAAAAAAAATTAACTATATAAGCATTATGAGAAAAGGGAAACAATAAATCAGAACTACTTATACCATATCTCCAATTAGTTCTTCAGGAGCGTCTTCATAACACAATAGCTTTTTAGGTTTCTTAGACAATTCTGATTCTTGTCTAACAATTTCAAAACCCATTTGTTGTATCAAATCATGCATTGATAATTTGCCATCTTCAACAACTATGATGCACTTATCAATAAGTTTTTCAATATCACATAACGGGTCGTAGAAATAGCTACTTTGTAATATATCAACAATAACGTCCTTGTAGAATCCTTTGAAGAGACATGCAATATCAAGGAAAATATCCCGTTGAGTTGGGTCTAATCCATCGTAACTTATTTTGAGTACTTGTAGAATATTTGGATTTGGAAATATTTTATACTTTTCTAATATACTTTTCCAATAATGTATATTTCTCTTGTACAAATCAGCACCTATTGTTTTTAAAGCTAATGGAAGGCCTTTGGCATAATGTAAAAATTGGTCTACAAGCTCCAAATAATCTTCCGTAGGCTTGTTTCTTTTGAATGCATGTTGATAAAAGAGTTCGCAAGATTCATGTTTATTTAATTCTTTAACCTTGTAGTTATAGTACGTTAGATGACAATCTTCTTGAAGAGTAGATAACACCTTTTCCTCTCTTGTTGTGATAATGATTCTACTTCCAGATGCAAACCAATCACATTTTCCAAGCAAATTTTCTACTTGGACTAATGTTTCCACATCATCAAGAATTAAAAGAATTCTTTTGTGGTGAAGCATTTCCATTATCACATTGATTCTTTTAAATAAACTGTGCGCCTTCAAATTTCCTCCCCCCAAGATCTCAGAATAAAGAACTTGTTGTAGTTGGAGTATTCCATCATTTGTTCTTGATTTTTCTCTAACATCCTCTAGAAAGCTACTTCCTTCAAAATGATATGAAATTAAGTTAAAAATAGCTTTTGCAATTGTTGTCTTACCTATTCCAGGAAGACCATGGATCACTAACATGCGAACATCTTTTGACTCAATATCTAATTGGCAACTTGTTTCCTCTATGCGAGAGTCTATTCCAACTGGGTATTTAACCACAAATACTTGTGTACGATTTAATTTAGCACTTAAGGTCTCTTCAAAAATTTCTTTGATAAATCTAAATTGAGGGTGGCTGCCAATCACAAAGCATTTAAAACATGTTAGAAAATAGAAATATGATCTTAAATTGAATTCAAAATGTTTAGCTTGTGAACTACAACATAAATTTTGTTAGTTAAATTAAATGGCACATAATTTATAGATTTGAGAACTATCATTACAAACATTTTTATTTTTTAGGTCGAAAATTGATTTTAGGCTTTTAGCACAAAATATGCATGGAATATCTGCTTTAGAAAGGAACAAACTCATTGAATATCCACTTTTGACACTTGAATGTATTTATTAAAAAATTTAAGGGAAATTTTCTAAACATGACGTAAGAGAAGCTTCAAATTAATTGATAAGCTTATATGTCATATATTCTTCCCTTTCTTATCATTGAACCTTGTATCCTATTTAACTCACTAATGAAAGATATGATCAAAATATAAATTTTTTTAAATTTTTTTCTTTTTCTTTTTAATAAAAAAAGCAAATAAGAAGGGTTTTCTTGGGAGTTGTTGTTTAGCAATAAATTTAATTGGAGATAACAAATTAGAGTTAAACACATACTCATTTTTGTAATGCCAACCAGATATATTGCTGGCTTCATTTAGTGCTGCCCTCCATCTCTGCACCTTCTCTTTCTCATCCTTGAATTTTTTTTCATGTTTTGCAAGTGCTTCTCCAAAATTTCCCTTTTGGTTACGTACATCTGATGGATCCACCTTGTAAAAAACCGGTAACACCACTTGGCCATTATTTTTACACTCAAGAATCTTGACAAGTTCATCCAAACACCAAGTGGAAGATGCATAGTTTTTGGAGAATACAATTATTGAAATCTTTGAACTTTCTATAGCTTCAAGAAGTTCAGCGGAAATTTTTTCTCCTCTTTGAAGTCTATCATCCATGAAAGTGTTAATACCATTATGACACAAAATACCGTTCAAATTGCTGGTAAAACCATTGCGGGTATCTTCTCCTCTGAAACTCAAGAACACATCATATCTATATCGTTGGGTGAAAGAGGAAGAGGAGGTTCCCCTGGTGGTCGAAAGAGCCATTGTGATTTTGATATACAGACGGTTGAGAAGATCTAAAAGGAAGAGGAGAGGAGAAAGAAAATAAAGATGTGACAAAATTAAAATTGTAAGAGTTTAAGAAGTGAAGTGAATGAGAAATTAAAAATGAGAGATATTTCACAATGGTTTTTTGAGAAAGAATGAGAATTGGTTGAGAATAAGAGAGTCAATGAATTGAATTTTAGTTGTTGTGATGCCAGGCTAAAATAAGTAGTGTTTTTTTAACTAATAAGTGATTTTTTTTGGGTACATGCGCATCGAGATCAAGTGCAACTAATGCAATTACTATCAATGGTTGAAATTTTTTTTTTTGAGAGATTATTACAACATAATGCTAACCTTGCAGTTCAAATCCTTTTCTTCCCTAAACCCCAAGTACTTTGTGCATAGGAATGTGCCAATTTAGTTATAAGACATTTGACTATCAATGAGATTGATAGTTGCAAAAAGCAACTTTCAATCTCAACCATAATTAAAAAAATTAAGAAAAAAGTTTTAAAAAGTAAAAAATTAAAGTAAAAGAAAAGTAAAAAGTAAAAAATAAAAAACTTTTGTGAAGGAAATAGGTGAATTGCACCCAGTCCTAATCCACTTTAATCCAGGAAAGTTCGAATGCTCCTAATGTTGTGGGTCTATACGTCTTTTGCAGTACCAAAATTTGGCAACAATAAAAAAAGAATAATAAATAAAATATTGTGCGCCAAAAATTTATAACGTGTTGGATGGGTCGCAATGATCCATTTCCTTTGTTCAAGGAACCTATTTCTTTAGTTTATTATATCTGGGAGACTAGGACAAACATATTGGCAGACAAAGTAGTTAGAGATAATATTTTATATTCTACCCAATAATATTTTATCTTTGTCGTTTGGACTATGCAGTGTAGCTGGAAGCTGATGTGCATTTTCTGATTAACTTTCAGGAAAGTACGAAGAAATATCCGCTGGGCCGGGTGTAAAATACTTTGCATTTCACTTTCAGACCTGGTTGAATTTATCTGTATGACCCAATAAACAATCAATTATACTTTATGTTTTTATGAATTGCATATATTGAAATCTTTGAGCCTTTTTACCCAGGAAAAAAAAAAAAAAAACGTTGTGTCTACATTGGTTGGTGATATCATTATGTCATACATACAGTTATGATGACTAATTTGGCCCAATTGAATTCAATTAATGGTATTTGCTGTTGTGTGTTTGTATATTAATATGAGAATTTTTTTTTTTTTTTGAGATTATTTAGAAATATTTTATAGAAAAATGATAAAACAATTAATTTTTCAGATAGTTTTTTTATATTTCTCGTAAAAGTGATGTTTAAAACTTTCCTAATACAGTTTATTAAAAATAACTCTAAGAGCACCCGTTAATATGACCCTTACAATATTATGATACTTCTACATTGGGGTACTATGGTAATTTCCAGGTTGCAAAGATTGTAGTAAATCACTGCCTGTATGAACATGCTAATTAATATTTTTTTATTATGGGAAAAATGGTTTCATGATGTTCGTAGATTCAGTCAGGTTGTGTCCAAATCTATCAATGCCTTAAAATTAAGGGTCATGTTGACAATTTGGCTCCAGTATCATATTAGGAAACACTAGCTTTGTCAGTCCCAAAATCTGAGTCAATGAGTGTGCATTTGGGATGAATGAAATTTGTCAACTTATTTTACTATTTAGCTTATTTTTACTATTATTTATGGACTCCACTACACTTTTTGGTACTATTCATGGGTCCCACTGTACTGTTTCAGCTAACTTTTACCTTTATCTACAGTACTTTCAGCAAAAAGTTTTCAGTTTCAGCAAAATAAGCGAATCTCAAACAAACCCTCAGTGTAGCAATTTTATTGTTATATGTCATATGTTTGGTAAAATTTCAATGAGATGTGTGATGTGTAATACTTTGTTTCAATTTTTCTTTTTCTTTTATTTTTGATGCAGTTGTTCAGTCAAATGTAGTTTATCATAATAGATTCTTGTTGATCAAGTGTTCAATAACCTCAACTTCATTCCTTACAAGCTTCCCATAGAACTGCATCTATACATGACTTTGCATTGAAAACGTAATCTTAGGATTGTATTTTCTCATTGCTTCAAATGTCAAATCGAGCTTTCCCTAGTAAACAACGGCAGCATGCCATGTAAACAAATCTGCAACATTTAAAGAGAAAACTTTACAAGATTGCTATAAGAATAGCTATGTTCAAATGCAAAAACCCATTCAAATATGTGATGAAAAAGAAAGAGTCTTCTTTTTTGGTAAGAAAAGCCATTGTGATGGTTAGATGATCTAAAAGGAAAAGAAGAAAGAAATATGTGATAACTTAGGCAAGGGAAAGTGAATGAAAAATTAAAAATGAGAGATTTGTCTCAAAGGACTTTTTAGAGAGAACGTGAATGGCAGAGTGAAGGAATTGAATGTTTGTTAGTTGTTGTGAGTCCAAGAAGACTATAATAGTCTATTGTGAAAATATTAGAGAATGTAATTTCACAGTTATGTGACCCAAACGCATAATCTGAGAAAACTATCGTCACTTTGAAATATTATATGGACTATGGAGACTTGTAGTGTAGCTTAGGCCCTGTTTGGTTTGGAGGTCACTCATCACTCATCACCTCTCACTCAAATCTCCTCATTCAAACTCATAACTCAATTCTTATAACTCTAACTCAAACAAACCAAGGATGGAGTCTTATGCTTGGAAGAGTATCCTTAGAGGACGAGACATCATTCAAATGGGGGCATTATGGAGGGTTGGAAGCGGAGAAAAAATCGACATTTGGCAGCAACACTGGCTGCCAAAAAAACATCCAACATTTCTGCCTACTTGCCCATTGGAGAGTTTTGAAAATCATACCATAAACTCACTTATTGACCCAAGCACAAGAAGATGGAATGAAGAGATGGTGGATGGATTATTTGTGGAAGAGGATGCTAAGTTGATCAAGAAAATCCCCCTAAGTCGACATGTGACAGAGGATACTCTGTATTGGCCTTACTCAACCTCAAGAAATTACACTTGTAAGTCTGGATATAGGTTCCTTAAAGAAGAAGATGAGTTGCATTTAAATTCTCAAACTCCTCCTATCTGTCATGAGCAGGTTTGGAAGGAAGTAAGGCATATGTAGGCCCCTCCGAAGATAAAAAAATTTTCTTTGGAAAGCTTGTCGTAATGTACTTCGAACTAAACAAGCTTTAATGGATAGGAAAATATTAGACGACCCAATTTGTGAGAGGTGTAAACTGGCTGTAGAGGACCCAATGCACGCTTTGTGGTCATGTTCGGAGCTGGATGTAGTGTGGGCTGATCAGGTAAAATTGGGGTTTAGGTGCGAAATTGGGTTCACATGTGTAAGGGAGCTGTTGTCTTAGATGATAGAGGAAGGGAAGTCATTGGAGCTATTAGCTTACACGGCCTAGTCTATGTGGAATCAAAGGAACAAAGTGAGGCTTAATTTGCAGGCCTGTCCGTTGCGCCATGTTGCTGAACAAACAGCTGGAATGTTGGCGCAATACAGAGCCAACACAGAAGCATCAGGTATGCAGGTATAGAGTAACAGAAATGGAGGAAACATGTGGAGAGTACCGCCAACTAGTTTTGTGAAAATTAACTTTGATGGAATGGTCTTTGACAACGCAAACATGTCAGGTGTTGGTGTTGTAATAAGGGATAGCTATGGTGAAGTTTTAGCTTCTTGTTCAGAGAAGATTTCTCAGGCGTATGAAGCTGAGGTGACAGAGGCGTTGGCTACCTAGAAAGCCTTGTCATTTGCACATGAGCTGGGGTTCCAAAATGTCATTCTCGAAGGTGATGCACTTGGTTTGATTCAAGCTTTGAAATCTCAAGAACAGAACCTATGCCCATTGGGTCTGCTAGTGGAGGATGTGAAAATTTACTCAAGTCATTTTAAAAGAGTGTTGTATTCTCATGTAAAGAGAAACGGCAATAGTGTAGTTCATAATCTGGCAAGACATGCTATAAGCATACCAAATTGTCAAGTATAGATGGAAGATGTACCTCCTCATATTGTTTCGGTTTTACATTTGGATGTAACTCATTTACATTAATAAAAGTACTCAAGTTCTTTCTCAAAAAAAAAAAAAAAAAAAAAAAAAAACAACAACAACAACAACAACAACAAGAAATTGTTCAAATGAGCATAAACACCAACCAAAAATGAAAAAATGATTTTTAACATCTAGTGTCCTTTCCTCATTTCCATTTCCAATGGTTTTGGCCACCCGGGGTACTCTTGTAACTCAATTGATAAATCTTGGTGTTTCAACAAATTGAGAAATTCAAGGTTCAAATCTCTTCTTTTCCAATGATTGCATAATTTAAATAAAATAAAATAAATTGGTCATTAGCCAACTTATTGTACATATCTGCCATCCTTTTTTGTTTTATTTATTTTTCTATTTTACCCTAGGTAAATACCACAGTTATCTAATTTACAATTTCACAAAGCTTCACAGGTGTGGAAAGCCATTGAGAAAGCGAGGAAACTAATTGGATGGGGTGCTTGTCTTCAAGTGGGCAATGGAAGATCAACAAATGTGTGGGAAGATCCATGGTTTCCAAGGCTTGAAGGTTTGAAACCCACTCCGAGTCACCCATCACACTTATTCACAACCCCTCTTATGGTGGATTGATTAATCAATCCTACCAACAAAACTTGGAAGCAAGAGAGATTGCTGTAGTTGTTTGATGATGAGTCAATAGTAGCTATTAGAAGAATCACCATTCCTCAAACAGATAGACAGGACATGCTCATATGGATCAAGGATGAAAAAGGAAAATTCTCAGTCAAGTTAGTGTACCACCTAAGCTAGAAGCAAAGAATCATCCAAGCTCAAATACATGACGGGCTAAAGACGTTAATTAGGAGAATAGGAATAGATGTAGTCTACTACAGCAAAAGATAGACCTGCACAAAGATTGAGAATAATAGACACAAATGCACATCTTCTTTTATTGCCCAATTACTAGAGCCATATGGTTTGGGAGTAGATGGAATATCCGCCTAGGTATAACATGTACTGAGGATATTAAATAGTTCTTGAGCCACCAATTCCAAGGGATCTTAATTATTGGGTAGGGGTTGCTACCAGCATCATTAGACGCCATTTGGAGAAAGAAAATGCAGAAGACTAGATCTCATTCTAGCTTCACAATCATTGACGAATCAAGAAAAAAAACTTGGAATCCACCAAAAATTCGAGAAAATTCTCAGACAAGTACTACTTTATTTCAGTTTACTAAAAAATAGTCTTAAAAAGTAGATATTTATAGGAGCATACTAGTCTTAAGGCTTTGTTTGGGAATTTATAAGAGAATAGATGGAATTATCATAAGAAAATGGAAATGAATAGAATAAAATGAAATGTATTTAAACAATAGAAATGAATGGAATAGAATGAAATGAAATTAAGTAACCTTGATTGGATGTTTTAAAGTAAAGAAATAAAAATGAATGAAATGTAAGTAATCTTATTTAGAAATCTCCTAAATAAAATAGTTTTTTTTTTTCTTTTGAGAAGCCCCTAAATATATAAAATTGCTCAAATCAATATATTACTAAAAGCTGAAGCGTAGCATTTAATGTTGCTACGCTCTCATTAAGCCACGTCAGCAGCCATCTCATTATCAATTTTTTTATATAATTTTTTAACATTTAAAGTGAATTAAAAACTCTATTATATTACAATCAAAATATCATATTTAATTTATCTTATTTTTAATTATTCTTATTTATTATTAAATTTTCAATTCCATTTTAACTTTTCATATCCCCACTACTCTCTACCTTAACTTTCTTCAACCTTTCTCATTCCATTTCAACTTTTCAAATCCCCACTACTCTCAATATTAATATTATTCTATCTTTTTATCTTCCTTTATTTTTGACTCTTCTTATTCTTATTCTCATGCTATAAAATTGTCATTCTCCCTCTTATTCCATGCATAATTTCTATTTTTCCACACACAAAAGCCTCTCTCTCTCTCTCTCTCTCTCTCTCTATATATATATATATATATATATATATATATATATTCCTTCAATTTTTGGTATATATATATATTTTAATTTTAGTGTAACAGGTTGACCATCAAAACATACTGATGCAGTATTGAAAGCTCCACCAAATGCATTGCAGAAATCAGTTTTAGACTACTAGAAGTCAGTTAGTTTGCTAAAATTGGACTTGACAGGTAATCGAGCTTGATACAATTTAGTTTTATATTTTATGTTGTTATCTTTTTTATTCTCATTGGTTGTTAAATGTTATATTATTGCATTATAAAGATAGTATATAAAAATATAATATTATTTTATTACCTAGCATAACTAAAATAATATGGTGTTTATTGCTATACATTTCATTTTTATTATTTTATTCTCATCTTATTTTATTCAACATTTAAATTTAGCAACATCCTCCATATCATAATTATTTATATTTTGTCTCATTTTAAAAAAAATTAAACATATATTATTTTATTCAATAAATAAAAATTGTTCTTATAAAGTCTTCCCATGAAATGTTACAATGCATCAATGGAAAAATGAAATACAAAACAAATATCAATTTAGAAACACTCAATTTAAAAAAAAAAAACAAAAGAATAAACAATTTTCTTATAAAGTATTTCCATAAAACGTTACAATGCATTAATAGAAAAAAGAGAATACAAAACACATGCTATTTTAGAAACACTAAATTTATAATAATAATAATATCAAACCAAACATATCATAAAATAATTAACTAATATTTATGGATGTACTAACTTCATGGCAGCAAAATGGAGTAAAATAAAAATAAAAATAAACGTTACAATATGCATATTTAGTACATTAGAACTATCACCAAATTTGGGAAAACAATAGGATGTTAACAAAGAGGGAGAGAAAGAGATTAGTAAAAGAAATCAAACGTCATTTAAATAAATTAATTAGTAACCGTTAATTGGAAAACAAAGAGACCGACGGCTAAAGGAGTAAAAATTTAATTAAAGATGACCCTACGAATGTTATTATAAAATTTACAATGCAAATAAATAAATCGTTAAATTCACTTAATTAAATCATATAATCAACAATTAAATAAAATCATACAAAATTTAAACTTGAAACTAATCAAACTTTAATCTAGAAAATCATATTTATTATCAAAACTAAAAGGACAACGTTCTTAAGTAATAATAGAAATATATAAGAAATAAAGATGAAAATTTTCAAAATATTTTTTTTTGACATTATTTAAAAATAATAAAATATAAAAAAAAGTCCTTAAATGCTTATATTCTTCACACACCATGACTTTTAAAATCTAATGAAAGGTTTGAAGAATTTAACTCTCATTTAATGCTTCTATTATGAAAATCAACAGTCAATAAAATATGATAATAGTAAGAAACGTTATAAATGAGAATATGAAAAAACTAATTAGCCACTATTATTATGGAATAGATGTCTTTTTTTTATGCATCTAAGAAAATGAAATGTATAGGGTTTACTTATTAAGGTATATGTAAAGATTCACGTTAAAAAAATATGTAAAGGTTTTTTGAAAAAAAAAAAGTAGATGTAAGGTTTTTATTAACTTAAAAGACAATGAAAAACCAATTTTTAATTACTACAACCGTCGCTACTCTATAAATCACAGACAACACTATATTCAATATCCTAAATAATATAGTTAGGCCCTTTTGGATATACACCACCATATTCAACTTATAAATTACAACCCAAATCAATCATACAATTACACAATCAAAGCATGAACATGTAACATGTATTACCTTCTGAATTATTGCTTGGAATTTTCACAATTATTGAAAGAGAATCTCCAAATTTAATTTTTAGAAAACATCAAGACAAGGTGAATTTTATTCTTTTTAACTTCCATAGAAAAAATATATTACACACATTATTTCAACCCTTATGGAAAAGAAGGTTTACATGTAGTATGCAAAACGTGTTTAATTGACTTAGAGATGTAAAAAATTAGTCAACCAACTATGGTAGAATTAAGGTTTCAAATTTTAAATAAAACAATTCTACAATAATAAAAAATTATTTTGTGATAAATATGATTATGAAATGCATTACTTTTCATTAAATTAGTTCAAATTACAAAATAATAATAATAATAATGAGATCACCATAAAAAATAATCACGCGCAACGCGCGGGTATGTGACTAGTAAATAACTAAACTTAAGTATGAAAATAAGCGATAATAAACAAAAATAATTAATTACGTGTCCCTCTAGCTTGACTTCTGAATATCCAACTTCTCAAGAAAATCTAGTAATACTTGTCCTACATTATGGAGCCTTTGAAATAACAACGTGGTGTACACAATGGTAGCAAGGTGAATTTAATAATCAAATTGACTAAGTTGGAAAATTCTTGTGAGAACACTACTCTCATGGAGAGTCTATTGGGAAATGGTCATCCACAAGAATTTTAGAGATAGGATAAGCCTTCTCCAAGAGCAATAAAAGTGATATAATTTTGGCTTGAGCTAGGCTTATTGATATCGATGACCCCATTGTTGCGGAAGCTCTTGCAATTAATTGGGCTTTATATTTAGCTTGAGATGAGAACCTCCAAAACATAATATTGGAAGGGAATTTGAAAGTTTTTTGCATGCTCTCACTTGAATTTCAAATGAAGTCAAGTGGTACATCTCTAGCTTAATTAGTGATGCTGGGTTTTTGTAGTTAAATCTTTTGTTTTTTGTAATTTTTGTCGAGATGAAAAGGGAAGCAAATGGTATAGCACATGCTTTGAGCCTTTGTGCAACTTTGTCTTGCCTTCATAATCAGTTTGTTCTAATAATTTCTCCCTCCCTGCACAATTTCAGGAAGCAGCTTGGAGAAAATTATGTTTTTTTATGTTCTTGACTCTTGAGTATATGAATTTTAAAAAAATTATCTCAGAAATAAGTTGGTAAGGGTTTTTGACATATATATTTAACCAAGGGCTGTGTATAACATGATTTTCCCATTAACCAAAATTGGAACTAGAATATGGCAAAGAACAGGTTTAGAAATTTGTATACAAGCGTTGTCGAGTATGAAAATTCCTAAATTAAGATGCTTATAGCTTACTAATAATAAAAGAAAAAATTTCTTAAAAAAGAATCATGCAAATATTTATGACTCATAACATAAAATAGTACAAATGTTCATAGAGCAATAGAAAATTCTAAATGCCATCCTCTTTGAAGAAAAAATAAATTAATAAATAAAACCGAAGAAACATTAACTTTATGAGAAGAGCTACATATACTAAGATAAAATAATTGTCTTATCATTAATTCAAATTTCTCCTCTACCTTGCCTTAGGCTACTCACTCATCCCAAACCACACACCGAAAAAAATAAAAATAAAAACCTTAGGCTACTCACTCATCCCAAACCACACACCGAAAAAAATAAAAATAAAAAATAACTTTATGTTAAAAACCAATTAATTAAACTTGACAAACGCATCTCATTCTCTCATAAGAGTAGGTTTTTTGCATGAGACCCACCCTTACATGGGTATCTTCACTCTTACAGCATATTAATCCCATGCAGTGTAGAGATCACGTGTTTACAAGAGCATCGAAGACATTTGTCATATGCATAAAATAATTATTGTGTGAAAGGAGGGCGACGACCGGATGCATGTACAATACCCTCTTCAAGAAGTTCAGCCTTCATTTGGCTCTTTCTTTGCCCACAGAAAATGACGCAAATTACCAAAATAACGAGGACCACGATAATGGTGGACACCACAATATCAAGGGCGTTGAATTTGCCAGGATTTGGGTATTCATTCTCAAAATGAAAGTCTATTGGGCGATATTCCAATTCCCCTTTCTTTGCCTTTGAAATCAAATTAATCAATAGTATAACTATTGGCAAAAAAGGCATGAGAAAAATGAATGAAAAAATACAACAGCAGCAAACAGAGTCTTTCCAAGTCCAATTTTCCCTCGTCTCCTCCTCAATATTTCCAGCATTCACAGTGGTGCCCAAGTTGTTCTCTACATGAGCCATCATTTTTTCCTTTTCTTTCCTTTTGTTTTTGTCTTCGAAATTTTTGGTTTATACCACCCCGGATGATTCAATAAAATGCCAAAGTTGTTTGTGTTCTTTCTTGGTTTTTTGATTGAAAGTTGTTTGTGTTCTTGTAATCTACAGTTGTGCAAGAGTGGTCCTTAAATATTGAGAAATAAGTTGGAATGTACTAACTTTGCCAAAGATGATACCCCTAATGACATAACCAAAGAAAGACAAACTGACACGGAAAAGCCATTACCTGATACGGGATTTGTTAACAAGCTGGTGGATACAAGCTACCATATAAGAAAGCTTTACTATTTTTTTTTTTTTTTAAAAACCAACTTCAATATACTTCTCTTGTACATCCACTCAATTATCATTTAATAAATAAAACTCATGCTTTTAATGAAGGATTTATTTTAAATAAACTTTTTTTTTTTTAAGAAACGGTAATACTTATTAGAACACACAAACACAAAAATAGTATATATAATTTTTTAAGCAAGTTTATAATACATTACATAACTAAAATACTACTACAAATAGAACTTTTGTAGTATTAAAATTCGTGTAACTTAATTGATTGACAACTCCTTAAATGTCCATGTCATCTACGATTTAAAATTTTAAAGCATAAGATTAGGATTCTTGCTCTAAGTTTTAGAATTTCCTGCCCAAGCCCATTAGTGGGCCCATTGTACTCTCTATAAATTGACCTAACTCAATTCTTGCCATCAGCCATATAGCTTAATTGATAACTCTTGTGTTTCTAAAGGAAATATTTAGGACTCGAATCGTACTCCCTCATTTATCAAATTATCGAATATATAATATGTACTACTATTTAAGAGACTTCTATTGTTTGGCATAAACATTTCTTTGATTCAAAAGTATTCTTATTCTCCTAGGTTTTAAGTAGAGGCAAAACTAAAAGATAATTTGATAAAACTATATCTTTTAACTCCTACAAAAACATTGCCTATAAAATAGTATAAAATAGAATTAAATCGCCCCCAACAACCCATGGTTCCTATCAAAAAACAATCCCAAAAAAAAAAAAAAAAACACTCAATCATACCGATTATTCAATCCTACCACCTCCACCTCTCTCAAAAAATAAAAACTCAATCTTATCCACAAGGCCACAATCAAACAATTTCTAGAAAAGTTTACTCCCCATTTCTCCTTTCAAACCACAACCATGGCAATCCACGGCCATATAGCCACCCATACGACAACTCTTTGCCCAGAGGCTTTTCCTCTAAAAAGGTTTTGTTCAGTTTCTTTTTTAGAGAATTTTTTTGGTTTGGTTGGATTTGATTGTTTGGTGGGTGAAAAATAATCCGAGGGTGTGGAGTTGAGAGAGAGTTCCATAGCAGAGAGTATCATCTATACTACTCAACTAGCAGTATCATCAATAGATAAGGATAGCAGGATGAGATGTTCGAGAGTATCATATTGTTTTTTTGTAGGATGGAAAAACCCTTCATTGGAGGGACCATTTGGGTTTGTTATGTGTTTTAACAATCTCACTTCCTATTTTATTTGTGATTTTTTTAATAATGTCTGCAATTAGTTTTTGTGATTCCTAAATAATTATGATTGGAACAACCTACAGTTTTTAACATAAATCCATCTGGTATAGTTGCTAAAGATGGTTTTAGAGGTTTGTTCTTTTTCTGTTTGATACAGTGCTTCACTTGGGACTTTCCCTTCCCTTGTGGAATTTAATCAATTGTTTGGTGCCATTGCAAGAATGAAGCATTACTCTAAAGCCATTAATCAAATTAGAGATATGGAATCATTAGGATTTGCTCCCAATATCTTTGGCTAGAACAGTAGCAGATAGCAATGGTACCTTGGTTTCTAGGCTTGATTATGTTGCAGTTGATCTGTTCTTTCTTCCATTGTGGTTCAACTTTCAATGCGTAGATACATTCAAATGCTTTTCCATGTTAGCGAATGCTCAGATTTTTAGTGTGCCACTCTTATTGAATTAGTTGATTACATCTCTGTGGTTAGGGATGTTTATGAAATTTCACATAAAAAGAAGTATGTCCCAAATGTATGTAAAGCATGTATTATATAGCACCAGCAACAATATTTGCAGGGTTATTGATAATAGTAAGGAATATCCTGATTTTTCATTCATTTTTGCAGGAAAACCTGTGGAACCTATGGTGTTTCAGGGAAGAAAGAAAAAATATTAAGGGAATGAGCATTAATGTTAAAGCTGTTATGGCATTCTGATGAAATTTTCTTTGCACTTGCAAGGAAGCCTTTAATTTCTTCACAAAAATCTATTAAGGGGAAGCTAAATCAAGGCTTCAATGAATGTATAAGTTGGCAAGGTATTCTTTTAGTGTCAGATTGAAGATCAAAGAATAAAAGATTGAAAGGGTCAAGTTTTATTTGCGGAGATCAAGAAGGCAAAGGGATCATAGCTGGTTGCCATAGTTGGGAAACTCTAGACAAGGTAGCAATTAATTGTGTGCTGTCAAAGCTCTAGAACAATAAGAAACAAAGGATTTATAAAGATTATTATTATTCTTCTAGGTAATGCAAGTAGAAGCATTACATCAGAACACAAGGGTTCCTGGATGGCTTACTCAACATAGGCTAGCAAATGGAAGGAATATGGTTTAGAATGGCGAATAAGAGAGTGCTTAAGAAAGCAAATGATTTTGGGTGGTAGATCACAAGGAAGCCTTTAATTTCTTCACAAAAATCTATTAAGGGGAAGCTAAATCAAGGCTTCGATGAATGTATAAGTTGGCAAGGTATTCTTTTAGTGTCAGATTGAAGATCAAAGAATAAAAGATTGAAAGGGTCAAGTTTTATTTGCGGAGATCAAGAAGGCAAAGGGATCATAGCTGGTTGCCATAGTTGGGAAACTCTAGACAAGGTAGCAATTAATTGTGCGCTGTCAAAGCTCTAGAACAATAAGAAACAAAGGATTTATAAAGATTATTATTCTTCTAGGTAATGCTTAAGTAGAAGCCTTACATCAGAACACAAGGGTTCCTAGATGGCTTACTCAACATAGGCTAGCAAATGGAAGGAATATGGTTTAGAATGGCTGATAAGAGAGTGCTTAAGAAAGCAAATGATTTTGGGTGGTAGATCACAGATAAGGTTTGAAATTAGGACTACTTGCTCAAATACTATTGCAAAGAAGAGTTGGGTGTTACTAATATTTCAACACCGAAGTGAAATATCCAAGCTACATACTTTATCATAGTAAAGGATTTTCGTTTTTTAGTTGGGATTGTTGTGTAGCTACCATTATTGCCTTTTATTATATGCAAAGTTGCTAACTAATGTTGCACTCTTGACTATGAACATTAAAAAAGAATGATACTAAAAAAGAGAGAGAAATATAAAAGAGATTGCTGTAGCAGACTTGCAAACTCGAAAAGAGCTATATGGATTAGGAAAGAGGAAAAATAATCCATTTTTCTAAGAAGTATTTATGCAGAAGATAAGATCATGTGCAAAAGTTATGCCAAATCTTTCTTGGCACACGTTAATAGTGGATTAGATATTTTAAAAATATTTTTTTGTCCTTAATTGTTTTTCGCAATATATCTTAATTAATTTTGGATACTAATAATAGTGTTGAAATTAAGGAAAAATGGACATGAAGAGTCCTATTTAATTAGCCTACTAACAAATATAGTGCAACTAAGTAAACAACTAAATAGATAGACCCTACTAAAATAATAGTCCTCTACAACAACTTATTTATTTTACACTTTCACTTAACAATATACTAGCCTAATTGCATGTGCTCCGCGTGTGCATGGGGCTCTTTTTTTGGGTTTAATATTATAATTTTCCAATCATTCCAATTTAAGATTTATATGTTTGTCCACTAATACTACACATTTGCAATCTTTTGATATAGCAAAAAGTTTCATGAGGCTAGCTCCAAAAGGTGAAAACCAAAATAGCATTGAAACCATATGTTCGTGTATGTATTTGTTCTTTTTATCATATGTTTGTGTGTGTATTTGTTCTTTTTTTTTTTTTTTTTTCAATGCTATTTTGGTTTTCACTTTTTGGAGCTAGCCTTATGAAAACTTTTGTTGTATCAAAAGATTGCAAATGCGTAATATTAGTGGACAATATATAAATCTTAACTTGGAATGATTGGAAAATTATAACACTAAACCCACAAAAAGAGCCATGCATGTGTGGAATGCATGCAATGAGGCTAGTTAAAAAATAAAAATGCTTATTAGTTATATATCAAATGAAGCTGAAATGATGGTGATACAAAGCACAAATGCCGAAAATGTGTTTCCAACTTTTCTGAATAATTCATCATTAAAGCTTTTGCCCAGATATCATACACATGCTGGTTTCATTTCCAAGACAGTTTCTCCCCTTAGCAACTCTGCTTTAGCATCTTACTTTTAGGAAGAAAATACTAGAAAATAGGCAGGATAGTATACCCATGTCGCAGATATAGAAAACAAAATTGACAATCTTTCCTTTTTCTTGTTGCTCTGATCATATTTACAGAACATTGTGGTGAATTAACTAAGTTGGTCCCCCCGACTTCATATCTTTCTCGCACATACACTAATATATATAAGTTCTATGTATTTACAAGATTTCTTTGAAGGAGGACTTTAGCTTGTTCACCACAGTCAACAGAGAGGAATTTCCTTCACAAGCTTCTGTTAATACCTCGAACCTCTTCTCCATACTGCTTCTCTCCAGTGGTGAACCATTTTGGTCAGGCATTTGAGATGTGGTTAGCTTGTTATATTGGATAAGATTCAACATCATTCTCTGTAACAACATTCCACAATAAACAATTAGAAAACTTTCCCTCGTGTACTTCTCTAGAAATTGCCCTCTCTATGTTCATTGACATGTAATATTTCCACTTCTATCTAAATACATTCAGTTTGTTTGACCCACTCATTTTACCAGACTCCTCTGGAGTTTGATAGATTTATTAGGGGAAAAAAAAAAAAAGAGTACCTCATGGTGCGGCTTCTGGGAGTAGTCTCGCAATAGAGATTTTACAAGCTTGTTGCGCAGTGATAACTTATCAACAGTGTAAGAGTTAAAGATAAAAGAAGAAAGGTGGTGGAGAACCAGTGTATTTGCAACTGATCCTCGAGTTGCAGCCCTGTCAAGGGCACCAGAATTCCATGACTTCAAATACGCCTCCAAAATACCAGCATTGTCCTGTAAAGAAACCGGTTAAAAATTTTAAAGACATTTACATTAATTTATCATGTATTTTAGAAGCTTTTCTGCTCAAAGTAGAAAAATACATGCAATGAGAAAGAGAAGCAGTTTTCCAATTAAACAAGTTGACAATTAGGCATTCATACCTCAACAGGTTCTAGGTATCCTTTGGCCTGGGCAATGCATTTCTCAAGAGGTGGTAGAAGATCAAGAACACGAGCATTAGATAGCATATTCCAGGCCGCAAGTCGTACAGGAGCTTCAACATGACGGTGTAGATAAACTGCTACTTGCCGGGCAAAAATCAAATCACCATAAGATATGGCAGAAAACTGCTCCACAAGAGTTTCAATAAAGGTTGAGTAACTCTCAAAAATCTCAGATTGAAACATTAAGACCTCAAAATTGTTTTTATTCCTAGATTCTGGCAATAAATCTGCATTCCTCTCCAAAATGACGTCAACACTTATACTGGTCCTCGCTTGGTCAAGAAGTTGCCCATAGATATCTTGCAAAGCTTCATAAACATCCCTGCTCTTTTCATCTTCAAGCACACCCATTCCAACAAGTAAGATTACAGATAAAGAATGGAATTTCCAAACTGATGGAACGCTCTGAACAGGAGAGGGGACATCAGTGGAATTGAAAGTGGAAATTGCTTCTACACCTAGATTAAAGAAAAGTCCACCTTTAGCAACTTCAAACAAACTGTTAGGGTCCTGCACAAGATTTTGTGACTTATCTTTTTGCAGGCCAGCATGCTTACTATCACAGATGGTTGAGATTGGACTAAGAAACCAGTGCATTGGAAGTGGCAGTCTCTGGTGAGCCCACTCTACTACTAAAGAAGAACAATCTTGACTATTCTTATTTGATGTGTCCACGTCCTCATATATGGTATCCAGACCAACACTACCCTTTTTAAATGGTTTATTTCCAGAACTGTTGTGGCCCACATCTTTTAACTTTTTCTTTGTAGATAACCATCTGTTCTTGAAGTGAGAAGCCAATGTTTCACTGAAAACCAGGTAGTCCTCTTCTTTATATTCCCACACAAATGGTTTAAATCTCTTATCAAGGTGGAGAAAACGTCGAGTACAGAGATCAATGAACTTTAGAACAGGGATATGGAATAAAACATTTATTGCCTTTTCCACAATAACCCTATCCCTTGGGCCAGCAGTCAAACATACAAGCAAGGCAGAATTGATCCTTTGCATACTAAAGGTCATTTCTTCAACAGTTGGTGTATCTGTAGAAGACTCAAACTGAAAAGTTTCAAGCAAGTATATGAGAAATCCTGCATCTATTTGTGTCAACAGAACAGATGCAGACCAAAATCCTCCACCAGAGGCACCCCAGCCGACACCCAACCCTGGAGCAGGGCCTCCCCTGCCAAATATCTCAATGGACTGAACAAGGTGCCACTCTGAAGCAACTAACTTCATAAAAGTATTCAACAGACTTCTCAATTCAACCATAGAACCCTTAAGTATCCCATCCTCAAGTGTTTTCCCTTCTCTTGAGATGCTATATTCTTGGGAAGAACCATGGATGTTATTCTTGGCTAGCTGGATCAACTTATCAATGTTTACAACAACCTGGACAATTCCATTAAGGCAACATACAGAAGCCAATGATGTTTCACAGTTACTTTGTTGTCTCAAATAACATAGTGCCTCAATGAAAGAGCTAGCAGGATGCTCTGAACTATTGGCACCTGAAAAGCTCAAAATTCCATTTTTGACAATTTCGAGCCCAACCTTAGGAACAAACTCTGGCAGCCATGGCACGACTCCACCATGCAGGTTAACCCTATCCTCTGGGATCACCCCTTCAAGCACTCTCGAAATCATGTTCATGACAGCTGAATACACCCACAACAAGGGAGTCAGAGAAAAATCTTGGGTGATAAAGTCCCTCCCTAATCCTTTTTGCCATTCAAAGAGTTTAGACATGTGTGGATCACTATTCAACGCCATCCACTTCATTGCTAAATCAACCATTGGACCAACACAACTCCAAGACCAGACCTCTGTATTATCACCAGCACGCTCCTGAGAAAAGAGATTTGGAAGTCTTCTAGCCAAAGCCTCAAGAACAAGGTATGCCTCCTTAGAGATGGAAGCAAATTCAGTAAGAACATTGTACTGTATAAGTTTTTCAACTGTAGGTCGATTCAGCCACAAGCACAAGGCAGGGAAAATATCTGAAAAGTATGATATACAATATCCATACTGAATGCAGACCTTCCAAAAACGTAATTGTTCAACCATCAAAGCTGATGAGAGTTTACAGTTTTCTCTTCCTGATTTTATCCAGTGGTCAAGGGAGGGAACACATTGATACAAATGCCATGTCATAGTTCTGAAAGTCCCTTTCTTTAAAAATTCAATACAAGTCTTCTTGTTGCATCTAGCCAAAACCTTGGTTTTTTATATGAAAAAACAGTACAATAGTATCAGTTTATCTAGCATAAATGCAGGATCACTCACAATCTACTAAGAAACACTAAAAAAACAACTCTCCTAAAAAAAAGTAATAAAATCACTTACCTTCAAAAGAGTAACTGAAATTATTTTTGAAGGATGAATTTGTATGTTATCTTTCATAGTAAATCTGCGGACAACTGTTTCAACAAGCCTTTGGCATTTCATGATTGCAGTTGCACCTGCTGGCGAATGCCTTGCTATTCCAACAAGTATAGAGATTATGCATTCTTCTAATGCTGTTGTAAGGTCTGTCTGAAACCATTTAAATGAAAACCTATTAGAAACTAAAACATGAAGTACACTAAACACCTCAGATTGTGGGAAAACCATTCCTACAGTCACATGAAGCATGATAGAGAAGTTCAAAAGAAACGTGCCAAAAAAATCACAACATAAATGATGCCTTTTCCTTGATGATTGGCGTGTTTGACAAATATCAATACAACAACCACATTTACACCAGAATACTCTAATAAAAAAGTTTGCCCTTATTTATTTAAATATGAAAATCAATTAGGAGATAGACATTTTCTTTTTTGTGAATAAACTAAGTTACTATATTATTCTCCTTAAGGGACAGTCAAGGTAGTCAAAGGTGAAAGGTGATCTTAAGGCGCCTAGGCCTCGTATGCCTAAGGCATGAGGCAAAAAAAAGGTGCTTGCATGATTAAAACAAGGTGCCAAATTCTTTTTTTCTTTTTTTCCTTTTAGATAGGTTCTAAATCATATGTACCTACTACCTAGTGTATTATAATCATGTGTTTTGAAACATGTTGCATGAAGAAATTAGGTCTATTGATTGATATTAAAATAGGCTTAACATGGTTTAGGCTCAATTACTTATTCTAACAATATGTTTTTACAACAAGCTTCTTGATGCGGTCACTTCTATAAATTGATTAATCGAATAATAAGTTCTCCAAGAAGTTTCTATAAATTAATTAATCCAACGACCATTACAAGCTTCTATAAACTAATAATCCATTAATAGGTTTTACAACAAGTTTCTATAATTAAAAATAATAATAATAATAATAATAGAAATTAAATAAATAAAAAACTGAGGCTCTTGCCTTAGTTCCTTTTTCATGGCTTAAGGCAGTCCCCTTGCTTGGCTAGGCTCTAAAAGCGAGTGCCTCACTAAAGGTGCCTCATCTTAGAGCATTAGTGGTGACTAGGCAAGCACCCAGCTTGCCTTTGTCTACCATGGGTACAGTAAAACAATAAAAAATTGACAGCATGCACATGTATATGACCGTGTGTGTGTGTGTGTGTGCTCATTCACGAACATGTGTCACAACATACATGCACACAAACCCAACACACAAGTGCACACATAAATTGATAAATGACATTGCGTTTAGCAAATATGGAGTTTCTGTGCCCAGCAGGCACCAGATGCCCAGAATTTTCTTTTATAAAGCCCAGAATTCATATTTTTATACCACAGAATTCATATTTGAATACCATATTATGGGAAAAATAAGATATTTATTCGATATTCATTAAATCCTTTTCAAACTTGACTTAGCAATGTCAACTATCTCATGGTCTCACTTAAGTATTTTGACAATAGAGGAAAGATGAGCTAGACAAACATGAAGACTGCCGGAGGAGGAAGGATTTTTATAACTCAGAAGAAGTGTCTGGTTCTCTTTCATAAATCTAGAACAAGTAGCAGAGACCTTGGTCTGTTTAATTATAGCTGACAAAAGGAGACAATAAGAAACGTCTTTACTATTATCATTTTTACCTCCAATAGATAGCGAAGCCTTGGAAGGATTCCCATCCGGACTAAACCTGCAGCAAAATCCTGTCCAGCAACCACAAGATCATCCTGAATAGTATGTTTCCCCTCAGACTCATCTTCCACCACATCCTCTTCAACAGGAATAATATTAGAAGGCTTAGCACTGTACTTCCAAAATCCACCATGTAGAAAACCAACATCAATCTCTGGTTTACTTCGGAACACAGGGGCAGTAAAGATTTCCTTCTCATAAGTCGATATTTTCTGGAAACAGAATACATTAAATTGAACTTAGAATAATATTGATAAAAAAATAAAAAATTTAAATGAAAATTCAAAAAAAAAAAAAAATTATTGTACCTCCGAGATCTCAAAGAAGTTCTCGTTCACATCACAGCTTAATATACATTGAATAACTTTTGCACAAGCTAGAACTACAGAGTTATGGTTATCATCAAGAGATATCCTATAAATTAAAAAACAATATATATTAATTAAATTGCAACATTTATAGCCAAGGCTCAAAATATGGTTATAAATTAATAAATAGAAGGGAAAAGAAAATTAGAAAACCACTATTTTCATAAATAAGAACCATTGTATACCAACAAAGAAACAAGAAATATACTTGGACATACATATAAAGCAACAAAAGAGAGCATGATGAGTAGGTTTTTTTTCCAGAAAAATAATACCATATATTCATGAATTAATGATAGCATATAAGATTCATTTAAATTAGGTTTCTTTCCTTTTGTGATCCAGGATATGACAAAAGATTCAGGATAAGTTGTATTGCATGTATTTGATGAATTATAAGAAAACTAGTGGAAATCTAGAGATAATATTATGCCTCTTGAAAATATTATTATAAATGTAAGCTTCCCAAAGGCATAGTATAATAACATACACTGATAAAACAATGGAAATCAGCAATATAAGCATTCAGATGGTATTCACCTCAGTGATAAAACAAGCTCAGGTTCTGGGCCAAGTGCAAAAGCCCAGATAGCCTCCCAGTCAGTAGATCTGTCAAGTTTGTTAACATCTCCCAAAGTAGATCCAACTGGCTTCTGATTAATATTATGTAACGCCTTATCAAGAACTGAGAAGATCAGATGCAAAGCAAGGGCTCGTTGTCCTGGAATCTGAAATGGCCAAACATAGACAAGAACAGAAGAGGAGAACAAGCAAAAAAATATATCAGTTGTGATAATTAATATTTCATTAGGAAACCATTTTTGTGAGTAATTTATTATATATCAGGAAAGCATAAATATCTTACATTGCTTGGCTCAAACATCAGCAAAATTTATAATACAGCTAAATCAAACAGAATACCATTCAAAAATCATGCAATCAGAACATAAACTGACCACACTTCGACTGAGTGCCACCGCTTCTTTGATTGTGTAACCTGATGCACCAGGATCGCCCTCTGTCCGCAGGAAGTCCCGCTCTGAAACGTTATCAACACTATGCCTATTCTGAACAGAAATATCACCTAGAGCAAAAGAAATAAAGAAGAAATTGATCAATATCATATTGAGGCATGCGTTATTCCTTGATCTTAAATCAAACGAATACTATTGTACTTCACATTATCTAGACAGAAAATATTACTAGTTCGCTAGGAATTTTATTGTCAAAACACATGAAAACATTTTGACTAAGAAATCAAGTCAAACAAATATTTCTGTTAATAGGTAAAATAATGATTTTTAAAGAGAAACAAAACTATAAAAACATAATATTAAAAACAAAACTTTTTTGTTAATAGTTAATGCTTTTCGTTTCGAACTATCTCATACAAAAGAAAGTTGAATGGCAATAGAGAATAGGGTTAAACATTTAAAACTTCAAGTTGTAATTATTATCACTAATTATTATTTTGAACTTTAGTTACTCTATTTTTTTTTTATAGTTACTCTGTATTATCACTTATTAACATAAAATATGCTTACAAATACAAAATATACATAAAAAATAAATGAAATTATTTTGATCATCATGCCACAACTGTGTCACAGACGTGTCTTAACCTTGTTTAAAAAAAATCCCTAGACATCTAGGCAACTGTGTTCGATACAGACATGCTAAGCATTTTGCCATGCTTGTGCTTCCTAAGGCATAGCCCTACTACATGCGAGATATACAATGGGACACCCTAAAAGAGACAATAGCCAAGTTGAGCATCTAAAGCTCCAAGTGTCAATAAAAATCAAAAAATCAGAAGTAGAATACAGCCTGGCAGCTTGTTCCCACTCATAAAGAGTTCCCAAAAGGCTGAGCCTTTAGTTGGATCTCCAAATTTCCAAGAGTTCTCTTTCTTCAAAAGCATATCCATTCCTTTCTCTCCATATACTCCACATCAGATATAAAGGAATGGCCACCAAAATTTCAGCCGGAGTCTTTTTGCCAAAAACCCCTCTCCAACAAGTCAAGGAGTGAGGCATCGATTTTAGCATTACCCAATTCACTCCTAAAAGACAAAAAAAAAAATCCATAAATTTCTGGCTACCCCAACACAAAGAAATAGATAACTTATGGACCCCCTATCTGATTTTCACATACAACACCAATCTATAATAAGTATAACCCCTCTTCCTCAATTTATCCAATGTTAAGATTATACCTTTCACTGTTGTCCACAAAAAATAAATAAATAAATAAAATAAATGCAACACGAGGTGGAGCTGGACACACCAAATAGTTCTCCATAGAAATAGCTTGTCTTTTTTTTTTTTTTTGGTAAATTCTCCATAGAAATAGTTTGTCACCCCGTTCTCCACACCTTATACTAATAATTTATTTTATATCCCTAGTTTTTTGAAAAGGACCACACCATCTTGTGCTCCTAGCCTATTTTTTTTAGTAAAGCTAAGTTGTAAACAATTCTTCCAAGAAAAAATCTATGGACTCTAGTTACCAATCTTGAACGGCCAGAATAAAAGAAGAATTCCACTGGATAATACCATTTGAGACATTCAAGTAGTCCACCATTGTTGCTTCTGTATTCCCAGCAATTTGGAAAAGCTCTATTATCCCCACACCAACAATCATACCAAAATTGACTGAATCCTAGTGCCATTTCCCACCTCAAAAATGGATAAAATCTTGGCCTATATATTTCCAAAGGCTCATGCCTAAAATGGCTTCTATCATCAAGCTACAAGACATCTCATTACTACGCCTTTTTTATATATATAATATAAGTAACCTTTTTTCTTTTTACGAATAAGGAAGTTTTATCAAGGAAACTCAGTATATAAGATATATACTAAGGGAGAAAATAATCAATATAATCATTTTTTTATATAAGTATAATCATTTAGCCTTGAAATGCAGAATAAAGTGATATAAAAGATCATTACTACTTGAATAAGTAGAATAGTTAAAATCATGATTGGAAATTCCATTTACTTAAACATTAGTGTCCAAGCATCAAGCAGTATCTTTAACCATGTAATGGTTTGCATGATGACAATAAAAAAAGGCTCGCCCAATTTAATAAACCAACATTAAGAACAAATAAGAAACAGTAATGACTAAATCTTGCTCATCTGAGGTAACAATCTGCAGAACTTGAGATAAATAACATGGTTGGATAAACAATGAAAAGCCATATGATATCATTTAAAAAGTAAAACAACAGTAACAAGTAGTTGGCCTTACCACTCCCAGGTACCTGGACAAAATCATTCTCAATAACAGTCCCTTCCAAGGAAAATCTTAAGTCCCTTACAGCCTCAACTCTTTCACTCCAGGCACTCCACAACCTGCTACTGGTTGTGCCTACTAACTTCTGTACTTCACCTTTGTCTTGCCTACTTTGTGTATCTTTAGTGTTTGTTGTCAACATACTAGAGAAATCACTGTCAGAATGTGCAAAACCTTTTGCATCTTGGGTATTCCTGTTCTGGGGATTACTCACTTCACCATCGGTGCCTGCTTCTGAGCTTAAGCCATTCTGGATTTTCAGTTTGTCTTGACCTCTCTTTTTTAGTGCTTTTATAATTGCAGGGTCCATTTTCTCCATTATCTCTGCCTGTGCTTCAGCAATCTCATCAGGTGACATTTCCTGTAATCGGGCACAATTCTCAGCATTGATCTGACTCTCAAGAGATGTGGACTCTTGTTCATTACCAAAGTTGTTGGACTTGGAACTAGAAACTATGTTTGATTGCTCTCGCCTTCTTATAACCTCTGGAAAATCAACACCGGCATTATTGGTTCCTAATTCTGAGTTTAAGCCTTTCTGCCTTTTCAGTTTGTCTTGACCCCTCTTTTTTAGTGCATTTATAATTGCAGGGTTCATCTTCTCCATTATCTCTGCCTGAGCTTGAGCGATCTCATCAGGTGACATTTCCTGTAATCGGGCATGATTCTCAGCATCAATTTGACTCTCAAGAGACATGGACTCTTGTTCATTACCAAAGTTGTTGGACCTGGAATTAGATACTGTGGTCGATTGCTCCCGCCTTCTTAGAACCTCTGGAAACCCAATACTGTCATATTCTGTTCTCTCCAAACTAAGATGGTTGTTTTTGGACACAAATTCTTGTTCGCCCTTGAAGTCAACTGGGCTGGCATCTTTAACATTCTCCTTCAGATTTGGTTGGTTCAAGTTCTCTAATTCCATGTCAGTAACTGAACTAAAACATCCATCCTCCGACACACTTCTCATGGCCTCACCAGATTTATATTGATGCCCACAGGCATGTATATTTGGTTCTACATCCATTTTTCTATCTTTTTTAGTTTTCTGAGTGCATAAGAGATTTTCTTCCACTATATTGGCCATGGATAAATTATCGCCCGGGACAATCTCCCTCCAACTGTTGAAATCCAATCCTTTTTTCTCCCTCCTCTGCACTGGATTGGCAAAAGGCGCTATTGGCTCAAAGTTCATTAAACTTTTAGCTTCCTCATCATCCTCAGTATTGTCACTATCTTTATATTCCTTTACGCTACCTATTGGACCCCAATGCTGGTTATTAAATTTAAACATCAGTCATTCTCAAAAACAAATAAATAAATAAAAGGTATTCTTTATTCTCAGAATAAAATAAAAAGACACATAAAGACACCTTTGAACCACATTACAACCATAATTCTCAATTTAGTAGCTGAACAAATAAACAGAAATAATTTGTCAATGTTTAGAGCCCCATTTCTATTTTACTATTTTTTTTTCCTAAAAAAATAACCAATGAGCCCTGGCTCAAATAGCACTTGCTCCTCCAATAATAATTGAAGGAGAGCAAGGTCGTTCAAAACCTATTGGGTTTATATGTAACTTACCAGTTAAAAATAACCCAGCTAAGTCAAATTTCTATATTCATCAACAAATCCAAAGTTAATTCCATACATTTCCCACATTTTATCAGCAACCAAACTAGTACTTACTAAAAAAACCCCATCTTTCTAGGTCTCAAAGATAATAGTTATTTCTTCCATCCCTACACAATGAAGTTTAATTTCACAAATTCTATTCTATTTCCAAGAGACAAAGTACCATTTCACAATAAAAGCTTTCATTTTTTCATTGTTCTTCGGCATTAGCATTAATTGCTAGGCCCGTCAAGGGTAAAAGCCCCTAGATTACCCGGCAACTAGTTCTAGCAAGTGGGATCAATTGTCCATAGGTTTTTCTAACCAGAGGCAAGTCCAAAGGGCCCTACATTATCAAAAAAATAAAAGTTTTCATTTTTCACCAGTATTTGAAGATCAATTATCACTACTTGGTAAAATAAGATTTTAAATAACGCAATACCACGTACACGTTTTGCCCTAATTCCTTCGTTTTCCGCATCATTTAAAACCAGTTATCATTCAAGGTAGTACTACCATGTACTCCTCCTGCCCTAATTCCAAGACAAGAAGTCCCATTTCACAATAAAGCTCTCACTTTTTCACCATTCCTTTAAAAATCAGTTATCATTCGTTCCTTACTAGAATAATTTTTTTAAGTAACGCGATACTATGGACACATTTTTCTACAATTCTATATCATAGTAAGGCTTTAATTTGTTATACGCATCATTTAAAATCAGCTATCATTCAAGGCAGCACTACCATGTACTCCTTTTGCCCTAATTCCAAGACAAGAAGTACCATTTCACAATAAAGCTTTCATTTTTTTTCACCATCATATAAAAATCAAATATCATTCCTTCCTTACTAGAATAAAATTTTAAATAACGCGATACCATGTACACATATTTCTACAATCCTATATAGTAGGGCTTTAATTTGTTTTCCACATCATTTAAAAAATCAGCTATCATTCAAAGTAGTACCATGTACTCCTTTTGCCCTAATTCCAAGTCAAGAAGTCTCGTTTCACAATAAAGTTTTCACTTTTCAACATTTGTTTAAAAATCAGTTATCATTCATTCCTTACTAGAATAAAATTTTAAATAACGCGATACCATGTACACATATTTCTACAATTCTATTTAGTAAGGCTTTAATTTTTTTTCCACGTCATTTAAAATCAGTTATCATTCAAGGTAGTACCATGTAATCCTTTGCCCTAATTCCAAGTCAAGAAGTCCCATTTCACAATAAAGTTTTCACATTTCACCGTTCGTTTAAAAATCAGTTATCATTCCTTCCTTAATAGAATAAAATTTTAAATAACGCGATACCAAGTGCACATTTATTTTCAACAATTCTATATAGTAAGGCATTAATTTGTTTTCCGCGTAATATAAAATCAGCTATCATTCAATGCAACACCATTTTCACATTAAATTTAAAACCAGTTATCATTGGTTTTTTCGCCGAAGTGACACTGAATGAATAAACAGGGTAAAAGTGAAGAGAATGGCGAAATTACCGGGCCGTGGGAGCGGTGGCGAGCGACGGGGAAAGGGAGGACGGAGAGCTTGGGAGGCGCAGTGGGAGGCGGAGGGTTATCAGAGATTCCTTTCTCGACGATTGAACCGATCAAGCTGTTCGAAACGACGCCGACGCCGTCGTCGCCGCCGATTTGGAGCGAGCTGGCGCCGAAAACCTTGGAGCGAGATGAGGCCTTGGAGTCTCTGCGTTTGGGTTTTTGTTTTTTGTCCATAACTGAGTGAGCGAGTGAATGAGAGAGTGAAAGGTGTGGGGTTTGTGAAGAGAAGGGTTTATGGAGTAGGGGAAAGAAAAGGGAGGGGTGAGGTGAGAGAGGTTTTGTGAAGACTTGGACTTGGCGCGGGCTTAATTTGCTGTATAGGCTAATAAAGGTTTTTTTTTCCTAATCGGGAAAAAAAATTTCTTTTCGTTTTTTTTTTCTTAGAAATAAGGTGATGGAAAATGACATTCAACTTTGATATTTTGGGGAAAAATGATTAGAAACCATGAAACTGTTTTAAAACCGCCAAAATCGTGTTTTAAACCTACGATTTTACAATTTTAACTAAAATCGTATTTTAAAAACATAATTTTAAAATGCAGTTGATATGCAATGTGCAATAAAGAGCATATGCTAAGATTTTATGTTTTAAACAAACTTGGTTATATAAAAGGAGTTCGAAGGTCATGTTCAACCTTCAAACATACAAATAAATGAAGCCATTTCTAGTATTAATGTTTTCAAACTATCACTCATTCACACGTATGAGGATTCAAGAAGGATGTTAAGAACTTGAATGGTGAGTTTGTAGAGGTTGAAATCTGACAAGACGAGAAATAATGGGGACGATAATTAAGGGTACTAAGTTTGAATCTTGAGTTCATTAAAAAGAAACTTATTGATATGTTGAAATCCACATTAAAAATGGCTTAAAGTTGGCAAAAAGGCTACAGATTACAAACATAGGAAACAACCTATTCTTATTCGAATTCATAAATTTGTGGATAAAGGAAAGGGTGATTTTTTTTTGTTGGGGGGGGGGGGGTGGCGGAGAAAAAGGGTGATGGTTAATACTTAATACTTCATACATATGTGATAGAAACTTGGTATATATTAAAGGACTTTGAAGGTCAAGCCTAACCTTCAAACATACAAAATAAAGCCACTTTCTAGATATCAGTTTTCAAGCTATCACTCATTTACACGGACGAGGATTCATGAAGGAATATTACAAATTCAATTAGAGAGTTTATGGAAGTTTTCAACCTATCACTCATTTGCACAAAAAAGTACATGGTGTATCATTCATATGTAACATCTTTCTCACATAGAGGTAGATTCACGTGCTCATAACCACCATTTTACAATAGAGTGGTTACATATGGCTTATAGTTGTAGTCTAATATATATATAGAACTTTTCCCATTTACACAAAAGTGGATTTTCCATATCCATGGACACAAACATTTTTCACAATTGCAGTTACATCATCTTCTGATGAGAATAATTGGTTGAGCCAACTTTGGTTTAAGAACTAACACAATGTTAAGTTCCATAATTGACACTTACATACATGATAGGATTAAGATAAAATTTTAACTTATGACATCCACTCTATAATTATTGTTCTTATTATCAAGATAAGACACCAATCGCTTTTCGTCATAAGCGGGTTTCAAATATCAATCTCTTATACCCCCGATTATATTACATAATTAATAGTTATGTAATTTATTTATAATACATTTTAATCAATCATGTATATATGGATGATCCTTCTTAAAAATGTATATATGGATGATTGGAGGGTCTTCTTACCAATGAATAAAACTTCCATTTACCATGTATCACACAACACTCCAACTTTCCAAGTTTAAGCCAAGTCAAACCAAATCAAAACAATCCATGTACTCAACTGTCCCTCTTATTACCGTAATAGTCTAAGAGCATCCACGGTAGTGGAGCTAAATTTTTAGCTTTTTATCTACACAAAAAGTCACTTTATTTACTTTACCTTCTCACATCCTACAGTAGTAGAGCTATTTTAGCTTTTAACACAAAAAAATAATATAAACACTACAATAAAATAATATTTCATTCAACCACCAACACACAACCACAACCACCATCAAACCCATAAAAATCATTGCACAACCAAAACCCCACCGTGCCCATCAAAACCAGTAAAGAAGAACAAAACAAAAACCCAAAAAAATCAACACAGCCAAACCGAAACCCATGCTTGATACTCTGTTCGATACAGTATGGCTGACGAGACCTAAGTCAAGGGGCATGGTTTCACGGTCTTCACCGACAAATCAAAATCGAAGCAATGTAGCACAATGGATTCATCTCAACTCAATCGCTCGAAACAAAGAAAAACGCTACCAAAAATTCCACTACATATATATCATAGATAGTGATGATGAGTGCAAAGCAAAACAGAATGCTCCAATTTGAGGCAGGTCGGGTAATGTGGGACCCAATCGGAGCTAAAAATGGAGAGAGAGAGAGAGAGAAAACAAAACATATCGAAAATGACATAAAGAGAGAGTGTGTGTGTGAAAAGGAAAAAACGGGGGTTGAGAAGTGAGAGAGGAAAAGTGGGGAGAGAGGGGTCTATGGTGGCTAGGCTCATGCAGATCGACGATGGATCTATGGAGGAAGAAAGAAGAGTCCGTGGAGGAAGAAAGAAGAGAGGGAGAGGCAGTAAGGAGAGAGACACAAAGAAAGGAGAATGAAATACAAAAAGAATAAAAAAAAAAAAAAAGTAATGTGATCGGCAAAATAATTTTTTTATTAGCTTTCAACTACCGTAGTCATATATATCTATGCACTACGTTTAGCTCCACTGCTGTAGTATGGATATTTGCTTTTTGGTGCAGCTAATTTTAGCTACACTGTGAGTGCTTAATAGAAAACATTTTCCCTCAGTTTCCCTCCCATTTTCCCACGCTTTCCCGAGAAACAAGAAGAAAACAAAACAAAAATCAAACACCCATCTCATCTCTCATCTCTCATCGATGGCAGATTGGTCACAACTCCCCAAAGACCCCCTAGACTTAATCGCAAAACACCTCGACAGCCCATTCTACCAGCTCAACAAACTCCGTTTACGATCCGTCTGCTCCTTATGGCGGTCCTCCATTTCCGACCACCGTCCCCGCCGCAGCCGCATGCCTTTCGTCCCAAACGACGGATTCGTCACCACCAATCAGTCCACCTTCGCTTTCCACCTATCCAAACGCACCATATTCCTCATCACCCTCCCCACCGATAACAACAATTCATGGCTCATCAAAACCGAAGAATACCACCCAAGTCAAATGTAATTACTAAACCCACTTTCGAGTACCCAGATCAAGTCTCTGCCTTTGGATTCCCCAAAGGTGATAAATTTGTTGAATTTCAGAATTTTGGAACTGGGTCATGAATATGTTCTCCATGAATATTTTCTCCATGACATGAATTTTAAGCCTTTTGGTAACTCATCTTTAGGAGACGTGTCGAGTTCGCACATGGAAAAGGCTGTTTACCTTAGTTTAGGTTCCGAAAACGAAACTGATGATTTTGCATTGCTTAAAATTCATTTTTCTGGGAAATTGGCTATGTTCAAGTCTGGGAATAAAAACTGGTGTATAATTGATGATATGCCTTTGGTTCATGATAAGCTTCCGCCATACGATGATGTTGTTTTGTTTAGAGGCGAGTTTTATGCTGTTGATAATACTGGGAGGACTGTTCTTGTTGGGTTGTCGTCGAATTTGAGTTTGGTTGCAGGGTCTGTGTTTGGTGGTTATAAGAAGTTTTTGGTTGAGTCTGTTGGTCAATTGTTGTTGGTTAATGTGTGTTTGAGTGCGGTGTCTGACGACGTGGATGGTGGTGCTAAGGATGTTGATGAGGCTTTTTTAGATAGGATTAGTGGGGGGAGGATGGTGCGGTTTAAGGTTTTCGAGTTGGATTGGGAGGGGAAGAAGTGGGTGGAGGTGAAGAGTTTGGGGGATCGTGTGTAGTTTTTGGGAGACAATTGCACATTTTCCGCCCCAGCTTCAGTGTTGTCGGGTTGTAAAGGGAATTGCATATTTTTCACGGGTAACTTCAATGGGAACTGCGAAGAAGGTGGTAGCAGTGATGGGGTTTTCAGGAATAGGGAAATAGGTGTATTTGATTTAGATAATGGAAGTATTAAACCTTTGGGGGATTATCCAGAATATTTGAAGCTGTTTTGGCCTCCTCCTGCTTGGGTTGCATCAACAACGTTGGGAGTAGGTATTTTTCTTGGTGTAATGAAATCTTTACTTCTTTAATTTGGTTCACAGGTTACTCTTTTCATATTCATTTTCATGCTTATTTTGTGAATCCATTAGTCATGCAAAGCTTTAATGGGATTAAGTGTTTAGGATGCGAAGTATTTGTGGGAAAGTGTTAGGAAATAGAAATGAAATGGCTAGTTTTGAGGTAGTCTACCTCCATAATAAGAGAAACAGATTGAGAGAAGAGAATCTAGAAAGAAAATAAAGGAATGTGCATTATTCAACATTATGGCAGTTTACAAAGGCTACAGGTATTTATAGGAATGCTTATACAAAGTATTGGCCAATTGAGGCTAAAGAACGACTAACTGACCGACCAACTGCATAATAACCACTAAATTCTTAACTAGCATAGGTTAAACTATCACTTAACAGCTTATCAACTAACTAGTCACTTATCAAGCAGTTAATCGTGCACTAGTCAAGGTTGCACATGGATTGCTCATGAGCTTATGCCAGGCTCATGACACTACCTCTTTCCAAGCACATTGCCCGCAAGGTCAGGATATTGCTGTTGAGCATTGCGAAGAATTTTTTTAAGTTGCATCTTCTTCTTGAGTGCCTTGCCACTGGATCAAAACTGCACTGACTGCCTGATCCTGTAATTTCTTCCTTCTCCTTTGCAAAATAGCTTTAGGCTTGGAGTGAAATGGTAAGTCCAGCTTATAAGGTACTTCTCCTACTTTTTGGATTAATTTGAAAGGTCTAAAGAACCTAGGAGAGAGCTTGAGATTCCTTCTAGTTGCTAGTGATTTATGCTTATAGGGCACTAACCTAAGGAACACCCAATCATCAACAAAACACTCTCTATCTGTTCTTTTCTTGTCAACTTGTAATTTGATCCTCTCCTATGCTGCTACAATATTTTGATTGAGATGAATGAGAATAGCCTCCCTGGTTGTCAAGTGTGCATCCACAACTTGGCCTCTGTTGAAGCATGGAAGTTGGTATTGTACCAAAACTCTGAAAAGGGGAGCCATGTTGACCATTGCTTGGGAATTGGGATGTTCACCAGCATAGCATCTTAGGTAACCCTCCAGTCCCTTGTTAATTATTTCAGTTTGCCCATCTGTTTGCGGATGATAGGCAGTAGACATTGCAATAACAGCACCCTGCAGCTTGAACAACTCCAATGAAGGTAGAATACTAGAATCCCTTTCACTGACTATGGATCTTGGTAATCCATGCAATTTGAAGTCATTTTGCATGGATAATAGGGCTACCTTAGAAGCAGTGTAGGGTTTGTGAGAGGTAAGAGTGGGCATCTTGGTTAACCTATCCAACTATCACAAAGGTCACATCAAAGTTGTAGGACATTAGTAGGCCTTCTATGAAGTCCATGGGAACATCCACCCAAGGCCACTCTGGTTGGACAAGGGCTGTGGCATCCCCATGGGTGCTGTGTTCACAATTTTCTACCTTTGACAAGTAGCAGATTCCCTCAAATGTTTTTTAAAATATGGTTGAGAAGAATTGTAATGGTTGAGAAGAATTGTAATGGTTTCAAATATGGTTGGTGGAGGTTGAAGAAAAAAAGCACTGAGAGGATATTTCTATGCCCATTATTTTTAAACCGGAAGAACTTAAGTTAATTGTTCATTAAGATTTTATTTAAATCCAGTGAATTTCCTGTTGGACTGTACAATTTTGAGTGGCCGCTTATTTAATAAGTTGGTGTACAATCATGATTTTATTTATTACATCACCCTTAAAGAGTATATATGTGATTTTTTTTCTTTTCTTTTCTTGTCTCGTTCATAAATATTACCTTATCATTATAGCATGGTGTGTGAAGGGCTAATTTGGGGACTGCAACGGGTGCAAAATGAATTCGAAGAACCGCGCTTGTAAAGTGAAGATTATTTTCTCGGTTCTGTGGCCCTATGAGGTAAATTTCCAAATAGCTTGATAATTGTTATGATCGGGAGCCATGAATGCTTCTTAACTCATGACTATTTTGGGTTCAAATATTTTATTGTACCTGTTGTTTTGCCTTTGACATGAAGGAGTTTGATCAGTGCATGATTTTTTCCTTAATTGGTTATTAAATTTGTTTGAGTTACTTAAGACTCCCAAGTTATTATAATATTGAGCCAGGCAACTTGGACAAAATTATGTTCCATGTTCCTGTCTAGCAAGGACCTTTAAATTGTTGGTGACTTTTGAAATGCTTGATCATTTCAGTGGACCACCATATGCCATCAGCATGTATTAAATGGTTGTTCTTGAGTGCATATGTGCATGCTGATACAGAAATAACACATCCCCCCCACCACCCCCCACCACCCCACCCCCCCCCCCCCCCCCAGCCCCACAAAAAAAAAAAAAAAAAAAAACAATGCCCAGTTTAGTAATTGCCGTGGAGGCAAAACATTTAATGCCCAATTTAGTATATGCTGTGGATACAACTTGAAATAACAAAGTTGAATAAAATTGAAACTGTTGTCAATTGATTATCCTAGTCTGCATCGACTGCTTTTTATATCGAATCTGCAACTGCTGCTGTAGAATTATTTTTACTTCTGAAATCTAATTAAACTGATTAACTTTTGCCTCTCTCATGCTGTGTCTTATGCGTGGCTGACCCTTGCTGTCTGAGCTGAGCTTTTGAATTCCAATGGTCTTAACAAATAAAGAGTTTCAAATTGTGGTTTGATTTGGTTGTGTTATTTCAACAATTAATTTATTCATAAGCAAGTAAATATATTTTCTTTTGCAGATTGTAGTGAAAGTGCCTGGTGGGTCAAGCAAGAAGAGGAACTTGATCTTCTGAGATGGTTTTTTGGGGGACACAATTTCAGATGGAGTAGTGATGCAAAAGACGCAAGAAGATTATTATTTAGTATTATTTATGTTTGCAAGTTAATTGTATTTTTATGTTTTAGATCCTAGTAATTTATTAGGCTATTAGTATTTTAATTTGGAAGCAAGGTTATTTTTGTAATAAAGCAATTAGAGTTTTCTAACCAAGTAGAACTAGGGTTTAGCAATCCTTTATAAGCAACCTATTGTACTCCTTGAGGAGATAGTTGATATTTAGATGAATGAAAAAAATGGTCATTTGGTCTCTTTTGGTCTTGTGCTAACTCTAGGTCCGCCCTAGGCCAGGCCTAGGTGCTGACTCTTAGGTCATATCCCTTTATTTTATTGTTGTTTCAGTTTTGTTCTGGTTATCTTGCATCAGTTTTGGTATCAGAGCAAACATCAGTATGTCTAAAGCATCCCGCAATCAATTCAAAACCCAAAAAAAAAAAAAAAAATCACTACTGTGTCTTCCACCACTAGAAAGTTATCTTTGTCATTTCCCTACTTAGTACCAAAAAAACTGTCCTATAGGTGGGCTACCCATCAGAAGACTAGATATTCAAGCCAACCAGACTCCAATCCAAAAACCCACAATCAAGTCTCCAAATCCCTTGCAACCACAAAGACAGAGAGAAGAGAAATAAGAGTGCTGCAATTGTGCCACACCACCACCAACAAGCAACCACGTTTAGATTTGGTTGAATCCTTTCACGACAGTTGCTACACATGCCACCACCACCACCTCCTTGAGCCACTACTTCGACTGGTCCTCACCATCACCTCTGTTCCGCGCTGCCACGATTTCAATTTTGCCTAGTGTCACTCCGCTGCAATCTCTTTAGTCTCCATCAATCTAATCTCATAAGGTAACCCACTAGCCTTGTCTAAACCCATTCTCTTTTTTTTTTAAACCCATCAAGCTGGCCTGACCCACTTTTATAACCCAGACCATTTCCTAATTCGACCCATTTGTTAATCAAGTTCCCCTCTCTTGCTTTCGACACATCCAATTAGGATGCCTTTTTTGATTTTAGTATTCCCTGACCCAGTCCAATTAAAACCAACCAACTCGAGTCATTTTTAAAGCCAAGCCTACCTGTGCACATCAAGTGTTCTTCAACTTTGCAGAAATTTTCCATATCAGTGTTTTATGACTCCAAGTCTGAGCAGAAAATGACTGCCTTTGATAGAGAATTTGAGAAGGAGATTAAGGAGGCTGGGAATACACTCCGTAACCCTCCTTCCTCCATTGATGGTCTCCTCACTCTTCTTGATAAAGTCGAAAATTTGTTAGCATATGTGGAGCAAGAACCATCCAAATCAATGCGAGATGCACTTTTACCCTTAGTGAAGGCACTAATCACTAATAAACTTTTGCACTATTCTAAAATGGATGTGAACGTTTTAGTTTTATCTTGCACTATTGAGATTATAAGGATAACAGCACCAGATGCCCCATATAAGGATGAGCAAATGAAAGAAATATTTCAACTGATTTTGGCAACATTTGAAAATATGTCTCATGTGTCTACTCGCTCTTATAAGAAGGTGGTTTCAATTCTTGATACCATTGCAAAGGTTAAGTTATGCTTGGTGATGCTGGATCTTGAGTGTGATGCATTGGTTGTTGAGATGTTTTAAAGTTTCTTGAAGATAATTAGGTCCAACCATCCACCTACTGTACTTTCAGCCATAGAAACAATTATGAATCTAGTCATAGATGAAAGTGAAGACATTTCCTTGGATCTTCTCAGTTCACTTTTTGCTAGTGTAAGAATGGAAAATCAGAATGTTTCACCTATTTTGTGGAAATTGGGGGAGCAAATAATCACTAGGATTAATGCCCAGCTAGAAAAGATATTGGCACCCACTCAAAAACTACCTAGCAAGCTTAAGGTTGCACATGATGTGAAAGTTAAAGTAGTTGAATGTACTTCTAATCAACCCTCCATAGTGCTTAAAGATCTACATCTTGGTGAAGTCGAAGAGGTTAAAACTACATTGTTTCCTATGGTTCATGAGATTCAATACGAGATTATACTGATTCCACACATTGATTTTGTTATTCTAAATGAGTTTGACATGGTGGAGTTCAAGGTTTTTCTTTTCTTTATGCTCCCTAAGGTGATTCCAAACTTGAAGCAAGTGTTACTTATCAGCATCCTAATCCATCAATGCTTTAGAACTCGAGGTCGAGTTTTCTCCAACCAGAGGAGAATGATGTGAGAGACAAAAGAAAATTATTATTTAATATTATTTATGTTTGCAAGTCAATTGTATTTTTATATTTTAGGTCCTAGTAATTTATTAGGCTATTAGTATTTTAATTTGGAAGTAAGGTTGTAATTAGGCAATTAGAGTTTCCTAGCCAATTAGAACTAGGGTTTAACAATCCTTTATAAGCAACCTATTGTAATCCTTCAAGAGAGAGTTGATATTTTGATGAATGAAAAAATGGACGTTCGGTCTCTTTTGGTCTGGTGCTGACTCCAGGTCCGTCCTAAGTGCTGACTCCTAGTGGTTTTTCCTCTTGGTGTTGACTCCAAGCCAGGCTTAAATGCTAACTCCTACGTCATATCCCTTTATTTTATTGTTGTTTCAGTTTTGTTCTGGTTGTCCTGTGTCAAGTAGTATAGTAGGCAAGAGAGTGCTCAAATCCAATGGCTCCTAAAGATATCTTGACCAACAGAGTTCAAATTTGGAAGATACTCGCACCATGTGGTGTGCCTGGCTCACAAATTTCTTTCAATGATGTATAGTTACAGTTATAATATTATAGCCTGCTTTTGCTTTCGATAATGTGCGGTTGCGGTTGGAAGAAGACCGGGAAAACAAAAGAAAGAAATAAGAGAAATTTGATTCATTTAGTGCTCCCATTGTTGTTTCTCCAGCCTATTTTTGTTAAATAATGCATTCTTCTGAATTATTTTACCAAAAAGACCTTGTTGACTATTATCTAGTGGATTGGCAGCTTCCAAGCACAGTGTCATGAGTAGCTATTCTTGAGACTGCAGAGATCCCCCCAGTCCTTTTTGATTCTGCGAAATAAGCATTGCCATCAGCTAGCTGTGACTTATAGTTGAGAAGAATTGTAGTCGTTTCAAATATTGTTGAAGGAGGTTGAAGAAAAAATGGCTGAGGATATTTCTATGCCTATTATTTTTTAACCTGAATAATTGTTGTCGGTGGTACCAGAGGGTGGAATTTAAAACATAAAATCAGAGGTAGACCAACCGTTGATGCAAAGAAGTTTTTGTTAGGTCTCACTAATTTATAGAAGTTTTTGTTACGTCTCACAAGATTTAAGCTATTTCCCAAAAAGTACCTAGACTATCCTTGCTTGAAAGCATTAACAACTTGAAAATAACAGAGCTGAATAAAATTGAAAATACTGCCAATCTGATTATCCTAGTTTGCATTTACTGTTCTTTATATCCAATCTGCAACTGCTGCAGCAGAATTATTTTTACTTTTGAACTCTAATTAAACTGATATACTTTAGCCTCTCTTATGTGTCTCTTGAGGGAGGCTGACCCTTGCTGTATTAGCTGAGCTTTTGAATTCCAATGGTCGTAACAAATACAGAATTTCAAAGTGTGATTTGATTTGGATATGTTATTTGAACAAGTAATTTATTCATAAGCAAGGAAATATCTTTTCCTTTGCAGATTGAAGTGAAAGTGCCTGGTGGCTCAAGCAAGAAGAGGAACTTGATCTAAACATCTTGCTGGGATGGTTTTGTGGGGGACACAGTTGCAGATGGAGTAGCATAGTAGGCAAGAAAGGGTGTGTATATAATGACTCCTAAAGATTGTATCTTGACCAACAGAGTTGAACCATGTTAATGACATACAGATCCTAATTAAAAATTGGGAGACACTCACACCATGTGGCGTGCTTGGCTCATGAATTTCTTTGAATGATGTACAGTTAAAATATTATAGCTGATTTTGTATTTGATAATGTGCTGTTGCGGTTGAAGAGGACCAGGAAAACAGATTCTTGTACATTTTTTTTTTTGATAAACACAGATTCTTGTACATAGTTTTGAGTCTTTACTGTACTTTCTTGGCTACCTCATGTTCTTTTTCCTTGTAATAGTCTTTTTTAAATGAAATTTTAACTTACCTATCCAAAAAACAAAAAAGACCAGGAAAACAAAAGAAAGAAAGAAGAGAAATTAAATTAGTAGCTGAACAAATAAACAGAAATAATTTGTCAATGTTTAGAGCTCCATTTCTATTTTACTTTTTTTTTTCCCTAAAAAATAACCAATGAGCCTTGGCTCAAATAGCACTTGCTCCTTCCATAATAATTGAAGGAGAGCAAGGTCTTTCAAAAACCTATTGGGTTTATATGTAACTTACCAGTTAAAAATATCCCAGCTAAGTCAAATTTTTATATTCATCAACTAATCCAAAGTTGATTCCATATATTTCCCACGTTTTGTCAGCAACCAAACTAGTACTTACTAAAGAAAACCCCATCTTTCTAGGTCTCAAAGATAATAGTTATTTCTTCCATCCCTACACAATGAAGTCTAATTCCACAAATTCTATTCTATTTCCAAGAGACGAAGTACCATTTCACAATAAAAGCTTTCATTTTTTTCATTGTTCTTCTGCATTAGCATTAACTGCTTAGTCCATCAAGGGTAAAACCTCTAGATTACCCGGCAACTGGTTCTAGCAAGTGGGATCAATTGTCCATTAGGTTTTTCTAACAAGAGGTGAGTCCAAAGGACCCTACATTATCAAAAAAAAAATAAACGCTTTCATTTTCATCAGCAGTTGAAGATCAATTATCACTACTTGGTAAAATAAGATTTTAAATAATGCAATACCACGTACACCTTTTGCCCTAATTCCTATGTTTTCTAAATCATTTAAAATCAGTTATCATTCAAGGTAGTACTACCTTGTACTCCTTCTGCCCTAATTCCAAGACAAGAAGTCCCATTTCACAATAAAGCTTTCACTTTTTCACCATTCCTTTAAAAAGCAGTTATCATTCCTTCCTTACTAGAATAAAATTTTTAAATAACGCGATACCATGTACACATTTTTCTACAATTCTATATCATAGTAAGGCTTTAATTTGTTATCCACGTCATTTAAAATCAGTTATCATTCAAGATAGTACTACCGTGTACTGCTTTTGCCCTAATTCCAAGACAAAGAAGTACCATTTCACAATCAAGATTTCATTTTTTTTTTCACCATCATATAAAAATCAATTATCATTCCTTCCTTACTAGAATAAAATTTTAAATAACGCGATACCATGTACACATATTTCTACAATTCTACATAGTAAGGCCTTAATTTGTTTTCCGCATCATTTAAAATCAGTTATCATTCAAGGTAGTACTACCATGTACTCCTTTTGCCCTAATTTCAAGACAAAGAAGTACCATTTCACAATAAACTTTTTACTTTTCACCATTCGTTTAAAAATCAGTTATCATTCCTTCCTTACTAGAATAAAATTTTAAATAACGCGATACCATGTACACATATTTCTACAATTCTATATAGTAAGGCCTTAATTTGTTTTCCGCGTCATTCAAAATCAGTTATCATTCAAGGTATTGCCATGTACTCCTTTTGCCCTAATTCCAACACAAGAAGTCCCATTTCACAATAAAGTTTTCACATTTCACCATTCGTTTAAAAATAAGTTATCATTCCTTCCTTACTAGAATAAAATTTTAAATAAATAATGCGATACCAAGTACACATTGTTTCTGCAATTCTATATGGTAAGGCTTTAATTTTTTTTCCGCGTCATTTAAAATAAGTTACCATTCAAGGTATTAGTACTACCATGTACTCCTTTTGCCCTAATTTCGAGTCAAGAAGTCCCATTTCACAATAAAGTTTTCACATTTCACCATTCATTTAAAAATCAGTTATCATTCCTTTTTTAATAGAATAAAATTTTAAATAAATAACGCCATACCAAGTACACATTTATTTTCAACAATTCTATATAGTAAGGCATTAATTTGTTTTCCGCGTAATATAAAATAAGCTATCATTCAATGCAACACCATTTTCACATTAAATTTAATTCAGTTATCATTGTTTTTTTCGCGGAAACAAAATTTTAAATGATGCGACACTGAATGAATACACAGGGTTAGTAAAAGTGAAGAGAATGGTGAAATTATCAAGTCGTGGGAGTAGTGGCGAGTGACAGGGTAAGGGAGGACGGAGAGCTTGGGAGGCGGAGGGTTATCAGAGATTCCTTTCTCAAAGATTGAACCGATCAAGCTGTTCGAAGAGACAAGGTCTTGGAGTCTTTGCGTTTGGGCTTTTGGTTTTTGTCCATGACTGAGTGAATGAGAGAGTGAAAGGCATGGGGTTGTGAAGAGAAGGGTTAATGGAGTAGGGGAAGAAAAGGGAGAGGCGAGGTGAGAGAGGTTTTGTGATTTTTTTTTTCTTTTTTCTTAGAAAAAAGGTGATGGAAAATGACATTACCTTTTATATATATATATATATATATATATATTAGGAACTCTTTATGGACGTGCTTGGGTTTCCTCCCTCAGTAGCTCACTAGTGTCCCTTGTGGGGTTGCGAAGTTATGGCTTACTATGGTCCCCTTACACCCTAGTAGGGCCCCAGACCATTGGGTACGGTGCTACTATGATCACACCTAGATAAGATTGCCATATTGGTTGCCCCCCTAACCATTTTTCATTCATCAAAAAAGAAACTCTTTATGGAACTAACATAAAACACGATTTCACAGTTTTAAATAAGATTTCACAATTTTGACTGAAATTGTATTTTAAAAACATAATTTTAAAATGCAATTGATACCTAAGATTTTATGTTTTAAACAAACTTGGTTATATAAAAGAAGTTCAAAGGTCATGTTCAACCTTCGATTATACAAATAAATGAAGCCATTTCTAGTATAAAAAATTTCAATCTATCACTCGTTCACACGTATGAGGATTTAAGAAGGATATTAGGAATTTGAATGGTGAGTTTGTGGAAACTAATATCTGACATGATGAGAAACAAGCTGATAGACTATATGGAACTATTTTAAAACACGATTTCACAGTTTTTATCCGAAATCATGTTTTAAAAATACGATTTTACAATTTTAACTGAAATTGTATTTTAGAAACATAATTTTAAAATTCAGTCAATACAAATATGATTTTACAATTTTAACTGAAATTGTATTTTAGAAACATAATTTTAAAATGCAATTGATACAAATACAATTTTACAATTTTAACAATAATTGTATTTTAAAAACATAATTTTAAAATGCAATTGAATGTAATGTGCAAATATAAGGTTCCTAAAAAAAGGAATATATAATAAGATTTTATGTTTTAAACAAACTTGATTATATAAAAGGAGTTCGAAGGTCATGTTCAACCTTTGAACATACAAATAAATGAAGCCATTTTTAGTATAAAAGTTTTCAACCTATCAGTCACTCACACGTATGAAAATTCAAGAAGGATATCAAGAATTTGAATGGTGAGTTTGTAGAAGCTGAAATCTGACAAGACGAGAAACAATAGGGACGATAATTAAGGGTACTAAGTTTGAATCTAAACTTATTAATATGTTGAAATCCACATTTAAAATGGCTTGAAGAAGGCAAAAGGCTACAGATTACAGGTATAGGAAACAACCTATTCTTATTTGAATTCACAAGTTTGTGGATAAAGGAAAGGGTGATTTTTTTTTTTTTTTTTTTGTGTGGGGAGGAAAAAGGGTGATGATTAATACTTAATACTTCATACATATGTGATAAAAATCAGGTATATATTAAAGGACTTTGAAGGTCAATCCTAACCTTCAAATATACAAAATAAAGCCACTTTCTAGATACAAGTTTTCAAGCTATCACTCATTTACACGGATGAGGATTCATGAAGGAATATTACAAATTGGATCGGAGAGTTTATGGAAGTTTTCAACCTATCACTCATTTGCACAAGAAAGCACATGGTGTATCACTTATATGTAACCTCTTTCTCACATAGAGGTAGATTCACATGCTCATAACCACCCTTTTATAATAGAGCAGTTACGTATGACTTATAGTTGTAGTCTAATATACATATATAACTTTTCTCATTTACACAAAAGTGGATTTTCCATATCCATGGACACAAACATTTTTTACAATTGTAGTTACATCATCTTCTGGTGAGAATAATTAGTTGAGCTAACTTTGTTTTAAGAACTAACACAATGTTAAGTTCCATGATTGACACTTATATACATGATAAGATTATGATAAAATTTCAACTTATAATATCCATTTTATGATTACTGTTTTTATTATCAAGATAAGACACCAATTGTATTATTATTATTATTATTTTTTGATCATAAGCAGGTTTCAAATATCAATCTCTTATACCCACCCCACGATTATATTACATACTTAATAGTCATGTAATTTATTTATAATATATTTAAATAAATCATGTATATACGGATGCTTGGAGGGTCTTCTTACCGATGAATAAAACTTTCCTTTACCTCCTATCAAAAAAAAAAAAAAAACTTTCCTTTACCGTGTATCACACAACACTCCAACTTTCCAAGTTTAAGCCAAATCAAATCAAAGCAATCCATGTGCTCAATTGTCCCCATCATTACCGTAACAGTCTAACAGATAGACCCATAAGGGAAAACATTTTCCCTCAGTTTCCCTCCCATTTTCCCTCGCTTTCCCGAGAAACAATAAGAAAACAAAACAAAACAAACAAAAATCAAACACCAATCTCATCTCTCATCAATGGCAGATTGGTCCCAACTCCCCAAAGACCTCCTAGACTTAATCGCTAAACACCTCGACAGCCCATTCTACCAACTCAACAAGCTCCGTTTACGATCCGTCTGCTCCTCATGGCGGTCCTCCATTTCCGACCACCTTCCCCGCCGCCGCCGCTTGCCTTTCCTCCCAAACGACGGATTCATCACCACCCATCAATCCACCTTCGCTTTCCACCTATCCAAACGCACCATATTCCTCATCACCCTCCCCACCGATAACAACAATTCATGGCTCATCAAAACCGAAGAGCACCACCCAAGTCAAATGCAATTGCTTAACCCACTTTTGAGGACCCAGATGAAGTCTCTGCCTTTGGATTCCCCAAAGGTGATAAATTTGTTGAATTTCAGAATTTTGGAACTGGGTCATGAATATGTTCTCCATTACATGAATTTTAAGCCTTTTGGTAACTCATCTTTAGGAGATGTGTCGAGTTTGTACATGGAAAAAGTTGTTTACATTCGTTTAGGTTCCGAAAACGAAACTGATGATTTTGCATTGCTTACAATTCATGTGTCTGGGAAATTGGCTATGTTCAAGTCTGGGAATAAAAATTGGTGTATAATTGATGATATTCCTTCGGTTGATGATATACTTTCGCCATATGATGATGTTGTTTTGTTTAGAGGCGAGTTTTATGCTGTTGATAATACTGGGAGGACTGTTCTTGTTGGGTTGTCGTCGAATTTGAGTTTGGTTGCAGGGTCCGTGTTTGGTGGTGATAAGAAGTTTTTGGTTGAGTCTGTTGGTCAATTGTTGTTGGTTGATATGTATTTGAGTGCGGTGTTTGATGACGTGGATGGTGGTGCTGAGGATGTTGATGAGGCTTTTTTAGATGGGATTATGGGGGAGAGGACAGTGAGGTTTAAGATTTTCGGGTTGGATTGGGAGGGGAAGAAGTGGGTGGAGGTGAAGAGTTTGGGGGATCGGGTGTTGTTTTTGGGAGACAATTGCACATTTTCCGCCCCGGCTTCAGTGTTGTCGGGTTGTAAAGGGAATTGCATATTTTTCACGGGTAACTTCAATAGGAACTGCGAAGAAGGTGGTAGCAGTGATGGGGTTTTCAGGAATAGGGAAATAGGTGTATGTGATTTAGATAATGGAAGTATTAAACCTTTGTGGGATTATCCAGAATATTCGAAGCTGTTTTGGCCTCCTCCTGCTTGGGTTGCATCAACAACGTTGGGAGTAAGTATTTTTCTTGGTGTAATGAAATCTTTACTTCTTTAATTTGGTTCACATGATACTCTTTTCATATTCATTTTCATGCTTATTTGGTGAATCCATTAGTCATGCAAAGCTTTAATGGGATTAAGTGTTTAGGATGTGAAGTGTTTGTGGGAAAGTGTTAGGAAATAGAAATGAAATGGCTAGTTTTGAGGTAGCCAATCTCCATAATAAGAGAAACAGATTGAGAGAGGAGAATCTAGAAAGAAAGTAAAGGAATGTGCAATATTCAACATTATGGCAGTTTACAAAGGCTACAGGAATTTAAGCATTGGCCAATTGAGGCTAAAGAACGACTAACTAACTGACCAACTGCATAACAACCTCTAACTTCTTAACTTACTATTTGTTGCATAGGTTAAACTATTACTTAACAGCTTATCAACTAACTAGTCACTTATCAAGTAGTTAATCGTGCACTAGTTAAGGTTGCACATGGATTGCTCATGAGCTTATGCCAGGCTCATGGCACTACCTCTTTTAAAGCACATTGCCCGCAAGGTCAGGATATTGCTGTTGAGCATTGCGAAGAAATTTTTAAGTTGCATCCTCTTCTTGAGTACCTTGCCACTGGATCAAAACTGCACTGACTCCCTGATCCTGTAATTTCTTCATTCTCCTTTGCAAAATAGCTTTAGGCTTGGAGTGAAATGGTAAGTCCAGCTTATAAGGAACTTCTCCTAATTTTTGGATTACTTTGAAAGGTCTAAAGAACCTAGGAGAGAGCTTGAGATTCCTTCTAGTTGCTAGTGATTTATGCTTATAGGGCACTAACCTAAGGAACACCCAATCATCAACAAAACACTCTCTATCTGTTCTTTTCTTGTCATCTTGTAATTTGATCCTCTCCTATGCTGCTACAATATTACGATTGAGATGATTGGCCTCTGTTGAAGCGTGGAAGTAGGTGTTGTACCAAAACTCTGAAAAGGGGAGCCATGTTGACCATTGCTTGGGATGTTTTCCAGTGTAGCATCTTAGATAATCCTCCAGTCCCTTGTTAATTATTTCAGTTTGCCCATCTGTTTGTGGATAGGCAGTAGACATTGCAATAACAGCACCCTGCAGCTTGAACAACTCCAATGAAGGTAGAATACTAGAATCCCTTTCACTGACTATGGATCTTGGTAATCCATGCAATTTGAAGTCATTTTGCATGGATAATAGGGCTACCTTAGAAGCAGTGTAGGGTGTGTGAGAGGTAAGAGTGGGCATCTTGGTTAACCTGTCCAACTATCACAAAGGTCACATCAAAGTTGTAGGACATTAGTAGGCCTTCTATGAAGTCCATGGGAACATCCACCCAAGGCCACTCTGGTTGGACAAGGGCTGTGGCATCCCCATGGGTGCTGTGTTCACAATTTTCTACCTTTGACAAGTATCAGATTCCCTCAAATGTCGTTTAATGTCATGCTTTATTCCATTCCAATAGAAATTTCCCTTTTATCTTTGAAGAGTCTTTTGAAGCCTTGAATGTCCAGCAATAGGATTGTCATGAATGTGCTGCTGGACTTGAATTCAAAGCAGAGTCATGCCCCACAAAAATCCTTCCATAGTACAATAGTATGTCACCCTTCAAAGAGGACCCTTCCCCTTTGTGACTGTTGTCTCTTGCTTTGACGGCTGTGATAATGCCCTTGAGACTTTCACGTCTTCTATTAATCAATTTAGTTAGGGAAATGATATAAGGAACAGGGCTCCTGTTGCTTCTTGAGTCTCTTCTTCCTTCTTTGAGGTGGGGTTCACAGTAATAGGTCTGCTTGCAGTGAACAATTGTTGGTTCTAATCTATGAAAGTGCTACACGGGTTAAACTTTGTTTTTTATTGTTTCAAGATAATGACTCTCCCCAAATGATTATCTTTTTGAGAATTGTCTTTTTTGTGAGAATTTTAACATGTAACCAGGGTAATTAGAATTTTTTTTTTTTTTTTTGATAAGTACTTTATCAGAAAAAAGAGGGAAAGACACAGTGTGCGTACTAGCCTTACTAGAAGAATACAACTCAAAAGGTAAGAGAATCAACAAAAGACATGGAGGGGATGCCACCTAAAGCCTGCATCCAATCAGACAAAGTCCACAAAATATGCTCCTTGATTACATAGGCAGGAAGTTCAACTCCATCAAAAACCTGTCTACTCCTCTCATACCACAGATTCCACATTACACCCAAAAGAATAGCTTGCCACACCTTGTCACCTCTATGATGCTTAAAGTGACCCTCCTACCATTCCAATAGATTAATCACAGATTTGGGCATCACTCAGGCCAACCCAAACAAAGACAAAACAAAGGACCATATATCTGTTGCCATAGAGAAATTGAGAGGCAAATGGTCAACAGATTCAAGTAAAATAAGAATATATAACTTGACATTGTTGTACCCATCTAGCCGAACATGGGTATGTTTATTATGCATGAGAGAAAACATTTATAGGTAAATGATTCTTACTTGGGAAAGATCTTCCAGTAAATTTAGTGCAATACCAGAGATACCTTAGGTAATTGAGACATTGAGGATGTTGTCCCTTAATTCTAGTCCCAGGATCAAGTACTGTAACCCCAAGAAAATTTATTTGACGTATGTGTTCCTGACCCTTTTGATTTGAAGATCTGCCATTCAAAGATCTGCCAGGCCTTGTTGACTATTATCTAGTGGATTGGCAACCTCCAAGCACAGGTGTCATGAGTGGCTCTTCTTGAGGCACCAGAGATCCTTAGTCCCTTTTGATGCTGAGAAATAAGCATTGCCATTAGCTAGTTGGCAATACTTCCACTTAGAGCATAGAATAAGGTCTATGATATGTAAGCTGTGACTTATAGTTGAGAAGAATTGTAATGGTTTCAAATGTGGTTGGTGGAGTTTGAAGAAATAAATCATTAGAGGATATTTCTATGCCCATTATTTTTAAACCTGAAGAACTTAAGATAATTGTTCATTAAGATTTTAGCTACATTTAAATCCAGTGAATTTCCTGTTGGGCTGTGCAATTTTGAGTGGCCACTTATTTAATAAGTTGGTGTACAATCATGATTTTATTTACTACATTGCCCTTAAACGGTATATATGTGATTTTTTTTCTTTTCTTATCTCATTCAAAAATATTCACTTATCATTATAGCATGGTGTGTGAAGTGCTAATTTGGGGACTGCAACAGGTGCAAAATGAATTCGAAGAACTGCACTTGTAAAGTGAAGATTATTTTCTTGGTTTTGTGGCCCTATGAGGTAAATTTCCAAATAGTTTGATAATTGTTATGATCTGGAGATGAATGCTTCTTAATTCATGACTATTTTGGGTTCAAAAGTTTATTGTACTTGTTGTTTTGCCTTTGACATGAAGGAGTTTGATTAGTGCATGATTTTTTCCTTAATTGGTTATTAAACTTGTTAGAATTACTTAAGACTCCCAAGTTATTATAATATTGAGCCAGGAAACTTGGACAAAATTATGTTCCATGTTACTGTCTAGCAAGGACCTTTAAATCGTTGGTGACTTTTGAAATGCTTGATCAATTCAGTGGACCACCATATGTCATCAGCATATATTAAATGGTTGTTCTTGAGTGCATATGTGCATGCTGATACAGAAATAATACATCCCCCCAACCCCCCACCCCCCCCCCCCCCCCCCCCCCCCCAAAAAAAAAATAAAATAAAATCAATGCCCAATTTAGTAATTGCTGTGGAGACAAAACATTTAATGCCCAATTTAGTATATGCTGTGGATACAACTTGAAAATAACAAAGCTGAATAAAATTGAAAATATTGTCAATTTATTATCCTAGTCTGCATCGACTGCTGTTTATATCGAATCTGCAACTGCTGCTGCAGAATTATTTTTACTTCTGAAATCTAATTAAACTGATAAAGTTTAGCCTCTCTCATGCCGTGTCTTGTGTGTGGCTGATCTTTGCTGTCTGAGCTGAGCTTTTGAATTCCAATGGTCTTAACAAATAAATAGTTTCAAAGTGTGGTTTGATTTGGATGTGTTATTTCAACAAGTAATTTATTCATAAGCAAGTAAATATTTTTTCTACCTATCAAAAATTTTTTTTTTTTTCTTTTGCAGATTGTAGTGAAAGTGCCTGGTGGGTCAAGCAAGAAGAGGAACTTGATCTTCTGAGATGGTTTTGTGGGGGACACAATCACAGATGGTGTAGTATAGTATGCAAGAGAGTGCTCAAATCTAATGGCTCCTAACGATATCTTGACCAACTGAGTTCAAATTTGGAAGATACTTGCACCATGTGGTGTGCCTGGCTCACGAATTTCTTTCAATGATGTATAATTACAGTTAAAATATTATAGCCTGCTTTTGCTTTTGATAATGTGCTGTTGCAGTTGGAAGACGACCAGGAAAACAAAAGAAAGAAATAAGAGAAATTTAATTCATTTAGTGCTCCCGTTGTTGTTTCTCCAACCTATTTTTGTTAAATAATGCATTCTTCTGAATTATTTTACCAGAAAGACCTTGTTGACTATTATCTGGTTGATTGGCAGCTTCCAAGCAGAGGTGTCATGAGTAGCTATTCTTGAGACTGCAGAGATCCTCAGTCCTTTTTGATTCTGCGAAATAAGCATTGCCATCAGCTAGCTGTGACTTACAGTTGAGAAGAATTGTAGTCGTTTCAAATATTTTTGAAGGAGGTTGAAGAAAAAATGGCTGAGGATATTTCAATGCCTATTATTTTAACCTGAATAGCTTAAGTTAATTGTTGTCAGTGGCGCCAGAAGGTGGAATTTAAAACATAAAATCAGAGGTGGACCAACCCTTGATGTATAGAAGTTTTTGTTAGGTCTTACTGATGTATAGAAGTTTTTGTTAGGTCTCACGAGATTTAACCTATTTCCCAAAAAGTACCTAGACTATCCTTGCTTGAAAGCATTAACAACTTGAAAATAACAGAGCTGAATAAAATTGAAAATACTGCCAATCTGATTATCCTAGTTTGCATTTACTGTTCTTTATATCCAATCTGCAACTGCTGCAGCAGAATTATTTTTACTTTTGAACTCTAATTAAACTGATATACTTTAGCCTCTCTTATGTGTCTCTTGAGGGAGGCTGACCCTTGCTGTCTTAGCTGAGCTTTTGAATTCCAATGGTCGTAACAAATACAGAATTTCAAAGTGTGATTTGATTTGGATATGTTATTTGAACAAGTAATTTATTCATAAGCAAGGAAATATCTTTTCCTTTGCAGATTGAAGTGAAAGTGCCTGGTGGCTCAAGCAAGAAGAGGAACTTGATCTAAACATCTTGCTGGGATGGTTTTGTGGGGGACACAATTGCAGATGGAGTAGTATAGCAGGCAAGAAAGGGTGTGTATATAATGACTCCTAAAGATTGTATCTTGACCAACAGAGTTGAACCATGTTAATGACATACAGATCCTAATTAAAAATTGGGAGACACTCACACCATGTGGCGTGCTTGTCTTATGAATTTCTTTGAATGATGTACAGTTAAAATATTATAGCTGATTTTGTTTTTGATATTGTGCTGTTGCGGTTGAAGAGGACCAGGAAAACAGATTCTTGTACATAGTTTTGAGTCTATACTGTACTTTCTTGGCTACCTCATGTTCTTTTTCCTTGTAGTCAAGGTTGTCAAAATCGGGATCTTACATAGGATCGTTAAAGGTAGGTGGGATCGTAGATCATAGGATCGGATCGTGAATCGTAAGATCCTACATATTTTTATATTTAAAGCAAAAAGCATATTGATAATGACTTTGTATGTTGAATAATCATGGAAATTATAAATTCATTCATAAAAAAACTAAGATTTGCACATATGATATAATTTGCATGTCATACATCGCTAAGTTTATACTAACGAAATAAATATATTTAAGTTTTGATCCAATGTATCTAAACTTTGGAAGCTTCATGTGCCAAACAAAATAAAAGTTTTTGCGTGGAGAGCTTGCCACAACATATTGCCCACACGTGATAACCTGGTGCGAAGGAAAATTGTTGAGACAGATGTGTGTGTGCTCTGTTCAAGGGAGGCCGAAACAGGGGTTCATGCCTTGTGGGAATGCGCTGTAGCAAAAGATGTATGGTCGAGTAGTATGGTTAGAATACAAAAGTGTGGTCAAGGGTAGCTAGATGTACTCCATTTATTTCAAGAGTTGATGGGTAAACTTTCCACAGCTGAGTTCGAATTGTTTGTGGTTCAAACTTGGATTATCTGGAACCAAAGGAACACGGTGGTGTTTGGTGGTAAGCTGAAGGACCCGAAGTGGTTAAACAAACGGGCAAAAGAATTTTTGGATGATTTCCATCAAGCATAGGGTCAACTACGGATCCCTGTAATTTGCCCAGGGGACTCTGTTTGGCATCCTCCGCCGAATTCTGTGTTCAAGCTGAATTTTGATGCTGCGATGTTCGCCGAGTTGAGGTGCTCAGGTGTTGGGGCAATGATTAGGAACGAGAAGGGTGAGGTCATGGCTGCAATGTCAGCAAGAGGTCCACAGGTAGTTGAGAGTGCTGTCGCAGAAATAATAGCATGTAGGAGGGCATTGGTGTTCGCGGGTGAGGCTGGATTTACTGACTTGGTGGTGGAGGGGGACAACCTCAGTGTGATGAAATCGCTCGCTGCATCAGAGACAGACCATTCATGGCTGGGTCATATCATCCAAGACATTAAATGGCTCACACGGAGTTTCCGAAATGTTTCGTTCAGCTACGTAAGGAGAGCAGCAAACTCTGTGGTGCATGGATTAGCGAGATATGCAAAAAATATAGACTAAGACATGTATTGGATGGAGGAAAATCCTCCACCTGTGTTGGAAGCACTATGTTATGACTTTTCACAGTTAAATAAATGAAAGTTTATTCCCTTTTCAAAAAAAAAAAAAAGTTCAATAAATATTTAATTAGCAACCAAATACCAAAATATTTATCAAAACATTTGGAAAATATTTTCCAAGTTCTAAGTTCCAAGTTTGAAATCCAAAATAAGTTAGCAAATAAAAACTAGCTAACTACAATATGAAATCCCGAAGTAAGATGAATATTAAGGTGAAGTGGACATTTAATTATTTCCATTCTAAGGTTTGTATAACCACCGTCCTAAATTCTTAATCATCATCATCCATTTCATCATCTATGTAGACATTATATATTTGTACACTAGAGTTGCAAAAGATATCAAGATACAATTTCACACTCAACTATTCAAATTATACCACCACCACACACCCTTGGTGCGGTGGTCACTTCACAAGTATAAGTGCTTGTGGGGTGTGAGGTGCAAGGGATAGGGTTCAAGTCTCCAAGAACGAGCTTTACACACATATACACTTAAATTAAGCTAGAGTAGAATTTCTATCTTGTATAAAAATAAATAAATAAATAAATAAAACTATTTAAATTATACCACTCAACAACAATTAAAGAGCATGCTAAAAAAAAATCAATCAATCAATATACAAATACAAGCATAACTGATAAAATTATATATAAAAAAATATTTTAGTAATATTATAACACAAATTAGTATATTGATCAAACAAATTTAAGAATATTATAGCTTAAAAAGCAGCAAAGCCAACATCAAATTCTTCATTTAGAAATGATGAAGTATTTTTTCATTTTGAATACAAGTGAACTAGATACTAGAAAACATTTGCTTAAGTTAACATAATTTTATAAAAATAAAATAAAAAGTCATACTATCACAACATGAAAAAAACCCTTAAAATTTTATCAAAACAAAAAATTTATCCCAAAAAAAAAAAAAAAAAAAAAACCCAAAATTTTATGTTTTTGGTAGGATCGGTAGGATCCCATACGATCCTATGATCTTACACAATCTTACGTATGATCCTACCATTTTTACAATTTTAGTGCGATCCTAAACGTTTTGGTGAGATGTGATCGTAAAATTGTGCGATCCTACGATCCAGATTGCGATTTTGACAACCATACTTGTAATAGTCTTTTTAAATTAAATTTTATCTTACCTATCCAAAAAACAAAAAAGACCAGGAAAACAAAAGAAAGAAAGAAGAGAAATTAAATTCACTTACTGCTCCTATTTTTGTTTCTCCATCGCATGTTTCTTTTCTCTTGTCATGCAATAGATATTAGTGATATGACTGGAGTTTCAAGAGTGTTGGGTCCAATAATTAGCTTCAAATTCAATACTTGGCACCCAAGATGGGCCTTACATGTTGAGGACTAAAGTGGACCAAATTGGACCATAGTAGACCTAATGGACTGAAGTGAACCACAATGAACCGAAATAGACTAAAGTGGAACAATAATGAATTCAAGAAAAAATAATTGTGATAAAATTGTTAAAAGTAGGTTAACATGTGTAACAAATTTTGTAATAATTAAAGTAACAAAAATTTGATTATAAATTGACTTGAGAGCACGAGATAAATAAGTATCCTCAAGGGTGAATGAGAACCATTTATCCCACTCTTATTGTTTCATTTTATACTTCACTAATTGGAGAATGCAATATGTTTCACCTTTTATTTTAGTTAGTTAGTTAATTACAATGGGAAGGGGGAATTTGAACCTTGATGTCATGGATACATAAGAAAGTGTCAATAAATTGAGTTACAAGGCACTTGGTAATTTTTCTTTTTTAAATTAGAATAAAGTTGTTGATTTTATTTATATAAAAAATAATAATAATACGTGACAAGTTGTAATTGAAAAAAATATAACCTATAAAGTGAAACACAAACAATTGGGATGATATAGAACAATATTTTATTGCCCCTTGTTATGATGAGAAATTTGATTAAAACACATTGTGGTAGGAGAAAGATGGGAATTATTCACGATTATTGCAAATCCATTGGACCTTTGCAAAACTACTAAAACCATGCCATAGTAGGTATGACTTGTGAGTCATAGTTAGCTTAATTGGTGTAGTTTTTTGTCTAAAAATTAACTAGTGTCTTAGCTTGATAATAAGAACAATTATCATGGAGTAGACATTATAGGGACAAAATTGGCTTCTGCCATTTTCGGGAAAAATAAATAGCATTCTATCCCATTTCCCAAACTAATTAGGAAAATGCCCATCTTTTGAAATTCGACTTTTTCAAAATCAAGTTAAGTCTTATAGTGATGTTTTTAAGAACTTATAGTAATATTTTTAAAGATCTATAGTGGCGTTTTTTAACTCAAGCTCCATGAAATCGATTTATAGGTAAAAAAATTGCATGTAACTCGATTTCATGGAGATCGAGTTATAAAACGCCACTATAGGTCATTAAAACGTCACTATAGGCTTCTTAAAATGCCACTATAGGGTTCTAATTTTTTTTTTTTTAACTCGATTTTGAAAACTCGAGTTTCAAAAGATGGATATTTCCCTAATTAATTTGGGAAAGGGGGTAGAATGCTATTTATTTTGCTCGAAAAGAGCAGATGCCAATTTTGTCCAATATTATAGGTCTGAATTCTATTTTGTATCTATAAAAAAAAAAAAAGTAATTATTTTATCAGATGCTTGAAATGCTAATTTGTCCACCAATAAGGTCTTCATAGTAAAGGACGAAAAGCTGAAAAAGAAAAATAAAAGACACAGCGAAGTAGTGCCACACTAGTGTTGAACAAAAGGCCTCAATAATATTAAGACAAACTTCTTTTTCTTTTTCTTTTTTCTTCCATTACAATATTTGTTTCTATTATTCAGGAAATGTTTCACGTACTGGTTTTCTTCTCCAAGTTGCCTGAACATGAAAGGCACTGGGGCTCCTCCAACCTTCAAGGAATAACCAATTATGATTAGATATAATTTGGAAAATATGGATCAAGAACTAAAAATAAAAATATATCAATCAGTAATTTTCATACAAGAATAAAGGTCGGAAGAGACATTTTGAAACATAATCAATTACCAGTTGATGGTATGAAAACCATATTATAGGAGACACTCTTGATATTCTATCATGAATAATGATCTTTTTTTTTTTTTTTTTTTTGGCCATTAGTATCATTGAAACAAAGATGATTAAACCTTAATATCTCTTTGATAACTGGATAGCTCATCACAAAAATGAACATTTTCAATAAAGAGAGATACTCCATCACAATTGTTATATACTCACAAAATTGCTTTTCTTATATTGAAAATTCACTTGAAGCCCTTTAGACATTGAGTTTATATAGGCATAAAGATATAAATGTTTCCTACAAGGCATTTATTTTTAAATATTATGAAATATTATATTCTTCATAATTATTAGTGTACGATGTGCACAACTCTTCTAGATATTATCATTCTTCCCATCTCTTGTGAACCCTCTTTTCTTTTCCTTTTTTGGTAAGCAAACCCAACCAATCATGCAACAACAAATAAACATCCATATTTTCATCAATTCATGAAAATTTACAAAGATATTACTAAGAAAATTTGCTAAATTTAGCTTAAGACACAACTATTATTATTACATTTTGCAAATGCTCGCAAATGTTTTCTTTTTTGAGCATATATACCTAGAAGACAAGTAATCTTGATTACTTTCCAAATAAGGTGTTTCTAATGTTCTAAAAAGATATTGCTAAAATCACTGGTTAAATTTAGCTATGACTCATCATCATGATTAAATTTTGGAGATGCTCAAAAATGTGTTCTTTCTTATTAAGCAAATGTGGAAGACAAGTAATCTTGATTTCCTTTTTAGATAAGGCCTTATGTGGGGTTTATCTCATGGATACATTCCTTAAGACATTGCTTGGAAGCATTGATAAGTTTTTAATACTTATGGATACATTCATAAATTAGTTGTAACCAAACCGTTTGAAGCTTGAGTTCTGTTGGTCATCGAGGAACACTTAATCAAAGATTTAATACTCTTTGGAAACACCTAACATTATTAGTTGCCAACCTTCTTTTTTGATGTCTGTCTTGTTCTTTTTAGTGCTTTTTATGTGAATTACCTCAACTCAACTTATTCAAATTTCCATATTGCTAAACTACACAGAAATGTAACTGAATTATAGGTGAGGAGAGGAAAGTATCTCTCCTTGCTAAAAATAATCATTTCAATTTTTAACAGGGTAGGTCTAGTGGTTTATTGTATGCTTTGAAAAACTGGATTGGACTAGCAAGTTCAAATGATAACTGGACCCTAAACTGGTGCAATAAAAACCATTGGTTCAACTGGTAAAAACCAAGAACCGAACCCTTTTCCAGTTCTTAACCCTCCAATTTCATTAAAAGTCACATGCAACTTACTTGAGTATAAAATGCAAACGACATCTACATAAGAAATGGTTAGCATTAAGTGATTAATAAATAATAATTTATGTGGAGAGAGAGGAAACATTGATTAAACTCTTCAATAAGGATGGAAAAACGGAAATTCAATAAATGAGTTCTTTAGTGTGTTCGCAAGAGTTTCCATATCAAAATTAATATTTCACCTATTTATGAATACAAGTATTTTCACGTTATACCGATTCCATATTTTTCTATAAAAAGTTATAGGCCTTTCATTCTACAACTAAAGATGGTTAACACTTGCTATCTGAAGAATTTCAAGAGTAAGTGTTAATGGAAGGCTACAAAAAATTTGTAGTGAAGGCTTTTATGATCATATTAATGGCATTCTTAGTTTTTATTGGAAGCACACAAGGGCAGCCAATTTGTTGCTTTCGTGAGGCTTGTTGTTGCCAAACTTGTAGGAATAATCCGCACGTAGGTGGTGGAGGCTAGTAAAAACATATAAAATGTATGAGTGAAGTATGAATAACATATGAAATATATAAGTAAATTATTTTAACTTTTGGTTGATTTGCTACATTTTTTGTATGTTGCCGCATTCTCTCTCTCTCTCTCTCTCTCTCTCTCTCTCCATATAGCATGGGACAAACATAAAACACCACAATAGCTACAATTTTTGGCATGACAAACTCCTCAAATGAGGAATTTTAGAACTTCAACTTAGCAAAAATAAAAATTGAGATTTAGGGTCCATTTGGATTGAGCTTATTTTTGCTGAAACTGAAAACTGAAACAGAAAACACTGTAGCAAAATAATTTTTAAATGTGTGAATAGTACTGTGGGACCCATTTTTAATGAAAAAGTTGCTGAAAAGTGGAATTTGTGGATCCATGAATAGTGCACGAGTGCACTGTTCATGGAAGACTTAGTCAAATGTTGTGGCTGAATAAAAAAAAAAAAAAAGGCAAAACGCGAAAGAACAGACGCAACGCAGGTTTCAGCACAATCCAAACGGGTACTTAATGAAATTGAGTTTCTTTTAAAGCGTGAAGTTTTTTTTGTCATTTTATGGACTGTAGATTGATTGGAAGTTGCTTATGGATGAACACAGTGACGGACACTATGCTCAGGGGGCCATAGCTTTTGCTTAAACTAATAATTGTGTTTCTTCACAACTTTGTTCATACTAACAAAAAATGGTTCCAACTTCATATATTTGATAAATTGGGAAAAAAATAAATAAAAGAAGCTCCGTCAAACAAAATAAACAAAGGGTGCACTATTCATATATGATATTCATTTTCATCTTTTAATTAGAATGCTAATTTCAATACTCAACTAGTACATAATCATACCACCACACTTCTTAGGCTAGTATATATAAAACTGAAGATATTTGACTTTTTAATGACCTCTTCAAATTATGACACATTTGCTTTGAAGGTTTTACAATTTTCACCTCAGCATATTATTATTATTAACTAGTAAGTTGCCTGTGCGATGCACAGATAATTTTATGATATTTTATGTAAGATAGTTTTGAAAAATATTGTACATATATTATAAAAAAAGGGAGTAAATTAAGTTAGAGTACTCAAGCCTAAATCATATTTAAGCCCTTAATTTAAAAAGAAAAAGGGAAAAAAATATTACCCATAGGGGTTTTGACAACTTGATGGTGGTGGGAGGTCAATATGTCGAAGGTAACGGCCCCTTAAATTCCTCTTTCTCTCTCTTACAAATATTTTGTCAATCTCAAATATTTTATTTGGTAATAGTGAAATAATGTGTTTCATTTAATAATCCACAACATTTTTGTGCGTGTCTCTCTCTCTCCTCAATGCCTTATTTGCTTTTGTTTTTTAAATTCGATTTTAAGAAAATCGAGTTTAAAAAAAGGGACATTTCCCTAATTAGTTTGGGAAATGGGGCAAAATGCTAGATTTTTTTTTTTGAAAAGGGCATTTGCCCATTTTCTACTTGAATTATGGGTGAGGATAGGAAAGTATCTCTCCTTGCTGAATATAATCATTTCAATTTTTAGCGGGGTAGGTCTAGTGGTTTATTGTATGCTTTGAAAAACTGGATTGGACTAGCTAGTTCAAATGATAACAGGACCCTAAACTGGTCCAATAAAAACCATTGGTTCAACAAGTAAAAACCGGGAATAGAACCCTTTTCCAGTTCTTAATCCTCCAATTTCATTAAAAGTCACATGCAACTTACATGAGTATAAAATGCTAAAGACATCTATATAAGAAATGGTTATCATTAACTGACTAATAAATAACAATTTATGTGGAGAGAGAGAGAGGAAACATTCATTAAACTCTTCAATAAGGGTGGAAAAACTGAAATTCAATAAATGAGCTCTTTAGTGTGTTCGCAAGAGTTTCCATATCAAATTTAATATTTCACCTATTTATGAACACAAGTATTTTCAATTAGTTGTGCTGATTCCATATTTTTCTATAAAAAAGTTACATATCTTTCATTCTACAACTGAAGACGATTAACCCTTACTATCTAAAGAATTTCAAGAGTAAGTGTTAATGGAAGGCTACAAACAATTTGTTGTTAAGGCTTTTATGATCATATTAATGGCATTCTTAGCTTTTATCGGAATCACACAAGGGCAACCAATTTGTTGCTTTCGTGATGCTTGTTGCTGCCAAACTTGTACACAGTTTCCGCCCCCCGACCCTTATAATATATAAAATGTATGAGTGAAGTATGAATAACATATGAATATATGAGTATAGTATTTTAAATTTTGGTTGATTTGCTTCATTTTTTTGTATGTTGCCGCGCTAGCTCTCTCTCTCCCTCTCTCGCTCTCTCTCTCTCTCTCTCTCTCTCTCTCTCTCTCTCTCTATATATATATATATATATATATATATTGTGGATATTTTTATTTGCATCTCTATTTTTCTTATGTGGGCATCTCACTGTGAATAATAGTGTAAATAATGGATGGATTAGCCATAGTCTTTTCCTAGTGAGGTAGTGGAGGCCATCCTCTAGGATGGCTCTGTTTAAGGTTTTTTTTTTTTTTTTTTTTTTGTTCTCTTGTTTAAATGGAATTTTTTTACTAAAAAAGAAAAAAGAAGAAGATCATTGTGAATTTGTGGTTACAAAAATTTTGTCCCAAGCCTACAAAACGTGAGATCTCCAAGCTCAGCCCCATGAGCTGCCTTTAAACTCCATGTGCTCAAATGAGTCGTTTCTTGTTCGAGTTGGTTGTTTATTGTTTTATATTGACAAGTCTACATCCTTAGAAGCTAAGAAACACAATTTTAATAATTTTTCTTAATATGTCTTTTTCTTTATTAAAAAAGTTAACATCTTTTGTTTTTTTACCTAACATAATCATACAACACACAAAATAAAGCTTCTTTAAAAAAGTTGAATTAAATTTTCTAAGGTGGAGAAAAAAGATGGGGGCGGTGTGAGTGCAATGGGAAGTAAAAACACCTCAGAAAGCTTTGCCAACTCGAATCCCATGTGCAACCTTCACTTTCTCACAGCTCGAAACTCTTCTTTTCACATATACTACAATTATATACGACAAATATGTACTCAGATTTTCATTTCCTTTTTTTTTTTTTTTAAATGTTCATTGCATCTTTTGTTAAGCCTTTTTTTTTTCTTCGTTTTCTCTTTAGACTTTCGTTATGGCTGAAAAGCATGTGATGTTATGTAAGGTGGTCTATATATTTGTGCAAAATTTAGAATATTCATTTTTAGCTTATAATGCTATGAATACCACAAATCTTATTACATGAGAATTATGAATTGATGTATCAAATTTTATTATATATATTTATTATAATTTATATATATAGGTTTGTGAAATCATATTCATTACCAATAATTTTAACATATTTTTTAGACAAATACTATTAGGGATACAATACAATACTTTTCATAATTATTTATGTGATTTAATTGAAGAAACATCATTTTTCTTATATCGTTTCATAAAGAAGATCATACAATACTCTCAAGCCATGAACAATGCATGAGTTCAATATTATTGTGCCCTGATCTCGATAGGATTTGAACACGTGATAACTTTCGGATACATGTTTGCATCATATTTATCTAGTCTTGTATACTTGAACAGCAAGACTTGATAACACCCACAATAATATTATATATATATATATATATTAATATTAATTTAGAATAACTGTGAAAAAGTTGTGCGAGTGGACTTTGTTTTCCTTTACTTAAAACTTAAGAGTACTAACTTATAAGACCACCCTTCTCACTTAACAAAAGTGAGTATAAGTGACCCATTTCAACACTTTGTATTTCATAGCTTTGTTAATGAACCTTCACCGAGCTTTGTGTACTTCCATGGCGGATTGGTCTCAGCTCCCCCGAGATCTCTTACACCTAATAGCCAAACGCCTCAAGACCCGCATCGATCTCCTCCGCCTCCGCTCCATTTGCTCTTCATGGCGCTCCTCTATTGCTCTTCCACCCAAGCAACACCGTCACACACCAATTCCCACCACAGACGACTCCAAATTCACCCTCAGTCTCGACCTATCCGAACACACCGTTTATCTTATCGAATCACAACAAGAAGGGTCTCCTCCAAAACGCTGGTTGGTCAAGGTTTTCGAAGACCAACATGGTCGAATGCACTTGCTTGACCCACTTTCACGCTCCAAGGTTGTCGGATTCGACAACTTGTTATTGGATTTGAGAGAGTTTAAAGTGTTTGAGTTGTGTCAAGAACATGTTCTTCATCGTACCGCAATGTATGGAGTCCATGAACCTTGGAGGAGTCGTCCAGTTGTCGAGGTTGACAAGGTTGCTCTCATGTGTGTGGGCCCAGAAAACAACGATTTTGCATTGGTGACCCCACATCGAGATGGTGGAGGATTGGCTTTCTTCAATTCGAGAATCCAGCAATGGATCACTATTGGGTCCCACCCTGCCACGTCATCGTGCATAGCAGTGACTCACTTTGAGGGCAAGTTCTATGCTGTGGATACCAAAGGAAGAACAATTAGTATTGACCAATTTTTAGATTCAAAAGTGGTCACTAATTTGGGGTCTGATGCGTACAGGAAGTACTTAGTTGAAGCAGGTGGTGAATTGTTGGTGGTTGAAGCATATCTTCCTTTTCCTAATGCTGAGGGATTCATTGGCAGTGAGAGCTATAGGGGTTTGTGTATTGATTATTTTGAGGTCTTTAAGTTGAACAAAGAAGGGGATAAATGGGTTAAGGTCAACAGCTTGGGGGATTGGGTGTTGTTTTTGGGTGTTTATTCTTCGTTTTCTTTGTTAGCTTCTGAGCTTCCAGGCTGCAAGGGGAATTGCATAGTTGTGACTCAGCCAAGGTGGAAAGAACTTAATCTGGATGGTCATGATACGTATGTAGTTGAATTGGAAAGTGGTAGATCTGGACCTTTGGAGAATTACCCAGATTTTTCCAAGTTGTTGTTTCCTGGTGATATGGGTACTTCTTCCGCTTGAATTTAAAGTTGGAAGTAAGTGTTTGTTCTTTGTATTATTATAGCATGTAAGGTAACTTTTCGCTATTTTCCATGGGTTTATGGATTGGCATTTTCATCACAAGCATTCGGCATCAGCTCATACAAATTTTTTTATTTATTTTATCTCTCTTTATGTATAATATTAAAAAAAAAATTGTTTATGAACAGTAATCATGTATATTTGCAAAGTAGTCGGTTTTAGTAGCTAGAATGCCATTTTACCTGAACTAATGTGGGTGTTTTTTGGTATTGGCTCAGCAAATTGTGAGGCTTATGCTATTTTAGATGGACAAGTGTTTGTTTGTTTTTTTTTTCTTTGCTGTGTGCTGTTGTATATGTTGTTAATTATTTCAATTACTTCTCCCCCTCTCAAATTACATAATCAAAAGCAAAAGCAGCTTTAATAATCTATTTTAAAGATACTTAGATAAATCATCCAAAGAAATTTGTGAGCCTATGGCTAAAAGAAAAAAAAAAGCAACACCCTACTCATTGAATATTTTCTTGAAATCAGCTGGTTCAAATCCTCGAAAAGGCCCACATATGGGAACTGAATCAGGCTTACATACCCACAAGTAAAGTGGCTTCCACAGAAACTTTAAGACCTGAAGAGGTTTTATGGATTTAGAGAAGTGTTCCTTCTATGGCAATTATGATAATAATAAAATGAATTAGACTTTTGGTGGCCAATTATATATAGTACGCAAAGAGAATTCCAATTATAAAAAAATGAAGCAGTTCTTTCTCAAAAAAAGAAAAGAAAAGAAAAATGAAGTAGTTAGAACCTAGAAGTTACAACCATAGTTAAAATGTTAAACAACAAAAAATTATAAAAAAAAAACGTTTTTTTTTTCGTCTATATAATAGTCACAACAATTAAGAAGAGAAATTAAAATCCTAGATATTTTTGTTAGAAACACCTTAAAGTGTTTGTTGAACTACAAAATTCTTATCAACAACAATTGTATTTTCAATTTATTATCTCTTTTGAGTGGACCCAATGCATAGCTTTAGAACCAAATTACTTGAAACAAAACTCTATCTTTCTCTTTAGAGAAGAAAAAAAAAAAAAAAAAAAAAAACTAGAACTTAGTCAAATAGTGCATATAGGAAGAAGCCCATTCCTGAATAATGTAGCTAATTAGCCTAGTATGTTAAGGCCCAAGGATCCTTTACGCGTACCAAACAAAGACTAAGAGTACTATAAAAGAATCGGAGATTCCTAATCTTCCTTCTATCTTTCGTTCCAATTCCCAACCTTACCTTTTAACCTTTATTATTCATAATGATTATTCATTATTATCAAACCAAGACATTGATTAGTTTATGGTGTAAGCAAGGTCTAAACTCCAAATCTCTTAATTTAGAACAATATTTTATTGCCCCTTGTTATGACGAGAAATTTGATTAAAACACATCATGGTCAGTGAAAGATGGAAATTATACATGATTATTGCACATCAATTGGACCTTTGCAAAACTATTAAATACCAAGCCATTGTAAGTAGGATTTGTGGGTTTTAGTTATCTTAACTAGTGAAGTTTTTTCTCTAAAAACCAATTGGTGTCTTAACTTGATAATAAGAACTATCATCATAGATTAGACACTACATGTCTAAATTCTATTGTGTCTATTAAAAAAAAAAAAAAAAGTGAAAACACTATTTTGGTCTTTATATATTGGGGCCACAATCAATTTGGTCCCTATATTTTGGTAGCAGTCAATTTGGTTCCCGCTATTTTCAATTTGCACTCAATTTAGTCTCTACCGTTAATTTACTAATAGAAAATGCCTATGTGACAAACTGTTTGTATAATTGACATGCATAATATTAAAATATTAAATTAGATGCTAATGGGTATAAATTTGAGTGGTTGATATGGCCACATCAGCATTTAAATGGGAAAAAAAAAAAACCACATCAACTTTTAATAATATATATATTTTTTTACCAATTTTTTTCCTTTTCTTTATTTTTTTTCTTTTTCTCTTGGAAACCCACAACTTCACAAAAACTTAAAAACATGTATGAATTTTTTTTTCTTCTTCTATCTCAGTGATTAATCTTTTATTCTCTCTGACTCATGGCCAAAGAAGCCAAATTCCAAATTCAAACTAAACCCAAGTCCACCAAGCCAGTCCCCTTCATCTCCATTGAATCAACTACATCTTCTTCCACCATTCTCTAATCAAAATCTCTCACTTTTTCTCTTACTTAGATCCATCCCTTTTCTGTTAAAGCTGATCTTTGTGAAAGTCCTAACCGGCAAAGACCATCCATTTGAAGGTGGAAAGCTCGATTCGATCGACAACGTGAAGGCCAAGATCCAAGATGAAGAAGTCATCCCCCCAATCAACAATGTTTAATCTTCACTGGAAAGCAATCAGAATGTACTCTCGCCGATTACAACATCTAGAACGAGTTCACACACAATGCAGCGACGATGCGAGGCTGGATCCTTATAGGTTGGGCTTGAGATAGGGAAATTCATATTAGAGGAGTTGTGATCGATCTGTGGCCATGGTCCAATCTCTGTGGTGGATCTATGGTGTTGGGCAGTGTTGTATATATAGGTATATACAAGGATAGGATGTAATAATGATTTTTGAGTTTGGAGAATATGGTTTCATAAAGTGAAAATTCAAGTTCTGAAATTTTCTAAGTGAAAATTCGAAAATCAATATTTTCAATCGGTCAAAACTTTGGCTCGATCAATCAAAATAGTAAGAAAAATAATCCTGACATTTCTGGATGTTTCAATCGCTATTCGATTCCTGTTCAATCAATCGAAAAGAGTATTTGATCGATCAAAAGGACCTCTAGACCGATTGAAACTCGAAAATTGAATTTTCTGCAGAATTTTTCTGGTGACTATTCAGAAAGATTGAAGAGGTTTTAAGCCATGTGAACGGTTTTATGAAACATTTTAACTCTCCATTTGTGCCTTTTAATGAAATATAACCCTATGGGTATAAATAGAGGTTTACGTTCACTTAAAACATAAGAAATCCTGTGGTCATTCTCCATAAAATAGTAAGTTAGAGAGAAATACAAGAAATGATATAGTGTCTTCAAGTTATCTATTTTCTGTTTTGTGTTAATCTTGTTCTTCCATTATTGCTTCGTATAATATCCCCAACACTCTGCTATTAAGTGCAAGAGTTCTTTTGGGAGTTTGGACCATTTCGCCATGGTTAAGGGCAATAGAAGTGAAAGAAGTTGGAAAGGATATATTAATTTGGACTATAAAATAATTGATCCATTTGAAATGAAGAGAATCCTTGATTGTTAAGACTTGATGTGGGTATAAAATCACAAGCAGGAGGGTGATGATTTTATAGCTATTATGGCAGTTAATTGTATTCACCAAATTAACTCTTAAAACGCTTAACAGCTAGAAAGATTTATTTATTTTTGATAGGTAAGTTAAAATTTTATTAAAAAAATCATAGCCAACCCGAGTACATTGGAAATGTATTATAGGGACACCTTAACGGCTAGATAGATTAAACATTAGCTCTTCAAATACCTTAATGGGAAAATAAATTAAAAAGAGAGTGAGAGGAGAGATATAGGGAACTGATAAAGACTAATTTGAAATTGTTTATAGTAGGCCATACTCATTGAAGAACCTACAGGGCACAAACAATATGGGGCCATATGCTTTGCCTTCTTGTGGATTTAGTCATAACCTTACGTCAAATGACAATGAGATCGTATAGCACCGATGGGCTTCATGAATGAACCAACATCACGTCCACCTCAAGGGTTTGAATTCAAGACATTGATCCTAAAAAACAAAAAGGAAAAAAACTCCAATGTGAGCCCAAAACTCACTGAATCTGCTTATAATTTTTTTTCTTGATAATTCAATAGTTGGGGAGGGAAGATTTGAATCTTGAATGTCTTAATTGGAAACACTAGGTTGTGGCAGCCCTTGACATTGAATTTGCTACTACTTAAAATCATAGTAACCAAAATTACTGAGTTTTGAATAGGAAAGCACGGGTACTCCAAGGGTGCCACACCCACGTCTGACTTGTATTGACGAGGCGTGCGGCCACTGATGTGGCTACATGGGCATCTGTGGTGAGTCCCTTTTTATTTTATTTTTTTTCAATTTCCAATTCGGCCTTATACGGTTTGATTTGAGACAATATGGTCCGATTCAGTCTGAAGCGGGCCGAAATAGCTCCGAATCGGTCTGTTTCGGTAAATACCGGTCAAAATTTAAGATTCGATTGGCATGAAGTTTTTACTTAGAAAAAAAAATCTTAAAACCGAAATGAATCTGTATTCTATAGAATCTATACACCTAAAAACCTCCAAAGGAAAAAAAAAATGGAAAGAAAGAAATGAACAAACATACCAATACAAAAAGGTCCTAGTGGGAAATTTGAGAATGAGAACTGGAGAAGATGCACTGTTACTCTCTAGGTTTATTGGGTTGAATAAGCAAAGAAGTTAGGTGAAAGTACACTTTTAGTCCCTACATTTTGGACCAATTCTCATTCTAGTCTCTAAATTGATTTTGAGACTACATCGGTCCCTGAAATTAGAAAATCGTTTCCGTTTTGGTCCCTACCGTCAACCCACTAACAGAAAAGTCCTACGTAGCAAACGGAGTGCACTATTTGCATAGTAAATGCTGATGTGGTTAATAAAATAATAATAATAATAAATTTATTTGATTTTTTAAAATTCCACGTTGGCTACACATAATTTTCTAATTTTTTTTAAAAAAATGATCAATTTTAACCAAATAAAAATGAGAAAAACAAATTGAGAACCAAAAAACACATTTATTGAGATTTGTGTTCATCTTGGTCATGAACACACAAGAACAACTAACCGATAATATTCAATAACAAGAACAGAAGAATAGAAACCCAGAATATTCCAAAATTTGTACACAAATTCTTCCACAAAAATCAATTATACATTCAACTAAAAATTATTATCCTAATACAATATTTCTCATAACATAGATTTTCAACCAAATCTATATATATATGCATGTGTATATATATATATATATATATATAAGCAAAGACCTTATGTGAGAGTGCATGAGGTCTTGCCACATGACATTCTAATTTTGCATTTAGCCTTTTTTTTTTTTTTAACCTCTTTTCATTTGGTTTTTTTTTATTTTTTTTTATTTTTAAATATTACCCAAAATTTCACTTTAACTTATTTTTACTGTTATTTCATTAATCTATCATTAATTGTTTGAGCTTACACTACACATTTCTCTCTTCTTCATATCTTTTACCATATCCACCGTTTTAGTATTTAAAACAAAAGCAAAAAATAATAATAATTAAGGAATAATAATAACTAATCAAATAAGGCATTGAGGAGAGAGAGAGAGACAAACAAAAATGTTGTGGATTATTAAATGAAACACATTATTTCACTATTACCAAAATAAAATATTTGAGATTGACAAAATATTTGTAAGAGAGAGAAAGAGGAATTTACGAGGCTGTTACCTTCGACATACTGACCTCCCACCACCATCAAGTTGCCAAAACCCCTATGGGTAATATTTTTTTTCCCTTTTTCTTTTTAAATTAAGGGCTTAAATATGATTTAGGCTTGAGTACTCTAATTTAGTTTACTCCCTTTTTTTTATAATATATGTACAATATTTTCCAAAACTATCTTACATAAAATATCATAAAATTATTTGTGCATCGCACGAGCAACTTTCTAGTTAATAATAATAATATGCTGAGGTGAAAATTGTAAAACCTTCAAAGCAAATGTGTCATAATTTGAAGAGGTCATTAAAAAGTCAAATATCTTCAGTTTTATATATACTAGCCTAAGAAGTGTGGTGGTATGATTATGTACTAGTTGAGTATTGAAATTAGCATTCTAATTAAAAGATGAAAATGAATTTCATATATGAATAGTGCACCCTTTGTTTATTTTGTTTGATGGAGCTTCTTTTATTTATTTGTTTCCCAATTTATCAAATATATGAAGTTGGAACCATTTTTTGTTAGTATGAGTAAAGTTGTGAAGAAACACAATTATTAGTCTAAGCAAAAGCTATGGCCCCCTGAGCATAGTGTCCGTCACTGTGTTTCATCCATAAGCAACTTCCAATCAATTTACAGTCCATAAAATGACAAAAAAAAAAAAAAAATACTTCACGCTTTAAAAGAAAACTCAATTTCATTAAATCTCAATTTTTATTTTTGCTAAGTTGAAGTTCTAAAATTCCTCATTTGAGGAGTTTGTCATGTCAAAAATTGTAGCTATTGTGGTGTTTTATGTTTGTCCCATGCTATATGGAGAGAGAGAGAGAGAGAGAGAGAGAGAGAGAGAGAGAGAGTGGCAACATATAAAAAATGTAGCAAATCAACCAAAAGTTAAAATAATTTACTTATATATTTCATATGTTATTCATACTTCACTCATACATTTTATATGTTTTTACCAGCCTCCACCACCTACATGTGGATTATTCCTACAAGTTTGGCAACAACAAGCCTCACGAAAGCAACAAATTGGCTGCCCTTGTGTGCTTCCAATAAAAACTAAGAATGCCATTAATATGATCATAAAATCCTTCACAACAAATTTTTTGTAGCCTTCCATTAACACTTACTCTTGAAATTCTTCAGATAGCAAGTGTTAATCGTCTTTAGTTGTAGAATGAAAGACCTATAACTTTTTATAGAAAAATATGGAATCGGTATAACGTGAAAATACTTGTATTCATAAATAAGTGAAATATTAATTTTGATATGGAAACTCTTGTGAATACACTAAAGAGCTCATTTATTGAATTTCCGTTTTTCCATCCTTATTGAAGAGTTTAATCAACGTTTCCTCTCTCTCCACATAAATTATTATTTATTAATCACTTAATGCTAACCATTTCTTATGTAGACGTCGTTAGCATTTTATACTCAAGTAAGTTGCATGTGACTTTTAATGAAATTGGAGGGTTAAGAACTGGAAAAGGGTTCGATTCTTGGTTTTTACCAGTTGAACCAATGGTTTTTATTGGACCAGTTTAGGGTCCAGTTATCATTTGAACTTGCTAGTTCAATCCAGTTTTTCAAAGCATACAATAAACCACTAGACCTACCCTGTTAAAAATTGAAATGATTATTTTTAGCAAGGAGCGATACTTTCCTCTCCTCACCTATAATTTAGTTACATTTCTGTGTAGTTTAGCAATATGAAAATTTGAATAAGTTGAGCTGAGGTAATTCGCATAAAAAGCACTAAAAAGAACAAGACAGGCATCAAAAAAGAAGGTTGGCAACTAATAATGTTAGGTGTTTCCAAAGAGTATTAAATCTTTGATTAAGTGTTCCTCGATGACCAACAGAACTCAAGCTTCAAATGGTTTGGTTACAACTAATTTATGAATGTATCCATAAGTATTAAAAACTTATCAATGCTTCCAAGCAATGTCTTAAGGAATGTATCTATGAGATAAACCCCACATAAGGCCTTATCTATAAAGGAAATCAAGATTACTTGTCTTCCACATTTGCTTAATAAGAAAGAACACATTTTTGAGCATCTCCAAAATTTAATCATGATGATAAGTCATAGCTAAATTTAACCAGTGATTTTAGCAATATCTTTTTAGAACATTAGAAACACCTTATTTGGAAAGTAATTAAGATTACTTGTCTTCTAGGTATATATGCTCAAAAAAGAAAACATTTGCGAGCATTTGCAAAATGTAATAATAATAGTTGTGTCTTAAGCTAAATTTAGCAAATTTTCTTAGTAATATCTTTGTAAATTTTCATGAATTAATGAAAATATGGATGTTTATTTGTTGTTGAAAATATGGAGTTTCACACACATATACACTTAGATTAAGATAAAGTAGAATTTCTATCTTGTATAAAAAAAAAAAAATTCAATATAAGAAAAGTGATTTTGTGAGGAAAAAACAATTGTGATTGTGTATCCCTCTTTTCTAAAAATGTTCATTTTTGTGATGATCTATCCAGTTATCAACAAGATTTTTGGGTTCAACCATTTTTGTATCAATGATGATAATGACCCAAAAAAAAAGATCATTATTCATGATAGAATATCAAGAGTGTCTCCTATAATATGGTTTTCATACAATCGACGGGTAATTGATTATGTTTTAAAATGTATCTTCCTACCTTTATTCTTGTATAAATATTAATGATTGATATATTTTTATTTTGAGTTCTCTATCCATATTTTCCAAATTATATCTAATCATAATTGGCTATTCCTTGAAGGTTTAAGGAGTCCCTATGCCTTTCATGGTCAGGCAACTTGGAGAAGAAAACCTGTACGAGAAACATTTACTGAATAATAGAAAAATATATTGTAATGAAAAAAAAAATTGATAACAAAAAAGGTTGTCTTAATATTATTGAGGCTTTTTGTTCAACACCAGTGTGGCACTACTTCGCTGTGTCTTTTCTTTTCCTTTTTTTGCTTTTTGTCCTTTATTTTGAAGACCTAGAGCATTCTCATCTAGAGTTTAAAAAAAATTTAGCATTTAGCACCTTGAAAATCAATTTTATAACATTTAACACATCACTTTACAATACATCTAACATCAAAACTTTTTTTTTTTTTACCACTTCATTAAAATATTATTTATTTATCATTTTTTATTCTTTTTGAGAGAGAGAGCAGAGAGTAAGATCTGAGGGGGAGAGAGTGAAGGAGAATAAAAAATAATAAAAAATGAGTAGCAACTTGCTACAATAGGGTGTTAGTAATAACATCCTACATTAGCAAGGTGCTAAAAAATTTAAAATTTAGCACCATTGAGGTAGGAGCTTTTTTAGTGGTTTTGTTGCTAAAAATAGCTTTTAGCATTTATCCCACCTTTGATGAGAATGCTCTTACTGGCGGAAAAATTAGCATTGCAAGCATCTGATAAAATAATTAATTAATTTTTTTTTTTTTTTTGCTAAAACATCATTTTAGTCCCTACATTTTGGGGGTCACAATCAATTTGGTTCCTACATTTTGATAGAAGTCAATTTGGTCTCTACTATTTTCAACTTGTACTTAATTTAGTCTCTACTATTAATTCACTAACAGAAAATGCTTACGTGGCAAATGGTTTGTACAGTTGGCATGCCTAATATTAAAATATTAAATTAGATGCTAATGTGTCTAAATTTGAGTGGTTGATATGGCAACGTTAGCACTTACATGGTAAAAAAAATGCCACATCAGGCTTAATAATATATTTTTTTTGTACCAATTTTTTTCCTTTTCTTTATTTTTTTCTTTTAATATTCTTACAATCTTTTTATCCAAACAAAATTTCATTTTTATTTTCTGAATATTATTATTTTGGTTTCTTGCAATTTCTTGCTAACCAAACAGAATTTCATTCTAATTCTTCCCAATTTCATGATAATCAAGCACTAATCTAGTCCAACAATTTCAAATCAACACATATCACATTGTTTCCAAATTCTAACCTTCTATTTGGCTTTCAATCACAGTGAATGTTATACCATCAATCAAGCAAGATTAGATAAATTCCATAAATTTTAGCCAAAATCTCCAAATTCAAACTAAAACCCAAACCCAAATTTACTAAACCCATATTCACCATAACCCAACTGCCTATTAGGGATATTACACAAAACAATAATGGAAGAACAAGATTAACATAAAAGACAAATAGAAAATAGATAACTTGGAGGCATTATATCGGTTTCCTTAGACAATATTTGCCTCTCACACTTTTGTTGCTAAAGGGTTATCACAAATTTGTCTCCAAGATACAACAAAGATGTTGGGTTCTAGAAATAGCAATTCTGGAGAATGACCACAAGATTTCTTGTGTTTCTCTCTAACTTACTATTTTTCATTGAACATAAGCCACTATTTATATCCACAGGGTTATATTTCATTAAAAGACATGTATGGAGAGTTAAAATGTTTTATAAAACCATTCACAAGACTTGAAACCTCTTCAACCTTTCCGAACAATCACCAGAAAAATTATGCAGAAAATTCAGTTTTCTAGTTTTGATCGATCAAGAGGTCCTTTCGATTGATCGAATGCTCTTTTCATTCAATTGAACAAGAATCGAATAGCGATCGAACCATCCGGAAACTCCAGGATTATTTTTCTTATTATTTTGATCGATCGAGCCAAAGTTTCGATCGATCGAAAATACTGATTTTCGAATTTTCACTTAGAAAATTCTAGAAGTTGAATTTTCATTTTATGAAACCATATTCTCCAAACTCAAACATCATTATTACAACCTATCCTTGTATATACCTATATATACAACACAGAGCGCTTCATGACTCACGTTGATCTCCTTCGCTTTTGTTCAGTTTGCAATTCATGGCGATCATCGATTCTTCCATGCAGACCCTGTGTCTTAAAAATCCCCACATATAACACCTTGGTCACTGATCATGTATACCTTTCTGAATGCATCATATATGTTATTGAATTGCCTGGAAATCTTGATAAAACAGCTCCTTTAGAACAATGTTTTGTGAAGGTAGAGGGAGATGAACATGGTGTACACCACCTACTCCATCCACTTACAAATTCCTAATTAACAACTACTCCCTTTCAAAAAGTATTTGACTCTTCGAACTTACGAGTGCATGAATGGAGTAAAGAACATGTCCTTCAGTACCTTCTAGTTTCTGTGGATGGAGCACTGAATGATGGTGAGAGTAACATGGTTGTCAAATATGTTGCTTTCATGAGTATGTGTTCAGGAAGTGAGGATTTTGTTTTGTATTAGAATGAGGGACACTTATATAGGGCAAAAAATTCACAATGGACTAATGTTGATATATTGCTTTATTGGAGCTGCTCTATGATTCCCTTTATTGGGAGGTTTTATGTGGTTGAGGGATACATTAGAAACACCAGCACACTTCATCCAACAACTTCAGAAGTAAGTTTGGTTGGGGAGAGAAATCGTGGCATTGACTTGGGCGAGTCATTCTTAATTGAATTGGTTGATGGATTGTTGTTGGTTGAAATATGAATTTTTCGTTGCTATGGAATTTGTTCAAGTTCTAAAAAGCACTTTCATTTCTCAATTCCCAACATTTAGCTGATTTGTTTTAAATTTTTTTGTAATGGATGAAGATGGGCAGGAGTGGGTGAATTTGGGGAGCTTGGGGGATTTAGTGTTATTTTGGGTTCAGAGAATAATACTGGTAAGTTTGCTACCTTATCTTCTCATCTTCCTAGTTGCAAGGGGAATTGTATAGTTTTTAGGGGAATTCTAGGCTTTTGCCCTTATTTTTTTAAAAATCTAGCAATATGTCCCTGTTTTGAAACTATTTAGGTCTGTGTCCTTGTTTTGAAACTCGACTGAAATAGTTTCAAAACACGGACATATTGCTAGATTTTTAAAAAATTAAGGGCGAAAGCCCATTTTCTCCTAGTTTTTAGCGTGCCAAGGTTTGAACTGGGTCAATTTAGTGGGAAAGCAAAGGGTCATGATATAAATGTAGCTGACTTGCAAACTCACACAATTCAACCTTTGGAAGAGTCCCTGCTTTATTGCAATTTGTTCCAGCCACCTCTTAATCCATTAAGTGCTCAAAGTTGAACGATAAGTGTTGCTCTTTACAGTATGAAGGCTTGCTTTAAGGTTTTGTTGCTTTTCCTTTATTCTATATTGCATGGCATCTTTTGTTGGTAGGATTACAAATGATTTCATTAATAAGAAACATAATACAATCAAAACCAGCAGAAAGTAGAAGCAAAAAGAACAAGCAACAAACCAGTTGCATATAACACTAGATAAGCAATAGCACCTAGATCACACAAAATCTTTCAACAAATCTAGAAAGTTAACAAGAATCCAAAACAAAAACAAGGAGCCTCCATAAACAGCACAAAGTTCTATTTAAAACCGAATTGTTAACATTCTTACACCGTCATTAACTTGTACTTCATCCTTAACCTTGAAAAATACTTAAAATTATGATCAAGCCATGTGTTACTGAGAGTAACACTAAGAGCCAGCTTGCATATAGACAACTGAAAACTCTTCCCATTCAATTTTTTCAAGGCCTAATCAACCTTGTCACTCCAAGATCCTACGTGCCTTTTATAAAGGCAACTGATCAGAATCTGCATCCAAATCGTTATTGAAATAGAACAATCAAAACAAAGATGATCTCTATACTCAATCCTACCAATGCAGAAACGGCATAGCAATGTCATACTTCTTTGCTACGAATTTGCATTTCACAAAGTTTACTTTGAATTTGCACTTAGCTTTCTTACCTGACAGACTATATCCAATGATCATCTATAATAAAATTAGATAGCGTGTCAGAGGAACAGCTTACAAAATGTCATTCATCACCCTAAAAGGCTATAACCGTACTTCTGTAGCAATCTAGTATTCTTGTAATTAATGTTTTTTGGTGTTGTCATTATCAATACTGCTTGAATATATAGCAATTATAGCATTCGAAGACTTGATCTGTGAACTGCAATAGGGGCAAAATCATTGCATTACTTCATCGTCTTTGTTGTTATTTAGAAGGCCTAATAAGTGGGCCACCAACACCAAGTCCCACTTCTGTGAAAGATCCTTTTAGGTAGATGAGTTCGTTGTAGCTCTTAACGTTTTTACTGTTGTTAGTCAACTTGCTTGATTTTGTTAAATAACAATTGCCAGTTGCCAAAAATCTACATTGCTAAACTACTTGCAACTGATTAGATATATCCTAGTGGCAAGCTTTCCAACCCAATCCGAGTAAAAGGGACCTATTATATTTGCAAACAAGTAGGCGTAAGTATGACTAGAAGCTGGATGCTTTTTGTGTTTCTCAATTAGACTTGGTAGTACAAATTCAAATGTATAATGTATAATGTATAATGTATATGAATCACACCACTGTTGTTTACATATATCTAAGTATAATGACCAAATACTTGTCAAATGTTGTAATGAGTTGTTTATAATTAGAGTCAAGGAAGTTTCATATTATATGGTACTAAGCTAATTCATATATCTATATATATCTAAAAGCTGAAGTGTAACATTTATTGTTACTCTACTCCTATTAAGCTACATCAGCGGCTACGTCACTTTTTTATTTATTTAATCTTTATTGATTGTTTATTTAAAATTTAATTCTTAGTGGCAAAACGTGATGCAAATGTTCGAGTTTCACTGTCTACTAACCGTTTGGCACAGGATATATACTAAAAAAAAAATTACCAGGGTAAGAGATATAAATAGCAAACATTTGAGTTTCACTGTCTGCTAAATGTTTGGCACAAGATATATATATTAAAAAAAAAAAACTACTAGAGAAAGAGATTAGGGAGTGTGCATGAGACACAAAGAGAGAAATCGATATGATGCAGACCAGTCTCCCTCCATCTTTTGGTTCTACATAGTTGTTAGTAAGTTTATTTTCTTGAAAACTTGAGGACGGGTGCAACCTTTTTCAATCTCCTACCTAGGATTGATATCAGACCATTTTTCTCAGTAATTTTCAACTAATCTCTTATCCTATTGTTTTCAATTAGATTTGCTGTCAATTTAGTGATTTCGTTTATATCAGGGTAACAACCTAGATGATCAAATTCTACCTGAATTGTTATTAGGATTTTTTAGTTTCTGGGTTTTGTTCTTTTGCTTTCATGAGTTTCATTTTCACGTTCTGTTTTGTTCTGTTTTTTATTTTTAATTTTCTGGCTTGCTATCTGGGTTATTAAAGAAGAAGAAAAGGCAGTGGAGCAAACACAAGCCAAGAAGGGAAAAGGTTTTTCAAATCCACAATGATTACAAGGTTTCCCACGACTCATTCCCCAACAGGTATTTCCCAAAAAAAAAAAAAAATTTGCTAGTATTTTCACACTATGAGAAGTCCTTGCTTTTATGAATACGGGTACATTATGTTTAGTGCTTCCTCTAAATTTATAGATCCTACATATAAATCACATATATAGGATATCACCATTCACCAACTGAACATTTCTCTTAACTTGTGTCAAATCCACATGTCACGGGCTTGAGTGAGTTAGGATGTGATAAGGAATATTTTCACCATCTAAAAAGTTTTTAACACCCTAGAGTCTTTGGTTACCAAAAGCATCATGAGCTCACCAAAAGAGTCTTTAATCACCAAAAGCATCGTTAGGTACTTTCCCTAACACCATGCGACACACTCCGCCCTGATGGTCGTCAGATATCAAGGGGTTGTCAACATATCCTCTATCATCAAGGATCTGTCAAAGGATGTCACACATCCTCTTGACCCATCGGATTGTGACCATGCTGATCGACTCCGTCATCAAGGATCCGTCATGCATCCTCCTAAACCATCGATTTGGAAGACTGACGAGCTAGGACCTTCCCTCCCCCGACGATAGATTACTCCAAACCCCATGTAGGATTTGTGTGCTCCCCACTCACATGCCTTTACATGGAAATAACTTGCACACCACACTCAAAGACCCTACTATGCAATCAAATGTTCCATATATAGGAAGAGAAGCCCTAAGATCTTAGGGCCTTTAACTCCATATCCTCTCCATAAGGAAAACCCCCCACATCAAGGGATTCGGGTAAACTCTCCACTACTATATAAACATAAAACCCTAAACTTCTCAAGGCATGTGAATTCTTCCTAGCTCTTGCACTCTTGAGTTCTTAGGAGATTATTCCATCACTAACTTAACCTTTAGAGGTGTTAGGATATGTGCCCTTTAAATCCTATTGTATGATGCTATGTATGACATTATGTTGTGATTAATAAAATTGTTTTATTATTATCTAAAATAATAGTAACATGAATATTAGGACATTATCATATAGTCCATGAGATGCATAGCATGTAATTTATGTGACTTAGTCACAGAAGATATAAATTACAAGTTCTTTGTAAACTCAGAATTTTAGTTCATAGTCGATGATGAAATTGGGCATTTCATCTACAAAGACTATAGCATATCAACTAGGATGATTTGTCTTGATCATGGAAGTGGAGACTTCTAGTTGATATGTTGATATGTTTTAAATATTAAGACATTAAACTGGACTGTTGTAAGATTTATTATTCTACTAATGACTGTCAAATGAATAATAATCCAAAAACTTCTATTTATATCAACTCTTAATCCTAAGAGAATAATGAACCTGATTATGAAGTGTAGGTTGTTTTGATATATTAAAAGTGAGATGTAAAGTCACGATCAAAACCTTAGTATGTTGGGCAGCCACATTTAGTGTTGAAGGAACATATATTCTCAAGATGGAATTCATAATCTCTTAATGGAGATATAAAATATTCCCTTGAGATAAGTTTAATGGGTTCAATTATTCAGAGTGTTAGAGCTAACCACTTTAGTAAGGAGTTACTAAAGTATATATTTATGAAATTGGATTTCATTAATATATGATGAATAACTTAAAGGATTAAACCAGGTACTCAAGGATTAAGATGTAGTAATCTTCAAAGTGACAGTTAACATTCATTACTTTGTATTACTACGAATATTTTATGAAGCGGTTGAATGTATAATAAAGTCTTGGGATATAATTTATTAATAAGGCCTAGAGTGCAATTATATTTATATAGTGGTATTAAATATAATTAATGGTAATATTAGGCTTGTCAAGAGTTGACAAAAAAGCCCAAAACCCATTGGAGATAGTTTCTTATTTGTTCCCTTTTGGTCCCACTCCAAGCCACATACTAAAGCCCAATTGGAATGGTCCAAAAAGTTAGTTCAATTACATAATCAGTTATAAGGAGAGAAACATACAGATTTTTGTAAGAGAATGAAATGGTGTGTATGTGAGTGTAAGTCACTCTCTTATTCTCCCTTGAACACATACATATAAACTGATTAAGAGACCACACTTCATGAGCATAAGTGGAATTGGAGTAAAGATTAAAAGTGTTCCCAAGTATTTCTAATATTTGGTTTTAAATTTCACCGCACCAAGGTACACTCTCTTGTTCTTATATTTTGAAATTTACATAGTACATGTTATCAATTACGAATGAAGTAGATTCATTAATTTTCCGCTGCATATGTTTTGTATGCGATACAAACTATGTTTTTACTACAGGAGGGCCTTTGGCCGACACCCTATCAGTGCTCTTTGTTTGGTTCTTCTCTTTTGTTCTTTAGGTACACCCATTGGCACGTGTATGGACGATCAACTCACTAACGATTTTGTGTATCATCAATTGGCGCCGTCTGTGAGAATTGAGTGATCAGCCATATCACCACTCCTAAGACAAAGAGTTGCATGGTCCAAACGATCAATGGCTACCATCAACCGAGAGATCAAAAACCTACCCAATGTCTTGGAGAGGCAAGTGCAAACCCTTGCCGTGGTAGTTGAACGACTCACCCAACAAAATCATGAGCTGGAACGAAAGTTGGGCCAACGGAAGGAACAGCATCCGAACAATCAAAATGACAAATAGGGTGGCAGCGAACGCAACAACGACCATCCCCAGACGGACGATCACCAAGAAAGGGACAACCAAGATGAAAGCATTTGAGTGGACAAACGAATGCCAAAGAGCATTTAAGGAACTAAAGGCGTACCTCACATCCCCACCACTCCTCATTCTATCTAAACTCGATGAAGAGCTTTCCCTCTATTTGGCCATATCCCCCACGGTTGTCAATTCAGCTTTTATTTGAAAGGAGGATCGTGTGCAATTACCCGTATGCTACACCAGTCAAACGCTTAGGGGAGCAGAAGAAAGATATCCCCCACGGAGAAGTTGGCCTTTGCTCTAATCATAGCGGCCTGCAAGCTTAAGCCATACTTTGAAGTGCATACCATAAAAGTCCAAACGAACAAACCCCTCAGCCTAAGCATTAGTTGACTTCATCAAAGAATTTACAACGAACAAGGCAGAAGGTTGGGGGGCAGCCCCATGGAAGGTCTAAATGGATAGATTATCCAAAAGACATGCTAGAGGGATTGAAATAGTCCTACAATCTCCTGAAGGGGATGTCAAAATTTTGCAGTAGAATTTGTACAAGTCTTAAGGGAAGAAAATGAACATGCTGATTGATTGGCCAAGGTCACATCTATCGAACATATGACTATAGGTCGTCAGGTATAATCCTTCACCCAACACTTCCCTACCATTAAGGAATTGGAAATATAAATGATACCAGCAGGTATTGATTGGACGATTCTGACCACCTCCTACCTTAAGAATGGGGCGCTTTCAGAAGACCATAACGTGTCTCGAAGGTTGAAAGTTCAAGCATCACGTTTTGTGCTGATGGGAGAGGCTTCTCCTGACCATACCTAAGGTGTTTGATCCCCGACAAATCAGATTACGTCATGAAAGAAGTTCATGAAGGGGTGTGTGGAAACCACTTGAGGGCACGATCGTTGGTCCACAAGCTCATACAAGCAGGGTACTACTGGCCCACCATGTAGAAGGATGCCCAATCCTATGTAAAAGCATACGACAAGTGCCAACACTTCAGCAAGACCTCATGGCTAAACACTATGAAGGGAAGGAAGAATGAAAAAGGGATAAATCTACACTTAGATCTACTGGATGAGGTCAAGGCGACTACTGTACAACGGATGGCCTGTTACCAAGATCTCGTGGCTAAACACTATAACGCCAAGGTCAAACCTTGACACTTTAGTATTGGGGACCTTGTTTTAAGGAAAGTGACCACAGTCGCAAAGGATCCCACACAAGGAAAGTTAGGACCCAACTAGGAAGGACCATATAGAATCATTGATTACAACAAAAAGGGTACCTACAGGATGGACCGGCGACCAAGGATGTTGACGGGCACTTAATCCTCATCCTAACAGGATGGATCGACAACCAAGGATATCGACAATCAAGGATGCTAACGACACTTGATCCTTGTCCAAAACTAAGTCTTACCTATGGGATGGACCGATGATCAAGGATGCCTACGAGCACCTGATCCTCCTCCGAAACTAAGTCCTACCTACTGATGGATCGACAACCAAGGATGCCCATAGGCGCCTAATCCTCATCCTTACGGGATGGATCGACAACCAAGGATATTGACAATCAAGGATGCCAACGACACTTGATCCTTATCAAAAACCAAGTCTTACCTACAGGATGGACCCACAATCAAAGATGCCGACAACACTTGATCCTCATCCAAAACTAAGTCCTACCTACGAGATGGATTGAGGATTAAGGATGCCTACGAGTACCATACCCTTATCCAAAACTAAGTCCTACCAACGGGATAGACCAATGATCAAGGATGCTCGTGGGCACCTGATCCTCATCCAAAACTAAGTCCTACCTATAGGATGGACCGACGATCAAGGATGCTAACATGCACTTAATCCTTATCCTTACGGGATTGATCGACGTTCTAAAATGCCGACAGGCACTAGATCCTTATAGCAAGCTAAGTCCTACATACTGGTGGACAGACGACCAAAGTCACCTATAGGAGGATGGTCCAATGTAAAGTCATCCCAAGAGGGAAAGACAACAAACAAAGTCACCTATGGGTGGACGAATGACCAAAAGTCACCTTCGGGTGGACAATCCAATGTAAAATCATTCCCAAGAGGGAAGGACAACAACCAAAGTCACCTATGAGAGGACAGTCCAATGTAAAGTCATCCCTAAGAAGGAAGGTCAACGATCAAAGTCACCTATAGGTGGACAAACGACCAAAAGTTGCCTACAGGTGGACGGATGACCAAAGTCACCTACGGGTGGACGGTCTAATGTAAAGTTATCCCTAAGAAGGAAGGACAATGACCAAAGTCACCTATGGAAGGATGGTCTAATGTAAAGTCATCCCTAAGAGGGAAGGACAATAACCAAAGTCACCTATGGGTGGACGAACGACCAAAAGTCGCCTACGGGTGGATAGTCCAACATAAAGTCATCCCGAAGAGGGAAGGACAATGACCCAATGACCAAAGTCGCTTACAGGTAGATAGTCCAAAGTAAAGTCATACCTAAGAGGGAAAGACGATGACCAAAGTCACCTACAAGTGGACAGTCCAACGTAAAGTCCTAAAAGGGAAGGACGACGACCAAAGTAAAGTTATCCCTAAGAGGGAAGGACAACGACCAAAGTCACCTATGGGTGAACAAATGAATCAAATCACCCGCGAGTATGTTTGTAAAAAATCTAAGTTTTCCTATTGACGGATGGAGGGACGAACCAAGCCACCCACTAGTGCCTTGGTAAAAAATCTAAGTCATTCTATCGATGATGGAGGAACTAAGCCACTCAAGAGTGCCTTGGTAAAAAATCTAAGTTATCCTATCGGTTGGTGGAGGGACGAACCAAGCCACCCATGAGTGCCTTGGTAAGAAATCTAAGTTTTCCTACCAATGGGTGGAAGGACGAACCAAGTCACCAATGAGTGCATTGGTAAAAAATATAAATTTTCCGATCGACAGATGGAGGGACAAACCAAGCCACTCACGAGTGCCTTAGTAAAAAATCTGAGTCTTCCTACCGATGAGTGGAGGGACAAACCAAGCCACCCACGAGTGCCTTGGTAAAAAATTTGAATCATCCTACTGACAGGTGGAGGGACAAACCAAGCCACCCACCAGTGCCTTGGTGAGAGATCTAAGTCTTCCTACCCACAGATGGAGGGATGAACCAAGCCACTCATAAGTGCCTTGGTAAAAAATCTAAGTCTTCCTACCTATAGGGGGAAGGACAAACCAAGCCACCCACAAGTGCCTTGGTAAAAAATCTAAGTTTTCCTACTGACAAGTAAAGGAACGACGAAGCCACCCGTGAGTGCGTTGGTGTAAGATCTAAGTCTTCCTACCTATGAGGGAAGGGACGAACCAAGCCACCTACGAGTGCCCTGGTAAAAGATCTGAGTCTTCCTACCTACAAGGTGACAAATGAACCAAGTCACCAAGGTGACGAACGATCCAAGAGATCCTCCAAAGATCATTGACTTAAGTATAGACCGTCTAACCAAGTCACCAAAGTGACAAACGATCCAAGAGATCCTCCAAAGATGATTGACTCAAGTAGAAATCATCTAACCAAGTCACCAAAGTGACAAACGATCCAAGTGATCCTCCCAAGATGATCACAATTGAAGATATCATTTAACCAAGTCACCAATGTGACAAATTCCAGAGATCGTCTAACCAAGTCACCAAAGTGACGAACGATCCAAGTGATCTTCCTAAGATGATCACAATAGTAGATATCATCTAACCAAGTCACCAAGGTGACGAATGATCTAAGAGATCCTCTAAATATGATCGACTAAAGTAGAGATCATCTAACCATGTCACCGAGGTGACGAACAATCCAAATGATCCTCCAAAGATGATCGACTCGAGTCACCAAGGTGACAAATGATCCAAGAGATCCTCCAAAGATGATCGATTCAAGTTGAATCAATCATCTAATCATGTCACCGAGGTGACGAACGATCCAAATGATCCTCCAAAGATGATCGACTTGAGTGGAGATCATCCAACCAAGTAACTAAGGTGAAGAATGATCTAAGAGATCCTCCAAATATGATCAACTCAAATAGAGATCATCGAACCTAGTCATCAAGGTTACAAATGATCCAAGTGATCCTCCAAAGATGATTGACTTAAGTCGAAATTATCGAATCAAGTAACCAAGGTGACAAACGATCCTAGTAACCTTCCAAAGACAATTGAGTCAAGTAACGATCCTCCTATGACAATCGACTTAAGTAATGATCCTCCAATTAAGTCGCTAAATGACCCAAAAAACTGGCCAATCATCGGTATGTGTAAGTGGTGGTCATCCAATCAAGTTACACTAAATGCTCATGGAATAGGTGGCAAATAAATGAACCCTTAACACTCTACGATTACAACAAAAACCTTCGTATTCTACACTCATCCACTTGCGTGACAACCACGGAATGGGGGGCAACTAATAGGGAATATTTTCACCATCTAAATTTTTTTTAACACCCTAGAGTCTTTGGTTACCAAAAGCATCATCAGCTCACCAAAAGAGTCTTTGATCACCAAAAGCATTGTCAGGTACTTTCCTTGACATCATGCGACACACTCCGCCCCAATGGTTGTCAGCATATCCTCTGTCATCAAGGATCTATCGAAGGATGTCATGCATCCTCTTGAGCTATCAGATCGTGACCATGCCGATCGACTCCGTCATCAGGGATCTGTCACGCATCCTCTTGACCCATCAGATCGTGACCATACTGATCAACTTCGTTATCAGGGATTTGTCACGCATCCTCCTGAGCTATCAGATCGTGACCATGCCGATCGACTTCGTCATCAGGGATTTATCACACATCCTCTTGACCCATCAGATTGTGACCATACTGATCAACTTCGTTATCAGGGATTTGTCACGCATCCTCATAAACCATCAATTTGGAAGATCGACGGGCTAGGACATCCCCTCCCCCAATGATAGATTACTCCAGACTCCACGTAGGATTTGCGTGCTCCCCACTCACATGCCTCTACATGGAAATAACTTACACACCACGCTCAAAAACCTACTATGCAATCAAATGTTCCATATATGGGAAGAGAAGCCCTAAGATCTCGGGGCCTTTAACTCCATATCCTCTCCATAAGGAAACCACCCCCCCCCCCCAACATCAAGGGATTCGGGTTAGCTTTCCACTACTATATAAGCATCAAACCCTAAACTTCTCAAGGTATGCGAATTCTCCTTAACTCTTGCACTCTTAAGTTCTTAGGAGATTATTCCATCACTAACTTTTCTTTGGCCGGCACCTCATCAGTGCTCTATGTTTGGTTCTTCTCTTTTGTTCTTCAGGTACACTCATTGGCACGTGTATGGACGATCAACTCACTGACGATTTAGTGTATCATCAGGATGATACCATGATGTTATACTAATCTACAACAGATTTGAAACAATAAGCTTGGTTTGGATGCTGAGAAGAAATACAAGCCTTTTGTTGTAAAATTAGTCTCTCTCACATTCCAGAGTTGGTCATGATAGATACCTATAAACCATTACTTTTAGTTGTAGAGAAATTACGAATTTATCAACTATTGAACTATTTGAGTAAGGCAAATAAAATTTGAGCTGATAATGGATTTTTCTTTGCATGTTTCCCTCATTAGGCACATCTCTTAGGCTTGTTTAGTTGCCCATGAATCAAAACCATTCATATTATGTATAATATATTGCATCATTTGTTGTTTGAAAATAAGTTAGCGGATTTGTGTTTTACTGTGATGTGGATTTTAGCAAAAGATCTTTAATTTTGTTTTGAGAAAATTGGAACATGTTTGAATTCAAAAATGGCTTCAGAGTGAGTTTTTGATTAGCTCAAAAACCCTTTTATGATTGTCTTGCCCTATATGCATACAAGCATGCAAGGTTATGCGTGTTATTTTCTCATTGGGAATAATTAATTTCATCAGATCTCTTTCTTATATTTGGAGGTTGTTATTTAAAATTTTTGGTTTGGAAAATTGACAGGTTTTTTACTTAAATTCTTTTGTGATTTAGATGGTACATTTTTTTATGTGTCACAGTATGCATTCTTTGGCAAAGATGTTGTTGAGTTGGCCGGTTGCCATTCATTGTCGCTTGGTGTTTTTAAAATGGTTAGTGATGTTTTTACTTTAATTTTAAGATTTTCCCTCCTACCTATTTTCTTTATTTCGCCCTTCGGTTTACTAATCTATTTAAATTTTTTTCTTTTAATTCAAGGTTTTCTGAACCAGGTTTGATCTTATCGAAATTTAAAAAAAAAAAAAAAAAAAAAAAATTGAGCAAGGTATGCTTCTTTAGTTTTAGATATTAATTTTTGCATTTCAATGTCTTTTAATTACTGTTTTATTGGTATATTTAGCTGCTATAGTTTCTTTTTCTTTTTCTTTTTTGAGTTTCTTCCAATTGGAGTTTGATATTAGAATTCATGTTTATTTTATGAAATTTTAACTTTATGCTAGATTATTTATTTATTTATTTCTAGAGCCTAATTACTTTATAATTGAACATAAGGATAGGATTTAGAGGTCGGGCTTGGTGCAATGATAAGTACCTTCCCACAAAATGTCACTATGGTAGTTGGAAATACTAAAGTATGGCCCATCTCTTTTTGGTGCAATGATAAGTACCTTCCGACAAAACGTCACTATGGTAGTTGGATTCTATTCTTTTTTGGCAAAATCTGTTTGTCGAGAACAATATATTCCTTTGAAACTAAAGCTCTAGTTGTTTCCAATTGATGATGGCACTTGGTAAAAGACGAGATTTAAAAAAAAAAAAAATTGATAAGTGAGATTTAAAATAAATAAAAACTTATGAGTATAGTATGAGATTTTAGTAGCATAAATACGTAAAATTAAATTTATTGATTTCCATATGTTCAACTTTTCATAGCATAATTAAGCATAATCCTCACATGAAGCTTTTTTGTGTGTGTGTGTGTGTGTGTGTGTGTGTATTGTTATTTTTTTTTTCCTTGGTTGTTTGTAGTTCTTTTGGGCACTAATATATATTTGTCTCAATTTCATGATATTTTGAGGAGCATTTTCTTTCATTCTTTTTTTTTTTATAATTTTTTTATAGGTTTAGGAAGAAATAGAGCTGTAAACGACCCGAGCTTTGTCAAGTAGTGAATGTTCAAGCTCGGCTCGACAGCAAAAGTAGAATGTTCAAGCTTGGGTTGAGCTTGATACGAGCCTACAAATAATGCTCAAGCTTAAGCTTGTTATAAAGTATAAAAGCTTGAGCTCGGCTTGACTTGGCTTGATTCATTGGTCAAGCCAAGCTCGAGCTCAATATCAAGCCCAAACTTAAGCTCAATATCATGTTTTTGAGATTGAGATCCAACACAAGTATATTATTAAGCCTATATCAAGTTTATTATCTAGCCTATTTGGTTTGGATGAAAGGTCTCAACTTATAATTAATTAAAGTCTTAGAAGGATATGAGTTTACTTGTCAAGCTCTATCAAATTTATTACCAAACTCATAAATAAGCCTAGACTCAATTTGTTTTGTTACTTTTGTATCGAGCCTTGGTGTTCACAAGCTTTTTCATGAACAATATTGTTTACTCGGGCTCAACTCGTTTATTAAATAAGCCTAAAAACTAAAGTTTAAGCTTGACTTGTTTATAAACAAACAAACATGAACAAGCGTTTTATTAAACCAAGCCTGAGCTGTTTATGAACAACTTGGTTCATTTAAAAACCAAGCTAAAGAATTTTAGACTTGCATTTTCTTTTTCTTTTCTGTTAATGTAATGGGCTTTAGGCCCTTTAGGCCCAATTACTTTACTTGTACAGCACACTTATACTTGTACTGCACTTTACTTGTACCGCACACTTATGCCTCCTATATAAGACACTGATGTATATTTTCTCATTAAGAAATACAATACAATCTTTCAGTATTTCTAACATGGTATCAGAGCCACTGCTCTAATCCTTTGGTGTGCCGCTCTTCAGCAGTCTTGTCTTCTTGGGTGTCATCTGCAGCCGTTGTTGTGAGCAGCACCACTGCCTCCACCGCGACTTCAGTACATCAAAGACCACTGCCTTGCCGCCACCACCGCTTCCGCTTCTCCGATCAGACCACAGATTACACCATCGGAAAGAAATCTCTCCGATCTCCCTTTCTATGAAATTTAGTCTTCATCGGACCTCCCACGCGCCCCCACGCGCCACCAGAAGTTTCGGCGTCAGAGTCACGCGCCTCCAGCTTCCCCCACGCGCCGCCACGCGCCAGTGTTCCCCTGCTGACGTCAGCCCTAGGTGACGTCATCTGCCACGACATCGCCACGTCATCTGCTGACGTCATTCGCCACGGCATCCGCTGACATCATCTGCCACGGTACCTGCTGACGTCATCGTTGACCAGACCGTTGACTTTGACCCGGGGTTGACTTTTTCAGTCCAGGTTCTTCTTACCCAGTTTTTCGCGTAGATTTCATTTTTGCAGTCTATTTTTGCATATTGTGTCTCTAAATGGATAAAAAGGATGTTTTTCTTCCTCGCCCCATCAATACTGTGTTGGAGGGGTGTAAGAATTACTTATCTTGGTCTCAAGCTATGCGCAGTTTTCTTAAGGGTCGCATGCTCTGGCATTATTGTACTGGTGCACTCACTGTTCCTGTCAATGGAGCCAATGAAGAAAATGCTGCCTTCCTTGGTCGCATGATTGAATGGGATAGTTACAACCACATGATCCTTATATGGATTAGGAACACTTCCATTCTCTCCATCTCTAACCTGTTGGGCTGCTTTGATGATGCCAAGTCAGCGTGGGATATGTTGGCCAAAAGGTACTCCACTACTCATGGCTCCATGAAATATCAATTAGTGGTTGAATTGCATCAACTCCGACAAGAACCAGGGCAATCCATCAATGACTACTACGATCAGCTTCGCTTCATTTGGGACCAAATTGACCTTTCAGATCCAACTTAGGCATGCTCAAAGGATGCTCAACAATATGCTTCCATCAGAGATGAATTTTGCCTCTATGAATTCCTGATGTCCCTCCACAAGGACTTTGAACCCATTCGAGGTCAGCTTCTGAATCGCAGTCCTGCTCCCTCTCTTGACACTGCTGTGAACGAGTTGGTTAGAGAAGAAGCTCGTCTTGCAACTCTTCAAGCTCAGAATAAGCTCAATGTTTTGGCCATTACACCTTCTGCTCCACCCTTAGAGCAACCTCAGCAATCAGGTGATTCCTCTGGCTCTAGCAATCGTCGTAAGCAGACCAACAAAAAGTTCTGCAACTATTGCAAGCGTCCTGGCCACACCATTGAAACTTGCTATCGTCGTAGCAAATCTACTGCTGCTGTTGCTAATACTGAGCCTACTCCACCAATGGCTTCCATTTCAGCTGAGTCCCAGTCTTCTGGATCCACTATCAACCTCTCCCCCACTGAACTACAGGAGATCATAGCTCAGGCTGTTCGTATGGCTGGTAATGCATCTCTTTCCACTGCTCTCTCTGTTCTACCGAGTAAGTCTCAAACTTGGCTTTTCGATTCTGCCTGTTGCAATCACATGACACCTCACTCCTCCTTATTCTCCAAACTTGACCCTGCACCACACCCTTTAAATATTCATATAGCTGATGGTTCCACCATGCATGGAAATAGTTTAGGTTTTGTTTCGACTTCCAACCTCTCTGTTCCTGGAGTCTTTCATGTACCTGACCTATCCTATAATTTGTGCTCTGTGGGACAATTAGCTGAATTAGGTTATCGCCTTATTTTTTACTATTCTAGGTGTATTGTGCAGGATCCGAATACGGGACAAGAGCTTGGGACCGGCCCTAGAGTTGGGCGTATGTTTCCCGTGAACAATCTTCATCTTCCACCTGTTGCTCCTGTTTCTATTGCTGCTGCAGCTGCTGCAGTTTCTTCCTTACCATTTCTTGCACTTTGGCATTCTCGTCTTGGTCATGCATCATCTTCTCGGGTACAACAGTTAGCTTCTAGGGGTCTGTTGGGTTCTGTGTCCAAAGACAATTTTGATTGTACTTCATGTCAGTTAGGAAAACAGCCAGCTTTGTCTTTCAATAACAGTGAATCCATTTCTAATAGTATTTTTGAGTTAATTCATTCTGATGTTTGGGGACCTTCTCCTGTTGCTAGTATTGGTGGATCTCGATATTTTATTGTTTTTATTGATGATTATTCTCGTTATAGTTGGATATTTCCTATGAAATCTCGTTCTGAAATTTTACCAATATACAGCAACTTTGCAAAAATGGTTGAAACCCAATTCTCCAAACGTATCAAAACTTTTCGTTCTAATAATGCTCTTGAATATACTCAATATGCGTTTCAAGCTCTGTTACATTCCTATGGCACTGTACATCATCTAACTTGTCCAGGTACCTCTCAGCAAAATGGTCAAGCCGAAAGGAAACTTCGTCATATTCTTGACACTGTTCGTGCTCTTCTTCTTTCTGCCAAAGTTCCTGCCCCTTTTTGGGGTGAAGCTGCTCTTAATGCTGTTCATGCGATTAATCGCATTCCAAGCCCTGTCATCCATAATCAGACTCCGTATGAGCGTCTCTTTGGGTCATCTCCTGACTATCATCACCTTCGATCTTTTGGATCTGCTTGTTTCATTCTTCTTCAGCCTCATGAACACAACAAACTTGAGCCTCGATCTAGACTTTGTTGTTTCCTTGGTTATGGCGAAACTCAAAAAGGGTATAGGTGTTATGATCCTGTCTCTCATCGTCTTCGTGTTTCTCGTAATGTTATCTTTTGGGAACACCGATTATTTGTTGAACTCTCTCACTTCGTTCTTCCCTAACTACCTCCTCTGTTTTAGAAATCTTTCCAGATGAGTCTCTTATTCCTTCTACAAATACTTTTGATCCTCCTTTGGACCTTTCTCCAGATACTTTTGATGCTTCTCCTAGATAGGTTGAAGATGAACAGGTTGATGACGAGCTACCCCACTTAGAGCCTGGGTCCCCTGCTCCTACTTCGCCTGAAGATCCTCCACAAGACATTCCACCTCGCCACTCAACACGGGTAAGATCCATTCCTACACACTTACTTGACTATCATTGTTATACTGCCCTTGCTACACTTCACGAGCCTCAAACCTATCGTGAGGCCTCCACTGACCCTATATGGCAGATTGCAATGAAAGAGGAACTTAATGCATTAACCAAAAACCATACTTGGGATCTGGTCACTCTCCCTCCTAGACAGTCTGTGGTTGGTTGTAAGTGGATCTATAAGATCAAGACTCGCTCTGATGGGTCCATTGAGCGCTACAAGGCCCGTCTTGTTGCAAAAGGCTTTACACAGGAGTATGAGATTGATTATGAAGAGACCTTTGCTCCAGTTGCTCGTATCTCATCTGTTCGTGCCCTCTTAGCTGTTGTTGCAGCTCGTAAATGGGACCTTTTTCAGATGGATGTTAAAAATGCTTTCCTTAATGGGGAGTTGAGTTAAGAAGTCTACATGCAACCTCCTCCTGGTCTCTCTGTTGACTCAAACAAGGTTTGTCATCTTCGACGTGCACTTTATGGTCTTAAACAAGCTCCACGAGCTTGGTTTGCCAAGTTCAGCTCCACTATCTTTCGCTTGGGTTACACTGCTAGTCCGTATGATTCTGCCTTATTTCTTCGTCGTACTGATAAAGGCACCATTCTGCTTCTTCTATATGTGGATGATATGATCATAACTGGTGATGACCTCAGTGGCATTCAAGAACTCAAGGATTTTCTCAGTCAGCAGTTTGAGATGAAAGACCTTGGACATCTCAGCTATTTCTTGGGTCTTGAAATTACTCATTCCACAGATGGTTTTTATGTTACTCAAGCCAAGTATGCTTCTGACCTTTTATCTCGAGCTGGACTCACTGACAGCAAGACGGTTGACACTCCAGTTGAGCTTAATGCGCATTTGACACCCTCGGGGGGGAAACCATTGTCTAATCCTTCTCTTTACAGACGTTTGGTTGGCAGCCTAGTATATCTCACAGTTACTCGTCCAGACATCTCCTATGCTGTTCATCAGGTGAGCCAGTATTTGTCTGCTCCACGATCTACTCACTATGCTGCTGTTCTGCGCATTCTTCGATACCTGAAAGGCACTCTCTTCCATGGCCTTTTCTACTCAGCTCAGTCTCATCTTGTGCTCCATGCATTCTCTGATGCTGATTGGGCAGGGGATCACACTGATCGCAGGTCTACTACAGATTATTGCTTTCTCTTTGGTTCTTCTTTAATTTCTTGGCGAAGTAAGAAACAAACCTTTGTGGCCCACTCCAGTACTGAAGCAGAATATCGTGCCCTTGCTGATACCACATCTGAGCTCCTTTGGCTTCGATGGCTTCTTAAGGATTTAGGTATGTCCACATCCTCTGCTACTCCCCTTTACTGTGACAACCAGAGCGCCATTCATATTGCTCATAATGATGTTTTCCATGAACGGACTAAACACATTGAGATTGATTGTCATTTTATCCGTTATCATCTTGTTCATGGTGCTCTCAAGCTCTTCTCCGTCTCCTCCAAAGATCAACTTGCAGATATTTTCACCAAGTCACTTCCTAAGGGACGCACTCGTGATTTGGTTAACAACCTCAAGCTGGTCTCACATCCACCTTGAGTTTGAGGGGAGCTGTTAATGTAATGGGCTTTAGGCCCTTTAGGCCCAATTACTTTACTTGTACAGCACACTTATACTTGTACTGCACTTTACTTGTACCGCACACTTATGCCTCCTATATAAGGCACTGATGTATATTTTCTCATTAAGAAATACAATACAATCTTTCAGTATTTCTAACATTTTCATTTTTTTTCAGCTAAAAGTAATTGCCTCTTTGTAGTAAAATATTTTCAGCTAAGGTTTCGATTTTTCTTTCATCAACCTAGTGAGTTAAGCTGCTTAGATTTTGAGCAAAATGTGACTTTTACTTGAAACCACCAACTAAAAACTTTCATTCTTTAAAAGTTTTGACACACATGAGATGGGATATAGAAGAAGGATGTTTTTCCATCAAAGAGAGCATCGTGTATACTTTCTTCAAGCTTCAGAGACATCAGTTGGTATCAGAGCCTTGACTTACCTTGATCTGATTGCTAACTAGTGAGATAGTAACCACCACCACCACAATAACGACGAATAACTTAGCGAGTATTACGTGACGTACAACAAGCACTCACAAATATCTATGCTAGGATGATGTCGTTAACAAATGGAAACATTAGGGATAACTGCAGTAGAGACGTAACTCATGGGCAACCTATTGGTAAACAAATCTCATATAGCCTTATAAGAGAATTGCAAGTTTTAATGGTTATTTTTTAAAAGAAGTTTTTCTTGATTGGTTACTTGATCTAGTGGATTTATTTGACTATGAGAATCTTTGTTATGAGAGAAAAGTTGGACTTGATTTGTATAAACTTAGTAAGTATGTCTTATGTTTGTACATGTAATTTTTTTTTTGGTAATGAGCTTGAGCTTAGCTCATGTTCAAAATTAAATTAAATGAACAAGTCTGGACTTTTAATACTCAACTTGACTTAACTAGTTTACAATCTTGTCAACAAGTGATCATACAAGAAAACCGTAGATGGCCGACATCTATTGAAAATAATGATGATGTAGCAAAATTTGAATAAATCATTTAAGAGCACTCACATCAATGGGTGTATAATAGAAAAATATGTAAAGTTTACACATTTTTGCCTGTAAATGACCCACATTAATGAGTGTATAAATATGTAAATTTACGAGTCTGTTACAATTACCATGTAAATTTACATTGATACTATTTATTTTTAACTTAATTTTTTATTCTTTCTTTACCCATCCGAAGGATAAAGGAAGGGAGTGAATGGTGATTGTTATATGTGAGGAAAGTAAACAATTAAAAAATAAGAAAAATTAATATTTTAATAAAGAGTCCAAATTTGGTAAGGATGGGTTTAAAACCCATGTTTTACATCATCTAATAAGAAATTGTCACATCAGTTTTTTACTTAAAACTCATTACATCCTACTACACATGATAACATCTCAATAAACTCACAATTAAGTTGAATTTTCAAATGAATATTAGAATTGATTGAGTGTGGTTGTGTATATTCTTTAATATGTAATATGATAATGTGATATATTAGGATTAGAGGGGTAAAACTTGGGTTTTACACCACATCCTTATTGAATTTAATTTTTTTAATAAAATGTAGTGTAAATTAGATAATCTGATGTAGAGTGTTAAAAAGTATGTATGTAAAATTGGAAAAAAAAAAAAATGGCTTAAAAAATTTAAGAGAATAAAGTAAAAAACTTTAGAAGTTACTAATCTCTATTGATTTTTTTCCCCAAAAAATAATAAATAACATGTAATTTTCATGGATACGTCCAATCGGCCATCAACAATGAATAATGGAGTTTATTGGTTTTTAATGGGTTGTTATCGACTATATATATATAAATATATATATATATATATATATATATATATATTTTTTTTTTTTTTTTTGTGTGGAGAAAATCTAATGTGGCAGTGTCTTATTGGAAGGTATAAATGCAGTGTCCGGGCTTAAGTGAGTAGAGGAAAAGTAAAGCAGCCATTAACAAATGAGTAACAGAAATGAAATTCGAATAGGTTGGAAATTTGAGGAATCTGTATTTAGTTTTCAAATCTTTTTTGGAAGAATAGCTATTGGATAGTTTTGTCTCTACCATAATGCACTTCGTTCATCCACAAATCTCATCGACGCATAACACTGATATCTAGAAAACTATATGCTTGTGTTGTTAAATATATAGCCTTTAAACATTACCTTAGCCAAGACCATCCCAATCCCCGTAGCAACAACAAAATCAGCACCCTTCATGCTTCTGCTTCTGCTTCTAAACCCAACTATATTTTCACAAGAGTGTTGTTTGCATCATCTTTCGTGCAAACCTTTCATATACTTTCTTTCATCTTGGGGGATTGGTCCAGACTCCCAGAAGGCATTCTGGTCTTGATTGCCAAAAGTATGCAGAGTGGCAGCGATGCACGCCGGTTTCGATCAGTTTGCACTTCTTGGCGATCCTCGGTACCTTCACCCAAACCACCACTCCGCTTAAAAATCCCAACATATGACCCCCACGTCGCCGATCACTTCTACCTTGTAGAACGCACCATATATTTAGTTGGATCGCCTAGAACTCTTAAATTCTATTTTGTATAGGTAGAGGAAGATGAACATGGCACAATGCATCTGTTGCATCCCCTTACAAATTCCAAAATAAAAAGTAGTGCCTTTCAGATCGTATTGGACACTTTAAACCTCAATTTGTTCGAATGGGGTAAAGAATATGTTCTGTAATATAAACCGAAGAACCAAGCTGCTTGTGAATCATTAGAGTACGATGACGAGCGTAAGTTGGCTTTCAAAAGGGTTGTTTTCAGTAGTTTGAGCCAGGACAGTGAGGAATTTGAATTGCTTTTGGAACTTTTTCTTGGGGGATTGGCTTTATTCAAGTCAGCAGATATGCAATGGACTAGATTCGATCACATGGCGAATTACTATGTGTTTTCCCTCAATGGGAGGTTTACCGGTTTTTTTGGAATCAAAGATATATTCACCGGCATTAGTAACCCGAGATGAAATATTTTCATGATGCAATCGGCAGGTGTGTTTATTAAGGTTGAAATACGTCGTAGACGTGGATATTATACAAAGATTTGAAGGGCAGTTTGATTGCTTGAAGCCCAATGGGGAGTTGGTTTATTTCAGAATTCGTATTTTAAAAAATAATGCTTGGCAGGATTGGGTAGTCGAGAATGGTTTGGGGATTTGGTGCTATTTTTGGGTACTAATCGTAGCTTTGTTGGATTTGGTAGATCTTGTTTTTTCAGGGGGAATTGCATAACTTTTAGCGAGCCATGGTGGAAATAAAAGTATGTGTGCAGGGCCAGCTCAACAGCATTTGAATCGATCGCCTAAGGCTCCCAAATAAAAGAAAGCCATCACTTGTAAAATATATATATATATATATATATATATATATATATATATATAATATTTATCTATACATTTTAATTAAAAAAAAATTAAGTACTTTTATTGGTCAATAAAATGCATTAAAAAAGTCTCATTGTATCCTAAAAGGTAGAAGATTAAAAAGGAAAAAAAATATATAGTTAAGACAAGACAGCACACAGGTTGTGGGCTGTGTAGACAAGACTGCTCAATGCACACAGCACTGCACGATTTCCCAAAGCCCACAGCATATCACAGTTGGTCCCACCACATACTAATTAATAATTTATCACATTTTTTAATGCATACTCTTATTTTATCAATTATTATAAATTATCATACCAATTAATAATTTGATGCGTATCATTCATATCAACTCATTTATGTAATAAATTAATTTTTATTTGTGCAGGTTTAGATTTTAAAGTGGTCACGGCTTTAGAAAAATTGTAATAATCAGATTCTATTATTCTATACTTTAAATTTTATTTCTAGTAATTTTGCATCTCAAAAAGTAAGAAAAATAGATTTTAAAAAAAAATCAATACATATTATTTAATTATTCAATATTATTTATATTGTAATTTAGTTATTTGTTTAGTTTGGATTAGTATTTGAGTTTAGTTAGGATTAGTTGTTTATCTTTAGCATTTAATTAGTATTTGAGATTGTTTAGGATTATCAGATTAGTATTTGAGATTGTTTAAGATTCGCTTACCTTTATCATTGTGATTCCTGGAAGCTGTATATATATAAAGCTCCAAACAATTTCTTTTGTATTCAAACTATGATCAATATTATTCAAATTATTTGCAAAGTTTGCATTGCATTTGTATGGTGGTGAATCGAAACAACCTTTAGGTGGTGAAGCCTAAGGTCTTCAATAGGATTAATCCATGTGCCTAATAGTTTGCTGGAAATAGTCTATTTAGCAATTTTTGCCACATTTTTATGTAGATGATGTGTCTGTGTGTTTTTGCCACATTTTGCTGGAGGTTTCTGGTTTTGGTTGTAATCTTTTTTGGATGGAGAGGGAGAAGTTTGTTTTTTGGATCTGGGATAAAGAACATAATAATCAAACCTTCCAGATGGTTCTCCTAAAAGGTCAACTTCTGGATCTCCTGCTTCATACCTTTCTTTGAGCTTTTGTTGTGAGGATTTTTTCTTTCTCTTGGGCCATTCTTCTTCAAGACTTTCTTCTTTCTGGCAGTCAACACAATCACAAACGTCCCACCATATGTGACCAGAAGGTGATTTTCCTTCATAACAAGGCTTTCCATCTTCTCAAAATGCTTTGATTTGGAGTCCATCTTCACTAACATAAGATACTGGTTGGAGCATAACTATTTGAGTTGGGAAAACTGTGACATCTTTCTTCTCTGATGGTGCCATCAAGAATTTTGTTTCTACTTCACCATTTTCTTTTCTGATAAAAAGAGGATCTTTTGACTGGATTGGTTTAGTTGATTGATGAAGCATTTCATATTTTGTAATCCATGATTCAGGGAAAAGAGACATCATCTGGTCCTTGTCGAGTTGCCTTGGAACAAAGGTACACATGGGTGTCATTCCTGGATCGACTTGAATTAGCAACGCATCATTGGATTGAGTTATGTCTGGAACCGCTATGTCAAAAGCATGATTCTGAAGTCTATAGACTAGCTGATAATGAAGTGTGGCTGCAAATGTATCTTGCACCTGAGAGGCTCCTGTAATCTGGACTTGTACTTTAAGAGCATCACAAAGATGGGGGTCCTTCAGAGACATATTGAAGTTAGGAAAAAGGGTGACAAAAATTGTACCAGCATTTAGGGTGGTCTGGACCGTTCCGGTGACTGCATTTTGATATTCCAAAAATCTGGAGTCAAGAAGTGAAATTCTAGAGACTATAGGGAGTCCCTTTCTTCCATGAAAAGTTAATGCCAATCTTACCGCTCCAAAATGGAGGTGTGTGTATCCCTATTTCTGCCATGGGATTATAAACTCCCTGGGAAGTGCAAGGGTAATGAAATTTTCTGCTTCACTGGCTGGAATATGATACTGGCCAAACTTGGAAGCTTGGACATATTCTTTGACAGTAGAGGACTGAGAAGGGCCTAACAATTTTTTTTATGGATTTTTTAAAAGAGACTTGGGGTTTATCAAACACAGTATAAGGATTTACAATAGGGAAATCAGTGATGGGAATTTTACTATCCTCAAGTACATGAGAAATTTCATACAAATAGTCTAACCTATTAGCAGTAGACTTACGAAGAGAAAGGTCAAAGGTAGATTTAGTGGTATCAATTACTTCTAAAGATGGGTTTGCCATGATAGTTTCCTATGATAAGAACTATTTACCAAAGACTTAACAGGACCAAAACACCTACTCCAGGCTTAAACGTCCACCAAGATACTATGGCAAATAGGATTCTCTAAAGACTTTAAGAACAAACTCCTCAGTGTTCTACTTTGATTATCAAGTCCAGTGTTCTGATGTGATTAATACAGAGGATCCATCTGAGTAGCTAAGAAGAACGTTGAGAGGAACGTTACACAGAGGAATGGCTATGAGAGAGGGTGTAAGAAGATTATGGAAACTGGTTAATTAAGTAGATTACTAACAACATATAAGAGATAACATGGAAATGTGGAATAGAGCACAGTACAAGATACAACAAACTGAAGGATATTATTAGATTAAACAACTTTTTTACATTAGACATAAGAGACACGGGAATACATTTTACAAAGAGAGCTTGCTTTTGTTTTTCTGAACTTACTCTTGCCCTCTTCAGACTTACAAGAGTCCTATTTATAGGCCTTAAAAGTTGCTAATAATCTACAGACTTCTTTGCTGATATTCTACACACTTCTACAACATTCATATCAGGACAAGTAAAGGTTGTCCTTATGGATTAACAAGTGTCAAGGGCATAATGGGATTGCTGGATTACAATCTTCCTCCGGATAAGCTTGCCATGGGATAAGAGTAGATGCAGAGTCCTTCAGTGCTGGGCTAGCAACAGGTGGCAACTGAGGTGGGGGCGAAGCTATACGGATGATTTTATTCGAGCATCATTCTGACAAGGAGAAGCTACAGTAATTTTTGGAAGCATTACGTCTGAAGACGTTTTAAGGACTTTTGACTGGTTTTTTTTTTTTTTTTGCTAAAGATATCTAGTCCCATCCATCTCTTCCTTGGAACCATTCTTCATCAACATCTTCATCAGGATCATGATTATGGTATTGTGGATCATCATATCCAATAAGGGGATTTGGCATTTCCCAATGGTCTTCATATGGCCATTGTTGCTTACAAACATCCAAGCCAGTTGGAATTATATCAGGGAGAATACCCTTATTAAGAGATTCCGCCATGGTAAGAGAATGATGACAAGATATCCAAGAGACATCCGAATGTGTATGGAGAGTTCCATCTGAATTGGTGACCCAATACATTTTAGCAGGATGAAAAATTTCTTGTGCTTGAATATTATTTTTAGAATGAAGTTTGGCAACCAAACATGCTGAAGTGACTTTGTGGCCAAATCTGGGGTGCTTTATTTTATGATACTTTACCCATTCACCATTATGAGCATCATTTTTCAAAATTTCAGACCAAAATTTATGAAAATATTTATTTCCCTGAGGAAAAATATGACCATAAAACTCTGGTTCGAAATGAAGACGCAAGTAATATTCATTGAGCAAGTACCACATATAAAGGTAATGTGCAATAGTCCAATTGGTTATCTAAAATGCAAAAGGGGTTTTCCATGGTTGGTCTATATCAGGGAAAATAGCAAGGAAATGACTTTGGTGCTTTTTAAGGTAATCATGGGGAATTTTAATAATTCTTTTGGCTCTGGCTTCAAGGGTCAAGGTCTTGATCTGGTCTTTTATTTCTGAGGGGAGGTTTTCTATCATATTAAGGATATCATTAGGGTCTGTAGAGGAAAGACTTGAAGATGAGGATGGGTCTGTGACAGGATATACACATAAAGGTGGAGGAATAATTGTGGTATTAAAGACTGGAGGTTTCCTGGAAAGGTAATCAGTGATAAGGTTATCTTTACCTTTAATGTGTTTGACCTGGAAAGACCATTGTGAGAACCAATTTGCCCATCTGAGTAGCTGAGGATGTGGGAGCATTTTCCTTTTAAACTGGAGCATTTTGGGGAAGGAGGACATGTCCATTTCTACTAAGAAATTGTGCCCGAGAAGATGAAATTGGAATTTTTCAATTCCATGCTTGACTGCAAGAATTTCTTTGAAAGTAGAATGATAATGGAGTTCTGAGGGATTGAATGCACCACTTTTATAGCCACAAATATTCCTTTTGCCATCAATTTCTTCAAAAAGAGCTGCTGCCCAATATTCATCACTTGCATCTGTCTGCAAAATCCATTTGCCTAGTCCTGGAATCTGTAAGGGAGGAAACTTTTCTGATAACCTTTTCAATTGTTAGACCGCTTCTATGTGAGCAGAATTCCATTCTGGGGGAGATTTCTTCAACAACTGAGCCAAACAGTTCCTATATCTGGAGATTTTTGGAATAAAATCCGACATGTAATTTACAATTCCAAGGAACTGTTGTATTTGCTTAGCGTTTGTGAGCTTGTCTGGAAATTCAGCCAAAGAGGACGCTATATGAGGCTACAGAGTATACTTTCCATCTGAAATATTTACTCCCAAAAAGTCTATAGAAGACTGTCCTATGACCATTTTCTTCTCTGAAAGCATTATTCCTTGGGATTTCACTAAGTTATAAAACTCAGTGAGCAACTTGGCATGAGATTCTTCATCTTTTGAGAACAAAAGGATATCATCCACATAGATTAATGCGTTGGCTAAAAGTGGCTGGAACAACATTACCATTGCTTTCTGAAATTGGGATGGGGCATTTTTAAGGCCAAAAGGCATAACAATCCATTGGTAATGGTGATATGGGATGCAAAAAGCCTTCTTGTATCTTTCTTCTGGATGGATGCCTAGCTGCCAAAATCCTGCTTTAAGATCAAACCTTGAAAACACTTTTGCATTTGAAAGATGCTAGAAAAGAGCACTCTTTTTTGGTAGAGGAAATTTGTCATCTGCAAGGAAGTGATTGAGATCCTGGTAATTGATTGCCAGTCTGAGTTTGCCTCAAATTTGCTCAGCATGCTTGTTGACATAGAAAGCTTCAAACGCGCAGGGAGAAGTTGTGGGTTCAATAAGGCCTTCAGATAAGAGAGTGGATAGTTCTTGGGTGGCCAAGGCTAAGTGTTCTGGATTCATCCCCCTGTGACTGGCTTTTGTGGGGTTGACATCTTCATTTTTCTTGAATGGAAGGTATATGAAAAATTTTGGGTTTTTCCACAAAGGATTTGGATTTTTAAGGAGGAATTCAGAATGGTTGCTAGCACAACAGTCATTGATAATCTAGAGTTTTAAGGAATCAAAGGGGTCCATGGTAAACAAATGGGGTACTTGGGTCCAAGTAAGAAGGTGTTGCTTGTGCATGAGCCCTTTTGAGGACCATCTAAGGCTTGGTATTTGATGGAGAAGATCGAATCCAATGAGAAGATCTCTGCCTGTAAGAGGGGATCCAAGGACTTGGTGTTTAATGGTTAGGGTTGGGAAGATTCTGATGAGGACAGGCTTGCTTTTTAGGGTTATAAGGAATGTTTCTCCATTGGCTGCTCTGAACATCTGATGATGGGGTAGCCAAAACTCTTGAGGTAAAATTCTGGGGTGAAGGATTGTTGCTGCTGCTCCTGTATCAAATAAGGCTATCATCGGAATAGGTCTAGAGTATGTATCAAGGAGAAGGTGAACTTGGGCTATCGGAGTTGGGTTGGTCAAGGGGGCTATTATTGGTTGAGATGTGTAGATGGTTTGGATTTCTGGGTCTGAATCATATTCACTGTCTGGATTTGAGTCTCCTTCCGAGGTAGAATAAGCCACAACTGCCAAAGCTTGAGGAGAGTATTCATCATCCAAGGAAAAGAGCGACTCTATATCCAAGAAAGGAATGTCCTCTGCATGAATCTGGGCTTGCTCAAGGAGCTTTGCTGCCTTCTCCTTTTTCGGGCAATTTCTTGCAAAATGGCCTGGTCTCCTGCATACAAAGCAAGTCTTCGAAGTATTTTCTTTAAACTGCTTCCTTCTGAGAAACTTCCATTTCTTCTTTCTGAAAATGGTTTTCTTTTTTTCCGCATAACGTCCCTTCTTTCCAAAATATTTTTTGAAATGATATCTTTTTTTCTGTGGACAGGCGCAATTTTTCTCATAGCACTTTATCTGCAAATCTTTTCTCCTGCAATTGTCTTTGAGTTTGCTATGGACCTTATCAATTTCTGAAAGAAATTTTCTCTGGTTGCAGAGCTTTTCCAAAGCAATAAGCACATGTTGGTAAATTTCTCCCAAAGAGGCTTGTTGTAAAGTTATTCTTTGGAGATTCATCATACGAAGAGTTTCATCTCCCAACGGTTCTGGAAGGGAATTGAGAAAAATATGCTTGGCATTAACATCATCCATACCATTAAAAGAATAATATCTCCTTGACATCCTGTCAAAATGCTTTTCCAAATCTTTCCTTTCAAACGAGCAACATTTCATCAAAAGGAATTCTTTTCGTGCTACCTCCGTGTAGTGAGTTGCTGAGCTAAGAAATTCGTTATGAACAATTGTGAAAAAGTCTTCCAATGTGTTGCTCTGAGCTGCCTGTCTTTGTCTGTATTCTCCAAGATTGTCCACCATTCTCTTAGCCTACCTGTAATCCTTGCCACAAATTTAGCAATTATCTGAGACACAGTGGCATTTGGGGCTTGAAGTTCAGCAATACACCAAGAATACATGTTAAAAATCTCATCATGCCATCTGGAAGGAGGAGCATTGTCAAGAGTAAACAAATGCTTTGAATCTGTAGTTGGCGAATAAGCTAGCCTTGTCTGGTAATCTGGGATGAATGGTGGTGGAGGAAATATTGGTGGTGGTGGGGATGGAGGCTTTTCAAGGCAAAGGACATCATCTTCCTCTTCCACTTTTGGTTCATTGTTTGTCATGAATACCTCTTCTAGACCAAGATCAGACAAGTCTAGATCAGAGTCCTCAATTACTGGTAGCACAAAAGGCTCTCTTGAGTCATTAAGGGTAAGGGTTCTGAGGAATAATGAGATTGGGCTTGGAGGGTCAGGGTCTACAGTCAACATGTTCATGTCTGGAGGTCTTGAAGAAGCACCAACAGTTGGGTATGGAAGTTGGTATACTGGTTCTTTATCTTTTTTAGTGAAAGGAGAATCATTTTGGGGTTTAACTTGTGACTTTCGTTGAGATGGAGCTGGCCGTATAATGCTAGGGAGAATTCCACTTGGCCTAAAGGGATTATGACTAGGATGTGTCATGACTAATGGTTGTAGGTTTTGAGAGGTTGGTGAGAACGGTGAGGTCAAGGGTATGGTTAGGTCTTTATACAATAATTGCTTAGGCTGGTAGGGCATTTGGACATGCATTGGAAGGGCCTGAGCAGCTTCTTTCTGTGATTCTTGCATAGATTGGAGTTGTAACAGTAACTGCTTTTTCTCCTTTTCTTTTTGTCCAATAAGAGGAAAGGAAATAGACAAGTCCTTGACTGTGGAAGCAATGGTCTCCAATTCTTTTTCAACTGTCTTGATTTTCTTCTTCAAGTCTTCAATAAGAGTATTAGAAGACGAGAAGGTATGATTGACTACTTCAGCCATCTTTTGCTGATTATCCAGGATTTTTGAAAGGACCTTATTTTGCACTATAGCATTCTCCGCTTGCCAATTTAAAGCTGCTTCTGCCGAAGAAATCTGCTTCTTAGTACCATCTGAATTAGTTCCAACAAGATTTTTTATTTTCCAGACATGTTTGGTGTTGGTTTGAGGGTGGTCAAAACTTTCTAATGGGGGAAAGTTCTGGGAGTAGGAAGGGGAGGCCTAGTCAAACATGTAGCAACGGGAAGATTCTGGTATCTGGGTTAGTTTAATGGGAAGAGGTTGACATTTTAGAGTTTGGGGAAGGACTTTCTGATAGTATGGGATTAATGGAGGTTTTTGGTTTTGGTTGTAATCTTTTTTGGATGGAGAGGGAGAAGTTTGTTTTTTGGATCTGGGATAAAGAACATAATAATCAAACCTTCCAGATGGTTCTCCTAAAAGGTCAACTTCTAGATCTCCTGCCTCATACCTTTCTTTGAGCTTTTGTTGTGAGGATTTTTTCTTTCTCTTGGGCCATTCTTCTTCAAGATAAACAAATGGGGTACTTGTGTCCAAGTAAGAAGGTGTTGCTTGTGCAAGAGCCCTTTTGAGGACCATCTAAGGCTTGGTATTTGATGGAGAAAATCGAATCCAATGAAAAGATCTCTGCCTGTAAGAGGGGATCCAAGGACTTGGTGTTTAATGGTTAGGGTTGGGAAGATTCTGATGAGGATAGGCTTGCTTTTTAGGGTTATAAGGAATGTTTCTCCATTGGCTACCCCATCATCAGATGTTCAGAGCAGCCAATGGAGAAACATTCCTTAGTGTTTAATGGTTAGGGTTGGGAAGATTCTGATGAGGATAGGCTTGCTTTTTAGGGTTATAAGGAATGTTTCTCCATTGGCTGCTCTGAACATCTGATGATGGGGTAGCCAAAACTCTTGAGGTAAAATTCTGGGGTGAAACAATCCTTCACCCCAGAATTTTACCTTAAGAGTTTTGGCTACCCCATCATCAGATGTTCAGAGCAGCCAATGGAGAAACATTCCTTATAACCCTAAAAAGCAAGCCTATCCTCATCAGAATCTTCCCAACCCTAACCATTAAACACCAAGTCCTTAGATCCCCTCTTACAGGCAGAGATCTTCTCATTGGATTCGATCTTCTCCATCAAATACCAAGCCTTAGATGGTCCCCAAAAGGGCTCATGCACAAGCAACACCTTCTTACTTGGACCCAAGTACCAAACTCGACTTTCAAAAAGAGTCTAACTAGCTAAATAAGTTTGAACGGATTCCATGTGCCTAATATTTTGCTGGAAATAGTCTATTCAGCAATTTTTTCCTAAAAATGTCCATAAAATATAAATATTGCATCTCTCTTATTTGAGACTACAATGAACAACCCAATGTGAGAGTGCATGAGGTCTTGCCACATGACATTCTAATTTTGCATTTAGCCTTTTTTTTTTTTTTACCTCTTTTCATTTCGTTTTTTTTTTTTTTTTAAATATTACCCAAAATTTCACTTTAACTTATTTTTATTGTTATTTCATTAATCTATCATTAATTGTTTGAGCTTACACCACACATTTCTCTCTTCTTCATATCTTTTACCATGTCCACCGTTTTAGTATTAAAAACAAAAGCAAAAAATAATAATGATAATTAAGGAATAATAATAACTAATCAAATAAGGCATTGAGGAAAGAGAGAGACACACACGAAAATGTTGTGGATTATTAAATGAAACACATTATTTCACTATTACCAAAATAAAATATTTAAGATTGACAAAATATTTGTAAGAGAGAGAAAGAGGAATTTAGGGGGCCGTTACCTTCGACATACTAACCTCCCAGCACCATCAAGTTGCCAAAACCCCTATGGGTAATATTTTTTTCCCTTTTTCTTTTTAAATTAAGGGCTTAAATATGATTTAGGCTTGAGTACTCTAATTTAGTTTACTCCCTTTTTTTATAATATATGTACAATATTTTCCAAAACTATCTTACATAAAATATCATAAAATTATCTGTGCATCGCATGGGCAACTTACTAGTTAATAATAATAATGCTGAGGTGAAAATTGTAAAACCTTCAAAGCAAATGTGTCATAATTTGAAGAGATCATTAAAAAGTCAAATATCTTCAGTTTTATATATACTAGCCTAAGAAGTTTGGTGGTATAATTATGTACTAGTTGAGTATTGAAATTAGCATTCTAATTAAACGATGTAAATGAATATCATATATGAATAGTGCACCCCTTGTTTATTTTGTTTGACGAAGCTTCTTTTATTTATTTTTTTCCCAATTTATCAAATATATGAAGTTGGAACCATTTTTTGTTAGTATGAACAAAGTTGTGAAGAAACACAATTATTAGTCTAAGCAAAAGCTATGGCCCCTTGAGCATAGTGTCTGTCACTGTGTTTCATCCATAAGCAACTTTCAATCAATCTACAATCCATAAAATGACAAAAAAAAAACTCCACGCTTTAAAAGAAAACTCAATTTCATTAAATCTCAATTTTTATTTTTGCTAAGTTGAAGTTCTAAAATTCCTTAGTTGAGGAGTTTGTCATGTCAAAAATTGTAGCTATTGTGGTGTTTTATGTTTGTCCCATGCTATATGGAGAGAGAGAGAGAGAGAGAGAGAGAGAGAGAGAGAGAGAGAGAGAGAGAGAGTGTGTGCGGCAACATACAACAAATGTAGCAAATCAACCAAATGTAAAAATAATTTACTTATATATTTCATATGTTATTCATACTTCACTCATACATTTTATATGTTTTTACCAGCCTCCACCACCTACGTGCGGATTATGACTACAAGTTTGGCAACAACAAGCCTCACGAAAGCAACAAATTGGCTGCCCTTGTGTGCTTCCAATAAAAACTAAGAATGCCATTAATATGATCATAAAAGCCTTCAGAACAAATTTTTTGTAGCCTTCCATTAACACTTACTCTTGAAATTCTTCAGATAGCAAGTGTTAATCGTCTTTAGTTGTAGAATGAAAGACATATAACTTTTTATAGAAAAATATGGAATCGGTATAACATGAAAATACTTGTATTCATAAATAGGTGAAATATTAATTTTGATATGGAAACTCTTGCGAACACACTAAAGAGCTCATTTATTGAATTTCCGTTTTTCTGTCCTTATTGAAGAGTTTAATCAACGTTTCCTCTCTCTCCACATAAATTCTTATTTATTAATCACTTAATGCTAACCATTTCTTATGTAGACGTCATTAGCATTTTATACTCAAGTAAGTTGCATGTGACTTTTAATGAAATTGGATGGTTAAGAACTGGAAAAGGGTTCGGTTCTTGGTTTTTACCAGTTGAACCAATGGTTTTTATTGGACCAGTTTAGGGTCCAGATATCATTTGAACTTGCTAGTCCAATCCAGTTTTTCAAAGCATACAATAAACCACTAGACCTACCCTATTAAAAATTGAAATGATTATTTTTAGCAAGGAGAGATACTTTCCTTTCCTCACCTATAATTCAATTACATTTCAGTGTAGTTTAGCAATATGGAAATTTGAATAAGTTGAGTTGAAGTAATTCACATAAAAAGCACTAAAAAGAACAAGACAGGCATCAAAAAAGAAGGTTGGAAACTAATAATGTTAGGTGTTTCCAAAGAGTATTAAATCTTTGATCAAGTGTTCCTCGATGACCAACAGAACTCAAGCTTCAAATGGTTTGGTTACAACTAATTTATGAATGTATCCATAAGTATTAAAAACTTATCAATGCTTCCAAGCAATGTCTTAAGGAATGTATCCATGAGATAAACCCCACATAAGGACTTAGCTAAAAAGGAAATCAAGATTACTTGTCTTCCACATTTGCTTCATAAGAAAGAACACATTTTTGAGCATCTCCAAAATTTAATCATGATGATGAGTCATAGCTAAATTTAACCAGTGATTTTAGCAATATCTTTTTAGAACATTAGAAACACCTTATTTGGAAAGTAATTAAGATTACTTGTCTTCTAGGTTTATATGCTCAAAAAAGAAAACATTTGTGAGCATTTGCAAAATGTAATAATAATAGTTGTGTCTTAAGCTAAATTTAGCAAATTTTCTTAGTAATATCTTTGTAAATTTTCATGAATTAATGAAAATATGAATGTTTGTTTGTTGTTGCATGATTGGTTGGGTTTGCTTACAAAAAAAAAAGAAAAAAGAAAAAGAAAAGAGGGTTCACAAGAGATGGGAAGAATGATAATATCTAGAAGAGTTGTGCACATCGTACACTAATAATTATGAAGAATATATTTGATAATATTTAAAAATAAGTGCCCCGTAGGAAGCATTTATATATTTATGCCTATATAAACTCAATATCTAAAGGGCTCCTAGTCAATTTTCAATATAAGAACCACGGCACACCCTTGGTGCAATAATCACTCCACAAGTATAAGTGCTTATGAGGTGTGGAGAGTAAGGATCGGGGTTCAAATCTCTATAATGGAGTTTCACACACATATACACTTAAATTAGGATAAAGTAGAATTTCTATCTTGTATAACCAAAAAAAAAAAAACCAACATAAGAAAAGTTATTTTGTGAGGAAAAAACAATTGTGATGGTGTATCCCTCTTTTCTAAAAATGTTCATTTTTGTGATGATCTATCCAGTTATCAACAAGGTTTTTGGGTTCAACCATTTTTGTATCAATGATGATAATGGCCCAAAAAAAAAGATCATTATTCATGATAGAATATCAAGAGTGTCTCCTATAATATGGTTTTCATACAATCGACGGGTAATTGATTATGTTTTAAAATGTCTCTTCCTACCTTTATTCTTGTATAAATATTAATGATTGATATATTTTTATTTTTAGTTCTCTATCCATATTTTCCAAATTATATCTAATCATAATTGGCTATTCCTTGAAGGTTTAAGGAGTCCCTATGCCTTTCATGTTCAGGCAACTTGGAGAAGAAAACCTGTACGATAAACATTTACTGAATAATAGAAAAATATATTGTAATGAAAAAAAAAAAATTGATAACAAAAAAGGTTGTCTTAATATTATTGAGGCTTTTTGTTCAACACCAGTGTGGCACTACTTCGCTGTGTCTTTTCTTTTCCTTTTTCTGCTTTTCGTCCTTTATTTTGAAGACCTAGAGCATTCTCATCAAGAGTTTAAAAAAAATTTAGCATTTAGCACATAGAAAACCAATTTTATAACATTTAACACATCACTTTACAATACATCTAACATCAAAACTTTTTTTTTTTTTTTTACCACTTCATTAAAATATTATTTATTTATCATTTTTTATTCTTTTTGAGGGAGAGAGAGCAGAGACTAAGATCCGAGGGGGAGAGAGAGAAGGGGAATAAAAAATGAGTAGCAACTTGCTATAGTAGGGTGTTAGTAATAACATCCTACTATAGCAAGGTGCTAAAAAATTTAAAATTTAGCACCATTGAGGTAGGAGCTTTTTTAGTAGTTTTGTTGCTAAAAATAGCTTTTAGCATTTATCCCACCTTTAATGAGAATGCTCTTACTGGCGGAAAAATTAGCATTGCAAGCATATGATAAAATAATTACCTTTTTTTTCTTTTTCTTTTTTTCCTAAAACATCATTTTAGGGTCACAATCAATTTGGTTCTTACATTTTGGTAGCAGTCAATTTGGTCTCTACTATTTTCAAATTGCACTCAATTTAGTCCCTACTATTAACTCACTAACAGAAAATGCTTACGTGACAAATGGTTTGTACAGTTGGCATGCCTAATATTAAAATATTAAATTAGATGCTAATGTATCTAAATTTGAGCGGTTGATAAGAAAACGTCAGCACTTAAATGGAAAAAAAATGCCACATCAGGCTTAATAAAATATTTTTTTTTGTACCAATTTTTTTCCTTTTCTTTATTTTTTTCTTTTAATATTCTTACAATCTTTTTATCCAAATAGGATTTCATTTTTATTTTCTGAATATTATTATTTTGTTTTCTTGCAACTTCTTGCTAACCAAACAGAATTTCATTCTAATTCTTCGCAATTTCATGATAATCAAGCACTAATCTAGTCCAACAATTTCAAATCAACACATATCGCATTGTTTCTAAATTCTAACCTTCTATTTGGCTTTCAATCACAATGAATGTTATACCATCAATCAAGCAAGATTAGTTAAATTCCATAAATTTTAGCCAAAATCTCCAAATTCAAACTAAAATGCAAACCCCGATTTACTAAACCCATATTCACCACAACCCAACTGCCTGTTGGGGATATTACACAAAACAATAATGGAAGAACAAGATTAACACAAAAGACAAACAGAAAATAGATAACTTGGAGGCACTATATCAGTTTCCTTAGACAATATTTGCCCCTCACACTTTTGTTGCTAAAGGGTTATCATAAATTTGTCTCCAGGATACAACTAAGATGTTGGGTTCTATAAATAGCAATTCTGGAGAATGACCACAAGATTTCTTGTGTTTCTCTTTAACTTACTATTTTTCAAGTGAACATAAGCCTCTATTTATATCCATAGGATTATCTTTCATTAAAAGACACGTATGGAGAGTTAAAATGTTTCATAAAACCATTCACAAGGCTTGAAACCTCTTCAACCTTTCCGAACAATCACAAGAAAGATTCTGCAGAAAATTCAGTTTTCGAGTTTTGATCGGTTGAGAGGTCCTTTTGATTGATCAAATGCTCTTTTCATTCGATTGAACAAGAATCGAATAGCAATCGAACCATCTGGAAACTCCAAGATTATTTTTCTTACTATTTTGATCAATCGAGCCAAAGTTTCGACCGATCGAAAATACTGATTTTCGAATTTTAACTTAGAAAATTCCAGAAGTTGAATTTTCAATTTATGAAACCATATTCTCCAAACTCAAACATCATTATTACAACATATCCTTGTATATACCTATATATACAACACAGAGTGCCTCATGACTCACATTGATCTCCTCTGCTTTCATTCAGTTTGCAATTCATGGTGATCCTCGGTTTTTCCACTTAGACCTTGTGTCTTAAAAATCCCCACATATAACACCTTGGTCACTGATCATGTATACCTTTCTAAACGCATCATATATGTTATTGAATTGCCTGGAAATCCTGATAAAACAGCTCCTCTAGAACAATGGTTTGTGAAGGCAGAGGAAGATGAACATGGTGTACACCACCTACTCCATCCACTTACAAGATCCTACGTGCCTTTAATAAAGGCAACTTATCAGAATCTGCATCCAAATCCTTATTGAGATAGAACAATCAAAACAAAGATGATCTCTATACTCAATCCTACCAATGCAGAAACGGCATAGCAATGTCATACTTCTTTGCTACGAATTTGCATTTCACAAAGTTTACTTTGAATTTGCACTTAGCTTTCTTACCTGACAGACTATATCCAATGATCATCTATAATAAAATTAGATAGCGTGTTAGAGGAACAGCTTACAAAATGTCATTCATCACCCTAAAAGGCTATAACCATACTTCTGTAGCAATCTAGTATTCTTGTAATTAATGTTTTTTGGTGTTGTCATTATCAATACTGCTTGAATATATAGCAATTACAGCATTCGAAGACTTGATCTGTGAACTGCAATAGGGGCAAAATCACTGCATTACTTCCGTGAAAGATCCTTTTCGGTAGACGAGTTCGTTGTAGCTCTTAACGTTTTTACTCTTGTTAGTGAACTTGCTTGATTTTGTTAAATAACAATTGCCAGTTGCCAAAAATCTACATTGCTAAACTACTTGCAACTAATTAGATATATCCTAGTGGCAAGCTTTCCAACCCAATCCGAGTAAAAAGGACCTATTATATTTGCAGACAAGTAGGCGCAAGTATGACTAGAAGCTGGATGCTTTTTGTGTTTATCAATTAGACTTGGTAGTACAAATTCAAATGTATAATGTATAATGTATATGAATCACACACCACTGTTGTTTACATATATCTAAGTATAATGACCAAATAATTGTCAAATGTTGTAATGAGTTGTTTATAATTAGAGTCAAGGAAGTTTCATATTATATGGTACTAAGCTAATTCATATATCTATATATATCTAAAAGCTGAAGTGTAGCATTTATTGTTACTCCACTCCTATTAGCTACATCAATGGCCACATCACTTTTTTTATTTATTTAATCTTTATTGATTGTTTATTTCAAAATTAATTCTTAGTCACAAAATGTGATGCAAATGTTCGAGTTTCATTGTCTACTAACCATTTGGCACAGGATATATACTAAAAAAAAATTGCCAGGGTAAGAGATATAAATAGCAAACATTTGAGTTTCACTGTTTGCTAAATGTTTGGCACAAGATATATATTAAAAAAAAAAACTGCCAGAGAAAGAGATTAGGGAGTGTGCATGAGACACAAAGAGAGAAATCCGATATGATGCAGACCAGTCTCCCTCCATCTTTCGATTCTACGTAGTTGTTAGTAAGTTTATTTTCTTGAAAATTTGAGGACGGGTGCAAACTTTTTCAATCTCCTACCTAGGATTGAGACACCTAATCCTTGTCCAAAACTAAGTCTTACCTATGGGATGGACCGACAATCAAGGATGCCTACGAGCACCTAATCCTCCTCCAAAACTGAGTCCTACCTACGAGATGGACCGAAGACCAAAGATGCCAATGGGCACCTAATCCTCATCTTAACGGGATGGATCGACAACCAAGGATGCTCACGGGCGCCTATTCCTCATCCTTACGGGATGGATCGACAACCAAGGATACTGACAATCAAGGATGCCAACGGCACCGGATCCTCATCCAAAACTAAGTCTTACCTACAGGATGGACCCACAATCAAAGTTGCCAACAACACTTGATCCTCATCCAAAACAAAGTCCTACCTACGAGATGGATCGATGATTAAGGATGCCTACAGGTACCATACCCTTATCCAAAACTAAGTCCTACCAACAGGATAGACCAATGATCAAGGATGTCCGTAGGCACTTGATCCTCATCAAAAACTAAGTCCTACCTATGGGATGGACCGACAATCAAGGATGCCAACATGCACTTAGTCCTCATCCTTATGGGATTGATCGACGTTCTAAAATGCCGACAGGCACCAGATCCTTATAGCAAGCTAGGTCCTACATACGGGTGGACAGACAACCAAAGTCGCCTATGGAAGGATGGTCTAATGTAAAGTCATCCCAAGAGGGAAAGACAAAGAACAAAGTCACCTATGGGTGGACGAATCCAATGTAAAGTCATCCCCAAGAGGGAAGGACAACAACCAAAGCCGCCTTTAGGAGGACAGTCCAACGTAAAGTCATCCCTAAGAGGGAAGGTCAACGACCAAAGTCACCTATAGGTGGACAAATGACTAAAAGTTGCCTACAGGTGGACGGACGACCAGAGTCACCTACTGGTCGATGGTCTAATGTAAAGTCATCCCTAAGAAAGAAGGACAATGACCAAACTCACCTATGGAAGGATAGTCCAATGTAAAGTCATCCCCAAGAGGAAAGGACAATGACCAAAGTCACCTATGGGTGGACAAACGACCAAAAGTCGCCTACGGGTGGATAGTCCAACATAAAGTCATCCCCAAGAGGGAAGAAAAATTACCCAAGTTGCCTACGGGGGGACGAATAACCAAAGTCGCCTACTGGTGGATGGTCCAACACAAAGTCATCCCCAAGAGGGTAAGACAACGACCAAAGTCGCTTACGGGTAGATAGTCCAAAGTAAAGTCGTACCCAAGAATGAAGGACGACGACCAAAGTCACCTACGGGTGGACGGTCCAACGTAAAGTCCCAAAAGGGAAGGACGACAACCAAAGTAAAGTCATCCTTAAAAGGGAAGGACAACGATCAAAGTCACCTACGGGTGAACAAATGAATCAAATCACCCGCAAGTGTGTTTGTAAAAAATCTAAGTCTTCCTACCAATAGATGGAGGGATGAACCAAGTCACCCACTAGTGCCTTGGTAAAAAATCTAAGTCATCCTACTGACGATGGAGGGAGGAACCAAGCCACTCAAGAGTGCCTTGGTAAAAAATCTAAATTATCCTATCGGCAGGTGGAGGGATGAACTAAGCCACCCATGAGTGCCTTGGTAAGAAATCTGAGTTTTCCCACCAATGGGTGGTAGGACAAACCAAGCCACCAATGAGTGCGTTGGTAAAAAATCTAAATTTTCCGATCGACGGATGGAGGGACAAACCAAGCCACTCATGAGTGCCTTAGTAAAAAATTTGAGTCTTCTTACCGACGAGTGGAGGGACAAACCAAGCCACCCACGAGTGCCTTGGTAAAAAATTCAAATCATCCTACTGACGGGTGGAGGGACAAACCAAGCCACCCACAAGTGCCTTGGTGAGAGATCTAAGTCTTCCTACCCACGGATGGAGGGATGAACCAAGCCACTCACAAGTGTCTTGGTAAAAAATCTAAGTTTTCCTACCTATAGGGGTAAGGACGAACCAAGCCACCCACAAGTGCCTTGGTAAAAAATCTAAGTTTTCCTACTGACGAGTAAAGGAACAACCAAGCCACCCGTGAGTGCCTTGGTGTAAGATCTAAGTCTTCCTACCTATAAGGGAAGGAATGAACCAAGCCACCCACAAGTGCCTTAGTAAAAGATCTGAGTCTTCCTACCTACAAGGTGACAAATGAACCAAGTCACCAAGGTGACGAACATTCCAAGAGATCCTCCAAAGATCATTGACTTAAGTATAGATTGTCTAACCAAGTCACCAAAGTGACGAACGATCCAAGAGATCCTCCAAAGATGATTGACTTAAGTAGAGATCATCTAACCAAGTCACCGAAGTGACAAATGATCCAAGTGATCCTCCCAAGATGATCACAATTGTAGATATCATTTAACCAAGTCACCAATGTGACAAATCCCAAAGATCGTCTAACCAAGTCACCAAAGTGACGAACGATCCAAGTGATCTTCCTAAGATGATCACAATAGTAGATATCATCTAACCAAGTCACCAAGGTGATGAATGATCCAAGAGATCCTCTAAATATGATCGACTTAAGTAGAGATCATCTAACCATGTCACCGAGGTGACAAACGATCCAAATGATCCTCCAAAGATGATCGACTCAAGTGGAGATCATCCAACCAAGTAACCAAGGTGAAGAATGATCCAAGAGATCCTCCAAATATGATCAACTTAAATAGATATCATCAAACCTAGTCATCAAGGTTACAAACGATCCAAGTGATCCTCTAAAGATGATTGACTCAAGTAGAAATTATCGAATCAAGTAACCAAGGTGACAAACAATCCTAGTAACCCTCCAAAGACAATTGAGTCAAGTAGCGATCCTCCGATGACAATCGACTTAAGTAATGATCCTCCAATTAAGTCACTAAGATGACCCAAAAGACTGGCCAATCATCGGTATGTGTAAGTGGTGGTCATCCAATCAAGTTACACTAATTGCTCATGGAATAGGTGGCAAATAAATGAACCCTTGACACTCTACGATTACAACAAAAACCTTCGTATTCTACACTCATCCACTTGCGTGACAACCACGGAATGGGGGGCAACTAATAGGGAATATTTTCACCATCTAAAAATTTTTTAACACCCTAGGGTCTTTGGTTACCAAAAGCATTATAAGCTCACCAAAATAGTCTTTGATCACCAAAAGCATTGTTAGGTACTTTCCCTGACATCACGCTACACACTCCGCCCTAATGGTTGTCAACATATCCTCCATCATCAAGGATCTATCGAAGGATGTCACGCATCCTCCTAAGCTATTAGATCGTGACCATGTCGATCGACTCCATCATCAGGGATCGGTCACTCATCCTCTTGACCCATTAGATCGTGACCATGCTGATCAACTCCATTATCAAGGATCTGTCACGCATCCTCCTGAACCATCAATTTGGAAGATCGACGGGCTAGGACATCCCCTCCTTCGATGATAGATTACTCCGGACTCCACGTTGGATTTGCGTGCTCCCCATTCACAAGCCTCTACATGGAAATAACTTACACACCACGCTCAAAAACCTACTATGCAATCAAATGTTCCATATATGGGAAGAGAATCCCTAAGATCTCGGGGCCTTTAACTCCATATCCTCTCCATAAGGAACCCCCCCCCCCCCCCCCCACACACACATCAAGGGATTCGGGTTAGCTTTCCACTACTATATAAGCATCAAACCCTAAACTTCTCAAGGTATGCAAATTCTCCTTAGCTCTTGCACTCTTAAGTTCTTAGGAGATTATTTCATCACTAACTTTTCTTTGGTCGGCACCCTGTCGGTGCTCTCTGTTTGGTTCTTCTCTTTTGTTCTTTAGGTACACTCATTGGCATGTGCATGGATGATCAACTCACCAATGATTTTGTGCATCATCAGGATGATACCATGATGTTATATTAATCTACAGCACATTTGAAACAATAACCTTGGTTTTGATGCTGAGAAGAAATACAGGCCTTTTGTTGTAAAATTAGTCTCTGTCACATTCCAGAGTTGGTCATGATAGATACCTATAAGCCATTACTTTTAGTTGTAGAGAAATTATTAATCTGTCAACTATTGAACTATTTGAGTAAGGCAAATAAAATTTGAGCTGATAATGGATTTTTCTTTGCATGTTTCCCTCATTAGGCACATCTCTTAGGCTTGTTTAGTTGCCCATGAATCAAAACCATTCATATTATGTATGATATACTTCATCATTTGTTGTCTGAAAATAAGTTAACGGATTTGTGTTTTATTGTGATGTGGATTTTAGCAAGAGATCTTTAATTTTGTTTTGAGAAAATTGGAACATGTTTGAATTCAAAAATGGCTTCAAAGTGAGTTTATGATTAGCTCAAAAACCCTTTTATGATTGTCTTGCCCGATATGCATACAAGCATGCAAGGTTATGTGTGTTATTTTCTCATTGGGAATAATTAATTTCATCAGATGTCTTTCTTATATTTGTAGGTTATTATTTTAAATTTTAGGTTTGGAAAATTGACAGGTTTTTTACTTAAATTCTTTTGTGATGTAGAAGGTACATTTTTTTATGTGTCACAGTATGCATTCTTTGGCAAAGATGTTGTTGAGTTGGCCAGTTGCCATTCATTGTCGCTTGGAGTTTTTAAAATGGTTAGTGATGTTTTTACTTTAATTTTAAGATTTTCCCTCTTACCTATTTTCTTTATTTCGCCCTTCGGTTTACTAATCTATTTAAATTTTGTTCTTTTAACTCAAGGTTTTCTGAGCCAGGTTTGATCTTATCGAAATAAAATATTAAAAAAAAAGTTTTTGAGCAAGGTATGCTTCTTTAGTTTTAGATATTAATTTTTGCATTTCAATGTCTTTTAATTATTGTTTTATTTGTATATTTAGCTACTATAGTTTCTTTTTTCTTTTTCTTTTTTGAGTTTCTTCCAATTGGAGTTTGATATTAGAATTCATGTTTATTTTATGAAATTTTAACTTTATGCTAGATTATTTATTTATTTATTTCTAGAGCTTAATTACTTTATAATTGAACATTAGGATAGGATTTAGAGGTCGGGCTTGGTGCAATGATAAGTACCTTCCCACAAAATGTCACTATGGTAGTTGGAAATACTAAAGTATGGCCCATCTCTTTTTGGTGCAATGATAAGTACCTTCCCACAAAACGTCACTATGGTAGTTGGATTCTATTCTTTTTTGGCAAAATCTTTTTGTCGAGAACAATATATTCGTTTGAAACTAAAGCTCTAGTTGTTTCCAATTGATGATGGCACTTGGTAAAAGACGAGATTTTTTTTTAAAAAAAAAAAAAATTGATAAGTGAGATTCAAAATAAATAAAAACTTATGAGTATAGTATGAGATTTTAGTAGCATAAATACATAAAATTAAATTTATTGATTTCCATAAGTTCAACTTTTCATAGCGTAATTAAGCATAATCCTCACATGAAGCTTTTTTTTTTTTTTTTTTTTTTTTGTGTGTGTGTGTATATTGTTAATTTTTTATTTTCTTGGTTGTTTGTAGTTCTTTTGGGCACTAATATATATTTTTCTCAATTTCATGATATTTTGATGAGCATTTTCTTCCATTCTTTTTTTTTTTAATTTTTTTTATAGGTTTAGGAAGAAATAGAGCTATAAACGACCCAAGCTTTGTCAAGTAGTGAATGTTCAAGCTTAGCTCGACAGCAAAAGTAGAATGTTCAAGCTTGACTTGAGCTTGGTACGAGCCTACAAATAATGCTCAAGCTTGACCTTGTTATAAAGTATAAAAGCTTGAGCTCGGCTTGACTTGGCTTGATTCATTGGTCAAGCCAAGCTCGATCTCAATATCAAGCCCAAACTTAAGCTCAATATCATGTTTTTGAGCTTGAGATCCAACACAAGTATATTATCAAGCCTATATCAAGTTTATTATCTAGCCTATTTCGTTAGATGAGAGATCTCAACTTATAATTAATTAAAGTCTTAGAAGGATATGAGTTTACTTGTCAAGCTCATATCAAATTTATTACCAAACTCATAAAAAAGCCTAGGCTCAACTTGTTTTGTTACTTTTGTATCGAGCCTTGGTGTTCACAAGCTTTTTCATGAACAATATTGTTTACTCGGGCTTGGCTCGTTTATTAAACAAGACTAAAACTAAAGTTTAAGCTTGACTTGTTTATAAACAAACAAACATGAACGAGCATTTTATCGAGCCAAGCCTAAGCTGTTTATGAACGACTTGTTTCATTTACAACCCTAGCTAAAGAATTTTAGACTTACATTTTCTTTTCTTTTCTTTTTTTTCAGCTAAAAGTAATTGCCTCTTTGTAGTAAAATATTTTCAGCTAAGGTTTCGATTTTTCTTTCATCAAGCTAGTGAGTTAGGCTGCTTAGATTTTGAGCAAAATGTGACTTTTACTTGAAACCACCAACTAAAAACTTTCATTCTTCGAAAGTTTTGACACACATGAGATGGAATATAGAAGAAGGATGTTTTTCCATCAAAAAGAGTATCGTGTGTACTTTCTTCAAGCTTCAAAGACATCAGTTGGTATCAGAGCCTTGACTTACCTTGATCTGATTGCTAACCAGTGAGATAGTAACCACCACCACCACAATAACGACGAATAACTTAGCGAGTATTACGTGACGTACAACAAGCACTCACAAATATCTATGCTAGATTGATGTCGTTAACAAATGGAAACATTAGGGATAACTGCAGTGGAGACGTAACTCATGGGCAACCTATTGGTAAGCAAATCTCATATAGCCTTATAAGAGAATTGCAAGTTTTAATGGTTATTTTTTAAAAGAAGTTTTTCTTGATTGGTTACTTGATCTAGTGGATTTATTTGACTATGAGAATCTTTGTTATGAGAGAAAAGTTGGACTTGATTTGTATAAACTTAGTAAGCATGTCTTATGTTTGTACATGTAATTTTTTTTTGGTAATGAGCTTGAGCTTAGCTCATGTTCAAAATTAAATTAAATGAACAAGTCTGGACTTTTAATACTCAACTTGACTTAACTAGTTTACAATCTTGTCAACAAGTGATCATACAAGAAAACCGTAGATGGCCGACATCTATTGAAAATAATGATGATGTAGCAAAATTTGAATCAATCATTTAAGAGCACTCACATCAATGGGTGTATAATAGAAAAATATGTTAAGTTTACACATTTTTTCCTGTAAATGACCCACATTAATGAGTGTATAAATATGTAAATTTACGAGTCTATTACAATTACCATGTAAATTTACATTAATTTAATTTTTTATTCTTTCTTTACCCATTGGAAGGATAAACGAAGGGAGTGAATGGTGATTGTTATATGTGAAGAAAATAAACAATTAAAAAATAAGAAAAATTAATATTTTAACAAAGAGTCCGAATTTGGTAAGAATGGGTTTAAAACCCATGTTTTACATCATCTAATAAGAAATTGTCACATCAATTTTTTACGTAAAACTCAATACATCCTACTACACATTATAACATCTCAATAAACTCACAATTAAGTTGGATTTTCAAATGAATATTAGAATTGATTGAGTGTGGTTGTGTATATTCTTTAATATGTAATATGATAATGTGATATGTTGGGATTAGAAGGGTAAAACTTAGGTTTTACACCACATCCTTATTTAATTTAATCTTTTTAATAAAATGTAATGTAAATTAGATAATCTGATCGATGTAGAGTGTTTTAAAAAGTATGTATGTAAAATAGGAAAAAAAAATGGCTTAAAAAATTTAAGAGAATAAAGTAAAAAACTTTTGAAGTTACTAATCTCTATTGATTTTTTTCCCCAAAAAATGCTAAATAACATATAATTTTCATGGATACGTCCAATCGGCCATCAACAATGAATAATGGAGTTTATTGGTTTTTAATGGGTTGTTATCGACAATATATATATATATATATATATATATATATATATATATATATATATATATATATATATATATATATATTTTTTTTTTTTTTTTTTTTTTTTTTTTTTTTTTTTTTTTTTTTGTGTGGAGAAAGTCTAATGTGGCAGTGTCTTATTGGAAGGTATAAATGCAGTGTCCGGGCTTAAGTGAGTAGAGGAAAAGTAAAGCAGCCAATAACAAATGAGTAACATAATTGAAATTCGAATAGGTTGGAAATTTGAGGAATCTGTATTTTGTTTTCAAATCTTTTTTGGAAGAATAGCTATTGGATAGTTTTGTCTCAACCATAATGCACTTCGTTCATCCACATATCTCATCGACGCATAACACTGATATCTAGAAAACTATATGCTTGTGTAGTTAAATATATAGCCTTTAAACATTACCTTAGCCAAGACCATCCCAATCCCCGTAGCAACAACAAAATCAGCACCCTTCATGCTTCTGCTTCTGCTTCTAAACCCAACTATATTTTCACAAGACTGTTGTTTGCATCATATTTTGTGCAAACCTTTCATATACTTTCTTTCATCATGGGGGATTGGTCCAGACTCTCAGAAGGCATTCTGGTCTTGATTGCCAAAAGTATGCAGAGTGGCAGCGATGCACGCCGGTTTCGAACAGTTTGCACTTCTTGGCGATCCTCGGTACCTCCACCCAAACCACCACTCCGCTTAAAAATCCCAACATATGACCCCCACGTCGCGGATCACTTCTACCTTGTAGAACGCACCATATATTTAGTTGGATCGCCTAGAACTCTTAAATTCTATTTTGTATAGGTAGAGGAAGATGAACATGGCACAATGCATCTGTTGCATCCCCTTACAAATTCCAAAATAAAAAGTAGTGCCTTTCAGATCGTATTGGACACTTTAAACCTCAATTTGTTCGAATGGGGTAAAGAATATGTTCTGTAATATAAACCGAAGAACCAAGCTGCTTGTGAATCATTAGAGTACGATGACGAGCGTAAGTTGGCTTTCAAAAGGGTTGTTTTCAGTAGTTTGAGCCAGGACAGTGAGGAATTTGAATTGCTTTTGGAACTTTTTCTTGGGGGATTGGCTTTATTCAAGTCAGCAGATATGCAATGGACTAGATTCGATCACATGGCGAATTACTATGTGTTTTCCCTCAATGGGAGGTTTACCGGTTTTTTTGGAATCAAAGATATATTCACCGGCATTAGTAACCCGAGATGAAATATTTTCATGATGCAATCGGCAGGTGTGTTTATTAAGGTTGAAATACGTCGTAGACGTGGATATTATACAAAGATTTGAAGGGCAGTTTGATTGCTTGAAGCCCAATGGGGAGTTGGTTTATTTCAGAATTCGTATTTTAAAAAATAATGCTTGGCAGGATTGGGTAGTCGAGAATGGTTTGGGGATTTGGTGCTATTTTTGGGTACTAATCGTAGCTTTGTTGGATTAGGTAGATCTTGTTTTTTCAGGGGGAATTGCATAATTTTTAGCGAGCCATGGTGGAAATAAAAGTATGCGTGCAGGGCCAGCTCACAACATTTGATACAATTGCCTAAGGCTCCCAAATAAAAGAAAGCCCCTACTTGTAAAAAAAAAAAATATATATATATATATATATATATAATATTTATTTATATATTTTAATTAAAAAAAAATTAAGTACTTTTATTGGTCAATAAAATGCATTAAAAAAGTCTCATTGTATCCTAAAATGCAGAAGATTAAAAAGGAAAAAAAAAATATAGTTAAGACAAGACAGCACACAGGTTGTGGGCTGTGTAGACAAGACTGCACAATGCACACAGCACTGCACAGTTTTCCCAAAGCCCACAGCATATCACAGTTGGTCCCACCACAAACTAATTAATAATTTATCACATTTTTTTAATGCATACTCTTATTTTATCAATTATTATAAATTATCATACCAATTAATAATTTGATGCGTATCATTCATATCAACTCATTTATGTAATAAATTAATTTTCATTTGTGCAAGTTTAGATTTTAAAGTAGTCACGGCTTTAGAAAAATTGCAATAACCAAATTCTATTATTCTATATTTTAAATTTTATTTCTAGTAATTTTGCATCTCAAAAAGTAAGAAAAATAGATTTTTTTTAAAAATCAGTACATATTATTTAATTATTCAATATCATTTATATTGTAATCTAGTTATTTGTTTAGTTTGAACTAGTATTTGAGTTTAGGTAGGATTAGTGTTTATCTTTAGCATTTAATTAGTATTTGAGATTGTTTAGGATTCACTTACCTTTAGCATTGTGATTCCTGGAAGCTGTATATATATAAAGCTCCAAACAATTTCTTTTGTATTCAAACTATGATCAACATTATTCAGATTATTTGCAAAGTTTGCATTGCATTTATTTGGTGGTGAATCCAAACAACCTTTAGGTGGTGAAACCTAAGGTCTTCAATAGGATAAATCTAGATGGAAAGCCTAAGTTGTCCTACATCACAAACACAGACACATCATCTACATAAAAATGTCCATAAAATATGAATATTGCATCTCTCTTATTTGAGACTACAGTGAAGAACCCAATTTGAAATGGAGAAAAACAGGTCATTTTGTGTTATTGCCACTTACAATGTGTTCGGGGCACATTCAGGGTGGGAGTTACGTAGAAGAGTGATAGGACCATGGTCATCCCAAATTTTTGATAAAAATTTGCTAATTCCTAATATAAATATTGATATAAAATAAACTTTTTTGTGTCTTTGCCCCTCATAAATTATAAGCCCCCCTCTTGCTTCAAAGGAAAGTTCAAATCTCTTAATATTATGTCTATAGTTGTTTAGGTTGACAAATTGTGAGCAAGTTATACGTCTTGTGTGGCAAACAATGTTTATATTTTTGCACTTATATTATTGTGATTTGTTGTTGTGATAATATAATTAACTGTTCATTCTCAAAACTGGTTAATTAATCAACCCTTAATTCCACAGTAATTAATCAATGGGTCTAAACATAAACCTCTCATCTTAAATTCAAATATTCTTGAGGCCAGAACTTCTAAAGAAAAATCTATCTAGGTTATTTCAAGTTGTACTGACCACCTCCTAATTGTGTTAATTACTTGGTAGTGAGGTGAAAAAAACGCAGATAGCTAGCATCTATTCCAAGAATTTTAGAAAATTTGCCAAGAGCCTTATAACTTAATTAGCACCTTCTATTCTATTTTTCCAATTGAGATATTCAGGTTCTAAATTTTAAATTCCTTCCCTCTAACTGTTAATGAAAAAAAATAATAAATAAATAAATAAACTTAAGAAGATTATAATCTTTATTGATTTTTTTTTTTTTTTTTTTTTGGTCTTCTCTTTTTGTGCGACAAATGCTAATAAACATTTGATTTGCTAGAAACTTGGTGGAGACCAATTTGATATTTCTCTGGTCTAGTTTGCTTTTTTCTTTTTCTTTTTTTTTTTTTTTTTTTTAATGTCTGATGAACACCAAACAGCATGTAACATTCTTGGATATGTCGTCGTCAACAGCCACAAACGGATAACAAAGTCCAGAAGTTGGGTGGAAATCTTGAGGAATCTGCATTATCTATGTAGTTTTCAAAAATTATTCCAATTCAGCAAAAATATAATAATCTTTTTCCCAGTAACAGTTAGAATATTTGGATTCCTATCAATTTTATTAGAATAAAATATTTACTGTATGTGGTTTCCCATTAGTTCAACTAGTAAATTCTTTTGCATAAGTTGAAATTATATGATATCTAAAATAAAATAAAAAAACAGTGCACATGGTTCATGCATAAATCTCATGGACACTTGACTTTGACATCTATAAATCTGAATGCTTGTGTTGCAAAATGCAAATAGTTCTTTGTCCTATCTCAGCCAAACCCATCCCAGCTAACTGTCTTTTCTCTTTAGAGCTACTTGCATATATTTTGTGCACAGTTTTGACATTGCATTGTTAAGCTCTTACTTCTCCCACCCTCATCAATGGCTGAATGGTCCAAACTCCCAAATGATATTCTGCTCTTAATTGCCAAACGCCTGGAGACCCCCCGCATTGATCTCCTCCGCTTCAGATCAGTTTGCACTTCATGGCGATCATCTGTACCTCCACGAAAACCCCATTGGTTAAAAATCCCGACATATGACACCCAAGTTGCTGATCATTTCTACCTTCAGAACGCAAAATATACCTTATTGAATCGCGAGAAAATCCAGACCAAACGACTCCTCCAGACTGCTGGTTTGTAAAGATAAGGGAAGATAAATTTGGAAGAAAGCACCTACTGCGTCCACTTACAAATTCCAAAATAACGAGCACTGCATTTCAGAAGGTATATTTGAACTGTTCAAAGTTCCAAGTGCATGAATGGAGTACAGAATATGTTCTTCAGTATACACCGAAGGACAAAACTTGTATTGATTCAGCATACCATGAAGAGAGAAACTTGATGGTCCAAAAGGTTGCTTTCATGAGCTTGAGTCCAGGCAGTGAGGATTTTGTATTGCTTGCATCAGGTGTTCCTAGGAATTTTGCTTTTTTATTCAGGTCAAGCACATGGGAATGGACTAAAATCGAAAGGTATTCTTATTGTTATGATGTGGCTCGATTTAGTGAGAGGCTTTTTGCGGTTGATGAGTGCAGAAAAACTATTACCATTCATCCAATTTCAGGAGTAAGTACTGATACATTTTGTGGGGAGTCTTTCTTTAACGACTGCTTGCTTGAGGTGTTCTTAATCAAGTTGAATGACAATGAGTTGATGTTGGTTCACAAACACATACAACTTTATGACAGTGTGCCCGAGGATCCAACATCACCAGAAAATTACCTGTATTGCATTATGCCCAATGGGAAGAAGCTTCGTTTTCCAATTTTTACATGGGAAAACGAATGGGTGAGTGTGAAGAGCTTGGGGGAAATAGTGCTATTTTTGGATAGTAATTCTCACTGTTCATTTTATGCCAGTGTTTCTAATCTTTCCGGGTGCAAGGGGAATTGCATAGTTTTTAGCGTGCCAAGCCGGGAATCAATGTTTCTGCCGGGTGGTAACCACCAAACGGGTCTCAATGTATATGTAGCTGATCTGCAAACTCATAAAATTCTACCCTTAGAAAAGTCCCCAGGTTATTTCAACTTGTTCCAACCACCTCCAAAAGCATTTACTTATCATTATTGTTGGAAGTAAGTGTTACTCTTTTTGCATTACTAAGGCTTGCTTTAAGTTTAAGATTTGTTGTTTTACTTTCATTCTATATTGCTCGGCTTGTTTCTCTCTTTAAGTTTATTTAACTTTGATTTTTTCATTATCCATTCTCTGGTGTTTTTCCCCTATCCATTTAGGCATTTGAAAACCTAAATTGTTGAATTCAACAGGAACAAAATCACCGAAAAGCTGCATCACCTATTTTAGAACTTCAGAAGGGATCATATATGTGCTTACAAAGCTCGACATCTTGTTAGGATTGATCATCTATGGTGGCAGAATACTGGCTGCTGTATCTAATTCAGTTGAAAGGTATTTCCTTTCACATGGAATGCGCATGTGTTGTTCTTTATTGATAAGTGAACCTTCATGAGAAATTTGATGAGGTATCTAAGTCAATACCATTCAAAATAAAGTACTGTGCTGCATTTGGAGAGTTTCTCTTTATTTGTTTGATGATGTTTAATAGTCTGGTTACTGGTGCCAAGTTTGATGTAATCTACGGTTAGTAGTTTTCAGTTGCTTGTAGTATGTATATAGTTTGGTGTTTGTCACGGTCTACTCTTAAGGTTTGTTAGATGATGTATCATTGGCGGGTGCTACTGAATGTAGTTTGGTGCTGCTGGAGTTTAGTCTCTTCCTACTGTAGTGTAGTCTCTCGTATGCAGCCCCTAGCTGCTTGTGTTTCGTATGGTGTTCTAAACTTGTACTCCAATTGAATAAAATCTTCTAATCAAAGGGAAACAAAAAATAGAGAATACATCAACATAGCATTCTTATATTGCCGAGAAGCTGAGGTGCCTAAGGATTTTAAGCTCATTTATGATCTAGAATACCATCGTCATGTTAAAAGTGGAACCATAGATTAGATTAAAAACTGTCAATAGTTAGGAATGAATCATGCTCTCAGTGGGAACGTCATATTGGCTTTGACATGGAAAAAGAAAGGTTCAGAAAGCATCCAAACTATAAGAAAAAATAATCTTCGCTCTTCACCTATCGCCTGGTGAAAACCATGATCTGAAGTCAAAACTTTAAACCTTCCTGATTATATTGCTAACAGAATATACAATATTACACCCTGCCATTTTTTTTTGTTCCCCACAGCCTTAAGGCTTTCCAGACTAGCTATGCAACTCTTTTGTTAATTTCAGTTAACTGTTTCAACTTAATTCCACCCTAGAAGGATAACTTTACTTGAACTCAGTCTCGCTCTGGAGCATCTCCCGAAACCCTTCTTGAACTGAGATTCCCAGCATATGACCACACCTTATCATAATCTGCAGGGACTACCAATTTTTCTGACTTCGGGTCCATTGCTTCCTTAAAACTGGTCCTCCTTAGAGAGGAAGGCGCCCTCCCTGGGCTTCCCATTATGGGAGTAGAAGAACAAAAGGTTGGAGTTCCAAATGGAGAGGCAAATGGAGTGTGGTGGATTGAGAAGGGGCTAGGAGACATTCGTTTCTGAATAGGAAGACCACCTAGTCCTCCCCTGCCGAAAAGGGACAATGATTCTGCAGCAGCACAACGCTTAGTCGAATCATCTACATAAAGGACATCATCTATCCTGGCCATTATGTTAAAGGCCAAGCTTTCCATTACTCTTGAGTAGCTTTCAAGAATTGACTGCCCAACATCCTGCAAGAAAAAATTTATTTTTCAACACTCACTGGAAAGTTCTCATTGTCTTTTACTGGAACACACTGTGTGGCCATAGCATGGTAAAGACAAGGAGGGAACCTTCATTAAATAGACAAAATGTACGCAGATAATCTACAGATCAAATTTCCCATCCATTACCTATCAAATTTGTTCAGACTTAAAGATTTTCCGGTAGCATTATCAGAAAAAAGGGACTTCCTATACCAAAAGATGATCTGTGATCTGCCTCATAAGGCCCTACTAAAATGGTCCAAGTACCACTCTATCCAGGGAATGACTAATTATCTAATATTGCTGTCTCTAGAACTATTTTTTGGTACAGCCCACATATTATGAATATGCTTAGAGCATGATGGTTGACAGATTGTACGGGCACAAGGATGCACCGAACCTACATATCACAATGCCCCTAAATTTCCAAGAAACCAATTTTCCACACTCCACCATGTCAACCACTTTTCACTGGCAACTAACAGAGATTAGCTACTTCTTGTGATATTCGCCCAAAAAGTGAGTCGTCACATATTTGGCATCACTATCTAAAGTAATGTCTGTGCTTGTAATGTCAAGTGTAATGGATAAAATAAAAGATTGCCAGAACATAATACCTTATTGTATTGGATCTTATTCATATCCAATGCAGTTTGTGGGAGGCCAGGGAAACGAAGCCTTAAACTCTGTAAGAGGGTCTCTGCTCTTTGGGCCAAAAAATTATTCTTTTCGCAATCAGCTATAAGGCCCTTGACCTTGCCACCCCAAGACGAACGCCTAGCTTTCATTTTTTTTGCAAGTTTCCTCTGGTCTTTTTGCTTCCAGACATGAACTGATGCCTCTATCCGATTAGCTATTTCCAGAGTGTGATGTTCAGATGACAGGTCCAGGCAATCAAGTAAACATTCTGGTGAGAACTGGTCAGCAGTTATGTAGCGATAAATGATGTCACCAAGACAATCTTTTCCCCTCTGCAATGGAAATCAGACAATTAAGGAATCAAATAAAATGATGAGATAAATAAACTATAAAAATGTTGAATATATGTTCGTACATGTAATGAATCAGTAATTACCAAAGATCGAGTGATATTCTGAATTTACTATTGATCTGACATGTTAAATTCCATTAAGCCCTACAATTATTTAAAGGCATCATCATACACACCTTCTACTATTAAAATATAAAAAGGCATACCAACATGATTTACCCATCTGTTTTATTCTGTAGATATATAATTTCTTGCTTTACCATCTCAAGAAAAGGTAGAAGACCTAAAATAACAATAATATTAGTAAAAGAGGACATGTCAATTAAGGTAGTAAAAAAGAATCTAACTTCACCCTAACTAATCTATCGAGGATCCATAGCCAAAAATTTTGGGACTAAGGTTAGATTGGATTTACCATTTAATATTAATTTATATATAGCTTCCATGTGATGAATATGATATTCAGATTCATAACTTATTGCTTTCAACACAGAAAAAAATTAAAACTCAAATATCTAGCCCAAACCATAGTTGAACAATTGAAAAAGAAAAGCATTTAAGCAACAACTGATAGTGTTCGTTATGAGAATGAGATTAATTTACTCATAAAAAAGAAATCTCCTCTAAACAGAGTAGGTATGTTAAACATTGAAAATTTTTGTGGTTCTCATGAAAATAGAAAAGAATGCCTTATAGCCTTGTTCGGTTTTTTCTTTTTCTTGGTAGGGGTGAAGCTGTTTGTTTTGTGGACCCATTGGTTTACTTTAGGAAGTAATGGCGTATTGAATGGACAAATAAGAGATGAGGCTTAGGATTATAGCTAGTAGCTTCATTGTTCAATTGTATGCAATTTTGAGTTTTACTCCTACTCATTACCACAAATTTTGGAAATTAAAATATACTTCGATGTATGGCCTGCTAACAGCCAAGTGTAAGAAGAAAGAAACCAACAACAATTAACAATTCCAAGATGCTCAGAGAAAAGAGAAACACATTTAGATTTGACTTATCTTATAGTAAGTGGAATAGTCAATTACTGGGTTCCAGCATAGACATAATGTGACAAATACCACAACTGATCAGAATCCTAGACCAATGGGTATAGCTAAATGGTCTGGTACTTATGCTTCTTTATTTTTCATAAACAATCCAGTCACCTGATCAACTCCAGCTATATTTGTGCTTAGTGTTATATATTTTATTTGCATCCGGTCCCATACCCAAAAAAAGTAGGAGGGTTTCTATAGGTTGACGACTGGTGTAAAATTTAGTCACTCTATTAGGAATGGAATGCAGACGTTTGATCCTTCACTTTCAGAAGGCTCAGCTGTCTTATGCCAAAAGACAAATTTTTCCTAGAGCAAATGCAAAACCATATTCTTTAAACACTCTAGTCCCCACTACCCCAGCATTCATTACACTGCTGGTAACTTTTTTATTTGGTAAGTATTTGATACACTGCAGGTAGCTTCAATTTGCATCAAAGATATAGTCTCATAAATTATGCAATTTATGATATCTTTAGCTTTCTTTAAAAGAGAGTATAAACTCAATTGACACCATTAAAGCGTGCAACACCAACAACAAACAACATAGTCATGCAAAGAAGACATTTCTCCAAGATCAATAGCCAATTGGTGATCAAATTTCAAAATCAAAGGTTCACCAATTTTAAGGGACATTATATGATGACAAATCCAACAGGATTGCCCAGGGACATTGATATACGAAGAAATAGATAACCTCAGATTTAATTGTCAACTACTTTCCAGACTCCTGTCTAGTGTCTAGTAGGGATATAGCACCATAAAAAATCAAATGATCCCCATCTAGGATAAGCATTCTTCTAAGACCACATGTCCACAAGCACCTAAATCTCCTTTAGTTTGCTACCATCTCTAACAACCAGTAGGATAACATAGAAAGAAAACTAATGAACATGTTTTAGCAACTTTAGTCTTCAGCTGTGTAAACACTATAAGTCAATTGGCATAGAAATAGAAACCTGTACCTTGGGCAAGGTATCCAAGTAAGCACTGGGGATCTCCATCTCAGCTAGCACACTACCATTAATTGCCAAAGCCGCCTTCAATATCTGATTTGCACAGTCCCTGCACTGCTGCAACCTCTTCCTGGCATCCTCTGACAACCCATCCTGTGGTACTTTTGGACAGGGCAACCACCACTTCTCTTCCTGCCTAATCGAAGGCCTCCCACCACACGATCCATAAGCATCACGGTCATTCGTTTCACCCACAATTATCCCCCGATCAACGTACCAAAACTCCGTATCACAAAACCCATCAAGCATACTAATCAACATCGCATCAAGCTTTTTCAAAGCGGGCAAATTCACGTACAAATCCGAGCGTGGCCGTGTTGCCATGACTTCATACGTGCCCCCACCAGGGAACTGTTGTATCGAAGGCACAAGCTCAACAATCGAATCACTCACACACAACAACCATTGCATTTCACGGCGCCACATTGCCTTCTTCTGTTGCGCCAACGGCTCTAACCTCCACAGCTCACCAAACACAGTCGCTGCCATCTCAACACAAAACTAAACTTTAGTACAAAAAGAATTACCCAAACTTATAACATACATAAACACACGAAGAGGCAGAGACAACTAACCAGAGAGATTGGTGATAGCATTTGAAATGGCAAGGGCAGTGCAAACTCCTTTCCCTCCTCCAGACATGTCTTCCCCGAGAAGAAGCTTTCCGAATCTCTCCTTCATCATCTCAACCTCTATTGCAATTACACCCAAAATAAGTACATATATTAACATTACCTGATGAGAAAAACTGTCCGAACTCGGAGTTTATTTATTATTAATTCAAATTCCAAATGGGGTATCAAAATAAATCACCTTTGTTGCATCTAGTGCCCCATGTTTATCAAAATAGAGTAAATTTATTAATTTCACATTACAAAACTGATTTTTTTAAACTGTACAATACACAAACTTAGATCTCAGCTTAACAATACACAGCATTGCCCTGTTTGGTAACAGAGAAATTTAAGGAAATGGGTATTCATGAAAAAGCAAAATACCCACATTTTCTATTGGGTTTCTCATTTTACAGCCCAGAGAGCCAAACACCAAAGACTTCTCAGTCTCACTTCTTAGACTCAAAAAGTTCCAATTTCTCTTTGTTCTCAAACACAGTCAATTTAGCACCCAAATTTAGAAACAAAAATAAATACCGAAAATAAATAATAAAAATGAAAAATACAACGTACCGGACAAATCGGTTTCCGGTTTCTCAGGATTCTTCTCGTCCCAAACCACCACGTCCTTGCCTCCGATAACCGGCAGCATCACCGGCGCTGGAAAATGGAAATTACCGGCCACCGGACGAGGAGATGACGTCATCGAGCTCGAAGCTCCACACTCAGTCTCGAACCGCCGGCACGAGAAGCTACTACTACAGCTCCCCGACTCGCTGACGTCAGCGCTCAGGCTGTAGCTGCCGCACCGCTCGCTCTGCTCCTGGTCGGAGCCAGAGCCAGAGCAGGAGCCGGAGGCTTCCTCCGACGAAAGGCTGGCCATTGATCTGGAAAAGATCGAACGGTCACCAGTGATCTCTCTCAAGTCTCAGCACCAGTTCAGGTGCACATTCGCTGTAGTGAAACGCGGCGCAGGCGATTACAGTGGAAAAAAACAGAAAGCAAAGAAAAAAGAAAAAGAGAGTTCGCTCGCGTGGTTTCTGAATTCTGAAATAGTATAAGAGTTTGTAGAAGTGGTGGTGGTGAGGGATAAAGAGAAAAAGCAGACACTATAGTTGCTTTTTCTTGTGTCTCTTTCTCTCTTTCGCTCTCTCTCTCTCTCTCTCTCTCTCTGCTTTTATATGTGAGAGAAATGTATAAACTGAATATTTGTCTCTTTTTTTTTTTTTTTTTTTAAGGAACTGTATGGTATCTGTAGACTGTAATGATAATGCCACACTTGTATTACACAATACTCATGTTACACACTTACCGTACACATATTATTACATAACTAAAAATCGTATTTTTATTTCAAAATGCAATGGGTACTGGCGCCTATTAAGATTATAAATAGTAGGTTATTTCGGGTTTTTGGTGAGGAAAAATGTAATTTCAATGGTAAATTTAAATTAAAATTAATAACTGCTTATTACTTATAATTTTTGTAGAAGAATTATGAAAATATCGTGAACATAACCCTTCACTTTTAATATATAGGACTCGTTTCATAACGATTGATTTTTATTATTGAACCAAAACATCAATTTAATTTGAATATTTGTTGAGTTCGAAATCTGAATGTCTTATTCATCGACAAAACAGTAACACAAGGCACTTTAGTACTTTATCAACTAGGCTAAGCTTTTCTCAAAAAAAAAGAAAAAGAACTAAGCTAAGCTAACTACAACACAAAGACAAAACTCTATTCCTATTTGTGATCATAAGATGATTTTGATAATGAGGCAAACTAAAGGCCAAAAAGCAAAAAAGACTAGGAAAAGAAAGAGACGGCGTCGTCTTCTTCTTCTTCTTCTTCTTCTGGAGTGTGGGTTGTCTTTCCGTAACAGCCGGGTTTAGCACCCGACACGGCCTTTTTTTCTGTGGGACCCACACAATAGTCTCTGTGATATTGTAACGTACTAAACTGGGCGAGTGGCTGACGTGGACAAAAACGGATTAGGATGGCCGTTAATTTTTGCTGATGGGAAAAAGACGAAACGGCGGTTAATTTTTATTTTTGTTTTTGGCGGGTCAGGGAGGGGAGGTAGAGTTACGAAGCGGGTCTTCTTAGATTACGTGCCGTGGGCTCGCCTTTCTAAGCGTGGTTTTTGGAATGTTGATTAATTTGATTTATTTGTTTTATTAAAGTGTGTTTTGGGGTTTTGATTGATTTCATCATTTTCAGTGCAAAGTCATGCTTTTCTTTTTTAATCAAGATGCTTTTCAATGCAACTCTATTTAAGGCGAATTAGAAATTTGCTTTTTGTTAACAATTTTTTTTTATTTTTTGGGGATTAGTTGATCCAAGGGCATAACTTTTATGTAAACAATAGAGCAAACATATACTATTGTTTTTTTTTTTAAAAAGGGCAAGTATATATTGGAAATTGGTTGATAAAATTTTATCATGTAAACGTAATAAATTATAGTTAAAACTTAAGAAAAGTTTAAAATGTTGTATTAGGAAGGGATCTTCTCTCATTTAAATTCTCTAATTTTTTTTTTCAATTTAATCTAGATGTAAGATGCATAGAACTCTAAAGGTCTTAAAAAATTTATTTAAATCACACAAAATCAAATAAATGTCATGTGTCTCACATCTAATTAAGAAATTTAAGGTCTTAAATGAGAGTGTATTTATACTACAACTTATGCTCTTCAATTCAAACACATAACTACACTAACCAATGTCCAATGCTATACTCTTTCAAAATAATTCATTATAGTCATGCCTTAAAAAAAAAAAAAAATTTAATGTAATCACTTATTATAAGTTTGAATTTAATTAATGGACCTAACATCTAACACCTAATAAACTACCACTATATTTTACCCCTCCTCCCCTCCCCACTGCCGGCCCCACATACACCGGTTGAGATTTGATACTTTTAATGTTTTGTACCTAATGAATTGTATCTATGTTTTATCTTTTTTGGTTTCCAACAGTATATTCTTAAAAATTTCAACGAGAGACTAATTAATGTTCGCGACAGGTGGGCTCTAGTGGGGTAAATCGCTAGTCCAGAAGTTTTTTTAAAGTACAAGTACCCGGACTCAAACTGGGGAGCATACCTAATTAAACCTAGGACAAACACTTTGAGACCAAGTGTCCAATCACTTGGCCAATCCACCTGAATTGTATCTATATTTTATCAATATAATATTTTTATAGAAAAGCTAGAATTTAAACTTTTAATGTCGTTCCACAATAGGACACTAGTAATGAAATTCTTTTTTGTAAAAATGTATCTAATGAAATGTTTATCATATCTCCTAATTAAATATTTATTTTCTATTACCCTATGCCTCTTAAAACCTTTGTTAACAAAATCCTTACAAATTTGACAAGCCTAGTACTTGGTACAATTTTGGACTGTCGAAGGACAAGGCACGCTCACCAAGTATGTGAGATACTTTGTATCTTATGGACAGCCCAGGTCGGTTCCACTGGACTTTCCGGTTCCCACTCACCGGGGTCTGTAGACTCTGAGTACTATTGTTGTTGTTGTTTCAAAACTTTATTAAATTTTCCATCAGTTTGCTGACAAATCCGACGTTGTGTAGAACACAAGTATTCTATTCCCCCTCTCTTTTGAATCTGTTTACGTATTAAAATTGTCGCTACGTTAATCACTTTTTTTTTCCATATTAAGCTTTCAGCCTAACGTGTGGTCTCAGATTCAAACATGGCATTATTAATAGCTCTGAGGAATCTCATGCTATTAAGCTGATTATTTTACTACGTTTCGGTTAAATAAAATATCTGAAATTTAATTCTTACTATGACCAAAAATTAATTAATATTTTAATCTAATAATTTTAAGTTAAAACCCTCTTAAAAAAAATTTTGTAAAAATGTTTGGTGCGAAACAGATCAAATGACCACGTGTCACGCCCTGATTTCACTGATTTTTCAATGGATCGGACGGTTGAAATTGAGTTATCATAGTTTTAATCCTGGAGCCTACTTGTGGGGTGCAGGTGCCTATGATTATAGATTAGAAAAGTCGAAAGGAGGAGGTTTTTTTTGGACTATGTGAGGACCACCATAGAGGACCATTCTCGTGATGAAACCAACAGGGCTATTAACTGTAGGTCGGCTGGTCGGGTGTGCGATTATTGGATAATTTAAGCATAGTGTAGTGTGTGAGATGGTACGTGTGTATTATTTTCAGAAGAAAGATACTAATATTCAATCATCATTTATAACTTATAAATGTATAATTGAGTATGTACAAATGTAGAACTAAAAAAAAAAGTTTCTAATCTTATCCAAAAAAAAAAAGTTTATAATTGAGTACGTAAGCCAAAAAATAGCAATCCAACAATATGTGTGTAATTTTGTAAGTGTGTAATTTTTTTTTTAATTTTTTTTGTGTCTATGGACTTTCTTGGGAGAAAAGTCTTACCATTTTTCCCCAAAAAAAAGAGAAAAAAAAGTCTTTAACTCATTTTCACCCAACTTGTTGATCTATATCACTGTGAATAATGAACCAAAGTTGTTAGGTCCGTATAATTAGTTGTGGGTCATAGCTAAATTCTCAACTTACTAAATTTGTGAGATTGTGAGTGATCAACTAAAAGTAATAAATCCATGTAATTAGCAATGGATAGAAAATATCTACAACTCACAATTGCATAAATCAATTGCACAAATCAATAAGTTGTGAAGTTTGGTGTGTGCTTGAGAAAAAAATTATTAGATGCCTATAATAACATGATATTTTTTTCTCTTACATTCATGTAGATACCATTATGAATTTAATAAGTGGAATTAGTTTAGAGAATGGAATATTATAAAGGCTAAATACTAGTACATACTTGCTTATTGCACTCAACCACACACACTTTGCATTGAAATTTGTAACGATTAACTAGGGAGGGTAACCGTACGCACACGAACATTACTTCTGCTAATATTTCTCTAAGGTTACGTTTGGTTCAACTAAAAAAAATTACAAAAAAAGTTTTATAGCTTTACGAGTGTTTGGGTGGACTGAAAAACATGGTTAACCTAAATTCATTTCCCTTTGACCATAAAATAGGGTTGGTTTTGGTGTAAAATGAATTACACTTTTATTTTCATACATGTCATTTTCAACCTCACTTCTCACTCACACTTCTTTGAACTAAAAAGAGAGAGAAGAGATGAGAGTCTTGAACATAAATGAAGTAGTACATAGAGTGCAAAGAGGAGGCACCTATGAACCGATTAGACCATTGTGACCCAATCAAGCAATCCACCCATGAACTGATCAAACCACCACGACCAAGTTGAGCAACACTCCCATGAATCGATCGGACTACTACGACCACCCAACTACTAACGCTGACCACCCACCCCTAGATGTTTTTGTCTCTACCTCAATCTTGTCACTGCCGCCTCTAGATCAAACCATCGTGTCCAAGTCGCCACCACCAAGCCACTACAGTCATCCGACCCACCCATGAACTAATCTCTCTCTTTCTCTCAATTTCTCTCTCTCGCTCCCTCTCTCACAATCAATTTGGTTTGAATCTCTTATTTTTTGTATCTTTTTTTTTCTTTGGATTTTTATATTAGAAATTTTTAATTATAATATTTATTTGGAAGTTAGGAAAATGTGTTTTCTAGAGCAAATTTTTGGAATACAACCAAGTACCTTAAAAATATTTTCACTAGAAAACATTTTAGTAATTTTACATTGAACCCAACACAATCTTAATCACAATTTCAATAGAACAAAGTTTCTCTCCAAACTAGTTTGGAGAGAAACCCTACAAACTCATCATATATCTTTGTATTGAATGTGAATTTTGAAAATCTAACCGTTAGATTGTATGTTCTTATTACATCCTTAATGCTTACAAAATTTCAAGAAAATCAAAAATCAATTGCTATGTCATCAAATAAATGTTATAATATCAATTTTTTGTATTCTAAAGTTGTATATAAAAAATAAGTTAGTTGATCAAATAGTAAATAACATCCGATTTGAATGAAATTTGATATGCATGTTAAAAACATAAGGAACATGAAATTCAACGGTTAGATTTTCAAAATTCACATTCAATACAAAGATATATGATGAGTTTGTAGGATTTCTCTCCAAATTAGTTTGGAGAGAAACTTTGTTCATTTCAATATCAAGTGAGTTCAACCGCTAGCTATTATAAAAGGGGGAAAAAGAATATACTATATTAAGTTGTGATCTTTAAGTTGAATCTTAGCCTGTGATCTTTATTGGGGCCCACGACCACAGAATAGTTGACCTCAAACTCTGAGTCTTTGTGCTTAGTTTATTAGTTTATGAGTTACAAATTTTGGAGCTGCTGCTGCTGATTACGAAGAGAATTAAAGAATTAACAATCCCAACAACGTTTACGGGAATAATGTGAGTATCACACAGTTGTTGGTTAATATGCATGATGCACATCTATTCAGCAACAAAAAAGAAAAGAAAAAAGAGCATGATGCACACCTAATAACGCTGTTGGTCAATTCATGCTTTAAACTCTCTCGTGATTATGGAAACAAAAACTAATCTGGGTGTGCAAAGTGCATGCCTTTGTATATTAATTATCACATGCATGCTTTAGTATATTAATTATCACATTGATTAAGCGAAACTTTTACTCAATACTATACTAGCAGTATTTTATTTCTCTAATTTTTTTTTTCATTAACTAAACTTTTACTTCTACTAATATTTTGCTTCAATAACAGTAACGCCCCTTTGAAATTATTTCGTTTCATAATCCTTTCCTTTCTTGAAGTTTATTTTTCCATTTTTCTTCTCTTTGTTATTTCATAATTCAACACTACAAACTTACAATAAAGGTAAATAGATTCGAATTATAAATGTTTTTGTTAAAAACATCAAAAGATGTCAATTAAACTATAAAACTAATAACAAAGTTTAATTTTCTTATTTGTTTTATATCGTATAATTTTTAATTACTTAAAATGTATATTCTATTTTTTTTAAAGACTTAAATTCTCTATAAAAAAAAAAAAAAAACATAAATCTTTTGAAAATCAGCTTCAAAATCTTTTACTTAGTTAATTGAACTTTTTAAAAACCATGTTTATAACAATATGTATGAGCCATTTCAAAAAAACAATATGTATGAGCATAACTAATATCTTGAGGGTACATGCATATACTTGATTTTGCTGGCACCCTTCTATTGTTGATAAATGTAGGTTTACACTACCTTGACACCTAATTAATATATTATTAATTAGTGATTAATGCATAATATATAAAAATATCATAAAAAATAGATCCATATAAAAGTAATAATGTAATATTAATCTCATCATAAATTAATAAATTAGCAAGGTATGAAACTGTGTGTATCCAAAGATTGTTTTATAGTTTCATCTCTCCCTTAAAAAAAAAAGAAAAAGAAAAATCTGCATCTATCCTTTTCTCTCTCTTAAATTATGCAAGATATATATTAACTATATAATTTATATATTCATATATAGCTAGGTACGTAATAGGTATATAATAGGTATATAAATATTGCTTGACTATTAACCATTGCCTATAATGTTGCTCTGGGGGTGCTGGCAACGTACGCCTATGTTTCGTGTTGCGCATAGTAAATCATTGAGCAGAGAAGCTTTTTTTTTTTTTTTTAAATGATAAAATTAAACTTCCATAAATTAGCGGAGAGGCTAGCTGCAGCTTTCTTGGTAGGGAACATATGTGATTATTGCTTGTTATGGTAATAAAAACTAAAAATATATGGCAGTGGCACTATATGTACATGGAGGACCACTTTTTAGAATCTTTGTTGTTATGGTTAATCTATATATATATATATATATATATATATATATATATATATATATATATATATATATTAATAGTCAAACTAAAAGAAAATTCAATTAAATTCTAAATTGGAGTCTAATTTTGAGTCACATGTCTCATTTAATTTTTAATTTTTTGTTTAAAGTGAATTATTATGTGCAAAAATCAAAGAATCTAAATTTAATTAGATTCTATATTGAATTTTAATTAGAGTCCAAATTTGTATCATATGTTCCATTTAATTTTTTAATTTTGGTGACAAATGAATTATTGAGGGCAAAAACTAAAAAAATGTGTAAAATGAAAAACCATTACATATTTTAAAAATTCATAGCTTAAAAAATGTGTAAGTTGTAATTCTTAGACTAAGTTTAATTTGAACTCACATATATATGTAATTGTAATTTTTTTTTTAAATGTACCAGTGTATGTGCACAGAGTTATACAATAGTGTGAAATAATTAACAATTGTAACTACTAGCTAGTGTGGTCATAGGAACATGATTAATATTTTGTTGGCCTATCCAATCTACGATTTTCTATGTTTTAGACTTTAGCAAATATTTTTTTAGTTATAATTTTAAGAAATAAATATATGTAGGAACATAATTAATATCATATAACTTGACAAGTTTTTGGGTAAACCGAGCTGACGTCTTTCCTGCTCCTTCAGGACTATCCCAAATTGGTTGTCTTTGGTGAGTTTGTGGTCGAGCTAAAGAGGTAACTTGGTGAAAAAAGGTCGAGCTAGCTAGTTAGATCCAGTGGACCGGGTGTTAGACTGTACCCATACAAAATAGTATCTTTGAGTTGTAGATAACAAGAAACCTATCTATTTGAACACATCTAGCTCAACAAACATTGCTAGCTAGCTTTGTTCACTTCAACAAATATGGGCTCTGGATTGAAGGCCTACAAATATTTTAGAAAGTTCATGAAAAATAAAAATGAAAGTTCATTTCTTTGGGGCCCAAACTCAATGAAGGCTTGTAGCACTTCCTGGTTCTATAAGAGTGTCAATCATGACTCATCATCATAAATTCCATAATCCTGAAAACCAAAAGCTAGCCCAATATCTCACTGCACATACCCTTTGTATAAACAAGAACTCCAATCTCATCGCTGTTCACAAAAACCTCATGAAAAATATTACAAATTTTTTTTTTTTTTTTTTGAGAAACAAAATATTACAAAATTAAATGCAAGAAAAAATCAAGTAGAATGAACACTGAGACACATTATATCATGATAATCAAAGAACTAATGACATGCAAATAATGCTCAATTTTTTTAGAGAGTTTCAACCTATCGAGTCATTTTTTGATAATAACTCTTTATCATCAAACCAAAACACCAATTAGTTTTTGGTGTAGATAGGAATTGAACCTAAATCTCTTATTCAACCATAAGAGATTTTACTAGTTGAGCTAATTAATTCAAAGCGTCAATGTTTAGACTATGATCATTACAATTTACAAGGTGCCAATAGCTACTGCTTTGAAAGGGCTCCTTTACTATTTGGGCTATAGATCCACATGATGGGTCCATTTAAGTTTCAACCATTATAAAAATAAAATAAGCAGATGAAAAATATTCTGTTGGGTTGAGATTTGAGTCTATGCCTTTCCTTCCATAATAATTTTATTTTTATTATAAGGGATAATTCGAGTTTTTGATGCAGACAAAATTTAAACTAAGTTGATTAGAGTCTTTTAGAAATGTGATTACTATTTGGATTAATTGCTTTTTGGGTAAGTCCATATTAGGCTATTCTTGCTCTTTCATGACTTTCCCGAGTTGGACTATCTTTGGTGAGTTTGTGGCCAAGCTAAGTAGGTATTGTGGTGATAAGGTTTGGTAAAGCTGGGCAGATGACCTGTTCTGATTTGAACATATAGTTCAACCATATTTTACTTTCACATAGCAAAAGAAGAGTGTACTTTGGTCACTTTTGCAAGTATGGACTATAGATTTGAAAGGCTAGAACTATTTAGAAAATTTATGGGCAATAACTTTTCCTTCTAGTTCTATAATTTAATTTTATCTTGTGTATCAAAAAGCTCATAGAATTAAAGTTAATTTCTAGAAGGGCTTGATAACAACACATAAGCCTTAACAGTTAATCCCCTTCGATTTATGTTTGATTCTGTTCTCATGTCGGTCATGTCCTCCATTTCCTATAACAAAATCAAACAAACGAATACAGATTCCAATTACAAATCAAGATGATAATCAATATTTATCCAAATCAACAATCATCACCTAAACAGACTCTTCAAATACCAAAATCGGTTCACAACAATTGCAAAATCTAATATATTCCCCCAGGGCCCCAAATATATATTCACTTCTCCAATCATTAGAATAACAAAAGCGCCAAACTTAATGGTTTTGTCCCAATTTGCTGAAGCCTTGTAAAAGAGCAAAGTGCCCCATGTCAACTAATGACGGCTACGTTTGGCCCACATTGCAAAAACTTTGGACTTGGAGCATCTACATGTGTAAATTGTAATACCCAAATCCAATGATAAAGGAAAAGAAAAGAAAATGAAATAGTGGTAACAATAAAAGGGCGGTTTTGTGGGTTTTAGTTGGCTCAACTAGTAAAGTCTATAATTGTTGAATAAGAGATCTTACATCAAAAATCGATTGGTGTTTTGGTCTAATGATAAAGAGCTAACATCATGAGCGAACGTCATAGGTTGAAACTCTCTCTCAAAAAAAAAAATGTTAGGATCATATTTTATGTCATTGGCTAATCCTTTGACAAAATGCACTTTACTTGCAACTGGGTAGATCTAAGATGGGTTTAGTACTTCAAGAAACATGTTGTTCAAGTTAAGTATTAAAGACATGAAGATTGGTCCAAGAAACAAGTGAAAAAAAGCTGTTTATTAAGTCTCGACAGGTAGCTTGACAGATGCCTACTATTGAGATTTAACGTGAAGCTTGATAGATAGCTTGACGGCAGCTCAATCTATCGAGAATTACGAATTCAAAATTTCTAGATTTGAAATTTCGCCCAATCTTGTATATTTGTTTGGGTTTTCTTTTCTCACAACCCTAGATATATATAAGCCTTATTTTAAAGGCCGTCTCACAAGGATACAAAGACCAAGAGACTTATTTTCTCTGTGTGAAGCTATTACGTTTGTACGCTATAGGATTTTGTAATCGAGTGCTTCTGGATCTTTATTGTTGATGAAGTGAAGAACTTTGCAGCCAATAACATCTATTCAAGTTGTTAGAGCTAGTCACGTACTTGGGATCCATGCAAAAGGGTTAGTCACAAATTGGAGGTTTGTGCATTAAGGGAAGGAAGGCTACTACAAGATCAAGTCTAATTGGGTATTGGAGCAAAGGTTCAATTGTAGGTTGGTATTTCGGAATAGGCCAAGGGTAGTTGGTAAGATTCCTTATACTTGTAACCGCTTAATTATTGATTAGTGGTGACCTTAAAATCACCTGGTAGGGTTTTTGCCTTGCATGGTTTGCCCTATTTGTCAACAAATTATCATATCAAATTTATTTTCCTCTTCATTTAGTATTTTTGGAGATTTGCTGGTGCCTCCATGATTTGCATGCAATTGAACCTAATTAATCAACTTGGGTAATTGAATTAATTAATTGGGTTGAAGAAATCTTAACCCAACAAAAAATAAAAGTGTAGTTTGGTTATATATATATATATAGACACACCATAGTATAAAAACCCTAATTATCCTTAGACTTATTAGTTGTTTCTACCTCATATAACCCCAAATAGAATATTGCCTATGGATTCCAAGAGGACGACTGGAGGAGGCTTGAAGATTCTTAAAAATCTTGAGAATAATTTGGAGTTTTCTTCGGGAGTTAAAGGAGTTTTTGACTAGGTGTAGATTTATGCGAGTCAACTTTTAATTGACTAGTATAAAACTGTTATTTATAAAATATATTATTTTTCTTGCAAAATTTGATTCAATAATTCCAACTATTTGATTTAAGAAATGAACTATATTGTATTCCTTATTGAAATATTTGAAAGAAAAAATATTGTCAAATTTTCTCATTCAGAAATTCTGCATTTTTTCAAAATTGATAATTAAAAATTTCACTTCCCCAAATAATGGTATATAATAATTAATGATTCATTGGATATATGATACAAGTAATGTGCGGGGGAGAGAGAAATAGCTAAATCTTCCTGTAATGGATTTATAATTATTTTGTAATAAGGTATAATAATGTAATATACAAAATGTAACATTTGCTTCAAGCATTGTCCACTTTGGTCCTATTTGGTCATTTATGTCAATTTTGGTCCTATTGGGTTCATTTCATTCTTATTCGGTCCACATCAGTCCTATTCAGTCCATATTGGTCTTATTCAGTCCACTTTGGTCTAATTCGGTCCATTGTCCTCTTCGGTCCAATGTGGTCTTATTTTGGTCCAGTTTGGTACTATTCGGTCCAATTTGGTCCTATTCGGTCCAATTTAGTTCTATTTTTTCCAATTTGGTCATATTCGGTCCTATTCAGTCTATTCTTTCTACTTTGGTTCAATTCGGTCCACGTTGGTCCTATTAGGTACAATTTAGTTCTATTCGGTCGAATTTGGTCATATTCGGTCAACTTTGCTTCTATTCAGTCCAATTTGGTCATATTTGGTCCAATTTGGTCATATGCGGTCAACTTTGCTTCTATTCAGTCCAATTTAGTCATATTCGGTCCTATTCTGTCGGCAGAATCTTAAGACTTCATGCAGCAACCAGCTCTAGATCATTTCACATCCTATTTGATGGTTTGAATGATGCTCTCTCCAAAATTTATTTGCAACCATATTTGATGCACAGAAGCTGCCCAAGCCACCTTGCAAACAAAAGAATCCAAGACTCTTTCCCCTCAAAGCTTTGAAAACCCAACTTAAGATTTCAGACCAGCACTGCCTCTACAAAAAGCACTTATAGAGATAGTCATATGAGTCTGTCATGGGTTATCAATTTGATTCTAAGTGCCAAACAGCATATGAAAGCATGTCTTGGAATAATAGGAGAATTCCATACAATCCTCCACGAATCAACTACTGGCTGCTTTGATCTACTAGCTTCTGAATTTTCTGCAAATATGAATGTACCAGATTACCTGATGCACTTTAATTTGAATGTTAACAAGAGCTTTAGATCTTGTTGACATCGAACACTGATGGCCATAAAAGATAACACTATAGCTCTAGCACTAAGGTTGCTCCCAGCATTATAAACAACCATGTAGCCTTATTTTGGATGTAGCATTATATAAAATAATGGGGTTGGAGTATTAACCGAGTTGGACTATCTTTGTTGAGTTTGTGGCCAAGCTAAGTAGGTATTGAGAACAACACATATAAACCTTCTCAGTCAATCCCCTTCAAATACTTACCTAGTAAAAAGGCTTAAGAACAACAACACCTATAACCCTCATCAATCAATCCTCTTCATTTACTTATCCAACAAAGAAGGAAAATAAAAAAATTTACTTCTCTAGCAAAGAAGGAAAAGAAAAGAAAAAACAATAGTAATAAAAAACACATAATTTCACAACATATTAATGCGATTGATTGTGAGAAGCGGTCACCTTTTGTCTATTTTCATTTACATGGACCAACCACTTACACTAAATCACATCAACCTAATATAAAATTGGATGTGTTTATAGTATTCTTGGAAAAAAAAGGTAAATTTCATTAACCTACTTTTAGGATAAAATTTTTTTTTACACTTAATTTTATTTAAATACCACCTATTTATTTTCAAACACCACTAATAAGTTATTGGGCTTTCATAGATATTTTTTGCCCTATTATTATGTTAACCACAAATATTTCATATCTTATTATCTAAACTGGATCATGATATAAACTATCACAAAAAACCCAAAAAACTCATATCTTATACAATTTTATTATCATTATTTAACTAAGTCCAATTTACGTTGGCACTATTAAAAGTCCAAGTTAGCTACTTGGCACTATATAGTAAAAAGCCCAAGGTTATCAATACTTGGAAAAATACTATATTATAAGTATCACTTAAAGTCCAATGATAAACAATGCTTTAAGTTCTTAATCCCATTACTATAATATTACAAGCCCATGAAACTTATCTTTTAAAACTCATGGTAACAATTTATGTTACATAATACTATTCATTTTTCCAAAACCTATGGCAAACACATATCAAGCCCATGGAGAATTATGAATTTGTGTTACTAATATAAAAGCCCATGAAAATTATGATTATTTATTTTAAATCCATGACATTTATTTATTTAATACTATATTATAAATCCATGGTAACTATTTATGTTACGTAACATTATTCATTTTACCAAATCCCATAGCAAACATATATCAAGCCCATGGAGAATTATGAATTTGTGTTACTAATATAAAAGCTCATGAAAAGTTCTGATTATTTATTTTAGACCTATGACATTTATTTATTTCAACCATATTATAAGCCCATGGAATTTATATAATAAGAATCCATGGTCACTATTTATATCACAACATTCATAATATTTATTTACAAAACTCATTACGATTATTCTCCTTACAAACCCATTATGATTATCTATATGAGAATATCACATTATTCCATTATAATAGTTGCTACCATATTTTATTTGAAACCCATGGATATTGACTCTATTAAAACCCATGGTAAGTCTTATTCACAAGAAACATTGGAGGTTACTATCTAAAAGCCCCAAAGAAAATATCATTTACAAATAATCCATAGCAAAAATTATGAGAAACTATACAAATTGATATTTAAAGCCCATGGAAATTAATACCCAATACCTATCATAAATATTTATTAAAGCTTATGAATACATTTCATTTTTACTAACAACTAAAGCCTATATGGAATAAAAATCCATGACAATATATGATAGCTTTGTCCATTTTGTAGAGCTCACAATGAGAAAGCAAAGGGATAGGCCCAAGTGGAGAGAACCACCAAGTCAAAGGCCCATCGAAGTACTCAGCTCTCATGCCCAAACCCAACATAAAGTCTCAACCAAAACAGCCCATGTGTGCAAACTGACCTAGCTGGAGAACTCCATTTAGTTCTGTCTTCCGTTGGAGATCACTTTAAGAAGAAACCAAGCTCCCAAACCAAATTAGGAGTTGGCCATTTGTTCCATTAACCTCTATGCCATTGCTAATTCTGTCGTGAATAGTACCAGAGGCTAGGCTGACACCTAAAAGCTAATGGGTAATAAATACCATTCTTCTCTAAGTTTTGGTCACAACTTAAGGAAGTCATAACCAAGACTTCCAAGCTCATGAAATCCTCAACTAAATGGTCTATTTTATTTTAGGGGAAAGTGGTTTGGAGGGCATAATTGGGTGTCCAGCAAAAGCTTCCAACATAGGTATCAATGGTTGACACCTGGCTTGGAGTGTCAACCAACCTTCTTGAGCTCTGATCTTAATGGCAGCAAGCAAGATCTATAGTCCTCATACTTGCTCTAATCCTATTGGACAAAATTAATTTCAAAATCCTAGAATTTAATGCTTAGATTAGGAGCATCTCAACCTCCAACTGCATTACCCAAATAAGCAAAACACCCAAAAAACAAGTCTCGCCATTTTGGGCCAAATCTCAGAAAAGATATTCTAGGATTTTGTTGCTGTCAGACCTGGTCCTTTCTATGTTTTGCTAATCAATCCCTTAAGCTTCACTATAAAAGGGAACTACCATCAGCTCATGGAAGATAACAATTTTATCATAAAATTCCTCACCCATCATGCTATTTTTAGCCCATAAGTCAGACCCTTAGTTCAGAAACTAGCCTTTAGTCCATAAATGCTCATAAACACTTACCCATAGACATCACATTCCATCTTTTCAAAAATTTCCAGCACCTTAAAATAGTCATAAACAATCCCTCTTTACACCATACCTGAACATGGCTAAACACCATTTCATCTCTCTTCCATATTTCCATATATTCACTCTTATTTTCCATAAAGTCATTCCCATCACTTACTATACACATATATTCATCATTATGGGCATGATATGGCACATGGAGATCTTGTTTAAACATTTGCTGCACTAGATGGACACTCTCTCTCCCTTCATTCCATCCTATTTTTTTCCTCTTTTACTTGTAATTATAAAGCCTTTAATCCTTTTTTATTGCTATTATAATGAAGGCTGTAATGTCTTAGATACTATAGGAGTCTCCCTTATGTTGACTTAATAATAATGAGGAAAATATATGATTCTTATTATGTAAACACATTTATTAATTAATCAGATGTTACCGTTGTAGGTCTGTCATATTCACTATTGGACCATTTTTCCTCTTGTGTACTTGTTATAATAGGCTCACTTTTATATTAACTAACTAGGGAGTAAATGCATAATTTTTACTACGCAAATATATTTATCAATTTTTCAAGCATTTATTGCTGGACGTTTCGCTTGTTTACCGCTAGACTATTATCTAAGTATTTATTGTGGTGGGTCATCCTTTATGCTTTGTGCTAGCTTATCTTTGCAGGAGGTATTTTTGGGGCCTTATTATGATATTTGTTAGATGCAACCTAGACCTTGAGCAAAATGGGCTTTTCACACTTCACTGATAGCATTTGGGCCATGTTCCAAGCCTGAAGTCAAGTCTTGGTCTAGACTTCCCAAATATCACGTGGGCAATAAAAAAAAAGCCCCCGACACCTACCCTGAGGTTTGGGCTAATGCCAAACAAGTTCAAGACATTTTAAAATTGACCAATTTGGTCTATAAACTCAACTTAGTCCCTAAACACTATTAGACCTGATAGTCATTTTTCTCTTCTCTCTTAAGGACCAAATTATTATTATTATTATTTTTTGATAATCTGCAATGATATTAAAAAAAAAAAAAAAGGAATAAAAGGAGGGAGATCTTCCTTACAGATTAACTCGATGACGTGAAAGATTGCCATTGTTGAAAAAGAAAGACAACCTAGATTAAATTGCGTATCGTGCGGCCAAATGAGCTATTGAACTGCAGCATTTGTGCACCCAACAAAAAGGAATAGAAGGGAAAGACCAAATTAGTTAGTTTTAAAATATCTTGGACCTGTTTGGTATCGGCCCAAACCTCATAGTAGTAGGTTAATGGAATTTTCCAAAAAAAAAAAAAAAAAAACCATAAAATTAAGAATAAACTCTTCATTATAAGAGGCCCATTATGTATTATGGAAGGCCCATTAAAAGTAACATTTTTGGCCCAAAAATTAGAACATTCTTTATTGTTTCATTTTAAGTTTTTAACCAGTCACCACTTTTTCTAAAATCCAAAACCGCCCTTTTTACCAGTCGGTGAGTTCTCACAAAAACACACAAACAGAGAGAGAGAGAGAGATTATCCTCTAGACGACGTCGTTTCGCGATCGAAACGATGCCGAAGAAGTTGGGAGTGAACAGCAAAGCCGAGGCCGCTAGGGCTCGGAAGAGCGCCACCGAATCGGAGCGCAAAGACCGGGAGGCGCGTGAGAAGGAGGAGCAGTACTGGCGCGAAGCCGAGGGAGCGAAGTCACGCGCCGCCAAGAAGAGGGAGGAGGAAGCCGAGAAGAAGGCCGAAGCGGCGGCGCGCCGGGCCGAGGCGAAGAAGCAAGCGGAATTGGAAGAGAAGGAGCTGGAGAAGGCGGCGAGCAAGAAGGTGGACAAGAAAGCGAGCCGAGTTTCAATTCCGGTCCCGAAAGTGACCGAGGCTGAGCTGAGACGGCGTCGCGAGGAGGAGCAAGCGGAGATGCAGAAGAAAGCTGAAGAGGGGAAGAAGAAACAAAGCCGTACGGCGGAGGAGGAGGAGTATGAGAGGACGGTGCTTGTTTCGAATACGAATCGCGATGATTCGATCATTGAGGCGAGGTCGGTTGAAGAGGCGATTGCTCAGATCAGTGTTGCGGATACCTTGCCGGTCGATCGGCACCCGGAGAGAAGGCTCAAGGCTTCGTTTAAGGTATGCCTAGGTTTTGATTGCTGTGAATTTGTGTTGAATTTCAATTTTTTTGGGTACAGTTAGGGTTTTTTGAATTCATCTTCGTATGAAATAGCAAAAGTGAGCAGCTTTTCATCGAATTGAACACAATTATATGGAATTGGAGCTCTTAACATGAAGTGTTGTTGTTTTTGATGTTATGAAGAATTGAGTTTTTGATGCTAGGGTTTATTTTGTGTGAATGGAGCTCTAGGTACTGTGAGAGTAGGAGATTGTAGAATTGTGACAATGTAGATTATCAAGGAAGCAATTTTAAGTTAGTATTACCACATTAATTGATGAGATTTTTGAGCTTTAAGATGAGTTCGGTAAATTCGGCAATGTTAAGTTAGTAAATGTGAAAACTTTTGCTTAGTTTGGGTGCAATTGTGTGGTAGATAGATCATAGATGTGTTGATTGTAAATTGGGGCGACGCAGTGTATCCACAAGAGAGCGTATCACTGGGAGAGGTTGAGGGAATCAGACTCATATGGTAGCGGATGAATATCTAAATGGGAATGTTGTTTAAGTGGGTTAGGGGATGGCTGATATGAATCAAATTTGTGTTATGGGAAGGGACATAAGAATGATTTACAATGAGGAGATTTTTGACAAAGAATGGACGATGATGAAGAGCTGGATAAGGATTGTCCAAATTTGATATAGAAAGAACTTGAAGCAGGAGATTTAATGTTAATATGCAATGACCTGCGACCTTTATGAACTTTGATGTCTAAGTGAAGCTTTGAAGGAGAAGAGAACAATGTACCTTGAAAGGATATGTTGGAGGTGCTGATGTTCTTAGCACTCTCTCTTGACTGTGTGCACATACACACTCGTATTTGTTGTGTGCAGTGCAGATTGTTTCTTTATTTCCAACTCAAAGTTTGTGTCCCAAAAGAGAATATATAAATTATTTGCTCAACGTGCACTTCACACTCCCAATTCTAATCACGTGCACCATACTATGAGTAGTACTTTGGAAGTCGGTTAATATATTTGACTCTTCATACATGCTAAAATTGTCATTTATCTGTCCTATGTTTGATATAATTTTGTTGCTGTATAGTTGCACTTGGTTTTGTAGCTTATTTGTTTTGGCTTATTCTTATTCTTATATAGCTTTGGAGTCTGTAGTTAGAAGCCTTCTTGTCCTTTTCTTTTGATAAGTTGGATGAAAAATATTTTAAGGGTCATATGCTACCTCTTGGGGTTTAATAGTTAATTTATCTTTTTCCCAAGAACTATGAAAAAGACTCGTTGCTGGAAATTCAGTGTTGATTTCTTGTATTACTGTAGGCTTTTGAGGAAGCCGAGCTCCCCAAGCTGAAGGAAGAGAAACCAGGCCTTACTCACAATCAATACAAGGACATGATATGGAAGTTATGGAAGAAATCTCCAGACAATCCTCTTAACCAGGTAAGTTTTTGAATTCATCTTCTCAACCATGGCCTTTAAGATGAATCTGAATGTTGATTTTATAAGATAATGTTTCCTTGTGTTACTTTCAGATGTTAGGTAGAAATAATATTGTCCTTGTTATTTTCCTATGCTTTATGCTTAGTTCTACATGGAGAACTTGTGCGGCCAAAGGGTGGATTTTTTTTATTTTTTTTGATAAGTAGACAAAGGTTGGAAAATTAGAAATAAGAAATATATATATATATTAGGCTTCACCACCTAAGGTGCTTGGAATCACCACCAAACTTAGAGAACATTCTCCAATATGAAAATTTTTATTCAAATTGCACTTATGAAAAAAAAAATCAAATTGCACTACTCAAAACATTTCTTGGAATATTTTAAAAATAAAATAGGGATTCCAGGGGTACATCCCATAAATTCATTACAACTAAATTCATCCCATAAATTCAATCAAGCAAAATACATCCCATAAATTCATCCTATGAAATTCTCAACAACATTACAACTAAATTTAAATTAAAAAAGAATCTAGTTCAAAATTCAAAAATTAAATCTGGAAAAAATAATAAATTCTGAAATAAGATTGATTGTGCTCCTTGCATTAAGAACTGAATAAAGGTTCATACTCCATTGTAACATCCCTATGTCTGCATATCATATATGGTGTACAGACTACACTAAATACATTTTAATATTCAGGCTCTTGAATTACTCGAAGAACAGACTATTCTATGGTTTATGGTTTATTTGGTCAACCATCAATGTGTAGTTAACTTTTTCCGTATCAACTCTGTCACTGGCTTACATTTAAATTCTGCATGTGCAGGTTTCTGAGTGAGTGATCACAGCTGCTCAACCTTGAACAGTGGGCAAGTTTTCACAGCATTTTGACTTGTGGCAGAGCATTTGTAGTTTGTATACTATATGTGGTTCTGGCCTATTATACATGCAGTCTCTGCTTGCACTTAATAAAACCTGATTAAGAGAAACATTGCCGTCTTTACTCTTTAGCCTATGGGATTTCTTTCTATTCGGTTATAGCTGTCCTTTTTTTTTGTCCCCTATAAACAATTGACTGGTGTATATGCAGAGAAATGGTATTGGTATGAAAAAATGTGAGTATTCCTATTTTCTTTTCATTGTAAAACAAAGAATATGCTAAATGGTTACTTTGGAGAGTGTTTGTCACTTTGTCTTCCTCTCCATGTTGGATGCTGAATATTGATATCATGAGCTTTGGGTCTGCAATCTCCATCCCAAACTTCCTTGCTGCTATTTGATGATGTGCCAATTCCCTAAGTAAGAAGTTTTGGGCTTGGTCAGTATTTATAAGGCCCCACATAGCTACTAAGGTAAGATGATCGTTATGATAAAACCCGATAAACAGTACACTGGGCCTGCCCTGTATTTTCTATGAGAAAGTATCTCTTGTTACAAGCATATCAAATTAGTCATGTGACAAAGCCAAGGAGTGAATACAACACGGGAAGTTAGTGGGACAAACTCCTCACATGTATTATGGTATTCACTCATCCAGCTTGCTACATGGCTGACTTGGTATACCTATGACAAGGGTTACATTCTCATTATTTAACTAGCTTTATGGCCCAAGAGGCAATGTGTCACTAGGGAGTTGGTGCTGTAAAAATGCTTGGACTATTCATTTGTATTCAGCCTAAAGTTCCCTGAAATTTTCCAAGACCATTTGTTTTCATTTTAAGGAGTTGCTACAGACATTGTGCCACTCAACATAAATGTCTTTGGTAACAATAAATTTAATTTTGTTGGAGGGTTAGACCCACTGGATAAATGCAAGGGTGTAATGGCTCCTTGATCCAAAAGTGATAAGTGTACTCAGGTGGTAGTTGTAGTTCTGGTCCCCCGCCGAATGGTAGTTGTATTACAGTCTGAGGGTCATTTGCTTACCTATCAGTTTTAATAGCTTTAGCATTGTAGAACATATAGTTATGTTTTTTTTTTTATCGAGTAGATAGCATACTATTAAATGCAACAATAATGCTCTTTAAAAATAATGCAACTATAATGCAACAATAATGAGGCAACATCGGCTAGGTACATCTCTTATTAAAAACGTTCTTACCATCTTGGAACTTTATTGTGCTCTTTTTCTGCGGATTTCACATCTAGGGTTAGATCAAACTTTAAAATAAATCTAGTGATTTTGATAGAAACCTTTGATATTAATGTTTGACTGTCTTAGTTGTTCGGAAGTTGTATTCATTTAAGAATCATAATAATTGTGTTTGCTATGTGCTCTAGGTCATAAATTGAGCCACCTTTGTTCCATCTTGAGCCAAGATGAAGTGGTACTTCATAGTATTTTTTGTTTTTCTTTTTCGGAATTACATATTATGTTCTTACAGAACTTTACTCTTGACTATTAGCTCGATAGACTCATCTTAAAATAGTTAAGATAGCATCTCAATAAAAGGGTTTTTTTAATAAGAAAAAGGTTTGCTCCAAACTTTTTTGAGCTTAGGCTCCAACCACCAATAGAAAGATGACATGTGTCTTATCATGTGCAATACACATGACACACTTGATTGGTTGAATTAAGTGAGTTGTGTAATGTACATAGCACATAACAAGGATAAATGTCATATTCTTATTGTGTAAATTATATCAATCTGTCCTCTTTTTTCCTATTTAGTTTTGATTGCAAAAAAGAAATGTACAATGATAATTTTTTAATCAACTTAAGATTTTATAAGTGAGTTTTGACCCCACTGGATAATATTGATACATATTTCTTTTTGTAATAAGTGAGCTACATCATAAAATTCTCATGCTACATAAGTTACCCAATATAACTCCAAAATGCCGTGCGCCTGAATTATAATTTTTGGTGACGTGATTAATTGCTACATTGATGACACATTTGTGTCTTGAATGCCATTTTCTACAATTACGTTTCTTCAATCTGTACTCAACTAATAACTTCACATCTTGCCTACCCAATTCGAGTTTAGCCTCTCGTTTAGTTACTTGCTATATTGTTCCTGTTTAGTTGCCCGGATCAGAAGACACAATTGCCATTTCCAATTTCATCTCTCATTATGATTTATGGACTAAGATCTGAATAGTCTGGATTTTGTTTCAAATGTTCAAATCTTAGTCACAATTTAATAATCACAATGGAGTTAGTACATTCTAAAAGATAAACCTATGGTTTTTTGAGTTAAAATTATAAAAGGCTACTTAGGAAGTGCAATATAATCCCACTTCGTTTTCCCCCATCTCAATAAGGAGAAAGACCTTTTTCTGCTTATTAGACCAAATGATCAATATGAGTTACTTAATGCAACATTATGAATTCATTTATTTTTCATTCTTTGTGATGAAAGGTTGATCTAAAACGATTGTCCTGCAATCTGTATTCTTGTTTCTAAAATGAGACAATGGAATGTGATTCATGAATCATGATAATGAAAGAGAATCACACGTTTATAATTTAGTGCAGTGAGTAATCTTCACTGACTTCTTCAAAAGATCGTTAGCCTTAAATGCATTTTACATGTGGAGGAAAGATAAAAATTTATGGGAGAAGTTATGCAGGAAAATTTTCCATCAGTCTTCTATACTGTACTATATAACTGCCGCGACATGTCATTACTTCCCTCTTTTGGGTAACTTGAGCCTGGCTAAATTTTGTCATAAGTACTGACCAACTTTTAGTAAATGCTCAAACCCATCACCTAAAGGTGAATTTTATGAAAAATGGACTAGAAGAGATCACATTACATCAGTCTAACACATATAGCCAACAGAAAATCTAAGGCATCATCAAATCAAAGGAGGGGAAAAACATCACCGAGGTCTAGAATGAGATAGAGATAGTGGCCAAAGAAAATAAGAGGTCCACATTGTTTATGATGGTTGGAAGAAGACTTGGAATTGGTATCCGATTGCCATCACTCCTCAGATCAAAAAAGGTGAAGAAGAAGACGATCATTGTAGGCTTAAAAGCTGATAATTGCAGTAGAGTGATACTACTTCAATTACTCAATTCAGTTGCCAATCCAGGGGATAATGTGCTAGCTATTCATGTTCAGGTTCCAGATGATACAATTGATCCAAACACTTTCCAAATCCATGAAGATATATGCAAGTCTAAGCAGGTATTCCACATTTTGTAATGGAATGGAGATACTAGAGAGCAAGGTGATGTTTTAACTTGCTGCTTATTTATATTGGCTTATCTATGCAGGTGGATTTCCAAGTTAAGGTTAGTATAGGAGACTCATATATATCTGAATTAACCCATCAAGTAAGAGTCAACTATGCAACTATCCTTGCACTTGGATGCAGCCCTTCAGGGTAATGAAACCATAAACCAAATCTCTCTCTCTCTCTCTCTCTCTCTCTCTCTCTCTCTCTGATGAGTCTATTTGCTATGCAGGCCCAATGACTTGGTTATTACTAATTGTCTGAAAAGGTTGCCTCCCACTTGCTCTCTTTTGGTCTTGGATGGCATAGGAAAAATCCTAATTCATATGAAGGGGACTTCCCAACAAGGCTCTTCAAGGGCAGTCCTTCAAACTTCTTTGTCATCTCCATTACATCACACTTGCTTTGATCAATCGATTCCTAGCCGGCATTTGAGAAAGTCATTGACGGCACCATCTTGCTCAACGTCATCATCAGCACAACAAATTAATAAAACAGGATTATATAAAGTCAAGAACACAGCACAAGTCCCTGAGTTCATCACAAAGAAACTATTTCAGAGATTGGAACTACTAGAAGAGGAGGGATCCTGCAGGCATTACACACCAGAAGAGCTTCGTTGTGTGACTAACAATTTTAGCCCTGATATGGTGATTGGAGAAGGTGGCCACAGCAAGGTGTACCAAGCAAACCTGGAGGATGGCCGTACTGCAGCAGTGAAAATCCTTAAACTCACACACTGGTCAGCAGATGATCTTCTCCGAGAAGTAGACTTACTGTCTGGAATAAAACATGAACAAATAGTTCAGATGATTGGTTACTGTAATCACGAAGACATGCGTGCAATCGTGTACAATTTACTCAATGGAAGCCTGAAGCAAAATTTGAGACAACTCAAGTGGAGTGAAAGGATGAGGGTTGCAGTTGGTGTGGCAAAGGCGCTGGAATACCTTCATCATTCTTGTAACCCTCCTATCATTCATAGAGATGTGAAGTCATCTAACATTCTCCTCTCTGACAATTGTCAACCACAAGTAAGTTCTTTGTTCATACTATCATCAATTTAATCAACTTAAATCCATTAAGATGGGATTTGTATATTGTAGAAAGGTATAACCAAGTGCTGCTCAAGTAAATACTAATTGGAGGTGATTACTTTTCTCTGAAACAGCCTGCTCATTTTCATTGCATGATTGATTAATTTCTAAAACATGATATTGTATTAAAAATACCTAAGTATGAATATCTTTTTAAATAATCTACTTATGTATTTACATGAGTTTCCATTCTTACAAATTATTTTGGTTTTCTCCTGTCAGCTGTCAGATTTTGGAGAGGCAATTGTACTTCAACAATCTCAGCTAGTCACAGAAAGGTCATTTAATGTTGTTAGGACCTTTGGATATTTAGCCCCCGAGTACATGATGTATGGAACAGTTGATGAGAAGACAGACGTTTACTCCTTTGGAGTTGTGCTTCTGGAACTCATTACTGGCAAAGAGGCTATTCAGACCAACCAGGAAAATCATGAAAGCTTAGTACTTTGGGTAATGGAAGAAAGTTTGGTTTTAATGATACTTTAAAGAAAATATTCTTCATCTAAGTTCTGCTCCTTTGAGATGCAGGCAAGGTCTTTACTCAACTGTGGCATACGCGAACATCTAATAGATCCTTACCTGCATGAAGACTTTGACAAAGAAGAGATAGAAATAATGATGAGTGCAGCAAGCCTCTGTCTCTTGCATTCATCTTTTAGAAGGCCAACAATGAAAGCGGTAAAATTCTTGCTTATTGTTATAAGTTCTCTTCGTTATGCCAGTAACAAAAAATTTTAACTTTTTCCCAACTGCCAAGGTATTTTCAATCCCCAAAATTACTTCAATATAAACATGGTAGAAGCTCAAAAATATGAACTGTGTATATTACATTATCCTACTCTTTCTTAATCTGAATCAGGATTCATTTAGGCAGAATAGATTAGTCTGCAGAACTTGAACCTCATATTTTTCACGTTGTTGGCCACTTAAAAACTGGTAGGACTTTATGTCATTGGAAAAATGAATTCTATTATATGCAGGAATTTTTACAGTTCACATTTAGACTGATTGTTCAAATTAATAAGGTTGTTATTTTGTTTTGGCAGATTGTGAAGTTATTTGAGAAGCCAGAACACTGGCTAAAGATGCAGAAGGAAAGAGATGAGTCACTGCATGAAATTAGTTCCACAAGTGAAAGCAGCCAATGGGGACAAGATGATTCATCCACTAATGAAGCTATGGACTAGTTCGAGACAATCTCTACAAGCTTTCAAGGCAATGTTTATATAGGAAAAAGTAATCTGAAAATGCAAGCTCAATGATCAAACAGTGAATGAGCTCCAAAATGAACTGATTTGCTAGTTGATCTCCGGTTTGTTTAAGACAGTAACTATATTAATTGCTAAAATTAACTTGACAGGCCTATTGTAAACAAAAATTTCTTTCTATTTTAGTATGATATCTCTGTGCTGTAAATGTCTCACAATTAACTGTACTATTTTCTTAATAGTATATCATTGAAAACTAAAATCTATTTCTCTTCTTATATTTTACATAATAACTCAAAATCAATGCCATATATTTCTTGGAATCCAAATTATCAAATCCTGACGCCAATATGCAGGGTTTGTCAACTAGGAGGCTGAAAAATATATGCCTACATCTGAAGTATCAGGTTCTTTTGATAATCATAACAATCATCCAATTGTAGATTAAAGTTATTGAACAATGAGATCAAAATTATGCTTCTACATTTATTTGTGTCAGTGCATTACTAACAATATAATGACTGAAGCATACAAAGAAATCATAGAAAGAAAAAAAAAAAAAAAAAAAACTAAAATAATAAGAGGGAAAACAGGTCTTTTTTGCAATACAATTGCTAGGAAGCCCCAAGGATTACTTTGGCTACTAGGCATTGGTTAACTGGAAGAAGTTCATAGGGGCTACGAATCTTGGTGGACCGCCATAGAGAATTATAGCTGCAAACTCAGAAGCAGCCTGTGTCGGGTGAAATAAATCCAAGAACAAGTGGTCCTTACGATTCAAACAAAGGTTTTCTTTTGGATCACAAATGGATTCTGCATTGAACTTCCTCAGTCAACAGCATGCGGTTTTTACCTCTTTAAAATCTGGAAAAGTTTAAAATGATTAGATTTTAGTAGTTTTCTTACTTGTTATGCTAATCATGTAAATATAAATGCACCAGTGGTAGAAGCACACTCTAGAATCTTAACTGGCAATTGGACATACGAGATTAAATAGACTGTCTTCAAAATAAGCAACTCAGTAGGTAGAAATGCCAAGGGGCCAATACATTGCGATTAAGAACAACTTTCCTTTACATGTATAAATGAATGAAATATTTTTCTAGGAGTGAATTGCTTACTGAATGAAAGTGGGTCCTCAATAACACTGAGTGTCATCTCAAATGTATTTCTGAGAGAGTACTTCATGCCCTCAAATTCTTAGCTGAGGTTGCGCAATAGGGAATCAACAGTTGCATGAAAAGCTCTTGCTTGGTCATTCAGCTCCTCTAAACATCCCCCCAGTAGCATTATAGATTCTATGAGATGGACAACAACCAATTGGCGGAACACTTATAATGCCAAATTTCCTCGCTCCAAGATTCAGTAGATCCTATCATATTAGCATGACCTAAGTAAAATATCAGACTAAATTACTGCATGTTGGTGTGAGGGGGAGAGAGAGAAATATTACCTTTAAGTGGTTCTCATAAGTGAGTACTAAATTGGACATGAAATCCTGCTTTGATAGAGAACTCTTTGAATGGTAATATGCAAAGATATCATTGCTACCAATGCTAATGAAGAACAAAGACTTGGAATGAAACTTTTCCATTGCTGCTTGACCCATTGTACCCATAAGATCGTTTTGGACTGTGGCAAATTGCAGTACTTGCACAGCCAAAGAAATGACATTCTTTTGGTTTTTGGGTGAGGATGGAGTATTTTCTTTCCCAAACTTCATCAACGTTAACTGAGGACAATATGATAAACTCAATCAATATAATGCTTAAAGAGGAATAAAGATTTCATATATATATATATATATATATTACATCTTTCTTTAGGAACTAATGAGCCATCATGCCCTTGCAGAGTTCTTTGTGATACATTTTAAACTGCCACTAGGAAACAACATTAGTTAGCCTTATACAATATGTATGGTGTGATTATCCACCATTGATCAGAATATTGCAACCTGTCACATCTTTATGCAATAACACAGAGATCGATTCATCTTAAATTTAAGTTCTTCACTATGACATCAAGGAATATATACGAAAACCAGAATTTATTCTCATTTAATCTTGACCGTTTCTCAATTTAACAAGGGCATGCTAAAGGTTCTGAGTACAGAGAGGCCCTCACCATTGATTGTCCTGTTATGTCCAAAATGCCGGCCCCTCCAGAGGCAAAGTTTATACCTTTGATGCTATGGTTCGTTAGACCAGATGAACTGTTTACAAGAAAAAGAAAAGGTGGTGGACTTTTCTTGTAACCTATTGCCTTGGCTGACCAAGAAACTATCATTAAAAAAAAAAAAAGGCAATGTCAACTTTAATTGAATAATGCCACTAGTTTAAGTTTAGTTTGAAACATGTGGCCTGGTTTTATGACGAGTACAATTTATTTTAGCATAAAGTTTTCTTGTGCTAGAAGTATACTAACCAAGAAAATCTGCACTGTTAAAGCCATTACTGAACCTTTCAGCGGGTCTAGAGTAAGGAAAATCAATGCCATTGTAAGGAAAAATGGCTCTTGCGTGGCTTCCTGGTACGAAATTTTTGGTCCCAACATCAGCTGTTGAGTCCCCCAGTAGAAAAGTTGTTGGTTAGTCTGCATCTGCCATGCTAAGGACTATAGCAGACAAGAATAGGAATAGAAGAACCCATCTTTAGAAAGTGAGAAAAGAAACTGATATTTTTAAGTTTTTTTGTGTCGATCAAAAATATATTGCTTGCTTCAAATTTTCAATGCAGCTTCTATAATTCATCAATAACATCTTTGGTGGATTTATAATCAAAGCAGTAGCAAGTGCAAGTAAAGCTGTCATTTCAACCAAGAATGTATACTTACATAAACAAAGGGTGGATGGTTTTTTCGAAGACCAGATCAACCATGACCAGAATCTGCAATTACCGAATGAACACTTCTTTCTTGTCACTATAATTACCAATAGCTTACTTTTACACAACTCCATAACTAGAATGGCTAAAGTATTTACAGTTGCCCGGTTTAAGAGCATTCACATCAGCTCTTGGATAATTGTGTATAAATGTGTAAAATACATATTTTGACCATTTTTACACATTTTGAAGCAAAAAACACACTACATCAGTCTATGTAAAATCATGTAAACCCATCTATAATTTTCAACGAGCTACAGTACCCGTGTAAATTTACACGGGCACTGTAACCCGTTCATACCTTAAAATAATATTGTAAAAGATATCAAGGTCAAAATATATATATATATATATCTAAAAGCTAAAGCGTAGCATTTGTTGTTGTTACGCTCTTGATGAGCCACATCATCGACTCATTTTTTAACTTTTCTTTTCTTTTTTTAAACTTTTACTCTCCCTATTATTAAATAATAATAAACAAACTTTTATTCTCACTACCCGTCCACATTTGCTGTTACACTTCCTCCAATCTTTCCTATCCCTCTTTGTTTCTTTGTCTTCCCACTACTCTCTACTTTACCATTACACTTCCTTCATCCTTTCATATATTTTATATTTTGACTCTTCTTCTCTTCATTTTATTTTGTATAAATTCGATATTATCTCTCATTTAATCCATATTTTTTCCACAAAAAAATTGTGAGTCCTCTCTCTCTCTCTCTCTCTCTCTCTACTTTCTTTTGGTGGATTTTTGTTATTTCTTATAACTCTGATTAAGGTTAATGGTTTTTTTTTTTTTTTAATTTTTTTAAATAAAAAATGTGTTTTGGTATTGTATTGTATTGTATTTTTTTTTTTTTTAAATTTTCCATCACAAAGTCTTCTCTCTTCCTTTTATAACTTTGGTTTGGGTTAATATTTAGTTTTTTTTGGAAATAAGAATTTGAGTTTATATCAAAACACAATTTACATTACTATGAATTTGAAGATGCCTACCAATTGTTTGAGTGATAAATTATTGTAAAGTTTATCTTTTATTCGTTTGATTTCATTTTAATTTTGGTTAAGATAATATTATAATTTTGTGCTAAGTTTTTATTATTATGGTAATCTTCTTATTCCTTAAGAAAGGAGAAATCTGAATAATAAATTTAAAACCTATAAAGTTTAGTTGTATATTTGGTAAATATAATACACTACAACAAAAGTTTAAAAAATATAGTTCACCTTAAAAAAAATATTAATCAAACATACAAAAACTAATAGTATGATATATTTAAAGAGATAAAAAGATTTAAAAAAAATATTTGTAGAAACCTTAAAAAAAAAAGATAATACTTGAAATAATTGTTTCTTTTTATATATTACAACTCATTACATAATATTTATATATTCCCATGCATCGCATGATTTTACAGTTAGTTCTAGTCAAAACTCAAGTCCAATCTTACTTAGTGCACAAGCAAGGAAACCTTAGTCCAATTTTACTTGGTGTGAAAGCAAAACAATCTTAATTCTAGTTGTACTTCAAGCCTTGTAAGTTGTATTAATCTACTATTTAGGTTACTCAATTTCATTTTAATACATAGTAAGATGTATTTATCAATAACTTTCTTTGGAGACTTAGACCAAATGACATTATTCTCTTTTCCTTTCTTTCTTTTACTTCCGTTTTGTCTTGCTACATTATTTTATTTTGGGCATTGAGTACTGTACACCAATGACACATCACCATTAAGTTTGGACATACTCAAAAAGTATTGGGCTTGGCCTACACTACAATGGACTCTAGATCTGTAACTTACAAGAATACCTTTCTTCAACTTAGGCTGCGTTTGGTTCATGTAAAAGCATTTCCGGAAAATAGATATTTTTCGGAAATGCTATTTTCCGGAAAAGAAAATGTTTTCATGTGTTTGGTTGCATTTCAAAAAAATTTTCGGAAAATATTTTCTGATGTTTGGTTGTATTCTTGAAAATACCATAGAAAACACATTTTTTACTTGTTGCTCACATTTTCTCACATTTTCTCAGCTCCCAAACAAACACATAATGTCATTCATTCCTAAAAACTCAAATAACCCCCAGAAGGACAGCATATTTTCTCGGTGAGATCGCGATCGTGATCGCGATCGGCGCGATCTCGATCGGTGAGATCGCGATCGCGATCGCAACCTCGCTGATTTCGATGATCGCGATCGACGCCGATCGGCGCGATCGCGATCGTGATCGACGTCGATCGGCGCAGTTCCGGTGACCGGCGAGATCGCGATCGTGGTGCATCGGTGTGGGTGGTTCCGGCGCAGTGAAGGCTTGACGGCGCAGTGAAGGCTTGACAGAGCAGTGCGTGTGTGAGGGGCTCGTGCGTGTGAGAGAGGGGTGGAAACCAATTGAAGTGAAAATAACGACTGAAACCAATTTCAGTCGTTTTTGGCTTATTTTTCGGTCAAACTGAAAATGTTTTCAGTTTGACCGAATTTTACAGCACAACCAAACGCACGATTTTCCGGAAATTGATTTCCGGAAATCAATTTCAGTCGAAACAAACGGAGCCTTAGTACCCGTTGGATTCAAATTAATTTGATGTTTGCGTTTTGTAATTTGCATTTTTCTCTCTTTTTATTTTTTTTATTTTTTTTCAACACACAATTGTTGACAAGTCAACTGTGAACAGTGTATTTGTGCACTGCACTGTTCACAGGTCCCACAAATTATACTTTTTAGCAACTTTTTCATTAAAAATTGGTCCCACAACACTATTTACATATTTAAAAATTATTTCGCTATAGTGTTTTCAGTTTCAGCAAAAATAAGCTGTATCCAAACGGACTCTTAGTAAAAAAAAAAAAAAAAAAAAAAAATCATTCATGATGAGAAGTACCAAAATTATTTCTATAACAAGAAATAAATTTTCTTAAAATCAAAATCAAAATCAAGTGAAATTAGGAATTTGAAACAATTTTGTAACAGTCCCCAGTGGACCAGACCTGAACCCTTTCAAGTAATGGCACGACTTTTGCCACGTTGTGCAATTGCTTGGCTGAACTCTTTTCATATCTTGCTCGTATATCAAACAAACTCCACATTCTCACACATCAGGCGTGGGCTAGAGGTCTCAAATAAAACCTTAATCTGATTTGCATTCACCATTTTGAACAGTAGAAAACCAATCATCACTTGACAAATACAGTAGCCAAATTTGGTCCACACCAGAGCTAGAGAAAACTTTAAAGTCATGACTCACGCGTGTGAGGCATATCACCAAGGACTATCACAAGAACTCTATTTATCAGCAGAAAGCTAGAAACAGGTTTTATTACACCAAGAGCAAATCCCATTAACTTTTTATTACACCAATTTAGAGGCAGGCTTATGCTTACTGAATTCCTCAAGCTTTGATGAGTTAACCAGTGCGGAATTTCAAGTCCAAGAATAATTGTATGAAATGCAGTTACTCTTACTGATCCATTCTCTTTCCTTTTGGTAGAATTTATATCCCGTTTTCGGACAAAAGAGTCCCTGTACCTGAGATTTGACGTTTAACAATTTGAGATTTGAGATTTGAGATTTGAGAGAGAGAGAGAGATAAGATATTACCTGTAGCCTGTAGGTAACAGTTCAATGATGTAATGCCACTCTGCTGCTTTTTTTCTTTCTTTTTTTTTTGGAAGAGTAATACCGCTCCGCAGCTGCGCGCTCTCATCATACCCATATACTTCCAATTTGAAAAGTTGAAAGATTCTCAGATTACGTACAGAGTAGTGGGAAAGATACTTATAAAGAAGGGAATGGCAAATTTCTCTCATGACATTTCCTCTAAACTGAAAATCCATCAAATGCTTTAATTCCCAAAGTTTCTCTGGCAATTTGGCAAGTTTTGGGGGTCCAAAAACAGAGAGATTTCCAAGAGACCTCAAACTATCAAATTTGTAAGTTGGAAGAAATTTAAGGTATTCACTAGTGAATGGATAAACGAATGGATATAATAAAGGGTGGGTAGCGAAGCACTCGAATGCATACTCACCCAAATAAAGTTCTGATAGAGTTTTTAAAATTCCCTCAAATTCAATCTCCTTTAATTTTGAGCAGCCATTTAGATTAAGAACTTCAAGGGACTCCATTTTAGAACTCATTCTAGGAAGATTGATAAGAGAGCAACAGAATCTCAAATCTAAAACAATAAGCCTACTGAGTTTCCCAATGGATGGGTGAATCTTAACCAAATTATAGCAATCCCCAAGATAGAGTCTCTCAAGGCTCCCGCTGAATTCAGGTGTCCAAATAAGTTTCTCAGAACATCTAAGATCAATGTACTTCAACTTGTCCAAATACTGTTACAATAGAAGGGAGAAAAAAGGAATAATTAGTTTCCAATAAATGTAGAATTTAGTTTAATAGGTAAATATTTTTCAAATAAAAGATTATTAACGAAAGGTTGAAGCTCAAATATATGGGGTAGTATATTGTGTGTGTGCCTGCTCCATGGACCCCATGAGATACTTAGTGCAAATACACTGGGAGTGCATTGAAGCACCTCCTAGAGAGAAAAATAATAAATAATAGAAAAGCAATTAAAAGAACTAATTACCTTTATTCCTTTCCAAAGATATTCAATTTCGCTCCACCGTAAAGTAAGTCCAACAAGCTTTTTTGGTTGGAAACTGGATGGTAAACATTTTGAAGAATAGTCATCCCAAACAAGATATCTTAGATTATTAGAAAGATAATCAAGTCCATTTGGGATGCGCACAACATTAATTGAAAGCAATCTAAGATTATACATCTTTGACAAAGCTTTAGGAAAGGCTTCATAGACTCTTTTCTCTCCAAAAGAGTTTAGGATTATGGCTTGAATTGCTTCTGTTGCCTAAGAATCAAAAGCAAAGGATCAATGAATTACTTGTGCAACAAAAGATAGAATTACTCAAGTTTTATATTGTGGTAACCATTGATGGATTTAAGAAAGCTTTTGTGGGGGGGGGGGGGGGGGGGGGGGGGGGGTTGTCCCATTGATCCCTTCTACAACATCTTACATAAAGGTTTTCTTCTTAATACCCTGTTTAAAAATCATATATTTAAATTTTTATCCATACATTAAAACTAGAAAGGTGCAATTCTACCTTTTAGAAATTCAAGAACCAGAGGGAAAAAAATAAAATTTTAACTAAAAAGGAAAAATAAGAAATTACAACATTATTTAAAGTAGTGAAAAAAAAGAAAATAAAGGATATGAAAGTTTTTTTTTTTTGTTGTTTATTAAAAAAATCAAATATTCTTTGGACTTAGGTATTAATCAAGACATGAATGATAGATTGATTGCATCAAGAAAAATGATTTCAAATTTACAAGGAATGATACAATGAAATTATAATTTCAAAATATATCTCATTATGTTTTCAAAATATTAGAAATTGTTAAAGATATATTAGCATGTTAAATGAAAGTTTTTTTTTTGAGGGTCTGTTAAATGAAAGTTTGTATTTTATATTTCCACAGTTAATTAAGTACTTGGGTAGCTACTAATCTATTGGATCATTTTTTTCAAAGAACTAATATATTGAATGAAATAATTTTATTATACTTAATCATTCTTGTTTGCTGAAAAAAAAAAAAAAAATAGTTTGACATTCTTACCGTATTATTTGTCAATACATGAAACAAGTCCTTACAAAGCCATAACCTACTGCGCTTTCCAGGCTCTTCAGGTGATTCTCGACGGATAATTTCTCTACCCATTTCTTGTAGTAGATCATGCATCCATAATCTCCCGAATTCTATGGTTAGGAGAGATTTATCCATAAGAACACTTATACCGATTCTCGCATCAAATCCACAATTCTCTAACACCTCCATTACTTGATTTTTCATCATCCCACTAAAGAAACATGCAATATCCAAGAATATCTCCTTTACCATTTCCTCTAGTCCATCATAACTTACTTTGAGTATATCAACTATTTCTCTTTTCGGGATTTTTTTAAAACTCTCCAATGCACTTTTCCATACATCAATTGTTCTTCCAGCCAAAAAGGAACCCAAAACTATAAGAGCTAATGGAAGGCCTTTGGCATAGTTTACAACACTATAGGAGATGTTTACAAAACCTTCTTTGGGTTGCTCTTTTTTGAAGGCTTTTGAACAAAAAAGTTTTAGAGCATCTTGATCTATTAATGTATTAGGGCAATATATATTATCTTGATCCACTCTGTGTTGGACCAACAAATGTTTGTCTCTAGTCGTTATGATAATCCAACTCCCCGATCCAAACCAGTCATGCTCTCTAACCAAGTTTTCTAATTGGTCCAATTGATTAACATCATCTAGGACAAGTAAAACTTTTTTCTGACGTAGCCTATTCTTGATCATGTTAACTCCATCGTAAACATTCCATATATTTATATTTCTTTCCTCCAAAATTTGTCCAAGTAGCTGCTTTTGTAATTGAAGCAAACCATTTTTTTCATAAGCTTCCCTGACATTAGCAATGAAGCTAGAACCTTCAAAATGATTAGAGCACATATCATAAACAACTCTAGCAAGAGTTGTCTTTCCAAGCCCCCCCATACCACAAATCCCAATCATGTAAGCATTGTTCCCATGGAGATGTAAATATGAAGTGATTAATTCATCCGCTGAAAAAGTTATTCCTACCAAGTTTTTGGTAATGCTTTCTTTTTTTTGTTTATAAGTAAAGCTATTTGGATTGACTGAGAATTTCTAGTGCAATTTATGCAATATCAGCCCCACAATGTCTTGGATAAATTCTGACTCATACCTGTGGAGAAGAAAGAACAATAATTAGGTGATGATCCAAACCAACCATAAACCCCTAGGAAGAAGAAAAATATTAGGCAATAATACTTTGGCAAACAAATATGAAATCATTAGCTCAAGTAACAGAACTACCCATATAAGAATTATATGATTATATATCAAATATACATGGCAAATGGACGGGTTGGGATGCTACAGATTTTCTTATATTTGGTTGAAGGTTGAATCATATATATTATATTATGGTGGAAGTTAAGTGAAAATATAATTCAAAATCCAAATTGATGAACCAAGAAATTCTTGTCATCCAATGAAACCACTGGACGATCAAAGTGCCATAAAAGAGCATTTAATGCATGGGCCGTTACATATAGACGAGCACATAGACCTAACCGTTGGAGGGGTCTTCAACTTACCTCATTAATCACCAGAAACGTTACAAAGAAGCATTTAAACCACCTTTGAAAGCCCCCAACAGCTAGTAAGGCTAAAACCTATATAAGTCACCTCTTAACCCAAGCAAAGGCATGAATATTATCTCTCTCTAAAACATCTGAATTTGTCATTGGAGGTTCATTGGCTAGCACCACGCCAGTGACCTTTATGAGAGAACACTATTTCTGATCTCGTGCAGGAATACAGATAAATTGGTTCATACTCTGTTTGGATGAACATATCAACTGACGAATTAACTTCATCAGTTTGGTGTCATCTGTGGGGAATGACTTTCGAACTTCAATTTAAAAACGTAGCTCTACCATTTTCAATATCCAGATGGAATCCAACATACCACAAGATTCGGTGGCATTGGCCTTGCAAATTCAAATGCTCACGACCAATATAGAAGAATTAACTAAGCAAAATCAAGAAATGACACAACGGCTACAACAGGAAGAAAATCATTCATCAAGGTGGATCAAAAACAACAAGAATGAAGATGAGGTGTAAGACCCGGAGAATAGCGACGAAAGGGATGGCTCAAGAAGAATAGAATGATCCGATAGGGCAAATGACGATTTACTTATAAGCATGAGAAAAGAAATGGATGAATTGAAAAACGCAATGAATGAGAAAACAACCAAAATCCTGGATTGAATGGTGAAAAGGACCAATTCTCCTTTCACGAAAAAGGTTGTGGAATGTCCCTTACCACCAAGGTTTCTCCTTCCACAGCTCGAGTTGTATGACAATTTGAAAGACCTGTTAGATCACATAACCACCTTCAAGATGACCTTGAGCCTATTGCAAACCCCAGATGAGATCATGTGCCAGTCCTTCCTAATGACCCTCAAAGGAGTAGCACAAGTATGGTTCAGCAAGTTGGCATAATCATCCATAGACGATTTCGAACACCTAAGCAACCTGTTTGTACGTCACCTTGTTGGCGAGCAGTGATAGAAAAGACCAACAGATCACCTACTCATGGTCAAACAAGACGAAGGGGAACTACTGAGATCATATGTGAAGCGGTTTAACAGGGAAGTGCTAGAAGTTGATAAGGCAGAGGATAAAGTGCAACTAACTACATTCAAAGCAGGTTTAAAAACCAAATAATTTGTGGTTGCGCTTGCAAAGAGCCCTCCGGAGTCAATGATGGAGTTGTTGTTAAAAGCCCAGAAATACGAACGCAAAAGACGCTCCAGCTGCGATTAGAGTAGGAGATACTCAGAAAGATAGAAGATGTTAGGTTCTAAGTACTTAGGAACTAATGCATTAGAACTTTAATGTGTATTATTGGTAAACCATGATCAAAACAGGTTGTTTAGTCTTATTTAGACTTGCTCAAAGTTGTGCCTTTTATGTAAAGTTGGAATCGAGCTGTTGCAGAATTAAGTGTGCATTTCGGCCTAGCTTGATCAATCGAATCTCGGGTAGAATGTTTTTTCTGTAGATTTTCCAACTCAATCCAAGCCCATTAAGGATTAGGGTTTCAGATCTACTTCTCCTAGTATATAAAGGAAACCCTGGCCATGTTTTTATAGAGCTTTAAGAGAGAGATTAGAGTGTCTCTTGTACCTTTTTTATTTTTAGGGTTTTGTACCCAAAGGCTCTCTAAATTCTAGGTTGCTCAGATTGCTGTTTATGTAAATCTCTTATGAGATCTGTGAGGAGCTTTCCTCTACACAAGCTTAGGATTATCAAGAAGGAGATTCGTTCAAGAACTTGATGATCATTTAGTTGCTGTTATAAGAACTTAAAGAAACACAAGCGAGTGTGCTTGTACTTGCTGGAGAATCCAAGAAAAAAGAAGTTCGTGGTTTTGGAGCTTGCACGTGGTCATGTCAATAAGTTTCTACTAGTGGATAGCAATAGGATGTTAGTGGTCTAAGTCCTGTTGAGCAATTTCGATTCTTTCATAGTGGATTCAGGTTTACCTTGAGGATAGTTAGGTTAAATCCTCCTCAGGTTTTTACCCATTTGGTTTCCTGAGTGATCATATCATTGTGTTATTTATCTTTCCCCTGCTTTGCATGATATGATTGTTTGATTGTGATAATCTAGATTTGGAATTTGGACTAAGTAACAACTTGGCTAATTACCTAGGTTAATACAATTGTGTTTTTAAGGGGTCTAAAAAACTATCAAGTGGTATCAGAGCGGGTAGCTCTCTTGTTTTAGATCTTTTGATTTAAGAGTTGATCCTTGACCCCTTGTTGTCATGGATAATTTGAAGTGTTTTTCTAATCATGTTTCTGCTCATGCTTCTGTTGATTTTATTGATGCCTGTGAAACTCTTCGTAAGGAATTATTGAAATCAACGAAAATTGCTAAGAAATTCAAGCAAGAGTTAAAATTGGCTAATCTTGAAAAAGATGAATTGGTTGTTAGATTAGATGAATCTAATAAAAAGAATAAATTTTTGAGAAATCAAATTTCCTCTCAAGATGAGAAGATGAAAAGCTTGGAACAAGAGTTAGTTGAATCTAAAGCTAAAATTGAAAATTTAACTAATACCAAGCCTGTTGTTGATAACAGAAGTGTTTCTGTTTCTTTTAAGCCTAAAATTGAGAAAGTTTATATCCCTCATTTTAAGAGGAATAGTAAAGAAAATGCTTATTTTGCTAGAATAGACAAAGGTAAAAGTTTTGATGTAGACGCTGAAGTTTCTAAACCTATGTCTAAACTTACTGTTAGAGAGCATAATAAATCTGTTTTTATGCCTACCTTTCACCTTTGTGATGTTGTTGGTCATATTAGACCAAATTGTTCTTTGTTGAGGGAAAAACCAAAATCTGAGACTAGATTTGTTGTTAGGAATACTGATATTCCTAAATTTGTTCTTGTTTGTCACTTTTGTGGTGTCTCTGGTCACATTTGTCCTAATTGTCATAAATTAAAATTTAAGCATTTTGTATTTCAATCTAGGATATGTGATGATATTTCTCCTGCCATAAGTCCATATAAATTGTTTCATATTTTTTTGAAAAATTTGAGCTTGTTGGCTTGTGAAAGGAATTTGCAGGATTTCAGTCTTTCTCAGAAGTTTTGTGTAATTCCTCAAATACACTCTGCTTCACATGGATTTTCACCTACAAAGCCGAAGACTCGTGCTATATGGGTAAGAAAAAATTCTCTAAGGTGAGTGTTGCTGACTTGTCCCTAATTTAATTCTTTCAATTGTTTGTGGATATGTCTTATTTCTGTTTTTGGTTGTTTTGTTTTTTAGGTTGTTTTTTTTTTTAATTAAAAAAAATCCAAAACCATTGAAAATTTTCAAAAAGACAAAAATATTTTATTTTGTGTCTAGATTTATTTTTCTTGAGGATTACATGAATTATGATATCTCTCTCTCTTGATTTAGAACATACTTGACATTGTGAAGAAACTTGAATAGTATGTGTTATATCAGTGCCAAGCTATTTTTGATTTTGTGTGAGTATATACTAATTTGTACATTTACTCAAGGGTTAATTAAGAAATTGATATTTCTTATTTGTGTACCCTTTATAGCTTAGTTAAGCATTGTCATGCATTGCATTTGCATTGTTCATTTAGCATAATGTGTGCTTTTTGTTTTTGGTTATAATTTTTTTTACCAAAAAGATTTTTGTATTTTGTATTTCACATCTTAGATTGATAATCAAGGATTGACCATATTATCTTTACATAACATGTTTATGTACCTTGTTTAGCTTTGATGAGCTTACTTATTGCACCTTACTAGTTGAAGCTTTGTAGTGCATGTTATGTGGGAAAGATGTTTATGGTTTTGATCACTTTGTCTTGATCTTGAAGTCACATGCTTTTGACTATTAGACTTGAACCTTTTGAGAAAGGCATAAATAACCATCTCACCACTATTTACTAGCCAATCATGAACACCTTAGTGCATATTTGTAAGATTTTGTGCTCGAGAAAGTGTAACACATGCACAAAAAGAATATAAGATGTAGCCTCGGCTTAAATGATAAAATTGGTGTGTACATTATTGGACTTAATGTTAAATCAAGCAAATAAAATTGGTGTGTACATTATCCCAGCTATTATTAATAAGTTTCTGAACAAATAAAATTGGTGTGCACAATATGAGGCAATTCAAGAAACTTATATGATTGAAAATTTGTTTTCTAGGAGATGTGAGAGTTATATGATGTAACTCTCTTTAGGTGATAGTCTTTTTCAAATTCTATGTGATGAATTTTGTAAAATTTGTGCTTAATTACTATTCACATATCACCTCACATGTATCTCAAGCTTTTGCTAGTTGCACACACTACACAAGTTACTCTTTGCTAAACTTGGTACATTATATTGTGTGTGATCTTGTTGTGGCCATCCAAGATTAAAGTTCCTTGATTTTGATGCAAAATGTGTTTAAAGTTTGAGATTTGAGGACAATTGATTGAAAATCTTGTTTTTGGAAGATCTGGGTTAAATTCAAGGGTTTTTGAAAAACTTTTCATCTCATACTCATGCATTTTATTCATAATACAATGTGCTTTGAGGAGTTTCTGCATTAAAATGCTCTGTTTTTCAAAAAACTGATTTTTCCAGATTTTAGATCGATCAAACCTGTTTTTCGACTGATCGAAATTGTGATAAAAATTTTTGGTTTAAATCTGCCTGACTCGATTGGCATTCAATCGATGCTTGATCGATCGAAACTGAAAAATTTTAGTTTTTGACCAAATTTTTTTTATGCATCATTTATGTTTAGGATTCACATGCATTGCATTGGCTTTTTGTATCCATCTTGCAGTTTTGCAGTCATATTTCTCATTGTTTTCACACATAATATGCATACACTTTGCTAAATTGGGTACTCAACTTGATTTAAAAATTGATTGATTAATTTTAGAGTGCTTTGTACATTCTAGTATATGTTATTTTTATGTGTGAACTGTAGAAAATTATTTTCTTAAGAGATATGATGGATAATCAAGTGCAACTATTTTCTCTACTCATGCAACTATTTATGGGTCACATAGTGTCATATTTGCATTTATTGGAAGAGAGAATATTTTTTTCATGTGTATTCTCAACTTAGTTTTTTAATGTTTGGTTTGTGTGTCTTTATTTTCCCTACCTCCTAAAGTTTCCCCAAAACTGTTTTTCCCAAAACTTATTTTGTTTTTCCTATTTTTATAGGGGGAGAAAAGTTTTTTTAACCTTTGTGGTTCTTAGAAGGAGTTGTTGCTTGTCATAGGGGGAGTTGTCTCCATTCTCTATAGAGCTGGATTCTTTTGTTTCCTTAATTCTCTATTTTCTCTTGCCTTTTGTTGCGTATGTTTTCTGTCAACTCTTTGTTTAATTTGTCTTTGTCAATGCGTGAAAAAAAGGGGGAGATTTAGATGAAATGTAGGAGTATGTGAAAATCCTTTGTGTTTTGTTTAGGGGGAGTTTGGGTTGTTCATGTTAGGGGGAGATACATTGTTATATATGTTTCTTGTTTCACTACTTATTTATTTATATTTATGATGTTATTCATTGATATATGTCTTTATTTTGTGTTGTGTGAAATTAAGAATTTATTTTGTTTACTTGTATTTTCCACACATGTGTTTAGTTTAGTGTTTCAAGAAATATACAGGTTGATTCAATTGAGCTGCTGTCTACACTTGCAACTGATGGATAGTAGTTAGGATTTGATTTGTTATAATGAACATTTTTTTGTAAAGGGTTTTTCTTTGTAAACTTTGAGCTTTTAGTTGTGTTTTGTCACGGATTGCCAAAAGAGGAGTTTGTTAGATTCTAAGTACTTAGGAACTAATGTATTAGAACTTTAATATGTATTGTTGTCAAACCATTATCAAAACAGGTTGTTTAGTCTTGTTTAGACTTGCTCAAAGTTGTGCCTTTTATGTAAAGCTGGAATCGAGCTGTTGCAAAATTAAGTGTGCATTTCGGCCTAGCTCGATCGATCGAATCTCAGGCAGAATGTTTTTTCTGCAGATTTTCTAACTCAGCTTAAGCCCATTAAGGATTGGGGTTTTAGATCTAATTCTCCTAGTATATAAAGGAAACCCTAGCCATGTTTTTATAGAGCTTTAAGAGAGAGATTAGAGTGCCTCTTGTGCCTTTTTTATTTTTAGGGTTTTGTACCTAAAGGCTCTCTAAAGTCTAGGTTGCTTAGATTGCTGTTTGTGTAAATCTCTTGTGAGATTTGTGAGGAGCTTTCCTTTACACAAGCTTAGGATTATTAAGAAGGAGATTCGTTCAAGAACTTGATGATCATTCAGCTGCTGCCATAAGAACTTAAAGAAACACAAGCGGGTGTGCTTGTACTTGCTGGAGAATCCAAGAAAGAAGGAGTCCGTGGTTTCGGAGCTTGCACGTGGTCGTGTCAGTAAGTTTCTGCTGGTGGGTAGCAATATGATGTTAGTGGTCTAAGTCCTGTTGAACAACTTCGATTCTTTCATAGTGGATTCAGGTTTACCTTGAGGATAGCTAAGTTAAATTTTTCTCAGGTTTTTACCAGTTTGGTTTCCTGGGTGATCATATCATTGTGTTATTTATCTTTCCGCTACTTTGCATGATATGATTGTTTGATTGTGATAATCTAGATTTGGAATTTGGACTAAGTAACAACTTGGCTAATTACCTAGGTTAATCCAATTGTGCTTTTAAGGGGTTTAAAAAACTATCAGATTAGACACTAAAGAAGACCTAAAAGGGAAAAAAAGGGACAGAAAGGATTACTCGTCTAGCCATGACAACGTCATGCCTAGGAACAATAGAACCAGGAGGACAGCAAATTTCACACCCTGGTAATGCCTATTGACAAGATCTTGATGCAAATTAATGACGATTATCCTCTCAAATGGCCAAAGCCATTGAACTCTTCACCTATCGCTCGTAATAAGAAGTACTGTCGTTTCCACTGAGATCATGGACATCACACAAATGAGTATAGAGACTTAAATGAGCAGATAGAAGAATTGATCCAGAAGGGGAAGTTGCAACAGATTGTGAAAAAAGATGCACCAAGACAATACAAACATAATCAACTGGTAAGATCGGAGGATAAGCCCAAAGACGAACAAAAGCAGCAAGACCGTCCAATGGTTGCCATTGGAGAAATAAGGATGATCAACGAAGGTCCAACAGCAAGAGGATCTTTTAAGTCCCTCAAGAAGTCGCAGCAAAGACAAGTCAACAACATCCACACAGCACTGTTGTTGAAACACAGAAAAAGATAAGCCATAGATATGGTCTTCTCTAAAGAAGATGTTGAAGGAGTGAAACCACATAATGACCCACTAGTTATCATGCTTATGATACAAGGATTCAACACTAGACAAGTCCTGGTGGACAACAGGAGCTCTGCTGACATCATATACCTTCCAGCTTTTCAACAGCTGAGGGTGGATCCAAAGAAACTTCATTTGTTTCTTTCTCCCCTTGTCAGTTTTAGTGGTGACAGAGTAAACCTGAAGGGAATAATAACCCTGGTTGTGACAACCGGCTCGTACCCTTTCCAGGTAAGCAAACAACTTAATTTCCTAGTTGTTGATTGCCTCTCGTCCTATAATGTGATCATCGGATGATCTACACTCAGCCATTGGAAAACTACAACGTCAACATATTGCTTAAAGGTGAAATTCCCAACGAAACACTGAGTAGGAGAGATAAAAGGTGACCAAGTGTTGGCTTGCAAATGATATCAAGCAGTATTGGCCTCAAAGGGAAACCACACTTGGATGATTGAGGAGAAAAATTCAGAAGCCGTAGAAGGACTATAAATAGTTGAGTTGATAGAGGAAGAGCCGACGAAGAAAACAAAAGTAGGGATGAACCTTGATCCCTCAACAAAGGAAGAAATATTCAAGTTCCTAAAAAAGAATCTAGACATTTTTACTTGGAGCCCCGAAGACATGCCTGGTATATCCAGAGATATTATCCAACATTACCTGAATGTAAACCCTAAAAGAAAACCAGTCCAACAGAGGAGAAGGGTTCTCTTGTAAACGAAATAAGGCTATGCTAGAGGTGTCATCACCCAAAATCGTCAAAAAGGTACAAAAACTGATGGAAAGAATCACAAACCTCAACAGGTTCGTCTTTAAGGCAATAGACAAATGTCTACCCTTCTTCAAAACTCTCAAGTAGGCTTTTGTATGGATGGACGAATGTGAAGCAGCATTCTAGGGGTTAAAATGATATTTAGGTAACCCATCACTTCCGAGTACGTCTGAAGAAGACAGGGTCTGTTCTTGTATCTAGCTCTGTCAGCCATAGCTGTAAGTACAACATTGGTTCGAGAAGAGTCTAAAGTTCAACACCTAGTATACTACATCAATCAAGCTTTCCAGTGGGTAGAAGCAAAAGAATTAGTTAGAAGAGGTGACAAATACCAAAAATATGAAAACGTCCAACGAGTTCCTAGGGAGAAGATGACGACCATAACATCACCTAGGTCGTTTGCACAACAAAGAATTGACATAGTGGGTCCATTGCCCTAAGGTAAAAAGCAGATAGAACTCCTACTTATAGTAATTGACTATTTCACGAAGTGAGAAGAAGCAGAAGCCTTAGCAATTATTATAGAAGCCAGAATATAAAGGTTTGTATGAAAGAACATTGTTTGTAGGTTTGGCATACCAAGGACAGTCATCTCAAACAACGGTCACCGATTTGACAGCCAAGGATCCAGGTTGTTTTGCTTAAACCTTTGTATCAAAAACCAATTCTCTTCACCAAGTCACCCTCAGGCCAATGGACAGACAGAAGTAACTAAATGAACGCTGCTGAAGATCATCAAAGTTCAACTAGAGGGAGCAAAGGGTGCATGGCCTAATGAGCTACCAAATGTCCTATGGGCCTACTGAACCACAACCAGAACCCCTATAGGAGAAACACTGTTTAATCTCACCTACAGCACTGAAGTAGTAATCCTTGTTGAAGTAGGAGTCACCAGCTTAACAAGAGAGTTTCTCGACCAAAAAGACAATGATGGTTAACTGAAGATGAACTGGGATTATCTAGACGAAACAAGAATTGAAGCATCCCAAAGAATAGCAAAATACCAACAAAAGATGGTCGGCTACTACAACAAAAGAGTAAAACTCAAAAGATTCAAAATAAGAGACCTTATCCTACGAAAGGTCACACCAACAACCAAGGATCTAGCATAAGAAAAGTTGGGGCCAACCTAGGAAGGCCCCTACAAGATCGTCCACTACTCAAGACAAGAAAGTTACCATCTGGAGTCCATGAATGGAAAGAGATTACCTTGTCCACGGAGCATTGAACACCTCAAAAGCTAGTATCAGTATGCATCCAATTTTGTAAATGTTGACATTTTTCACTTATGTTTTAAAGCAGTTCAATAAAAGAAGTATTCATTCATAACCTCTAAGAGTATGCCAATCCAATTAACCAGTGATAAAAATCCTTACAAAGGATACAAATCACGTGACAAGGCAAGTGATAAAAATCCTTATAAAAAAGGATACAAATCACATTACGAGGCTAGTGATAGAAATTCTTACCAAAAAATGATATAAATCACATGATGATGCCAGTGATAAAAAACCTTACCAGAAGGGATACAAATCACATGACAAAACCAGTAATATAAATCCTTACCAAAAAGGATAAAAGTTGCACAAATGACAAAAAAATAATATAAAATTTTCTCAAGGAGAATACAAATGACGAAAAGGGCAAGTCATGCCACTATCAAAATAAAAAAGAAGAGGTGTCGCAAATCTAAGTGTGCAGAGTCTCATGCAACATCCACACAGTATGGAAGAGTAAATATTAAACGAGTAATAACAGAGGCAAACATATGACGACCAAACATGCAGGAAATGAAAGGGAAATCAACTTCAACATAAATATTTTTTAAAGCAAGTCCAAAGAACAAGCAAATGCTTGAGAATAAAAGCCCAAAAACAAGTAAGGCACTGGAAAAAAAAAAAAAAAAAAACGTCATGCAGCTGGGGTATCGTCTCCAACCACGGGCTTAAGGGCTTCATCCTCGGCCTCGGGTGTATTGCCTTTAGTAACTGCGGTAGCAGCCTTAGGCCTTCAGCAGCTTCGTCAGCTTCCATCTCCTTGTCCATTGCCTCAAAATCCAAGTTTTCCAAATCAACCCCTAGATTATGCTTTGTCAAGTACCTCCTTAGGAGTTCAAAGCCTTTAAAGTACCAGCTGAATAGAATGACATTATACTCGTCAGAAAGCTGGAAAGCTTGTATAGCCTTGGCCTTCTACATAGTCAATCTTTTGGCTGACAAATTGGAGTTGCTCATCCTTTTGCACAGTTAGAAGCCTCTCCACCCTTAGCTCTTTAGACAAAGTCTTCACCCTTTCCTTAGAAGAATTCCCTTCATCCATGGTTGATATGAGATTCTTCCTCAGCCTAGAACTCTTAGCTTCAAGTGCCTCGACCTTGGAATTGGCCATAACCACATTTTCCTCATTCATAAGATATTTGGTAGTGATATGGATCGTCTCTCCCAGCACCTAACAAAGAAAAACCATTTATGAGAAAGAAGAAAGATATGTGCACACGAACGTATGGATGAAGGGTACCGAACAAGCTTGTGAATGTGGCGATTCACCAACTCATGAGAAGGGACCTTAGCAAGACCCTTGAGCTCGTTAGGAGTAACAACGTTATGGGCTCTCCCCAAGGTAGTTATCGCATCCTCCCAATTGGTAGCATCAATTTTACCCTTTCCCTTATCGCCACTGCTAGTCTTCTTTGGACGAAAGGGAGTAAGCTCCTCAAGAGAAACAGTTGGGGAAGTAGCCCTAGGCTCTGGAAGAGTCAACACAGACAACATTGTTTCGACGACTTCCTTCCCAGTAACCCTAGGCCTTTTCTGGCCGATGCTAGACAATGGCTCGTTCTTCTTGGCCTTAATCTGCGCATACATATCCTGTTCAAACTTGGTCGTCATCTCTAAAGCAACAATATGGAGAAGAGTTAGCACAAAATGCATGGATAAAGCTATGCACGAACATATTTTTGTTTTGATGAAGCTTACTCTTCTCTTCTTTTTCTATAGCCCATAAGACGAATAGGGAAGGCTTAGGACCCAAGAAATGATGATATAAGTTTCGAGGATTGATGAGGTCATCAAAATCATTGATGGTCCTAGAGTAATTAAAAGCTGCCTTAACTCGCTCCCTATGCCTGCTTTTCAACTTTGGACGAACTTTAGCTGAATGGAAAAAAAAAATGCGAAAAGCAGTTAGGACCAATTTTGGATGACAAATGAAAAGTCATTAAAGGATTTCTTGCAAGAAATGACGCACCAAGTTTTATGGTCTCTTATCTACCTAGCAACCTAGGAACATCACCCTAAAAGTCATCGGAAGGAGTCTCCCAATCGCCACCAGAAACAAAGTACCTAGACTTCCAATAACGAAATGAGGAAAGGAGATTGACTTTGAGCCTAACCTTCCTATCCCAAGGTACAAGCTCATACGACCCAAATTCTTTTGGCTCTTTCAAATGATACAGGTGTACAAACTTGTCTAACCTCATCATATCCCGTTCGATGACAATCATCCATATCTCCATGCAACTAATGATAGTCCTCCACGAATTTGGCATATGTTACCCAGGAGCTATATTCAAATAATGAAGGAACTCCATGATAAATGGGTGGACAGGGAACCTAAAGCCACTCAAGGACACAGCCTTGTAAAAACACACCTCACCATAAGCAAAGGCACAGGCCTTCTCACCTGAACAAGGGAGATGAACCTTAGTCTCATCGGGAAATTAAAACCTACCCCTAAACCTAACAAGGGTATCCTCATCTAAAGAAAACTTTTCCTTAAGAGCATGAAAAGCCTTGGTTTTTGTTTTCAAGGTTTATGAAGAAGAGGGTTTCGAGGATGAGGGCATCGAGGCGGTAGTATCCTCCTCTATAGGGTTCTCACTAGACAATAAACCTGTTTCTAACTCGCTAGACCTTATTTTAGACCCCACCCTCTCTTCCACAGACATCTCTCGAAGGGATTGAAACAAATTTAGAGATTGACATAACAGAGGGTACAACTTGGTCAGTACTAATCTAAAAGCACCAACTTGGGGCCAATGACCACTCTAAGACTCAAGTAAAGCCCCTAAACGAGCAAAGAAGAAAGAAATAGAGGGAGAGAGATGACTAACTTTAGAATAGTCAACCATTAGCACATGAAAAAGAGTAAAAATCAAATAAGGAAAAAGAAGACCATACCTGAGAAGAAGAAGCTAGGGAAAACTCGAGCTTGGAGAAAGGAGAGTAGCAAAAATATGGAGAAGAAACAGAAGGAATGAGAAGATAAGAAGGAGAAAAAGTTAAGGGTAACCTTAAAAACCATAATGCAGGAAGCCCAAAGTTTTCGTCGAAAGGGACGCCACATCTAGCCAATCAGAACACAACACGTGGCCATTTCACGTACAACACCATCCCATCGCTTTAAATGTGAAAGAAGCGGAATCTCAAAAGCCATGTTTGGTACGAAGTGATCTTTCATATTCAAGATTGTCATTACTAGTAATGACGATGACAGAATAAGGGGCATTGGACATCCATTGGACGACCAAAGTGCCATAAAAGAGAATTTAATACATGGGCCATTACACATAGACGAGCACGCAGGCCTGACTATTGGAGGGGTCTTTAAGTTACCCCATTAATGACTAGAAGCGTTACAAAGAAGCATTTAAACCACCATTGAAAGCCCCCAACGGCTAGTAAGGCTGAGACCTATATAAGCCACCTTAGAACCCAAGCAAAGGCACGAACATAAGATATAATACTCTTAATCCTTATCATTATCTCTCTCTAAAACATCTGACTTTGTCGTCGGACATTGGCTAGCACCACGCCGGTGACCTTTACGAGAGAACACTATTTATGATCTCGTGCAAGAATACAGATTCATTGGTTCATACTCCGTTTGGACGAACATATCAACTGACGAATTTGGTTTCATCACAAATTATATACACATATATATATATATATATATATATATATATATATATATTAAAGTCAAAGTTGAGAGAAAATCTAATAATATCTCAAACTGGATTTCAATTATTTTGTGTTATGTGTCCCTAGTTTCATAGTATTCTATTCATTACCCAAATATTAACAACAATAATATTTTTATTAATAATTTTTCCATGATTAATAATAATAATAATAATCTACAAAATCCTAACAAATATTTGCAAAACTCTTTAATTTTTTTCTTCTTTTTTATTTATTTATTATTGTTCACTGTTTCTGCATGTAAGCACATGTTACAAGCTAGTCAGATTCTAATAGCACTTCAATTTTGTGCCAAGTATCATTCTAAGTGTCCTATTATTTGATGCCAACTATCTCCATATTTTAAATACAATACAATTTCTTGCCAAATGTCCTTCCAATTATATTTGAATTGTGAGTAAAGTATATTCATGTGCAAATTCAAGTATAGAAAATATAAAAAGACTCAAGCTGAATATATTATGCTTCTCAAAATTTATTATGCTTCTATCTATTACCATGAACGTGTATCATCTATTACTTATTAGGAAAAATGTTATATATTTGCGTGTTCTACACCCTTGCATATGTTTAGTTAATAATAAACATTTGTTGTCCTTTCCTAAGACATGTGGGCCTTCCCAATTGTAGAACCAAAAATAAAAGTGAAAAAAATAGCGAAAGAGGAAGAGAAGACACTTTGAAAACCCCATGGGTCAATAGTGTGATGGATTGAACTTGGGTCCTCTAAATTTAGGTCATACCCTAGACCAATGAGTCCACCACCTAGGTTACTAGCTACCCCTATGGGGTATTAATAAAATATCTTGTGTTGAACATGTTAAATATAAATGCTTATGACCTTTTAGGGAATAAAAATCTCTTGTTGCATTCTTAATTAGTGTTAACTTTATACCTTACCAACTGTAGTGTGCCATGTGTTTGATTTTTTATTTGTTTTTATATAAGCAAAGAAAAAAAATGATAAATGGGAAGTTGTGATTGGTGAGCTTAATTAAATTAAAAGACTCAATAGGATAGATGATTTATATTCCTTTTGGGGTTGCTTGAGTATAAAAGATTATAAATCTTGTGTCCCACAAACCATAACTTGTCGTCTATCTTTTTTATTTTTATCGTTCTAAGAATCTAAAGTATCCAAAGTTTAAAGGGAAACAAAATAGAGACGTGATACCAAAATTGGTGGAAGATAAAGTTGAAGTACTTCCAAAATATTAATAACAATGACTTAAGACAAATTTACCAAAGTAGCAGCCAGAAAGCTAAAAATGCTTTCTAATACTTGTAAAAAGAGTGAAGAGATAGTAATGTTTTCTTTAGGGGGGAAAAGTACTAATCTATATATATATAATAATATGTGAAGCTGAGAGAAACCCAAATTAGAATTCCAAATTAGAATTCCAATTTTGCACCATGTCTCATAAATTATTTATTCTTAAAGAGTTTTATTTCTTAATTTTAGAATTAAATATGGAACCACATCATAAATATTCATTCAAGTAAGTTATTAAGAACAAAAACCAAAGAGTTTAGAGTTAAAAAAAAAAAAAAGTGCTTCACAATAATAAATAAATAAATAACATGCACAATTTATATTTTATACATAATAATATCCCTACAAATTTTTTTTGAAAAGTTATCAAAATATAAAAATGACTATCAATAGTATTTAAATTATATATATATATAGATATAGGAATTATATTATGCATTTTATTGTATATCTTTAAATGTATCCATGTACATGCATGGGGTTACAAGCTAGTATAAAATAATAGGTGAAGCTGAGAGAAACTTAAATTAAAGTTCCAATTTTGAGCTATGTGTCCTAAATAATTTATTTTTAAAGAGTTATTTCTTAATTTTAAAATCAAATGTGAGACCACATTATAAATATTCATCCAGTTATTAAGTACAAAAGCCAAAGAGTCTAAAACAGTATAGTCAAAGGTGATCCGAGCACTCGCCTAGGCGCTCGGGTGAGGTGAGGCGCCACTAAGGTGCCTCAAAGGCTTTAAGGCGAGGTGCCTTTAGTGAGGCGCTCGCCTTTAGAGCCTAGGCGAGCAAGGCGACTGCCTTAAGCCATGAAAAAGGCACTAAGACGAAAGACGAAAGACTCAAGTTTTTAAAAAAAAAAAAAATTTAAATTTTTTTATAGAAGTTTGTCGTGAAACCTATTTTTAGACTATTAATTTCAAAAGTCATGTTATAAAACCTATTGTTAGTTAAATTAATTTACAAATTTGTTTTGTAAGACTCATTGTTATATAGAAGCTTATTGTAAAACGTATTGTTAGAACTAACTAATAGAGCCTAAACCATGTTAATCCAATATTGAAATAATTTGAAAGACCTAATTTCTTCATGCTACACATTGAAAACCACTTCATTATAATATTATAATACACTAGGTACATATGATTTAAGTTCTATATGTATAATAAATATATTAAGAATTTGGCGCCTCGCTTTACTCGGGCTAGCACCTTTTTGTCGCCTCACGCATCGGGCGATACAAGCCCTTGGCGCCTTAAGGTCGCCTTTCGCCTTTGACTACCTTGGTCTAGAATAAATGAATTGTAAAAAAAAAATGCTTCACAATAAATTTTTTTTTTTAAAAAAAAGGATAATTTACACTTTATACCTAATAAAATTTTTACAATATTTTTTGAAGAGTTAACAAAATATAAAAATGACTATCATTAATATTTAACCTATATATATATATAGGAATAATATTATGCATCTTATAGTATATCTTTAAGTATATTCATGCATATGCATGGGGTTACAAGCTAGTACTTGTCAAATGAGTGAAGAGTTATAGGGAGAAAAAAAAACAAGATTGAAGCCTTAGTGCCAACACAAACCCAATTTATTCCCTCTTGAAGCCTTGATTGACTTAAATTATTGGGGGGCAGATTGAGGAATTGTTGAACGATTGTCAAAGATTGTAGAATCACGTACTTAATAATTGATCGTGTCTTCTTCATATGATTAATTAATTTTCTTCGTCATTACAAATTATGGTCTATCACCCTTTTTTAGAGGTAGATTTTGACCAGAGAAAGAGAAGATGAACTAGGAATTTTTGCAGCACCTAATTGCTTGGTCATGATGCAATGGAGCTGGTGAGAAGGAGCCAAGGGAATAGAGGACAGCGTGCACCTCTTACACAAAGATCATATCATCCTCATTGGTGTTGAAGCAGTTCAGCCGTTCAATACCTTGTCCATAGTTGTTAGTATCGTATGATATGCGATACGTATCGTTTCGTGTGTAAAAAGTTATGTATCGTATCGGCATATCGTAAGTGCTTATGAATCGTATGATACAGTGTGTGTGTCGTATGAATCATATCGTATCGTAAAATCGTATGTATCGTACGATACATAGACAAATGCTTTAAAATGAGATTTTTTGTTAAAATTTGTACTTTTATTTGAATCTAACAAGTTGCTAAACTTGTTTTTAACACAAAAATTATTAGTTTACTTAATTTAGCCTACTAAAATATCATATTCAAGTTTTTTCTTATCTCTCCTGCAATTAGACTATACAGTACACACTTACCTTTAACTTTAATATTTTAAAAAAAAAAATTTATTTTTATCGTTATTGTTATAAGTTCAAAAAACTAGAATGCCAAAAAATATATATATAAAAAAATTATTAAAATAAAAACAATAAGAAGAGATAGTAAATGTTAATGAAGAAATAAATTTGCAAAATTATAAACATGATGATAGCATTGACTTAGATGGGGTTGATTAGGCAATTTGATGAATATGATGAAAATAAATTATTATTTTTGGGTCAATTGTAATATATTATCAATTTTGAATTTAAATAATCTGAATGTGTATGTTATGAACACATGTTAGTTTGATTTATTTAATTAGCTTGTTAAATATTGTTATATAAGTGATGAATAAATTAGTTATTAGTTTAATATATTCAAAATTTATAATGAATATACCATTTATGTATGTATATTTATAAATTTTTATAAATTTTATTAAGTGTTTGTGTATTTTACGATACACAATACAATACGATACACGATACAAAAAAAATTAAAAATCGATTCACGATACAATTCACATTTTGACAACTATGACCTTGTCCTCCTCATCCATGTTCTTGAGGTAGACCCCTGCCTTGTTTGGGCTAGCCTTGGAGTACAACTCCCGATTTGGGTTGTGTTTGTTGTCACAACTATGAGTTCAGTTTTTTTTTTTTCAAAGAGAGAGAGAGATTAGGTGTGATTTTAGATTATTTGTTAATGGCTATGGGTTCGAGTTTTTGATTATTTGTTGTGATTTCGAATTTTTTTGTTTTTGGGGGTGGGGAACTATCACCAATTAATTGTGTGAAACTGGCTTGATCAATTGGGTGTGATAGAATTTTTTATGTTAATTGCTTTGATTTTTTTTTTTTTAAGAGAGTTTTAACCTATGGTGTTCGCTCTTGATGATAACTCTTTATCATCAAACTGATTCTTATCAATGTTCATATTACTCTTAATTCTCAAGGATTTTGATTGGGTGGCACATTTGAAATTTAATTTTATACTTCGTATTTGTTTTTCTTAGGATTGTGCTTCTACCTTTTAATGCCCAATTCAACATGGAAAAGTCAACCCGTACGCAAATTCTATTTATTTGGAGAAAACCATGATAAATTCATTTTTGTCCAAAATTTAAGGGCTTGAATATAATAACTGAAAATTCACATATTAAATTGTGAAATGATTAAACTATAAAGATATATTGTAATTCACCCCAAAAAAAAATATAATGAAGATATAAATATATATATATATATATATATATATTGATAAGTAAAGAAAATATACAAAACAATCAAATACACAAATTACAAGCATATATCAAGTCATAAACCAAAAAGATAAAATGACTTTCTATGATAGAAAAATAGTAATAAATAAAATTTTTGAGTTTTTTTTTGTAGAGAGTTTCAATCTATGGTATCAATTGGTTTTTGGTATAGGCATGGATTGAAATATAATGAAGATAATAATCAAAGTTAATAGATTTATGCTATAAAGAAGAAGTTAATAGATTTATAATTCATAGAAAGTTATTCTCTTGAATCAAGCAGTTCTGTTTTAATCATTTTAAAGGAGCTTTTCTTAAGTCCTAAAGGCAAGGGGTCTTAAACTACTTGTAATAGTATAAGCACCACTTGCACACAATCCCAAAAATACAACCAATTTTAACTAGTATATGTAATATTTTAATCTGTGCATATTATGATACATCCTATAAAGCTATTTATGTACTTCATGGTATGAAAGAATTATTATCAAGTACATATCAATAAGAATAAATTAGTCATAGAAATTACCTATCTTGTAAATGCCAACCCGAGAGACTACCCACTTCTCTTAAAGCAAATCTCCACGTTTCTATTTTTTCTATGTTCTCTTTAAAACGTTCTGCATGTTCATTAAAAGCTTGTTCAAAAGTTCCCATTTGTTTCCGTACATCACGTGGATCCACGTCGTAAAAAATTGGCAAAACTGTCAATCTTGTCTCTTTCATGCATTTAACAATCTTTGCAAGTTCATCCAAGCACCATGTTGAAAATGCATAGTTTTTTGAGAAAATGACAATAGCAAACCTTGATTCTTCAATTGCTTTTAAGAGCTCCATTGATATATATTTTCCTCTCTCAAGTTCTTCATTGTCCCTAAAGGTGAAAATGCCCTTCCGTTTCAAAGCAGCATATAAATGATCTGTAAAACTTCTACGAGTGTCGTTGCCTCTAAAACTGAGAAACACATCATATTTCCACTGAGTTGTTGAAGAAGAATCCAGTGATGAAGTTGGGGCTCCTCCAGTCCTCATGGAAACTGATGGAAATATCCTTTTAAATCTTAAACTACAATATAGATATAAATTAAGTACATTAAAAAATAATGATAATAAAAATATAATATAAGTAAAAAAAAAAAAAAAAAAACTGAAGAGTAAGAAATTAAAAGGAAAGTAAATTAAGGAAGAAGAAAGCAATTTTATGTGGATTTTCCACTTCAAGGATGAAGCGAAATGAAAGAAATAGAAGTGATGAATATGTGTGAAAAATGACAACTTATAGATTTGGAAATTGAAAATACAACAGTATTAATTGTAATGCTCGAATCTTTTTTGAAGCAACGCCGGATTCAATTCCCATTAATGTTAAATTTGTTGAGTTAGTGGAAGCTCTAATACTAGATTATTGAACAAATGACTGAATAAGAAAGTTTTTATTTAAAAAATTGACTCTTTGAATTACAACACTTTACAAGCACTAATATTTTGACTCACTAACACTAGTGCACACAAAACTACTCTAGCACACTTAGCTTTTACAAGACACACACACCAACTCTCTAAACACCTATATATTGACACTACACAATAGCTCTTACTTATTTCACCACTTCACACTTCACACACCTCTCACTAGTCTCTCACACTAGTCTCTCTCTAATCTCACACTCTTTACTTACCACCACATCTATTTATACCAGGTGTATGATGGTTAGGAAACCAATTTGAAGCTTCTAGCATCTTCTTTTTGAATACTTTATTTACCAAGCTTCTAGACTATTCTATAAACATGTGGCTAAGATTTACTTATTCATAGAAGTCTCTAGAGGTATCTCATAGAGAAATCCAGAAAGAGCATCATGGAGAAATTTCTGGAATACAAGAGAACTTTCATTAGAATTCCAGAGAGAAGTAAATTGAGTGGAACTCTAGAAGTTTCTAGAGAGAGTGATTGTGTGAGAAGTTCTAAAAGTTTCTAGAAACAACAAAGTTAGTGTTGATATGTAACAAAATTCACATGGGTTTTGAGTTTAGAATATATATATATAAGCCCATTAAAAATAAAATTTAACCCCTATCTTAGTTGTTTAACTAAAAATTTGCCTAAATAAATACAAATCAGCCCAAACAACAACACAAATCAGCCAATTTAACGGAAAATAAAATAAATATAATTTCCCTCCCGAAATTCACACACACACACAAAAGGGTCCGTTTGGCCCCGTAATTTCAACCGAACAAAGTTGCGTTTTGTAATGAAAACGCCAGAAACGATCATTTTGTAAGAAATTGCGATTTTAAAACGCGAAAGAGCTTTGTTTTGTTTAGAATTCGCAGCTCATAAACGCTTGAAATGTGATTTATCAAAAATACACCCATCAATCTCAACGGTAACATTGCAAAAGCAGCGAAAGAGAAATACCCAAAGTCTCCTTTTTCTCCCTCTCCGTTTTCTTCAGAGAACGCCAACCAATAGTATTCTTTTTGTTTCTGTCCTTATAGCGTAGACTCCAGTGGACGACTTCTATTAATATCTATTACTTAGCAAAAGCGCGTAGGAGCATATCCAAATTTTGTAGACTGCACGTTTACTTTTACGTTTTAAATATTTACTTTTTTAAAAATATATTTTTTAATAATTTTTTATCTCATTTAAATATTAATTTATTATTATTTTTTAATCTTTCTCTGTTTGTTTTATTATGAAAGTGCACGTTTACTTTTACGTGCACGTTTCCAAACGTTGTAGAGTGTACGTCTACTTTTACGTTTTAAATATTTACTTTTTTAAAATACATTTTTTAATAATTTTTTATCATATTTAAATTTTATTTTTTTTATTTTTTTTTAAATCTTTCTTTGTTTGTTTTATTATAAAAGTATTGTGAAAATATCAGAGTAGTATTATACTCATTATATGTGCTTTGCGCGTACAACAAATTTTTTTTTTAAAATTTTTTTTTGGTTTAGTGTTATAGTGTTTAAAAGTGATATATAAATAACTACATGTATATATATATATTTTTTAAAAAGATAAGGTAACGTGGAATAATGTTTAAAAATGAGTGTAAGAACCTAAGATGTGTAGGCTTGCTTCGCAACTCCTAGGCATGCTTAGCAACGTCCTCGACATGCTTTGCAAGGTCCTTGACCGACCTCGGCATGCTTCTGCAAGGTCCTAGGAGTCCCACATCAAAGAGAAACCCCCCCACTTGCTGTCTTATAAGCTGTGAAGTTAAGCGAGTAGTGTACCACCAAGATTATTCAAGGGTTTGTAGTTAATTACTAATCGAGGGGTTCCTCTTTCAATCTCAGCATTTTTCTGAACATAAAAAACAGAACAAGACCAAGGGGACTTGCTATTCCTAATCAATTTTTTCTCCAATAAATCATTAATTTCCTTTTTGCAAAATTCAACAGTTTCAGCATTCATTTGAATAGGACGAGCTTTGGTGGGGATATTTTTCTCATTAAAATCTTTAATATAAGGCAGGTCAACAATATGTTTCTTTCTATGCCAAAAAGCATTAGGAACATCAGAACAAACATTATCAATCAACATTTTTTGAAAATTATCAATTTTTGATTGTAATAATTTATTAGAAATTTGTTCAGCAATTTTCTTGTATCTAACTTCTTGTTGAAGGAAGTTAAGATGTTTAACTTTAGCATGGATCAAGTTTAAAGCATCATTAATTTCAGTTTTTGAGGCAAATTTGAATTTTACTTTTTGTCCAAAAGGATCAGTAGTAATTCCATCATGTTCAACAAGAAAAGGATACAAAGCATTTATAAAAGGCAAACCAAGAATCACTTTATCAGTCATATTTTTAACAAGAACAGAGGGAATCTTGAAGTAGATATTATCATGGCAAACATGAGCATTATTCAATTCATATTTGATTTTCATTTGGGAACCATTAGCCGAAACCAATCTTTCTGTTGATTTTTCAAAATATTTTGAAGGAACCAATCCTTCTTGGATACAGTTCATATCCGCACCAGAATCAATCATGGCAATAACAGTGAAATGATAATCAGGAGAAACAACAACTTTTAACTTTTGTAAACTATTTTGGAAGAAGTATTTTATTGACAAGAGCAAGTTGAGAATCAGTGAAAACATCAGTAATACCTTTATCAGAAAGAAGAGCCTGTTGACTGGATTCATCTCCATCTTTGTGCTCATCATGTTTATTATCAGTTTTACCAACTTTTAACATTATCAGCTCTGGATTAATATTTCTATTTTTATGTTTTAACTTGCTTATCTCTTGCTTAATAATATTAATTTCATGCTTAATAATATTAATTTCATGCTGTAAATCATTAACAGTTAAATCTTTGGATATTTCTTTATTTAGTCTTTTAAAAGGTTCTTTAAAGCTTAAAGTTGATTTTTCATTTTCTTTACTTTTAGTCAGAGTTTTAACAAATTTAATATTTTTGCAGGGAATTATTTTTAATAGATTTAACAAGTTTAAAGAAGAAAAATTATCAAGGATTTTAAATAGTTCTTTTTGATGTCTATTATCCATTTTTAACATGTGAAACTTATTTTTAAACTTACCAAGTTGTTTATATTTTCCAGAAACATTTTTCTTTTTAACATGAAAATCATTAGGTTTATCAAAGTTGTTTTTGTATCTTTTATATTTTTTATGACTATTTATTTTGTGACTCTTATCATGTTTCTTCCCTTTTTGTCTAATAGGAGGCAGACCATTTTGTTTACAAAAATTAGCTTTTTTCTTAATCTGTAATTGATACGTTAATAGTTTTTTATTATTACACATACTAGCATCAAATTTTTTAATAGCATTAAAAATGTTATCATAAGTTAGGTTATCATAATTAAGAGAATCATTTGTACTCATTAACACTTGTTTTACCTTATGAGCAAAGACTGGAGGCAGACCATCAATAAACCTTTCTTTCCAACAAGGCTTATGGCAATCTTTCTGAAGCATAACCTTGGAAGCAAAAACATCTTGATACCATTTGTAACCATATCTAGAAACTCGGTTCATCAATAGAACTAGAGTAGACAAGAACATCGTCAATGTAAACAATGGTAAAATGACTGAATGAATTAAAAATATCATTCATAATATTTTGAATAATGCTCATATATGCCATAATAATGTCAATTTTAAGATTCCTTCTGTTCTTGTTAAAAATTTAACTGATAAAGTAATTCTTGGTTTACCTTTTATAAATGCTTTATATCCTTTTCTTGTTGAACATGACAGAATTACCACTGATCCTTTTGGACAAAAAATAAAATTCAAATTTGCTTCAAAAACTGAAATAGATATTGACAATCTGACTTATGAAAAAGATTCTCCCATGAATACTCTTGTCCAGGAAATAATGATAAGTTCTTGTCCATATTTTACAAATAATTCTAAAGATAATACTCACCGGACTAATACTATCAATCGTCCTCACATTATCAATACTTCTTTGCAGGAATCGGACAATGATGCGAGGATAAGTACCACTAATAAGTGGGATACTAGTAATATTTATACCTATACCACTAGTAAGTAGATTATTATGGCTTCAAAGGGAAAAGCTCCTGTACAGGACTATGCTCAACCCAAAAGGCTCCCAATGGGACAACCTTTCAAGATGCATGAAGGCGCTTCTTCTGGGGTAAAATCCAGTGAAGCAATATCCCTTCAAAGAGATGTCCCTGCAAAGGTGACATACTCTAATGGTGATATAATAATTGCTTTACAAGAAGTTTTAGCAAAAAACTTACAATTCCACAATGGTACCTACTCAGAATTACCAACTTCTATTAAACTCATTCTTGATAACCTGCAATCTGCCTTTATCGAAAAACACCATGAGGTTTTTCAACAAACTCTTCGAGCCCTTGAAATCCACCTTGTTAACCTTACTGCTCAAAATGAAGTTTACACACACTATTATGCTAACCATATTCCAGAAAAAACCTTTACTTCAGAAGATGACTTTATTCTAGAAAATGAGGCTTTTAGAAGCCATCATATTAACCATTCAAATATTACAAATGATCTTTACCTCGGTCAACTCTTTGGCAAAGAGGATATCCATTCAAAGGATAAAATGACTATAATGGGCACAGATTATGCTAGATTGAGTCTTAAGACCCAATCCGTATTAAGAAGTGCTGTTGCCAACTTGCCTACAGATATACAATTACGTATTCTAGAAAGCAAGGCTATGTTTAGATCTTTTGATCTATGGTTCAAAAATTTCAGAACACTTGTTACTGCTACTATTCCTGACCCAGATGAGTTAGATGAAGATGATAATGTTTTTCTCCAACTTGAATGTGAAGAACACTTTGGGAGCAGTCTCAGAGTGTATGAAAACCAACACCCATTTCCTGGCCTCCTGATAAATTATGATGATGGTTCATATATTGCTGATATTTCAGATGATGATGATGAAAATGATAGAGACCCTTACTGGCTTTCTCAAATGTTTGAATATGGTTTCGTCAGATACATGAGATTAACAAGCCATCTTCAAGTCAACCAACTCCCACAAATTATTCAAGATTCAGTTAAAAAATTTAGTACTCCTTTTGTTACCATCAGATGTTGGACTACGTTATCACAATCGGAATGAGATAACTGGATGAATGTCCAGCCTTCAAAGCATCTCATTCTCATTAATGGCCATACTCACCAAGGGCCATGGTTTGATGGAAATACTCATTTATCTTTTGCCGATCCTTTTACTCTTATAGAATGCTGGAGAAATTATTTTAATAACCAAATTATTAATATTGCTTACAGTCTATGGAAACACTACCATTTCATGGGAATCACGGATAGAATTGCTGTCTTTGGTCCCAGACCATATTCTGATGCGGTTGCTCATTTAAGGGTGGCTGACCATTGTAATCCCATAAAGTTTCTCACCCCAGGAAGACCTCCAGTGTTTCAACCAATTTTTTATTGTGGATTCTGTAATAAATATGCCATTTCCTATGATCATGATTGCCGTTCTCCACGAGGTCCTTTTGATGGTTATCCTTCCGATGCTGCTTCCACTTATTAGTGGTTGATTCCCTTATTTGACTGGCCTGCACAAAGGCCAAAATGCTTCAAAAAATTGTGAATTGTTTCAAGACATCCCGAATTTGGCGGAACTCCCATTTGTCCGTTATGCAGTTCAGTCAAAAGTTCCAATGAGTGCTACTACTTCAAAGGTTGCTTCAATATTCAAAATTTAATCCCATGCTCATGCCGAAGATCTTGCTTCTGACAAGGGTTATTTTGGAGTCTTTCCAAAAAGAAAAGGGAAGATTCTTCATGCCTACCTTTTGTCATATTTTCTATGCTTTGGTCATGATTCTCTACACATTGCCATGCTTCTTCTGACACAATCTGCTCCAAAGACAAGAATTTTGGGTTCTACAACTCATTCCCCACGTTTTGGGGCAAAAAATGAAATTTACTATTCACTGTTACTATTCATCTGTCACTATTCACTTTACTATTCACTGTCACTATTCATCTGTTACTGTTCACTCCGAATTTTTGCCTATTTAAGGGGGGTTGTCCCTTATATTTCAAGCAAGTTTTTAGTGTGCTTAGTTCAGGACTTCTTTCCTAGAGATAGTTATCACTTGTGAGCCTTTCTTTGAGAGATCTCCTTGCTTACTACAACTTCTTTACACCTCTACAAAGCTTGTAACTCCTAAGCCTTGTAACTATTTCAAACTTGTAATCACTACTACTGTAAGTTTTCAATTCTACTTTCAATAACAAGTAATTTCAGTTTTATGTTCATTACATTCATTATACTACTTGTTGCTACCGCCACCATGGACGGATTACCGCCATCCCAGACGGTTCTATAATTTTTGTTTTCTTTAACTATTTAAGCTATACCCCCTACTTGGCTAGCTCTGCCGCCTACTTGGCTGGTCTTATAGCTTTGCATTTACTTGCATTACTTTTACTTGCATTATTTTCAAGTTATATTATCACTTGTATAACTGTGCTCCCGCTTCCAACGCCGTGTCCCTTCCTCCCTTTATGGTATCAGAGCCACTCTTTTCTGGCCGGTGATAGTGTTGTTGTGTTCTCTGTCTCTCCGTCTGTGTCTACCTGAAACTTTGGTGCTCCGTTGTTGTGTTCCCTTCTTACCGTCGTTGGCGCCACCCTAGTCGTAAAGTGAATTCCTAGAACCAAACTGTAAGGCCCGTTTGAGCCAAGAGAGGGCATGTAGGGTATGAGAGGTATAAGGTTGGTTAGGGTATGTGTTACGAGATGCAACGGTTGTGAGAAAAACATGATAATTGAGTGTTAAAACTAGGATAGTATGGATAGATTGTGGAGATCCAACTCTTCTATCAGCTCTAGGACTGGTTGTCCTCCTGATATTGTAAATGAAGAAGATCACAATGTTGAGGATAATGAGATCCCTGATTTTACTAATTGGACTATTCCTAAGGTTGATACAAAAAATGTTTATAAAATAAGTTGGGCTGAAAATACTTTTCATTCTGCCTATAAAGTTAGAACTGTTGAACAAATATTCTCTATTTCAAAAACTCATAAAAAATATTGTCTGTTTACTAAAAAGAATATTGGTGAATTTCTTACTTCTAAAAAATTCAGCTATCTGCATATTGGTATGATTCAAGTTGCTATTAAACCTCTTACCCGAAAGGGCATTAATGCTTCTGTTCTCATGTGTTTACGTGATGCTAGATTTAAACACTTTAAAGATAGCATTCTTGGTATGATTACTGCTTCTTTGTATGATGGTCCTGTTTACTTTAGTTGTTATCCTGATCTTACTTTGGCTTTAGATGATGCTAACATTATTAAAGCTTTGACTTTAAATATTGCTTCATCTGGTTATCACATGGAAGAAGGTAGTAAACCTTTTGCTTTGATTTATCGCATTTATTATAGATTGTTGGGTACTCAATTAAATCCTAGTGCTATAAATCATAGAGAACCTTCTGGTAAAACTATGTTAATTAAATGTTCAACTCCTGATGCAAAAATTCAAATTCCAAAAATGATTCAATGGCAAGACATCAAACTTCCCACTGAATGGTTCTTGGAACAAGAATCTCCCATTGCTAAACCCGTTTTTTATGAGCTTGATCTTACTCATATTCAACAATACCTTGACGGTACTGTTAAAATAAGTTTTCAAAATAGTCAACCCTTAAGAATCAACGAAGGAAGACATTCCTTTGCTGGATCTGAAAGTATTTCAAAAAGAGACCAAGATCTCAATGAATTTTTGAAAAAGAATTTTTCAAAACCCACTGATTTAAAATCTGACAGTATTTCTAAATCTTCTTTAAACTTGTTAAATCTATTAAAAATAATTCCCTGCAAAAATATTAAATTTGTTAAAACTCTGACTAAAAGTAAAGAAAATGAAAAATCAACTTTAAGCTTTAAAGAACCTTTTAAAAGACTAAATAAAGAAAAATCCAAAGATTTAATTGTTAATGATTTACAGCATGAAATTAATATTATTAAGCAAGAGATAAGCGAGTTAAAACATAAAAATAGAAATATTAATCCAGAGCTGATAATGTTAAAAGTTGGTAAAACTGATAATAAACATGATGAGCACAAAGATGGAGATGAATCCAATCAACAGGCTCTTCTTTCTGATAAAGGTATTACTGATGTTTTCACTGATTCTCAACTTGCTCTTGTCAATAAAATACTTCTTCCAAAATGGTTTACAAAAGTTAAAATTGTTGTTTCTCCTGATTATCATTTCACTGTTATTGTCATGATTGATTCTTGTGCGGATATGAACTGTATCCAAGAAGGATTGATTCCTTCAAAATATTTTGAAAAATCAATAGAAAGATTGGTTTCAGCTAATGGTTCCCAAATGAAAATCAAATATGAATTGAATAATGCTCATGTCTGCCATGATAATATCTGCTTCAAGATTCCCTCTGTTCTTGTTAAAAATATGACTGATAAAGTGATTCTTGGTTTGCCTTTTATAAATGATTTGTATCCTTTTTCTTGTTGAACATGATGGAATTACTACTGATCCTTTTGGACAAAAAGTAAAATTCAAATTTGCCTAAAAAACTGAAATTAATGATGCTTTAAACTTGATCCATACTAAAGTTAAACATCTTAACTTCCTTCAACAAGAAGTTAGATACAAGAAAATTGCTGAACAAATTTCTAATAAATTATTACAATAAAAAATTGATAATTTTCAAAAAATGTTGATTGATAATGTCTGTTCTGATGTTCCTAATGCTTTTTGGCATAGAAAGAAACATATTGTTGACCTGCCTTATGTTAAAGATTTTAATGAGAAAAATATCCCCACCAAAGCTCATCCTATTCAAATGAATGCTGAAACTGTTGAATTTTGCAAAAAGGAAATTAATGATTTATTGGAGAAAAAATTGATTAGGAATAGCAAGTCCCCTTGGTCTTGTTCTGCTTTTTATGTTCAGAAAAATGCTGAGATTGAAAGAGGAACCCCTCGATTAGTAATTAACTACAAACCCTTGAATAAGGTTTTAGAATGGATTAGGTATCCTATTCCCAATAAGAATGACCTGGTTCATAGGCTGAGTGAAGCTGTGGTTTTCTCCAAGTTTGACATGAAGTCTGGGTTCTGGCAAATCCAGATTAGTGAAAAGGATAGGTACAAAACTGCTTTTACCACTCCTTTTGGACATTATGAGTGGAATGTTATGCCTTTTGGTCTTAAGAACGCCCCAAGTGAGTTTCAAAATATTATGAATGATATTTTTAATTCATTCAGTCATTTTACCATTGTTTACATTGACGATGTTCTTGTCTACTCTAGTTCTATTGATGAACATTGGAAACACTTGCATTCATTTCTAGATACTATCAAAAGAAATGGTCTTGTTGTCTCTGCTAAAAAAGTCAAATTGTTTCAAACAAAAGTCCGTTTTTTTGGCTTTGACATCTCTGAAGGACAGATTCGTCCTATTGATAGGGCCATCCAATTTGCTGACAAGTTTCCTGATATTATCACTGAGAAAACTCAGCTCCAAAGATTTCTTGGGTCATTAAATTATGTTGCTGATTTTTACAAAGATATGAGAAAACAATGTAAACCTTTATTTGATAGGTTAAAGAGTAATCCTCCTCCTTGGTCTGATATCCATACTTCCCTTGTTAAACAAATTAAATCTCATGTTAAGACATTGCCTTGTCTTGGTATTCCCACTGTTAGTGCTTTCAAAATTGTTGAAACAGATGCCTCGAATTTTGGTTATGGAGGTATTCTGAAACAAAGAGTTTCCCTAGAGTCACCTGAGCAAATTGTACGTTTCTATTCTGGTATTTGGAATAATGCACAGTTAAACTACAATACTATTAAAAATGAGATTTTATCTATAGTTCTATGTATTTCAAAATTTCAAAGTGATTTATTAAACCAAAAATTTTTGCTACGAATTGATTGCAAAAGTGCTAAATATGTTATAGAAAAAGATGTTGAAAATATTGCTTCAAAACATATTTTTGCTAGATGGCAAGCTATTTTGAGTGTTTTTGATTTTGATATTGAATATATTAAAGGATCCCAAAATGCCATCCCTGATTTCCTTACCCGTGAATTTCTGCAGTGTCATAATAGAAGGTCGAGTGACAGGATGCCTGACAGTAGCAATCAAATTGTTAAAATTGAGCCTGCTTCCCCTATAAACATTGTTAACCATTTCACCACTTTAGGAACTATTCCCAAACCTAATTATTCTTCTGTTTTAGCTTCTACATATGATCCCTATGCTCTAACCCATAGTCATCGACCTGTTCAAACTGTTTTCCCTAAGAACCCCAATGCTTCCCAATATGTTAAAAAATGTTATGTTCAAAACCTGTTTTCTGTCGAGCCAAATAGGGCCTCCATTACTAACCCTTTTAAACTTGCTACCAGTTATTTTCCTCCACTATTTCATTGGATCCCTGAGCACAATCAAAAGAACGTGCAATATTATTCTACAATACTACAACATGAGAATTCAATTACTATCAAGCCCATTAGAGATAAAGCTAATGGAGAAAAAATTATTTATCACAGTGTTTGCTTAAACCACATTATTTCCGAAGAAAAGTGGGGCCCCTGTCCTACTACTACAAGGTCATTACCAAATTTCCCTATTCCCTACTCTTATCATGATTATATTACTGTCTGGTTCAGATTCATGCTCCACCAAAATGAAACTATGTCTCACTTATGGTTTGTCAATTTTCATAAAGACTTTAACTCTGTTTTCCCCTTCTGGTTCATCTGATGGTGGACTCAGTTTGGTTCAGCTGTTGAAATATTTCTTGCACAATTAACAGATTGTTTCCGAAATTTCTCATTAAGGCTTAAACCTGGCACTCATGGAGCCAAATTTCCTCCTCTACTGCATTTTATCAAAAAATATAAGATTCCATGGATTCTAAAATGGCAATATGCTAAAGAGGATGATGTTCTCGCTCGATGTTGGTATGTTAAATGGTGGGATAGGTTTTCTCACACTGATTCTATTATTAACAATGTCGAAAGGGACTTCCTTACTTCAAATGTTTCCCCATTAAGAATTACTACTCCAGTGCAAAAAGCTGTGACTGACGCACTTGATGCACCTGATGCACCTGCTTCCTCATCAACCAAAAATGTTGCACCTTCTGTTAAATCCAAAAAGAAGAGTTCTCCTTTAGATGCAATCCGTAATGATCCTGAAGCTTTGTACGCCCTGCTGTCTAAAATGGTTAAGGATGATGAAGCTGCCAATTCAGATGATGAAAAGTCCTCTCAAGTCTCTATTTCAAAAGATCCTTACTGCCAAACCTATCCTTACCCACAAGATTGGTTTGGACATGATGAAGAAAATGCTGATGACTTGATCAGAACTTGATTTTTGACTAGCATGCACAAAGGACAAAATGCTTAAAAAATTGTGTTGCAAAAGTTTTGAAATTGTTTCAAAGACAACCCAAATTTGGCGGAACTCTCATTTGTTTGATATACTCTTTAGTCAAAAGCATCAATAAGTGCTACTACTTCAAGATTACTTCAAGATTGTGATCCCATGCTCCCAACAAAAGTATTCCTTCTGACAAGAATCATTTTGATGACTTTCCAAGCAAAGAGAAAAAGATGCTTCATTATGCTTTTGGTCATGCTTTTGGTTTAGTCATACTTTGTTTTGCCATGCTTCTTCTGACACAATCTGCTCTAAAGACAAGGATTTTGAATTCTACAACTCATTCCCCACGTTTTGGGGCAAAAAATGAAATTTACTATTCACTGTTACTATTCATCTATCACTATTCACTGTTACTATTCACTGTCACTATTCACCTGTTAATATTCACTCCGAATTTTTGCCTATTTAAGGGGGGTTGTCCCTTATATTTCAAGCAAGTTTTTAGTGTGCTTAGTTTAGGACTTCTTTCCTAGAGAGAGTTATCACTTGTGAGCCTTTCTTTGAGAGATCTTCTTGCTTACTACAACTTCCTTACACCTCTACAAAGCTTGTAACTCCTAAGCCTTGTAACTATTTCAAACTTGTAATCACTACTACTGTAAGTTTTCAATTCTACTTTCAATAACAAGTAATTTCAGTTTTATGTTCATTACATTCATTATACTACTTGTTGCTACCGCCACCATGGACGGATTACCGCCATCCCGGACGGTTCTATCATTTTTGTTTTCTTTAACTATTTAAGCTATACCCCCTACTTGGCTAGCTCTGCCGCCTACTTGGCTGGTCTTATAGCTTTGCATTTACTTGCATTACTTTTACTTGCATTACTTTTACTTGCATTATTTTCAAGTTATATTATCACTTGTATAACTGTGCTTCCGCTTCCAACGCTGTGTCCCTTCCCCCCTTTATCAGAGTGTATGAAAACCAACACCCATTTCCTGGCCTCTTGATAAATTATGATGATGGTTCATATATTGCTGATATTTCAGATGATGATGATGAAAATGACAGAGATTTCCCTCCTATTGATGCTTCTGGTTATATTAAGCAATTAAGAGTTTTGACTGTTTTAAATGAAGATTTTAAAGTTGACCTGGTTCCTTTATATGATGAGTTTATGCTTTCAAAAAACCGGATTAAAAGAAAATATTTCCAAGATAATTTTGCTCAATCTGAGAAAAACCGTGTTAAGAGTAAATGGTTAGAAGAAATGAATCAATTAAAAAAACATATTTTGTTTTTTGATTTTCTTGAAAACCATTATGTTTCGAATGATGAAGTTTCAAAGCAACATTTGAGTGTGATAAAAAAATCAAATTTTGTTAAAGCAAATGATAAATCTACTATTCGGTCTACTCATCCGCCTCTTGAGACAATTGTGCTAACTTGTCAAGATAAAAAGACGGAAGTTAATGCTACTCCTTTCAAAATTGCTGATGATAAAACCCCTATTATCAGTATTATTGAACAAAACAACTTTACTAATGAATCCTTGCATGTTATTGGTCAACAGCTTAACCGTATTGAAGAAAAAATTGTTGAAAAAACTGTTTCCATAGAAAAACCTGTTTCTGAAAAATCTGTAAAAACTGAGAAACCTTTGATTGATTTGCCCAGTCAAAGAGAGAAAGTTATGTTCAAAACTTCTCAGTCTAAAATGCTTGACGTTGTTGACAAAATGCTTAATGATTTAAAGGTTAAAATTGAAGGTACTTCTAGAAATACAACTTGCACTATTTCAAAGAAAGGAAAAGAAATTGTTTCTGATGAACATACTGATTCTGATACTGTTTCTTCTGTTTCTGCTACAAAGATTTTTGGTAATGATTTTCCAGAAATTAAAAGATTTGTTGGAAATCCGAAACCTATGTCTTTTACAAAAAAATTAGTATTCAAAACCTACTCCTCCTGATATGCAATTTGAAGAAAGAGTTTTTCAAACACAGTTTTCTGTTTCTGCTGATAAGCTTTATGAATGGAATATTGATGGTTTGTCTGAGCAAGAAATCATTAATAAAATGAGTCATATGTCCATGGTTGGTATTGCTTATCAAAATAACCATGATTTGGATCAGCCTGAAATTGTTAATTTGCTTGTTGCTGGTTTTTCTGGAACTCTTCGTGGATGGTGGGATTCTTACCTCACTGAAGATTCCAAAGAATCTATTAAAAATGCTGTTAAAAAGAATGATGAAGGTTTGCCTATTTTTGATGAAAGTATTGGTCGCGGTATTCTAGATGGTGTGAATACTCTGATCTATACCATTCTCAAACATTTTGTTGGTACTCCATCTAATATTTCATCTCGAGTTTCTGATTTATTGAATAATTTGAGATGTCCTTCTATGACTGATTACAGATGGTACCAAGATGTTTTTATTTCCAGAGTGATGCTTCGAAAAGATTGTCACAAGCCTTATTGGAAAGAAAGGTTTATTGACGGTCTGCCTCCAATCTTTGCTCATAAGGTAAAACAAGTGTTAATGGGAAAAAATGATTCTATTGATTATGATAACCTAACTTATGGTGATATTTTTAGTGCTATTAAAAAACTTGGTATTAACATGTGTAATGATGAAAAATTGTTAAAATACCATTTACAGAATAAGAAAAAAGCTAAATATGAAATGGGTAATTTTTGTGAACAATATGGTTTGCCCCCTATTGCTCCTTCCAGGCAAAAAGGGAAAAAACATGATAAAAGTCACAAAAATTATAATCATAAAAAATATAAAAAATACAAAAATAATTTTGTCAAACCTAATGATTTTTATGCTAAAAAGAAAAATGTTTCCAAAAAATATGATAAACAAATGTCAGGAAAAGGTAAATGTTTTAACTGTGGAAAACTTGGTCATTTCAGTAAAGATTGTAATAAAAAACCTGGTAAATTAAAGAATAAGTTTAACATGTTAAAAATTAATGATAAAGAGCAAGAAGAATTGTTCAGAATCCTTGAATCAAACAATTCGTCTGATTCTTTGGAAGATGATTTTTCTTCTTCATCTGATTCTTGTTACCAATCTGCTGATGATTCTTCTGATTCTCCTAATATTAAAATTGGCTGTCGAGATTCCTGTTGTAATGTTATTAACTCTGTTGATACTCTCACTAAAAGCGAAGAAAATGAAAAATTAATAATCCAATTAATCAATCAAATTCAAAATCCTGAATTGCAAAAAGAATATTTGGATAAATTTAAGAAGAATTTGTTAAAAGATGAAACTGGTAAAAAATTAAAATCAACCATAAACTTTGAAGAAACTTTGGAAAGATTTAATAAAAAGAAATCCAAAGACTTAACTGTTAATGATCTTCAATCGGAAATCACTGTTGTTAAACAAGAAATGCTTGATTTAAAAAATGAATTTAAAAATCTTAAAAATGATAATAAAAATATTAAACAATAATTAATAATGTTAAAAATTGATAAAAGTCTTGATCACCAACAAATTGATAATGAACAAGATGAGCATATATGAAACTTGGTGGTACACTACTCCCTTGGCTTCACAGTTTATAAGGCAGCAAGTGGGGGGTTTCTCTTCGATGTGGGACTCCTAGGACCTTGCAGAAGCATGCCGAGGTCGGCCGAGGACGTTGTCAAGCATGCCTAGGAGTTGCAAAACAAGCCTACACATCTTAGGTTCCCACAATGAGATATAGATAATGTCTTAAGTTTTAGACTGAATGGAGAAGATAAAATAAAATCCCTAAAACTTAGAAAAAGTAAATTACTTTTTTAACTAGTTTATGTTTTTTAATTTAAAATTATTTAACTAAATGATAGAGGTATTTTATAGAGTTTAAGAATTTGTGTGTAAGTATTTTAGTACGCAAAAAGTTGAAAACCAAACCAAAAATTTTGTTATTAATAATATAGATTTCTCCAATTCAACTTTGTTGTTATAATAAAAAATAGATTTTGTTTTGTGTTTTGATTATGTGAGACATTTGAGTCTTTGAGAGAGAAGCAAAGAAACTAAAACAAAGAGATGAGAGGAGAGAAAAATAATTGTTTTTTATTGAGTTATTTGATTTTTTTTTAATAAAAAAATTCATTTGGAATTACTACAGTATTCTCTAGATCAAGAGAACTACCATAGTAACTTCAAAATTTTTTTTGACAAGGTTTTACTTTTAGAAAATCTGTTGGAATTGATTTTTTGGGTGTACTTTCTAAAAAATGACTTTGGCTAAGTTTCAAAAAAAAAAAAAAAATGACTTTGGCTAAAGTATTAGCATTGGGGCGTAAAAACCCCCCAGTAGCTATTTTGCCCACCAACAGGTCAAAAATCAGCTCCAGCCGAGTATGGATTTCTAAATTTTTTTTTAGCAACTATGAACAGTTGGATTGTGAATTTAGATCCTACTGTAGCTGATGATGTAAACCAAAATTTATTAAAATATCACTTCTTTCAATCTCACACGGTCATTCCTCTCTCTCATTTCTCATCTTCCTTTCTCTCTCCCCTCTCTCTGATTCGGTGTCTCTCTCAGATAGGCGTGGACTCGAGATCGAAAACGGCGGCATGGACTGAAGATCGGCGGCGACGGCGTGGTGGTTTGGAGCGGCAGCGATGGTGGATTCTCTCTCTTTCTCTCATTTCGATCCTTTCTTTCTCTCACTCTGATTCTCTCTCTCAGATTGGATGTGGGTTTTGGTTTTGCTTTGAATTTTTGTTGCGGGTATTGATGCAAGATTCATGGTGGCGGCTGTGGGGGATTGCTGTGTTGTTGGTGGGGATGGGTTCACTGTGGGTGTTCTGATTCTCTATCTCAAATTGGGTGTAAGTTTTGGTTCTGCTTTGAATTTTTGTTGAGGGTATCAGTGCATCTGCAGGTTCATGGTGGTGGCAGTGGAGGGTTGCTGTGGTGGCGATGGAGATGGGTTCACTGTGGGTTTACGGAGGTGGCTACGGATTTGGGTCAGATTTGTGTTGTGTTGCAGTGGGTCTGTGGGCTTGTGGGTGTTGCAGTGGGTCTATGGGTGGTTGGTGGTGGCAGTTTGTTTTTGGAGTAATTTTAGTGGTGGTGGATTTGGTGTTTGTGGCTGAGTGTGGCTGGGTTTTGGTGGAAGGTGTTGTGTGGGTTTGCCTGAGAGACAGATAAAGGCGAAGAGAATAGAAAGATGGGAGAGAAGAGAGAGGAACTGAATTTTTTTTTATATTATTTGTTATTATAATTTATATTATTTTAATGAGTTAGATGTAAAAATAGAAACTGGAACCTGTAAAAATAGAAATTAGGAAGTTGGGTGAGTTCTAATTTGAGATGGTGATATAGATACGTAGGTTTTGACGAGGGAAAATAGAAAACTGGGATAGAAACCCGGATGCTAGTACTCTTACTCTTAGAGATGCTCTAAACGCGTACAGTCCGAAACTTTAAAAAAGCAACTACCATGTGCTTTTCTCAAATTGCACAATTTTAACAACAAAAACGGAAAACCATGTTCAAGGGCTTACATTTCTTTCTTTTTCTTCCACGGGCCACCACTTTCTCCTTCTCTCTCTTTTTTTTTCTTTCCTTTTTTTCTCTCCTTAGAAAAAATAATATTCTTTTCATCATTTAAAAAAATATATATTCACGTATCAAATATATAATTATATTTTTTTATATTTTAAAATAGGTTATTTGAAACACATTATCAAATACATTTTTTGCATATGAGTGTTTTCATAACAGTTTTCATATCACTTTGAACAATAATAATTGAAAACGGCTACCAAACAGGCTCTAAACTACCCTTTAGCTATTGCTTAATTCTCAAATGATTAAGTATTTGTTTGGGAACAACTTATCTAGATTTTTGCTAAAAGTATGCTAAAGTATACTTATATTTTTAAAAAATTTTAAAAAATGAGAGAAAGTCGGAAAAATTGAGATTTTAAAAAGCTATACATAAAAATTAAAACTTAAAACTTAAAGCTAATTCCAAATACACTCTGAGCAAACAGAAATTGAAAAACATTTTCCCTAGAATGTTTGCTCTCAGCAAACTTCTTGCTTAAGGACCACCAAAGTATAAAACAATTCCCTTCACACTTAAATATCACAATTTGAGAGCTTGAGTCCTAATTGAAGTTTGAAGGTATGAAAACCCATAATTGTAATAGTACGAGTTTCAATGGTTGGTATCCTTTGCAAGATGTGCTGCATCCTAGTTCTCACACACGTCTCTTAGAGCAATTCCCATTCTTACTTCTTAACAGAGTAATTCACATTCTTAATTTGTGATCGCATGCTTAGAGGCTAGTATACCATAATTATAATTCATTTTTGTAAGTATTGACACTTCATGGCCTAATCACTATGCATAATTGCATATTACAGTGTTTCAAAGCAAATTGGCACCCCCAGTCCACAGTTTTTCAAAGCAAATATAATCACTTTAATTATATTTGTCATTTAGCTCTTAAAACCGAGTAGTCATACTTATCATCCATGTTGAATACACTCTCAAAAAAGATGCAGGCTTATATATTTTCCTTCGTTTTATCAGTAAATTTGAGGAAAGAAAAAAAAAAAGGTTAGAGTGAGTGGCACAGTGAGATGAAGTTGCATACTTGAACGAACATCTAATAGATCCTTACCTGCACGAAGACTTCGACAAAGAAGAGATAGAAATAATGATGAGTGCAGCAAGCCTCTATCTCTTGCATTCATCTTCCAGAAGGCCAACAATGAAAGAGGTAAAGTTCCTGCTTATTGTTATAAATTCTCTTCGTTATGCCAGTAACAAACAATTTTTAACTTTTTCCCAACCACCAAGGTATTTTCAATCCCCAAAATTACTTCAATATAAACATGGTAGAAGCTCTAAAAATTGAACTGTGTACACTACATTGTCCTACTCTTTCTTAATCTAAATCAGGATGCATTTAGGCAGAATAAATTAATCTGCAGAACTTGAACCTCATATTTTTCACTTTGTTGGCCACTTAAAAAAATGGTAGGACTTCATGTCACTGGAAAAATGAATTCTATTATATGCAGAAATTTTTAAAGTTCACATTTAGACTGATTGTTCAAATTAACAAGGTTGTTATTTTGTTTTGGCAGATAGTGAAAGTTATTTGAGGAGCCAGAACACTGGCTAAAGATGCAGAAGGAAAGAGATGAGTCGCTGCATGAAATTAGTTCCACAGGAGAAAGCAGCCAATGGGGACAAGATGATTCATCCACTAATGAAGCTATGGACTATTTCAAGACATTCTCTACAAGCTTTCAAGGCAACGTTTATATAGGAAAAAGTAATCTGAAAATGCAAGCTCAATGATCAAACAGTGAATGAGCTCCAAAAGACATTCTCTACAAGCTTTCAAGGCAATGTTTATATAGGAAAAAGTAATCTGAAAATGCAAGCTCAATGATCAAACAGTGAATGAGCTCCAAAATGAACTGATTTGCAAGTTGATCTCCAGTTTGTTTAAGACAGTAACTAGATTAATTGCTAAAATTAACATGACAGGCCTATTGTAAACAAAAATTTCTTCCTGTTTTGGTATGATATCTCTGCGCTGTAAATGTCTCACAATTAAGTTAACTGTACTATTTTCTTAATAGTATATCATTGAAAACTAAAATCTATTTCTCTTCTTATATTTTACATAATAACTCAAAATCAATGCCATATATTTTTGGGAATCCAAATTATCAAATCCTGACGCCAATATGCAGGGTTTGTCAACTAGAAGGCTGAAAAATATATGCCTACATCTGAAGTATCAGGTTCTTTTGATAATCATAACAATCATCCAATTGTAGATTAAAGTTATTGAACAATGAGATCAAAATTATGCTTTCACATTTATTTGTGTCAGTGCATTACTAACATTATAATGACAAAAGCATACAAGGAGATCATAGAAAGAAAAAGAAAATGAAAAAGAAAAAGAAAACTAAAAAAAGAGGGAAAACAGTTCTTTTTTGCAATACAATTGCTAGGAAGCCCCAAGGATTACTTTGGCTACTAGGCATTGGTTAACTGGAAGAAGTTAATAGGGGCTATGGATCTTGATGGACCGCCATAGAGAATTATAGCTGCAAACTCAAAAGCAGCCTGTGTCGGGTGAAATAAATCCCAGAACAAGTGGTCCTTATGATTCAAACAAAGATTTTCTTTTGGATCACAAATGGATTCTGCATTGAACTTCCTCACTCCACAGCATGCAGTTTTTGCCTCTTAAAATCTGGAAAGTTTAAAATTATTAGATTTTAGTAGTTTTCTTACTTGTTATATTAATCATGTAGTTATAAATGCACCAGTGGTAAAAGCACACTCTAGAATCTTAACTGGCAATTGGACATATGAGATTAAATAGACTGTCTTCAAAATAAGCAACTCAGTAGATAGAAATGCCAAGGGGCCAATACATTGCTATTAAGAACAACTTTTCCTTTACATGTATAAATGCATGAAATATTTTTCTAGGAGTGAATTGCTTACTGAATGAAAGTGGGTCCTCAATTACACTGAGTGTCATCTCAAATGTATTTCCAAGAGAGGACTTCATGCCCTCAAATTCTTAGCTGAGGTTGCGCAATAGGGAATCAACAGTTGCAAGAAAAGCTCTTGCTTGGTCATTCAACTCCTCTAAACACGCCCCCAGTAGCATTATAGATTCTATGAGATGGACAACAACCAATTGGCGGAACACTTATAATACCAAATTTCCTTGCTCCAAGATTGAGTAGATCCTGTCATATTAGCATGACCCAAGTAAAATATCAGACTAAATTACTGCGTGTTGGTGTGAGGGGGAGAGAGAGAAATGTTACCTTTAAGTGGTTCTCATAAGTGAGTACTAAATTTGACATGAAATCCTGCTTTGATAGAGAACTGTCTGAATTGTAATATGCAAAGATATCATTGCTACCAATGTTAATGAAGAACAAAGACTTGGAATGAAACTTTTCCATTGCTGCTTGATCCATTATACTCATAAGATCGTTTTGGACTGTGGCAAAATGCAGTATTTGCACAGCCAAAGAAATGACATTCTTTTGGTTTTCGGATGAGGATGGAGTATTTTCTTTCCCAAACTTCATTAACGTTAACTGAGGACAATATGATAAACTCAATCAATATAATGCTTAAAGAGGTATAAAGATTTCATACATATATTACATCTTTCTTTAGGAAATAATGAGCCATCATGCCCTTGCAGAGTTCTTTGTGATACATTAGTTAGCCATTTACAATATGTACGGTGTGATTATCAACCATTGATCAGAATATTACGACCTGTCACATCTTTATGCAATAAAAAAAATTGACGTTTAACAATTTGAGATTTGAGATTTGAGAGAGAGAAGATATTACCTGTAGTTAACAGTTCAATGATGTAATGCCACCCTGCTGCTTTTTTTCTTTCTTTTTTTTTGGAAGAGTAATTCCGCTCCGCTGCTGCGCGCTCTCATCATACCCATATACTTCCAATTTGAAAAGTTGAAAAGAGACCTATAATGAAAGGTATGGCAAATTTCTCTCATGACATTTCCACTAAACTCAAAATCCGTCAAACGCTTTGATTCCCAAAGTTTCTCTGGCAATTTGGCAAGTTTTGGGGGTCCCAAAACACACAGATTTTCAAGAGACCTCAAACTAGAAAATTTGTCAGTTGCAAGAACCATTAGATCGAAAGGAGTATGCATAGTAAAGGTAGTGAAGCACACAGTTGCATACTCACCCAAATAAAGTTTTGATAGACTTTTTAAAATTCCCCCAAATTCAATCTCCTTTATTTTTGAGCAGTGACAAAGATTAAGAATTTTAAGGGACTCCATTTTAGAACTCATGCTAGGAAGATTGATAAGAGAGTAACAGAATCCCAAATCTAAAACAATAAGCCTACTGAGTTTCCCAATGGATGGGTGAATCTTAACCAAATTAAAGCAATACCCAAGATAGAGTCTCTCAAGGCTCCCGCTGAATTCAGGTGTCCAAATAAGTTTCGTAGAAAATCTAAGATCGATGTACTTCAACTTGTCCAAATACTGTTACAATAGAAGGGAGAAAAAAGGAATAATCAGTTTCCAATAAATGTAGAATTTAGTTTAATAGGTAAATATTTTTCAAATAAAAGATTATTAATGAAAGGATGAAGCTCAAATATATGGTAGTATATTGTGTGTGTGCCTGCTCCATGGACCCCATGAGATACTTAGTGCAAATACAATGGGAGTGCATTGAAGCACCTCCTAAAGAGAAAAATAATAAATAATAGAAAAGCAATTAAAAGAACTAATTACCTTTATTCCTTCCCAAATATATTCAATTTTGCTCCACAGCAAAGTAAGATTAACAAGTTTTTCTGGTTGGAAACTGGATGGTAAACATTTTGAAGAATAGCCAAACCAATTAAGATATCTTAGATTATTAGAAAGATAATCGAGTCCATTTGGGATGTGCACACCATTAATTATAAGCAATCTAAGATTATACATCTTTGACAAAGCTTTAGGAAAGGCTTCATAGACTCTTTTCTCTCCAAAAGAGTTTAGGATTATGGCTTGAATTGCTTCTGTTGCCTAAGAATCAAAAGCAAAGGATCAATGAATTACTTGCATAACAAAAGATAAAAATTCTAGAATTCCTCAAGTTTTATATTTGTTGTAACCATTGATGGATTTAAGAAAGCTGGGGGAGGGGGGAGGGGGGAGGGGGTGCAGGAATTGTCCCATTGAGCCTTCTACAACATCTTATGTAAAGGTTTTCTTCTTAATACCCCGTTTAAGAATCATATATTAAAATTTTTATCTTTTTAGATTTTTTTTTTTCATAGCCATACATTAAAACTAGAAAGGTGCAATTCTACCTTTTAGAAATTCAAGAAGCAGAGAAAAAACAAATTTAACTGAAAAGGAAAAATAAGAAATTACAACATTATTTAAAGTGGTGAAAAAAAGAAAAAAAGAATATGAAAGTTTTTTTTTTTGTTATTAAAAAAATCAAATATTCTTTTGACTTAGTTAGTAATCAAGACATGAGTGATAGATTGATTGCATCAAGAAAAATGAATTCAAATTTACAAGGAATAATACAATCACATTATATTTTCAAAATATATCTCATTATGTTTTCAAAATATTAGAAACTGTCAAAGACAAATTAGCATGTTAAATGAAATTTTGTATTTTATATTTCCACAGTTAAGTAAGTACTTGGGTAGCTACTAATCTATCGGATCATTTTTTTCAAAGAACTAATATATTGAATGAAATAATGTTATTATACCTAATCATTCTTGTTTGCTGGAAAAAAAAAAATTCTAGTTTTGACATTCTTACCGTATTATTTGTCAATACATGAAGCAAATCCTCACAAAGCCATAACCTACTGCGCTTTCCAGGTTCTGTGGATTCTTGACGGATAATTTCCCTACCCATTTCTTGTAACAGATCATGCATCTGCAATTGCCCGAATTCTATGGTTATGAGAGATTTATCCATAAGAATACTTATACCAATTCCCGCATCAAATCCACAATTCTCTAATATCTCTATTACTCGATATTTCTTCTCCCCTCTAAAGAAACATGCAATATCCAAGAATATCTCCTTTACCATTTCCTCTAGTCCATCATAACTTACTTTGAGTATATCAACTATTTCTCTTTTGGGGATTTTTTTTAAACTCTCCAATGCACTTTTCCATACATCAATTCTTCTTCCAGCCAAAAAGGAACCCAAAACTATAAGAGCTAATGGAAGGCCTTTGGCATAGTTTACAACACTATAGGAGATGTTTACAAAACCTTCTTTGGGTTGCTCTTTTTTGAAGGCTTTTGAACAAAAAAGTTTTAGAGCATCTTGATCTATTAATGTATTAGGGCAATATATATTATCTTGATCCACTCCGTGTTGGACCAACAAATGTTTGTCTCTAGTCGTTATGATAATCCAACTCCCTGATCCAAACCAGTCATGCTCTCCAACCAAGTTTTCTAATTGGTCCAATTGATTAACATCATCTAGGACAAGTAAAACTTTTTTCTGACGTAGCCTATTCTTGATCATGTTAACTCCCTCGTAAACATCCCATATATCTATATTTCTTTCCTCCAAAATTTGTCCAAGTAGCTGCTTTTGTAATGGAAGCAAACCATTTTTTTCATAAGCTTCCCTGACATTAGCAATGAAGCTAGAACCTTCAAAATGATTAGAGCACATATCATAAACAACTCTAGCAAGAGTTGTCTTTCCAAGTCCCCCCATACCACAAATCCCAATCATGTAAACATTGTTCCCATGGAGATGTAAATATGAAGTGATTAATTCATCCATTGAAAAATTTATTCCTACCAAGTTTTTGGTAATGCTTTCTTTTTTTTGTTTATAAGTAAAGCTATTTGGATTGACTGAGAATTTCAAGTGCAATTTATGCAATATCAGCCCCACAATGTCTTGGATAAATTCTGACTCATACCTGTGGAGAAGAAAGAACAATAATTATCGTTCACTGTTTCCGTGCGTAAGCACATGTTACAAGCTAGTCAGATTCTAATAGCACTTCAATTTTGTGCCAAGTATCATTCCAAGTGTCCTATTATTTGATGCCAACTATCTCCATATTTTAAATACAATACAATTTCATGCCAAATGTCCTTCCAATTATATTTGAATTGTGAGTAAAGTATGTTAATGTGCAAATTCAAGTATAGAAAATATAAAAAGACTCAACCTGAATATATTATGCTTCTCAAAATTTATTATGCTTCTATCTATTACCATGAATGTGTATCATCTATTACTTATTAGGAAAAATGTTATATGTGTGTGTGTTTTGCGCCCTTGCATATGCTTAGTTAATTATAAACATTTGTTGTCATTTCCTAAGACATGTGGGCCTTCCCAATCATAGAACCAAAAATAAAAGTGAAAAAAACAGCGAAAGAGGGAGAGAAGACACTCTAAAAACCCCATGGGTCAATAGTGTGATGGATTGAACTTGGGTCCTCTAAATTTAGGTTATACCCTAGACCAATGAGTCCACCACCTAGGTTACTAGGTACCCCCATGGGTATTAATAGAATATCTTGTGTTGAACACATTAAATATAAAAGCTTATGACCTTTTAAGGGAATAAAAATCTCTGTTGCATTCTTAATTAGTGTTCAACTTTATACCTTACCAACTGCAGTGTGCCATGTGTTTGATTTTTTATTTGTTTTTATATAAGCAAAGAAAAAAAATGATAAATGGGAAGTTGTGATTGGTGGGCTTAATTAAATTAAAAGACTCAATAGGATAGATGATTTATATTCCTTTTGAGGTTGCTTGAGTATAAAAGAATTTAAATCTTGTGTCCCACAAACCATAACCTGTCGTCAATCTTTTTTATTTTTATCGTTCTAAAGTATCCAAAGTTTAAAGGGAAACGAAATAGAGACATGATACCAAAATTGGTGGAAGATAAAGTTGAAGTACTTCCAAAATATTAATATCAATGACTTAAGACAAATTTACTAAAGTAGCAGCCAAAAAGCTGAAAATGCTTTGTAATAATTGTAAAAAGAGTGAAGAGATGGTAGTGTTTTCTTTAGGGGAGAAAAGTACTAATCTATATATCTATATATATAATAATAGGTGAAGCTAAGAGAAACTCAAATTATAATTCCAAATTAGAGTTCCAATTTTGCAACATGTGTCTTCAATTATTTATTTTTAAAGAGTTTTATTTCTTAATTTTAGAATCAAATGTGGGACCACATCATAAATATTCATCTAAGTGAGTTATTAAGTACAAAAATCAAAGAGTCTAGAATAAATGAATCGTAAAAAAAAAAAAAAAATGCTTCACAATAATTATATAAAAAAAGAGAGGATAATTTACATTTTATATCTAATAATATTCTTACAAAATTTTTTAAAGAGTTAACAAAATATAAAAATGACTATCAATAGTATTTAAATTATATATATATATAAATTATATTATGCATTTTATTGTATATCTATGCATATGCATGGGGTTATAAGCTAGTACTTGTAAAATGAGTGAGTGAAGAGTTGTTAATGGTTTCTATAGAGAGGAGGGGGGGGGGGGGGGGGGTGTGGGGGGGAAGGAACAAGATTGAAGCCTTAGTGCCAACACAAACCCAATTTCTTCCCTCTTGAATCGAGGCCCAAATTAAGGTATGTGATTTTCATTGTTGAAGAGTAAAAAAAAAAAAAAAAAAAGCTTCAGATGCTTTTCTTTTTTTGAGCCGAGGAGGTTGCCAGCGTGACCAAGGAGTCTGTATGGGTATTTCCACCTCTAGGGATGTGTTGCAAATCGAACAATTCAAATTTCCTTTGCAAATGCCTGATTTGAGTCAAATATCCTTACATTCTCTCATTCCTTGCCTCTAATCCGCCCTTCACTTAACCGACGACCAGCCTTGAATCCGAGAACATTGTAGCCGATTTTCCCCCCATCCTCTGAACCATAGACATTCCTTCCAGTAATACTTCGTACTCGGCCTCGTTGTTCGTGGCCGAAAAGCCTAGCCTTAACAACTTTTCCACTATGAGTTTTTCAGGTGAGATCAAGACTAGCCCCATGTCAGACCCTTTTTGGTTTGCCACCCCATCCATGTATACCTTCCACTGCAATGGTTCTTGCACCGTAACCAGGCCAACTGATTTTTCATCCATGCGGAGTTCCTTTGATTCATTTTCTGTAGGGCCCTTAGCGAACTCAGCGACCAAATCTGCAAGGATTTGGCCTTTGAATGAGGTACAGGGCATGTATTTGATGTCAAAAGCACCCAAGATTATGCCCCATTTTGCTATCCTCCCGGTGTAATCAGCACTTCAAAGTATGGCTTTGAGTGGAAGCTGGATTAGTATAACCACCGTGTGTGCTTGGAAGTAATGGGGCAGCTTTCGAGTACCATGCACCACCACCAAGATTGCCTTTTCTAACGGTAAGTAGCAAATTTCAACCTCATGTAAAGACTTGCTCACGTAATAGACTGGTCGTTGTCTACCACTATCGACTCATATCAACACCAAACTCACAGCATGAGGAGCTACAGCGATATAAGCAAACAGAACTTCATCTGCTTCAGAATTTGACATGATAGGTGGATGAGAGAGATACTCTTTAAGTTGTTGAAACGCCTGAGCACACTCCTCGGTCCATTCAAAACCTTTCCAATTGTTCATCAATAGGAAGAAAGGTCTACATCTATCCGCCGACTGAGAGATGAACCGATTTAAAGCTGCCGTCATTCTAATTAACTTTTGAACCTCTTTAGGGTTCCGAGGAGGTTGCAAACTATTTATGACTTTGACCTGATCAGGGTTCACCTCGATTTCTCGATGAGTCACCATATAGCCGAGGAACTTGCCCGAATCTACCCCAAAAGAGTATTTGGAGGCATTAAGACGAAGCTTGTGTCCCCTCAGAATTTTGAAGATGTTTGTAAAGTCCCCTATATGCTCGAACACTATCTTACTCTTCACCACCATGTCATCTATATACATCTCAACATTCTTATCCATTTGTGCTTTGAACATCTTGGTCATCATCCTTTGATACATAGATCCAGCATTTTTCAAACCGAAAGGCATCACCTTGTAATGGTAATTCCCAATGGGGGTGAAAAAAGACATTTTCTCCTAATCGTCAAGGGCCAGTGGTATTTAATGGTATCCTTGGAAAGCATCAAGGAAACTCATTTGAGGATGGCCTACCATTGCGTCGATCAACTGATCTATCTGAGGAAGGGGGAAAGGATCTTTCGGACAGGCTTTGTTCAAGTCTGTGAAGTATACACATTCCTGCCACTTTCTGTTCTTCTTTTTTACCACCATGGTGTTGGCCAACTACTCCGGATAAAAAGCTTCCTTGATAGCCTTTACTCGCTTAAGTTTAGTCACCTCGTTCTTAACAGCTTCATAATGGTCTTTGGATGAGGGCCAGGGTGGTTGCTTTCTAGGAGCGATTGATGGGTTGACATTCAGGTGATGGCAGATAAAGTCAGGATTAATTCCTAGGGCTTCGCAAGCGTCCCAAGCAAACACGTCAACATTCTTTCGAAGGAATTCAATTAGTGCTTGTTTTTCATGAGGAGGCAATTGTGCCCCAACTTGGAAAAATTTCTTCGGGTTAATTTCAATGATCACTCTTTTCAAATCTTCGCAACTCGCCTCCTCAGCTGACCCTCCCCTTGATGAAACCAAAACTCTTGATTGCAATAAGGGCTCTTTAGCAAAGTCTGAGGGTACAGCTTCAGGTTTGTGTAAGATGGCCGCTACCATGCATTGTCTAGCAACGGATTGATTGCCCAAAATTTCTTTAACTAGGCCTTCAAAAGGGTATTTCACCTTTTGATGCAGGGTAGAGGAGACAACTCCTAGGGCATGGAGCCAAGGCCTGGCCACAATGGCTGTATAGGGGGAATATGAATCTACCACAATGAAATCCACCTCTATTATTTCTGAATCGGTTTGTATGGGTAGCCTGATCTGACCTTTTGGAATGACAGTCTTTCCCTCAAAACTTATTAGGGGAGATTTATAGGCCGTTAAATCATCGAGTTTCAGATTCAGCCCATTGTACAGATCAGGGTACATAATCTCGACAGCACTACCTTGATCTACCAACACTCGCCTCACGTCATATCCCTCTATTCTGAGCGTAACTACTAAAACATCGTCATGGGGTTGGATGGTTCCGGCTTTATCCTCGTCTGAGAAGCCCAAATTCAGTTAAGTTAGTACTTTTTCCCTTTTCGGCTCTGAACTACCCTCATCGGCTGACAATCGAACCACTGACATCACTCTAGAGGGACAGGATCCAGTTCTCCCAGAAACGACGAATATGACATTGATTGTTCCCAAAGGAGGCCTAAAAGGAGCGTTCTTCCTAGAGTTTGAATTCATCTAGTTCCCCTGGCCACTAGAATGATGCAAGAGTGATTTTAGTTTGCCTTCTCGAACAAGCTGGTCCAAATGATCCCACAGGTTCCTACAGTCTTTCGTAGTATGTCCCTGTTTCTAATGGTAATGGCAGTAGAGGTTTTGATTGCGCTTTGTAGGGTCTCCTGCCATTTTATTTGGCCATTTGAAGAATGGTTCGTTCTTAATCTTCTCTAGAACTTGCCGGACCAGTTCTCGAAACGCTGCATTAACCATCTGGGTATTGGTAGACCCTGATTGTCCTGCATAATCCCTTCTCGGTCAATTGTTATTGTATCGATCCGACCTGAAATCCTTCCTCTCTTAAGGGATAACCTTAGCCTTCCATTTTCCTTGTTGTTGGTCGTCTTCGATCCTTTTGTTTTTGTCAACTCGGTCCATGAACTGGCGTAAACTGGTGACAGGTTTACCTGTTAGAGATTTCCTTAAACCGTGCTTAGATGGTAGGCCGACCTTAAAAGTTTTAATGGCAACTTCATCAAATTCGCCATCAATCTCGTTAAACATTTCTCAGTACCTTTCGGAATACGCTTTTACAGACTCTCCCTCCCTCATTGACATGGACAATAAGGAGTCCAAAGGTTGAGGAACCCTACTGCATGTGATAAATCGGGAGTAGAATAATTGGGTGAGCTTCTTAAAGGAACTAACAGAATTTGTCCTTAGCCTGTCGATCCATCTCATCGCCCTCAGTCCCAAACTGGATGGAAATACCCTACACATCAAGGCCTCGTCCTGAGAATGGACAGCCATCTTTTGTTTGAACTGACTTACGTGTTCTACAGGGTTCGTTCGGCCATTATACATGGCAAACGTTGGCTGGTGGAACCGTCTAGGAAACTTTGCCTTTTCTATCCCCCGTGTAAAGGGTGACTTAGAAATTTGGTTCAACGCATTTTTCATAACGTCAGTTCCTACTCCTTTGCGAGAAGGGCTCTTGCGTTTCATTCGGTGAAGATGCTCTTCCTCACAGGAGAAGGATACGCTTAGTGGGGTTCTTGACCTCTATCTGTATATAGTGTCCTCTTTATCATTGGAAAAGACATCAGAGCTGGAAGGGGATCGTTTCTGTTGTGCTTGACGGAGTTACTTTTTCAAGTCATCAATCTCTCGTTGCATGGCTTTATCATCATCTCACTCGTGGGATATGTGACATTTCCTTCGAAAACCGCTTCCACCTGTGTGGATGGTATGTACACTGCCTTCTTGATAGTTCTTCCAATCTCTTTTATGTTCAAGGTCGAGGAAATCATCCGGTTGATGAATATTTGCGAACTCCGCCTGATGCGAACTTGCTTGATGTGGACTTGATCCTGCCATATCGTCCGTTATACTTTACTAATGCACAAGTTCTTCCCACAGACGACGCCAATTGTAGGGTCACAGTTTACAGCCCAAGCCCAAAAGGTATGAGATCTTGGCCCAGTGAACCCAATACAATAAATTTGTAGAGGAAGAGTCAAAGAACTAGGTTTTAGTAAATTGAATAATGGCTAATATGGATGAACTCATAACTTGAAAAATCAAATATTTATGTCTCAGGAGACAAATGCTAATATGAATTTATTGAACAAAGTACAAGTGCCACTTTGATTGCTACTGTCTCATTCTTTCAATTTTTTCCGATCCCCTCCTTATGGAAGATATTTCCCATTATATAGTCCCTTTGAACCATCCTCCCCCTACACTTGTTTATCATTTAAGCCATCACTTGAGTAGTTGTCCCATCAGCCTTCTTCTTCAGCTTTTCTGAATGATAATCTCCCAAGAAACACTGTTCAGAAGTCTACTCCACATAAATGCGGCCATAATGGTAGGTATAATGCATTTAATGCGGAGGTAGCAGCCTTTCTATGGATATTTTGGAGTTTTCCTTCCTCTCAGTGTATCTGTGAGGTGTCTCTACGTGGTGGGAACTTTGTGGAGTATCATTATAATGGTCCGAATAAATAATTGAACCGTATTCATTAGATCCGAGGAGGAATATCTCCTCAGAAAGCTTTCTTATTGTTTCCCATACCCAAAATCTTAGTGGGTAAATCGTAATAGTCTTTAATCTCTTATTTTACCTCCTCGGCAATTCAGGTTTATGGATAAGGATTAAGATTCAGTACTTATCAATTTAGACTCTCACAAGCCCAAGGCCCAATACGCATGAATTTTGGACTTCCGCCCCCACACTTCCTATTATAGAAAAATAGTAATAAATAAATTTTTTGAGTTTTTTTTTTTTTTTAAGAGTCTCAACCTATGGTATTAATTGGTTTTTGGTATAAGTGGGGATCGAAATATAATGAAGATAATAAACAAAGTTAATAGATTTATGCTATAAAGAAGAAGTTAATAAATTTATAATTCATAGAAAGTTATGCTCTTGAATCAAGTAGTTCCGTTTTAATCATTTTTAAGGAGCTTTTCTTAAGTCCTAAAGGCAAGGACTTCCTATGTAATATTTTAATCTGTGCATATTATGATACATCCTATAAAGCTATTTATGTATTTCATGGTATGAAAGAATTATTGCCAAGTACATATCAATACAAATAAATTTGTCATAGAAATTACCTATCTTGTAAATGCCAACCAGAGAGACTGGCCACTTCTCTTAAAGCAAATCTCCACGTTTCTATTTTTTCCATGTTCTCTTTAAAACGTTCTGCATGTTCATTAAAAGCTTGTCCAAAAGTTCCCATTTGTTTCCGTACATCACATGGATCCACATCGTAAAAAATCGGCAAAACTGTCAATCCTGTCTCTTTCATGCATTTAACAATTTTTGCAAGTTCATCCAAGCACCATATTGAAAATGCATAGTTTTTTGAAAAAATGACAATAGCAAACCTTGATTCTTCAATTGCTTTTAAGAGCTCCATTGATATATATTTTCCTCTCTCAAGTTCTTCATTGTCCCTAAAGGTAAAAATGCCCTTCTGTTTCAAAGCAGCATATAAATGGTCTGTAAAACTTCTACGGGTGTCGATGCCTCTAAAACTGAGAAAAACATCATATTTCCACTGAGCTGTTGAAGAAGAATACAGTGATGAAGTTGGGGCTCCTCCAATCCTCATGGAAACTGATGGAAATATCCTTTTAAATCTTAAACTACAATATAGATATAAATTAAGTACATTAAAAAATAATGATAAAAAAATATAATAAAAAAATATATAAATAAAAAATAAATAAATAAACTGAAGAGTAAGAAATTAAAAGGAAGGAAAATTAAGGAAGAAGAAAGCAATTTGATGTGGATTCTCCACTTCATGGACGAAGCAAAATGAAAGAAATAGAAGTGATGAATATGTGTGAAAAATGACAACTTACAGATTTAGAAATTGAAAATACAACAGTATTAATTGTAATGCTCGAATCTTTCTTGAAGCAACGCCGGATTTTATTCCTATTAGTGTTAAATTGACATGGGTTTTGAGTTTTGAATATATATATAGCCCTTAAAAAGAAAACTCCAGGTGAAACCACCCTCATCCAAACTTCGGCCCCAGGATCCAAAGTATAGGTACCTAGGACCCTCAAGTGGAACGAAGTTACCTTCCCTCAGAATTGAACTCTTAAGAATGAGAATCATCCTCATATGATCCAGCATCCTACCCAAAACCCAGACTTATGTTTGTCCTGATGCACTTATAGTAAACTTTGTATATCAAGGCTATCTGTTGAACTCCTTGCAACATGAGGGTTCTTTGAGTCTTGATATTTAAGGTGAGAGCCTTCCTGATAAGTGGGTCATGGAGGCTGATTGTGAAGTTGGGGAAACAATCAAAATGGACTGGTCCACAACTATTTAGGCTTAAAAGTTAGGGATAGGCGATTGGTCATGGAAAGCACAAAACAACAAGTTGTCATGGAAAGTGCCCCTGTTACAGATCTAAGGTTAGATCCAGTAGCTTGAAGATAAAGGTGCTTAGGTTTTGATTGTTTAACCTAAGTTTTTAATCTAGAACAATGAATAGGTTGTTTAGAAGTAACTCCTCTACCAGCTCGAGATCATCCATCTCAGAGATTCCAGAGGAAACTGGAATTCTCAATTCAGAATCATATGAGTTATCATATGTAGACCTAAGATTAGGAGATTGGAATATCCCTAAGGTCCCCACCAACCAGATCTATAAGTCTTCCACATGGTCCTTGAAAAAGGCTTTCAAGACAGATTATAAGACCATAGGGGTTAAATTTTATTTTTAAGGCCATTAAAAATAAAATTTAACCCCTATCTTAGTTGTTGAACTAAAAATTTGCCCAAATAAATACAAATCAGCCCAAACAACAACACAAATCAGCCAATTTAATGGAAAATACAACAAAATAATTTCCCTCCAGAAATTCACACACACACGCCAAAAAAAAAAAAAAGTTCCGTTTGGCCCCGTAATTTCAACTGAACAAAGTTGCGTTTTGTAATGAAAACGCCACAAACAGATCGTTTTAGCTTTGCATTTTGTAAGAAATTGCGATTTTAAAACGCAAAAGAGCATTGTTCTGTTTAGAATTCGCAGCTCATAAACGCTTGTAATGTGATTTATCAAAAATACACCCATCAATCTCAACGGTAACAATGCAAAAGCAGCGAAAAGGAAGAAGAAAAAGAGATAAACCTGCTGGTACCCAGAGTCTCCTTCTTTTTCTCCCTCTCCGTCTTCTTCAGAGAACGCCAACCAACAGTATTTTTTTTTTTTTTTTGTTTCTGTCCTTATAGCGAAGACTTCAGTGGAAGACTTCTATCATCTATTACTTAGCAAAAGCGCGTAAGAGCATGTCCGGCAGCATCTTCGAATTTTGAGAGGAAACAGTTACTTTTTCTTTTTAATATACTTTTCAATAAATTCTTTACCTTTTTATTTATTTCATTTAAATATTATTATTATTTTTTTCTTAATCTTTCTTTGTTTGTTTTATTGCGAAAGTATTGTGAAAATATTATAGTAGTACTAGACTTATCATATGCACTTTGCGCATGCAATAATTTTCTTTTTTTATTTCTTTTTTTTTTGTTTAGTGTTATAATGTTTAAAAGTGATATATAAATAACCGTATGTATTTTGTTTTTTAAAGAAAAAGATAAGGTAATATGGAATAATATTTAAAAATGAAATAGAGATAATGTCTTAAGTTTTATGCTGAATGAAGAAGATAAAAGAAAATTCCTAAAACTTAGGAATTTTTTAATTTAAAATTATTTAACTACATGATTGAGGTATTTTATAGAATTTAAGAATTTGTATGAGAGTATTTTAGTATACAAAAAGTTGAAAACCAAACCAAAAATTCTGTTATTAATAATATAGATTTCTCAATTTCAATTTCTTATTTTTTATTTTACTTTTCCATTCCTCTAATTATTATATTTCAACTATACGATTTCTTCTTTTCTTTCTTTTTTTCATCTCTATTTTTTCTCCTCCACGCACGTATCCCCATTCCACACTCCTCTTCTTCTCTTGTTTCTTTTTATTTTTCAACCTCTTCTACTCTAGGCCTCCACACTATCTCTGTCTTCTTTGTTTTTATTTTTCTACAAACCGACAAAATTCTACACACCTTTGAGAGAAGGTTGGTGGAGATTGAGAGTAAACGGAAGGACAAAGCCATCAGAGTCACCATGTAGCACCACCTTGTCCTCCTCCCCACTGTCGGACAAATCGGCTTGTCTCTTCTTTCTTTTTCTTTTTTTCTTATTTTCTTGTTCTGATTCAACATTGTTGTTATAATAAAAAATAGATTTTGTTTTGTGTTTTGATTATGTGAGACATTTGAGTACCTGAGAGAGAAGCAAAGAAACTAAAACAAAGAGATGAGATGAGAGAGAAAGAATTATTTTTTATTGAGTTGTTTGATTTTATTTTTTTTAAGTGGAAAAATTCATTTGGAGTTGCTACAGTATTCTCTAGATCAAGAGAACTACTATAGCAACTTCAAAAAAAAATTGGAAAAAAAAATTTGAAAAAGTTTTTCTTTTAGAGAATCTATTGGAGCTGATTTTTTGGTTTACTCTCAAAAAAAAAAAAAAAAAGACATTGACTAAACTATTAGAGATACTCTAAACGCGTAAAGTCCAAAACTTTAAAAAAGCAACTAACATTTGCTTTTCTCAAAGTGCACAATTTTAACAACAAAAACCATGAGGTTTTGTGCAGAACAAATGTGAATAGTGATTCAAAATAGTAAGTTAGGAATGGTTCGAAAGATTTAAGAAAAGTAACATCTCGAGTTTCTAAAACTCGAGATCCATATTAGAACTCGAGTCCAAAAGACTCGCTTTGCCAGTGTGAAAATGCCACATAGATCTTGAGTCTTTAAGACTCGAGTTTTATGCAAAAAAAATTTCACCTATAGTGGCGTTTTTAAGCCTTACAGTGACGTTTTAAAGCCCTATAGCGGCGTTTTCCTGCAAAAAAATTTTATAAGTACCAGGTTTAGGGAGCTCTATAGTGGCGTTTTTAAGCCCTATAGTGACGTTTTAAAGCCCTATAGCGGCGTTTTTCTGCAATTTATGGAAATCGAGTCTTTAAAACTCGATTTTCACGTCAATTTTTTTCTCACTTTAAACCAATCCTCTTACAAATCGAGACTTAAAAACTCGAGTTTTATCTTGGAACTCGAGTTTTAGACACTCAAGATGCTAGTTTTCAACATTGTTTTAAAACGTGACAACTAACTAAATTTTTTAATATTTATTGTTATTTAGAAAAAAAATTCCAAAAACCATGTTACCGCTCAACACTTTAACCAAAAACCATGTTCAAGGGCTTGCTTTTCTTTCCTTTTCTTCCACGGGCCACCACACCACTCTCTCTCTCTCTCTCTCATCCTTAGAAAAAATAATATTCTTTTCATCATTTTAAAAAATATATATTCACATACCAAATATATAATTATGTTTTTTTATATTTTAAAATATGTTATTTGAAACATAGTACCAAACATGTTTTTTGCAACATGAGTGTTTTCACAACACTTTTTAAACAATAGTTTTCACATCATTTTGAACAATAATACTTGAAAACTACTAACAAATGAGCTCTAAATTGCCCTTTAGCTATTGCTTAATTCTCAAATGATTAAGTGTGCGTTTGGATTATAATTAAAAATTAAAATTATTTCACTATTCAGCTTATTTTTACTATTATTCATGGGTCTTATTGCACTTTTTAGCACTGTTCATGGCCTCACTGTACTATTTTAATTAATTTTTATCTTTATCTATAATACTTTCAGCAATAATTTTTCAGTTTTAGTAAAATAAGCGGTATCCGAACACACCTTAAGTATTTGTTTGGGAACAGCTTATTTAGATTTTTGCATGTTAAAGTATACTTGTATTTTGAAAAAATTTTAAAAATTGAGAAAAAGTGGGAAAAATTGAGGTTTTAAAAAGCTATATATAAAAGCTAAAAGTTAAAACTTAAAGCTAATTCCAAACACACTCTAAGCAAACAAAATTTGAGAAACATTTTCCCTAGAATGTTTGCTTTCGGCAAACTTCTTGCTTAAGGACCACCAAAGTATAAAACAATTCCCTCCACACTTAAATACCACGAGTTGAGAGCTTGAGTCCCATTGAAGTTTGAAGGTATGAAAACCAATAATTGTAATCGTACAAGTTTCAATGGTTGGCATCCTTTGCAAGATGTGCTGCATCCTAGTCCTCACACATGTCTCTTAGAGCAATTCCCGTTCTTACTTCTTAACCGAGTAATTCTCATTCTTAATTCGTGAGCGCGTGCTTAGAGGCTAGTATACAATTATTATAATTCATTTTTGTAAGTATGACACTTCATAATCACTATGCATAATTGCGTATTACAGTGTTTCAAAGCAAATTGGCACCCCCAGTCCACAGTTTTTCAAAGAAAATATAATCACTATAATTATATTTGTCATTTAGCTCTTAAAACCGAGTAGTCATACTTATCTTCCTTGTTGAATACACACTCACCAAAGATGCAGGCTTATATATTTTCCTTCGTTTTATCAGTAAATTTGAGGAAAAAAAAAAGGTTTAAGAGTAAGTGGAACGGTGAGATGAAGTTGCATACTTGAACATCTAATAGATCCTTACCTGCACAAAGACTTTGACAAAGAAGAGATAGAAATAATGATGAGTGCAGCAAGCCTCTATCTCTTGCATTCATCTTCCAAAGGCCAACAATGAAAGAGGTAAAGTTCTTGCTTATTGTTATAAATTCTCTTCGATATGCCAGTAACAAACAATTTTTAACTTTTTCCCAACCACCAAGGTATTTTCAATCCCCAAAACTACTTCAATATAAACATGGTAGAAGCTCTAAAAATTGAACTGTGTACACTACATCGTCCCACTCTTTCTTAATTTGAATCAGGATGCATTTAGGCAGAATAAATTAATATGCAGAACTTGAACCTCATATTTTTCACTTTGTTTGCCACTTAAAAAACTGGTAGGACTTTATGTCATTGGAAAAATGAATTCTATTATATGCAGAAATTTTTACAGTTCACATTTAGACTGATTGTTCAAATTAGCAAGGTTGTTATTTTGTTTTGGCAGATAGTGAAGTTATTTGAGGAGCCAGAACACTGGCTAAAGATGCAGAAGGAAAGAGATGAGTCACTGCATGAAATTAGTTCCACAGGTGAAAGCTGCCAATGGGGACAAGATGATTCATCCACTAATGAAGCTATGGACTATTTCGAGACAATCTTTACAAGCTTTCAAGGCAATGTTTATATAGGAAAAAGTAATCTGAAAATGCAAGCTGACTGATCAAACAGTGAATGAGCTCCAAAATGAACTGATTTGCAAGTTGATATCCGGTTTGTTTAAGACAGTAACTAGATTAATTGCTAAAATTAACTTGACAGGTCTATTGTAAACAAAAATTTCTTTCTATTTTGGTATGATATCTCTGCACTGTGAATGTCTCACAATTAACTGCAATATTTTCTTAATAGCATATCATTGAAAACTAATATCTATTTCTCTTCTTATATTTACATAATAACTCAAAATCAATGTCAAATATTTCTGGGAATCCAAATCATCAAATCCTGATGCCAATATGCAGGGTTTGACAACTAGGAGGCTGAAAAATATATGCCTACATTTGAAGTATCAGGTTCTTTTGATAATCATAACATTCATTCTATTGCAGATTAAATTGAACATTGAGATCAAAATTATGCTTTCACGTTTATTTGTGTCAGTGCATTACTAACATTATCATGACAGAAGCATCAAAAAAAAAAAAAAAACTAAAAAAGAGGGAAACCAGTTCTTTTTTTGCAATACATCCCAGAACAAGTGGCCCTTATGATTCAAACAAGATTTGCTTATGGATCATATATAGATTCTGCATTGAACTTCCCCACTCCAAAGCATGCAGTTTTTACCTCTATAAAATCTGGAAAAGTTACAAATGATTAGATTTTAGTAGTCTTTTAACTTATTATATTAACCAGTCGTACACTCACACAATATGTGGGAATAAATAATTATTTTGTAATTGCAATATAATTTATAATTTGTTTTCTAAATTTGCTGAAGATAATTTATTCTTCCTAAAAATTAAACTTTTCTTTTCAAGTTTAGCTTAAAAATTCATGTTTTTCCTTAATTTTTGGGTTGAAAAGTATGAAATTTTATTATATTTGGGCTAAACTCTTTAGTTTTGATTAAAAAGAAATACCCAAAAAAAATACATTTAGAAATTAGAAATACTAGTTGCAAACGCACGCAATGTGTGAGATTAAATAATTATTTTGTATTATAATATAATTTATAATTTTTTCTCTAAAAATTTTTACTATAATTTATTCTCCCTAAAAATTAAACAATTTATATTTGGTCCAATTCAGTCCACTCAGTCAATTCCGGTCCCCCTTAAATCCATTTTAGACTAATTGGGCCTTAAATTGAATCTTTTTGTAGGTTTTCTTTTCAAGTTTAGCTCAAAAATTCTTTTTTTTTTTCTTTATTTTTGGGTTGAGAATTATGAAATTTTATTATACCTGGGCTAAACTCTTTAGTTTTTAGATAAAAAATACAAAGAAAAATACTCAAATAGACATTAGAAATTAGAAATATTAGCCCTAAAAATAATAGATAATCAAAAGTTTTATTAGGTCCACATTGGTTCTATTTGGTCTAATGTGGTCCTATTCGGTCCATTTGGTTCTATTTATTCCATTTTGACCACTAAAGTCCATTCGGTCTTATTCAAGCCACTTTAGTCCATTCAGTCTACATTGACCCTATTCGGTCCACATTTGTCTTATTCTGCCTACTTCGGTCTAATTTAGTCTATTCAGTTCACATGGGCCCACGTTGTCCTATTTTGTCCACTTCGGTCTTATTCAGTCCACTTTGGTACTATTCAGTCCATTATGTCTACTTTGGGTCTATTTGGTCCCATTCAGTCCATTCTGTCTACTTTGATCCACTTCAGTTCTATTTGGGCCATTCGTCCAATTCGGTCCATTTAGATCACTTCAGTTCATTTTGGTTAACCTCAAACTATTTTTGAGCATTTACATAATGGGAAAAGACATGTTTGGGTTGAAAACACCTAATCTAAATCCAAATTTATTATTAAAAAAAAAAAAATCTCAAACTCGTAATATGTAAAATCTTAAACGAAGTATTTATTGTTGTTACGTTTTTGTTGAACTAACATTTCAGTCGACTAAATTTTGTATGAACAAAATGATTTTGCATTATTTTGCTGAATCTTTGATAAAGGCAAATGTAAAAATATCTTGTCATTACAATAAAGTTAAATTGGCAAGCCATCTTTCATCTTTTTATGACTGATATATGTGATTAAGCAAATTTGGTTTTTGAACTGTAATTGTTTAGTGGGGACTTGCAAAAGCTAACTTCATTATGACATAAACAAGGAAGACAGGCCAGTGGCTAGTTGTCTTTTGTCGGCACTGCAATAATACACAACAATTTCATCAATAAATCAATGAAAGAACAATAAGCAAGAGGATGAAAATCTAAGAAACGCCCAAGAAAGGCTTATAACAATATACTCCTTTGATTTACCACAAGCTTGCTTTAATCAACACAGCAAAATGAGTTGGTAAGCCAATATGCAGGGTTTGATAACTAGGAGGCTGAAGAATATATCCCTGCTTCTGAAGTCTGAAGTATCAGGTTCTTTTGATAACCATAACAATTATCCAACTGAAGATTAATAGTCCGTTTTAATTGAGGGGGAGTAGTGTAGTGTAGAATGGAATTGGCCCAAAATTAGCCTATCTTCAGCTAACTTTACTCTACTCCTATCCACTCCCTCTCCCTCCCCCTTCAATCAAAACGGACCCTAAAGTTACTGAACATTTAGATCAAAATTATGCTTTCACATTCATTTGTGCCAGCATCAACATATTTCTGCCAGAAACATACAATGACACAATAGAAAGAAAAAACTAAAAAAAGTGGGAAAACAGTTCTTTTTTGCAATACAAATACTCTAATCAGGAAGCCCCAATGACTACTTTGTCTACTAGTCATAGGTTAACTGAGAGAAGCTAATAAGGAATGCAAATCTTGGTGGACCGTGATAGAGGGTATTAGCTGCAAGCTCAGAAGCTGCATGTGTTGGGTGAAAAAAATCCCAGAACAAGTGGTCCTTATGATTCATACAAAGATTTGCTTTCGAGTCACAAATGGATTCTACATTGAACTTCCCCACTACACAGTATGCAGTTTTTACCTCTGTAAAATCTGGAAAAGTTAGAAATCATTAGATTTTAGTAGTCTTATTACTTACTATACTAATTGTAAAAATAAGATGCATTAGTGCTAGGAATCACAGTCTAGAATCTGAACTGGCAATCGGACATATGGGATTAAATAGATTGTCTGCAAAATACCTTGTGATTTAAGCAAAAACTTTTCCTTTACTTGTATAAATGCAAGTTATATTTTTCTACGAGTGAATTGTTCACTGAATGGAAGTGGGTTCTCAATATCATTGTATGTTATCTCGTATACATTTCCTAGTGAGTACTCCATGCCCTCAAATTCTGAGCTGAGCTTGCACAATAGGGAATCAAGCATTGCATGAATAGCTCTTGCGTGGTCATTCAGTTCCTCCAAACATCCCCTGGTAGCATTATAGGTTCTTTGATTATGGAAAAGAACCAATTGGTGGGACACTTATAATGCCAAACTTCCTTGCTCTAACATTGAGTAGAGTGCCAAATTAGCATGATGTCAGTAAAATACCAGGCTAAATTACTGTGTGTGTGTGTGTGTGTGTGTGTGTGAGAGAGAGAGAGAGAGAGAGAGAGAGAGAGAGAGAGAGAGAGATGCCACCTTTAAGTGGTTCTCCTAAGTGAGTCCTAAAGTAAACATGAAATCTTGCGCTTTGATAAAGAACTTTTTGAATGGTAATAACCAAAGATATCATTACTACCAATGCTAATGAAGAACAAAGACTTGGAAAGAAACTTTTCAGTTGCATTGTAGCCATAAGAGAGCTTCGGACTGTGGGAAATTGCTGTATTTGCTCAGCCAAAGGAATGACATTCTTTTGGTATTTTGATAAGGCATAAAATGGAGTATTTTCTTTCCCAAACTTCATGAATGTTAACCGAGAAGAATATAGGAAAGTTCAATCAGAAACATGCATAAAGAGAAATACTTTTTTTTTTTTTAATATAAGACAGCTTTCTTAATGAAATTATGGGCCTTCATGCCCTTGCAGAGACCAGAGAGTACTTTGTGATGCATTTTAGGCTTCCACCATTGATTAGCCATTTAGCCTATTACAAAAAATTCCTCAGAGAGGTAGTGTGGCTGTAAAATGGTTAGTTATGCACACTTGACTTGGGAGTGTGGCTTTCACACTTGACTTGGGAGCCTTCCCCCCTAGGTTTGATAAAGATCAATGTTGATGCAGCTGATAAAGTTACTCTCCTCTCCAAGCTGGAGCCGCTGCACTCCTGTGGACGGTACAGATTGCTGCTAGTGAACAATGGAGCTACGTCCTTTTTGAGGGTGACTCTAAAGGCTGTCTTGATCCCTTAATTTCCAAAGATCTCCCATCTGACTGGTCCATAAGTAATGTAATTAGTAATATTATTAATATCTGTGAGTCCTGTCATAGTTTCAGTTTTCATTGGATCAAGCCAGTATGTGCAACTCTGTGGCTCATACAGCAGCAAAGATTGCCATACGCTCCAACATGTCTTTTTGTTTCAATGATGATAATCTGTCGGCAGATCTTGTCTCTGCTTATAAGGGTAGACTATCCTCCTTTCCCCCTTGTTTAATGTTAATTGAAGATTATCAAAAAAAGAAAAAAAGAATCGTCCTTTCCTTCTAAAGTTTTTTACTTTTTTCACCCGTGACATCTTTATGGTTTTTTTTTTTTTTTTTCCTTTTGTGCTGGTGTAGAAATATTAGATATTAACTATGCTTCACACCTGGCAGCTCAAACCCCGGGTCCCCTGGTGTAAATAATAATTTCTCCCATCCCAAGTCTATTTTTATGCTTGAATATATGGATATAGACTAATCTTTAAATTTAATTTCCTTCACTACCACTATGATGTCAAGGGATATATACAAAAACCAGAATTTATTCTCATTTAATCATGACAAGGACATTATCATTTCTCAACATAACATGGGAATGCTAAGGCTTTTGAAAAGAGAGAGACCTCACCATTGATTGTCCTGTTATGTCAAAAATGCCGGCCCTAGTAGAGGCAAAGTTTTTACCTTTGAAGCTTTGTTTCTTTAGACCAGATGAACTGTTTACAAGAGAAAGAAAGGGTGTGGACTTCTCTTGTAACCCATTAGCTTGACTGACCAACAAACCATCATCAAAAAAGGAAAATGAAAATTTCGATGTCAACCTTTTGGAATAATGCCACTAGCTATTTCATTAGTACGAATGCATGCATTATGCAGAAAATGTTCTGTTTGAAACATCTTGTCTTGTTTTGTAACAAGCACAATAGATTTTAACATGAACTTAGCTTGTGCTAGAATTATACTAACCAAAAAAATCAGCACTGTTAAATCCATTACTGAACCTTCCAGTGGGTCTAGACTAAGGAAGATCAATGCTAATGTAAGGAAAATTGGCTCTTGCCTTACTGCCTGGCAAGAAATTGTTGGTCCCAATATCAGCTGTAGAGTCCCCCAGTATAAAAATGGCTAGTAATGCTGAATCTGCCTTGTTAAAGTCTATAGCAGCCAAGAATAGGAATAGAAGAGGCCATCTCTTTGCCATTAGAAAGTTAGAAATGAAACTTCTCTTTTCAAGTTTTTGTGTTTATCAAAGATATATTGTACGTTTCAAATTCTCAATGCAGTCACAAAGTAGTTTTACAAAGGTACAAGCAAGTGCCAATAAAGCTGTCGTTTTCAACCAAGAATGAATGCTTAAATAAACAAAGCCATTCCTGGGAGGATGGTCCTTGAGATTTTCCAAGGCCAGATTAACCATGATCAAAATCAGCAATTACTGAATGGTCGCTACTTCCTTGTCACTATAATAAATCTGCTTTATTGATTGTTAGGAATTAGGATGACTGATAGCCGAATTATAACACAACACTCCATAATTAGGACCACTAAACTTCTTAAACTTGCCTAGTTTAATTCTGTAAAAGATATCAAGACCAAGTCCAACTATATTTAACGCACACTTGCATCTTTCTTTTGCACCTAATTTTCTGTTTTGCTTCTGATCAAGCATCCTCAACCATCATGGTCAAATATCATAAACCACGTTGATCGATAGCCTTCTTTACTGGCATTCTTTTTGGTCATCATTTGGCCGCATAACTCAGACCGAACCTCTAATCAGTAGATTTTATTAGCTTTCTTTATAAACATGCGGGATGCATGTTTATCATTTTCAAGCTGTGTTACTCAAATCACACCTCTTATAGTCTCTGCATGTATAATATGCATTATGTTCATTCAAGCTTTAATCATTATGTATACCTGACCTTCATTTGAACTTGTCATCTGGACTTCATTTGGTCCACATCCAATTTATATGTTCCAATTCCATCATGATTTCCTTCAAAGTCTTACTTATTTTCTCCAAACCCAAGTCTTCTTCAAGCTTTCACCTTAAGTTTGAGGGCTATGTTAAAGATATCAAGATCCAAATCTAGTCAAGACCCAAGTCCAATTCTACTTGGTCTGTAAACAAAGATATCCTAATTCTACTTGTATACAAGTCTTGTAACATGCGCTTAATATGTAGTCATCAAGAGTTTTCTCCAGTAAATGCCAAGTCAAATCTCTCTCTCTCTCTTACTTCCACTTTATCTCTCTATATTATTTAATTTTCTTCCTATTTTCATAAATGGATGTTGACTAGATTTTTTAGATGACTGAAAGTAAGAAAGCGACATGAACAAAATGATTTTGCATTATTCTGCTGCACCTTTGATAAAGCAAAGGTTAAAATTTCTTGTCATTACTCAAGTGAAAGTGGTTGGCCATCTTTCATCTCTGTATGACTGATATCTGTGAATAAACAAATTTTTGTTTTTGAACTGTAAATCATTTAGTGGGGACATGCAAAAGCAAATTTCCTTGAGACCTAAACAAGGAGGTCAGGCCAGTGGCCGGTTGTCTTTTGTCCTCATTGCAATAATTAAAAAAATCATTTCATTAATAAATAAATCTAAGAAACGCCCAAGAAAGGCTTATAACAATATAATCCTTTGTTTTGCCACAAGCTTGCATTAATAAACACAGCAGAATGAGCTGGTAAACGTTTACAGAGAAAATTCTATCTAGTTTATTCATCAAAACTAGATTGTATCCAATTAAATGCTAAAAAAAATTCTAATACAAGAATTTATTGCTGGATAATTTTACATAATTATAAACCAAGCAAAACTTTGTAGCAAAGAATGCAACCCCAAGTTGAGGTTGATTGTATATAATAGTAATGGTTAATTCATTCTTCTTCAGCTTTTTTGCTTAAAGAGGTCTTGTTTCTCTGCCTGCAGCCTTGCCACAGAGAAGAGCATTCTTTGGAATTGGATATTCATCCCTCATCGACTCAACGGGTGAGTATACGCGGAGATAAAATTGTTGTCCAAGGTATTGCCGAGCCCAAAACTCAGTTCTCACATTCCACATTCCTACATTATCAAGTGCCATGTAAATAGCAGTCCATGACTTGGGATATACCTGTGCCGCCAACAATAAACCATTTAGTACCATAATGTATACATTGGTTAACTTATAATACTATGATTAATGCATTAATTCAGGACACAAGACTAACCTGTGTGGTGGATCGTGAAACTGCATCTCTTAGATTGTACTGTTTTCGACTAGCTGGTGTCCACACTCCTCCATCCATTCTGCATTACAACATTCCAAGGTTAGTACTCTTAAGTGTGCATTAGATAAAGGAAAATATTCAAACTGTAATTAATTTCACTAAAAAAAGAGTTTACAAAACAACAAATGTTGATTAGTAACACATCAACAATATAATAAATACATATTCCAAGTACTTTTTTGTTTTATGTTTCAAAATTGACACATCAGATTGTAAGACTCATAAGGTAAAATTTGTAGTATCACTAGTATCATTTTTAGGTATTGTAAAAGCATACAGTTGACATAGTAAGGTTCAACAGTTATGCACATTCTTACCCAACAACCCAGAACGCGTATCCATCAATGTGCCAGCTCTGAACAATGTTCTCATGGTTTTGAAACACAATCTCAACAAAGGCTCTAAAATCAGCACCCATGACTGATGTGTCAAGGTACATCTTTTTATAAGGGGGACTATCTGAGATGCTTCCAACACGAAAAACGTCTTTTATCTTGAAGTAGTCTGCAATCTTAAGGGGTGTGTCAGCTGGGACAAAAGACACACTATTAACTGCATATCTTTGCTTGCGATCAACTTGAGCAGCAGAGCTCTCTAGTTTGATAGTCCTGGTAATGTTAACTAGACCATAGTGGTATGATCCCTGTGGGTTTGGTCTTGGTCCACTTGCAGTAAGGTTAGTCCTGCAATGCACAAAAATGTACGTACATGTCACATTCATGTGTACAAGTCACTTAAAAATGTTGTGCCATTTCTTCATTGAATTGGATCATATGGCCAGCACGACTAAAAACATGTCACTTAAAAAAATAATATGATATAAACTTAAAATTTGTGTAAAAAAAATTAATTTTTGTATTAAGTGACTTGTTTTTATTAGGTTGGAGTACTACATTAGTAGTACTCTGAGAGTATCTAATAAGATCTTTAAAATTACCTGATTGACCGAGCTTGCTTTATAGACCAATCAATTTGGGTGGTTGGTCCTCCAGGAATTGGGCCGGAAACTGGACGTTTGGAGTTACTGTAGCGAAGGGTTCCTGTGGTGGTGATGACCCGGGTAGAGAATCGGTTTGAGACTGCAATGAAGTAGTCCTGAGCTGGCTGATCAGCTGTGATTAGCACAGAATAAGATTGTCCCACATGGATGTCAAGCTCTGAATAGGTGGTTTGGATTGTGTGAGTGCCCTCAACTTCAACAAGCTTCATCTTGTGTCCCTGAATTCTGAAGTTGAGTGTACTTTGAAGACCCACATTTGAAATCCTAAGCCTGTAAGTTTTTCCTACAACAACAAAAGAATAGTGCCATTCAGTATAAAATAACTAGTGTAAGTTATAACAATAACAGCAATTAAGTATAGTTTCAAAATTTTGAGGTCGACTCTAGATTCTCAATAGACTTATCAGGTTTCGGCTCTATGTATTCTTTTCTATCATTCTATTTTTTTACTCATTTGTTCATTGGACTTGAATCAACTCACTCAAATAATGAAAGAAATACCATAATTCTTGAAAAATTACCTTGTTCAACAGTGAAAGAAGTACCATTTGGTCCTCGACCGTTGATTAGAATGCCACTGGGGGAGGGAAGCCTGTGACCACGATCTAAGACAGCCTTCAAGTTCTGAAATAGTAACATGACAATGAGAATATACCTATTAAAGTACCACTAAATAAATTTAACCAAGCTATGTTACATTTTCACACTAATGCGCTTTAGAGTGACATGAAAATTTTGCATTTAAAACATGCACATTGTTAAATTAACTATACATTAGTATATGAAGTTAAGTCATGCAGCAAAAATTGACAATAAAATTTGTAGAGGAATTAGAGTATTACTGTGTGATTAGCCTTGTACCAATCTCCAATGAGAATAGAGTAATCCCCAGCTGGTTCAGGAAATGGAACAGGAATTCTAGGCCTGCTGAGGATTTTGATGGCTCCAAAGCCACCAGCTGCCTTGTGAAATGCAAGAGATGGGAAGTAGAAGAAGCTACCAATCTGATCTTTCACCTGTAGTGTGTAGGTGAAGTTCTTGCCTGGTGGGATAGGGCATGTGGTTCCATACACTCCATCTTGATAAGAATTTCTTCTGTGCTGAATCCCATTCCTGTTTACATTCTTACAATTTAGTTTGATAACAAAAGTCATCACAACATTCTATAATTGTGATCTACATTTTCAATACAAAAAGTATATGATTAAATTTTTCACAAATATTTACGCTACTATAGATATATTATGATTGATGCATGATAAAACTTGTAGCAACAGTCGGACCATATAAAAATAATGTTCCTTTAATTATGACATGACAGGTTAATAAATGATGAAAAGAATTATTGCTATTTATACTGTTTTGCTATAGGTACACACATGGTCCAATTAGGTGTCCTAATCAAGCATAAAGTGGGCCAATTCACACCCTTTAGGCTTTTTATACAGTTTATTGCATGAGCATGAAGCAGATCACTAGTTTCATGGCAACAATTTAACAAACCCAGAACAATAAGTGGACCCATGTTGGGCCCTTCTTGTCTGAGCCCACTTTTTATTTTTTTCCTTAGCCCCCATGTTCAATGTGAACTAATTCAACAAAGCAATATGAACAAAGATCACAAGACAACTTTTGGAATATCCATCATAAGTGATAAAGACCCACAAATTTTTTTTTTTTTTTGGAGAAAGAAAATATTTGCAATTTGGTATGTCTTATGTGAGGAAATTTTAATATTTATAATTTTATTTTAAAGCTTTCTATAAGGTGGACAAAAAAAAGTTGACACATCTTCTTTAGCCACCAAAGCAACCTACCAATCACATTACATGTTTGACTAATATTGTTCTTCATAAGTGCATGCCAACTGTAAATTTGAATTAGCTAAACATCAAAACAAGACCTAATTTTGCCCCTGCTTTGGGTTTAGAATTAACACAACGCGGAAATATGACCAAAGCTCAGATTAATTGGCAAAAAAAAAATGGTCCACAAAGTCACTTATAAAACTTTATTTTTATTTTTTTTCTTCAAATTGTCAAGTTTTCTTTAACTTAAAAAAAAAAAAATCATACAATTAGCACAAAAGCCAACCCCCTAGAAATGATAAAATACTACCTAGCTTTAGCTTTACTCAAGTGTGTGTCTATATATATATATATATATATATTTTTTTTTTTTTTTTTTCTTTTTTTCTTTCTTATGTGGCTCTTATTAAACAAGATCTGGTTATTTTGGTAATCATTGCATTTGCATGTTATCCCCACATGATAGATTATTACGTGACAGTAACAATAACTAGAAGGCAATCCTCTTTTAAACACAAGAATCCATAACCATACTTAATATGTGATGCAACGAATTGAAATAGTATTAGCCTAACTAATTCTCTAATCATTCTTGGCACACAGAAAGTACATTTTGAAAGGGAAAAGTAAAAAAGCTGGTTACATAAATAATGGTGAATCGTGGAGTAATTTTTTGTATCATAATATAAATGGAAGGAAAATTATACCACTAATTTGTATAATTGTGCACTTGTCTTGCCATTTCCTTTAAAGAAATGTATTAATTGAATTTTATTTCTTGCTAAATATTATTATATTCTTCTAAAAATAAATTATTATATATTAGGACAATATTCTGGATATTGATTACATAAAAGAGAATGATGGACTAATTATTCATATCAAAATTTATTTGGAAGGAAAATTACACCTTATTATTCATATCAAAATTTATTTGGAAGGAAAATATGCACCTAGTCCACTTGCATTTGCTACCATATAAAGAAAAGTATTGTTTGACTTTTATTTCTTGCTAGGTATAATGCTATAGAACAATATTCTGTATCTCTATAGTCTCCGAAATCTGCGCTTTCTTGGTAAATTACTAAGATGAATTGAATGTATGTTCCGATTCAAAACCAAAACAAAATAAAATTTTTTTGTTTTAGCTCAAGAATGTGTAATCAGCGTGTTGAAAAGTGTTCATAAAATAGCAAAAAGTTCGCTTGTGTATCATGACCTATACGATTCCCACTAACCACGTAATGCTGATTAGTAGCAGCAAGAGAAGTTGGAGAGCAAGAAAGACCCAAAAAAAAAACATTTTCCAGAAAAATATTATGAGAAAACAAACAGAGATTTAGAGAATAATTTCTTACCATGACAAAAGGAATGGTTCTGGTAAGCTGTTATGCACATTTATGATTAAATTGTCATTGGTATTAGAAAATATCTCAGGCCCTGGAAATTGGCCATTGATAAGAATTCCCTACCACCAAAAAAAAAAAAAAAAAAGATTAAGTAGGTATGATACATCGAAAAAAAAAGTGTGTATCGTAGAATTCTCTTGAATACTTTATCAAGAACTACAAACCTGTTGACGAACACCGAGGGGGTATATGTCACCATAGGTGACATTCCAGTTGAAGAACCTATAAGGATCTTCAGCACTAACAAGTCCCAAAAGAATAAAGATGGTGTAGAAAATCCATGCAGAAACTCCTGCTAGTTTTAGCAGCATCTTTAGCAGGAGAAGATTGAAGGAGATAGATCAAGACTGTGAAGAAAGACTATGAGAAGAGAAAGAGAGAGACAGATAGAGAGAGAGAGTCTCTCTTTGTGGATTTAAGAATGGTTACAGAATGAGACACTTTAATGTGGCTAGTGATAACTGACCATGACTCCTATGACATATTTAAAGTACCATAGAAGGGAGGGAAGCCCAAAGTGGCAAAGATCAAAAAAGAACAAAAATTAAAGGGCTAAAAAGAAAAGAAAAATTAAATAAAAGTTGGACAATTTGGTGCCGGTTTGAACTCAGGACCAAGAATGAACCATATGATCAATTTTGGCTTGTGGGTCCTCTCTAAAACAGCCAATGAGAGCATGACACCTATGCAAAAAATGGGGTTCTATATTTTTTATTATAATGGTGTTGAATAGTTTGTGGAAAAAAAATAAATAAAAAACTCAATACAAATACAACCGCGTAAAAGCTTTAGCTTGGCTATCTCATTCATGTGCTGGATCATGATAGTGTAAATGCCCGTGATTTCTGACGCGACACACGGTCTTCTCATGTTATGTTGCCTCAATTTTCTTTTCTCACCTCCCAAACACGTAGCCTACCTGCTGAAAGCTTTGATTTGCGGTCTGTTCAATTAATTCATCCAAAGGTTCACATTGATTCTATTGTGGGGTCCATGTCAGATTGAGGGTCAAGATGGAGAAAATGGCCCAACAAAGAATTTATGATGGGAAAATTATGGAAAGCTTAAAATAATATAATTACACGCGGAAACTATAATGATGGATTGGGTGGCTTTGGCTTCTGGGACATTCTCTTATGCTTTTTTGGCTGTTTGACAGAACATTTTTAATTAATCGAGATTGTGCTTTGGATGTTGCTAAGAAAAGACATAGTTGGTGCCGTAATCTAATTACAGATTTTGACTTGATACTTTGCCACAAACAATTTATTTTTTATTAGGAAAGGTTTCAATTTTGCATGGTGTCGACTATGACTTGTATGGAAAGTTAATGAGAGGAAAAAAACTTACACAGTTACATAATATTCTATTCACGACATATATATATATATATATATATATATATATAGAGGGTAAATTATATATTTGATCTCTAATTTTTACACTATATTTTAATTTAATTTTTAATATTTCAATTGTGTTAATTTGGTCTCTAACCTTTTAATGTTATATCAATTTAGTTCACACCGTTATATCTTAGGCTCCGTTTGTTTTGACTGAAAATGATTTTCGGAAATCATTTTCCGGAAAATAAGGCGTTTGGTTGGTATGTAAAATTTGGTCAAACTGAAAATGTTTTCAGTTTGACCGAAAATTCAGCCAAAAACGACTGAAATCATTTTCAGTCATTATTTTCACTTCAAAGCTTTTCCTCCTCTCTCTCACACGCACGAGTCTCTCACACACGCACTGCCTCTGTCAAACCTTCACTGCTCCGACCCACACACTGAGCCAAACGGAACCACCCACACCGACGCACCACGATCCAAGCTCGACGCAGTCAACGCAGCCAAGCTCCGATCCACTCCACACCGATGCAGTTCAAACGATCCAAGCTCCGATCCACTCCACACCGGAAACGAAACAAGCTCCGATCCGCTCCAAGCACTCGACGAAAATCGCTCCGATCCACTCCACGCAGTCGACGAAACAAGTTCCGATCCACAAACAAGCTCTGATCCACTCCACCCACTCGACGAATCAAGCTCCGATCCACTCCATGCACATAACGATCCAAGCTCCGATCTAGTCGACGTTCCGATCTGCACCAACGCACTCGACGCTCACGATCCAAGCTCCGGTTCAGTCGACGCTCACGGTGAGTTTTCTTTTTCCGTTTCTCACTCCGATCCGCTCATTTTTCTCCGATCCACCCTCATTTCTCCGATCCACTCTTTTTCCATTTCTGGCCGACAACCCCATTTCTCCGATCCACAAATCATCACTTCAGTTCTCACTCCGACCCACTGTGATGCTTGTTCATTATTATTATTTTTATTATTATTATATATAAATTTTCTTGGAATATGACTGTAAACTGTGGAATTATTTTATTGTATTTTTTTCTTGATTTGGTTGACTCTGGAATTTTTATTTCCTTGATAATGAGTATTGGGTGTAGTTGATTTGTTCAGTGGGTTGCAAAAATTAGATGTGGGTACCGTTGCTTTGGGTACAAATTTTGTTGATGTAAAAATAGTTGTTGTGGTGAGAGTTGGTTAAGTGGTACAAATTTGATGTGGCTGTTGCTGTTTTGTGAGTTGTGTATTGTGTATTGGAGCTGCTTGTTATGTATTGTGTATTGGAGTTGTGTATTCTGTACTGGAGCTGGTTGTTGTGTATTGTGTATTGGAGTTGTGAATTCTGTATTGGAGCTGGTTGATGTGTATTGTGTATTGGAGTTGTATATTCTGTACTGGAACTGGTTGTTGTATACTGTGTATTGAAGTGGTTGTTGCTGTTACAATTAAACATGCTATTAATTAAATATTGATTTAAGAATTTAATTTTGTTGGTAGTACAATTATACAGAAATGGAATGTTGTGATTTGTTGATAAATATATTGATTGTGAAAATCAGAATATACTGAAAATTTTTGGTACTCGTTATTAATGTGGTTTTGTTGTTTTCTGTAAGTGGCTGTTTTTATTTACTGTGTAATTAATAGCATGCTTGTTTACATACCTCTTAAACGACAATGTTTGTGACTTTTTAGATGAAGAAAAAAACCAAAGCCGCAATTCTTGCCTCGGTTGCATCTGTCCTCCTTGTGGGGGTTACATTGTTAAAGACATTGCGACGTAGACGTAGACAATTGCCTAGGGCGCCTCATGTTAATCATGCAGCTGAGAGAGAGGAATACATAAATAGTATTCTGCATGGAAGTGAGGGTCATTGTGTGAATCAAATTAGGATGAAGCCTATAGCTTTCCACAACTTATGTCACATCCTCACTGAGGGGGAGTACGTATATCCGACTATTCACATGTCTATTACGGAGCAAGTATTCATTTTCTTACACATTATTGGTCATAATGTGAGGTTTCGTGTAATGGGTAGTCGGATCTATAGATCAACTGAGACTATTCATAGATACTTCAAGGTCGTCCTTAGGGGGGTCTTGAAATTATATAGAGCTCTAATAAGACTGCGTGGCGAAGTTACACCCCTAAAGATAAGGAATAGAAGAAGGTTTTACCCATATTTTCAGGTAAATATTCCGACTTGTGTATTTTTGTAAATTGTGAATGAACCAAGTGTAATTTTAAATCATTATGTCTGTCGAAAATTAGGATTGTGTTGGAGCAATAGATGGTACACATGTTCGTGCATCTGTGCCACCTGAAATACAAGGAAGATTTCGTGGTCGCAAAGATGGAACCACGCAAAATGTGTTAGCTGCCATTAGTTTTGATTTAAAGTTCATTTATGTATTGACTGGATGGGAAGGCAGTGCACATGATTCACGTGTGTTAAATGATGCGTTTGCTAGGCCAGGGGGATTTACAATTCCCGAAGGTATTATACGATTACTTCACCTTTTAGGATTATTAGTTTAATAAATATTGTGTGTTTTCCTAAGCATAGTAGTGATTTGGTTTTATTTTTTAATATATGTAGGTAAATATTATCTCGGTGATGCTGGGTATGGTAATAAAAATGGAATATTGTCACCTTATCGGAGGGTGCGATATCACTTGAAAGAGTTTAGTGATCGTCCTCTTGAGAATGCGCAAGAATTGTTCAACCTCCGACACTCTTCATTGAGAACTACCATTGAGCGAGGGTTCGGAGTGTTGAAGAAACGTTTCCGAGTGTTGGATGCAGAACCATTTTGGTCTTTTGAAACCCAAGTGAAAGTGGTGTTAGCATGTTGTGTGGTTCATAATCACATTATGGGTGTTGAACCAAATGACCATATTATGGAAAATGCAATGAACCAAGTAGAGTCCAGTGACCCCCAACGAGAAACACAATCACATCGGGAGTCCATTGAAGACAGTAGACTGTGGAATGCTAAGAGAGATGAGATATGCCAAGCTATGTGGTTTGATTATACTAAGAGTGGAGAGTAGTAACATGTTTAGATTTCTATTATTGTAATATGTGTTTGTTCTTTATGTTTTTTGTAAAGACAATGTATTTATTAGAAACTTCTAGTGGTGTAATGAAAAAGTATTTGCAGCATTACATTGTTATTTTATGGTATTACATTGCCATTTTCAGTGTTAGCATGTTTCATTTTGTTGTGCGCATTTATAAGCGTGGTTGTATGTGTATTGGAGTTGTATTTGAGTTGTTGTTCATATTCCGAGCGTAATTACTAAATGCTACTCTCACTCTACAATTTTCATATGTAGTGATGTCAAAGGGTAAAGAAAAAGTGAGCAGCAAGCAATTCAGGTGGCTGCCGCCTATGCATGAAACAATACTTAGGATACTTGCACAAGAGGCGCATAAGGGCAATAAGCCCTCAAGCACTTTCAAGGCAGGGTCCTTTGCACTTGTTGCAAAGGAGATAACTGCCCAATTTGGGGTCGAGTGCCACCCATCGTATGTAGAGAATCGGATGCGGACTTTAAGGACCATGTGGTCCACTATTCAAACCATTCGGAAGAAGAGTGGTTTTGGTTGGGATGACAACCTCAAAATGATAACATGCGACCCAAAGACTTATCAAGAAGAAGTCATGGTATGGCTTCCAACTATACTTTATGCAACTGTATAATTTCTTTATGCAATTATATAATTTTTTTCTTACTTCAAACTACATTGTTGAATTTTATTAAAATCTTCTACATAGTTGAAAATGTACCCAACCTTTATAAATATATTTAAGTGAAAGGCCACAGTTAACAGAAATTGATGTTTCTAACAATATCACATGACGCACTTATATACTCATTTGCATATATTTAAAGGTCCTAAAAAGATCATTGGATTGTCAATCTAAAGCAGCTTGCTCTAATTTAATCAACCACTAGAAATAATTTATTGATGAAGATTATCATAAAGAATTTAACTTAACTACATATAGGTACAATTGGTATGTGTAATTCTGTTGGTTGAGAAACTCACTTGCAAAAGATCATAAATATTGAATTGAATATTGAATTTATGAGTGAAGTGATTATTACATTGTTATTATACCTTTCTTTCTCCCTTACAGGTGCATAGAAAGCATGCCGAATTTCTGAACAAAAAAATTGACATGTATGATGAACTAGCCATAGTTGTCGGGAAGGACACTGCCACAGGAGGCTTCTCTAAGTCTTATGTGGATCTTGAGCATGAGCCACATGATGCCGATGAAAGTGCTGAATATGTCGCAGACAATGTGGAAGAAGATGTAGTCGAAAAAGGGAAGAATACTGTTGAGTCATCCACAACTGGGTCGGGAATTTCCAAGTCCCGCAAAAGAAAGCATTCAGTTTCTAATGCTGATGAAAGTGTGCTGACTGATCTATCTGATCAGCTGAAGGAAATAGCTGTGGCTTTGAAAGAAATCAACCGCGGCCCAGTTGATTACACAGCTCTTTATAATGAGGTGATGACTATGATGGCAGATGGGTATAGCGAAGATATGCTCGCTACTGCGTTTGACCATCTCTGTGAGAATGAGAAGACAGCACGAGGATTTCTAGCAAAGAATGCTAGGCTGAGGAAGATGTGGTTGGATAGTTTTTTGTTCTCGCAACTTTGAGTATTTGGTTATTTTATGTTGACTATGACCGTAGCTTTAGGAGTTAACTTTTGTTGTAGTACTAGTATTGATGTACCATTGTATTATATATGTAGTCTTTTGTATTGTTGGGAGGATACAATTGCCCAAATCATGTATTTGTATTATTCAGATACCATATGTAGGTATCATTTTTGTACACCATGGAGGTGTAATGGCAAACACCTAAACGATTGATGTGGCTATTTTTATTTGAATATTATGGGTATATTCAAAGGATTATTTTTGATGTTGCAGTGGATGATTAGTTTTGTAGTATTACAGGGTTGTGTAGATAATACAGGTGCTTGAATTTGTAACACATTTCATATTTTCTGTAAAAATGATCCACAAACCAAACACCGGAAATGATTTTTCGTAAAACGATTTCCGTAAGGTATTTTCCGTAAAATGTTTGGACGAATCAAACACTGGAATTGATTTTCCGTAAAACGATTTCCGTAAAATGTTTGGACGAACCAAACACCGGAATTGATTTCCGGAAAACGATTTCCGAGACAGCCAAACAGCGGAAAACATTTTCCTTTTCTGGAAATTAGCATTTCCGGAAAATATGTATTTTCCGGAAATCGTTTTACGGCAACCAAACGCAGCCTTAGATGAAAATTACTAACATAGCAAAGGCTAAAATAAAATTTAAGTTTATTGTTATATCTACGGAAGCTAATTTTTTATTTTGTCCATTAGACACATCAACAATTTTCATCCAAAAAATAACAGTAGGGACGGAATTGACACGGTACTGAAAAGTTAGGGACCAAATTGATACAATTGAAAGGTTAACGATCAAATTGAAATATAGTGTATAAGATAGGGACTAAATTCATAGTTTACCCAAATATATATTTATACTATTATTATTTTTGCTAATTTCACTTTACCTTTTTTTTTTTTTTAAGAGAGTTTATGACGTCCATTCTTTCTAATGATAACTCTTTATTATCAGACCAAGACACCAGTCGATTTTTAGTGTAAATGGAGATTGAATCTAGATTTCTTATTCAATTATTAAAGACTTTACCAATTGAGTTAACTAGAACCCACCACTTTACCCTTAAATTGTAAGTAGATGTAAATTATAACCTTACTAGACGTGCTAAACATGTTAGCGGTAAACATGTTAGCGGCTTCACGGTATAGATGGAAAGCATTCTTCCACACCTTAATTCTATAATTTTATCCAACATTAGTTGAGTTTTTCTTAATATTACCTATTTTGTTCTTCTCAAAAAAAAAAAAAAAGATTATATAATCGAATAATATTCCTCTTAATTGATTGATATGTATAAATGTCTTTTACACTTAACAAATGTCCATCAAAAGATTTATCTCATGGTGGAATGAATATAGCAAGGCCCAAAAGTCCCATTCTGTAGGGCCTTCATGGCCTTATCTCACGAAAAAAGTAGCTCAACATACTCAACTCTTCAAGGGCCCATACATAGTCCAATAATAGCAACCTTCAAACACATGAGCAGGCCCATATGTCATTTGAAGAATAGGCGAAGTATACATAAGACAGTAAGAATAGGCTTAGAGTTCATTGCCATGCATGTGTAGCCAAAAAATACTCCCACCAAAAAAAAAAAAAAAAAAAAGGATTTATGTGGACAAGCCCAAAATGAAAAAACACAATTGCAGAAATACCGACATGGCAAGTGACAACATTGTCTTAGAGAGTCCTTTATGGAGCCTATACATTCTCCAATTAGACCAACCGTAAAACAAGTGGACAGGCCCAATATCATTAGGCAACAGAGGCTAGGAATGTAAAAGTATAGTGGAGCACATGATTGTCACTTTACGATAAAGCCTTGAGCCCACTAAAGCATTAAAAATCAAAACAAACAAACAAAGGCATGAATGGTATTACTCTTATCATTTTTTTTATTTTTTATTTTTGCGTTAAACAGGCTGAATATACAACAACCAATCTATTACAAAAAAGTTTCTTTATCAAAATCTAGCACATTATTCACTACAGGCAATGGTTGATACAAAATAAGGAAGTCAATTAGCTGAATCGCTCTCATTTTAGTAAGCCTATTAGCACATCTATTAGCTTCTCTAAAATTATGAGTCATTATGCAGTTAGGAAATACTCTAATTATATTCCTGCAATCATTCAAAAGGGGTTTTAACATGAGATTAATAGAGGAAGGGTTAGTAAGTAAATGTACAAGCACATCTATTATAACAAAACCAATATATATATAAATAACGAAGGCATGAAAATTTTAGCATATTGCTTGATGTATTTTTTAAGTCACTTTATGCACAACATTTTAAAGCTTAATTTTATTTATTTTTAAATACACCCAATTTATTTTTACAGCCAGATAAAACTAATAAATTTAAACAATCCTCAAAGAAAGGCAAGAGTCTTGTATTTCAATTGATTGACACCTCTTGGTAATTTCAACAAAAACATTTAGTGTTCAAAAAATATATATTTATACTTTTTTTTTTTTGGTTAATTGCACCCTTTTTTTCGTTAATTTCACTTTACCGTTAAAGTGCAATTAGATTATATTATGGAGCAATATTCCTCTAATTGATTGATATGCATAAGTGTCCCTTATACTCACAAAATTTTGTCAATTTTTATCTTATATTTATTTTACGAAAGTATGATTTTTTTTTTTTCTTTTCAAAATCTGGGTACCTCCATCTACACATTTATCTCATAGTGGAATGGATAGAAAGGCCCAAAATTCCCAGTCTGTAGGCTGTCAATCTGTCATGGCCCATAGTAGCTCAGGTTACTCAACCCTTAAAGGGCCCATACACTGTCCAATAATTCCAATTTTTACTACTATAATATCTGCCGACGTTGTACTCACTAAACCACTATCCTAGTGCCATTCGGCCCAAAGTCTATGCGTAAAACAAGCTTGTGCCCTCAGCAATGAACTTTGGGCCATGACATTTTTTTTTATATATAAAAAATATGAATTAAGAAAATTGAGTTTGTAATTTTTTTTTTTTTTTTTTGAGAAGAGAGTTTGGAAACATTTAAGTAAAACATAAATATTATATAACAAAATGAGTATTATAAATAGGTTTTAAAAAACATAAAACTTATTTCAAATGAATTTGTAAAATATCTACACATCACGCGGGAAATTATCTAATGTTCCTAACAATATAACAAACATCCATTATTTCGACATTGATAGATATGATTTCTGTAAATAGTGTATATATATCCAAAAGTGATAGAATAGGATCCGTTTGGTCCTTTACAATGGCAAATAGTGGTTTGTTAATTGGTAGTGCCATCTAGCTCTCCCCCTACCAAAATGGATGTGATATAATATGAGTACTTGGAAACAGAAATTGGTAATTCAACCTATATCTTCTCTGCTATTACTATTGAATTATATGTAAGGGTATATATATGGATTCAAGATACAATCATGAGATTGCTTCATGAGATCATTCATCTTGTGATTGAGATTGCTTGATTCGTGGGATAGAAATCAGAAGGTTGATATGATGCGAAACCTTTGATTAGATGGCTTAATATATTACTTGGTTAATAATAAGAAAATAATTAAATAATTAAATCTTCTGAGAACTATTGGATTGGTGGTATTTAAATATATAATATACCCACATGTGGAATAAATTATAAGAACAAACCAGATGTGTACTTTATAAACTAATCATAATTATTGGTTCTTAAAAAAGTAAAACACCCTAATCATAATTCTTAAACACGTTTATATAGACTACTTGATTTTTTATTAATTGTTCTTTGGTCAACTAAAGAAATATTTACATTTTGATATATACACCATTATATTATATCTATTCTTTGCTTTGGTTACTACAAAATCTTGAGCCTACTCGTTAACCTCCATCATTGACTCGAGAGGTAGATATATACACAATAGAAGTATCTGCCTTTTTATTCTTTGGTGATGATGGTGGTGGTGGTGGTGGTGGTGGTGGTGGTTTTTTTTTTTTTTTTTGTTAAAAAAAAAAGGATAGAGGGGGGCAACTAGTGTGGCTTCCCTACCTGGGCGTAATCATAATAGCATCCTACCCACTCCCAGGCGAGACCTCATACTCTCGATCTGTGAGAAACTCACTTATTATTCTTTTGGATAATTTGAAATGAAGATGGGATATAAAGAGCACCAACACGCAGCTAGTTGTTGAGGCTTGAACCCAAGTCCTGAGACTTGCCAACTCGGTATCTTACCAACTAGGCCACCCGAATGTTGGTGGTGGTGGTGGTGTTACTCTCACGTATATGGTCTTCAATTCATTGTCTTTACACAAATCAAGGAAGTTAAATCTAAATGTGAAACAGAAGCTCTTTATTTTGAGTGAAGTGAAGAGAATCCCATTTCAAAAAGAAGAAGAAGAAAAAAAAAAAAAAAAAAACGAAAAGTAAAGGGACATTTTGGTATTGTTTCTTAGGTTGAATTTTAAAACAACATAAATGTATTAACTACTGCAAGAATCCCCGCATAAAAAAACACACTAATGCAACAATAATATATCTTCTTGAATGACATTTAAGTCCAACAATGTAGTTTATTAGTAAATACAATCACATGGTTATATTTAATGGAAGAATTGAAGATACAACACCAAAAATGTGAAAGAGTTGTAACTAAATTATATAATCTTTTTCTTTAGGGAGCTAACGATAGATTAAAGAGCCATCAAGGTGAAAGGGCACCTAAACTAAAAAAGAAGAGCATAAACTTCTATTGCACAAATTATAAAGTAGTTCTAGAGCAATATTTTGGGCCCTCAACCTCTCATATGAGGGGTGGGTCACACACGTATTATATGTAATTTCCCCTTCTATGGGATATTGTATACTTGCCTCTTTAGTTAACGAAGGAGGCTTGCAAGTAACAACTAACTAGGGGCAACTACACCTGATTTTCAAAAGAAAAAAAAAATTACTTGCAAAAAAGAAATTATATACATAATTATTTTTAAACTAATCTATCTTGACCACCATAAAAGAAAATATTGAATATTTTAACTTGAGAGTCCCAAAAACTTTGGTTCAACAAGAATAATCTTTACCCCACAAATATCCCTAGCCCTTAAACCCAAAAAAAAAAAAAAAAAAGTCCAAATATATAAATACAATAATAGCAAAAATAGCCATAACAACAACAAAAAATGAAAAAAATATATATGTATCATGACTTTTGAGTGAAGTTTGTGGTGTAATTTTGTATTAGAACCTTATTTTCTTTCCTTTGTATGTGTTCTGTATAATATAACTTGTCATATCCTCCCTTAAAGTTACCATGACTTTTTGAGTGAAATTTGTAATGTACTTTTGTATTAGAATCTCATCCCCTCTCCCTTATGTGTGTGTTTTTTTGTCTCTATAAAAAAAAGTTTTTTAAAAATGAGGTAATTGTCTCACATTGCTTAAAAGAGTAAGTTGTGTATAATATAACTTGTCCTATCCTCTCTTAAAGGTTATCATGACTTTGAGTGGAATTCATGATGTGCTTTTGTGTTAGAACATTATTCCTTCTTCCTTGTGTGTGTGTGTTTGTTTCTCCAAGAGAGAGAGAGAGAGAAAAAAAAAAAAAAAACTACAACAAATGAACAAAATGTTCAACAAAAAGCTTATTAAAATAAAATAAAATTGAAGACTCCTAATCATTCAAATTTGTAACTTACTCGGCTCAGCTCGCAGTTTCAGCAAGTATCAATTGTAACTCTCTCTCTCTCTCTCATTTTAACATCATAGTTCTCACTTATCGCTCATTACTCACCAATTCCTTCTCACTTTTTTTTTCTTTTTTTTTTAAGGGGGACTTTTTTTATTTTATTAGTATAAAGAAAATGTAAAACTTAATGTATTTGTGTTTATTTATTTTTTATTTTTTAATGATGCAAATTTATTCAAGTTACCTTTTAATTAAATTTTGTATAATTAAACTTTTTTAATGATTGCCATTCAAAACTAGAGCCCAACTAACCTGAACAAGTTGTAACAGCGCAAAGACTTAGAGCAAATTGATACTTTTTATATGAATCTATATGATTTAATTAAAAAAAAACATAATGTAACAGCATATCATATATATATATATATATATATATATATAAAAGAAAAAGAAAAAAGAAGATAATGTGTTGAAACTAAAAAATACACATTAAAACAAATGTACATCGCCTGGAAATAAGGGTTGACACATACAAAAAAAAAAAAAAAAAAACACTCATGTGAGTCCAATTCCTAGTAAATCAAAGAATACCTATAAACTAGTCTGCCGTTACCTTTATGAAATGGCTTAAATGAGAAAAATAAGGAGCTATAGGAAAGGTGGATGCAGCATTATCAAAAACTAGTTTGCCATTATCCAAAAAAAAAAAGAAAAAGAAAAAAAGAAAAAAAAAAAAAAAGAGATAATGGCTGAAAAGGTGGCCACGGCAGGAACAAAAATAATAATAAAAATTGAAAAGCTGAAAAGTGGGTGATGACATGAACATGTGAAAGAAGTTAGTGGCCTCAAAATTGCTAGCGTAATTCTGCGCACATTTGGTGCGGTGATCACTTCACAAATATAAGTGCTTATAAGGTGTGGGGTAAGGGCTAAGGTTCAAGTTTTCAGGAGTAAACTTTACACTCATATACACTTAGATTATGTTAGAATAGAAATTCTATCTTGTAAAAAAAAAAAAAAAAATGCTAGTGTAGTATTGCACTTTCATTACAGTTTTTGGTTTCTCAATTCCTCTATAAATTAAAAGGGCTTCAGTAGGCAAAGAAAAAAGAAGGGGAGAAGCACACAAGAAGAGAGAAAAAAAGAAAGAAAAGAGACAAACAGAGATAGAGAGCAACAAGCAGAGGAGGAACACACAACATTAACATTAGGTTGGGATTTTATTAGTCCCTTTCTTTTCTAAATCTCTCCCTCTTCCTCTTCTACAAATCTGAATATCTGTTTTGTAAAACAAATAGGGTTAGGTTTCATAAGGAGTTCCTAACTCCATACATGAAGTTTCAGATACGAGTCTCTGACTCATAAATCCGATTTGAACATTATTAAATAAAAATTCTTTCAAGTTTTGGTTCAGTTTTTTCTAAACTAGAATCCTTGACTCTACCAAATAAAAATTCATCAATGAAGTCATTGACTCTACTAAATTAATGGAGTCGTTGACTTTACCACATCAATGGAGTCCTTGACTCTACCAAATTAATGGAGTCCTTGACTCTATCACATTTTAATGGAGTCCTTGACGCTAATTAATTAATGGAGTCCTTGACTCTAACAAACTAATGGAGTCCTCAATTCCACCACATTTCAATGGAGTCCTTGATTCCCAAAATTATTTTAAATAAACTAGGGATTCTAATTTCTTCAAATTCCAACATGACTAATTTTTTGGGGATTCCTAATTTCTTAATCAAGATTAGAGTTAACAATTTACAAAATAAAATGAACATAAAAAAATTGATTTGATTAAATTTTCCAATTCCCAATTCTAAAACATGTTCACAAAAAAATAAAATTGCTTCAAAGGAGTTTTCTTTCCCTTAATTAAATTTGGGAACCTTAATCAAAATATTCATTAAAATTCCTATAAAGAAGCAACTGAAAGAAAATGGAAAATTGCTTGGACATTTAACCTCTCAAAGAGAGAATCCTTTACTCAATTTCCATAAAAGCATGGTCATTGACTTATCCTTGAGATTAAAACCAATTATCTCACTCAAAAGCCAAATTAAGTCGATGCTTGATTAAATACAAAGTGTTTGACTTTAATGTCCATTATTTAAATTGGGCAAAATCAATTTGAGGATTTTAAATCTAAAACCTCAAATTAAGAACTAGGGATTGGCTTGATCCCTGTCAAGGATATGTAAGCAACCTAAATAAATTATGAGGTCCAGCCACAAATAATTAAAAACACATATCTCCCTAAGCGTGAAAATAAAGGAACTTATGTACAAAGATGACGTGGTTGGAATCAAAGGGTCTTCCCTTGAAACAATTGATTGTAATTAAGAGATATATTATCTTGAATGGGCACTACTCACATCAATAAAACTCATTTTAATGGAGTCCTTGACTCTACCATATTTTAACTGAGTCCTTGACTCTAACAAACTAATGGAGTCCTCGACTCCACTACATTTCAATAGAATCCTTAATTCCCAAAATTATTTTAAATAAAGTAGGGATTCTAATTTCTTCAAATTCCAACATGACTAATTTTTTGGGGATTCCTAATTTCTTAATCAAGATTGGAGTTAATAATTTACAAAATAAAATGAACATAAAAAAATTGATTTGAATAAATTTTCCAATTCCCAATTCTAAAACATGTTCACAAAAAAATAAAATTGCTTCAAAGGAGTTTTCTTTCCCTTAATTAAATTTGGGAACCTTAATCAAAATATTCATTAAAATTCCTATAAAGAAGCAACTGAAAGAAAAGGAAAAATTGCTTGGACATTTAACCTTTCAAAGAGAGAATCCTTTACTCAATTTCCATAAAAGCATGGTCATTGACTTATCCTTGAGATTAAAACCAATTATCTCACTCAAAAGCCAAATTAAGTCGATGCTTAATTAAATACAAAGTGTTTGACTTTAATGTCCATTATTTAAATTGGGCAAAATCAATTTGAGGATTTTAAATCTAAAACCTCAAATTAAGAACTAGGGATTGGCTTGATCCCTGTCAAGGATACGTAAGCAACCTAAATAAATTATTAGGTCCAGCCACAAATAATTAAAAACAAATATCTCCCTAAGCGTGAAAATAAAGGAACTTATGTACAAAGACGACGTGGTTGGAATCAAAGGGTCTTCCCTTGAAACAATTGATTGTAATTAAGAGATATATTATCTTGAATGGGCACTACTCACATCAATAAAACTCATTTGAATGGAGTCCTTGACTCTACCATATTTTAACGGAGTCCTTGACTCTAACAAACTAATGGAGTCCTTGACTCCACTACATTTCAATGGAATCCTTAATTCCCAAAATTATTTTAAATAAAGTAGGGATTCTAATTTCTTCAAATTCCAACATGACTAATTTTTTGGGGATTCCTAATCTCTTAATCAAGACTGGAGTTAATAATTTACAAAATAAAATGAACATAAAAAAATTGATTTGAAGAAATTTTCCAATTCCCAAATCCTAAAACATGTTAGCAAAAAAATAAAATTGCTTCAAAGTAGTTTTCTTTCCCTTAATTAAATTTGGGAACCTCAATCAAAATATTCATTAAAATTCCCACAAACAAGCAAATGAAAGAAAAGGGAAAATTGCTTGGACATTCAACTTCTCAAAGAGAGAATCCTTTATTCAATTTCCATAAAGCATGGTCCTTAACTTAGCCTTAAGATTAAAACGAATTATCTCACCCAAAAGCAAAATTAAATCGATGCTTAGTTAAATAAAAGTGTTTGACTTAAATGTCTACATTTAAATTGGGCAAAATCAATTTATAGATTTTAAATCTAAAACCTCAAATTAAGAACTACAAATTGACTTGATCCCCGTCAAGAGTACGTAGTCAACCTAAATAAGTTATTAGATGCAGCCACAAATAAATAAAAACACATATCTCCTTAAACATGAAAATAAATGAACTTATGCACAAAGACGGCGTGGTTGGAATCAAAGGTTTTTCCCTCGGAACAAGGGATTGTAATTAAAAGATATATTATCTTGAGTGGGCAGTACTCACATCAATAAAACTTATTTTTTAATGGAGTCTTTGACTCTATCACATTTTAATGAAGTCCTTGACTCTACCATATTTTAATGGAGTCATTGATTCCCAAAATTATTTTAAATAATGTAGGGATTCTGATTCCTTCAAATTCCAAAATGACTAATTTTTTGGGGATTCCTAATTTCTTAGTTAAGATTGGAGTTAATAATTTACAAAATATAATGAACATAAAAAAAAAAAAAATTATTTGATGAAATTTTCCAATTCCCCCAATCCCTAAAACATGTTCACAAAAAAATAAAATTCGTTCAAAGGAGTTTTCTTTCCTTTAATTAAATTTGGGAACCTCAATCAAAATATTCATTAAAATTCCTACAAAGAAGCAAATGAAATATAAGGGAAAATTGCTTGGACATTCAACTTCTCAAAGAGAGAGTCCTTCATTCAATTTCCATAAAAACTTGGTCCTTGACTTATCCTTGAGATTAAAACCAATTATCTCACCCAAAAGCAAAATTAAGTCGATGCTTAATTAAATACAAAGTGTTTGACTTAAATGTCCATCATTTAAATTGGGCAAAATCAATTTGAGGATTTTAAATCTAAAACCTCAAATTAAGAACTACGAATTGGCTTGATCCTCGTCAAGGGTACTTAGGCAACCTAAATAAATTATTAGGTGCAGCCAAAAATAAATAAAAACACACATCTCTTTAAACAGGAAAATAAATGAACTTATGTACAAAGACGACGTGGTTGGAATCAACGGGTCTTCCCTTGAAACAAGGGATTGTAATTAAGAGATACATTTACTTGAATAGGCACTTCTTACATTAATAAAACTCATATTTTAATGGAGTCATTGACTCTACCACATTTTAATGAAATCCTTGACTCTACCCAATTAATGGAGTCCTTGACTCTAACAAACTAATGGATTCCTCGACTCCACCACATTTCAATGGAGTCCTTGATTCCAAAAATTAATTAAATAAAGTGGGGATTCTAATTCCCTCAAATTCCAACATGACTAATTTTTTAGGGATTCCTAATTTCTTAATTAAGATTGGAGTTAATAATTTACAAAATAAAATGAACATAAAAAAAAAAAAAATGCTTCAAAGGAGTGTTCTTTCCCTTAATTAAATTTGGGAACCTCAATCAAAATATTCATTAGAATTACGACAGAGAAGCAAATGAAAGAATCCTTGATTTAATTTCCATAAAAACATGGTCCTTGACTTATTCTTGAGATTAAATACAAAATGTTTGACTTCAGTGTCCATCATTTAAATTGGGCAAAATCAATTTGAGGATTTTAAATCTAAAACCTCAAATCAAGAACTATGAATTGGCTTGATCCTTGCCAAGGCCCTGTTAAGGGTACGTAGGCAACCTAAATAAGTTATTAGATGCAGCCATAAATAAATAAAAACACATATCTCCTCAAACATGATAATAAATGAACTTATGCACAAAGACCGTGTGGTTGGAATCAAAGGGTCTTCCATCGAAATAAGGGATTGTAATTAAGAGATACATTTTCACAAAAGTATTTTCCATTAGTGAGTTAACGGTAAGACTAAATTGAATGTACGTTAAAAATAACGGGGACCAAAATGTAGGGACCAAATTGATAGTGACCTTAAAATGTAGGGACCAAAATGGTGTTTTCATCTTATTATTATTATATGTACTTAAGGCATGTTTAGTAGACTGTAATAGGCACTATAATGTAATAGTTATTCTTATGGTTTAGTTATTCTTTAGTTTTATTATATTTTTATTATAAGGAACAGTCATTCCTTATGAATAGCTATTCTTCAAAATGAAGAATAACTATTCCTCTTTAAAAGGGTTGTATTAACTATTACTTAGTAAGTGCAATAAGGCACTACTCACATCAATAAAACTCATATTTTAATATAGTCCTTGACTCTACCCAATTAATGAAGTCCTTAATTTTTCCATATTTTAATGGAGTCCTTGACTCTAACAAACTAATGGAGTCCTCGACTCCACCACATTTCAATGGAGTCCTTGATTCCCAAAATTATTTTAAATAAAGTGGGGATTCTAATTCCTTCAAATTCCAACATGACTAATTTTTTGGGGATTCCTAATTTCTTAATTAAGATTGGAGTTAATAATTTACAAAATATAATGAACATAAAAAAAATGATTTGAAGAAATTTTCCAATTCCCCCAATCCCTAAAACATGTTCACAAAAAAATAAAATTCTTTCAAAGGAGTTTTCTTTCCCTTAATTAAATTTGGGAACCTCAATCAAAATGTTCATTAAAATTCCTACAAATAAGAAAATGAAAGAAAAGGGAAAATCGTGTGGACATTCAACTTCTCAAAGAGAGAATCCTTGATTCAATTTCCAAAAAAACATGGTCCTTGACTTATCCCTTAGATTAAAACCAATTATCTCACCCAAAAGCAAAATTAAGTCAATGCTTAATTAAATACAAAATGTTTGACTTAAATGTCCATCATTTAAATTGGGCAAAATCAATTTGAGGATTTTAAATCTAAAACCTCAAATTGAGAACTATGAATTGGCTTGATCCCCGTTAAGGGTACGTACGCAACCTAAATAAATTATTAGGTGCAGCCACAAATAAATAAATACACATATCTCCTTAAATATGAAAATAAATGAACTTATGTACAAAGACGGCTTGGTTGGAATCAAAGGGTCTTCCCTTGAAATAAGGGATTGAAATTAAAAGATACATTACTTGAATGGACACTACTCACATCAATAAAACTCATATTTTTATGGAGTCCCTGACTCTACCACATTTTAATGGAGTCCTTAACTGTTCCATATTTTAATGGAGTCTTTGACTCTAACAAACTAATGGAGTCCTCGACTCCACCACAACTCCACCACATTTCAATGCAGTCCTTGATTCCCAAAATTATTTTAAATAAAATGGGGATTCTAATTCCTTCAAATTACCGCATGACTAATTTTTTGGGGATTCCTAATTTCTTAATTAAGATTGGAGTTAATAATTTACAAAATATAATGAACATAAAAAAAAATGATTTGACGAAATTTTCCAATTCCCAATCCCTAAAACATGTTCACAAAAAAATAAAGTTGTTTCAAAAGATTTTTCTTTCCCTTAATTAAATTTGGGAACCTCAATCAAAATGTTCATTAAAATTCCAAAAAATAAGCAAATGAAAGAAAAGGGAAAATTGTGTGGACATTCAAGTATTCAACTTCTCAAAGAGAGAATTCTTGATTCAATTTCCATAAAAACATGGTCCTTGACTTATCCTTGAGATTAAAACCAATTATCTCACCCAAAAGCAAAATTAAGTCGATGCTTAATTAAATACAAAGTGTTTGACTTAAATGTCGATAATTTAAATTGGGCAAAATCAATTTGAGGATTTTAAATCTAAAACCTCATATTGAGAACTACGAATTGGCTTGATCCCCGTTAGGGGTACGTAAGCTACCTAAATAAATTATTAGGTGTAGCCACAAATAAATAAATACATATATCTCCTTAAATGTGAAAATAAATGAACTTATGTGCAAAGACGGCTTGGTTGGAATCAATGGGTCTTCCCCTGAAACAAAGGATTGTGATTAAAAATACATTTACTTGAATGGACACTACTCACATCAATAAAACTCATATTTTTATGGAGTCCTTGACTCTACCACATTTTAATGAAGTCCTTGACTCTACCCAACCAATGGAGTCCTCGAGTACTCTACCATATTTTAATGGAGTCCTTGACTCTAACAAACTAATGGAGTGCTTGACTCCACTGCATTTCAATTGAATCCCTGATTCCTAAAATTATTTTAAATAAAGTGGGGATTCTAATTCCTTCAAATTCCAGCATGACTAATTTTTTTGAGGATTCCTAATTTCTTAACTAAGATTGGAGATAATAATTTTCAAGATAAATTGAACAGAAAAAAATTGATTTGATGAAATTTTCCAATTCCCAATTCCTAAAACATATTGACTAAAAAATAAAATTACTTCAAAAGAGTTTTCTTTCCCTCAATCAAAATATTCATTAATATTCCTACGAAGAAGCAAATGAAAGAAAAGGGAAAATTACTTGGACATTCAACTTCTCAAAGAGAGAATCATTGATTCAATTTCCATAAAAACATGGTCCTTGACTTATCCTTGAGATTAAAACTAATTATCTCACCCAAAAGCAATATTAAGTCGATGCTTAATTAAATACAAAGTGTTTGACTTAAATGTCCATCATTTAGATTGGGCAAAATCAATTTGAGAATTTTAAATTTAAAACCTCAAATTAAGAATTACGAATTGGCTTGATCCCCGTCAAGGATACGTAGGCAACCTAAATAAATTTTTAGGTGCAGCTACAAATAAATAAAAACACAAATCTCCTTAAACAAGAAAAATAAATAAACTTATGTACAAAGACGATGTGGAATTCATGATATGCTTTTTATTCACTCTTCCTTGTATGTATATGTTTGTTTCTCAAAAAAAAAAAAAAAAAAAAACAAAAACAAAAACAAACAAACAAAAAAAAACAAAACAAAACAAACAACCACAACAAATGAACAAAATGTTCAACAAATATTAAAAATTTAAAAACAAAGACCCCTAATCATTAAAATTCGTAGCTTACTCGGTTCAGCTCGCAATCACAGCAAGTATTAATTGTAACTCTCTCTCTCTCTCTCTGTCTCTCATTTCAGCATCATAGTTCTCACTTTATCACTCACTACTCACCAGTCCCTTTTTGCTTTTTTATTTTATTAGTAGAAAGAAAATGTAAAACTTCATGTATATGAGTTTATTTTATTTATATTTTTTTATGATGCAAATTTATTCAAGTTATCTTTTAATTGAATTTTGTATAGTTTTTTAATGATTACCATTCTTTCTTTTCTTTTTTTTGGTAAACATGATTACCATTCAAAACTAGAGCCCAGCTAACCTCAACAAGTTGTAACAGCACAAAGACTTAGAGCAAATTGATACTCTATATGAATCTATATGATTTAATTAAAAACAAACATAACGTAATAGCATATGGTAAAAAAAGAGATAATGTAATAGCGCATAAATCAAAAAAGATAATGCAATGGCGTATTGTATCGAAAAAAATATAACGTAATGGCGTACAGATCAAGAGGTAAATATAGTTGACCAAAACATCATTAATAAAGAATCAAGTACTCTATAGTCTGTACTAATGATTCTAGATAAATAAAATAAAATACTATAATATATTAAAAGAGTTCAATAATTATGATTGGTTGATTAAGTAGAACTGGTCTTGTTCCAACAGTTGTCATAACACTTCTTCATTTCCTATATATTTCATCCATTTCTAAAGAAGGAAAGCAAGAGATTTACAAACCAAACTACTACTTGCTTCTAAGGGTTCTACACAACATCTTCAACCAAATCTACCAGAAATGTGGACAATTGGATTATGTATTGTAGCAGTACTGGTCATATATTTGAGTTATTGGCTTAACAAATGGAGCAATCCAAAGTGCAATGGAGTCCTCCCTCCAGGTTCCATGGGTCTACCCCTCATTGGAGAGACCCTTCAGTTGATTGTTCCAAGTTACTCTCTAGACCTCCATCCATTTATCACAAAGAAAGCTCAGAAGTACGTAAACATGCCACTAATTGTGTGTCTTTATTATTAATAACTCTTTTTTGGTAACTAGTGTGTGTGTACGTGTTTTTATGGTATATATCACTATACTACGAACGAATGCAAATCTTTTGTGCCACATTTTGTGTATCACTTTATGTTCTACAAATCATTACTTACCATATGTATAACTGCTTTCTATTTTAAACTTCAGTTATTTTACCATATGTATGATTGCTTTCTATTTTAAACTTCAGTTATTTTATAAGAAAAGTAAAATCAAGACATGACAAGTAGTGCTTGGTAAAATATAAAGTGGTACAGAAAAAGTGGTACAAAGAGTGGTATACAAAAAGTGGTACAAAAGACTTGTATTATCTACATATAAGTATGTATTTATATATTTACATATGTATGAATCTCTTGTTAAGTTGTTATTGGCGAGGGGATGAAACAAAAGATAGAATTTATGAATATACTTGTATCTACTTAAGACCAATATAAAATAAAAATATCATCTATGCATATATTGAGTGGTATTTTAATGTAAGAAAACCTTTGATGATATATTCATTATAAGAGTTAGATAGACACTAAATAAAACTTAGATTTATGTTAGAATGTAATTTTCCCAAATTTTTATGATGGAAAAAAAAATATTATATAATTAATTTGAGGTCATATTAGGGGTTTTTATTTTTAGTTTTTATAGTATCACTTTTGAAAGATAGCAACACTGTTCTTATTTTTTCCCCATTGATAGAATTGGAAACTTTTTTTTTTAATGAATTTTGACATATAAAAGAGGTAATAGCGTATTGATTATAAGTCAGATAAAAAAATTAGAAAAAGTATAGCGATACAACATTTTGAACTAGTTGATTGTGAATAGTGAAAATTAAAGTGATGTCAGTGTTAAGTTTATGGGAAATTGATTATTTACCACTTACATTTTGCTATTTCAACAAGTTGTGAAAAAGTGTTGTTCATAAGAAAAATGAAAAAAAAAAAAAAATATATATATATATATATATATATATATATATATATATATATTAATAAGATATGCATAAAAAAATCCACAAAAATCTGCTAGCTCGCCTTTGTCTAGGAGGTCCCTACACTAATCAAGCAAAATATGCTTTGGGCAACTTTGTCATGTCAGGTCCAACTATCATTAATAGCCCCCTTCAAATAGCATTTATCGTAAAGAATAAGCATTTTGATCAAATAAACACCTACTGTCATTAATGTTATTAAGTTAGCGATTGTCCCAAAAGTTTAAACCATAAAAAAATGATAAATTTATTAATTTAATCTAACAAATGTAATGCTTCTTTTTTTCCCCTTTCAGATTTGGGTCATTATTTCGAACTAGTGTGGCTGGTTCACCCATAGTAGTATCAATAGATCCTGAATTCAACCATTATATCGTTAAACAAGAAGGAAGATTAGTTGAATTGTGGTACATGGATTCATTTTCCAAGCTTTTAGCGATGGAAGGTGAAAATAAGACAAATGCAATTGGTGTTGTCCACAAGTACATAAGAAGTATCGCATTGAATCACTTTGGTGTTGATCCACTTAAGGAAAAGTTGCTTCCTCAAATTGAAGAATTTGTTAACAAAACCCTACAAACATGGTCAAGTCATCCTTTAGTTGAAATGAAACATGAAGCATCAGTGGTAATTTTCAATTTTTCCTTAATATAGACTCATATACTCAATGAGCATTGTTAAGATATAATATTTTTCACAACAAATTTCTCACCCACTCGTTTGGCAGGTTATTATTGATTCTTGTATGGGCCTACCATTGACACTACATTATTATTCATCATTAATAACTTGACATTTAAGATAGTTGTGAATTTTGTTGTGACTATAGACTTATTGTTACTTGATAGTGTAAAATTTACTGTTGTTCAAGTTATGACAAATCTAAGTTTCTTGTAAATTGCAGATGATTTTTGATTTCACTGCAAAGCTATTCATTAGTTATGATGCTGAAAATTCACCTATGAAAATGAGCGAGAAGTTCACTAATATCCTAGAAGGTTTGATGTCATTTCCCTTGAATATCCCTGGTACTACATACCATAAATGTTTAAAGGTAATCAAAATAATGAGAAAGTACAAACTTATCCGAAAAATATTCATTTGAAATAACTTAGATTCATTAATTTAAATTTCACTTTTCATTTTTTAGGACCGAAATGAAGCATTGAGTATGTTGAGGAAAATATTTAAAGAGAGAATCAATTCACCAAAAAGACATTTTGAAGATTTGCTTGATCAAGCTATAAATGACATGGATAAGGAGAAATTCTTATCAGAAGACCTCATCATCAATGTGGTTTATGGGCTCTTATTCGCTAGCTTTGAGTCCATTTCAGCAGCATTATCGTTAACTCTCAAATTACTTGCCGAGCATCCTGCAGTTTTACAAGAGTTGACGGTACGTAAATGTACAAGAACATTTTTTTAGCACACCGCACACAACACTGATCATGTATTATTTGTTAGCATCTTGCAGTTTTACAAGACTTGTAACCTAACACTGATCGTGTATCATTTGTTAGGATGAGCATGAGGCAATTCTTAAGAATAGAGAGAGTCCAAATTCCATGCTCACATGGGATGAATATAAGTCGATGACCTTCACTCATCAAGTTAGTTCTACAATCTCTGCATGTTCTTATCTCTCTTCAAGGCGTTTGATGATTCTAGTTATCGCATAAACTCAAATATTTTGTTGTGTGGAAATTATAGGTAATCAATGAAGCTCTTAGGATGGGAAGTGTTGCTCCTGGGTTACTACGAAAAGCATTGAAAGATATTGAATTTAAAGGTATGTTCTCACATGCATATACTCGGTTCAATGTCTTCATATATATCCAGTTGAAGTGTAAATGATTGGCCAAGTGCGTACCAGGATATACAATTCCAGCTGGTTGGACCATTATGCTTGTGAATTCTGCTATTCAATTAAACCCAAACACATACAAGGATCCACTTGCTTTCAATCCATGGCGTTGGAAGGTATGTATAGTTGGAGCCTTATTCAATGAAATAGATGATCCAACCACTTATAAGAGACTTGTTTTCCCTCATATTATTGTTGTTTATTCATGACAATTTCCTTGACAACATTTTTATAAATGCAACAGGATCTTGACTCATTGTTTGTATCTAAGAATTTCACGCCTTTTGGAGGAGGAATTAGACAATGTGTTGGAGCAGAGTATAGTAAAACGTTCTTGGCTACCTTCCTCCATGTTTTGGTCACCAAATATAGGTAATGTGTTCCCCTTTACGATCTAACATAATGTTTGCTACCGGGTTTGTCATGGGATAAAAGAAACCTCTCAATTGAAATTGATCTATTTCATGATTCAAATCAAACACTACAAAATTAAAGAATTATTTATTTATTTTTATAATTCAATTGTCGAGAAACGTGAGATTTGAACCTTGGACATTACTATTAAAAATACTAGAAAAGGTGCTTATTAAGGTACAACTAAATAAAATCTTACCACACGGTAAATAAAATCTTAATTATAATATGGAGAAATTTAAGATGCAACTAATATGCAATATCTTACCGCACTAAACCTCTGTACAATTTTTTTTTCTTTTAATAGGTGGACAAAGGTCAAGGGTGGAACCATTGTTCGAAATCCTATTCTCGGATTTACAGATGGCCTTCACATTAAATTTTCTGCAATAAGTAATTAAAATACATTTTTATTTCATGCAAAATAATAGATATTTCTATATTGAAATAAGATGTTTCAATTTGCCAAAAATAATTGGATACTTATTATCCAAATGTAAGTATATGTTTTCTTGACTCATTGTATATGTGTTTTAGGGCTTTGATTGTGTCACATCCAATAATACATCATCTAATAAACATGCCCACTAGGTGTGAAAGTGTGGTATTTGTGTGAAACATTATATAATCTAGCATGTGAAATAATAATTTTCCTTTAATTTATGTAACCTCTCTCTCTCTCTCTCTCTCTCTCTCTCTCTCTCTCTCTCTCTCTCTCTCTCTCTCTCTCTCTCTCTCTCTCTCTCTCAGTATACTATTAGCAATTAATGTTTTTGATGTGTGTGTGTCTGAGACAGGAAACATGTGCTAGTTTTAAGCCATATCAACATCTCAATGTGAATACATTGTTAAAGTTTGTTCAATCTATGTTTTACTAACAATTCATTTAAATAGAATGTTTTTGTTTTTATTTTTTTGCTAATACAATAGATTTTTGACCAATGACATTCACTAACTAGTTTGAAGACAAGAGACTTTAACAATATAACTAATTGGTTTTTGTTCAATTTATATTTTGATGACAATTGATTTAAATGGAATGGGAATTATATTAAGACAAAGATTTAAAAAAGAAAATATTTTTCGTTTAAATAACTCAAAAGAATACCAAATATTTTTTCTAAAATAAAAAAATACAAAATAATTGGACAACTTATTGAAATGTACCAATATTGTCTTGTCTGATTTTACATTTATTTCATTCTATCTCTCTAAAACTTTCATGTTTGCCCTATTTTTTATTTGAGCGTGAGGAAGCATGTTTTGCTATGACCTACGTGTATATTTTTTAAGTTGGAAATAGCTTAGGTCTTGTACATAGGAGCACTGGACCCATTGAGATACTGATACATGTTAACATGCCAATTGATCTTGAACTCATGTGCACTGGGCCTAATCCTTATCCATTTTAAGCCATATCAAAACTTCTCAATTCAAATAACTTATTAAAGTTTGTTGAATTCACATTCCACTAAGAGTTCATTTGGATTGAATGGAATTCGAGGTTAATGGATGGGATTGTCATTGTGATTTAATGGGTTTAGTGAAAGTAAGTGCTTTTGGGTGGGCTTATTTTTGAGAAAGAGTGAGAGAGAAGGGACATTTGGCGAGAGGGCATAGATGGCTTCGACAAAGTGATGAGGAAATTGGGTCTTTTTGAGGTTTAATGAGAGATTTTTTTTAAATAAAAAAAGTAATTTTAAGTGAGACTTTTTAGATTTATTAACTTGTATTCCAGCTAATTTGGTATAATCGGTAAAGTTTTTGATCTAAAGATAAAAAACAATCATAATATAATGGATGTTGTACACTCCAACCCACACACACACACACACACACACACACACACACACACACATATATATATATATATATATATATATATCTATCTCATTGCAGCACAATGATATTGGGCCTGTCCCCTTGTTTTAGGATTGGCCTTAAATGTTGTGTTAGAAAACATTGCCACTTGCCATGTTGGTATTTTTATTTATTTATTTTTTGGGCTTGTAAAGGGAAAGATAAAACAATACAGGACAAATTTGCATCCTAATTGTAATTGGAGGCTTATCTCTTTTGGGTTCAATAGGGGCTTTAATCCAAAATACCCAACTGGGGTGGCAATTGGGTGGGTTGGGTCCTAAATGAGTGGGATATATAATAACCCATTTATTACCTATTTAAATTTATATTATTTACCTATTACCTACCCAACCCATTTAATAACCAACCCACCCATTTAACCCATTAAATTCAAAAACTTGAAATTTCCTATCTCTCTCTAGTTTCTTAGTATCCAAGAAAAATTAAAAAAAAAAAAAAAAAAAATCAACAACTTAAAATTTCTCATTCTCATGCAAAAAAACCAAAATAATTAAATTTAACACAATAATACATCAAATAGTGAGTTTTAAGAGAGAAAAAAAAAAAAAAAAAAACTATAATCTTTGTTTTACAATTTGCTAAAGTAAGCAAAAATTAAAAATTAAAACAAAAAATAGCATGAAAAATACTCAAAGTGAAGAACATCTTCCTCCATACCATTTCTTATATTTTCTTTTCTAATCCTAAGTTTTCTTGGAAGCCAAACACAACTTTTACAAAACAAAAAGAAAATTTTCAAATAAGAATTTTGCAAAGTCGAACAAATCTGTCTTGCCCTTGTTTTGCAATAGAGGACAATCTTTCTTCCAATGCCCATTTTTGTGACAATAGGCACCCTCATCTTTTTCATGTTTCTTATCATTAGACATACCGTTAACAATCAAAGCCTTAGTCATCACGTCTCTTTGAGCTTGCTTATCTTTCTTATGATACTCATAATTAATCAAAACATTGGACACATCATCATACTTAATCTCATCCTTTCCATACAACAATGTGGTAATTAGATGATCATAATTATCAGGCAATGAATTCAATAACGAGAGCTTTATCCTCACTGCTAATATCAACTTCCAAATAATTCAAGTGCTTAGACATAGAAATACTTGCGCAATATTGGAAACGAAAGAGCTTCTTCTTCAAGTAGAGACGATTCTCCACACTCTTGGTCATATACTTGTCCTCTAATTTCTTTCAAATCTCTTTAGCCTTCGTCTCCCTCATAACAAAATATTTTTAATTCTTGGCCAAACACAAACGAATAGTGCCACAAGCTTGTCTATAAATCTTTTCCCAATCCTTGTCTGACATCCCTTCAGGTTTGTCTTCCAATGTAATATCCAACTCTTGTTGGACCAATACATTCATAATTTTGCATTGCCACATGCCAAAGTTATTTGTTCCATCAAATTTCTCTACTTCAAATTTATTATTAGAAACCATCGTCCTAACCGCCAAAGGTTTTGCAGAAGACTCTGCCAAAGCTTTTCAAGAGGAATCCGAGGAAGATTTTGTAGAGGAATTATAGGGCCACCTGACATCTTTCTCCCTAATAATCAGATCCACAAACTAATCACCAAAATCTCCAAAGAGAACAAATCCAAACGTCTTGGTAGTGAACCTTGGCTTTGATAAGAATTTGTTGTAAAATAGCAAAAGCTCAAATTTACCAAGATTGATTGTGAAAATATTTTATGCTTAACACAATTAATAGGAATGAAGAAAATTAATCCAAAAGAAAATAGACACAAAACACCAAGAATTACATGGTTCAGCAATAGCCTACATCCACGGGCGATGACGAACAACTTTCACTATAACAAATTTGGGATCATACAAATTGGTGTAGAGGCACTCTCACAAACCCAAATCCCAAATACACCTAAATAGCTCTCTCTCACAAATATCAAAGAACCAAACAAGAGAAAGCCTCTTTTTCTCACACACTCTCAAACAAGGTTGTCAAAATCGGGATCCTACGTAGGATAGTGAGAGGTAGGTGGGATCATGGATCGTAGGATCAGATCGTAGATTGTAAAATCCTTTATTATTTGGGAGAAAAAACACATTGGTATGTTAAATAATCACATAAATTATATACATCACTACATCCTTTATAAGCATCATTTAAAGAGGCCAAAAGTCTCCCAATGAGACACTCTATTGGGGTGTTATTTTTCATTTGTGTCCAATTGACACTTTATCTCTCTACATTAGAATATAAAAACTTTGTCTATTGGGATGTTATTTTTCATTTTGGTCTAATTGAGCTTTTTGTCAAGTTAAAGAAGATTACAAGAAACTACAATCATTTGGGATCGTCAAAATCATACAATACTATCGATCCTGAACGATTGCAAAGATCTTTGAAAGATCTGGCCGATTACAAGAAACTTTGTCTATTAGGATCTTTGCAATTTTATGAGAATCATGCTATCGATAGTATGATTACAAGAAATTAGGATCGATAGTTTGAAACTAGGATCAAACTATCAGGATCGATAGTTTGAAACTAGGATCGATAGTTTGTCTATTAGATCGATTGTAAAATTGCAAAGATCCTATTAGACAAAGATTCTTGTAATCGTTCAGGATCGATAGTATTGTACAATTCTACGATCTTGAAAGATCTTCAATACTATCCATGGATCGTTTTGAGTAGATGAGATCGTAAAATTGTAGGATCATAGGATCCAAATCGGGATTTTGACAACCATGCTCTCAAATATGCCACAATAACACTATGCTTATATAGGAGACTTGAGTTGGGTAGCATATTCAAAATCAAGAAGGATTAGACTTCTTTTCCATGCACAAAAGAGAATCACTCTTATACCAAATAGAACTCAAAATCAAGTGGTAGACAAGACTTATAATAGAGCTTGATAACTTTAAATAACAATAATCCAAAAAGAATAAAATTCTTTTTTTATCCAAATCCAACAAGGAGTCGAACCCCTAATTCAAGTCATATTCTATAGTTGGAAATTTCAATTCTTTAATTTTAATGGGTTATTGTTTATTAAATGGGTTGGGTGGGTAATGGGTAAATAATATAAATTTAAATGGGTAATAAATGGGTTAATGGGTAATTATATACCCGACTCATTAAGGACCCAACCCACCCAATTGCCACCCCTAATTGGGTACTTTGGATTAAAGCCCCTATTGAATGAAAAGGAGATAAGCCTCCAATTACAATTAGGATGCAAATATGTCCCCATTGTTTTACCTTTGCTTTTACAAACCCAAATAATAATACTAATAATAATAATAATAATAATGATAATTATTGAAATACCAACATGGCAAGTGGCAACTTTTCTAAGAAAAGTTGTGAAAAGTTTTATTTATTTACCTTCTTTTAAGTTGGAAAACTTGAGGTCTACTATGAAGGCATGAAAATTTAAGCTTATTAGTTGACGTATTTTTAAAGTCACTTTATGTAAAATATGTTAAAGCTTAATTTTATTTATTTTTAAATACACTCAACTTATTTTTCCAGCTGGATAAAACTAATACATTTAAATAATTTTTAAAGCAAGCCAAGAATCTTGTATCTCAATTAATTGACATCTCTTGATATTTTTAAGAAAGACATCCAGTTCAAATCTCTTATCAAATTATCAACAACAAAATTCCTCTAAGTAAATGATTTCATATATATGTGTGTGTTATTTATTCTTGTTACCTTTCTTTAGAAATAATTTTAGGCCAAGAGCCTTGAATTAATTGGGCACCTTTTGGTGCTAGTGTGAGTAGAAACTAGCTTTTATATTACTTGAAATGATATGAAATTATCAAATGCAATTATTTGACCTAAAGGGTAAGGTTCAAGGTTCTGTAACACCTAACTTAATAGGATGTTTTGAGAAATGCATAAATTAACAATGTGAACAAGGAAGCAACCTAAATTATGAAGCCTAAATTAACAAGCCTAAGAACTAAAGTACAGTAAACATCCTACAATTAAGAACTAAAGTACAAACTCAAAATATAAAGCCTATTTGAAGCCAACAGATTATCTACAGACTATTTTTTTTTGGGGATAAACACACATAGATATATTATTAGGATATTAATATCCAGATACATCTTGGATAAGAGCTTGCTGAATACAGCAAAGAGTCTCTTCAATCCAAATTACATCATTAACAAGGCTTAGAGCTTGTCTTGCTAGAATGTGGGCTAGCTGATTGCCATTTCTTCTCACATGAGAATAATGGACTACACCAAGAATTGATCCTAAAGCATGAATTCCTTCCACAACAGCAGCAACTGAGGTAGGAGGTTCTGTAACTCGCTTAAGGGCATTGGAAATAATCAAAGAATCCCCTTCCAACGCCCCATTCATTAGCCCCAAATGTCTTGCCAATAACATACCAGCTTCATAGGCTTTTGCTTCAACTTCAAGAACCCCCAATTGAGCTCTAATATTTGTGCATAATGCAGCCAATATTTGGCCTCTGTGATCTCTAATTACTACCCCAATTCCAGCCAACTTCTTTGTGCGAGAAAAGGCCCCATCTACATTGATTTTACATAAACCCAATGAAGGAGGAATCCAGGCCGAAGGCATAGCAACAACATCTCTATCAACTGGCTGCTGCATTAAATCTGAACCGGCAACTACAACTCTTTCCATGGGCTGCTGCAACATATTAGAAACAACATCTCTATCAACAGGCTGCTGCATTAAATCCGAACCAGCAACTACTACTCTTTCCACGGGCTGCTGCAATATATTAGAAACCACACCTCTGTCATCAAGCTGCTGCAAAAAATCTGAACCAGCAACTACTTCTCTGTCCACGGGCTGCTGCACTATATCAAAACCAACCATTTCGTACATTTCAATTGCAGATCAATATTCCTGAAGGTAACTTGCTGCCCACCGAGCTATCTCCATTCCATTTTTGGCTTCACCTCCATGATAAACCTCATTCCTATGACACCATAATGCCCAAGCTATCATAACCACTTGTGAACACTTCTTGTCCCCAGCAACTTTAGTCATCATTTCAATCCATAAAAGGTCCTGCAAAGAGTTAATATTAGTATCCAGAGGCAGCAAATGTATTTTTGAACCAGCCCAAGCCTCTTGTGCTCTCGAACAATCCCAAAAAATGTGGCCATTCATTTCTGCCTCACCCTGACAGCGCACACACACATCTTCAGCTATAACATTACGTCTCTTCAATTTGGCCTTTGTTGGTAAAATATCGCGACAAGCACGCCAACAAAAATGTAGAACCTTATGAGGAATAGGCAATGATCAAACTTTCTTCCAAAATTCAAACTACCATTAGAAGTAGTACTGAAAGTTCATATAGTGTATAAAACACTATGAACGTTTAGACCCCCAATAACAAAATTACCAATTCAAGTTTTATGACAAACAATAAGTGTGTGGAAAATGAACACAAGCTATAAACAGAATTGGTAAACAATCTAAGCCAATTAAAATCACATCCATAGTAGAAAATAAAAGGCAAAGATTAAGAGAAGAGAGATGCAAACACAAGGACAACACAACGATTTGTTATCGAAGAGGAAATTGAAGCTCTCGGCGTAAAACCTCTCCGCCACCCTCTAAGCGGTAAGTAATCCACTAGAAAATGTAGTTGGAATACATGAACAACAATAGACCCTCCAATCCTAAACTACCCAATGTACCTAAGTCCTCCAAGCTTCTTGCTCCAACGAGATTGCGCTGAGCCTATTTTTTTTCTAGCTTCCTAGATTCCGCTACTTGACCATAGCATTAATCAATGTGAAATTGGTTCCTTCCTAACTGCTTCCCAAAGCACCAAATAGCCCTCTCACAGAAATGGATATGGTGAGAAAAGGTTTTAGTAATAAGCCTCTTAAGGATTTAACAATGGAGAGGAAGAGAGTTGAGGAATTTGAAGAGTCTCTTAATGAAGATTGTGGATGAATCAATCTTGTTTTTCTCTAGGGTTTCTCTCTCAAAATTTTCTCTGGAAGCTCTCTTTCTTTCGTGGGTAAAAGGGGTATTTATACTGGGGTGAGAATGGAATGTGAAGAGTCAGGTTTTTTCAAAACAGGGCTGGCTCGTAGCTTGGCCTCGCGGTAACTGAACGGCCAGTTGTCCTATTTTGTCCTGTAGTGCTCTAGTTGGCACGACGCTTCAACTTCTGGCATGCTTGGCACGTGTACTTCCTTTGGCGGCTTGCAGCCGCGAGTTACCCGCGAGATCCAGTCGCGAGTCCCTGTTTTTCTTGCACACTCTTGAGCTAATCTTCACACACTCTCTCACTCACTACCCTTACAAGAATCCCACCTAAATACAAGGTTACAAATTGTTGAAATACAATCAAATTTGGCATGAAATAAAGCCAACAAGATGATTGATTAAATTCAACCTTACAAGTACCATGGTTCCTTCATTTGAACAAAGTAACCGCTAATTCATATGCACTCCCAACAGTAAATTTTCCATTGTTAGTTTCAGCCCAAACCAATTTGTTCGGCCATAATGCAGAACTCAAAGGAATACTTTTAATTAAATTAGCTTCATGATCAATAAAAAGACTATCAATTACCTCATTCTTCCACCTAGCAGTACTTGAATCAATTAAATCGGCAACCATTGTATCACCACTCAGAAACATCATCTACAGACTATTTGATACAAAGAGAAATGATATTCTAGATTTTTGTGTTTGATTGTATGCCATTCCTATTGAATGATCATTTCTATTTTTTTTACACTTGAGGCTTTTGACAATTAATCTTGTCCCTTCTATCACGCATCATGTTTTAATTGCATTTGTTTCCATAAACTTTGGTTGAGAATCCTCTTGTAATTGCCTCGTGGTAATCGTTGCCTTTCCCAAGCTTCTAATGTGTTCTCACTTAAGAAAAACCGTTGGAAGTGACAACTTATCTTTGGTCTCCAATGGGTTAATGTCATTTGTCTTTCTTTTGGGCTTCAATCTATTGTTTAGTTACTAATGACATGGTAGCCTTGTTGGCATTCATTTTCCGCATGACCACTTCTTGTCTTGCCATGTTTTAAACTTATAAATTAATTATTTGACCCAATAGTGTTTATAACATATATGTCCAGAGTTCAAATCTTCTTTTACCAACTATTATTATATTATTAAAAAAAACATTATTTTATTTATTGACTTGATGAATCACATAGATCAATTAAAAAAAAAACGGAGCACGTACAATGAGGCTTTTTTTTTTTTTTTTTGGTGTAGTCTTTTAATTTTCTATTCATCACTATTTGAGATTTAAGTGTATATTTAATCCTAATTGATGTATTGATTTGATGATAAAGAGCTATTATCAGGAACATACGTCATAGGTTGAAATTCTCTAAAAAAAAAGTGTATGTTTAATCATATTGTGCATTTGAGGTGAAAAAAAAAAAACCAAATTAAATGTAGTGAGAATAGGGAGCAAGGGAAGCTTAAAATTAAAAAGAAAAGGTAAGTCTTGATAGAGCGCGTAGAAAATAAAATAAAATAAAAATGTGAGTGATTGAAGGAATATAGGAAAGTTGGGGCAATTCAATTTTCTAAATATTGAGTTTGAAAACCAACGGGAAGTTGTCCTATTTTGTAGGTTATGTTTTAAGTGGGAGTTAAAGTTTAGGAGTTTTTAAATCAACAATTTTACATATATGACCCTATTATTTAAGCCTTAAAAAATGGTAAATTTAAGAGTATTTTGAGCATCAAAATTGTCTTCCTCTTGTTTATAAGACAAAATTTAAATATGCATCTACCCATGGTAATTATTCTCTGTCGTCATCGTCAAAATGCTTATATGACTTGAAAATTAATTAATCCCTCAATTCTCTTTTTACAATAATCATCTTCTACATTTTACATATGATCCATAGCCTACAGTGAGAGTGGGTATCACACAAATCATATACAGCAAGTCATGGCCTTCCCTCTAGAGGCTCCTGGACCAACATTTTACTCACCAAAGTCACTATCTCAGCTGACCCCAAAGTTCATTACCACGTGTGGCCACAAATCACTCCCACAAAATTACGTGGACAAGGCCAAAAAATATAAAAACATAATCACACAAAATATACCAAGATGGCTAAATTGTCCTACACAAAATACAAACCATGATATTGGATGTGGTTCCTTATCCCCATAGATTACATTTACACTGCACCCACCATTGACAACTCAGTCCCCTTCTCTAAACTCTTCCATCTCTACCCACCAAAACCCCATAACCAAGAAGCTCACAAACTATGGATTCTCTACCATTGAACCAATCTCTCTCTCACCTCAAACTCTCTCCCAAACTCTTTACTTTCCCTTCTTCTTTTCCTTCCCAACAATCTCTCCCCCTCAAACCAAACCATAATAACCCCACTAGTTTCACTCTATTTGCTACCCAAAACCAAGAAAAACAATTCCAAGAAACACAAAAAAAAACTTCCCAAAAACAACAACTTCGAAAATTATAATGAAGATGAGTCCTATGGTGAAGTGAGCAAAATCATAGGAAGTAGAGCAGTTTCGCAACGTGGGTCCTACGGGATGGAGTACTTGATAGAGTGGAAAGACGGTCATGCCCCTTCGTGGGTCCCATCCAATTACGTGGCAAAAGATGTATTAGCCGAGTACGAAACGCCAAGGTGGAACGCAGCCAAGAAAGCCGATGACTCGGCTCTTAGCCGCCGACGAAGATTTTTGCGACGTGGACGCTATGGACTCGGAGGGACGCACGACTCATATCTTTGTATCTGGGCTCGGCTCGGCTCTGAGCCGTGTGTAAAGCTCTTAGTCGAAGTCGGCTCGAACCTTGACCACAAAGACAGCAGCGGTGGCTTAGTGCTTGTTTGGACGAAGAGAGTTTTAAGTGATATCATCCTGTTTTCATAACTCATGATCCAAAATTGGTGGGGTCCATAGAAGATCACTTGTTTGGACTCTATGACTCATGATCCGTGATTCAGTTTCCATCACTCAATTTTCTGATTTTTGAGTTATGAGTTATGGAAACTGAAAACACATTTTAGCTGTTTTCAGTTTTCATAACTCATAACTCAATGACATTTTTGTAATTATACACACATGGAGGGACCCACAGCTGCAACTTTTGACCTTTGACTCTTTTTTTTTTTTTCATTGGTTGGTCTTCCGTTCTTTTTTTTTTTTTTTTTTCTTCACTGATTCTTTCTTCAGTTCTTCATCTCTCTCTTTTTTTTTTTTCGCTGTTCAGTTCATCCTTTTTTTTTTCCTGGGTTTGGTCTTTTTTTTCTCTTCACTGATTCTTTCTTCAGTTCTTCGTCTCTCTCTTTTTTTTTTTTTCACAGTTCGGTCTTTAGTTCATCCCTTTTTTTTTTTTTTTTTTTTTTTTTTTTTTTTTTCTGGGTTCAGTGAGTTTGGTTTTTTTTTTAATTATTCTTTTTTCTTACTGGGTTCGGTGAATTTAGCTACTGGGGGTTGAAGGAAAAAAAAAAAAAGAAGGTAAAAGCTGCACAAGGTACAAGTATGGGGCCCGCAAATAATTGAAAAATATTAAGTGATGACAAGTGAGTGATGGTGCCAAACAGGGTGGGGTGTTTTAAGTGATGAGTGATGAGTGATGAGTGATGAAAACTGAGTGATGAGTGATGGGTGATAAAAACTGAGTGATGAGTGACCATTTTTTTTAAACCAAACAAGGCCTTAATGGCTATTCACTTAGCGGTTGGCTATATTAAAAAACACAAAACATTTTTCCGTTTGGTAGAGTAGTTTATCAATATATTTTCTGTTTTTAAATAATATTATACGTATTTTTATATATAATTTTATTTACACCTATTTTTAAAAAAATATAAACAACATTATTAGAACAATACTACCAAACGGCACCTTAGTATTCAAAAAATTATATATTTATACTTTTTTTTTTTTGGTTAATTGCACCCTTTTTTTCGATAATTTCACTTTACTGTTAAAGTGCAATTAGATTATATAATCGAGCAATATTCCTCTAATTGATTGATATGCATATATGTCCCTTACACTCACAAAATTTTGTCAATTTTTATCTTATATTTATTTTACGAAAGTATCATTTTTTTTTTTTTTGGAAATCTGGGTATATACCTCCTCCCAAAAAAAAAAAAAAAAAAAAATCTGGGTATATACCTCCATCAAAAGTCAAAACATTTATCTCATAGTGGAATGAATAGAAAGGCCCAAAATTCCCAGTCTGTAGGCTGTCATGGCCCAAAGTAGCTCAGGTTACTCAACCCTTAAAGGGCCCATACACTGTCAAATAATGCCAATTTTTAAAATTATAATATCCGCCGACATTGTACTCACTAAACCACTATCCTAGTGCCATTTGGCCCAAAGTCTGTGTAAAACAAGCTTTTCCCCTCAGCAATGAACTTTGGGCCATGACAATATTTTTTTATTATTATATAAAATATAAATTAAGAAAATTGAGTTTCAAAACATTCAATAATATTGTGGTAAAACATAAATATTATACAACAAAATGAATATTATAAATAAATTATAAAAAACATAAAAATTATTTTAAATGAATTTGCAAAGTATCCACGCATCACGTGGGAAATTATCTAGTATTCCTAATAACATAACAAACATTCGTTTTTTCAACATTGTTAGATATGATTTCTATAAATGTTAAGTGTATATTATAAGAATTTAAATTGTATTATTTTTAATCAAAAGCGATAGAAGATGATCCCTTTGCTCCTTTACAGTGGCAAATAGTGGTTTGTCAATTGGTAGTGCCATCTAGCTCTCCCCCTTCCAAAATGAATGTGATACAATATGAGTACTTGGAAACAGAAATTGGTAATTCAACATATATCTTCTATGCTATTACTATTGACTTTTATATAAGTGTATATATATGGATTCAAAATACAATCATGAGATTGCTTCATGAGTTCATTCCTGGGATTGAGATTGCTTGATTCGTGGAATAGAAATCAAAAGGTTGATATGATGGAAAACCTTTGATTTGAAGGCTTAATATATTACTTGGTTAATAATAAGAAAATAATCAAATAAGTCTTCTGAGAACTATTGGATTGGTGTATTTAAATATATAATATACCCACATGTGGGATAAATTATAAGAACAAACCAGATGTGTACTTTATAAACTAATCATAATCATTGGTTCTTTTTTAAAAAAAAAAAAACACCCTAATCATAATTCTTAAACACGTTTATATAGACTACATGATTTTTTATTAATTGTTCTTTGGTCAACTAAAGAAATATTTACATTTTGATATATACACCATTACATTATATCTATTCTTTGCTTTGGTTACTACAAAATCTTGAGCCTACTTGTTAACCTCCGGCATTGACAGGAGAGGTAGGTATATACACTGATACACAATAGAAGTATCTGCCTTTTTTTTCTTTGGTGATGGTGGTGGTGTTGTTACTCTCACGTATATGGTCTTCAATTCATTGTCTTTACACAGATCAAGGAAATTAAATCTAGACGTTAAAAGAAGAAGAAAAAAAAAAAAAAAACGAAAAGTAAAGGGACATTTTGGTGTTGTTTCTTAGGTAGAATTTAATAACAACATAAATGTATTAACTAGTGCAAGAATCCTCGCATAAAAAAACACACTAATGCAACAATAATATATCTTCTTGAATGACATTTAAGTCCAACAATGTGGTTTATTAGTAAATACAATCACATGGTTATATTCAATTGAAGAATCGAGGATACAACACCAAAAAAGTGAAAGAGTTGTAACTAAATTATATAATCTTTTTCTTTGGAGAGCTAACAATAGATTAAAGAGCCATCGAGGTGAAAGGGCACCTAAACTAAAAAAGAAGGGCATAAACTTCTATTGTGTAAATTATTAGGCAGTTCTAGAGCAATATTTTGGGCCCTTAGCCTCTCACATGAGAGGTGGGTCACACATGTTTTATATGTAATTTCCCCTTTTATGGGATGTTGTATACTTGCCTCTTTAGTCAACGAAGGAGGCTTGCAAGTAACAACAAACGAGGGGCAGCTACACCTGATTTTCAAAAGAAAAAAAAAAATTTACTTGCAAAAAAGAAATTATATACATAATTATTTTTAAACTAATCTATCTTGACCACCATAAAAGAAAATATTGAATATTTTAAATTGAGAATCCCAAAAATTTTGGTTCAACAAGAATAATCTTTACCCCACAAAAATCCCTAGCCCCTTAAACCAAAAAAAAAAAAGTCCAAATATATAACTACAATAATAGCAAAAATAGCCATAACAACAACAAGAAAAGAACAACAACAAATGAAAAAAAATATGTATCAAGACTTTAGAGTGAAATTTGTAGTGTAATTTTGTATTAGAACCTTATTTTCTTTCATTTGTGTGTGTTATGTATAATATAACTTGTCATACCCTCCTTTAAAATTATCATGGCTTTTGAGTTAAATTTGTAATGTACTTTTGTATTAGAATCTCACCCTCCTCCCTTATATGTGTGTTTTTTTGTCTCTATAAAAAAAAGTTTTTTAAAAATGAGATAATTGTCTCACATTGCTTAAAATAGTATGTTGTGTATAATATAACTTGTCCTATCATCCCTTAAAGGTTTTGAGTGAAATTTGTAATGTACTTTTGTATTAGAATCTCACCCTCCTCCTTTTATATGTGTGTGTGTCTTCTTTTTTTTTTTTTTTTTTTTTTTTTTTTTTTTTTTTTTTGTCTCTATAAAAAAAGGTTTTTAAAAAATGAGATAATTGTTTCACATTGCTTAAAATAGTATGTTGTGTATAATATAACTTATCCTATCCTCCATTAAAGGTTATCATGACTTTGAGTAGAATTCATGATCTACTTTTTTGTTAAAACATTATTCCCTCTTCCTTGTGTGTGTTTGTTTCTCTAACAAAAAAAAAAAAAAAAAAACTACAACAAAGTGGTTCTAGATACAGTTTATTTTGCTGAAAACTGGAAACACTATAACAAAATAATTTTTAAATATGTAAATAGTACCGTGAAACCTATTTTTAATTTTAATTTTTTTTGAATAAAGTGGTCGTGGGTCTTGTAAACAGTGCACAAGGTCTCTTTCATAGTATAATCCACGTGTATAAACAGTGCATGTTACTGTTCATCTACGCGTTTAAGCTGGTACTTCTCAACATTTATTTTGTTTTTTAAATTCCAGTACGTGAACATATTTTTTTTATTATTTTTAATAAAATAAACGATAATTAAACGCATACAGGGACTGAAAAGATGGCCACGGCAGGAACTAAAATAATAATAAAAAATTGAAAAGCTGAAAAGTGGGTGATATAAACGTGTGAAAGAAGTTAAACACAAGGGGATTCCAAGGAGGCATTTTAATTTTGTGGCTGACCGGGTTATGAAGAAGTTGGCGGGTTGGAAAACCAAATTTCTATCCTTTGCTGGTAGAGCGGTGTTGGTAAATTCTATGATGTCAGCTATCCCAAATCATGTTATGCAAGCTACTGTCCTGCCTACTCACTTATGTGACAAACTAGACAAAATTAATAGAGACTTCCTATGGGGGTCAACTAATGAGAAGAGAAAGATGCACATGGTTGGGTGGGAAAAAATCATTAAGCCTAAGGAAGAAGGTGGATTGGGTATTCAATCAACTAGAGCTAAGAATCTTGCTCTTTTGGCCAAACTCAATTGGCGTTTGTATCATGAGAAAGAAGCCCTATGGGCTCGGGTTCTTTTGAATAAATACTGCTCTAATGTTAGAATAAGGTCTAGTAATCCTGATGGTCTTCCTTCCTCCCCTAACTGGAAGGCAATTAAAACTGGCTTTCCTACCTTCTCTAAGGGAATCTGGTGGAGGGTTGGGAATAATTCTAGGAAGAATGTATTGATGGAGAGATGGATCCGTGGGCAAGCTCTAAGAGAATTGATTGAGGGACCGCTGACTAGGGAAGAGGTGCAACTTACCATTGCTGATTTTCAGGGTACTCCTGAATGGAAATGGGATAGGCTCTCCTTTGAGTTGCCTCCCTACATAAAAGAAAGAATTAGAGCTATTCCTTTTCAAGAATATGGCAGTAGTGAGGATACTCTACTGTGGAAAGGCACGAAGGATGGTGTCTTTTCCACTAATTCAGCTTACCAACTTGTCATCTCGGATGGGGGTATAGAGAATACATTTAAGGGTGCTTGGATATGGAAACTTGACACACTGCCTAAGATCAGAAGCTTTTTCTAGCTGTGCATGCATGAAAGTGTTCCTGTGAGGGAGGTGCTTGCGGGTCGTGGCATTTCCTGCAGCACTTTATGTCCTATGTGTGGAATGCAGAGTGAATCCATCAACCATTTACTTAGAGAGTGCCAGTTTGCTCTCTATTTCTGGTCTAGGCTACGGGCTCCTAATCCTAACATGTCCAGTCAAAGCCAAAATCTGGCAGATTGGCTTTATGATAATTGTCAATGTAATCATATGCACCATAGTAGCATTCCTTGGAGCATGATCTTCCCTTTTGCCGTTTGGTTCTTATGGAAACATCGGAATAAAGTTATATTTGAAAATATCCCTCTGAATATGAATCTCCATAACTTTTGTCTTAGTCAGGCCTTGGATTTTTTCTTTTGTGTTGAGAAGGCGAGGAAGGTTAGCCAAAGAAGTTTTATCCAGGTGAGCTGGACCAAACCACCTGAGGAGTGGTTTAAACTTAACTCTGATGGTGCTTCGGCTGGGAACCCAGGCAGAGCAGGTGGTGGAGGGTTGTTAAGAGATTCCAACGAGCACTGGGTTAAGGGCTATGCGAGATCAATTGGTTTCACTACCAGTGTTGTTGCGGAATTGTGGGCTCTAAGGGATGGTCTAAAGCTGGCTCTAAGTGAAGGAATTCGAAACTTAATTGTGGAGTTAGATGTGAGAGTGGTGGTGGACCTTATCAAGTCTGATGTGGATTCTCCTAAACCTTATTTTCCTCTGCTGTGTGACTGCAGGTGCCTTCTAAGGGAGTTTCATCGGGTTCAAGTGCAGCATATCTTTAGGGAAGGAAACTGTCCAGCTGATGCGTTGGCAAGATGGGGTTGCTCTATGAATAGTACTTTTGCTGTGTTTAATATCCCACCAAGTGCTGATATTTTGTGTCTAATTAATTCAGACTTGGCTGGTGTTTGTAATGTTAGAACTATTAGAAATACTTGTAACGGTCTCACCTCTGGTGTGGGATAATTTTTGGTTTCTATGAATATTCCCCTTAACCAAAAAAAAAAAAAAAAAAAAAACAAACAAAAGTAATACAAGTTTGAAATGTGGGTGATTTTCACGCAAAGACAGTTCAAAGAAACATTAGTCAGTAAGAAGTGAAACGGAAGTGGAGCAACTCTCTGGACGAAAGATGAAGAAGAAGAACCAAAGACAAAAAGGGGATGGACGATGATCGACGAAGTGGCGTCGCTACCAGAAAAGTGGAAGCGACAGTAGGGATTTGGTATTTTTTTTTTCTTTTTTTCGTTGGTTTACACTTTACCGGCCGATTTTCATTTTCCGGCCGATATCCGGTATTTTTCCCAGAACGGCCGATACGTCCCGGTATGACTCGGTATTTGGAGCGGAACGAAACAGCCATGTTTCTGTTCCGGCCAAAGCACTGGTACGGCAAATTCCGGCCGTACCGGCCGGTACGGTACGGAATCGACCTCCTTGGTTTAAAGCCTTCACAGCCTTCCCACTCCTTCATGTGTGTTAGTCTATGTCTTTCTCTTAAAAAAAAAAAAAAAAAAAAAAAAAAGCAAAGAAATGGGTTATCCCACGTTGCCTAATTGTGTGTCCCTACACAGGTTTAAAGCATTTAAGAGTTATCAGCTTGTAGAGCAATTACATCAGATTGTGTAGACTTTTACAAAATAAAAAAAGGTAGTCTTTTTACATATTTTGGTCCAAAAAACACCCACATCAGTGGGTGTAAAATTGTGCATTTATGCATAATTGCTACAGTAACCGTGCATATATGCACGGTTACTGTAGCACTTCTATTTATTATTTTATATTTTTTTCTCTCTCCTCTATCATCTGATTATCTATCCTCTCTCATTTGATCTCTCTCTTCCTCTGCCTTCTTAATCCTTTTATCTTCCCTTAAATCCAACAACAAATCATAAAATTCTTCAAACTTGATCTAAATCAAGATCCCAAATTCATCAAACCCTCTCCTAAAAAAAAAAAAAAATCATCAAACCCATATAAATAATCAAATCAAAATTGCAAAAGAACAAGAAGAAAATGCAGAAAAAAGCTTACCCATGAAGAGTTTTCTCTCTTTAGCAAAAGAAGAAGAAAGACGAAGACGCTGAAGAAGAAAAAATGGAGAAGAAGAAAGAAGGAGAAGGAAAAGAAAAAAAAGAAGAAAGTGAAAAAGAAAAAGAAAGAGATAGAGATCAGATATGGGCAGCGTATGTGTTAAAGTTGGTGGGGTCAGAGTAGTTGTGAATAATAAAAAAATGTGAGAATAATATTATTTAAATAAAAGAAGGTGTAGAATAGATAAATTGACGTGGATGTTTTGTAAAAATAAGTGTGTAAAATAGAAAAAGTAGGTTTTTTTGTGCAAAATAGAAGGAAAATTTACATCCACTTATGTAAATGCTCTTATACTGAGTTGTGTGATATTAAATCTTGGTTCCACTACCTGCAAGAGTTTCCGGCTTTTGTATGATGTGATTTATGAGTTGTGTGATATTAAACCTCAGTTCCCACTCTCTTGGTCTTGTTCCAAACAGTTCTCATCTCATAACACTTCTTCGCTTCTTATATATTTCAGGGTTCTACACAACATCTTCAACCAAATCTTCTAGAAATGTGGACAATTGGATTATGTATTGTAGCAGTACTGGTCATATATTTGAGTTACAGGCTTAACAAATGGAGCAATCCAAAGTGTAATGGAGTCCTTCCTCCAGGTTCTATGGGTCTACCCCTTATTGGAGAGACCCTTCAGCTGATTGTTCCAAGTTACTCTCTAGACCTCCATCCATTTATCAAAAAGAAAGCTCAGAAGTACGTAACATGCCACTAATTGTGTGTCTTTATTATTATAATTCTTTTTTGGTAACTAGTGTGTGTGTGCATGTGTTTTTATAGTATATATCACTGTTCTACATACAAGTATGTATTTATGTATTTACATATGTATGAGTCTCTTGTTAAGTTGTTATGGGCAAGGGGATGAAACAGAAGATAGAATATATGAATATACTCGTATCTACTTAAGACCAATATGAAATAAAAATATCATCTATGTATGTATTGAGTGCTATTTTAATGTAAGAAAACCTTTGATTACATATTCATTATATTTTCTTATATTTTCAGCATAAGTAACCCGTTTTCAAATTTTTTGTTGGATGTCAAAATTACATGTATGAATTAAATTTTCTTAAGAGTTAGATATACACTAAATAAAACTTAAATTTATGTTAGTATGTAATCTTCCCAAATTTTTATGAAGGAAAAAAAATATTATATAATTAATTTGAGGTCATATTAGGTTTTTTTCTTTCTTTTTTTGGTTGTATTACTTTTGAAAGATAGCAACATTGTTCTTATTTTTCTCCAATTGTCAGAACTCTAGCTTTACTTTTTTGCCTCCTTTACCCTACCTTCATTTTATTTTTACAGGTTTTAAACCTTAAAACATTGATAGAATTGGAAACATTTTTTTAATGAATTTTGACATATAAAAGGTAATAGTGTATTGATTATAAATCCGATAAAAAAAAATTAGAAAAAGTATAGTTAAACAACATTTTGAACTAGTTGATTGTGAGTAGCGAAAATTAAAGTGACGTCAGTGTTAAGTTTATGGAAAAGTGATTATTTATCACTTACCTCTTGCTATCTTAACAAGTAGTGAAAAAAATTATGTTCATAAAAAATGAAAAAAAAATTAATATATTAATAAGATATGCCTGAAAAAAACTCACAGAAAATCAAATTATAATTAGGAGGGGGGCAAAAGTTGTAAAATCACTCTTAAGCTATTGTCTTGTCTTTTAATTTTGTTTTGGTGGGCCAGGGACAGTTGCCCCCACCGGATCCAAATCAGGTGCAATACCACTAATTCATCTCACATTAATTTTTATCATATTATTTTTTAACTTTAACTTTTTAACTCTTTAACATTTTTTTTTAAAACTTTTTTAATTCAATGGTTGAGATTGAAAGTTGAAATTCAACTTTCAATCTTAGCCATCCAATGCTATTGAGTATTGCACTTGATTTCAATCCTACCCCCATACTTGACCTCTTAGCTCGTCTATGTCTAGGAGGTCCTGCACTGATCAAGCAAAATCTGCTTTGGGCAACTTTGTCATGTCAGGTCCAATTATCATTAATAGCCCCTTCAAATAGCATTTATTGTAAAGAATAAGCACTTTGATTAGACAAACCAACTGTCATTAATGATGTTAAGTTGTCCCAAAAGCTTAAACTATTAGGAAATGATAAATCTAATTATTTAATCTAACAAATATAATTCTTCTTCTTTGTTTCCCCTTTCAAATATGGGCCAATATTTCGAACTAGTGTGGCTGGTTCACCCATAGTGGTATCAATAGATCCTGAATTCAACCATTACATCTATAAACAAGAAGGAGAATTAGTTGAATTGTGGTACCTGGATTCATTTTCCAAGCTTTTAGCGATGGAAGGTGAAAATAAGATAGCTGCAATTGGTGTTTTCCACAAGTACTTAAGAAGTATCATATTGAATCACTGTGGTGCTGATCCACTTAAGGAAAAGTTGCTTCCTCAAATTGAAGAATTTGCTAACAAAACCCTACAAACATGGTCAAGTCATCCTTTAGTTGAAATGAAACATGCTGCATCAGTGGTAATTTTCAACTTTCCCCTGATATGAACTCATATACTCAATGAGCATTGTTAAGACACAACATTTTTCACAACAAATTTCTCACCTACTCATTTGGTAGGTTATTATTAATTCTTATATGAGCCTACTATTGATACTACATTATTATTCATCATTACTAACTTAACACTTTAGATAGTTGTGAATTTTGTTGTGACTATAGACTTATTGTTACTTAATAGTGTAAAATTTACTGACGTTCATGTTATGACAAATCTATGTTTCTTGGAAATTGCAGAAGATATTTGATTTCACTGCAAAGCTATTCATTAGTTATGATGCTGAAAATTCACCTATGAAAATGAGCAAGAAGTTCACTAATATCCTAGGAGGTGTCATGTCATTTCCCTTGAATATCCCTGGTACTACATTCCATAAATGTTTAAAGGTAATCAAAATAATGAGAAAGTACAAACTTATCCGAAAAATATTCATTTGAAATGACTTAGATTCATTAATTTAAATTTCACTTTTCATTTTTTAGGACCAAAATGAAGCATTGAGTATGTTGAGGAAAATATTTAAAGAGAGAATCCATTCACCAAAAAGACATTTTGAAGATTTGCTTGATCAAGCTATAGATGACATGGATAAGGAGAAATTCTTATCAGAAGACCTCATCATCAATTTGGTTTTTGGGTTCTTATTTGCTAGCTTTGAGCCCATTTCAGCAGCATTGTCACTAACTCTCAACTTACTTACCGACCATCCTGCAGTTTTACAAGAGCTGACGGTATGTAAATGTACAAGAACATTTTTTTAGCACACAACACTGATCATGTATCATTTGTTAGCATCTTGCAGTTTTACATGACTTGTAACCTAACACTGATCAATGATTATGTATCATTTGTTAGGATGAGCATGAGGCAATTCTTAAGAATAGAGAGAGTCCAAATTCCATACTCACATGGGATGAATATAAGTCGATGACCTTTACTCATCAAGTCAGTTCTACAATCTCTGAATGTTCTGATCTCTCTTCAAGGTGTTTCACGATTCTAGTTATCATATAAACCCAAATATTTTGTTGTGTGGAAATTATAGGTAATCAATGAAGCTCTTAGGTTGGGAAGTGTTGCTCCTGGGTTACTACGAAAAGCACTGAAAGATATTGAATTTAAAGGTATGTTCTTACATGCATATATTCAGTTCAATGTCTTCATATATATCCAGTTAAAGTGTAAATGATTAGTCAAGTGCGTACCAGGATATACAATTTCAGCTGGTTGGACCATTATGCTGGTAAATTCTGCTATTCAATTAAACCCAAACACATACAAGGATCCACTTGCTTTCAATCCATGGCGCTGGAAGGTATGTAGTTGTAGCCTTATTGAAAGAAATAGATGATCCAACCACTTATAAGAGACTTGTTTATGGCTGTTTATTTAAATGCAACAGGATCTTGACCCATTGTTTGTATCTAAGAATTTCATGCCTTTTGGAGGAGGAATTAGACAATGTGTTGGAGCAGAGTATAGTAAAACGTTCTTGGCTACCTTCCTCCATGTTTTGGTCACCAAATATAGGTAATGTGTTCCCCTTTATGATCTAACTTGTGCAATTGTTGTAACATAATGTTTGCTGTCGGGTTTGTCACGGGATAAAAGAAACCTCTCAATTGAAATTGATCTATTTCATGATTCAAATCAAACACTATAAAATTAACGAATTATTTATTTATTTTTATTATTCAATTGTTGGGGAATGTGCGATTTGAATCTTAGACATCTCTATTAAAAATACCAGGAGGGGTGCTTATTGAGGTACAACTAAATAAAATCTTATCACACTGTAAATAAAATCTTAATTGTAATATGGATAAATTTAAGATGCAACTAATATGTAATATCCTACCAAACTGAACCTCTCTATAATTTTTCTTTTCTTTTAATAGGTGGACAAAGGTCAAGGGTGGAACCATTGTTCGAAATCCTATTCTCGGATTTACAGATGGCCTCCACATTAAATTCTCTGCGATAAGTAGTTAAGGGCTTTGATTGTGTCACATCCAATAATACATCATCTATAAAACGTGCCCACTAGCTATGAAAGTGTGGTAATTGTGTGAAACATTATGTAATTGAGTATGTGAAATAATAATTTTCCTTTAATTTATGCATCTCTCTCTCTCTCTCTCTCTCTCTCTCTCTCTAAGTATACTATTAGCAATTAATGTTTTTGATGTGTGTGTGAGACAGGAAACACGTGCTAGTTTTAAACCATATCAACATATCAATGTGAATACATTGTTAAAGTTTGTTCCATCTATGTTTTACTAACAATTCATTTAAATAGAATGTTTTGTTTTTTTTTTTTTTGCTAATACAATAGAATTTCGACTGATGATGTTCACTAACTAGTTTGAAGACAAGGGACTTTAACAATATAACTAAATGGTTTTTGTTCTATTTATATTTTGATGACAATTAATTTAAATGGAATGGGAATTATATTAAGACAAAGATTTATAAAAGAAAATATTTTTCGTTTAAATAACTCGAAAGAATACCAAATATTTTTTCTAAAATAAAAAAAATACAAAATAATTGGACAACTTATTGAAATGTACCAATATTGTCTTGTCTAATTTTACATTTATTTCATTCTATCTCTTTGAAACTTTCATGTTTGCCCTACATTTTATTTGAGCGTGAGGAAGCATGTTGTGCTACAACCTACGTGTATATTTCAAGTTGGAACCAGCTTAGGTCTTGTACATAGGAGCACTAGACCCATTGAAATATTGATACATGTCAACATCCCAATGGATCTTGTGCTCATGTGCACTAGGCCCAATCCTTATCCATTTTAAGCCATATCAGAACTTCTCAATTTGAATAACTTATTAAAGTTTTTTGAATTCACATTCCACTAAGAGTTCGTTTGGATTGAATGGAATTTGAGGTTAATGGATGGGATTGTCATTGCGATTTAATGGGTTTAGTGAAAGTAAGTGCTTTTGGATGGGCTTCTTTTTGAGAGAGTGAGAGAGAAGGGACTTTTGGAAAGAGGGCATAGACGGCTTCAACAAGGTGATGAGGAAATTGGGCCTTTTTGAGGTTTAATGAGAGATTTTTTTAATAAAAAAAGTAAATTTAAGTGAGACTTTTTAGATTTATTAACTTGTATTCTAGCTAATTTGGTATGATTGGTAAAGTTTTAAATCTAATGATAAAAAGCGATCATAATATAATGGATGTTGTACACTCCAACCCATATATATATATATATCATTGCAGCACAATGATATTGGGTCTGTCAACTTGTTTTAGGATTGGCCTTAAGTGTTGTGTTAAAAAACATTGCCATTTGCCATGTTGGTATTTTTGTAATTGTGTGTGTGTGTGTGTGTTTTTGGGGCTTGTAAAGGGAAAGGTAAAACGATGGGGACGAATTTGCATGCTAATTGTAATTGGAGGCTTGTCTCTTTTGGGTTCAGTAAGGACTTTAATCCAAAGTACCCAACTAGGGGTGGCAACTGGGTGGGTTGGGTAGATTTTGGGTTGGGTCCTAAATGAGTCAGATATAAAACAACCCATTTATTACTTGTTTAAATTTATATTATTTACCCATTATTCATCCAACTCATTTAATAACCAACCCACCCATTTAGCCTATTAAATTCAAAAACTTGAAATTTCCTACCTCTCTCTAGTTTCTCAGTAGAAATTAAAAAAAAAAAAAAATCAACAACTTAAAATTTCTCAGTTTCATGCCAAAAAAAAAAAAAAAAAAATTTCTAACACAACAATACATCAAACAGTGAGTTCTAAGAGAAAAAATCACTATAATCTTTGTTTTACAATTTGCTAAAATAAGCAAAAATTAAAAATTAAAACAAAAAATAGCATGAAAAATATTGAAAGTCAATAACATCTTCCTCCATACCATTTCTTATATTTTCTTTTCTAAGCCTAAGTTTTCTCGGCAACCAAACATAACTTTTACAAAACAAAAAGAAAATTTTAAAATAAGAATTTTGCAGAGACGAACAAATTTGTCTTGTCCTTATTTTGCAATAGAGGACAATCTTTCTTCCAATGCCCATTTTTGTGACAATAGGCACATATCTTTTTCATGTTTCTTATCATTAGACATACACTTAACAATCAAAGCCTCAGTCATCGTGTCCCTTTGAGCTTGCTTATCTTTCTTATGATACTCATAATTAGTCAAAACATTGGACACATCATCATACTTAATCTCATCCTTTCCATACAACAGTGTAGTAATTAGATGATCATAAGTATTAGGCAATGAATTCAACAACAAGAGAGCTTTATCCTCGCTGCTAATATCAACTTCCAAATTTTGCAAATCAGCAAGTATTTTATTGTACTAATTCAAGTGCTTAGACATAGAAATATTTGGGCAATATTGGAAACGAAAGATCTTCTTCTTCAAGTAGAGACAATTCTCCACACTCTTGGTCATATACTTGTCCTTCAATTTCTTCCAAATCTCTTTAGCCTTCATCTCCCTCATAACAAAATATTTTTGATTCTTGTCCAAACACAAACGAATAGTGCCACAAGCTTTTCTATTAATCTTTTCCCAATCCTTGTCTGACATCCCTTCAAGTTTGTCTTCCAATGTAATATCCAACACTTCTTGGATCAATACATCCATAACTTCGCATTGCCACATGCCAAAGTTATTCGTTCCATCAAATTTCTCTACTTCAAATTTATCATTAGAAACCATCGTCCTAATTGCCAAAGGTTTTGCAGAAGACTTTGCCAAAGCTTTTTAAGAGAAATCCGCGGAAGATTTTGTAGAGGAATTAGAGGGCTCGCCTGACATCTTCTCCCTAATAATCAGATCCACAAACTAATCATGAAAATCTTCAAAGAGAACAAATCCAAACGCCTAGGTAGTGAACCTGGGCTTTGATACCAGTTTGTTGTAAAATAGTGGAAGCTCAAATTTACCAAGATTAATTGTGAAAATATTTTAGGCTTAAGAAAGATCTCCAAACAATTAATAGGAATGAAGAAAATTAATCCAAAAGAAAATAAACATAAAACACCAAGAATTACATGGTTCAACAATAGCCTACATCCATCGGCGACGACTGTTGAGGTACAAATTTTTGGGCCTTAATTTCATTAGCCCACTCACAAAAATACCCACATAAGTCCATAAACTATTTTGAGCCCACATAAACATTTTCCACATATTACTCAAATATTCTTTATGTTATTGGGCTCTCACAAATATTCCATATATAAGCCCCATAAATTATCTTAGGCCCTCTCACACATATTACCCACATGTTATCCAACTTGGGTTTTCACAAAAAAATACCCATCATATTACTACCAAAATTGGGCCACAAAATTATACCATCTCCTCAAAAAAGGCCGTTGCTACACGGCACCTCTAAAGCCCGTTGCTACATGGCACCTCTAAAGCTCGTTACGACACAGCACTTTAAAAGCCTGTTACGATATGGCACCTCTAAAGCCCGTTATGACATGACACTCTAAAATCTCGTTACGATACGACACCTCTAAAGCTCGTTATGATACGGCACCTCTAAAGCTCATTATGATACGGCACCTCTAAAGCTCATTATGATATGGCACCTCGAAAAACCTGTTGCGATATGGCACCTCTAAAGCCTGTTGCTACATGGCATTCTTACTAAATCTGTTGCTACACAGCAATATTTTTACAAAATCCTACAAAGTCCAAATGCTATTTTGGCACCTATTTTACAAAGCCCAAATGCTAGTTTGACACTATTTTACAAAGCTTAAATACTAATTTGGAATCTATTTTATAAAATCCAAATACTATTTTGGCACTACTTTACAAAGCCCAAATCTATTTTGACAACTATTTATAAAAGCCCAAAATACTATTTTGGCAAAAACAATTACATTATGCTCTAAGCTCAAAACTATTTCTTGGCAAAATATATACTAAAGTCCCTAACTCATGGGAAATATAAATTACTCGTCTCTCAAAAATATTTCTTTCACAAAATTTATGGGAACTATGCTTATTTTTCCATAATCAACTAACTACAAAAGCCCATGTATATTACCCATGGCAAAACCATTCATTTTTGTAGGAATGACCAAGCCCAAGGAAGCTTAAAGCCCAGCTGAGTCGGCCTAGCGCATATACAAATCCTAGCAGCTAAAGCTCACGTGAGTTGTACAGTCAAACTTCAGCACAACCTGACAGCTGGAGCCCATCACCATTAGTTCTAGCTTCTCCAATCAGATCAAAAAAAGGGACACATGTCTAGCTGGGGTTAAACCCTTCCTTGCCAAGCTGAATTCTATCATTTCTCATGTGACATAAAGTTGAGGTGACATGACAAAAATATGGGAAGCTTCAGCCAGCTGTATCTCCTTCCTTCTCCAACCCATTCGGTCAAAGAAGAAGGGTATCCATAACCAGACCATGAAAGCTTCTGGAACAACATGAAATCAGTTCATTATCATGCCAAAAACGTGTACTTTTTGGTTCATGGACCAAGCACATGAACCCAAATGGGGAAATTTAGGAAAATGTGGTTTGAAGGGCATCAAAAGGATCCCAGCAAAGTTCCCAACATCGAGCTCCAAGATTGACACCTAGCTTGGGATGTTACAATCTGCCATAGGGAACTCTAATTCTAGTAGCGGCAAAACCAAGATCATTAGCCTAATACATGCTTTAATCCCATTAGCTAAGGCCAAATAAGCATTTAATGCTAGGCTAGAATCCCAACTGTTATTACCCGAAACAACAAGAACATCCTAAAGCCGAGCTTACTATTCTTGGCCAAAATCCTAGGAACGATTCTCTAAGGATTTTCTGAAGATTAAGGAAGATTTAACAGAGATAATTTGCTAATTACCCCCTCAAACTCAGCTATTAATGAAACCCTCCACTAATCCTTCGGGGGGGACCCATATACACTAAGGGACACTGATAAAAAGAGTTCTTCCTTAACTTCTCTGTCTAAACCTTCTCTAAGCTTTGGAAAAATTCTGAGTTCTTAGTTTCAAGCTTAGAAACTAAGTTTTCTAGCTCCTAGCTCACAAACACTCCTCATACCCCTACTCATAAACACTTATTTGTTCCTAGCAGAAAGTCCCAGCAGAAAGTCCCAGCAGCTTTATTATATACTCTCACTCATTACTCATACTACTCACAAATGACTCTCTCTACTCACTACATATACTATATCCACAAGCATGCCCTGGCACCATAATGATCTTGCTGCGCTAGCTGGAATCTCTCTCTCCCTTCATCTCACATTAAGTTTTTCTCATTACTTGTTATAATGGAGCCCATAATATTCATTTACTCATTTACTATTGAAGGTTATGATGTAACTGTCACTATAGAATTTTTTTCCTCATATTGTTGTTTTAGAAGACTCTTCTCCAGAGCCAATGGATGATGAGTTTGAAAATGTGGATATTTTCCTTAATCTGTGAAATAGCTAACAGCTGGATGTTTTTTCTGTTCTGTCTTACTTTACCACTGTGACATTTTACCGCTGGGCTATTTTTTTGCAAAAACATCTTACCGCTGGGCTATTTTTTTGCAGAAACATCTTACTCTTGGGCTATTTCTTATAGTATGCTTTTTAATCATGCTGACATGTCTGCTGTAGGAATTTTTTATGGGCAATTCTTGTCAGTCTCAACGTAAGCCCGAAGCATAAAATAAAGTGAATTCCTTGGATTTTCACCGATAGCCTTTGGGCCGTGCCTTGTGCCCATTGTCGAGTTTCGGTTTAGGCCCCCAACCCAACACAAATCTTATTTGTCGGAAGGAAAAACTTTTTCGCCCCCGACAACGACAAACAAATTTCACTATAACAAATATAGGATCATACAAATTGGTGTAGAGGCACTCTCACAAACCCAAATTCCAAATACACCCAAATAGCTCTCTCTCACAAATATCAAAGAACCAAACAAGAGAAAGCCTCTTTTTCTCACACACTCTTAAATATGCCGCAATAGCATTATGCTTATATAGGAGACTTGAGTCGGCTTGCATTTTCAAAATCAAGAAGGACTATACTTTTTTTCCATGCACAAAAGAGAATCACTCCTATTCCAAATAGAACTCAAAATCAAGTGGTAGACAAGATTTATAATAGAGCTTGATAACTTTAAATAACAGTAACCCAAAAAGAATAAAATTTATTTCTTATCCAAATCCAACAAGGAGTCGAACCCCTAATTCAAGCCATATTCTACCGTTAGAAATTTTGAAGTCTTTAAATTTAATGGGTTATTGGGTTATTAAATGGATTGAGTGGGTAATTAGAAAATAATATAAATTTAAACGGGTAATTAATGAGTTAACGGGTAATTATATACCTAACTCATTTAGGACCCAACCCACCCAATTGACACCCCTAATTGGGTACTTTGGATTAAAGCCCTTATTGAATGAAAAAGAGATAAGCCTCCAATTACAATTAGGATGCAAATTTGTCCCCATTGTTTTACCTTTGCCTCTACAGGATCGACCCCCCCCCCCCCCCCCCCCCCCAAAAAAAACCACACAATTACAGAAATACCAACATGGCAAGTGACAACATTTTCTAACACATTGCTTAAGGCCAATCCTAAAACAAGTGGACAAGCCCAATATCATTGTGCTGCAATGAGAGAGAGAGAGAGAGAGAGAGAGAGAGGTGTGGGTTTAAGTAAATAAGAAAAGTTGTGAATAGTTTTATTTATTTACTTTCTTTTTAGTTGGAAAACTTGAGATCTATAACGAAGGCATGAAAATTTAAGCTTATTAGTTGACGTATTTTTAAAGTCACTTGATGTAAAATATGTTAAAGCTTAATTTTATTTATTTTTAAATACACCCAACTTATTTTTTTAGCTAGATAAAACTAATAAATTTAAATAATTTTTAAAGCAAGCCAAGAACCTTGTATCTCAATTAATTGACACCTCTTAATATTTTTAAGATAGACATCCAGTTCAAATCTCCTATCAAATTATCAACAACAAAAAAATACTCTAAACAAATGAGTTATAGGATTTATCAAAAAATATATGCATTCCATAAAAAAAAAAGTTATATGCAATATTTCATATTATATATATATATATATATGTTATTTATTCTTGTTACCTTCCTTTAGAAATAATTTTAGGCCAAGAGCATTGAACTCATCGGACACTTTTTGGTGTTAGTTTGAGTAGAAACTAGCTTTTATATTACTTGAAATGATATGAAATTATCAAATGCAATTATTTGACCTAAAGGATAAGGTTCAAGGTTCTGTAACACCTAACTTAATAGGACGTTTTGAGAAATACATAAATTAACAAGTGAACAAGGAAACGACCTAAATTATGAAGCCTAAATTAACAAGCCTATCTCAAAGTGAAAATGAAAAGAACAGTGAATATCATACAATTAAGAACTAAAGTACAAACTTAAAGTATAAAGCCTATTTGAATCCAACAGATTAACTATAGACTATTTGATACAAAGAGAAATGATATTGTGGATTTTTGTGTTTGATTGTGTGCCCTTCCTATTAAATGATCATTTCTATTTACACTTGAGGCTTTTGACAATTAATCTTGTCCCTTCTATCAGGCATTATGTTTTAATTGCATTTGTTTCCATAAACTTTGGTTGAGAATCCTCTTGTAATTGTCTCGTGGTAATCGTTGCCTTTCCCAAGCTTCTAACGTGTTCTCACTTAAGGAAAACCGTTCAAAGTAACAGCTTATCTTTGGTCTCCAATGGGTTAATGTCATTTGTCTTTCTTTTGACCTTCAATCTATTGTTAAGGTACTAATGACATGGTAGCCTTGTTGGCATTCATTTTCCGCACGACCTCTTCTTGTCTTGTCATGTTTTAAACTTATAAATTAATTATTTGACCCAACAGTGTTTATAACAAATATGCCCAAAGTTCAAATCTTCCATTACCAACTATTAAATTATATTATAAATAAAATGAAAACATTATTTTGGAATATTGACCTGATAAATCACATAGATCAATTCAAAAAAAAAAGAGGTAAATTTCATTAACTACCCCTGACGTTTGAGCAAATATCAAGGAAGTCCAAAAGATTTCAAAACTGACCACTTTAGTTCCTAAAGACAACTTTGTCCCTCAACACCGTTGGTCCTCAATTAGCTTCTCTCTCTTCCTTTGTCTTGAATGTCCCTGGTGGCAGTCCATCAAATAGGAAAGTCATTGAATTTGGTGGAAACAAAGTTCTTTAGAGGAATCCTATGAGCAGCTGATCATCTAGGAGTCCAAGTCACTATTAGAAGTCCTTATGTATTGTATTGTTTGGGTAATACCACTGGTGCTTCATCCAAAAAAAAAAAAAGAGAATACATTCTGTTCGGAGCTGGCAGAAAATGGCTTGTTTACGCCACCAATCAAAAGCTACCACGTCAGATATCTAATGAGGAAGCAGTACAGTTTATAACATAGGATTATAACCCAAACCCATCTAAAATTATCAAACACGTATTCAGAAGCAGACCTGGAGAATACCTTACCAACGCCTAACCAAGCCATCTCCTCCTCTCCTCTGACCACCAGAGCTCTACCCCGCCGCTGGAGCCGCCGCGGCGTCGTTCTGAGCCGGCGCCAACGCACCCAACCTGAAGGTTTGAGCTGATTTCTGTTTGTTGTTTGATTAGTTTTTCCCCCAAAATTTAGGTTTCGAAATTTTGATGGGTTTGGGTTATTTTTTTGGAATCAATCTGTTCATATTAGTGTGAGTTTTGTTGATTTATATGGATTTTGCTTTTTTCTTTCTGGTATTTTCATGGGTTTTTATTTCCCCAAAGTTTTCTATAGAAATCTTGGATGTGTCCCTAGATTTATTGTTTGGGTCAGGGTTTGGAGTTACTTTAACAAGAGAGACATTCGTAATAATACTATCAATTAATTGATAGTGGAAAGGTCCCTGGACCCTAGGTAAGATGTTAAAGGTGAGCAGTGGGGTTAAAGAAGATCTTAAATAGTCACATTGCAAGTGAAATTTGTATTGGTGTCATCTCTCTTCAATTCCAAACCTGCGTTTTACGTGGTTTTGAGAAGAATGTTTTAGATGGGTTTGGGTTATAATCCTATGTTATAGAGTGTACTGCTTCCTCAATAAATGTCTGACGTGGCAGCTTCTGATTGGTGGCGTAAACAAGCCATTTTCCACCAGCTCCGGATAGAATGTATTCTCAAAAAAAAAAAAAAAATAATAATAATACCACTGGTGCGTCAAAATAAATGCAGACTTTGAAATTGTTAAGGAACCACAACTAGTATAACTAAGTCAGCCACACCGTAGGACTAGGACTAGATAAATCTCACCTTCGTCCCTCTCGTTCTTCTTCACTCATTAGTTCACTTCGTCCCTTTCTCTCTCTCTTTCTCTCCCTAACCTTAGATCTTTTCTCTCTTCAATTCACTCATCCCTTTTTCTCACTAACCTTAGATCTGCCACAACCACCACCTTAGCAACAAAATCCAAATCCAAAAAACCTAGCAACCCCACCACCATATATCAACCCACAACCACCCCCACTACAAATCTACCCATATAAGAACCCATCACCGCCATCGACCACAAAACCCAGCCAAATCCATAGCAACAAAACTCAAATCCTTCAACAAAACCCAAATCTAAAAAACCTATAGTAAACCCACCACTCCATTAGATCCCATAACCACCATTGCAAATCCAACCCACATTGAAACCCACCACCGCCACCACCGGCCATAAACCCAAAAACCCACAACAAACCCACCATACATCATAACCCACCACCACTGAAAAACCCACAACAAACCAAAACCTGGCATCGGCCACCTACAACTATGGCCCAGAACCACTAAACGCACAAACCACTGTTGTGAAAAGAAGAAAGAGATAATGAAAGGGTGAGCAGAGAGAGGAAAGTGGGTTGGGTTTGAGAGAGAGAGAGAGAGAGATAAGAGATAGATTTGAGAAAGTAAAATAAAATGAGTAATGGAGGCTAACAGAATTAAGATTAAATTGTCTTAAGGGACTAAATTGGTCAATTTTGAAATGTCTTGAACTTGGTTGGTATTAGCCCAAACTTCAAGGGGTGTGAATGGAATTTACCAAAAAAAAAAAGTTTAAATTTTTCCAAAATTTGTCTTCCTCTTGTTTATAAGACAAAATTTAAATTTGCATCTACCCATTGTAATTATTCTTTGTCATTAAAATGCTTATATGACTTGAAAATTAATTAATCCCACAATTTTCTTTTTACAATAATCATCTTATACATTTTACAAATGAGCCATAGCCTATAGTGAGTATCACACAAATCATATACAGCAAGTCATGGTGACACAGGACAACTAGAACAAAACTGAAACAACAATAAAATAAATTGATATGACCTAAGAGTCAGCACCTAGGCCTTACTTGGAGTCAGCACCAAGCGGGGAAACCACTAGGAGTCAGCACCTAAGGTAGACCTGGAGTTAGTACTAGACCAAAAGAGAAAAAATGTCCATTTTTTTCATTCATCACAATATCAACTATCTTCTCAACAAGTATATAAAGGATTGCTAGGAAACCCTAATTGCCTTATTACAAAAATAACATTACTTCCAAATTAAAATACTAATAGCCTAATAAACTACTAGGATCTAAAACATAAATATACAATTGACTTGCAAACATAAATAATATTAAATAATAATTTTCTTACATCTCCCGCGTCACATGCCCTTCCCTCTAGGGGCTCCTGGACCAACATTTTACTTACCAAAGTCACTATCTCAGCTGACGGCCAAAATTGAGAATTAACACTGTTTGCCAAACAATATAATTAGTAGGCACTTTTTTCAAACTATATTTCATACTAACATCTCGAGTCTAAAAGACTCAATTTAGGGCCTATAAATCGAGTCTCAAAGACTCGGTTTCCATGTTCTGATCAGATCTGAACTGGCCTTTTTCCATGTGGAATCCACCTGAAAATCGAGTCTTAGAAACTCGATTTATATCTTGATCCTTAAATACTCAATTTATGTTCATACCTGCATCCCACGTGGATTCCAGGTAGATATCGAGCCTTAGAGACTTGATTTTTAAAAAGAGTAATCGAGTCTTAGAGACTCGATTTTGCAATCTTTGGTCCACAAGCTTCCATATGGTTAGGGCAGCTATTGACCTTAGTCCTCATAATGTGGGTTTGGGATCTCTCCGTTTTTTCCTCCAAAAAACCCAGCAGCTCTCTCTTCCTCTCTCACTCTCATACAAAACTCACCCCTATTACAAAACTTCAAATCAAACTCACCCTCTGTTTTTTCACATCCTCATGTTAGGTAAGGTTTCTCACTCTCTATAGTTGTTAGTTACATATATATGTATTGTTAGGTTTTTTTATGGGTATGTATATCATGACTTTTTTTTTTTTGGTTTGATATTATTCTTTATATTTTTGATAGAATGATTTTGTAAGGTTAAATTTAATCAACCATCTTGTTGGCTTTATTCCATGCCAAATTTGCTTGTAATTTAGCAATTAATAACATTGTATTTAGGTGGGAATCATGTAAGCGTAGTGTGTGAGAGAGTGTGAAGAAATGCTCAAAACTGTGCAGTGAAGTAGGGATTTACGGCTGGATCTCGCGGGTGGCTCACGGCTTGCAAGCCGCCAGAAGATGCATACGAGTGAAGCATGCAGAGAAGCTAAATCGTCATGCTAGCTGTAGCACTACAGGACAAAAAGTCCAGTCTGACCATTCAGTTATCTTGCGGCTTGGACTTGCGACTCAGTCAAGTCACCAGTTCACTCTATTATTGAAAAACCAACTCTTTGCATTCCTTTCTCACTCTAGTATAAATACCCTTTATACCCACGAAATGTAGAGAGCTTCCAGAGAGAATTTTGAGAGAAAAACCCTAGAGAAAAACCCTAGAGAAAAACAAGATTGATTCATCCACAATCTTTACATAGTGACTCTTCAAATTCCTCAACTCTCACCCTCTTTATTGTTACATCCTTGAGAGGTTTATTAGCCAAAACTTTTCTCACCATACCCATACCTGTGAGAAGGCTTTTTGGTGCTTTGAGAAGCAGTTAGGAAGGAACCAATTCACATTGGTTGATACTATAGGTTATAGCGAAATCTGGTAAGCTAAAGAAGACAAAGGTTTGGCACAATCTCGTTGGAGTAAGAAGCTTGAAGGGCTTATGTACACTAGGTAGATTAGGCTTGGAGGGTCTTCTACTATTCATGTATCCTAACTTCATTCTTTAGTGGATTATTGACTGCTTGGAGGGCAGTGGAGAGGTTTTATGCCGAGGGCTTCAGTTTCCTGTTCGATAACACATCACTGTGTTGTCCTTGTGTTTGCGTCTCTCTTCCCTTTATCTTTACCATTTAATTACTGTTGTGGTTGTGATTATTTATAGTTTAGATTGTTTATCAATTCTGTTTTAGCTTATGTTCACATTCCGCACAAATATTGTTTAATAATAAGCTTGAATTGGTAATTTGTAATTTGGGGGTCTAAACGTTCAAGGTGTTTTATACACTATTTGAACATTCAAATTTGAAGGTTTGTAATGGGGTGAGTTGTGTGTTTAGTTTTTTTTTTGGTTTGAGTGTGATTAATGATTTTTTATTTTTATTTTTTTATTTTAGAAACAAATGATAATGATTGAGTGTGTTTGTATGTGATAGGGTGAGTATATGCAAATGTGGGGTTTTTATATGCATATGATGTAACAAGTTAGTGTATATATTTGTTAGGCTTTTATAAAAAGTAAAAAATATTTTAGATATATATTTGTATTGTTAGGCTATTTTTGTTGTTGTTTGGTTTAATATTTTTCTTTATTTTTTTGTTAGAATGAGTTGAAATTTTGTAATGGGGGTGAGTTTTGTCTTTAGTTTTTTTTTTTTTTTTTTTATTTGTTTGAGTACGAAATGATAATGATTGAGTGTGTTTGTATTGATTTGTGGTGTGTTTGTATATGCATATGATGTAAGAAGTTGTAATTTTTGTACTTTGAGTAGATAAAATGGTTTTGTAATTGATGTTAAATGAGAGAGATAAAATATGTCACTAACATATTACACTTGACACTAATAGGTTTACAATCTCTGAAGAATATTGATATAAATGTATACTGTGGTGGACCCCTTCTCAATCTTGATGAGATTGACAGATTCCCATTTAAAGGGATGAATATCGAATGCTATTACATGATGATACGTTGTAAGTTGAAGACGCTAAATGATTTGAAGATGAAAATAATGGAATAATTGAATTTGAACCCTGCTCGTTATGACATAAAGATTATTTATCGTTACCCATAAGAAGTCCTTCATGAACGGATAAATTACGGGTATATGGCGATCAAAGAAGACAAACATGTAAAGATCATGTTTAATAGGATCCATAAAATGCCTCAAGTAAATGCTGCTGAGTTGTACGTAAGTTCGAAGCCACTTGCAGAAGTTGATGTCGAGGAGGTGCAACAAACAACTACATCTTTACAATTTACAGCCCTAGATGATGGATGCACTACAATGGGAGGCTATACAATGAGAGATTATACACTCCTATCTCAAGATCATGCTGCCAATACTAGTGAAACACTCCAACCTCAAGAGATACATTTAAGGGAGGAAGACAAAGACGAAGATCATGTTGCGAATGACGGTGAAAATCTTGATGATATGGATGAGTACAAAGAGATGATTGAGCGAGGCGACTTTGACAGGGATGTGGATGACCATGAACTTGTTCCCAATTTTGCAGAGGAAAATATGGAGTACCATGATGAAGGTGATGCGAACGATGATATTGGCGTCCAGCATGATGCAAATACGACCACTGCCTACACACCTTCTGCCAAGTCATTCTATGCAAATACTTGGGAAAATATGGTTGATCATTCACGTCTTCACATACCATTTGTTTCTACTTGGGAAGATGGGATGCATTTTATTAAAGGGTTGACTTTTGCAAATAAAAAGGCGGTAAAGTGTACATTGATAATATACGCAGCAAAGGAGAATAGAAATTTTACAATCCGGAGGTCGACCAAAACTAAATTGTGCGCTGCATGCATTGACACTAACTGCAAGTGGTACATTGGGGCATTCATGAAGGCTAAACTTAATGGTCTATGGATGGTCACGTCTTATGCGGGTCCACACAGTTGTATACCCTTTGGCCTACAAAGAGTCGGTAAAATGATGAATTCTAATTTTGTTGCATCAGAAATTGTGGGAAAATTGCGACAGGATTACACTGCTCATATTGATTAGCTCTGGGACATCATACATACTAAGTATGAGCATGAACTTTCTTACTATAAGGTATGAGATGCGAAAAAAAAGGCAATTGCTAAGATATTCGGGGATTGGAAACAGTCTTACCAAAGGTTGTGAAAGTTGTTGTTCGCATACTTGGATTAGGATCCAGGCACCCAATACAACTATTACACCATACCAAGAAACGTATCTAGTACTACATTACTGCGTTATGTATTTTGGGCATTCGCTTCATGCATTGCTGCATTTAGACATTGCAGGCCAGTGATCAGTATTGATGGGACTCATTTGTATGGTAAATATCGAGGGGTGTTGATGATTGCAATGGCAATCGATGCTAACCAAAAAGTTTTGCCTCTTGCCTTTGCTGTTGTGGACAAGGAGTCAGGGCCTAGTTGGGGGTGGTTTTAGAGTGTCTCAGGATGTCGATAAGGAATGTGATACCTGAAGAGGGCATTTGCATTATTTCTGATCGACATAAAGGTATCAAATGCGCCATTGCAGAGTGGCCTAAAGGTGATGACGGAAGCTTACGAGTATTTCAACGATATTGCCTTCGACATGTTGCTAGCAACTTCAACACACGCTTTAATGGCCCAACTCTAAAGGCATTGGCCTTAAAAGCTGGATATGGAACTCATGAAGCTAAATTTGAGTCCATAATGCAAATCATTAAGGATGTCGAGATTAATGCGCTTAGGAGGATAGACCCTGATGATGACGTACTTGAACACTATATGCCATACACATATCTAATGAGTGAGGATCTGGACAAATGGACCCAGTCACATGATGGTGGAAGACATTACGGGGCAATGACAACCAATATCTCTGAGTGCTTTAATGGGGTACTTAAAGGTGCTCGCGGTTTGCCCATTGCTGCAATAGTTAAGTTCACTTGGTGCAAACTTGTTGCATATTTCCATGATCGACATAAAGAAATTACTTTTGATCTTTCTCGAGGTAAGGTGTGGAGTGATTATGCATTGGGGATCTATACCAAAAATGTGCACAAAACTTCAGGACACATTATGAGGGAATTTAATCATGAAACTGGTGTATATCAAGTGGTTACCCTATACAACGACCATAGAGGTTGAGGGGGAAACCACAGTCATAAAATGCACATATTTGCTAGAACATGTGGTTGTGAAAAGTGGCAAAACATTAAGATCCCTTGTTCACACGCAATTAAAGTTTTTCAGCATTTACACCTCGATGCGACTAGCTATATTGACCCATGTTACAATTTGGACAACACCATTCATACATATGCACATCAATTTATGGTGCCAAAGTCAGAGTCATTGTTGAGGGACGTTCGCGGACCATGGTAGGTGCCTAACCCAAATCTGTTGCGGGCCAAAGGTTGTCTTGTGAAGTCAAGAATAAGGAATGAAATGAATGGGGTACGATGAGAATGGGGAAGCCAAAGGGAAGATTCGGACTTGAGGGAGATTCAATTGAGGCAGCGATGTGGAGTGTGTCATGAAGAGGGGCATAACCACAGAAGATGTCCCAATTCCCGTGGGGCTTCGACAAGCAGTTCCCATGGGGATTCGACAAGCTGTAGTGCTACAAACTAGGCAAGTGTTGTCGCTGTTTTTATATAATATGCTCAGAATTTCATTTGCTTTTTGGTCTTCGCATTTGGGAACTAACGACTATATTTTATTGTTTGTCAGGCGAGTGGAGACTCGATTTTAGAATGGCATTGTACGTGGAAGTTGTGGTTATCTTCAGTATGGACAAGTGCTAGGCGACTATGTAGACTATGTATTGACTCAGTTGTTATTTTGTTTATTGTTGAATGTTGTTATAATTGAACTATTCACTATACATTGTACTCATTACATTAGTTGCATTGTGCAGCTTTTGCCTATAATGCCAGCAATATGAACGAAGATTTTGTCTTTTCTAGTGTAGCTAGTACTTTGGCAAGTTCAACCACAAGGGCCTTATTTGAAGCAATGATAGCTGCTACTACTATAGCTAGCAATCATGGCTTTCATCATATTTTGTTTTTAACTGATAGCAGGAATGCAGCTCAGGTTTTTAAGAAGGAAAAGACAACACCACGGTGGCTGTTTTGTAAAGTTTTTTGTGTGCATCATGTAGTGGTTAAATCTTTCTGGTCTGTAGCTAAGAGGGCAACAATGCCCATGAACAGTAATTGTTTTAATCCAATTTTTTGCATCTGATGTACTCTCCCTTTGACTGGTATCATAATATATATATATATATATATTATGCTTGTATCTAGTTGTTTACTATTGCTCATGTGATGTGTTTTGGATCTAGTTTACTGCTGTAGGGGGGAAGAAAAAAAAAATTATGGTTTACTGCTGTAGGTGGGTGAAGAAAAAAAAAATTCCCAGTGGAAATCGAGTCTTTGAAACTTGATTTCCATTAGGGTGGCATATTCGTAAATAACTGCCGGTATTTTAATAATAATAATAATAATAATAAAAATAAAAACTAAAACTGCCAGTACAAATCGAGTTTCAAAGGCTCAATTTATACTGGACTTATTTACCAAAAAGCCATTGAAATGTAAATTGAGTTTCAGAGACTCGATTTTTACTAGGAATTTTTCTAGTGGCATTTGGCCGTAAATAATTTTGAACTCTTTGCCTGGCGTACTCGTTGCTAGTGAACTCAAGTACTAAATAGAACTCTAGCCTCTTCAACCCTATGAGTCTATCACACTCCCTTGAATTTTAAAATTCATTCATTCATTCCCTCCCCTTTTTTTTTTTTGGGTGAATAAAGTACAATTTAGTTCCTCCAGTTTTACTAGTGCTTCTAGTTTTGTCTCTATTTTTTAAATTGCAATAGTGTTATCCTTCGACTTTCACACTTGTTGCAATTAAATATATATATATATATATATGAAAAGAGTGTTGCAATTTAAAATAGGGATGGAAAAGAAAAATTAATAAAAGTTGGAGAACCAAAAATGTACTTTTGCCTTTTTTATTTCTGTTCTAACAATGAATAACTAATAATTATATGAATGCCTAGCCAACTAAATTTAATCAAATTCAATGAAGGCTACATCCAAGATTGTAGCTTGTTCCTTACTCAAAAGAATGATGCAATTTGCGCGATAAAATAAAAGCAGTCAATGATTCACCTGGAGTATTAGTATCCTTCGAGGGATGAGCTCCTCATGATGTCGTGCACAAAACTCCCAGGAGAAAATCTAAAAAAATGGATAAAAGAAAATCCATAATTAATCCAGAAACCAAAGTTTCTAAAACATAGAGGCCATGTAATAACTCACAACCTTTAGATCCGGAGAGAAAATAAGATGAAGTTGACCATCCCGTACAATACGAAGTTGCTCAAAAACACTTTCTTGTATTGCTTTTGCATACTCAAAGACAATTTGACCAGATGTATTTTCATATTCATGGGGCATATCAACAAAAAGAAGCTCTTGTGAAGTACCACTATCATACTTGATTTTGAATAGCCTGGGCAGAACCTCCACAGTTGTTTCTGAAATTTCAAATTAAACAATCTTTAAGAAAGTTCTAAAATGTATGTTAAATATCTCTGACAAAGAAAATTAAGAGAGATGCCATCTTGAATCTACTGAACACTTAGAAAGTTTGTGTCCAATCAGATTGAAAACTTACTTAAGTTTTCTTTCTTTTTAGCAAGTGCAAATAAATTTGGGTGTCTTCCTTCAAATATTTTTTGAAAAAGTTGTGAATTACTACTTGTCCCAAAAGCTTAAGTTAGGAAATGGTGAATTTAATAACTTAATCATTATTCTAATTCTCCCCCCACATGTGAGTCCAAAATGTAAGATTTTAAAATCCACACAATCTGGAAATTCCTCCACTTCAAATTCCTAAAGCCCTCGTTAAGACCCACATTGTGCTGCATTGCCCCCAAACCACATGGCATGACCAGGTTGGCTCTAATACCATGGTAAATTACCACTTGTCTAAAAAACTTGAGCTATTAGGAGTTGTAAATTTAAAAACTTTTGAAAGAAAATGCTAACCAAAAAAATATTTTTAATTTTCCTTTACTTCTTCACAACAGATCTCCTTAGACATGTTAATTGATAACCTCTTTTCATAATTTACCTCCCTCACTTGGTACAAGCATACTCTCTTGAAAAGAAAAATGCTAACATAGTGCATCCATCTCTTGAGCTTGCTAGTAATGCTAAAAGCGTATCCATCTCTAAAAGAAATGGAGTATAACTCAGTCCATCCAAGTAGTTGGCGTTTTCCAAATGCACATAAATGGTAACAAAAGATTAACAAAGTAGAAAAAGGATAGCATACCAAAACCACGACCAGGCTTGCAATTGCATATGTCACAGTGCCATACATCCAGCAAATTCTGTAATTAAGATTCCAATGCTTCTGAAGTTGACATGAAACCATAAATCCTATTGAATGATTTACTCATACTTATTAATATGTGTTAGGACATATGTGTTTCACTTGTTAAGAACATATGTCATTCTTTTATGTAATTGGCCAATTCTTTGACAAAACGCACTTTACTTGTATTTGGGTAGATCTAAGATGTATTTAATACTTCAAGAAACATGTTGTTCAAGTCTAGTATTAAAGCCATGAAGATTAGACCAAGAAACAAGTGAAGAAAAGTTGTTCCTTAAAGCTGTACAGATAGCTCGACACCTGCGGACAGATAGCTCGACACCTCTTGATAGCTGGTGGATCGATTGAGAAAGCTCCTGTCTCCTCGACAGCTCCTCGATAGCTTCTCGATAGCTGTACCTATCAAGGTTTAAAGCTCGACACCTCCCGATCGATCGAGGTTACAGGAATTCAGATTTCCAGATTTGATTTTTGGGCCAGGCTTATGTATTTGTGTAGGGTTTCTTTTCTTACAACCCTAGACCTATATAAAACTTATTTTAGAGGCTGTCACATAAGAGAATAGAAGGAGAACATATGCAAAAGGTGACCGATGCCTTATTCTCTTTGAAAGAAGCTACTGTGTCTTTGCGCCTTAGGGTTTTGTAACCAAGTGCTTCTTGATCTTCATTATTAATGAAGTAAAGAACTTTGCAACCAAAAATCTTTTTCAAGTTGGTGAGTTAGTCACGTACTGGGATCCGTGCAACAAAAAGAGTGGCATTCATACATTGAAGAGTTCAGAGGTTCTGAAGCGGTAGAAGGTTTTTGCTATGAGTTTATCTACAGGGATTGTAGAGTCTAGGGACAACGGTTTTGTACTAAATCTGAAACTTCTCTTTACTATAGTGGATTGCTTTTTGGGAAGGTTTCCTCCTAGGTTTTTTACTGTGAAACTGGTTGGTTTCATTGGTTTTCCTGAGTCATTATATCTTGTCTTATTTATTTTTCCGCTGCATGATTTTGACATGATATTGATGTTTGTTTATTTTAACAAATTTTGTTCATAATAAATCTAATTAACAACTTGTGTTTAAAACTTGTTAATTCTATCAACCGAAGTCTAAATTTACCAACAATATGTATATCATACCAAGATTGTGCCGTGTGCTTCTTAAGACAAGAAATTTGAACCACAAAAAAGATAAACTAAAAAGGTAAGGTCATGGTTCACATGAAAGCTGAACCACATTTTAGGACACTGTTTGCTCAAAGGGTATCACTACCCACAATAGGTGAGCACCTTCAGACCCCAAAATTATCCATTATTTATATATATTTTTTGTGAAAAATATGGCTGATAATATATGCCCATTACTTTTGACTCTTTTTTTTTTAATTTTTTTTTTTATAAGTGACTTTTGACTTGTTCACATATACTAATCTCAGCATGCCAATAGGCAACCAAACCTCATCCCTCAAATTCCCACATCTCCCAGCTGGATCTAAAGATTGCCAATGCATGCGATGCTAAAGCACAAGAGTCATGCCTTTAACATCTGGTAAGCATGTAGCTATAAAAACTCTCTGTCTCTATCAATTGTAAACCAAAAATTTTTTTGTCTTGAAACATACCTGAGGGAAAACACCATTCGTTTGGTGGCTAGTTCCATACAATGAAACACACCACTTCTTCCTCGCATTTGGAGCAAAAAATTCAGCAACAAATTTCTGCCAGAATTCAATATTGTTATCCTGCATTAAGAACCAACCCACAACCAGATCAGTGAAACTCTAAACACTGACAAAAGAAATATAAAAGAAATAATAAAGGAATAAAACAACATTACTTCAGGTAGGTGCTGCTGCTGATACATGTATTGTGTCAAACGCGGAGTACACATTCCCGGTTCATATATAGGTCTCACAGTAGATCTAATGGGCAAGGTCTGCTGTTGAAACTGTTTGTGTAGATGGGGCTGTTGCTCAGGAACAGTCTTCAAGAGTTGTTGGTTCTCTTGTTGCTGCAGCTGCATAATTCGCTGCTGCTGCAAAAAACTCATTTGTGCATTGACAGCTTGAGAAGACTGCCTGGACCTTTTGATGGAAAGGATGTTGTTGCTGCTGCAAAAGCATCACATGGTCAGAATGATGATGTTCTAATTTGATAGGTCGTATGCTTCTTCCCATCTGGTTCTGTTGGGGCTCTGGCTTTACTGAACCAACATTCTACACAGACTGCAACTGTTGTCGAGGGCCAATCTGATCATTGAACATCTGTGGCTCCAACTTTATAGTGCGCACACCCCCTAACCCACCTTCAATCAACTGGAATTGCTGCTGCTGCTGTTGCTGTTGCAGTTGATGTGGCTGTGGTTGGCTGAACAAAATAGATGACTGTTGCATTGATCTATGCTGGAACTTCTATGACTCAAATTTCTTAACTTGAGATTGATGTTGATCTGGCAACATTGGATTCCTATAAGAGTTTGATATTTGAGAATTTTGAAATTGATTGGATGAACTAGAATTTTCCATGTTTGATGGCGCATAAAGTATGGAGTCAACAGTAGTTCAAATTTTATAAGGATAAAATACAGCCTGGGTTCTGATTTACCATTATTCACAGATTTATCATTTAAGGTTTTACATGGTTCTATGTTTTTTAATAAATTCCTTGCATACCTCCCCAGTTGCAACCAAAGTTTGCTGCTGATCTGGTGTTTGGCTGAACAAATTATCCAAGAAAAACTGGACAGATCTCCTAACCTAGGAATAGGGAAAAAAAGAGGTAAACTTCTGAGATGAATGATACCAATTTCTTTGAAGCCCAAATATGCTAGAAATCAATTCTGTTCTGAATGATGCTAGGTATAGCAAGACCATTACCGACGACATGTCTCTTGTGGGCTGGAGTGCTTCAAGATCTATAAGGCTTTGTATCACCTGCGCAGGTAATACAGCAAAACCTGGCAAGCTAATGTACTTGAAGTGTTTCTATTGACATTTATTGGATAATAATGTAGTATGTTAAAGCATAAACCACCTAAGTAGAAAAGATATATTTGAAAAGAAAAAGACTATTTGCTTCAGCTATTTAAAACTATTAATTGTAATGTAAGAAAAATTTGCACAACATTATTTCATATAATGTTCATATACATGTCCAGTTGAGAGTAAGGATTTTTACAGACCTTTTCATGCATGTTAATATAAGAATGATGCTAATATTTGGCAATGGGAGATTCATTGTGAATATCATTGAAGCTATAACTATTATCTATGTTTTGCATACATAATGCAAACTTCATAATTGGGGGTGAAGCATTCCTGAATATCTTTGCATAATAGAAGGACATGATATAGGTTGAAAGTAAATACATTCCAGGCATTGCATGTTGAGAGAAGAAGGTATCATTTGAGTTACCTTTTTTGAACCTTACGCTGTCTTGTATAATGAGGAAGAGGTCTTGCATGTCCTTCGTCAGATGCCTCGGGCCCAGTTTTGTGTCCATGTTTGTGCCCCCTGTCCCACAAGGAGGTGCCTTTGAAATGCGTTTCGGCCGACCTTCTGGCATTGCAGGTAACCCAACAGCCTGCTCAGCCTGAACATAGGGTGGGTCGATGCCCAAAGAAAGGCCAGTAGACGTATTGTGGGAGGGTGGCTCCTGTTGCATGTTTGGGGGGGTTGGATCAATACGCAGGTCATAGGATGGAATGGGTGACAGCTCAGGAAATGACCATGGGGTGGGTGGATGGATGTCAAACCCAGGACATGGATGTGGGGTGGGTGGAGGGATGGTGGGGCTAGGGGATGGATGTGGGGTGGGTGAAGGGATGGTGGGGCTAGGGGATGGATGTGGGGTGGATGGAGAGGGATCGGAGGTAGGGACAACTCGAGGGGTAGCAACAGGCAGATGAGAGCAACGTTTGGCAGGAGCTGTGCTCGAGCTTGGGCTCTCAGTAGTGCTTGGCCTCTAAGTAGGCGCTGCCGCAGGAGTAGCTACCTCCTCATTCAGGTCCTCAAGGATAGGAGGTTGTACACGGCCAATCTCCTGCACTGCCTACAGCACATCAGTAATGCCCTTGTGGTCATCCGTGCCCACTGGGTGACGTCTCAATAAACAGATGTATCCTTTAATCTACACATGGAAAAACCAAGTATATTAGTAATGCAATACCAAATCAACAATGCCAATCGATAATAAATAAATGTTGGTTCTGAATTGGTTCTGCTAATTAAAAATAATAAAAATGGAAAGAAGAATGTATACCATAACTCTAAAGGTTGAAATAGGAAATATGACCTTAGAGCATCTCAAATTAGATTTTTAAATCAACAAAGTTCTCTATAATGTAAATTAACAAAGTTCTCTATAAGGAATCTTAAACAGACAACAACTTTGAAAGGGAGGTTTGATGCTAAGAAGACATTGGACCACATATATCATGTTCTCTAAACAATGGTTTCATGCTAAGAAGTACGGTAAGATGTAGAAGACATGGAGAAGTTACCATTAGAATCAATCTAGCACCGGGGATATAGATAAATCTCCGAGTTACCCTTTTGAACCAGTTGAAGTACTCGTGCTGTGGAGGCATATCACCAAGCATTGCTTCACAACACCATTGAAGGCAATTACCCCACTCCATGATATGCATAACATGTTTTTGCATCCAATCAACACCGACCTCCCCCTCAAATCAATGTTATGAAGCATTGTATCAATGTCAACATCACAAGGAATTTCTTGGATCATCCCAAATTGACAAACAACACGATCCGGTGTATGTTTCTCTACTAGGTGGAAACATACAAGCGGCACCGTTGCCATCCACACGGCCCTTCCTGCCACGCACCATGGTGGAAGGTCCTTTAATTCAGCTTCATATGGCTGCCACACCACCTACAACAGCCAAAAAACAAGTATGCAACACATTAGGCAAAATGTTTATATTCCAAAGTTCACCAAACGTATGTCTTGATCCTAAACATGTTAAACTAGGCATTTTCATACCTGGTCTGGCAACATTAAAGCTATTTGCTCGAGATACCTCTTCAGGAAGATGTGGGCAGGCCTGTTTTTCTTGTTTTGGACCCACACCCACCTACAATCAAGAACAAGGGATCATTAACTTTGTACAACTTTCCCACTGAGAAAATCATATGATTAAAACTATAATGTAATCAACCTATGGATGGTCAAGTTAATGTAATGAAGTTGTAGGAAACAATTTGCATATAGACTCACTAAGTTCCAAATCATGGTCATTATGGCTAACTATAACATGTTATTGGGTAGAGCTTGGTTAATATACACAGTAATTTTAAATAAAGTATTTATAACCTTAGCCCACCCACTCACTTTTCAACTAATCATTACAAACAGACTTTGTTATGCAGCATTTAGAGTATGTTTTCTAATAAGATAGTTAATCTAGTAAATTGAAGCTTGGTTAACTAAGTAGCTTTTATATACTTATAAAAATAAATAAATAAATAAATAAAAATTAAGAAGAGGTACTCGAGTATATTAACCTAATCATATAATTTAGAAATTTGACACAAAATTAGAGTATATTAACCTAATCATATATATTGAACCTCTATTTAAAATTGTTTAATATTGACTTAAATAATTCCTAGAAGCCTTTAAAATAAATAAAATAAATTCAAGTTACATGACGTGTATGAGGTAGAGACTTACTTCAGGGACAGTGGACCATGCACTGGAGGACCATAAGCACCCACTGGTGGGCCACACTTAATTGTCGGGCATAAATATGGGAACCTGGCCCATGCCCAATACTGGACCAACATCAAGCACCCACTAATTTGACTAGCTGCCTTATCGCTTGCCCTGCATAATTCTTTGTATAACCATGCAAGGCAAGCACTTCCCCAATTGTACCTTCGTGGGTTGCGAAGGTCCTCCAACTGCTGCAACCACATTAGATGCACCCTATCGCCGGATTTGTCCATGAAGATCGTGTCCCCCAGTAGCGCTAGGATGTAGCATCGTGCGTACTTATGGAGCTGATCCTCTTCAGCATTAGGCGGCAATGGACTGACAACTTGCTCCAAAAGACGTTTGATGACAATCCTCTGGCTAGTAAGTTGCTTTGTGTTATCATTTATGGGAACAAAGCCAAGGAAGTCCTAGCACACATCTTGCTATACTTTATATGTGCTCCCTGTTATGGCCTCGCCATAAACAAGAAGCCCGAGAAGAATCTCATATGGAAGGTGTGAGTCTCGGGTCACCATCGCTCCACTAAGGCCATTATCAAGCCATGATCAATCTCTCTACCTGGGGTCTTGAGGAGTCCCTCCAAACCAAGTCCCTTAATGATGTCAACGACCCAGCCGTCCACCATTGGCTCTAGCTTGGAGAACTCTTCACTGTGGCTACAGCAGGTAAGGGCCCCCAGATCCTGCACACAACAAAACCATAGATTAATATATGATAGCAACTGTGTGTACATTTATGAATTTAATGGGGTACCGTAAGAAGGCTGTAGTTCAGAACAACACATTCCAAAATATAAAGCGGATGGAAAAGGAAAACATAAAGAAGCAGAAAGCAGTGCAAAGTAAATCTACTCCATGCATAAAGTGCATACACAACTTGACCAAGCCTTAATCTTAATGAGCATATAAAGGTTGTACCTAATGCAAAAAACTCACAGTTAACGTGCATGAAAGATAGAATAAAGAGAAGATTTTCTTTTTATTTTTGTGGTTGCTGCCATTGTTATCGGATTATGAGTTAAAATAAGCCAGGTAAAATTCTACATGAACTCAATCTAAAGCCAATAGGTAAATTAAAATACTGATCCAGCTAAGCTTCACATTGCGGTATTAGTACTCACAAATACACTGACCTTCTATTGATAGGGCTGCCACTACAAAGTTTTTTTTTTTTTTTTGTTTGTTTGTTTGTTTATTTTATTTTAATTTTTTGTTTATTTTAATGAATTAGAAAATTTTTATTCAACAAACCACTTTACAACAGTATTACAAATCACAGGCAACAGCAGACTGCAAACTATCAAATGAAACTAATTAAGGAAACTATCACAGATATGTTTTTTATTTGGCTTGGATGAATTAATAAATTTTTGTTTTTACTGAATAAATTATGAATTAATTTATTTAGCTTCAATGCATGAAAAATTCATTACCAAATCAAAGCAAACTAATACTTAAATATTAAAATCATCATTTTAAGTAGTTTCCATTAGAATACAAAATCAAACCAAGTGCAATCCATATATAGAAAACATTTAAAAAAACGACATGTGAAGTAAGCATGTACATGCCATTGGCCATAGGTTTCAAATCTAAATTGGTTAAATCTTTAGTGTTGTGTTTTACCTGCTCATTCCAAATAGCTTCAAACCGATGGTCGGCCTGCTGTGTCAACATTGACTTGTCAATGGGTCCAGGCTGTGCATGGTCAATCTGTCCAGCATTTGTAGCAGCCATACTACACAAGAATGATAAGTAGTTAGCATATAATAGACATTATTGAAAACAAAAACAAAAACAATCTAACAAAGATTCTCAAAAAACAAAAAATTCAACAAAGTGGCAGTCATATGCCTAAAGAGAAAACACAGTTCCTACGAGGTCACATAGGGTAGGAAGACAACCATTCAAGGAAAAATACACTTTACTCAACTTATCACCAGGAAACTAGAACAAAAAGGTCATATTCTCCAGATTAATCATAAAAATATGGTAAGTAATCACCAGAAACCATGTTACTTTTCAGAAGAATTCACATTTTAATGGAATTGTAAACATTATTGAAAAATGCCTAGAAGAGCCTTGGCAATTGCTCTAGAAACCACCCAATCACCATTGGGTTGCCAAATATAAATGTAATATATAAGCTAACATATATACGGCTGTAATGATGCAACCCATTACTTAGCATTCAATTCTAAGAAATATATATTACTCAAGAAATTTTATGACAAGAAAATTACATAAAATTTCCCATACATGTAGAAATGATATCAATATCATAGAAGTGAAAGAATTAGCCTTATTGGTAAAATCAATAGCACAACAATGAAGATCTAGCAGGAATATCAGATTCTAGCCTATATATGCAAGACATGCCCAAACTAATTATGCAAGCCATAAAAGCAATGTTTGATCTGACAACAGCATTAATTCATGCATTAAACATATAATCATGCTTGAGAGAAAGAAGCACAAAGATGGAGACAGCAACAGAATTCAAAAATAGCTACGTATTAACTTGTGAAACAAGTATTATTTCTTTTATATTTCATCATTTTATTCAAGTGTGTAAATTTATCATTCATTAGATTTTAATATCTAGGGGAGAAGCTATCAGTTTTTATTTTTAGCAGTTAAGGAGACAAAAATTTTGAACTAAGGTCAATGATATTAATTAAAGTATACACAATAAACAAGACCCACAATGAGTATAAATATAATATAAAAGGGTATTTTAAGACACTTGATTGGAATATAACTCCATTATATCATCAAATCATGTTATACCATATTGTGAATTACAGATTCATAGTTCTATTCATGTTTACCACAAAAACAGATGCATAGGAATAGTAATTCCATTACAAATTCTTATATATATATATATATATTTTTTTTTTTTCTGATCAATAAAATACTTCATTGAAAGAAAAAACTACTACAAAGGGGGTTACAACTTCTTATATTCCTTGCCATACTTATTCCTATTCCTAAGTAATTATTATCATTGTATTGAACATGCCCTTAGTTTTTTTGATGCAACCATGTATCTCATGTCTGGGTCATAGCATTTTAAACTTAATTCGTAAACTTAATGTACTGCACCCTAAATCTCTGCTTATCCATCTAAATAGCAAGAAACAAAAAAAAAAAAAAAAAAAAAAAAAAAATTCAAATCAAATCAAATCAAATTCTGACCACTATTCCTCAGACCTCTTAGTTTCCTCTTGTTAAATTTTCTCAAACACGACAACCTCAGCACAAAATAGAAAAATTTTCTCGCATTTTTTTGGGAACCAAACAGAGTAACACACGAAACAATCAAATCAATCATAATTTTGGAACAAAAACCACAAACCCACATGTAAAAATCACATCATACCTAAGAGAACTGAGTGAGAGTGGAGACTAAGTGAGAGTGGAGAGGGTGAGTGAGAGAGGCGTGAGAGTGAGAAAGGCGTGAGCGTGAGAAGGTGTTTGTGTGAGGGTGGAGAGGGTGTGAGAGAGGCGTGAGAGTGAGAGTGAGAGGGTGAGTGACAGAGGCGTGAGAGTGGAGAGGGTCTGTGTGAGAGTGAGAGGGTGAGTGAGAGTGGAGAGGTGTTAGACTTGGTTTAATTTTGAAAAAACCCTATTAAAAATCGAGTCTCAGAGACTTAGTTTCTAGGTGCCTTCACGGATCAGTTGGCTTCCACGTGGATGAGCACGTCACATACAAATCAAGTATTTAAGGGTCGATATATAATCAAGTCTATAAGACTTGATTTCCAGGTAGACGTCATGTGGAAAAAGTGTCAACTCAGACCTGATCAGAACATAAAAACCAAGCCTCAAAGACTCTATTTATAGGCCCTAAATCGAGCCTTTTAGACTCGGGATGTTAGCAGAAAATATACTTTCAAAACAGTGTCTACTAATTATATTGTTTGGCAAACAGTGTTAATTCCCAATTTTGACCTCAGTTGACCCTAAAGTTCATTACCATGTGTGGCTAGAAATCACTCCCACAAAATTACGTGGACAAGGCAAAAAAAAAAAAAAAACATAATCACACAAAATATACCAATGTGGCAAAATTATCCTACACAAAATACAAACCATGATATTGGATGTGGTTCCTTATCGGCTTATCCCCATTAGATTACATTTACACTGCACCCATCATTGACAACTCAGTCCCCTTCTCTAAACTCTTCCATCTCTACCCACCAAAACCCCATAACCAAGCTCACAAACTATGGATTCTCTACCATTGAACCAATCTCTCTCTCACCTCAAACTCTCCCAAACTCTCTACTTTCCCTTCTTCTTTTCCTTTTCAACAATCTCTCACCCTCAAACCAAACCACTATAACCCCACTAGTTTCACTCTCTTTGCCACCCAAAACCAAGAAAAACAATCCTAGAAACACAAAAAACACTTCCCAAAAACAACTTCGAAAATTTTAATGAAGTTGAGTCCTATGGCGTAGTGAGCAAAATCATAGGAAGTAGAGCAGTTTCACAAGGTGGGTCCCACTCCTACGGGATGGAGTACTTGATAGAGTGGAAAGACGGTCATGCCCCTTCGTGGGTCCCATCTGATTACGTTGCAAAAGATATAATAGCCGAGTACCAAACACCATGGTGAACGCAACCAAGAAAGCCGAACATCCTGCATGCATACATGCACAATACAACTAGGGCTTTCCTCAAGCCTAACTAAAAAGTCCTCCACGTTCACTGCATGTTGGGCCAGTGCGTGGGCCTGGGCATTTGCTTTTCTTTTGGTGTGTGAAAAGGCAAAGGTGCGAAAGCCTTGAACACATTGGAGTATTCCTCTGACCACATTCTGGACAGACGGGTCAATTTCGTTCAGTCCGTGAATCGCGTTGTTGAGAGCACTAACGAATCGCCCTCAAACTGCCAATCCACTCCGCTGCTTGCCCCCATGTCTTGCTTCATTCCTATTCTTCCATATCCCCCAACAAATCATGATTGTCCGCTCCAAGAGCCCTGGCCGTGCCTCCTCCCACTTTTGAAGAAAGGCCCAAAGTGTGGAATGAATAGAAAGGCCTAAAATTCCCAGTCTGTAGGGGTTGTCATGGCCCAAAGTAGCTCAGGTTACTCAACCCATAAAGGGCCCATACACTGTCCAATAATGCCAATTTTTAAAATTATAATATCTGCCGACATTGTACTCACTAAACAACTATCCTAGTGCCATTAGGCCCAAAGCCTGTGTAAAATAAGCTTTGCCCTCAGCAATGAACTTTGGGCCATGATAATTTTATTTATTTATTATATCATATTATATACTATATAATAAAAATTGGGATTAAAAGTCGTGATTATACAAAGTAACTTCACCAAATTGTAAATTTTTTAATAAAATTTTTAAATATATATATATATATAATTTTTTTTGTTCTTATCTTCTCTTCCTATAATTTCTAAGTTAATAAAATCTTAATTTAATTAAAAAAAAATATGCAACATGAAAAACAGCAACATAGTATATGATTTTGTTCTAAAGATCTATTTTAAAATTCTATTCAACTACTTTTAGTGTTTTAATAAAACACTAAATTCCCTTCACTTTTTTTTTTTTTTGGATAAACACAAAAGCTTAGTTAACATCAACTTTTTTTTTTCTACACAGTTTTACTTTTTCTTTTTAATATTTTGTAATATAAACTTTTTTTTTATTCTATCGTATATATTACACAAATTTTTTTTTTTTTGTCATCTTTTTTATACGTTTAGTTTCACAATTAAAAAAAAAAATCATTATACAATTGATACAACTTTTTTTTATAGGAATAATTTTTTTTTTATGAGATTTGGACATGCTGCAATCCATCTCTCTTCAATATTATCCTTATTTATAGAAATTGAGTTGAATTAAAACTCTACTACAATTCTATTCTACTGTTTGAGAATTACAAAAGGAAGGATTTGGCTTTTTCAGTGAGAAGAATTATCTTTATGTGAAAAGAGCTATCTTCTTTTTATTTTTATTTATTGCGTTTCTATTTTTCTATTGATGTAGTACAATTATTGCTTAAATTCTATGATTTTTTTAAAATATTTTAGATAATGCAGTACATCTTAATTATTGATATACATTTTTGATTTGGCGTTTTTAATTGATTGTGCTGATTATTTCCTCACTAATAGCAATATTAAAATGGCTAGACACAAATGTCAATATCAAAATAGCTAGACATGGGTAATTCATATTTAAACTTTTACATTTACATTGCAATACAATATGTAACTTTTACATGGGTAATACATTTACTTTTACATTTGTTTCCTTTTTATGTACCTTTATTTATCTATTTTTGAAATTATTTTGAGTGTGGTACCCTCAAAGGTCTAGATACTAACGTAGTTCAATTAGTGCTTAGATGTTATGATTTTTTTATAAAAAATTTAGATCATGCAATTCATCTTAATTATTGATATTATTTTTTAATTTGGTATTATTAATAGATTATGCTGATTATTTCCTCACTTATGCCAACATAAAATCACTATGATTGGTAATTTATAGGTGATGATGCAAAGAAAATTAGTAGGTTGAATGCTCTGGGTTTCAATGGGCTAGTGATTGCTTGAGAGGGCTGAAAAGAAAAAGACACAAGATCAAAGATGACCGGGATGAACTGGCCAAGAACCCTCCGATGCTTAAGTTAGTTTTTTCCTCTGGAATATTAGAATTCCAATTTTTAGAATAGTGAGAACTTACTTCCATTAGATGTGGATGAGTGTTTATATAGTGTGCTTTGGAGTGGTTACTTGTCTCATATCTTCCCCAATATTTGTGGAAGTTAGAAGGTTTAGACTTAACTTCTACAACCGCTATAGAAGTTGGAATGTTTAATCTTATCTTTTATAACTGTCATTGGAAGTTAAGTATTTAGTAGGAAGTTATAGTGATGAACCAGGATCTCGCTCATGTTTCAAAATAGTAATGCATGGTTCGATTCACTAGTCTTTTGTAGGTAAATCTTTTTGGAAATTTCCCAAGTGTTGGGGGTCGTCCAGGCGCTTTCTTGATGGATGATCCTCATGCCCATGGACGACCATCCTATGAGGGATGACCATTCCTGTTTTCTTGACCTGGATGATACTCATGGACGAATTGGAGTTTATTCAATCTCCAGTTCACCATCAGTTGCCCCTTGTCCAAGGGTCGTCTAGAGCACTGTAGAATTTATTGCTATTCTTTGGACGTGTGTTTTTATATCAGTGGTTAGATATCGCACCATGTGTCATGACCTCATTGGTTGTGTCAATTTAATTTTTCGAGGAATATGCCATGTGTCATTCTCTGGTTGGTCACGTCGTTTCAGATGCCAAATTTCACTGTCTATAAATATTATAATTCCTCTCCTACCCTTCACATAACCAAAATTTTCTCCCTTGACATTCGACATCTAGTACCTCATCTAGAAGTATTTCCGCGTCTTTAGTCCTCCTGTGTCTAGAGCTAGGTATTCTCTTCATCCTTGTTCTTAGGTTTTCCTTCAAATTTCAAGATGTCTGAGATTGTTGTTTCTTCGTCCAATAATAGTGTTGATAAGGTTATAGAAGAATACCATAACTCAACTAATTATAGTGGTTCCAGTAGTAGTAGTAGTAGTAGCAACAGCAGTAGTGGGAAGGAACACCACGAACGAGGAATACACATCTGGTGTTCTTAGGGGTTCTTCTAGAGGTTTTCCAGGAACATCTTAGGATGAGGGCAGCTTCTGGGTCTTGAGATGATACCTCGATGAGTGTTCCGTCGTCCACTCCTTTAGACAAGGTAGAGATAGTGTACAATTGTGTTATAGGCGTCCCTTCCAAAACGGATGAAAGGAGACTTACTTCACTTAGGAGTTGGTACCAAATTCTAGACGACCTTAACCCTAGATTAGCCATTCGTGGGGAGTGGTGTTGTAACCCTCATTTTGGAATAAGCATCTATGAAGCTTACCTTTGAGGAGGACTTAGGTTACCCCTTAATGTTTTTGCTAGGGAATTACTTACTAGGTTAGGTTCAGGAGTGTGTCAGTTTAACCCCAATGCATGGAGACTAGTCGTCTCTATGCAAGTTTTGTGAAGGGAAGTGTTTGAAGGAGATTGTCCTCTCACTGTGGACGAGTTCCTCTTCTGCTACAAACCCTCAGAAATCAACTAGTCCCTTGACTTTTATCAATTCACAGCCAGGGACAAAGATTATAGATTAATAAAGTCACTGGTAACGTTTGATAGAAATTGGAAGACAAAGTTTTTCTTCGTTTCTGGTTTCTGGTCTGGGCACCCTGTTGAGGTTTGCAGGGATCCATTTGCCCCATATACTGGAGAATTAGGGAACCTTCATCTTGAAGGTACATTTTTTTTTTTTTTTTTTTTTTTAAATTTTTTTTTTATATATAGTGTTTTTATCTTTTGCTTATAATCATCTAACTTTTTTTTTTTCTTTTCTCTTTTCTCTTTATTATTATTATTATTTTTTTATATAGCTATTAGACGACCATCTTTAAGCAAATTTTATTGTGACCACGTCTAAAGAGCTCATCTATACACTGACAGGAGTTTCCATTAGTTGGTCACCCTTCAATGTCTTACAACGTGGGGACTCGGTCCTAAGCCATCTCCTGAAGCTATAGCTCACGAGCTCACTGTTCATAGACATGATTTTTCTTTTTACTTAGAATTTATTTGAGTATTATTTGAGTTATACTCTTTAGCTAAACTTTAATATTTTTCTTTTAGGGATGGCAACTATGAAAGAGAACAAGGGAAAGTAGGTGGTGGATGAGATAACTAGGACAAAGGCTCAATCCCAACTTCGTCATTCTGTTGGGGACAAAAGGAAAATTTTATCCAAGACGCTTGATTTGGGAAATCTTCCCAGTCATCAAGGAAAGAAGGCGAAGAATGGGTCGTCCAAACCTAGGGTTGTCAAGCCTAGCCTTCCTACATCTCAGCCGTCCATCCCAGTCCTTGATGTAGACTCGTCTGTTCCCATCGAAGTCACTCTGTCCAAGACCACTGTGCCTACCTTGTCTCATCCTTCTTAGAGGGTTCCTATGAACCTTGTTGAAAAAGAGGATTTGGCTTGGGAACGTTTTCAGGAGACTATGAATAATAAGGATGTGGCTGCCTGCTATGACATGTCCTTGAAGGAATTTGAGCATTCTGCTTTTCATGATCTCTTCAAGGTATGTGATCTTACTTTTGCCTCGTCTTCTCACTTTTTTTTTTCTCATCTAACAAATTTATTTATTTATTTATTTTAATCTTTAGGCAATGTCAAAGTTCATAGCAGTGTCTAGGCAAGCCACAGAGATGGACACGACGAGGATACAACTTGAGACAAGGATCCAGGAGGTTAAAGACAACAGCAGGGGTTGGGCTGAGATGGCAGCTAAGGCTACAAGCGAGGTTAAGGAACTGAAGAATCTCGTTGAAGAGCTTAAAGCTCACATCGTCGAAAAGGATACTCGTTTTGACCATCTTCAGAAGAAGAATGATGAGCTAAACACCTTTCTTGAGAATGCAAAGAAGGACACCATTGAGGAGTTCAAAACAAGGATGTCAATACCGTACCGGAGGTCGTACCGATTTGGCCACCGGTACGATATATTTCGGATACCGGTCAATACCGGTGTACCGTTTCGGGTTTACCGCTATTTTATATATATATATATATATGTATGTATGTATGTATGTGTCTGTGTATATATATATATATATATATTATAATAAATATAAAAGTTTACCATAAAACATTTCCTCAATTCAGAACTAATTATTCATGGTTTTAGACTTTAGTATCAATTAAAAGGGAAAAAAAAAATAGAAAGCTTAAAAGTTACCATTGCATACTAAGAAAACAAATAATACTAATAAGTTAATGCAAATAAGTTACCATTCTATCCTAACAAAAATTCAAAAATTACAAAACTTAAAAAAAAAAAGAAAAAAAGAAAAAAAAAAAACTTTTTTCTGTACCGGCCGGTATTGCCAGAAATTGGCCGGTATGGCCGGTATTTTTTCCGGTACGAAACAGGGGGGTCGAGTGTACCGGATTGCTGGCCGGTACGGTATATTCCAGCCGTACCGGCCGGTACAGTACGGAATTGATAACCTTGGTTCAAAACCTCCAGCAAGTTTATTAACCTCTTGGACAGAAACTATGCTGTTGGTTTTGAGGATTTTTGCATGGACGTTATGGAACACTTCCCTGGAGTTGACTTTAGCTCCATCAAACTCAACATTGGTGCTGCAAGCTCCCTTCTTCAAACGAGTTCTGAAGACATGAACATTGAGGACGATGCTACCACCCAGCCAAACTAGGATGAGTCTAAAGCTGGAGATGACCCCCCTCAGTAAAACATGGAATTTAGCCGTCTTAGTTTCCCTTTTCTTTTTTTCTTTTTTTAATTTTTTTTTTATGTGAGGTCCATTGTTTTGGACCTATTTAGTTTTATTCAGGTACATTTTATTCGTCTATGGTCCTTGGGACGAGCTTTGATACAATTGCCTCAGGCTTTACTTTAAGGGTTTTTGGACGATGGTCGTCTACTCTTTTTAACTTTTATGAATGAATGTTTGCTTCCACCACTTTTTATTTGCTGTTGAAAGTTGTTGTGTGGACAATTTTTTCTTTATTCACATCATCCATGTTACATTGGTTTTGAAATGTGGCCCATCCATTCATGGAGGCATCTAGCTCGTCTATGTTAAGAAGTTTCTCATGTTCAACATTTTTACCATTCTTTAAATTTTACAAGTATAACTCGTCTTATGAATGGCATTTCTTTTTCAAACTTTCCTCGTCTAGAGACTTGAAAGGTGGTTCCGCTTTTCGTCCATAATTTGGACAATTTGCGCGTCTTTAGGCGAGACATTTCCAACATTTACTCGTCCAAAAAGTGGATTGTTCTAGCTGGTTATATTCACCCATGGATTTCAATTATTTTTATGTGCATGCATTTCTCGTCCATTATCTAGATACGCTTTAGGTTTTACCTCATCCGTTCGTTAGACGAATATACCTTAAGCTTATATTTCTTTGCTTTATCCTTTTTCTAAGGAAAGCTTATAGACGTTACATTCCTACGTCCAGAGATTCTACTCGTCTTGGGCCTTAGCCTCCTTGTGGATCAAATTACAAAAATTAGGTTCATTCATCATATATATTGAGAATCCAAATTGCATATTCATAATACAAACATCATCCACAAGCACGGCACATGCTTAGAAGCTAGTGCTTTTTAGGGAATTAAAACAAATAGACCAAGTCCATGACTTCGTCCTTAGTTCATAGGTAGCGTATAGGTTAGAAACTAATGCATTTTTAGGGAATTAAAACACAACATATATTACTTATAACAAACACAAGTAAATGCAAGTAATAGGCAACACGACTCCGGTTCATCCAAGATGATGCCCGTCTAGGTTGATATTTCACTAATATTACCTTCTTAGATGCTTAACATTCCAAGGGTGCTCCAATTTTCTCCCGTCCAAGGCTTCTGCAATTAATAACCCGTTAGGGTCCTTCCCAATTAGGTCCCAGTTTCCCATGGGCTGGGTTTTTGGTTGCTAAAGAGACACTTTTTAAGACAAGGTCCCCTATGTTGAAATGCTTGGGTTTCACCATTGCATCATATTGTCTGGTCATGAGGTTTTTATACCTTGCTGTCCTTTGTTCCGCGTCCAACCTTACCTCGTCTATTAGATCAAGGTTAGACAAAGTTGCTTTTCGTTATCCTCGTCTTGATACTTCATCATCCTGTGATTAGCCATGTGCACTTCTGCAGGTATCACTACTTCACTTACAAAGGCTAGCTTGAAAGGAGTTTCCCTTGTGGGGGTCCTCACAGTCGTCATGTAAGCCCACTGAACTCCTGGTAGCTCGTCTGACCATACTCCTTTTGCCTCCTCAAGCCAAGTCTTGATGATTTTCAATAAGGATCGGTTTGTTACTTTTGCTTGTCCATTTGCTTGCGGGTGGAAGGGCGAGGAATAATGATTCTTGATTCCAAATTACTCGCAGAAGTCTCTGAAAGGTGTGTTGTCAAATTGCCATCCATTGTCTGACACTAGTACTCTAGGTACCCCAAACCTGCATACAATGTTCTTCCAAACGAAGTTTTTGACATTCTACTGTGTGATCTTTGCTAGGGGTTCGGCTTCCACCCATTTAGTATAGTAATCAATCCCTATTACCAAAAACTTCATATGCTTGGTTCTAAGTGGAAAGGGACCTAAGACATCCAATCCCCATTGAGCAAATGGCCGTTAGGCCATCATCGAGGTGAGATACTCCGACGGTTGTCTAGGGATATTAATGAAGCGTTGGCACTAATCACACGCCTTGACATAAGCTTTAGTATCTGCTTGAATAGTTGGCCAATAGTAACTAGCACGAACGACCTTATGGACTAGTGCTCTTGCTCCTCGAGTGGTTTTCGCATGCTCCTTCATGAACTTCCTTCAATACATATTTTGACTCGTCCGGAGTTAAGCACCTTAAGTAAAGTTGTGACAAGCTGCGTTTATACAGTACCTTGTCTATGAGGACATACTTAGCAGCTCTGATCCTCAATTTCCTAGCCTCGTCCTTATCTTCTGGAAGTCTTCCATCTCTGAGGTAAACTATTATTGAAGTCATCCAATTTTCTTCTCCTCCAATTTGCTATATCTTTGGAAGATCTATGCTTGGCATGTATTGGATTTTGTCACACTCATCCATAGCTTCCCCTACTGAAGTTGCTTTTGCCAAAGCATCCGCTTCCATGTTTTCCTCTCTTAGGAGTTAGACAAAACTGGCTTCTTTTAATTTTTTAACTAGCTGCTTTACCTTACTAAGATATTTCTTCATTCGATCTTCCTTAGCTTCACACATTCCATTTACTTGATTGATGATCAATTGAAAATCTCCTTGGATGACTACTGACTCAGCCCCTAAGGGCTTAGCTAATTCCAATCCTTTAAGGAGAGCTTCGTATTCAGTTTCATTGTTGGTGGTTTGATATTGTAGATGAGCTAAGTATTTCAACTTGTCTCCTTTCGAGGATTATAGTATAACTCCAATCCCTCCTGCGTACAACATGGACGAGCCATCCACATTGATGACCCACCTTTGAGCTTCATCCACCTCGTCTAGTTCACCTTGATTTGGAGTGAACTCTGCAATAAAATCTACCAACACTTGTGCTTTTATCACGCTTCTTGGTTGTTACATGACATCAAACTTGCTAAGTTCTATGACCCATTGGATTAGTTGTCCTACTGCCTCCAACTTGTTCATTGCTTTCTTTAATCGATGATTTGTCAAGACATTGATGACATGAGCTTGAAAGTAATACCTTAACTTCCTAGAAGCCGTGACCAAAGCAAAGGCTAGCTTTTCCATCATGGGATATCATCCTTCTGCCCCTCTTAGCGCTTAGCTTGTATTAAAAACCGACTTCTGTATCTTCCCTTCTTCTCTAATCAATGTTGAGCTCATCGTATACGGGGACACTGCTAAATACAAATATAATTCTTCACCAAGTATGGATGGGCTTAGTAGAGGAGTTGTGGTGAGGTAGGTCTTGAGGTCTTGGAAGGCCTTTTAACACTTGTTTGTCCATTCAAATGCCTTCTTAAGAACCTTAAAAATGGTAAACACTTGTCAATAGCTTTAAAGACGAACCTGTTAAGGGCAACAACTCGCCTAGTGAGAGACTGGACTTCTTTGATATTCCTTGGTAGCTCCATATCTAGTATCGCTTAAATTTTATTAGGATTTGCTTCAATTCCCCTATATGAAACTATGAACCCAAGAAATTTTCCAGATGAAACTCTAAAATTACACTTGCTCGGATTTAACTTCATATTATATCATCTAAGTGTGTCAAAGGTCTCTTGAAGATCATCCAAATACTTTTCCTCGTCCAAGCTCTTTACCAACATATCATCCACATAAACTTTTACATTCCGCCCTATCTGTGGATGGAACATGTGATTAACTAATCTCTGATAAGTTGCCCCTGCATTCTTTAAACCAAAGGACATCACCTTATAACAAAATAAACCTTAATTGGTAACGAAGGATGTCTTCTCTTGATCTGCCGCATCCATCTTTATCTAATTATACCCTGAGAAGGCGTCCATGAAGCTTAACAACTGATGACCTACTGTTGAATCCACCAACTGATCAATGCATGGCAAATGATAACTATCCTTAGGGCAAGCTTTATTCAAATCAGTGAAGTCTACACACATTCTCCACTTGCCATTTGCCTTCTTGACTATCACCATATTAGCTAACCAATCCGGGTAATAGACTTCCCAAATAAACTGTGGTTAACTTCTGGACCTCTTCTTTGATAGCATTATCTCGCTCAGAAGCAAAGACCCTTTTCTTTTGATGAACAGGCTTGGAAGATGGGTGCACATTCAACCGATGAGTGATAACACTTAGGTCAATTCTCGGCATGTCTTCATGACTCCATGCAAAAACATTAGTACTTTTCCTTAAGAATTGGACGAGGTCTTGCTTCGTCCTTTCCTTCATACTTGTCCAAATTTTGGTAAACTTCTTGGGATTACCCTCTTCCAGAGGAATGTCTTCCAGTACTTTGGGGGACTCTACAACAACCCTTCTCTACTCAATGCTCATTGTCTGCATGTGCTCCTCCATAGCCAACATGGCTAGATAACACTCTCTTATTGCTAACTGATCTCCTTGCACTTGTCATATCCCATACTCTATAGGGAATTTGACTAATAGGTGGTAGGTAGATGTTACTGCCTTCCAACTGTTTAAAGTTGGCCTTCTAATGATGGTGTTATAAGAAGACGAACAATCCATCATAAGGAAATTCACTTCCTTGGTTATTTGCTGCGAGTATGATCCCACCACCACAGGTAATGTAATGGTGCCTACAGGTTGCACTTTCATTCCTCCAAATCCCACCAAGGGTGAACATACTAGATGAAGTTGATCTCATCCTAGCCTTATTTGCTAGAAGGTGGGGTAATACAAGATGTTTGCTGAGCTTCCATTATCCACCAGCACTCTTCTAGTTGTATAATTTACAATGAGTAAAGTGATGACGATTAAATCATTATGTGGGTGATGAATTCTTTCAGCATCCTCGTTCGTAAACGTAATGGCAGGCTCGTTTGTCCCCCTCGTCCTTGGTGATCGTCCAGAGAGTTGGAAGTTTTGTACCACCTTAAGATACGTCTTTCTCGACTTGGAAGACTGCCCCGTTGAAGTACCTCTTATAATAACCTTTATTTCTCCAAATGGGTGCAGTGATGACTCTTCTACCTTTCCTTTCAACTTCTCGTCTTTATGATCTCTTCCAATGAAATACCTCATATTTCCCTGTCTGATAAGATTCTCTATCTGCAGTTTTAAATCATAACACTCGTCCATGTCATGCTCGTGGTCTCTATGGAAGCGACAACATTTGTTTCTGTTGCGCTTATTGGGATCTCCCTTCATCTTCTCTGGCCACTTCAAGGATAGGTCGTCCTTGATTTTCATAAGTACTTAATCAAGTGGAGCATTCAAGGGCGTGTAGTGCTGACTCCTTCCTGAGGATTAACCTACCTTCCTGTTGTTCTGATCCTTTTTCTCTCCTATTCGGGCCTTCTTTGGACGAGGACCTTGTTTTGGATGACGTGGGAGATCTGCTTCCATTCATTCGGTTTTCTTCCTCTTCTTGACTATGATTGCATCTTCTGTATTTATGAAACTTTGGGCTGAATGGGCAAGTTCAGCCATGGTTTGAGGCTCATGCTCATAGAGTTTATGGATGAACAAATCGGAATTAACTCCATTATAGAAGGCTACCAATAACAATTTATCGTCCATCTCGTCTATCGTCAAGGCTTCCCTGTTGAAACGAGTAATGAAGGACCTCAAGCTTTCATTTTTCCCTTGCTCTATGGTTAATAGGCTGGACAAGGAGTGCTTATGCCTTTATCCTCCGATAAAGTTGTTAACAAACAACTTACTCAATTCTTCAAAAGAACTCACAGTGTTTGGAGATATCTTGTCGAACCATACTCGTGTTGGCCCCTTAAGGGTGGTAGGGAAAGCCCTACACATAATCTCGTATGGAATCCCTTAAAGGTGCATCGTAGTCTTAAAGGTTGCGATGTGATCACACGGGTCGTGCGTTCCATCATACGAGTCCAAGAAAGGCATCTTGAATTTAGAAGGCAAGGGGTGACTGTTGATGAAAGCCACAAAAGGAGAATCAGTTCGATGAACTAAATCATCTACAACATTCACCCTTTTAATGTTCTCCCTCATCTCGTCCATGGCCTTCCTCATTTGATCCATCTCCCTCTCCAAGTGTGGCACCCTTCGTGAAGCAGTGCCTTTTGTTCAAACCATGCAGCTTTTGTCAAAGAAAGATAAATTGCAAAATGCAAGTTTAATCTTCCCCACAGATGGTGTCAACTGATGATGCAAAGAAAATTAGTAGGCTGAATGCTTCAGGCTTCAATGGGCTAGTGATTGCTTGAAAGGCCTGAAAAAAAAAAGACACAAGATCAAAAGTGACCATAATGAACTGGCCAAGAACCCTTCGATGCTTAAGTTAGTTTTTTCCTCTAGAATATTAGAATTCCAATTTTTAGAATAGTGAGAACTTACTTCCATTAGATGTGGATGAGTGTTTATATAATGTGTTTTGGAGTGGTTACTTGTCTCGTAACTTTCCTAATATTTGTGGAAGTTAGAAGGTTCAAACTTAACTTCTACAACCGATATAGAAGTTGGAATGTTCAATCTTATCTTCTATAACTGTCATTGGAAGTTAAGTAATTTAGTAGGAAGCTATAGCGATGAACCAGGATCTCACTCATGTTTCAAAATAGTAAAACGTGGTTCGATTCACCAGTCTTTTATTAATTGTTCTTTGGTCAACTAAAGAAATATTTACATTTTGATATATACACCATTACATTATATCTATTCTTTGCTTTGGTTACTACAAAATCTTGAGCTTACTTGTTAACCTTCGTCATTGTCCGAAGAGGTAGATATATACACAGTAGAAGTATCTACCTTTTTTTTTCTTTGGTGATGGTGGTGGTGGTGTTACTTTCATGTATATGGTCTTCAATTCATTGTCTTTACACAGATCAAGGAAATCAAATCTAAACGTGAAATAGAACCTCTTTATTTTGAGTGAAGTGGAGAGAAATTTCCCCTTCTATGGACTATTGTATACTTGCCTCTTTAGTCAACGAAGGAGGCTTGCAAGTAACAACTAACTAAGGGGTAATAATTATATACATAATTATTTTAAAACTAATCTATCTGGACTACCCTAAAAGAGAATATTGAATGTTTTAACTTGAGAATCCCAGAAATTTTGGTTCAACAAGAATAATCTTTACCCCACAAATATCCCAAGCCCCTCAAAAAAAAAAAAAAAAAAAAAAATCTAAATATATAACTACAATAATAGCAAAAATAGCCATAACAACAAGAAGAAAAGAACAACAACAAATGAAAAAAAAAAAATGTATCTATATCATGACTTTTGAGTGAAGTTTGTGGTGTAATTTTGTATTAGAATCTTATTTTCTTTCCTCTGTGTGTGTTTTTATTTCTCAACAAAAAAGAAAAAAAGAAGAAAGTAATTGTCCTACATTACATAAGAGAGTGTATTCTGTATAGTATAACTTATCATACCCTTCCTTAAAGTTACCATGATTTTTTAGTAGAGTTTGTAATGTATCTTTATATTAGAATCTCATCTCCTCTTCCTTATGTGTGTTTTTTTGTCTCTATAAAAAAAGTTTTTTAAAAATGAGATAATTGTCTCACATTACTTTAAAAAGTCTGTTGTGTGTAATATAACTTGTCTCATCCTCCCTTAAAAATTATCATGATTTTGAGTGGAATTCATGATATGCTTGTGTTAGAAAATTATTTCCTCTTCCTTGTGTGTATATGTTTGTTTCTCAAAAAAAAAAAAAAAAAAAAAAAAAAAAAAAAAAAAAAGTACAACAAATGAACAAAATGTTCAACAAAATGCTTATTAAAAAAATTAAAAATAATGACCCCTAATCATTCAAATTCGTAGCTTACTCGGTTTAGCTCGCAATCACAACAAGTATTAATTGTAACTCTCTCTCTCTCTCTTCTAACATCATAGTTCTCACTTTATTACTCACTACTCACCAGTCCCTTTTTGCTTTTTTTATTTTATTAGTAGAAAGAAAATGTATAACTTCATGTATTTGAGTTTTTTATTTTTTTTATGATGTAAATTTATTCAAGTTATCTTTAATTAAATTTTGTATAGTTTTTTAATGATTACCATTCAAAACTAGAGCCCAGCTAACCTCAGCAAGTTGTAACAGCACAAAGACTTAGAGCAAATTGATACTTTATATGAATCTATATGATTTAATTTAAAACAAACATAATGTAATACCATATAATATTAAAAAAAAAAAAGAGATAATTTTTTTTTTTTTTTTTTTTAAGAATGAAATCTTGTAACTTTATTGAATGGAATCAGGCACTGTCAGCTAACAAAACAGAATAAATATGTGGAGGAATATTTTCCATTCACACCAAATAATCACTACCATGCCTAGTATATTTAGCTAGGTTATTTGCAAAAGAATTACCAACCTTACGGACATGAGAAAGAAAAGCAAGTGGATTCTGTCATTTTCTTTGCTGCTGTGAGGATATGACCAAACGGAGAGAGGCTTTCTTCCTCGCTGTTGAGAGTCTTTATCACCGTCTCCAAGTCACCTTCAAGGATGAAGGGTGGACATCCAATCTCCATAGCAAAAGCCATAGCACGTGCAGCAGCTTGTGCCTCCACCATATCAGACGAGAAAGGGAGGTTTACTTGCTCGGATAGGGAAGCAATCACCTGATCACTAGAATCCCGAATCACTGCACCGAGACCTGCTTTCCCCGATATCTTTGAAGGTTGCACCATCAAAGTTTACCTTCAGATAATTTGGTTGAGGTGGTGACCATCTGATTTGTGGAGATGAGGACGTGGCAGAGTGTACTGGAGTAGCGTGGTTAGCTCTAAAAAAGAGATAATGTAATAGCGTATAAATCAAAAAAGATAATACAATGGCGTATCGTATCGAGTAAAATATTATGTAATAGTGTATAAATCAAAAAAGATAATGTAATGGCGTATCGCATCGAAAAAAATATTATGTAATAGCGTACAGGTCAAAATGTAATTTAGTCTTAAATCTTAATATAGTTGACCAAAGCATCATTAACAAAGAATCAAGTACTCTGTTATCTATACTAATGATTCTAAATCTAAAAAAAAAAAAAAAAAAAAAAATAGTACACTATATTAAAAGAGTTCAATAATTATGATTGGTTAATTAAGTAGAACTGGTCTTGTTCCAACAGTTCTCATAACACTTCTTCATTTCCTATATATTTTATCCATTTCTAAAGAAAAAAAAGCAAAAGATTTACAAACCAAACCACAACTAGCTTGCTTCTAAGGGTTCTACACAACATCTTCAACCAAATCTATCAGAAATGTGGACAATTGGATTATGTATTGTAGCAGTACTGGTCATATATTTGAGTTACTGGCTTAACAAATGGAGCAATCCAAAGTGCAATGGAGTCCTCCCTCCAGGTTCCATGGGTCTACCCCTCATTGGAGAGACCCTTCAGTTGATTGTTCCAAGTTACTCTCTAGACCTCCATCCATTTATCAAAAAGAGAGCTCAGACGTACGTAAACATGCCACTAATTGTGTGTCTTTATTATTAATAATTCTTTTTTGGTAACTAGTGTGTGTGCATGTGTTTTTATAGTATATATCATTGTTCTACCTACGAATGCAAATTATTTGTACCACTTTTTATGTATCACTCTATATTCCACTAATTATTACTTATCACATGTATGATTGCTTTTCATTTTAAACTTCAGTTATTTTATGAAAAAAATAAAATCAAAACATGACAAGTACGTAGTGCTTGGTAGAACATAGAGTGGTACATAAAAAGTGATACAAAAGACTTGTATTCTCTACATACAAGTATGCATTTATATATTTATGTATGTATGAATCTCTTGTTAAGTTGTAATGGGCAAGGGGATGAAACAAAAGATAGAATATATGAATATACTCGTATCTACTTATGACCAATATAAAATAAAAATATCATCTATGTATATATTGAGTGGTATTTTAATGTAAGAAAACCTTTGATGATATATTCATTATATTTTCTTTAATTTTCAGCATAAATAACCGTTTTCAAATTTTTTGATGGAAGTCAAAATTACATGTATGAATTAAAAATTTTAAGAGTTAGATAGACACAAAATAAAACTTAGATTTATGTTAGTATGTAATTTTCCCGAATTTTTATGAAGGAAAACAAAATATTATATAATTAATTTGAGGTCATATTAGGGGTTTTTTATTTTATTTTATTTTATAGTATTACTTTTGAAAGATAGCAACATTGTTCTTATTTTTCCCCATTTGTCATAACTCTAGCTTTGCTATTTTCCCTCGTTTACCCTATGTTCATTTTATTTTTACAAGTTTTAAACCTTAAAACATTGATAGAATTGAATTTTTTTTTTTTTAATGAATTTTGACATATAAAAGAGGTAATAGCGTATCGATTATAAATTGAATAAAAAAATTAGAAAAAGTATAGCGACACAACATTTTGAACTAGTTGATTGTGAGTAGTGAAAATTAAAGTGAGGTCATGCAGTGTTAAGTTGATGGGAAAGTGATTATTTACCACCCACATTTTGCTATTTCAACAAGTTGTAAAAAAATTTTGTTCATAAGAAAAATGAAAAAAAAAAAATATATATTAATAAGATATGCATAAAAAAAATTCACAAAAATCTGCTAGCTCGCCTATGTCTAGGAGGTCCCTACACTGATCAAGCAAAATCGGCTTTAAGCAACTTTGTCATGTCAGGTCCAACTATCATTAATAGCCCGATTCAAATAGCATTTATTGTAAAGAATAAGCACTTTGATCAGATAAACATCAATTGTCATTTATGTTGTTAAGTTAACAATTGTCCAAAAAACTTAAACCATTAAAAAAAAATGATGAATTTATTTATTTAATCTAATAAATGTAATTCTTCTTCTTTTTCCCCCTTTCAGATATGGGTCATTATTTCGAACTAGTGTGGCGGGTTCACCCATAGTAGTATCAATAGATCCTGAATTCAACCACTACATCGTTAAACAAGAAGGAAGATTAGTTGAATTGTGGTACTTGGATTCATTTTCCAAGCTTTTTTTGATGGAAGGCGAAAATAAGACAAATGTAGTTGGTGTTGTCCACAAGTGCTTAAGAAGTATTGCATTGAATCACTTTGGTGCTGATCCACTTAAGGAAAAGTTGCTTCCTCAAATTGAAGAATTTGTTAACAAAACCCTACAAACATGGTCAAGTCATCCTTTAGTTGAAATGAAACATGCCGCATCAGTGGTAATTTTCAATTTTTCCTTAATATAGACTCATATACTCGGTGAGCATTGTTAAGATATAATATTTTTCACAACAAATTTCTCACCTACTCATTTGGCAGGTTATTATTGATTCTTATATGGGCCTACCATTGACACTATATTATTATTCATCATTAATAACTTTACACTTTAGATAGTTATGAATTTTGTTGTGACTATAGACTTATTGTTACTTGATAGTGTAAAATTTTCTGTCGTTCAAGTTATGATAAATCTAAGTTTCTTGTAAATTGCAGATGATTTTTGATTTCACTGCAAAGCTATTCATTAGTTATGATGCTGAAAATTCACCAATGAAAATGAGCGAGAAGTTCACTAATATCCTAGGAGGTTTCATGTCATTTCCCTTGAATATCCCTGGTACTTCATACCATAAATGTTTAGAGGTAATCAAAATAATGAGAAAGTACAAACTTATCCAAAAAATATTCATTTGAAATGACTTGGATTCATTAATTTAAATTTCACTTTTCATTTTTTAGGACCGAAATGAAGCATTGAGTATGTTGAGGAAAATATTTAAAGAGAGAATCAATTCACCAAAAAGACATTATGTAGATTTGCTTGATCAAGCTATAAATGACATGGATAAGGAGAAATTCTTATCAGAAGACCTCATCATCAATGTGGTTTTTGGGTTCTTATTCGCTAGCTTTGAGTCCATTTCAACAGCATTATCGTTAACTCTCAAATTACTTGCCTAGCATCCTGCAGTTTTACAAGAGTTGACGGTATGTAAATGTACAAGAACATTTTTTTAGCACACCGCACACAACACTGATCATGTATTATTTGTTAGCATCTCGCAGTTTTACAAGACTTGTAACCTAACACTGATCGTGTATCATTTGTTAGGATGAGCATGAGGCAATTCTTAAGAATAGAGAGAGCCCAAATTCCATACTCACATGGGATGAATATAAGTCGATGACCTTTACTCATCAAGTTAGTTCTACAATCTCAGCATGTTCTTATCTCTCTTCAAGGCGTTTGATGATTCTAGTTATCGCATAAACTCAAATATTTTGTTGTGTGGAAATTATAGGTAATCAATGAAGCACTTAGGATGGGAAGTGTTGCTCCTGGGTTACTACGAAAAGCATTGAAAGATATTGAATTTAAAGGTATGTTCTCACATGCATATACTCGGTTCAATGTCTTCATATATATCCAGTTGAAGTGTAAATGATTGGCCAAGTGCGTACCAGGATATACAATTCCAGCTGGTTGGACCATTATGCTTGTGAATTCTGCTATTCAATTAAACCCAAACACATACAAGGATCCACTTGCTTTCAATCCATGGCGTTGGAAGGTATGTATAGTTGGAGCCTTATTGCTGTTTATTCATGACAATTTCCTTGACAACATTTTTATAAATGCAACAGGATCTTGACTCATTGTTTGTATCTAAGAATTTCACGCCTTTTGGAGGAGGAATTAGACAATGTGTTGGAGCAGAGTATAGTAAAACGTTCTTGGCTACCTTCCTCCATGTTTTGGTCACTAAATATAGGTAATGTGTTCCCCTTTACGATCTAACTTGTGCAATTGTTGTAACATAATGTTTGCTACCGGGTTTGTCATGGGATAAAAGAAACCTCTCAATTGAAATTGATCTATTTCATGATTCAAATCAAACAATACAAAATTAAAGAATTATTTATTTATTTTTATAATTCAATTGTCGAGGAACGTGAGATTTGAACCTTGGACATTACTATTAAAAATACTAGGAAATGTGCTTATTAAGGTACAACTAAATAAAATCTTACCACACCATAAATAAAATCTTAATTATAATATGGAGAAATTTAAGATGCAACTAATATGCAATATCTTACCGCACTAAACCTCTGTACAATTATTTTTTTCTTTTAATAGGTGGACAAAGGTCAAGGGTGGAACCATTGTTCGAAATCCTATTCTCGGATTTACAGATGGCCTTCACATTAAATTTTCTACAATAAGTAATTAAAATACATTTTTATTTCATGCAAAATAATAGATATTTCTATATTGAAATAAGATGTTTCAATTTGCCAAAAATAATTGGATACATATTATCCAAATGTAAGTATATGTTTTCTTGACTCATTGTATATGTGTTTTAGGGCTTTGATTGTGTCACATCCAATAATACATCATCTATAAAACGTGCCCACTAGGTGTGAAAGTGTGGTATTTGTGTGAAACATTATATAATCTAGCATGTGAAATAATAATTTTCCTTTAATTTATGTAACCTCTCTCTCTCTCTCTCTCTCTCTCTCTCTCTTAGTATACTATTAGCAATTAATGTTTTTGATGTGTGTGTGTCTGAGACAGGAAACATGTGCTAGTTTTAAGCCATATCAACATCTCAATGTGAATACATTGTTAAAGTTTGTTCAATCTATGTTTTACTAACAATTCATTTAAATAGAATGTTTTTATTTTTATTTTTTTGCTAATACAATAGATTTTTGACCGATGACATTCACTAACTAGTTTGAAGACAAGAGACTTTAACAATATAACTAATTGGTTTTTGTTCAATTTATATTTTGATGACAATTGATTTAAATGGAATGGGAATTATATTAAGACAAAGATTTAAAAAAGAAAATATTTTTCGTTTAAATAACTCAAAAGAATACCAAATATTTTTTCTAAAATAAAAAAATACAAAATAATTGGACAACTTATTGAAATGTACCAATATTGTCTTGTCTGATTTTACATTTATTTCATTCTATCTCTCTAAAACTTTCATGTTTTCCCTATTTTTTATTTGAGCATGAGGAAGCATGTTTTGCTATGACCTACGTGTATATTTTTTAAGTTGGAAACAGCTTAGGTCTTGTACATAGGAGCATTGGACCCATTGAGATACTGATACATGTTAACATCCCAATTGATCTTGAACTCATGTGCACTAGGCCTAATCCTTATCCATTTTAAGCCATATCAAAACTTCTCAATTCAAATAACTTATTAAAGTTTGTTGAATTCACATTCCACTAAGAGTTCATTTGGATTGAATGGAATTAGAGGTTAAAGGATGGGATTGTCATTGTGATTTAATGGGTTTAGTGAAAGTAAGTGCTTTTGGGTGGGCTTCTTTTCGAGAAAGAGTGAGAGAGAGGGGACATTTGGCAAGAGGGCATAGATGGCTTTGACAAAGTGATGAGGAAATTGGGTCTTTTTGAGGTTTAATGAGAGATTTTTTAAAAATAAAAAAAGTAATTTTAAGTGAAACTTTTTAGATTTATTAACTTCTATTCCAGCTAATTTGGTATAATTGGTAAAGTTTCTGATCTAATGATAAAAAGTAATCATAATATAATGGATGTTGTACACTCCAACCCATACACACACACACACACACACACATATATATATATATATATATATATATATCTCATTGCAACACAATGATATTGGACCTGTCCACTTGTTTTAGGATTGGCCTTAAATGTTGTGTTAGAAAACATTGCCACTTGCCATGTTGGTATTTTTTTTTTTTTTTTTTTTTTGGGCTTGTAAAGGGAAAGGTAAAACAATACAGGACAAATTTGCATCCTAATTGTAATTGGAGGCTTATCTCTTTTGGGTTCAATAGGGGCTTTAATCCAAAATACCCAACTGGGGTGGCAATTGGGTGGGTTGGGTAGATTTTGGGTTGGGTCCTAAATGAGTGGGATATATAATAACCCATTTATTACCAGTTTAAATTTCCTATCTCTCTCTAGTTTCTTAGTATCCAAGAAAAATTAAAAAAAAAAAAAAAAATCAACAACTTAAAATTTCTCATTCTCATGCAAAAAACCAAAATAATTAAATTTAACACAACAATACATCAAACAATGAGTTTTAAGAGAAAAAAAAAATACTACAATCTTTGTTTTACAATTTGCTAAAGTAAGCAAAAATTAAAAATTAAAACAAAAAATAGCATGAAAAATACTGAAAGTGAAGAACATCTTCCTCCATACCATTTCTTATATTTTCTTTTCTAATCCTAAGTTTTCTTGGCAGCCAAACACAACTTTTACAAAAACAAAAAGAAAATTTTCAAATAAGAATTTTGCAGAGTTGAACAAATCTGTCTTGCCCTTGTTTTGCAATAGAGGACAATCTTTCTTCCAATGCCCATTTTTGTGACAATAGGCACCCTCATCTTTTTCATGTTTCTTATCATTAGACATACTATTAACAATCAAAGCCTTAGTCATCACATCTCTTTGAGCTTGCTTATCTTTCTTATGATACTCATAATTAATCAAAACATTGGACACATCATCATACTTAATCTCATCCTTTCCATACAACAGTGTGGTAATTAGATGATCATAATTATCAGGCAATGAATTCAATAACAAGAGCTTTATCCTCGCTGCTAATATCAACTTCCAAATTTTGCAAATTAGCAAGTATTTTATTGTAATAATTCAAGTGCTTAGACATAGAAATACTTGCGCAATATTGGAAACGAAAGAGCTTCTTCTTCAAGTAGAGACGATTCTCCACTCTTGGTCATACTTGTCCTCTAATTTCTTTCAAATCTCTTTAGCCTTCATCTCCCTCATAACAAAATATTTTTAATTCTTGGCCAAACTCAAACTGATGCAAATCACGTTATGAAGAACAAAGAGTTTTTATTGCTTTCCTTTTCCTATTTGAATTAGGATTTATTTACTCTAGTACTTTGAATTAAAATCTTTTTCCTAGTTGAATTGGGATTTTAATTGTTTTTCTTTTCCTAGTTAAATTGTTTTTCCTTTCTTTAGTAGAAGTAGGTTTATTATTTCTTTTCCAAAAAGGAGTAGGAGAAATTCTATTCCTATAAATACTCTTTATAGAGAGGTTATTTATGTTATGTGTGTTTTTGAATAAAAGTTTGCTAGAGAGGTTTTCTCTATTATTTTGCCTATTAGCCTAGTGTTCTTGTAGAGCTTAGGTTTAGTGGAAGAGTTGCAGTATTTGTGTGTTATAGATTCTGCTTCTACACGCCTACGCTGCATCAGTTGGTATTAGAGCCCAGGTTAGGTTCCTACCATGGCACGAGGATCACGTGGGGGAAGGCATGCTACTGTAGATGGTGAGTATGAACGCGATGAGATTGCACGCAATACACAACTAGAGGCACACTGTCAGCGGATGGAAGAGTAGTTTGAAGCGCTAACAAAGCAGCTTGTTGCCTTAGCCGTTGTTAACCAGCCTCGAAATCGTAGTCCAACTCTACGTTTTGTGGAGGAAGATGAGGTAGACTATAATGTTAAGGATGAGATGGAAAATCCGTTTGCTGGATATAGAAGGAGGAGAGAGAAACCCTTGGTTTCATACAATTCAAACAAATGGGAATCTGGTTTCAAATTAGATATTCCAGAGTTCAAAGGTTGTTTACAACCTGAAGAATTCCTAGATTGGGTAGCTGCGGTTGAAGAAATTTTGAAGTTTAAGGAGGTGCCACAAGACAAAAGAGTTTCTTTGGTGGCGACCAAATTCAGAAGATGTGCTGCTGCATGGTGGCAACAATTAAAGCAAAGCCGTATTCGCCAAGGTAAGTCTAAAATCAATACTTGAGAAAAAATTTTGAAACATATGCGTGCTGCATTTTTGCCCCATAATTATATGCGTACATTATATCAACAACTACACAATCTTAAGCAAGGTACACAATCTATAGATGAGTATACTCAAGAGTTTTATCAACTTGTAGCTAGAGTTGACCTTACAAATTCGGTAGATCAATTAGTTTCATGTTATATTGGAGGCATGAGGTAAGAATTTCAAGATACTTTGAATTTATTTGACCCAATTTCTGTATTTGAAGCCCATCAGAGACCTTTGCATTTAGAGAAGACGATGAATAGGAGGACTAACATTGTTTCAAATAGTAGTGGCAACCGACTACCACCAGTAGCTCCTCCTTATGGTGCAATTACACAATCTACACAAGGAAAATGCCAAGTTAATCAAGCTAATCCACAACCCAACCGCACTGCAGCTAGTAGTTCTGGCTCTCGATGTTTCAAGTGTTGTGAGGCAGGGCATAGAATGGCTGATTGCAAGAAGGGTGGCCGGTATGGTAAGAGTTTATTTATTGAGAGTGAAGAATGTACTAATGATCACTTAAATACCTTTGAGCAAGAAGCTGTTTATTATGCTAAAGAGGAAGAGGAGTATGTGCAGGGGGATGATGGCCCTTTGTTAGTTACAAGAAGGGCGTGTTTTACACCTCGCAAATCTGAAGGCGAGGATTGGCTCCGAAGCAATATCTTTCAAACTACATGTACTATGGGGGGCAAGGTATGTAGACTTGTTATTGATTCTGGAAGCTGTGAGAATGTGGTATCAGAAGAGGCTGTTCAAAAATTGGGATTAGAAACAGAGAAGCACCCTAACCCTTACAAACTATCTTGGCTCAAAAGGGGCAATGAGGTAACTGTATCTAGACGTTGTTTGTTTCTTTTTCTATTGGGTTGAAATATAAGGATAATGCATGGTGTGATATGGTAGTTATGGATGTATGTCATCTTCTCCTTAGTAGACCATGGCAATATGATAGAGAGGTTCAACATGATGGTAGGAAGAATACATACAGTTTCATGTTTGGTAGCACAAAAATTGTGTTGTTGCCCTGTAAGGAGATTGAACTTAAGCCAACTTCAGGAGGGGGTAAGAATCTCTTAGCTAAAAGGGCATTTGTTGAAGAGATGTTTGATTCAGGGTTGGTGTTTGTATTATTGGGAAATGAGAGCTCAAAGGGTAGTGTAGTACCAGAGGCTGTACAATCTTTATTAGATGAATTTGCAAACGTATTTCCTAATGATCTACTTGAGGGGTTACCGCCACTCCGAGATATACAACACCAAATTGATCTTGTACCAGGTTCTAATCTACCTAATCGCCCACACTATCGCATGAGCCCAAAAGAGCATGAAGAACTTAGAAGACAAGTAGAGGGTTTGTTGTTAAAAGGGTATATTAGAGGGAGTCTTAGTCCCTGTGCCGTGCCAGCCTTACTCACACCCAAAAAGGATGGATCATGGTGAATGTGCGTAGACAGTCGTGCCATCAACAAAATTACAGTCCGGTATAGATTCCCTATTCCTCGGTTGGATGATTTGCTTGATCAGTTGAGTGGTGCTACAGTGTTTTCTAAGCTGGATCTAAAAAGTGGGTACCATCAAATTCGAGTACATCCTGGTGATGAGTGGAAGACAGTATTCAAGACACGTGAGGGGTTGTATGAGTGGCTAGTAATGCCATTCGGACTTTCTAATGCTCCTAGCACCTTCATGCGTGTTATGAACCAGATTTTTCGCCCCTTCATCGGCAAGTTTGTTGTAGTTTATTTTGATGATATCCTGATATATAGTGCCAATATTGATTTACATCTCCAACATCTTCGAGAGGTACTTATAGTTCTAAGTAGGAAGAAATTTTATGCTGCCATAGCCAAATGTTCTTTTATGACAGATAGTGTTTTATTCCTTGGATATGTGGTGTCTAAGGATGGACTATCAGTTGATGAATCAAAGGTTATTGCTGTTAAACAATGGCCAATACCAACCACAGTCCACGAGGTCTGTAGTTTCCATGGGTTGGTGTCATTCTACCGGTGATTTATCCCTGACTTTAGCACCATCATGGCACCGATTACAGATTGCATGAAGGCTGGTAAGTTTTTGTGGACAACTGAAGCTACAAAGGCGTTTAATCAAATCAAGGAGATGCTTACTACAACACCTATTCTAGCTCTTCCTGATTTCTCTCAACCATTTGAGTTATATTGTGATGCATACAAGATTGGAATTGGAGCTGTTCTTAGTCAAAATGGCAAACTAGTGGCCTACTTTAGTGAGAAGTTGAGTGGGTCAAAATTGAATTACAGCACTTATGATTTGGAATTTTATGCAATAATTTGCGCTTTGAAGCGTTGGAGTTCTTATTTGGCCTATCATGAGTTTGTCCTCTATTCTAATCATGATGCTTTGAAGCATATCAATAGCCAAGACAAGCTCTCATCTCGACATGCAGTTTGGGCTGCTTATATTCAACAATTTTCTTTTGTCATCAAGCATAAGTCCGGAGCGTTGAATAGAGTGGCAGATGCTCTTAGCCGACAGGCCTCTTTGCTCATCACAATGCAAACCAAAGTGCTGGGGTTTAATTTATTTCGTGAGTTGCTTTTTAGTGACCCATACTTTGGCCCTATAATGGATGATGTGGCAACAAGAAAGCGATTTGACTTCCTTATACACGATGGTTTCCTTTTTAAAGGGAATCAACTATGCATTTCTGATAGTAGCCTACGCTTAAGGGTTATTCAAGAGGTGCATAATGAAGGCCATATGGGACGTGATAAAACTATGAAGCTTGTGACAGACTCTTATTTTTGGCCAACCATGCGAAAGGAGATTACCAAGTTTGTTGAGAGGTGTCGTATTTGTCAAGTTTCCAAGGGCACCACAACCAATGCTGGCCTATATATGCCTCTTCCCGTACCAGACCAGCCATGGATTCATGTCAGTATGGATTTTGTCTTGGGATTACCGCTTACACAACGAGGTAACGATTCAATTTTTGTTGTTGTGGATCGGTTTTCCAAAATGGCCCACTTTATTGCTTGTAAGAAGACCTCAGATGCAGTTAATGTTGCTCAACTTTACTTTAGAGAGGTCTATCGCCTCCATGGCTTGCCACAATCAATTGTTTCAGACCGTGATGTGCGTTTTCTTAGTCACTTCTGGCGTTGCTTATGGCGTTTGGCCGGCACCACACTTAATTTTAGTAGTGCCTATCATCCTCAAACCGATGGTCAAACAGAAGTGGTAAACCGTTCCTTGGGTAATTTACTTCGGAGCTTGGTGAGTGATCATCTTAAATCATGGGATCAACGCTTGTACCAGGCAGAATTTGCTTACAACCGTTCTGTTAATCGTAGCACTGGCTTCAGTCCCTTTGTTATTACTTATGGCTAAACCCACGCACACCACTTGATTTGGCTCCTATCCCTGACTTGAAGCGTGTCAATGTGAAAGCTGAGGATCTAATCGCACATATTCAAGAAATTCATACAGCTACTGCTAAGCATTTATAGGAGACTTCTGCTAAGTACAAACAAACCGCTGACAAGAAACGTCGAGTAGTAGAATTTGAGATTGGTGATTTTGTTTGGGCAATTTTGACCAAAGATCGCTTTCCTGTGGGAGAGTACAACAAACTAGCTGCTAGAAAGATTGGACCTTTGGAGATTCTTGAGAAAATTAATCCTAATGCCTATCGATTGAAACTTCCAAGTCATATGCGTACATCTAACGTCTTCAATGTTAAGCATCTTGTTCCATATCGAGGAGAGAATTCCAATCCAGACTCCAAACTCGAGGACGAGTTTCTTCCAACCCAGGGAGGATGATGCAAATCACATTATGAAGAACAAAGAGTTTTTATTGTTTTCCTTTTCCTATTTGAATTAGGATTTATTTACTCTAGTACTTTGAATTAAAATCTTTTTTCTAGTTAAATTGGGATTTTAATTGTTTTTCTTTTCCTAGTTAAATTGTTTTTCCTTTCTTTAGTAGAAGTAAGTTTATTATTTCTTTTCCTAAAAGGAGTAGGAGAAATTCTATTCCTATAAATACTATTTATAGAGAGGTTATTTATGTTATGTGTGTTTTTGAATAAAAGTTTGCTAGAGAGGTTTTCTCTATTATTTTGCCTATTAGCCTAGTGTTCTTGTAGAACTTAGGTTTAGTGGAAGAGTTGCAGTATTTGTGTGTTATAGATTCTGCTTCTACACACCTACGCTGCATCACAAACGAATAGTGCCACAAGCTTCTCTATAAATCTTTTCCCAATCCTTGTCTGACATCCCTTCAGGTTTGTCTTCCAATGTAATATCCAACTCTTGTTGGACCAATACATTCATAATTTTGCATTGCCACATGCCAAAGTTATTTGTTCCATCAAATTTCTCTACTTCAAATTTATTATTAGAAACCATCGTCCTAATCGCCAAAGGTTTTGCAAAAGACTCTGCCAAAGCTTTTCAAGAGGAATCCGTGGAAGATTTTGTAGAGGAATTATAGGGTCACCTGACATCTTTCTCCCTAATAATCAAATCCACAAACTAATCACCAAAATCTCTAAAGAGAACAAATCCAAATGCCTTGGTAGTGAACCTTGGCTTTGATACGAATTTGTTGTAAAATAGCAAAAGCTTAAATTTACCAAGATTGATTGTGAAAATATTTTAGGCTTAACACAATTAATAGGAATGAAGAAAATTAATCCAAAAGAAAATAGACACAAAACACTAAGAATTACATGGTTCAGCAATAGCCTACATCCACGGGCGATGACGAACAACTTTCACTATAACAAATTTGGGATCATACAAATTGGTGTAGAGGCACTCTCACAAACCCGAATCCCAAATACACCTAAATAGCTCTCTCTCACAAATATCAAAGAACCAAACAAGAGAAAGCCTCTTTTTCTCACACACTCTCAAACAAGGTTGTCAAAATCGAGATCCTACGTAGGATAGTGGGAGGTAGGTAGGATCATGGATCGTAGGATCGGATCGTAGATTGTAAGATCCTTCATTATTTGGGGGAAAAAACACATTGGTATGTTAAATAATCACATAAATTAAATACATCACTACATCCTTTATAAGCATCATTTAAAGAGGCCAAAAGTCTCAAAATGCGACACTCTATTGGGGTGTTATTTTTCATTTATGTCCAATTGACACTCTATCTCTCTACATTAGAATAGAAAAACTTTGTCTATTGGGATGTTATTTTTCATTTGGGTCTAATTGAGCTTTTTGTCAAGTTAAAGAAGATTACAAGAAACTAGAATCGTTTGGGATTGTCAGGATTATACAATACTATCGATCCTGAACGGTTGCGAAGATCTTTGAAAGATCTGGCCGATTACAAGAAACTTTGTCTATTAGGATCTTTGCAATTTTACGAGAATCATGCTATCGATAGTATGATTACAAGAAACTAGGATCGATAGTTTGTCTATTAGGATCGATAGTTTGAAACTAGGATTGATAGTTTGTCTATTAGGATCGATAGTTTGTCTATTAGATCGATTGTAAAATTGCAAAGATCCTAATAGACAAAGTTTCTTGTAATTGTTCAGGATCGATAGTATTGTACAATTCTATGATCTTGAAAGATCTTCAATACTATCCATGGATCATTTTGGGTAGATGAGATCGTAAAATTGTAGGATCATAGGATCCAAATCGGGATTTTGACAACCATGCTCTCAAATATGCCGCAATAACACTATGCTTATATAGGAGACTTGAGTCGGGTAGCATATTCAAAATCAAGAAGGATTAGACTTCTTTTCCACGCACAAAAGAGAATCACTCTTATACCAAATAGAACTCAAAATCAAGTGGTAGACAAGACTTATAATAGAGCTTGATAACTTTAAATAACAATAATCCAAAAAGAATAAAATTCTTTTTTTATCCAAATCCAACAAGGAGTCGAACCCCTAATTCAAGTCATATTCTATAGTTGGAAATTTCAATTCTTTAATTTTAATGGGTTATTGGTTATTAAATGAGTTGGGTGGGTAATGGGTAAATAATATAAATTTAAATGGGTAATAAATGGGTTAATGGGTAATTATATGACTCATTAAGGACCCAACCCACCCAATTGCCACCTCTAATTGGGTACTTTGGATTAAAGCCCCTATTGAATGAAAAGGAGATAAGCCTCCAATTACAATTAGGATGCAAATATGTCCCCATTGTTTTACCTTTGCTTTTACAACCCAAATAATAATAATAATAGTAATAATAATGATAATTACTGAAATACCAACATGGCAAGTGGCAACTTTTCTAAGAAAAGTTGTGAAAAGTTTTATTTATTTACCTTCTTTTAAGTTGGAAAACTTGAGGTCTACTACGAAGGCATGAAAATTTAAGCTTATTAGTTGACGTATTTTTAAAGTCACTTTTTGTAAAATATGTTAAAGCTTAATTTTATTTATTTTTAAATACACTCAACTTATTTTTCCAGCTGGATAAAACTAATAAATTTAAATAATTTTTAAAGCAAGCCAAGAATCTTGTATCTCAATTAATTGACACCTCTTGATATTTTTAAGAAAGACATCCAGTTCAAATCTCTTATCAAATTATCAACAACAAAATTCCTCTAAGTAAATGATTTCATATATATGTGTGTGTTATTTATTCTTGTTACCTTTCTTTAGAAATAATTTTAGGCCAAGAGCCTTGAATTAATTGGGCACCTTTTGGTGCTAGTGTGAGTAGAAACTAGCTTTTATATTACTTGAAATGATATGAAATTATCAAATGCAATTATTTGACCTAAAGGGTAAGGTTCAAGGTTCTGTAACACCTAACTTAATAGGACGTTTTGAGAAATGCTTAAATTAACAATGTGAACAAGGAAACAACCTAAATTATGAAGCCTAAATTAACAAGCCTATCTCAAAGTGAAAATGAAAAGAATAGTAAACATCCTACAATTAGGAACTAAAGTACAAACTCAAAATATAAAGCCTATTTGAAGCCAACAGATTATCTACAGACTTTTTTTCTTTTTCTTTTTTTGGGATAAACGCACATAGATATATTATTAGGATATTAATATCCACATACATCTTGGATAAGAGCTTGCTGAATACAGCAAAGAGTCTCTTCAATCCAAATTACATCATTAACAAGGTTTAGAGCTTGTCTTGCTAGAATGTGGGCTGGCTGATTGCCATTTCTTCTCACATGAGAATAATGGACTACACCAAGAATGGATCCTAAAGCATGAATTCCTTCCACAACAGCAACAACTGAGGTAAGAGGTTCTGTAACTCGCTTAAGGGCATTGGAAATAATCAAAGAATCCCTTTCCAACACCCCATTCATTAGCCCCAAATGTCTTGCCAATAACATACCAGCTTCGTAGGCTTTTGCTTCAACTTCAAGAACCCCTAATTAAGCTCTAATTTTTCAGCATAATGCAGCCAATATTTGGCCTTTGTGATCTCTAATTACTACCCCAATTCCAGCCAACTTCTTTGTGCGAGAAAGGGCCCCATCTACATTGATTTTACATCAACCCAATGAAGGAGGAATCCATGCTGAAGGCATAGCAACAACATCTGTATCAACTGGTTGCTGCATTACATCTGAAATGGCAACAACTCTTTCCATGGGCTGTTGCAACATATTAGAAACAACATCTCTATCAACAGGCTGCTGCAACATATTAGAAACCACACCTCTGTCATCAAGCTGCTGCAAAAAATCTGAACTAGCAACTACTTCTCTGTCCACGGGCTGCTGCACTATATCAAAACCAAACATTTCGTACATTTCAATTGCAAATCAATATTCTTGAAGTTAACTTGCTGCCCACCGAGCTATCTCCATTCCATTTTTGGCTTCACCTCCATGATAAACCTCATTCCTATTACACCATAATGCCCAAGATATCATAACCACTTGTGAACACTTCTCGTCCCCAGCAACTTTAGTCATCATTTCAATCCATAAAAGGTCCTGCAAAGAGTTAATATTAGTATCCAGAGGTAGCAAATGTATTTTTGAAGCAGGCCAAGCCTCTTGTGCTCTCGAACAATCCCAAAAAATGTGGCCATTCATTTCTGCCTCACCCTGACAGCACACACACACATCTTCAGCTATAACATTACGTCTCTTCAATTTGGCCTTTGTTGGTAAAATATCGCGACAAGCACGCCAACAAAAATGTTGAACCTTATGAGGAATAGGCAATGACCAAACTTTCTTCCAAAATTCAAACTACCATCAGAAGTAGTACTGAAAGTTCATAGTGTATAAAACACTATGAATGTTTAGACCCCCAATAACAAAATTACCAATTCAAGCTTTATGACAAACAATAAGTGTGCGGAAAATGAACACAAGCTATAAACAGAATTGGTAAACAATCTAAGCCAATTAAAATCACATCCACAGCAGAAAATAAAAGGGAAAGATTAAGGGAAGAGAGATGCAAACACAAGGACAACATAACGATGTGTTATCGAAGAGGAAACCGAAGCCCTTGACGTAAAACCTCTCCGCCACCCTTCAAGCAGTAAGTAATCCACTAGAAAATGTAGTTGGGATACATGAACAACAATAGACCCTCCAAGCCTAATCTACCCAGTGTACCTAAGTCCTCTAAGCTTCTTGCTCTAACGAGGTTGCGTCAAGCCTATTTATTTTCTAGCTTCTCGGATTCCGCTACTTGACCATAGCATCAACCAATGTGAAATTGGTTCCTTCCTAACTGCTTCCCAAAGCACCAAATAGCCCTCTCACATAAATGGATATGGTAAAAAAAGGTTTTAGTAATAAGTTTCTCAAGGATTAAACAATGGAAAGGAAGAGAGTTGAGGAATTTGAAGAGTCTCTTAATGAAGATTGGGAATGAATTAATCTTGTTTTTCTCTAGGGTTTCTCTCTCTGGAAGCTCTCTTTCTTTCGTGGGTAAAAGTGGTATTTATACTGGGGTGAGAATGGAATGTGAAGAGCCAAGTTTTTTCAAAACAGGGCTAGCTCGTGGCTTGGCCTCGCGGTAACTGAACGGCCAGTTGTCCTATTTTGTCCTGTAATGCTCCAGCTGGCATGACGCTTCAACTTCTAGCATGCTTGGCACGTGTACTCCCTTTGGCGGCTTGCAGCCGCAAGTCACCCGCGAGATCTAGTCGCAAGTCCCTGTTTTTCTTGCACACTCTTGAGCTAATCTTCACACTCTCTCACTTACTACCCTTACAAGAATCCCACCTAAATACAAGGTTACTAATTGCTGAAATACAAGCAAATTTGGCACAAAATAAAGCCAACAAGATGGTTGATTAAATTCAACCTTACAAGTACCATGGTTCCTTGATTTGAACAAAGTAACCGCTAATTCATATGCACTCCCAACAATAAATTTTCCATTGTTAGTTTCAGCCCAAACCAATTTGTTCGGTGATTATGCAGAACTCAAAGGAATACTTTTAATTAAATCAGCTTCATGATCAATAAAAAGAATATCAATTACCTCATTCTTCCACCTAGCAGTACTTGAATCAATTAAATCAGCAACCATTGTATCACCACTCAGAAACATCATCTACAGACTATTTGATACAAAGAGAAATGATATTCTAGATTTTTGTGTTTGATTGTATGCCATTCCTATTGAATGATCATTTCTATTTTTTTTACACTTGAGGCTTTTGACAATTAATCTTGTCCCTTCTATCACGCATCATGTTTTAATTCCATTTGTTTCCATAAACTTTGGTTGAGAATCCTCTTGTAATTGCCTCGTGGTAATCGTTGCCTTTCCCAAGCTTATAATGTGTTCTCACTTAAGAAAAACGGTTGGAAGCGACAACTTATCTTTGGTCTCCAATGGGTTAATGTCATTTGTCTTTCTTTTGGGCTTCAATCTTTTGTTTAGTTACTAATGACATGGTAGCCTTGTTGGCATTCATTTTCCGCATGACCACTTCTTGTCTTGCCATGTTTTAAACTTATAAATTAATTATTTGACCCAATAGTGTTTATAACATATATGTCCAGAGTTCAAATCTTCTTTTTCCAACTATTATTATATTATTAAAAAAAATTATTTTATTTATTGACCTGATAAATCACATAGATCAATTAAAAAAAAATGGAGCACGTACAATGAGGCTTTTTTTTTTTTTGGTGTAGTCTTTTAATTTTCTATTCATCACTATTTGAGATTTAAGTGTATATTTAATCCTAATTGATGCATAGATTTAATGATAAAGAGCTATCATTAGGAATAGACGTCATAGGTGGAAACTCTTTAAAAAAAAGTGTATATTTAATCATATTGTGCATTTGAGGTGGAAAAAAAAAAAAAAACCAAATTAAATGTAGTGAGAATAGGGAGCAAGGGAAACTTAAAATTAAAAAGAAAAGGTAAGTCTTGATAGAGCGTGTAGAAAATAAAATAAAATAAAAATGTGAGTGATTGAAGGAATATAGGAAAGTTGGGGCAATTCAATTTTCTAAATATTGAGTTTGAAAACCAACGGGGAGTTGTCCTATTTTGTAGGCTATGTTTTAAGTGGGAGTTAAAATTTAGGAGTTTTTAAATTAGCAATTTTACATATATAACCCTATTATTTAAGCCTTAGAAAATGGTAAATGTAAGAGTATTTTGAGCATCAAAATTGTCTTCCTCTTGTTTATAAGACAAAATTTAAATCTGCATCTACCCATGGTAATTATTCTCTGTCGTCATCGTCAAAATGCTTATATGACTTGAAAATTAATTAGTCCCACAATTCTCTTTTTACAATAATCATCTTCTATATTTTACATATGATCCATAGCCGACAGTGAGAGTGAGTATCACGCAAATCATATACAGCAAGTCATGGCCTTCCCTCTAGAGGCTCCTGGACCAACATTTTACTCACCAAAGTCACTATCTCAGCTATGGACGCTATGGACTCGGAGGGACGCACGGCTCTTCCCTTCGTATCTAGGCTTGGCTCCGAGCCGTGTGTGAAGCTCTTAGTCAAAGCCAGCTCGAACCTTGACCACAAAGACAGCAGCGGTGGCTTAACGGCTATTTACTTAGCGGTTGGCTACGTTAAAAAACACAACATTTTTATGTTTGGTAGAGTGGTTTATCAATATATTTTCTGTTTTTAAATAATATTACACGTATTTTTATATGTATTTTTATTTACACCTATTTAAAAAAAATATATAAACAACGTTATTAGAACAATATTACCAAACAGCACCTTAGTATTCAAAAAATATATATTTATACTTTTTTCTTTTGGTTAATTGCACCCTTTTTTTCGATAATTTCACTTTACCGTTAAAGTGCAATTAGATTATATAATCGAGCAATATTCCTCTAATTGATTGATATGCATATATGTCCCTTACACTCACAAAATTTTGTCAATTTTTATCATATATTTATTTTACGAAAGTATCAATTTTTTTTTTTTTTTCAAAATCTGGGTATATACCTCCTCCAAAAAAAAAAAAAAAAAAAAAAAAATCTGGGTATATACCTCCATCAAAAGTCAAAACATTTATCTCATAGTGGAATGAATAGAAAGGCCCAAAATTCCCAGTCTGGTAAGCTGTCATGGCCCAAAGTATCTCAGGTTACTCAACCCTTAAAGGGCCCATACACTGTCCAATACTGCCAATTTTTAAAATTATAATATCCGCCGACATTGTACTCACTAAACCACTATCCAAGTGCCATTTGGCCCAAAGCCTGTGTAAAACAAGCTTTTGCCCTCAACGATGAACTTTGGGCCATGACAATATTTTTTTTATTATTATATAAAATATAAATTAAGAAAATTGAGTTTCAAAACATTCAATAATATTGTAGTAAAATATAAATATTATACAACAAAATGAATATTATAAATAGATTATAAAAAACATAAAAATTATTTTAAATGAATTTGCAAAGTATCCACGCATCATGTGGGAAATTATCTAGTATTCCTAATAGCATAACAAACATTCGTTTTTTCAACATTGTTAGATATGATTTCTATAAATGCTAAGCGTATATTATAAGAATTTAAATTGTATTATTTTTAATCAAAAGCGATAGAATATGATCCCTTTGCTCCTTTACAATGGCAAATAGTGGTTTGTTAATTGGTAGTGCCATCTAGCTCTCCCCCTTCCAAAATGGATGTGATACAATATGAGTACTTGGAAACAGAAATTGTTAATTCAACATATATCTTCTATGCTATTACTATTGACTTTTATATAAGTGTATATATATGGATTCAAAATACAATCATGAGATTGCTTCATGAGTTCATTCTTGGGATTGAGATTGCTTGATTCGTGGAATAGAAATCAAAAGGTTGATATGATGGAAAACCTTTGATTAGATAGCTTAATATATTACTTGGTTAATAATAAGAAAATAATCAAATAAGTCTTCTGAGAACTATTGGATTGGTGTATTTAAATATATAATATACCCACATGTGGGATAAATTATAAGAACAAACCAGATGTGTACTTTATAAACTAATCATAATCATTGGTTCTTTTAAAAAAAAAAAAACACCCTAATCATAATTCTTAAACACGTTTATATAGACTACATGATTTTTTATTAATTGTTCTTTGGTCAACTAAAGAAATATTTACATTTTGATATATACACCATTACATTATATCTATTCTTTGCTTTGGTTACTACAAAATCTTGAGCCTACTTGTTAACCTCCGGCATTGACAGGAGAGGTAGGTATATACACTGATACACAATAGAAGTATCTGCCTTTTTTTTCTTTGGTGATGGTGGTGGTGTTGTTACTCTCACGTATATGGTCTTCAATTCATTGTCTTTACACAGATCAAGGAAATTAAATCTAGACGTTAAATAGAATCTCTTTATTTTGAGTGAAGTGGAGAGAATCCCATTTCAAAAAGAAGAAAAAAAAAAAAAAAACGAAAAGTAAAGGGACATTTTGGTGTTGTTTCTTAGGTAGAATTTAATAACAACATAAATGTATTAACTAGTGCAAGAATCCTCGCATAAAAAAACACACTAATGCAACAATAATATATCTTCTTGAATGACATTTAAGTCCAGCAATGTGGTTTATTAGTAAATATAATCACATGGTTATATTCAATTGAAGAATCGAAGATACAACACCAAAAAAGTGAAAGAGTTGTAACTAAATTATATAATATTTTTCTTTGAAGAGCTAACAATAGATTAAAGAGCCATCGAGGTGAAAGGGCACCTAAACTAAAAAAGAAGGGCATAAACTTCTATTGTGCAAATTATTAGGCAGTTCTAGAGCAGTATTTTGGGCCCTTAGCCTCTCACATGAGAGGTGGGTCACACACGTTTTATATGTAATTTCCCCTTTTATGGGATGTTGTATACTTGCCTCTTTAGTTAACGAAGGAGGCTTGCAAGTAACAACAAACGAGGGATAGCTACACCTGATTTTCAAAAGAAAAAAAAATTTACTTGCAAAAAAGAAATTATATACATAATTATCTTTAAACTAATCTATCTTGACCACCATAAAAGAAAATATTGAATATTTTAAATTGAGAATCCCAAAAATTTTGGTTCAACAAGAATAATCTTTACCCCACAAAAATCCCTATCCCCTTAAACCAAAAAAAAAAAAAAAAAAAAAAAGTCCAAATATATAACTACAATAATAGCAAAAATAGCCATAACAACAACAAGAAAAGAACAACAACAAATGAAAAAAAATATGTATCAAGACTTTTGAGTGAAATTTGTAGTGTAATTTTGTATTAGAACCTTATTTTCTTTCCTTTGTGTGTGTTCTGTATAATATAACTTGTCATACCCTCTTTTAAAGTTATCATGGCTTTTGAGTTAAATTTGTAATGTACTTTTGTATTAGAATCTCACCCTTCTCCCTTATATGTGTGTTTTTTTGTCTCTATAAAAAAAGGTTTTTTAAAAAATGAAATAATTGTCTCATATTACTTAAAATAGTATGTTGTGTATAATATAACTTGTTCTATCATCCCTTAAAGGTTTTGAGTGAAATTTGTAATGTACTTTTGTATTAGAATCTCACCCTCCTCCCTTATATGTGTGTTTTTTTGTCTCTATAAAAAAAAGTTTTTAAAAAATGAAATAATTGTCTCACATTACTTAAAATAGTATGTTGTGTATAATATAACTTGTTCTATCATCCCTTAAAGGTTTTGAATGAAATTTGTAATGTACTTTTGTATTAGAATCTCACCCTCCTCCTTTATATGTGTTTTTTTTTTTTTTTTTTGTCTCTATAAAAAAAGGGTTTTTAAAAAATGAGGTAATTGTTTCACATTGTTTAAAATAGTATGTTGTGTATAAAATAACTTGTCCTATCCTCCCTTAAAGGTTATCATGACTTTGAGTAGAATTCATGATCTGCTTTTGTGTTAAAACATTATTCTCTCTTCCTTGTGTGTGTTTGTTTCTCCAACAAATAAACAAAAAAAAAAAAAAAACTACAACAAAATGGTTGTGGATACAACTTATTTTGCTGAAAACTGGAAACACTATAGCAAAATAATTTTTAAATGTGTAAATAGTACCGTGAGACCCATTTTTAATTTTAATTTTTTTCTGAATAAAGTAATCATAGGTCCTGTGAACAGTGCACAATGTCTCTTGCATAGTGTAATCCACGTGTATAAACAGTATATGTTACTGTTCATCTACGCGTTTCAGCTGACACTTCTCAACATTTATTTCGTTTTACTGTAACGTGGGTCCCAGCGTTAATAAAACGCAAACGCTGAATGTGAGGAGAAAACGCAAATCCAAACGCTTATTATCGTTTGGATTGCGTCTGCATTTTCACGCAAACACGTTTTTGGCCTTTTTTTATTTTAAATTCCAGTACGTGAATATATTTTTTTTATGATTTTTAATAAAATAAACGATAATTAAACGCACACAGGAACTGAAAAGATGGCCACGGCAGGAACTAAAATAATAATAATAAATTGAAAAGCTGAAAAGTGGGTGATATGAACGTGTGAAAGAAGTTAACAAAAGTAATACAAGTTTGAAATGTGGGTGATTTTCACGCAAAGAAAGTTCAAAGAAACATTAGTCAGTAAGAAGTGAAACGAAAGTGGAGCAACTCTCTGGACGAAAGATGAAGAAGAAGAACCAAAGACTATCAAAGTTTATATGATAAGAAGTCAGATGCAAATGATTCAAGATGAGTTTGTTGAAGAATAAATGAAGACATGTGCTCACGCAGAGAGGCAGAGCATCAGGCAGAGAGGCAGAGCATTGAAGCAGAGTACTAATGAGTTCACTAAACGACTTCCACATCAAATACGACCTGTAGTTTAGTCTTAGATTAGTTGGTTGTTATGTATTGACACGTGTAAAGTGATGATAGGTTGTAAAACAGTTAATCCGCATATTATAGAGGTTGTTTTAGAGTTAGTTATTTCTGATTCCCTTTGTTAATTCGGCTATATAAACCTTTGTATATCATTTAGTTAAAGAGATAGAAATATTACTGAACTTCTTCAATCTTGGTTCCCTCATTTTCTCTCTAGTTTCTCTATTCTGTGGAACTCTATTTTCTGTTATGGTATAAGAGCCTCGTGCTTTTATCAATGGCGAATCAAGATCAAGCTTCAGTATCTTCTGCTTCTCAATCCAATGCTCATTGTGAGCTTTCTCCAATGGAGGATCCGAGAAGCCCTTTCTTCTTGCATCATGGAGAATCACCAGGTGCAATCCTTGTCACTCAGCTCTTGACAGAGGACAATTACCCCAATTGGGCTAGGGCTATGCTTATGGCATTGGATGCAAAAAGCAAGCTAGGGTTCGTGGATGGTTCTGTCACAACTTCCATGGCTGTTACTCCTCTGGAAAAGATTGCCTGGTCAAAGACCAATTCCATGATTTCTTCATGGATCTTGAATTCTGTTTCACCTCATATCACTGCAAGTGTGATCTATAGAACTTCTGCAATGGAGGTTTGGAATTCACTCAGAAACCGTTTCTCTCAAGCCAATGGTCCACGAATTTCACAACTTCAGAAGTTGATTTCAACGATTATGTAAGGAGATGCAACAGTGACTACCTACTTCACTAATCTTCAAGCCTTTTAGGATCAACTGCTTAATCTCAGGCCTTTACCATCTTGTTCTTGTGGTAAATGTGTCTGTGGAGTGAATGATAAAATTACACTCTTCAATCACCAAGACACATTGATGCAATTTCTCAATGGCTTGAATGAAGTTTTCTCTCAGGTCAGAACTCAGATTCTGATGATGGAACTAAGTCCTTCGATTGACAAGGCTTTCTCTTTGGTGATACAAGAGGAAAGGCAGAGGGCTTTAGGTTTCAATGGAGGTGTATCAGTTGATTCAATAGCTCTTGCAGTTAAGACTCAAGGGTTCAACCAAGGTGGGAAGAACAAAGGCAAGGGCAGACCCGTGTGCAGCCACTGTGGCAGAATTGGCCATTTCATGGAAAAATGTTACAAGTTAGTGGGATTTCCACCAGGTTACAAGCAAAAGGGCAGAGTTCCTGTGGCAAATCAAGTGACCTTTGATGGTGAGATTGGTCAATCCGAGGTTGCATCACAATCAAGTTCTTTTCCCTTTACACCTGAACAATGCCAACAATTGTTATCAATGCTAAGTTCCCATGCATCTTCTTCCAACACTCAAGATGCTATTCATGCAGCCAATTCAGCTCTCTCAGGTATTTCTTGTGCCTCTTCCCAGGATTCTACTAGCCTTAATTTGAAGAATTCAATTTTTGTTGAGAATCCTTCAAACAAAACAGCTCACAATGCAGAAACTTGGGTGCTTAACACAGGAGCCACTGACCACATTATTCATTCCATATCCTTATTCACAAATATAACTAGTTCAATATCTTCTTTTGTACATTTACCAAATGGTGAAAAAGTTCTTGTCACACAAATAGGCACGGTTCAACTCACTCCAACCTTGATTCTTGAAAATGTGATTTATGTCCCAGCCTTTTCTTTTAATCTGATCTCTGTAAGCAAATTGACCAAATCTTTATCATGTTGCTTGGTTTTTCTCTCAACCTATTGTTTCATACAAGACCTTACCTGTTGGAGAGTGATTGGATTGGGTAAGCTTCAAAACAACTTATATCTGCTACAAACTTCAAAGAATTGCAAGTATGCTTCAGAAGCCACATCTGTTCTAGAGTCAATTTTCAAGTCTTTTGCTCATTTTGTTTCCAACACTTCTAATGTCAATAAGCCTTACTTGTGGCATCTTAGATTAAGACATGTATCTGATGACAAACTTCAATATTGTGTATCAGATATATCTTCTGTTCATTCAAATAAAGAATGTGTTGTCTGTCCAATTGCAAAGCTTAAAAGATTGCCATTTCCTAATTCCAATCATATGTCTGAACATGCCTTTGATTTAATACACTGTGATGTATGGGGACCTTTTGCTAAATCAACTCATGATGGTTTTAAATACTTTCTTACAATTGTAGATAATGCTACAAGGTCCACATGGGTTTATCTCATGAAATCTAAAACAAAAACTAGGCCTTTGTTAATCTCATTTTACAAGATGATCTTTACTCAATTTCAAACCAACATCAAAGTAATTAGGACTGACAATGCTCATGAATTTTTCCTCAAAGACTTTTATGCTCAACATGGAATTATTCATCAACACTCATGTGTTGCTACTCCACAACAAAATTCAGTTGTGGAGAGAAAGCATCAACATATTTTAAATATTGCTAGAGCATTGAAATTTCAGTCTAATATACCACATTGCTATTGGGGGATTATGTTTTGACAGCTGTCTATATCATTAATAGGCTGCCTAGTACTATTTTGGACAATAAAACTCCATTTGAGAAACTTTATTGCAAAATTCCCTCTTACCATCATTTAAAAGTGTTTGGTTGTCTTTGTTTCGCATCTACACTTGCTCACAATAGATCTAAATTTGCTCCTAGGTCTATTCCTTGTATCTTTCTTGGTTACCCTTTTGGTGTCAAAGGTTACAAATTGTTAAATTTGGTCACAAGGCAAATATTCATTTCAAGGGATGTTTCATTTCATGAAAATGTATTTCCTTTTATTTCTTCTGTCAATTCACCACAGTCACCTTTTTCTTTTCCTCATATTTGTCCTAATGTGGAAATTCCAGTTAATACCATGTTTTTAGATCCCATTGTTTCTTCTCCAAACTTTCCTTCTTCCACTTGTAATCCTACTCCAATTTCCAGCCAAGTCTCAGACTCTATTCCACCTATTATTTCAGATTCTGCAGTACTTGAATCTATTCCATCAAATTCTACAGTACCCCAATCTGCATTATCAGATTCTGCTCACATCCATTCCACAGAACCTTATTCTTTATCCTCTGATCATAACCTGCCTTCACATACTTCCATTCCTTCTTTAAGAAGATCCTCTAGGCCTTCCAAAGCTCCTGCATACTTGCAAGACTATAAGTGCAGCATTATCACTTCAACCGAGCTTTCACAGTCCCATTCACTCAACAAAAAGTCAGGTCTTACCCCCATTAATTCAGGTACTAAATACCCCATTTCTAATTACATTGATTCTTCCCTTTTATCTTCTTCATATGCCAATTTTTGCTCTCTTATCACCTCCATACCTAACACAAGATTCTATCATGAGGCTGTTAAGGATTCTAAGTGGAAAGAGGCCATGAATGCTGAGATTGCAGCCTTGGTTTCCAATCATACTTGGACTCTCACTCCTTTACCTTCTAACAAAAGGGCTATTGGATGTAAATGGGTCTATAGGGTGAAATACAAGGCAGATGAGTCTGTGGAGAGATATAAAGCAAGATTAGTTGCAAAGGGTTTTACTCAGCAAGAGGGATTGGATTTTACTGATACTTTCTCACCAGTTGCCAAGTTGACTACTGTGAAGACTCTTCTTGCCATTTCTGCTGTGAAAGGGTGGCATTTAGTCCAATTAGATGTTAACAATGCTTTCTTAAATGGAGATTTACTTGAGGAAGTATATATGCAACTCCCTCAAGGCTTTCACAGCAACAAGGGGAATGTTGTTTGCAAACTAAACAAGTCTTTGTATGGCCTCAAACAGGCATCAAGGCAATGGAATGCAAAATTTTGTTCTGTCATTAAGCAGCTAGGTTTTAAACAATCAAAGGCTGACTACTCCTTATTCACAAGGAAGTTTAATAACACTTTCATAGCATTGGTGGTGTATGTTGATGACATTCTCATAGCTAGCAACAATGTTCAAGAAGTTGAAGCACTTAAAGTTTCTTTAGATCAACATTTCAAACTTAAAGATCTTGGAGGTTTGATATATTTTCTTGGTCTTGAGATAGCTAGATCAGTTAAGGGAATTACCCTATGTCAACGAAAATATGCCTTAGAAATTTTAAAGGATGCAGGCATGTCAGCATGCAAGCCTAGCAAGATACCAATGGAACAAAACCTGAAGTTGAGCAAATTTCAAGGAAAATTGTTGATTGATCCAGGAGTATACAGAAGGTTAGTAGGAAGGTTGTTATACCTAACTATAACTAGACTAGATATAGCATACCCCGTTCACAAGCTAAGTCAGTTTATGTCCAAACCCAGGAAGCTTCATTTAGATGCTGCTTACAAGGTGTTGCAGTACATAAAGAGCTGTCCTGGTCAAGGAATTTTTCTATCAGCTTCATCAGATTTTCATTTGAAAGCTTACACAGATGCTGATTGGGCTTCTTGCATAGATACTAGAAGGTCAACCACAGGGTATTGCATATTTTTGGGTGATTCTTTAATCTCTTGGAAGTCTAAGAAACAGTCCATTGTATCTAGATCTTCTGCTGAGGCAGAATATAGAGCTATGGCTGTTACAGTTTGTGAAATAACTTGGTTGTTGGCATTGTTGAAGGATTTGGAGATATGTCATCCTCAACCTGCCCTCTTATTTTGTGACAACCTAGCAGCCATTTACATTGGATAAAATCCCGTATTCCATGAGAGAACCAAACATATAGAGGTAGACTGCCATGTTGTCAGAGATAAGGTGCAAGACAATGTAATTAGATTGTTCTTTACTCCCACACACACACAATTGGCAGACTTACTTACAAAGGCTCTTAACAGTCAACAGCTGAGATACTTATTGAGTAAAATGAATATCATGAATATTCACAACTCAATCTCTCCTCTTAAAGGGGAATGTCGAGATCTAGATGTTAAGAAATCAGATTCAAGTAAATCAGATGCAAGCAACAGTTCTCATCTTGAGGGGGAATATCAAAGTTTATATGATAAGAAGTCAGATGCAAGTGATTCAAGATGAGTTTGTTGAAGAATAAATGAAGACATGTGCTTACGCAGAGAGGCAGAGCATCAGGCAGAGAGGCAGAGCATTGAAGCAGAGTACTAATGAGTTCACTAAACGACTTCCACATTAGATACGACCTGTAGTTTAGTCTTAGATTAGTTGGTTGTTATGTATTGACACGTGTAAAGTGATGATAGGTTGTAAAACAGTTAATCCGCATATTATGGAGGTTGTTTTAGAGTTAGTTATTTCTAATTCCCTTTGTTAATTCGGCTATATAAACCTTTATATATCATTTAGTTAAAGAGATAGAAATATTACTGAACTTCTTCAATCTTGGTTTCCTCATTTTCTCTCTAGTTTCTCTATTCTGTGGAACTTTATTTTCTGTTAAAGACAAAAAGGGGATGGACGATGATCGGCGAAGTGGCATCGCTACTAGAAAAGTGGAAGCGATAGTAGGGATTTGGTTTTTTTTTTTCTTTTCTTTTCTTTTTTTCGTTGGTTTACACTTTACCGGACGATTTTCATTTTCCGGCCGATATCCGGTATTTTCCCCAGAACGGCCGGTACGTCCCAATGTTTGGAGCGGAATGAAACAACCATGTTTTTGTTCCAGCCAAAGCACTGGTACGGCAAATTCCGGCCAGTACGATACGGAATCAACCTCCTTGGTTTAAAGCCTTCACAGCCTTCGCACTCCTTTATGTGTGTTAGTCTATGTCTTTCTCTTAAAAAAAAAAAAAAAAGTAGCAAAGAAGGGATCCAGATCCTCTCCATTTTCTTTTGAAATGGAGAGTGTCCAGTTCACGGACAAGATCATCTCATCTTTGCATTATATCAAGGGTCAAAAACGTGCCACGTCATATCTTAACCCAAACCACACTTAACTATGATTAAACATTTAAACTAGAGGCTCTTTAACTCAACTGGACAAAACACAATTTCTCTCTCACCAAACCCATCTGAATATTTCAAACTTTCTTTCTCACTCTCTTCTCCAAGGCTAACCTTTCTTTCTCACTCTCTTCTCCAAGGCTAACCTGTACATCTTCATGTACAGGTTAGCCACTTCTTGCTTTCTTATTGTTGTACTAATCAAGTTTCTTTCTTTTTGGGAATAAAAGATTCACATTTGTATTTTTGTTGGTCTACTTTTATTTTTGGAAATTTTGATCTTGTAGTCTTTATTTGGAAATAAAAGAACAATCTTTACCTTTTGGCACTAGTTATAACTTAAAAAAATTGGAATTGGAATTTCTCCAAATTTCTTGGTAGAAAGTAAAATTTGTAGCCTTTTCTTTCCCACTGATTAGGATCTGAAATACTAAGATGGGTCTAATTCTTTGGTGTGACTGGGCTATTAATGAAAGTTTTGATTTTTTGCAGAAGGGACACTCCATTCTGTAGTGAAGAGTGCAGACAGGAACAAACAGAAATCGATGAAGCAATGGAGAAGAACTGGAATCTTTCTTCTTCAATGAAGGCTTTAAGGAAAAAGCAACAAAGAGAGTCCACTTACCCAAACAAAACTCAGAAGAACTATCCTTTCCGTACAAGCACTGTCGCAGCCGCTTAAGTATATTAACCAAACAAAAAAACAAAGATGAACTACCACAATATATTACCAGAAAAAGGAATGAAAAGTAAAAAAAATATATATATATATATTACGCTTTGTGTTTTAAGAAGAGAAATAGGGCCGAGATACAAGAAGAAGAAAGAGACCCATTTGAGAATTTTGTGTATGTTGAAACTGTGAATCGTAATTAGGAGGAGAAAGTGTGTGAGAGAGAGTCGAACCTTGGAGAGGAGAGTGAGAAAGAAAGTTTGAAATATTCAGATGGGTTTGGTGAGAGAGAAAGTGTGGTTTGTCCGGTGAGTTAAAAAACCTCTAGTTTAATTAATCATAGTTTAGTGTGGTTTGGGTTAAATTATGATGTGGCACGTTTTTTACCCTTGATATAATGCAAAGATGATCTTGTCCGTGAACTGGACACTCTCCATTTCAAAGGGAAATGGAGAGGATCCAGATCCGCAAACAAGTGGGTTATCCCACATTGCCTAGCTGTGTGTCCCTACACAGGTTTAAAGCATTTAAGAGTTATCAGCTTTTATACTAAGTTGTGTGATATTAAATCTTGGTTCCACTACCTGCAAGAGTTTCCAGTTTTTGTATGATGTGATTTATGAGTTGTGTGATATTAAATCTCGGTTCCCACTCTCCTGGTCTTGTTCCAAACAGTTCTCATCTCATAACACTTCTTCGCTTCTTATATATTTCAGGGTTCTACACAACATCTTCAACCAAATCTACCAGAAATGTGGACAATTGAATTATGTATTGTAGCAGTACTGGTCATATATTTGAGTTACAGGCTTAACAAATGGAGCAATCCAAAGTGTAATGGAGTCCTTCCTCCTGGTTCTATGGGTCTACCCCTTATTGGAGAGACCCTTCAGCTGATTGTTCCAAGTTACTCTCTAAACCTCCATCCATTTATCAAAAAGAAAGCTCAGAAGTACGTAACATGCCACTAATTGTGTGTCTTTATTATTATAATTCTTTTTTGGTAACTAGTGTGTGTGCATGTGTTTTTATAGTATATATCACTGTTCTACGTACAAGTATGTATTTACGTATGTATGAGTCTCTTGTTAAGTTGTTATGGGCAAGGGGATGAAACAGAATATATGAATATACTCGTATCTACTTAAGACCAATATGAAATAAAAATATCATCTATGTATGTATTGAGTGCTATTTTAATGTAAGAAAACCTTTGATTACATATTCATTATATTTTCTTATATTTTCAGCATAAGTAACCCGTTTTCAATTTTTTTGTTGGATGTCAAAATTACATGTATGAATTAATTAATTTTTTTTTTAAGAGTTAGATATACACTAAATAAAACTTAAATTTATGTTAGTATGTAATCTTCCCAAATTTTTATGAAGGAAAAAAAATATTATATAATTAATTTGAGGTCATATTAGGTTTTTTCTTTTTTTTAGTATTACTTTTGCAAGATAGCAACATTGTTCTTATTTTTCTCCATTTGTCAGAACTCTAGATAGAATTATATTAACTATTAGGAAATGATGAATCTAATTATTTAATCTAACAAATATAATTCTTCTTCTATTTTTCCCCTTTCAGATATGGGCCAATATTTCGAACTAGTGTGGTTGGTTCACCCATAGTAGTATCAATAGATCCTGAATTCAACCATTACATCTATAAACAAGAAGGAGAATTAGTTGAATTGTGGTACCTGGATTCATTTTCCAAGCTTTTAGCGATGGAAGGTGAAAATAAGATAACTGCAATTGGTGTTTTCCACAAGTACTTAAGAAGTATCATATTGAATCACTGTGGTGCTGATCCACTTAAGGAAAAGTTGCTTCCTCAAGTTGAAGAATTTGCTAACAAAACCCTACAAACATGGTCAAGTCATCCTTTAGTTGAAATGAAACATGTTGCATCAGTGGTAATTTTCAACTTTCCCCTGATATGGACTCATATACTCAATGAGCATTAATAAGACACAACATTTTTTACAACAAATTTCTCACCTACTCATTTGGTAGGTTATTATTGATTCTTATATGGGCCTACTACTAACACTACATTATTAGACATCATTAATAACTTAGTACTTTAGATAGTTGTGAATTTTGTTGTGACTATAGACTTATTGTTACTTAATAGTTTAAAATTTATTGTCGTTCATGTTATGACAAATCTATGTTTCTTGGAAATTGCAGAAGATATTTGATTTCACTGCAAAGCTATTTATTAGTTATGACGCTGAAAATTCACCTATGAATATAAGTCGATGACCTTTACTCATCAAGTCAGTTCTACAATCTCTGAATGTTCTGATCTCTCTTCAAGGTGTTTCATGATTCTAGTTATCATATAAACCCAAATATTTTGTTGTGTGGAAATTATAGGTAATCAATGAAGCTCTTAGGTTGGGAAGTGTTGCTCCTGGGTTACTACGAAAAGCACTGAAAGATATTGAATTTAAAGGTATGTTCTTACATGCATATATTCAGTTCAATGTCTTCATATATATCCAGTTAAAGTGTAAATGATTAGTCAAGTGCGTACCAGGATATACAATTCCAGCTGGTTGGACCATTATGCTTGTAAATTCTTCTATTCAATTAAACCCAAACACATACAAGGATCCACATGCTTTCAATCCATGGCCTGGAAGGTATGTAGTTGTAGCCTTATTGAATGAAATAGATGATCCAACCACTTATAAGATACTTGTTTACCCTCATATTATTGCTGTTTATTCATGACAATTTCCTTGACAACATTTTTATAAATGCTACAGGATCTTGACTCATTGTTTGTATCTAAGAATTTCATGCCTTTTGGAGGAGGAATTAGACAATGTGTTGGAGCAGAGTATAGTAAAACGTTCTTGGCTACCTTCCTCCATGTTTTGGTCACCAAATATAGGTAATGTGTTCCCCTTTACGATCTAACTTGTGCAATTGTTGTAACATATAATGTTTGCTACCGGGTTTGTCATGGGATAAAAGAAACCTCTCAATTGAAATTGATCTATTTCATGATTCAAATCAAACACTATAAAATTAAAGAATTATTTATCTATTTTTACAATTCAATTGTCGAGGAACGTAAGATTTGAATCTTGGACATCACTGTTAAAAATACCAAGAAAGGTGCTTATTAAGATACAACTAAATAAAATCTTAATTGTAATATGGAGAAATTTAAGATGCAGCTAATATGCAATATCCTACCACACTAAACCTCTGTGTAATTTTTTTTTTCTTATAATAGGTGGACGAAGGTCAAGGGTGGAACCATTGTTCGAAATCCTATTCTCGGATTTATAGATGGCCTCCACATTAAAATCTCTGCGATAAATAATTAAAATACATTTTTATTTCCTGCAAAATAATAGATATTTCTATATTGAAATAAGGTGTTTCAATTTCATCAAAAATAATTGGATACTTATTATCCAAATGTAAGTATATATTTTCTTGCCTCATTGTATATGTGTTTTAGGGCTTTGATTGTGTCACATCCAATAATACATCATCTATATAACGTAACCACTAGGTGTGAAAGTGTGATATTTGTGTGAAACATTATATGATCGAGTATGTGAAATAATAATTTTCCTTTAATTTATGTAACTTCTCTCTCTCTCTCTTTCTCTCTCTCTCCCTCTCTCTCTCTCTCTCTCTCTCTCTCTCTCTCTCTCTAAGTATACTATTAGCAATTAATGTTTTTGATGAGTGTGTGTGTGGGACAGGAAACATGTGCTAGTTTTAAGCCATATCAACATCTCAATGTGAATACATTGTTAAAGTTTGTTCGATCTATGTTTTACTAACAATTCATTTAAATAGAATGAATTGTCAATGTGAAACATGTGTTATGATTTTTTTATAAAAAATTTAGATAATGAAATTCATCTTAATTATTGATATTATTTTTTAATTTGGTTTTCTTAATAGATTATGCTGATTATTTCCTAACTTATGGTAATATTAAAATCACCATGATTGGTAATTTATAGGTAAACTTTTACATTTACATTGTAGTCTAGATATTTATATTTTTGTAATTTATGGAATTTTTTTGGATTATATATGCAAAAAATTTTATATATGGTTAGCACTTCTACTACTCTACATGTTAGCAAGTATAATGTAAATATTTTTATGTGCCACATATATATATATATATATATATATATATATATATTACTACTAAGAGCTTTTAGATATTTAAAACTTGCCATAATTTTTAAATTATTAATAATATTTTATTTCTAATTAAATTTAATTACATTATCAAAAAATATATTTTTTAAAATTTAAATATAAATTTTTTTATTAAGCCGTGCATAGCATGAGCATAATACTAGTAAAATATAAATTAAAAAAACTGAGTTTCAAAACATTCAATAATATTGTGGTAAAACATAAATATTATACAACAAAATGAGTATTATAAATAGATTATAAAAAACATAAAAATTATTTCATATGAATTTGCAAAGTATCTACGCATCACGCGGGAAATTATCTACTATTCCTAATAGCATAATAGACATTTGTTATTTCGACATTATTAGATATGATTTTTGTAAATGTTAAGTGTATATTATAAGAATTTAAATTGTATTATTTTTAATCAAAAGCGATAGAAATATAGGATAAGTTTGCTCCTTTACAATAGCAAATAGTGGTTTGTTAATTGGTAGTGCCATCTAGCTCTCCTCCTACCAAAATGGATGTGATATAATATGAGAACTTGGAAACCGAAATTGGTAATTCAACCTATATCTTCTCTGCTATTACTATTGACTTACATATAAGTGTATATATATGGATTCAAAGTACAATCATAAGATTGCTTCATGAGTTCGTTCTTGGGATTGAGATTGCTTGATTCGTGGAATAGAAATCAAAAGGTTGATATGATTCAAAACCTTTGATTAGATGGCTTAATATATTACTTGGTTAATAATAAGGAAATAATCAAATAAGTCTTCTGAGAACTATTGGATTGGTGTATTTAAATATATAATATACCCACATGTGGAATAAATTATAAGAACAAACCAGATGTGTATTTTATAAACTAATCATAATCATTGGTTCTTTTAATAATAAAAAAAAACACCCTAATTATAATTCTTAAACACGTTTATATAGACTACTTGATTTTTATTAATTGTTCTTTGGTCAACTAAAGAAATATTTACATTTTGATATATACACCATTACATTATATCTATTCTTTGCTTTGGTTACTACAAAATCTTGAGCTTACTTGTTAACCTCCGTCAATGACCGGAGAGGTAGATATATACACAATAGAAGTATCTTCCTTTTTTTTCTTTGGTGATGGTGCTGGTGGTGTTAATTTCATGTATATGGTCTTCAATTCATTGTCTTTACACAGATCAAGGAAATCAAATCTAACGTGAAATAGATGTCTTTATTTTTAGTGAAGTGGAGAGAATCCCATTTCAAAAAGAAGAAGAAGAAGAAAAAAAAAAGACGAAAAGTAAAGGAACATTTTGGTATTGTTTCTTAGGTTGAATTTAATAACAACATAAATATATTAACTAGAGCAAGAATCCTCCCATAAAAAAACACACTAATGCAACAATAATATATCTTCTTGAATGACATTTAAATTCAACAATGTGGTTTATTAGTAAATACAATCACATGGTTAAATTCAATTGAAGAATCGAAGATCCAACACCAAAAAAGTGAAAGAGTTGTACCTAAATTACATAATCTTTTTTCTTTGGAGAGCTGACAATAGATTAAAGAGCCATCGAGGTGAAAGAGCACCTAAACTAAAAGAGAAGGGCATAAATTTCTATTGCACAAATTATTAGGTAGTTCCAAAGCAGTGCTTTAGGCCCTCAGCCTCTCACATGAGGGGTGGGTCACACACGTTTTATATGAAATTTCTCCTTCTTTGGACTATTAAATACTTGCCTCTTTAGTCAACGGAGGAGGCTTGCAAGTAACAACTAACTAGGGGCAGCTACACATTGAGCTCAAGGTGTTCAAATGAACACCCCGATTTGCAAAAGAAAAAAATTTTTACTTGCAAAAAAGAAATTATATACATAATTATTTTTAAACTAATCTATCTTGACTACCCTAAAAGAGAATATTGAATCTTTTAACTTGAGAATCCCAGAAATTTTGGTTCAACAAGAATAATCTTTACCCAACAAATATCACTTGCCCCTTAAAAAAAAAAAAAAATCCAAATATATAACTACAATAATAGCAAAAATAGCCATAACAACAACAAATGAAAAAATATGTATCATGACTTTTGAGTGAAGTTTGTGATGTAATTTGTATTAGAACCTTATTTTCTTTCCTTTGTGTGTGTTTTTGTTTCTCAACAAAAAAGAAAAAAAGAAGGTAATTGTCCTATATTACATAAGAGAGTGTATTTTGTATAGTATAATTTGTCGTACTCTCCCTTAAAGTTACCACGATTTTTGAGTGGAGTTTGTAATGTACCTTTGTATTAGAATCTTATCTCCTCTCCCTTATGTGTGTGTTTTTTTGTCTCTATAAAAAAAGTTTTTTTTTAAAAAAAATGAGATAATTATCTCATATTAATTAAAAGAGTATATTGTGTGTAATATAACTTGTCCCATCATTCCTTAAAATTTATCATGACTTTGATTGGAATTCATGATATGCTTTTGTGTTAGAAAATTATTCCCTCTTGTGTATATGTGTTTGTTTCTCAAAAAACAAAATAAAAAATAAAAAAATAAAAAAATAACAAACAAACTAACAAATGAAAAAAATGTTCAACAAAATGCTTATTAAAAAATTAAAAATAAAGACCCCTAATCATTCAAATTCGTCGCTTACTTGGTTCAGCTCGCAGTCACAGCAAGTATCAATTGTAACTCTCTCTCTCTGTCTCTCTCTCATTTCAGCACCATAGTTTTCACTTTATTATCACTCACTATTCACTAGTCCCTTTTTGCTTTTTTATTTTATTAGTAGAAAAAAAATGTAAAACTTCATGTATTTGCATTTTTTTATTTTTTATTTTTTTATGATGCAAATTTATTCAAGTTATCTTTTAATTAAATTTTGTATAGTTTTTTTAATGATTACCATTCAAAACTAGAGCCCAGCTAACCTCAACAAGTTGTAATAGAGCAAATTGATACTTTATATGAATCTATATGATTTAATTAAAAACAAAAATAATGTAATTGCATATAGTATAAAAAAAGAGATAATGTAATAGCGTATAAATCAAAAAGATAATGCAATGGCGTATCGTATCGAAAAAAAGATAATGTAATGGCGTACGGATCAAAATGTAAAATTTTAATATAGTTGACCAAAGCATCATTAATAAAGAATCAAGTTAGTCTGTACTAATGATTCTAAAATAAATAAAATAAAATAGTACACTATATTAAAAGAATTCTTGGGGTTTTAGTTAGCTTAACTGATAAAGTTTTTTATGGTTGTATAAAAGATCTGGGGTTCAATTCTCACCTACACAAAAAACTGATTGGTGTCTTGGTTTAATGATAAATAGCAAAAACTAATTGGTGTCTTGCTTTGATAATAAATAGCTATTATTAAGAACAGACGTCATAGGTTGAAACTCTCTAAAAAAAAAAAAAATCAATAATTATGATTGGTTGATTAAGTAGAACTGGTCTTGTTCCCACAGTTCTCATAACACTTCTTCATTTCCTATATATTTCATCCATTTCTAAAGAAGGAAAGCAAGACATTTATAAACCAAACCACTACTTGCATCTAAGGGCTCTACACAACATTTTCAACCAAATCTAGCTACCAGATATGTGGACAATTGGATTATGTATTGTAGCAGTAATGGTTATATATATATTTGAGTTACTGGCTTAACAAATGGAGCAATCCAAAGTGCAATGGAGTCCTCCCTCCAGGTTCCATGGGTCTACCCCTCATTGGAGAGACCCTTCAGTTGTTCGTTCCAAGTTACTCTCTAGACCTCCATCCATTTATCAAAAAGAAAGCTCAGAAGTACGTAACATGCCACTAATTGTGTGTCTTTATTATTAATAATTCTTTTTTGGTAACTACTGTGTGCATGTGTTTTTATAGTATTTATCACTGTTCTATGTACGAATGCAAATCATTTGTACCACTTTTTGTATATCACTCTATGTTCCACCAATCACTACTTACCATGTGTATGATTGCTTTCCATTTTAAACTTCAGTTATTTTATAAGGAAAATAAAATCAAGACATGACAAATAGTGCTTGATGGAACACATAGTGATACACAAAAAGTGATATAAAAGAGTTGTATTCTCTACGAACAAGTATGTATTTATGTATTTACGTATGTATGAGTCTCTTGTTAAGTTGTTATGGGCAAGGGGATGAAACTGAAGATAGAATATATGAATATACTCATATCTACTTAAGAGCAATATGAAATAAAAATATCATGTGTGTATATATTGAGTGGTATTTTAATGTAAGAAAACCTTTGATGATATATTCATTATATTTTCTTTAATTTTCAGCATAAATAACCCGTTTTCAAATTTTTTTGTTGGAAGTCAAAATTACATGTATGAATTAATTTTTTTTTAAAGAATTAGATAGACACTAAATAAAACTTAAATTTATGTTAGTATGTAATCTTCCCAAATTTTTATGAAGGAAAACAAAATATTATATAATTAATTGGAGGTCATATTAGGGTTTTTTTTTAGTATCACTTTTGAAATATAGCAACATTGTTCTTATTTTTCTCCATTTGTCAAAACTCTAGCTTTGCTATTTCCTCTCGTTTATCCTACCTTCATTTTATTTTTACAGGTTTTAAACCTTAAAACATTGATAGAATTGGAACCATTTTTTTTAATGAATTTTAACATATAAAAGAGGTAATAGTGTGTTGATTATAAATTATTTTAAAAAAAAAATTAGAAAAAGTATAGTCACACAACATTTTGAACTAGTTGATTGTAAGTAGTGAAAATTAAAGTGATGTCAATGTTAAGTTTATGGGAAAGTGATTGTTTACAACTCACATCTTGCTATCTCAACAAGTTGTGAAAAAATTAATTATGTTCATAAAAAATTGAAAAAAAAAATTAATATATTAATAAGATATGCATAAAAAAAATTTTAAAGAAAAACTCAAAAAAAATCAAATTATAATTGGGAGGGGGCAAAAGTTGTAAAATCACTCTTAGTGTCCGTTTGGCAAAGATTATTTTTGTCAACTTATTTTTACTATTTAGCTTATTTTTGCTACTATTCATGAGTCCCTTTGCACTTTTAGTACTATTTATGGGTCCCGTTGTACTATTTCAACTAACTTTACTTTTATTTACAATACTTTCAGCAAAAAGTTTTCAGTTTTAACAAAATAAGCAAATCTCAAACAAACTCTTAGTGTGCGTTTGGCTCCAAATTAAAAAGCCAGTTTATTTTACTATTCAGCTTATTTTTGCTACTATTCATGGGCCCCACTACACTTTTTGGTACTATTCATAAGTCTCACTGTACTATTTCAATTAATTTTTACTTTTATCTATAGTACTCGTAGTAAAAAGTATTCAATTTCAACAAAGTAAGGAGATTCCAAACAGACCCTTAATCTATTGTCTTGTCTTTTAATTTTGTTTTGGCGGGCCAAGGACAATTGCCCCCACTCTCAACCTCCTGGCTTGCCTATGTCTAGGAGGTCCCTATATTGATCAAGAAAAATCTACTTTGGGCAACTTGTCATGTCAAGTCCAACTATCATTAATAGCCCCTTTCAAATAGCATTTATTGTAAAGAATAAGCACTTTGATTAGACAAACCAACTATCATTAATGTTGTTAACAATTGTTCTAGAAACTTAAACTATCAAGAAATGGTGAATTTAATTAGTTAATCTAACAAATGTAATTCTTCTCCTTTTTTCCCCTTTCAGATATGGGCCAATATTTCGAACTAGTGTGGCTGGTTCACCCATAGTAGTATCAATAGATCCTGAATTCAACCATTACATCCTTAAACAAGAAGGAAGATTAGTTGAATTGTGGTACTTGGATGCATTTTCCAAGCTTTTAATGATGGAAGGTGAAAATAAGACAAATGCAATTGGTGTTGTCCACAAGTACTTAAGAAGTATCGTATTGAATCACTGTGGTGCTGATCCACTTAAGGAAAAGTTGCTTCCTCAAATTGAAGAATTTGTTAACAAAACCCTACAAACATGGTCAAGTCATCCTTTAGTTGAAGTGAAACATGCCGCATCAGTGGTAATTTTCAACTTTTCCATAATATAGACTCATATACTTGATGAGCATTGTTAAGATACAACATTTTTTACAACAAATTTCTCATCTACTCATTTGGCAGGTTGTTATTAATTCTTATATGGACTTACCACTGACACTACATTATTATTCATTATTAATAACTTGACACTTTAGATAGTAGTGAATTTTGTTGCGACTATAGACTTATTGTTACTTGATAGTGTAAAATTTATTGTCGTTCAAGTTATGACAAATCTAAGTTTCTTGTAAATTGCAGAAGATCTTTGATTTCACTGCAAAGCTATTCATTAGTTATGATGCTGAAAATTCACCTACGAGAATGAGAGAGAAGTTCACTAATATCCTAGGAGGTTTCATGTCATTTCCCTTGAATATCCCTGGTACTACATACCATAAATGTTTAAAGGTAATCAAAATAACGAGAAAGTACAAACTTAGCCGAAAAATATTCATTTGAAATTATTTAGATTCATTAATTTAAATTTCACTTTTCAATTTTTAGAACCAAAATGAAGCATTGAGTATGTTGAGGAAAATATTTAAAGAGAGAACCAATTCATCAAAAAGACATTTTGAAGATTTGCTTGATCAAGCTATAAATGACATGGATAAGGAGAAATTCTTATCAGAAGACCTCATCATCAATTTGGTTTTTGGGTTCTTATTCGCTAGCTTTGAGTCCATTTCAGTAGCATTATCATTAATTCTCAACTTACTTGCAGAGCATCCTGCAATTTTACAAGCGTTGACGGTATGTAAATGTACAAGAACATTTTTTTAGCACACAACACTAATCATGTATCGTTTGTTAGCATCTTGCAGTTTTACAAGACTTGTAACCTAACACTGATCATGTATCATTTGTTAGGATGAGCATGAGGCAATTATTAAGAACAGAGAGATTCCAAATTCCATACTCACATGGGATGAATATAAGTCGATGACCTTTACTCATCAAGTCAGTTCTACAATCTCTGCATGTTCTTATCTCTCTTCAAGGTGTTTGATGATTCTAGTTATCATATAAACCCAAATATTTTGTTGTGTGGAAATTATAGGTAATCAATGAAGCTCTTAGGTTGGGAAGTTTTGGTCCTGGGTTACTACGAAAAGCACTGAAAGATATTGAATTTAAAGGTATGTTCTCACATGCATATATTCGGTTATATTCGATTCAATGTCTTCATATATATCCAGTTAAAGTGTAAATGATTGGCCAAGTGCGTACCAGGATATACAATTCCAGCTGGTTGGACCATTATGCTTGTAAATTCTGCTATTCAATTAAACCCGCACACATACAAGGATCCACTTGCTTTCAATCCATGGCGCTGGAAGGTATGTAGTTGTAGCCTCATTGAAAGAAATAGATGATCCAACCACTTATGAGAGACTTGTTTTCCCTCATATTATTGTTGTTTATTCAGGACAATTTCCTTGACAACATTTTTATAAATGCAACAGGATCTTGACTCATTGTTTGTATCTAAGAATTTCATGCCTTTTGGAGGAGGAATTAGACAATGTGTTGGAGCCGAGTATAGTAAAACGTTCTTGGCTACCTTCCTCCATGTTTTGGTCACCAAATATAGGTAATGTGTTCCCCTTTACGATCTAACTTGTGCAATTGTTGTAACATAATGTTTGCTGCCAGGTTTGTCATGGGATAAAAGAAACCTCTCAATTGAAATTGATCTATTTCATGATTCAAATCAAACACTATAAAATTAAAGGATTGTCTATTTATTTTTATAATTCAATTGTCGAGGAACGTGGGATTTGAACATTGGACATCTCTGTTAAAAACACCAGAAGCAGTGCTTATTGACATACAACTAAGTGCAATTGTTGTAACATAATGTTTGCTACCAGGATTGTCATAGGATAAAAGAAACCCCTCAATTGAAATTGATCTATTTTATGGTTCAAATCAAACACTATAAAATTAAAGAATTATTTATTTATTTATTTTTATAATTCGATTGTCGGGATATGTGGGATTTGAAACTCGGATATCTCTATTCAAAATACTAGGAGGGGTGCTTATTAAGGTACAACTAAATAAAATCATACCACATCGTAAATAAAATCTTAATTGTAATATGGATAAATTTAAGATACAACTAATATGCAATATCCTACCACACTGAACCTCACTATAATTTTTCTTTTCTTTTAATAGGTGGACAAAGGTCAAGGGAGGAACCATTGCTCGAAATCCTATGCTCGGATTCACAGATGGCCTCCACATTAAATTCTCTATGACAAGTAATTAAAATACATTTTTATTTCATGTAAAATAATGGATATTTCCATATTGAAATAAGATGTTTCAATTTCAACAAAAATAATTGGATATTTATCCAAATGTAAGTATATATTTTCTTGCCTCATTGTATATGTGTTTTAAGGTTTTGATTGTGTCACATCCAATAATACATCATCTATAAAATGTGCCCACTAGGTGTGAAAGTGTGGTAATTGTGTGAAACATTATATAATCGAGTATGTGAAATAATAATTTCTCTTTAATTTATGTAACCTCTCTCTCTCTCTCTCTCTCTCTCTCTCTCTCTCTCATTATACTATTAGCAAATAATGTTTTGGACGTGTGTATGTGTGAGAGAGGAGACATGTTCTAGTTTTAAGCCATATCAACTTCTCAATGTGAATACATTGTTAAAGTTTGTTCAATTTATGTTTTACTAACAATTCATTTAAATAGAATTTTTTATTTTTTATTTTTTTGCTAATACAATAGAATTTCGACCGATGATATTCACCAACTAGTTTGAAGACAAGAGACTTTAACAATATAACTAATTGGTTTTTGTTCAGTTTATATTTTGATGACAATTGATTTAAATGGAATATATGGGAATCATATTAAGACAAAGATTTTAAAAAGAAAATTTTTTTCATTTAAATAACTCGAAAGAATACCAAATATTTTTTTTCTAAAATAAAAAGAATAAAAAATAATTGGACAACTTATTGAAATGTACCAATATTGTCTTGTCTGATTTTACATTTATTTCATTCTATCTCTCTAAAACTTTCGAGTTTGCCCTATTTTTTATTTGAGTGCGAGGAAGCATGTTGTGCTACGACCTACGTATATATTTCAAGTTGAAATCAGCTTAGATCCAGTACATAGGAGCACTAGACCCATTGAGATGTTGATACATGTCAACATCCCAATGGATCTTGTGCTCATGTGCACTAGGCCCAATTCTTACCCATTTTAAGCCATATTAGAACTTCTCAATTTGAATAACTTATTAAAGTTAGTTGAATTCACATTCCACTAAGAATTCATTTGGATTGAATGGAATTAGAGGTTAACAAATGGGATTGTCATTGCGATTTAATGGTTTTAGTGAAAGTAAGTGCTTTTAGGTTGGCTTTTTTTTAGAGAGAGTGAGAGAGAGGGGACTTTTGGCAAGAGGGCATAGACAGCTTCAACAAGGTGATGAAGGTCTTTTTGAGGTTTAATGAGAGATTTTCTTTTAATAAAAAAAGTAATTTTAAGTGAGACTTTTTATATTTATTAACTTCTATTCCAGCTAATTTGGTATAATTGGTAAAATTTCTGATCTAATGATAAAAAGCAATTATAATATAAAGGATTTTGTACGCTCCAACCCATTTATATATATATATATATATATATATATTTGTTTGTTTAGACCCCTTAAAACAGATTGTTTAACCTAATATATTAGCCAAGTGATTACTTAGGTTAATTATTCAGATCCAGATTAAACAACAGAAAATCATACCATGCAAAACAGCGGAAAATAAATAATACCACGATATGATGACTCAGAAAAACTAATGAAACCAACAATTTTAAGGTAAAAACCTAGAAATGATTCGACCTAGCTATCCTTAAGATAAAACAAATCCACTAATAGAGAATTGAAGTTTTACAAAAGATTTAATCTTAAATCTATTGCTACCTCCAATAGTAACTTATTGACACGACCACATGCAAGCTTCGAATCCACAGACTTCTTTTTTCTTGGATTTGTAGCACACAAGCACCCACGCTTGTGACTTTGAGATCCTACTCAAAGGTTTCAGATCACAACTTATTGATCTATGCAGCAACTTGATTCCACCAGCACTTGATTCTAGATCTTGTTCCGGTAGATGCTTGTAGAGTTAGAAGGTACAAAACCTCTCAGATCTCACAAGAGTAACTCATAAGTCTTCCAAAAGTCTTTAAAACGTGGCTAGGATTTTCCTTTTATACGTAGGAGTGTTGAACTGAAACCCTAAATGTTTTTGCGGGCTTGGGCTTGTTTAAAAATTCTGTAGAAATTATTTTTCTGCAATTCTCAATCAGTCAAGCCTCATCCTTCTACTGGTCAAGCTTCACAAAAAATTAATTCTTTTTCCCACAGCTTATACATTCTTGAGTTTTGACCTGTACAGCTTTGAGCAATGTCTAACACCTATCCTAGACATGTTTTTGTTCTCGGTTTGTAAATACATACAAGTTGAAATTCTAAACATTTAATCCTAAATCTTTAGAACCTAACAATCTCTCCCTTTCACAATCCGTGACAAAACACATTTTCAAAAAATTGCTCAACTCAAGAATTAGCCCAACTTACACATTGTTGCCCAAATACAATTCCATCACAATCCACTAACTATTCATTGCTAAAATAGACAATAGATGAGAAAGAATTAACCTGTAAATTCCAGAAACACTCAAAACAAACCATAAACGCATGTGTGGAAATTACAATATAAATCCAATATAAAAACTGAACTTGAATTCACAAAACATAAGAGATAGTCAGAATATCAAATGAATAAACTTCAAGTCAATGAACCAACAATGTTTGTGAAATAAGAACAAAAAAATATATACATCAAAATCAATGAGAATAAAAATACATCAAAATCTCTCATCAATAGCTAAAACTACTCCCCCTAAATACAAAATCTCTCTCTACTCTCCCCTTAAGTACAAGAGACTATCCTAAATCCTACTTCCCCTTTTTGTTATGCATTGCCAAAGGCACCCATCAATGATCAGAGGGTGGAGGAGGTGGAAAAGCACTCTATTAGGACATATGTGGAATTTGTTAGAACATATGTTATGTAATTTGGCTAATCCTTTGACAAAATGCACTTTACTTGTAATTTGGTAGATCTAGGATGGGTTTAGTACTTCAGGAAACAAGAGTTCAAGTCTAGTATTGAAGCCATACAAATCTGTCCAAGAAACAAGTGAAGAAGTGTTGTTCATTAAAGCTCGATAGATAGATATCTATTGAGGTTTAATGCTGATGCTCGACAGCTACTCGACAGAAATAGTATCTATCGAGAATTACAAAATTCAGATTTCCAGATCTGTTTTCACATATATCCAAGTATATTTGTGTAGGGTTTCTTTTCTCACAACCCTAGACATATATAAGGATTATTTTAAGGGCCGTCAAAAGGTGATGCAAAGTGATGCAACTCAATGCAAATTGATTGTGCATGCAAATTGTGATTGGAGACAGAATTTGCCCTAGTTCATCATATTCCTTGTAAAAGTTGCTGCATCTTTGCACCAAGGGTTTTGTAACCAAGGAGCTTCTTGATCTTCATCGTTTGGATGAACTGAAGAACTTTGCAGCCAACATCTTTCTCAAGTTAGTGTGTTAGTCACGTACTTAGATTCGTGCATTGATTGGTTAGTCACGTACTGAGAGCCTTGCATTGAAAGGAGAGATTGTCACTACATTACAAGTCCAATTATGTATTGGGGTAAAAGTTCAACTGTAGGTTAGTATTGGGTATTGGGATTCCTTTTACCTGTAACCACTTGTTTTGATAATAGTGAATTCTCGGGAGTGGTGACCTTAAATTCAACTGGTGGGGTTTTGCCTCGGTGGTTTTCCCTATACATAAACAAATCACCTGTGTCAAATTTAATTTCCGCTGCATTTAGTTATTTGGTGATGTGTTTGTGCTACCACGCTTATTGCATGTAATTGAACCTAATTAATTCACTTGGCTAATTAATTGGTTAACTTACCAAAGGATATAATACATTCTTAGCCAATCATACTCCTATACTCGCCAAAATCTGCTCTCAAGGTAGAAACCTCAGTGAGTAGCTCATCAATAAGCTATCTATGAGTCACCGGAGTAGTCATAAAGGTCTCCATCATGGCATGGAGTGAGAGAGGAGGGGTAACTGTAGGGTTAGCAGTATCATCATCACTAGTAGGATCCACACGAACCTCCTTAATAGCAGGTTGATCACCAAAGGCAGGAGCTGTAGTAGAAGCTTCACCTCTTGGTCTCTTTGAAGTCCCAGTGCTTGGTTCAGCACTCTTTTTCTAAGCCTATTGCTGTCTAAGAAAAGTGGCTCCTATAAGGGCAATGATATGAACTAATTCTAGAGCAGGAAAGTCTTCTAACCCTAGAAAGTTCAACACCCTATATATAAACACAGGAAAGAACAGCTTTTGTGCTTTAGATTTACTCCTAAAAATTTCAACAATGATCTAAATGATAGGGAAGGAAAACACATGGACTCATCTAGGATGAAAGCATAAAGGAAGGCACATCTGTCTAAAGCAATGGTGTGAACGTGAGAGATAGAGAATATGTTATGACAGGCTATCTTTAAGTAAAGATAGTTAAGCCCTTGGTTTAAATCCCCAAGTTATTGATCTTCCACAGAGTAAAGACATCACAACATCTACAGGAGGAGATTCAATGTATGGATATGTGGGTCTACGAACCAAAGGTACACCTAGAGCTTTAGAAACTACATGTTTAGTTATCCTAAACTCTTTACCTCTAATCCAAGTAGTCAAATAATGACCACCTGTATCCTCAGAATAGACAAAGATATTTGAGTAGAATTCTCTAATCAAGACAGCAGGAGGGGGATCAGAAACGTCACACAAAGATACCCAGGTCCTAGACACTATACTCCTACGAATGGAAGGATCTAATTCATCTAGAACAATCTATCTTTCCCCCCAAATAGAATAAACTTGGTTAAGGTCTCAAAAACTTCCTCAAACCTAGCTGTAGGAAACCTAACCCTATCAACCTAAGTAGGGGTAGAAGAGGAGGCTGTGGTTCTATTGGCTTTGGTCTTATATTTTTTACCAACCTTAGGAGCCATGACTAAGGTTAAAGAAGAAGGAAAGACCAAAACAAAACAAAACAAAAGCCAAGGGCAGACTGCATCAGATAGAGTTAGAGCACAGAATAACATGAAATTTTAAAAACTATATGATGCATGACGTAATTATATATATGATGCATGATCTAATGCTCTAAAATAGTTCAATTTTATCTCAATTTTGAAAATTGACCAAGAAAAATAGAAATTTAGCAAAATCCCCAATTTTGAAACTTAAATTATCCAAAAATCCTTATACTGATCAATTGAACAACACAACAAGTATGTAACATGTTATAATCACTCAATTAAACAATATCCCAAGTCAATTTTACTTAATTTAATCTAATTGAACAAAATCCTCAAATTCCTCAAGAACACATAAACCCTAATTCCGAAATTTTGAAGAAATCTTAAATTTTTTGAAATTAAAGCATGTGAATCATGTTTATATGATGCATGAACAAAAACCCATCCAACAATTTGGATCAAAACACTCAAAATCATCAAGAATCCCAAAATCCTTTTAGTTCCAAAATTTTTGAAACATTGATGAAAAATGCATAAATGCATGTAATTTAAACAAAAAGAAGGGGTAAAAGAGTCTTACTAGGTGTTGAGGAAAAAAAACCCTTAAGGCTTTGACTTAGAAAAGGAAAAACAAAAAAAACAAAAAATTTGAGTGAAGAGGAATCGAAAGGAATCAGAGAGATAAGACAAAAATATGAAGAATAAGTGATCTGTTTCCTTTTTGTTTTCTTAAAAAACGATTTTTGATCGGTTGGGAGGAATCGAGCCAAGAATCGAAAAAGACTTAAAAACAGATTTGACTAATTGAGAGCAATCGAAGAAGGCCAAGACTTTTAGCCTTAAAAATTGAAATTTTTGATCGGTCGAGAAATTGATTCGATCGATCGAGACTTGAAAAACCATAAAAATTTTGAAAACCTGGAAATTTTCTGCAGAATCACTTTTAAAGTAGATTTTATGATATGAAATGCATGCCAATGATTCCAAATGTTTTCAAAAACACTTTCTCATCAACCAAATCAATTTTTATCAAGATTCAAAAAATTTCTCCTTAAAAATTTCTACCCAATCCCAAAAAGTATTAAACATTTCAAGAAGCACAATTTTGGATGGCCACTATAATTAACACACAATCACATGTACAGTGTTTAACAAAGATTTATGTGTGGTGTTCACAACTAGTAAATGTATAAGATACATAAAAGGTGATATGTAAATAGAAATTAAACACAATTTCTACATTATCAATCACATAAGTTTGAAAGCGACTATCAACTAAAGAGTTACATCATATAACTCCCACATCTCTTAGAAAACACGCTTGCAACCATGTAAAATGATTTTTTTTTTCTATTGAATAATCAAGGCATCTTTTATTCTTTTTCTTTTGAATAATCTTTTGATTTTTCTTTTGTTTTCCATTTTCTTTTCACAATTAACACCTCATTTAATCTTGTTGTGCAAGTGCTACACCTTACTGAGCATGACTTTTATAATTTGCACACAGATGTTCATGATTAGCGAGTAACAGTGGTAAGATGGTTATTTATGCCTTTCTCTTAGGATTTTTTTAGTCCTTACAATCAAAAGAATGTGACTTCAAAATCAAGAGTATTTGTTTAAAAACCATAAACAATTCACACAATATAAGCACTACATAGCAAAAACTAGAAAAGTGCAAAAAAATAGCTCATCTAAGCTAAATAAGGTACACAGTCATGAAATGCGAATTTCATAGGCCAACCTCAATTACACACTTGAAGATGTGTAATACAAACACAAATTTTTTTTTTATTTAAAAAAAAAAAAAAAAATCTTGAAAACATCATAAACCAGCCTAGAATGAAATGCATGAATATAATGCAAATGCAAATCCTAATGAAAAACATTTTGGTCACAATAGATTGAAGGAATTAGCATAAGGACCATGTCAAACAGAGTCACTGAGACTGAGTCTTTTGCATCCACACTCTCTTAGATGCAAACTTAGAATTGGAGTTTCTAGATGAATTAGACCTAAATTCAGCTCCTGTATTGGCATAAAGGTTAAGAACCTTTACCAATTCATGAATAAGTGCCATAGGATCTTGTGCTTTTGGCACATGCACTTTTTGTTTGGTTGTTTGCTTTGAAGCTTGCAATTGAAAACAATTTGGGCGTGTATGCCCAGCTCCACCACAAAAATGACAAAACCATTGAGGTTTGTGTTGTTTCTTACATCTAGGATGATTAGGTTTCTTGGGTTTTGACTCACTTAGATCTACCCTAGTTCTCCTAGTAGCTAGAACTTCTTCCTTAGGTACCTTAACTTCAGGTAAAGAAATAGATGTAGCAAGTACAAACTTAGGAGGATGAACAATAGAAGTAGAAACACTCTCTACAAACCCTAACCGTGTCTTATTAAAAAAAGATTTTTGAACATTTAATATATTATCCAGTTTAGAAGTAAAAGTCCTATCAAGTTGTTTTCTAGAAACAGATAATTCAAAGTCTAAACTTTTAACTTTTTCAATCAAATTCATGTTCTCAATCTTAATAGAGGTTATGAGTTCATTAGCATCAAACAGTTTAACCAACATATTTTTCTTTTCTTATTCGAGAGTGTTTATCTTCTTTAAACCTAAGTCAACATTTATGGCATCCTTTGCTGCAATCTTGCAAAACTTGTTGTAAGCCTTTTGCAAGTCAGCATTCTCAGAGAGTTCACCATCAGAAGGGTTCTCCTCAACAATTTCAGGCTCACTTACTTCAACAGTAACAGTGAAATCCATGAAATTTCCTTCTTGATCACTTTGAGACTTGTGATTAGAAACTTCATCATCATTAAGGGTAACAGCCATAGCCTTTCCCTTAGATCTCAAATAAATAGGACATTTTGACCTAAGGTGACCATAACCCTGACAACCAAAACACTATTGACCTAAAGAATTGTTAATGGATTGAACAATCTTATCTTTTGATTTTTTAGAAATGTCATTTTTGGTTATTTCATTCTTCTTCACATTCTTAGTGTCAGCATTGTTTCGATTTCTTGCCCTTTTGTTATTGTTTCTCAAAAAGTTTCTAAATTTCTTGGCAAGATAAGCTATTTCTGTAGAAGAGATTTCATCATCAAATCCACCAAAATCTACATCATCAACACATTTTAGAGCCATAGATTTGGATTTATTGGTTTTGTGTAGGTCAGACTCATAGGATTGTAGAGATCCTATAAGTTCATCAACAGAGATGGTGTCCACATCCATGCTTTCAGTTATAGCTGTGACTTTGGGTCTAAAATCCTCAGTTAAGGATCTAAAAATCTTCCTAACTACTTTAGGCTGATCATATACTTCACCCAAATTAAAATCAGAGTTCACTATGTCATTCAGTTTGGCATAGAACTCATCAAAAGTCTCATCATTAGACATCCTGATGCTTTCAAACCTAGAGGTCAACTGCTGCAGTTTATTGATTTTTGCTGCCTTAGTGCCTTCATGCACAATTTGCAAATTATTCCAAGCAGTATGAGCAACCTCGACATTAGAGATTCTTTTAAACTCTTCCATAGATATAGCATTGAATATAGCATTCATAGTCTTGCTATTAAAGCTTGTTGCTTCCTTCTGTGCAGTGTTCCATTCACTAACAGGAGTGGTAGGTCTCTCCCAGTCATTTTCAACAGAGAGCCATACTCTCTCATCTAGAGATTTCAAAAAGGCTTTCATCCTAACCTTCCAGTGAGCATAGTTATTCCCATCAATATAGATAAGGATCATAAGAAAATGACTGTGTTCCATGACAGTAAGGGTCAAGGATCAACTCAAGGTAAACTACCCAAACAAGAGCTAACCCACTCTAATACCACTTGTTTGTTTGTTTAGACCCCTTAAAGCAAATTGTTTAACCTAATATATTAGCCGAGTGATTACTTAGGTTAATTATTCAAATCTAGGTTAAACAACAGAAAATCATATTATGCAAAACAGCGGAAAATAAATAATACCACGATATGATGACCTAAGAAAACCAATAAAACCAATAGTTTCAAGGTAAAAAAACCTGAGGAGAATTTGACCTAATTATCCTCAAGGTAAAACAACTCCACTAATAGAGAATTGAAATTTTTACAAAAAATTTAGCCCTACATCTATTGCTATCTCTAGTAGTAACTTATTGACATGACCACGTGCAAGCTTCAAGTCCACGGACTCTTTCTCTCTTGGATTTGCAGCACACAAGCACCCATGTTTGTGACTTTGAGATTCCACTCAAAGGTTTCAGATCACAGCTTGTTGATCTATGCAGCAACTAGATTCCACCAGCACTTGATTGTAGATTTTGTTCTGGTAGATGCTTCTAAAGTTAGAAGGTACAAAACTTCTTAGATCTCACAGGAGTAACTCACAAGTCTTCCAAGAGTCTTCAAAACTTGGCTTGGGTTTTCCTTTTATACATTGGAGTGTTGGACTGAAACCCTAAATGTTTTCGCGGGCTTGGGCCTGTTTAAAAATTCTGTAGAAATTATTTTTTTGCGATTCTCTATCAGTCGAGTCTCATCCCTGAATTGGTTGAGCTTCACAGAAAATTAATTCTTTTTCCCGCAGCTTATACATTCTTGAGTTTTGATCTGTATAGCTTTGAGCAATGTCTAACACCTATCCTAGACATGTTTTTGTTATCGGTTTGCCAACACATACAAGTTGAAATTCTAAACATTTAATCCTAAATCTTTAAAACCTAACAATATATATATATACACACACAAATATATACATATACAAACCTAACAATACACACACACACACACACACACACACACACATATATATATACATATATAGATACACACACACACACACACACACACACACATATATATTGCAGCACAATGATATTGGGCCTGTCCACTTGTTTTAGGATTGGCCTTAAGTGTTGTGTTTTTTTGGGGTTCAATAGAGGCTTTAATCCAAAGCATCCAACTAGGGGTGGCAATTGGGTGGGTTGAGTCCCAAATGAGTCGAATATATAATTACCCATTAACTCATTTATTACTTGTTTAAATTTATATTATTTACCCATTACCCACCCTAACCAACCCTCCCATTTAACCCATTAAATTCAAAGACTTGAAATTTCCTACCTCTCTCTAGTTTCTTAGCATCCAAGAAAATTTTTTAAAAAATCAACAACTTAAAATTTCTCATTCTCATGCAAAAAAACAAAATAATTAAATCTAACACAATAATACATCAGACAGTGAGTTTTAAGAGAAAAAATCACTATAATCTTTGTTTAACAACTTGCTAAAATAAGCAAAAAAAAAAAAATTTAAAAAAAATAGCATGAAAAATACTGAAAGTGAAGAACATCTTCCTTGATAGCATTTCTTATATTTTATTTTCTAAGCCTAAGTTTTCTTGTCAGCCAAACACAACTTATACAAAACAAAAAGAAAATTTTCAGATAAGAATTTTACAGGGACGAACAAATCTGTCATGATCTAGTTGAATTGATCTCCACGAGTACAAGGCCATCATCCAGCGAGTCCGTCGATGATGGCTTTCTCGACCCAATCCACCCAATTGCCACCCCTAGGGTACTTTGAATTAAAGCCCCTATTGAACGAAAAAGAGATAAGACTCCACTTACAATTAGGATGCAAATTTGTTCCCATTGTTTTACCTTTGCCTTTACTTCCCCCCCCCCCCCCCCCCCCCCACAAAAAAAAAAAAAAACACAATTACAGAAATACCAACATGGCAAGTGGCAACGTTTTCTATCACATCGTTTAAAGCCAATCCTAAAACAAGTGGGACAGGCCCAATATCATTGTACTGCAATATATATATATATATGGTGTGGGTTTAAGTAAATGAAAAAAGTTGGGAAAAGTTTTATTTATTTACTTTCTTTTTAGTTGGAAAACTTGAGATCTATAACGAAGGCATGAAAATTTAAGCTTATTAGTTGACGTATTTTTAAAGTCACTTTATGTACAATATGTTAAACTTAAATTTATTTATTTTTAAATACACCCAACTTATTTTTCCAACTAGATAAAACTAATAAATTTAAATAATTTTTAAAGCAAGCCAAGAACCTTGTATCTCAATTGATTGACACCTCTTAATATTTTTAAGATATACATCCAGTTCAAATCTTCTATCAAATTATCAACAACAAAAAAATCCTCTAAACAAATGAGTTATAGGATTTATCAAAAAATATATGCATTCCATAAAAAAAAAAAAAAGGTTATATGCAATATTTCATTATATATATATATATATATATATATATATATATATATATTTATATATGTTATTTATTCTTGTTACCTTTCTTTAGAAAAAATTTTAGGCCAAGAGCCTTGAACTCATCGGACTCTTTTTGGTGTTTGTTTGAGTAGAAACTAGCTTTTATATTACTTGAAATGATATGAAATTCTCAAGTGCAATTATTTGACCTAAAGGGTAAGGCTCTAGGTTCTGTAACACCTAACTTAATAGGAGGTTTTGCGAAGTGCATAAATTAACAATGTGAACAAGGAAACAACTTAAATTATGAAGTCTAACTTAACAAGCCTATCTCAAAGTGAAAATGAAAAGAACAATAAACGTCCTACAATTAAGAATTGAAGTACAAAATTAAAGCATAAAGCCTATTACAAGCCAACAAATTAACTACAGACTATTTGATACAAAGAGAAATGATATTCTAGATTTTTGTGTTCGATTGTGTGCCCTTCCCCTTCCTATTGAATGATCATTTCTATTTACACTTGAGGCTTTTGACAATTAATCTTGTACCTTCTATCATGCATCATGTTTTAATTGCATTTGTTTCCATAAACTTTGGTTGAGAATCCTCTTCTAATTACATCGTGGTAATCGCATGGTTTTGAAATCCAGACCGTTCATTGAACCGTAAAAGGGAGAGATTCAAGGTTCTTGAGATCGAACCGAGGTTGAATCGAAGTCAAACCATGATAACGTCATAATTAATTTAATAATTAATTAAAACCTAAATATATATATATATATATTAAATTTATAAAACTAGCAAAATTGACTAATATATCTATATATGTGAGGGAAATTTAATGATTTTCAAGCATATATTTAATAATTAAATAAAAAAGTTAATAAAATAAAATAATAACCATGAAAACATTAAAATTTATGATTAATTTTTGAAGTAAAGTTGAATATCTTTGAAAGATTTTAATTATAATTTTTTTTTTATATTTCTTGTAAGAGATGAATAATTTAATTAAGGAGAATAAAATTATGTTAAGTTATTTTTATTAAAAAAAAAAAAAAGGAATCAGGGTTGGACCGCACAGTTCATGCCACCGATTCTGCATGAACCGTGTGGTCCAATCTCGGTTTAAGAGGTTCATGGAATTAACAATAATTCCGGTTCTCTATGCTTAAAAAACCGATTTTCATCCTAGTTTCCGGTTTTCCCAGTCGGACCTCTCGATCTGGTCCAGGTTTCAAAACAGTGGGTAATCATTGCCTTTCCCAAGTTTCTAACGTGTTCTCACTTAAGGAAAACCGTTGGAAGTAACAACTTATTTTTGGTCTCCAATGGATTAATGTCATTTGTCTTCCTTTTGGGCTTTAATCTATTGTTTAGGTACTAATGACACGGTAGCCTTGTTGGCATTCATTTTCTGCATGACCTCTTCTTGTCTTGCCATGTTTTAAACTTATAAATTAATTATTTTACCCAACAGTGTTTATAATAGATATCTCCAAAGTTGAAATCTTCCTGCACCAACATTTGAATTATATTATTAAAAAAAAAAAGATTATTTTGGAATATTGACCTAATAAATCACATTGATCAATTAAAAAAAAAAGAGAATGAACGCCACATTTTTTCCAATTTGTCTTCCTCTTGTTTATAAGACAAAATTTTGATTTGCATCTACCCATGGTAATTATTCTTTGTCGTCAAAATGCTTATATGAATTGAAAATTAATTAATCACACAATTCTCTTTTTACAATAATCATCTTATACACACAAATCATATACAGCAAGTCATGGCATTCCCTCTCTAGAGGCTCCTCACCAAAGTCACTATCTTAGCTACCCGAAAGTTCATTATCATGTGTGGCCAGAAATCACTCCCACAAAATTACGTGGACAAGGGAAAAAAATAAAAACATAATCACACAAATTATACCAACATGGCAAAATTGTCATACACAAAATACAAACCATGATATTGGATGTGGTTCCTTATCCCCATTAGATTACATTTACACTGCACCCACCATCGACAATTCAGTCCCCTTCCCTAAACCCTTTTTTTTTTTTTTGGTGTAGTTTTTTAATTTTCTATTCATCACTATTTGAGATTTAAGTGTATATTTAATCCTAATTGATGTATTGATTTGATGATAAAGAACTATTATTAAAAATAGACGCCATAAATTGAAACTCTCTAAAAAAAGTGTATGTTTAGTCATATTGTGCATTTGAGGTGAAAAAAAAAAAAAAAAAACCAAATTAAATGTAGTGAGAATAGGGAGCAAGAGAAACTTAAAATTAAAAAGAAAAGGTAAGTCTTGATAGAGCGCACAGAAAATAAAATAAAATAAAAATGTGAGTGATTGAAGGAATATAGGAAAGTTGGGGCAATTCAATTTTCTAAATATTGAGTTTGAAAACTAAGGAGAAGTTGTCATATTTTGTAGGCTACGTTTTAGGTGGTAGCTAAAATTTAAGAATTTTTAAATCAGCAATTTTACATATATAACCCTATTATTTAAGCCTTAAAAAATGGTAAATTTAAGAGTATTTTGAGCATCAAAATTGTCTTCCTCTTGTTTATAAGACAAAATTTAAATCTGCATCTACCCATGGTAATTATTCTCTGTCGTCATCGTCAAAATGCTTATATGACTTGAAAATTAATTAATCCCTCAATTCTCTTTTTACAATAATCATCTTCTACATTTTACATATGATCCATAGCCTACAGTGAGAGTGGGTATCACACAAATCATATACAGCAAGTCATGGCCTTCCCTCTAGAGGCTCCTGGACCAACATTTTACTCACCAAAGTCACTATCTCAGCTGACCCCAAAGTTCATTACCACGTGTGGCCACAAATCACTCCCACAAAATTACGTGGACAAGGCAAAAAAATATAAAAACATAATCACACAAAACATACCAAGATGGCTAAATTGTCCTACACAAAATACAAACCATGATATTGGATGTGGTTCCTTATCCCCATAGATTACATTTACACTGCACCCACCATTGACAACTCAGTCCCCTTCTCTAAACTCTTCCATCTCTACCCACCAAAACCCCATAACCAAGAAGCTCACAAACTATGGATTCTCTACCATTGAACCAATCTCTCTCTCACCTCAAACTCTCTCCCAAACTCTTTACTTTCCCTTCTTCTTCTTTTCCTTCCCAACAATCTCTCACCCTCAAACCAAACCACACTAACCCCACTAGTTTCACTCTCTTTGCTACCCAAAACCAAGAAAAACAATTCCAAGAAACACAAAAAACACTTCCCAAAAACAACAACAACTTCGAAAATTTTAATGAAGATGAGTCCTATGGCGAAGTGAGCAAAATCATAGGGAGCAGAGCGGTTTCACAAGGTGGGTCCTACGGGATGGAGTACTTGATAGAGTGGAAAGACGGTCATGCCCCTTCGTGGGTCCCATCTGATTACGTGGCAAAAGATGTAATAGCCGAGTACGAAACGCCGTGGTGGAACGCAGCCAAGAAAGCCGACGACTCGGCTCTGGCTCGGCTCCTAGCCGCCGAAGAAGACTTTCGCGACGTGGACGCTGTGGACTCGGAGGGACGCACGGCTCTCCTCTTCGTATCTGGGCTCGGCTCGGAGCCGTGTGTGAAGCTCTTAGCCGAGGCCGGCTCGAACCTCGACCACAAAGACAGCAGCGGTGGCTTGACGGCTCTTCACTTAGCGGCTGGCTATGTTAAGCCGAGCGTGGTTAAGCTGTTGTTGGAGCTCGGCGCCGATCCTGAGACCGTTGATGAGAAGAATCGTACGCCGTTGGATTTGGCGAGAGAGATATTGAGAGTGACTCCGAGAGGGAATCCAATGCAATTCGCTAGGAGATTGGGGCTTGAGAATGTGATTAAGGTTTTGGAGGAGGCAATATTCGAGTACGCTGAGGTGCAGGAGATTTTGGAAAGGAGAGGGAAAGGTGATGATCATGTTGAGTATTTGGTCAAATGGAAGGACGGCTGTGATAATGAGTGGGTCAAAGCTGGTTTGATTGGAGAGGATTTGGTGAGAGACTATGAGGCTGGGCTTGAATATGGTGTGGCTGAAGGGGTTGTGGGGAAGAGAGTTGGTGATGATGGTGGTAAGATTGAGTACTTGGTGAAATGGACGGATTTGGATGAGGACACGTGGGAGCCTGAGGAGAATGTTGATCCTGATTTGATCAAAGAGTTTGAGGAGAGTCAATTGGGTATGGTTGGAAATGTTGAGGCCCAATTGGGCTTGGATGGATCATGAAATGAGTTGGGCTTTTATGTTCATTTTTTGTTGTTGTAATTTTAGATGAGGATTGAGGATACTTGATTTGGGGTTATTTGATTAATGTAATTGGTAAACAATTTTTTTTTTTTTTTTTTTTTGCCTTTTCCTTCTTATAAAATATTGTATATTACTAAAAAAACCAAATGGGTCTTCATGGTTAAGTGATGAATGTGGGGGTACTTGTGTTTTTAGAATAAACATCAAGATAAGATCACGGGATGGCAAATTGTTCTTTACCTTTTAAGGTTTTTTTGTCTGTCAAACTACCATTATATCCAATAGGAAGGAAATCTCAAGTGTGCAAAGATTCTCTTTAGCTCATGGATTTTGGTTTTAAATATTGAGAAACTATATGCAACTGCAACGGGAAATGGTAGATAAAAATGGTCTAGCTTGACATTATCAGAAGTAGATAGAAATTAATAATACTCCTAAATACAGTGTTGGAATTAATGACAGCTTGCACTCGATTGGAAATTCTTCTTTGCTAATCACAAGGGCTTGGAAAGACAACTCAATTATGGACCTTGTGAGGTAAAACTGAAAAACAAAAAAAAGAAAAAGAAAAAAAGAAAGGTCCATCAAAGCCTAGCATATTGTGTAGAGTGGACAAACATAGAAATTAGAAAGAGTCCAGTGCAGTAGTTCATTAGTATTTAGTGTAAAGCACATGGCCCAGCCCAGACAGACATAACCCAAAACCAAAACCCACATGATTCCTATTTCTAGCGGTAAAACTAACCTTAGAAGTGGCCATTTGCTACTAATTTATCAACTATGCAACAAAATGTCTCTATTTTAAAATTATTTAGTAAAATGCACATATTTTTGAAACTCGATTTTGTAAAACTCGACATTACATTAATAATGTCAAGTTTTATGCATACTCAACATTACTAATGTCGAGTTCTACTTAAAAATATATATAAAACTCAATTTTAAAGATATCAAGTTTTACACATAAAATCGAGTTTAAAAAATAAGAATATTTTACTAAATTGTTTCAAAATAATGGTATTTTACTGTATAATTTGTAAATTATGGGTAAATGTCCTGTTAACCCAAAAGTAACAAGGATATCTAATTCTAACTCTACTAAAAAGTAAAAACAAAGACTTTAAGGAAACAGATTGGAATGGTTGTAGCCCAATCAAGTATGGGTGGGCCATGAAATGAGTTGGGTTTCATGTTCATTTTGTTGTAAATTTTTATTTTTTTTATTTTTTTAGGGACATTTTTTTTTGGGTTGTAAATTAAGATGAGCTTTGAGGATGTGTTGTCATAAAACCTAGTTTTAACCTAACAAATTGTGAGTAACTGTTTATCACTTTTATAAAGACTTAATATTTTTTCACCACTACTTTCATAGCACGTCACATCGCAATAACGGATAAGTTGTAGCAAAATCCTAGATATTCTTTTTGAGGATATTTGATTTTGAATTGATTATTAACGTGATTGAGATTTTTTTTCAAACTTTTAAAATATTGTAAAATGTTAAGAAAACCAAATGGGTCTTCAATTCATGCTTAAAAGTGATGCATGTGGGGTAGCTGTGTTCCTAGAAGGAACAACAAGATCATGGTCACCCATCCAAAAAAAAAAAAAAAAGATCATGGTCACGGGAGAACAAATTGTTCATTTACTTTTTACTATACTAATTCGAGAATGCCTTTAGGCTTTTTAAATCTTTTATGCATGTTTGTGAAACTACCAGCTATATCCAATAGGAAGGAAATCCCTATGTGCAAAAATTCAATTGCTCATGGATTTGGTTTTAAATCTTGGCAACTATAAAATCGAAAGAATATAGCAATCAATAAATGCAGTGATGTTTACCAAAAAATATAAATAAATGCAGTGATCAGAAATTCAGAAAGACAGCTTGCACTTTGATTGTCAAGTACCATGGATTTGGAATTCTGCTTGCTATTTTCAAAACACATGACTTGGAATTTGTAAAGGGTACTCAATTAAGGACTTTGTGGATTACAATCTCGGTCTAGCAACCTCAAAAGTAAAACTGAAAAACAAAGAAAAAGGTCGAAAAAGTTCCATTTAATGCCAATGGGTCCAAATCCAAAGACTCCCCAAGTATCCAACTTCCAACCCAACAAAACCGTCAAACTCAAACAACATCACATGTTTGAAAAGTGATAATATAGATTAATAGATACATGTTAAACTAAACTATATATTTACCTAAAACTCAGCTCGTGCATGATGGCCCATTGTCACGCCTTATTTCTCGCTTTTACTTTTCTTTTTCTTTTTCTTTTTTTTTATTGAAGAAAAAGAAATTTATAAGTGCGGTCGTCATCTTCGTACTACTTATATCTTATTTCATTGCGTTATTTATTGTATATATGAGACCATTTGGACAATAATATGGTTTAAACTCACAACTCTTGAACGAAGAGATATAATAGGTTATTAAGGCTTCCTATCACTATGTCATCTTCCTAAGTGATTATAGTTGCCTTATTCCATGATCCGATTCCAATGGTCAAAAACCAAATTTAAGAAAATACTAACAATACCCTCACTTAGGGTAGACATTTTAACATTTCGTAAAACCCACAATTAAACCACATCATTGTGCAATCAACAAGCATAATTACACCATTAAGCATAGGAATATAATTAATCTTGATTACTTACAACTTTTTTCATAATCATGCATATGACATTTTGTGATTGATGTATAATAAAAATGAGTTTGATGGTAAATCAATGTGAAGATGATGTTACTTCAATTATAACTTATCATTAGTAGGTTGAAAAAAAAAAGTTTCTAGTAAATAAGAGCATGTATTTCACTCTCATAAGTATAAGTTCTTTTTGGGGTGTGAAGAGCAAGAGTCAGGATTTAAGTTTACAGAAAAGAGTTTTATACCCAACATTGTGGTACACAATAAATTTAATTTCCATAGTTATCTAACTTAGAAAAAATTATAGCATAATTATCATATATGTTACAGTGTAGGGATTGGCGTTTAGAATCCTCTAATAATCATAAAATCATTTTCTAGTACACATAAAAATAAAATCAAACTTAAAAAATAAGTCACTGTTATTAAATTCGAATGATAAAAGACTTCATCATTAAAATGTATAAAAATTTCTTTAGTATCTAGAGTCTTATAGTTTAGTACTTTTTCCAAAAAGAATAAACAATTTGAATCTTCATTCTCCCACTGGCCTACTTATTGTAACAATCAAATTATATTAAAAAAAAAAAAATTTTTTAATTAGATATATTAAAAAGGTTTTTATTAACTGGTGTAAGGAAGTTTTAAACCAGTTTCACTTTTATTGAGAAGTAATCAAAATTAATTAATAAATACCCTGTAAATAGAAAATGTATCACAAGCATCTATAATACTATATTTGATTCCCCTAACAAGAAAGATGATGCATATATTCTATGTATGTGATACATTTTCATCCCGACCCTAGTCCATGCAAAAGGAAAAAAAGAAAAACAAAAAGTCACAAAAGTCATAAATACAAACAAGCAAAAATACAGCCTCGCAATTGAAAAACTTCCCACAGATAGATAGAACTCTCTCTTTCACACGTCCTCAGCTATCAGAAATTCCTGTCACTTCCTTTCTCGGTTCCATAACTGCTATAAATAATTACTACTACTATTATACACCTCCATTCTCATCCACTCCTTGAAAAGAATCAAAACCCAATATACTTTAACACAAAAACAAATAAAAATAAACCAAACCCCAAAACCCCTCTATATGCTTCTGTTTCTGTGAGGCTTCTCTCTCTCTCTCTCTCTCTCTCTCTGTGTCTGTGTCTGCGTGTGTAATGGCAGTGACAATGCACACAAAGTCGGACTCAGAGTTGACGATGAGCATGGACCAAGGCTTCTCACCACCACGTTCACCACGCAGGCCAGTGTTATACTACGTGCAAAGCCCATCAAACCACGACGTGGAGAAAATGTCATACGGGTCAAGCCCTATGGGCTCACCCCAACACCACTACTATCACTGCTCACCGATTCATCACTCGCGCGAGTCATCCACTTCGCGATTCTCTGCTTCTCTCAAGAACCCCAGAAGCCTATACACTTGGAAGAAGCTCCAGAAAGAGACTACAGATGGAGATGATGAAGATGATGAGGAAAATGGAGGTTATTTAGGAGGGTATGGGCGCTCTGTGAGGTTGTACTTTTGCTTTGTTTTCTTGTTCGTTTTGCTGTTCACTGTGTTCTCCTTGATCTTGTGGGGTGCTAGCAAGAGTTACAAGCCTGAAGTCTTCGTTAAGGTACACTATGCTTTCCTTTTGTTTTCCTTTGTGTACATAGTTTGTTTGGACGACAGGATGAGATTATTTTGATAAATTTTATTTAAAAAATACTGTAATTAACAAAATTAAAGCAATGAATGTTTGTTTTTTCGTTTTTAAATGGAAAAGTAATGATGAGAATATGGAAAAGTAGAGAATGAGAATACTATATGAGGACTGAGGAGGATAGAAATTAAAAATAAGGATTTTTTTGGGGAAGAGTGGAAAGCTAAAAAAAAAAGTGAAACCGTACTTTATTAGGTTGAGAGAAAAAATAATAATAAAAAATTTATGTAAAATTTTATTTTATCCTATTTATAAGAAAATTTTAAAATTTTGTAATAATATTAAAATTTTTATTACAATAATATGTGTTGTAATAAATTATCATTACATGTATGCTATATGATTTGATTTTTACATTAACTTACTTCATAAGTAAATAATCTTAAATTAATTATTTTTAAATTTTGTTGAAAGAGTTTCAACCTATAATTATAAGCATGCATGAATTTTCAATAGATTAAAGTTTCTTTAACCATAATAATACCCTCATTTCTTTTCCCCCTTTTTTTCATCTCTAAAAACTATAAATAATTTAAGGAAAAATTAACTGACACTGTTAAACTACAATAAACACACTTGAGAGAATTATTAGCATATCCTTGAATTTTACATAAGGGTAAAATAAAGCTGCAATAGTATTTAAAAAATATATATATATATATATATATATATTTTTTTTTTTTGGTAAACTTAAAATATGAGTTTTTATCTTGTATATATATATATAAAAAGTCTTTAATCAACTGGATTAAAACTTGTACAAGCAGTCAAGAACAGTATATATATGTTCCGGCTACCAAGTCAATCTCAGTCCCCAAAAATGTGGAATATTTGCCGTTTTAGTTGGTATAAATAAAATCATTAATAAATCCCGCAAATTTAGCATTATATTTGTTTATCATTTATTTATTACTAAACTATAGTTTTTTTTTTTGGAGAGAATATTAAATTAAAGTATAGTACTGTATTAAGTTTGAAATATCAAGATGGTACATAATATTTTTTTATATTTTGTTGACAAGCAGAGCATAGTATTCGAGAACTTTTATATACAAGCAGGGAATGATCACTCAGGGGTACCAACAGATATGCTGTCATTGAATTCAACGGTGAAGATCTTGTACAGAAATCCTGCCACCTTCTTCGGTGTCCATGTCACAGCTACTCCTCTGCAACTTCAATATTATCAGCTCCAGCTAGCCTCTGGTCAGGTCTGTAATAATAAATTTTCAACAGTCATTTTTGTCCTTGCTGAAAATATAAGTTGATGTTTATTCATGAGTAATATGGTCATTTAGAAGTTGTTATATTATTCATATATATGTGTGGGGTAATTGATTTGGTCCACTGGGTCCTTGGGGTTCGTCATCTTGGGAGGTGGGAACTGTGTATAGCAGAAGAAATTTAAATTTGATTGGTAATTTCTTTATTGGAGTGCCTGCAAAGGCTGTGACAAGCCTGTACAGCCCAAAAGCCTAGTTATTTTGTTTGAAAACTAAATCAGGGTCCATTTCTGTTGTATTTACTACTCTTTGGTTTGTCTTTTAGTTTGTGAAAAGGTTCCCTCTAGACTAGAGAATCTTGATTTTCTGAGTTGGAAATTTCCTGCATTTTGTCTGCTTTTGTAAAATGTATAATCATGCCCATTTTTACTTGTCCTCAAAAACAAGTAATGGACTTTTTATTTTTTTATTTGATTAAACGAATCATGGACTTTTGATGCATAGGAATACTTTGATTGATGTACTGCCTGCTTGTGAAAGGATGTAGACTGAAGGGTCCATTTGTTTAAGCTTTTTAAAGTACTATTCTTTTACCAACTTGTTTAAAGTTAAATAAACCAATTTTAGCAGCAACATAAACGTAATAAATTATCAAGGTTTTTACTGACCATTTTAGAAAATTATTTATGAAAAAAAGGAAAAACTGAATAGCGTTTTTGACCATTTTTTCAATTTCTTTTCTAAAATAGATGATTAGTGTATTCCCTAATTAACTGGATCCTATTATCAATAGCAAAACAAAACTGAGAAGATGACTGTTAATTAAGGAGAAAACATAGAGCAGGACTTCGGACAATCAGAAAAGTTAAAGAATATACATGACAAGCCCTAATTGAATTAATGGTCAATCTTAAGATTTTATGATTGATGTTCAAGTAATGTAAAGGAGGGAACACAGAATATTACTTTAAATTGAAAAGAATATAATTATGTAATGATGAAAAAAAAAATCATGTCCATAAAATATCATTACAGGACTACAGTATACTTTCAATCACTAAGAAATCTTAACAGATAAATGGCATGACCACAGTATTTTTTAAGATGTAGCTCCATTTAGTTGTTGAAGTTACCCAACTTCACTGAACCACTTAACTAGACGCATAGTGGTGGAATTGTTGAGCAACCTTTGGAGAGGGAAAGTTAGAATTATAAATCATTCTGGTTTGGCTTAAGATTAAACCTGAAGAGGGTGCTTTTGTTAGAGAAGCTGTAATGTTAATCATACAGTCCTATCTGGGACCATTTTTCCATTTTACCTCCCTAACTACTTAATATTTTTATTATGAGCTTATATTAAGCATACATGCAATCACTAGGCTTAAACTTCTAGAATTGTTGAGCTACAACAAATATGTTGTAATCTGATTAAATTGTAAACTATATATGTTTTCTCAATGAAGTCTTTAATAGACTATGGTTTACTCCTATATATATATATATTTGGTGATGGTGCTTAATGAAACAGATGAAAAAGTTTTATCAGGCAAGGAAGAGCCAGAGAACGGTTGTGACAGTGGTGCTAGGCCATCAAGTGCCACTCTATGGTGGGATTTCGGCAATTGCAGATGCAAGAGAGCACAATGAGAGAGTAGTAATTCCAATGAACCTGACATTTGTGATGAGGTCAAGGGCCTACATTTTGGGAAGACTGGTTAAGTCCAAGTTTTATACAAGAGTCCGGTGCTCTGTAACTCTTAGAGGCAATAGACTTGGCAAACCCCATAATTTGACAAATTCATGTGTCCACCAGTGAATGGCCTTAGACATACTGGGATTTCCTTGTATATTGGACGTCTCAAGTCAGCAAATTGAGTATTGGTAGAGAATTTTTTTCATTCTTAATCTTACAGGTTTAACCTTCAAATGTTTCAGTCAAGGCTTTAGAACCTTGTGTGTTTAAGACTTGCAAATGGATGGTGGGACTTGACAGTAGATTTTCACTTCCCATTTTGTGATGTATATTTTGGTAGTTGTATGTATATAGAACACAAATGAGCCTCTGCTTGCCTTTCAGGCATTTATATAGAGGAATCTTCCTTCAAGCATTATCTTTTTTATTTTTTATTTTTTTGATTATCTTTGATCGTTGACAATAGTGTGAATTCAATACAGTGGCATTGTCCAGTAAAATACATATCACAGCTAGAAATCTGCAGTTCTGCAACTATTGCATCAAATCTTTATTCAGTCGTTTTTTGAGAGTATGTGTAGATGCTGGGCTTGCAAAGTAGATCTCACAAGTTCTTGAAGCCAACTGTTATAGTTGGAATTGCAAAACTGACAATCATTTTATAGCCTATGGTTGTTATGACGAGTTACATGGACAAATGCAGGACCTTTCGGCTCAAGTTCTTGATGTGAGATTGCTAGCTCTACGCAAGTTGTGAAAAGTGTGGTCTCCAAATTTGCTGCTAATGTGACCAATATACCATGCCGGGACTCAGAAGCCTATGACAGTATATTGATTTTCTTGTGCTGTTGCTTTACTATATGGTTTAGTAACGTTTCGCAGCTTCTTTTTGCATATTTGCGTGTAAATCCAAGTGCGCACATGTTCAATTCCTTTTTCTGATCTCAAGTGTGTAAATATCTATTCCTCACATTTTATATTTGTAACATAACTAGTGTGATATGTTAGGCAGCCAAGAAGCAGAGATCCAAAATTCAGCCTTTGTGGGCCATTAAGCAAAGCAAACTAAGCTTACAGATGGTAGAAAAAGAAAACAGCAGCTGAAAAGCAGGGAATCACCCAATCAAGACTTATGCATGCCACATGAAACACTTAAGTTAGGCCAAAACAAAAATGTATGCACAATAAGCAAATGGCTTCTTAGAAAAAGTGATTGAGAAACTTTCTTTCCAGGTTCCAAGCATTCTAGTTATCCTTCTTCTCCTCTTCATTCTTATGGCACCCAGGTAACTTCTCCTTGATTTTCTCCAAGATTCCTTTCTTCTCCTTTGGTTCACCTTCAGGGGAATGCTCATTTGTAGCGCACTCAGCAGAAAAACCATCTTCTGCCTTCTTGTGGTGTCCTGGAAGTTTTTCTTTGATTTTCTCTATAAATCCCTTTTTCTCCTCTGGGTTTGTTGCCTCTGCATTTACTACTTCATTGCCATTCTCAACTGGAGTGAATGTGTCTTTGCACTTAGTGTCTACCTCTTCCTTTTCGCCTGATAATTTTTCCTTTAAGCCTTTCTTCTTCTTTTTCTTCTCTCTTCCTTCGTCTTCTTCATCACTAGACTGCACATTTTCAAAGCAACTTGGATTTTGTTAGTAAAATATTGATCATCAAATCAACTTCTGTTTATAATAAAAAATGCTTTTTGAATGGAAATAAGTCCTGGGATACTAAGTTTTCCTAATTGTTGTGATTGATGTATGATAAAAATGGTAGTAGTGATCATATGAAAGTGGTGATACACCAATCACAACTTGCCACTTTTGCGAATTAGTTATCTACTTCACTAACTCAATCTAATGCCTGTCTTGTCAGTTGATAAGCTAAGAAATAGAATGAAACATAAGAAAAAGAATCAACAATGAAGCTAGGAAAACTTAGTAAATGGATTCTGAGTAGTTTGAATGAAAACTACACCCAGTTTGGAAGGCACCAGACTTCCACACTGTGTCAAGTAGTTGGCTGCATGAGTAGTTCATATGTAAAAAGTCTTTATCTGGTATGACAAACACTTGTTTAATTACATAGTTATGCAATAGCTTACCGAGCTAGAGTTGCTGTTGGACCGGTGGAGCTCCTCCATGAGAGTGGTCTTCTCTTCCTCTTTCATTGTCTTGGCATCTGTCAAGGCCGCATCCTCTTGGAGTTTCTGGTTTTGTTCCTTATTCAAGAACATCTCACAATTCAACGATTCTCCTGCAACCTTTTGGGCAGTCTCACTTTCCTGGACTGTTGAATATTGCTGATCTGCCATGATTATAATGTTAGCAAACAATAGAAACAAAGCTTTGGATGCACTATATGATGTTGATGATGGTTGTACACTTATACTACACTGTTTTTGCAGTTGAAAGTGCTAGTACTTATAGGAGAAGATAGAGGGAACATGGTTGATGTGGCACTATATATTATTACAATGCATAATATAACAAAAGTATGAATAATTTGAAATGATTTTAACTTTCTCTGTAAATGTGGTCTGCAGCTATGCATAAGAGTTTGGACATAAGTGGGATAATGCACATCAAATATGTATAAAGTACTGTCAAAATTTAGGTAAGGTTACTCAGTTGGTATATTTTAAGTTGCTTGATTGAATTCAACCATGTGACTGCATTGATCAATACAGTAATATAATATACATGTTATCTTCTCTTAAGTACCATTAAATTGAATTATGCTACTCATTGATCAATGCAATTACATGATTGAATTTAATTAAGGAGCCAATATGTAACACTTAAATAACAGTGTATTTTTCTCTAGTGAAAGAAATAGAGAAAGGCATTGCCGGCAAATGTGTACGGTATGCATTGGAGAGGGCTTTCATGGTTCTCATGTTGGTCGTTGGGAGGAACAAACTAACAAGGGACGGTGTGGCCGGTCCACACTTACCAAGAGGTTCCCCATGTTGCTAATATGTGTGAGGCTTCGAAATCAGGAACTTGTAAGGGCCTAGGAGTACGTACAAGTGCATTGGTTAATTCATTTACGCATAAATTTGTTTATGCTTATATTGATTTAGATGTAATTTTATTGCTTTCAAGGTTATGTTACCTTTGCGTAAGGGGATAATGCTGTATATTTGAAACAAGCAGTGTCATAAACTATTTTTATAAGTCTTATAACTTGGCTAGATTAGAACTTTTCATAACTCTAGCCAAATAGCCACAACTTAAAGCTAAATCAAATATTTTATCACTTGGTATTTAGAGTCTATTATCTTAAACTCAGGAACTTATAAAGCTAATATCCAACTCCCTTCTTAAAAATATAGGATAATGTCATAAAGCTAACAGACCCTTTAAAAGGTTTCATTTTCTTTTACTAATTAAGGAGGAGAGGACTAGATAATGGTTGATATTTATTTTGAATGTTCTTTGTCTTTTTTTATTTATTTTAATTTTATTCTTAGTCTACTCTTTATGAGATTTTCTCTATCAATCTAATTATTAAAATGCAATTAATCATGGAAATTTTTAGTAACTATAGGGATTTTGACTGAGTAAACTAGCTTTAGGCGTACTAGAATGTTACTCTCATTGGTCAAGGTATGCAATACCCTCCATATAGTGTTACTCCGCAAATTTTTAGAAATTTTTTAAAATTTCCTTTTCATTAGCAAAGAAGACTGTGTTGGTCAATCAAGCCAATATCATTTTGTGGTTTTATCATTTATGTGAGATTTTTTATTTTCCTTTAAATTTTTCAATATGTTCCAATACCAATTCGAACTATCAAGCCCAATCAATTATTTGAATGCAAGCACTATCACTTAGAAAGTTATTGAATCTCCATTTCGTAGAATATGAGGCCAATGCTATTAATATTGTATGGGTCACTAAACCAATATAAATACCCCTTGTAACACACCAAATAATATCGGGTTAAGCTGTGGTTTTTTCAAATATTTCTAGCCAGTATGGACATATTGGCGGCCGATATCAAATAAAAAGAAAATGAATTCAAAAAAAGTTAAAATATGTGAATTTTAACTCTTATGTTTATAAAAAATTAAAATATTTTATTCATAGATGGACAACTTACAAAAATGGAGGGAAAATTTGAAACCTAACTCTCCTAATAAAAGAAAGCAAACACTGCAACTAAGTTACAAGACACTTGATCTATGAAATTTCTAAATACAAAATTTTCTCCTCAACCATTGTTGGAATTAACCCAAGCGACTATTCTGATACTTAATCCATAATGTATACTATATACATATACTTCCAAGAGTTTAATTGGTTTAATTAATTTCTTACAAATGTATCTATCATTAAGGCTTGAAGAAGTCAGATTTTAAGCCTTTGTCAGATAAGGTCCAAGCCGCTGCAATAACTATTAGAACACTGAAGACAATGCCAAAGCAACCAAGCACCAAGTTTATAGACCAAACCACACGATTTGGTCGAAGTTTCTTCATTGCAATCCACATGAAACATGGATAAGCAAAAGTCAAAGGTAATGCTATACCCCCATTAGAAGTGTTAGGCTTCCAAAAAATGGCAAAGCCACAGCAGCAAGGAAAGTCAGCCCTCCAAATAAAATGCGAAGGCATGTACGAACCCCCTTTGAGCATGGCTTCTTCTTCTTGGTTATGTATCTCATTTCCATGTTGTCAAAAACTGGCATGGCATAAACTTGGAATGTACATTAACGGTTCACCAATACTACTTTGATATATATATATATATATATATATGAAATTTGTTCACTACTTTGAATCTTTGATGACTACAGATTATTGTAACCTGTTCAATTTTGGATGGTTTAACATTTTTCACAAATATACTAGAGTAATAACAAGCACAATCTATAAGACACATGAATGAGATCAAATGGGTATTAGAACTTAGAAGACTCAATGTTGCTATTCTCTCTTTACGTAAGTGAGGGAGGGGGATTTGAATCCAACTTCTCCCTATGAACTATTAAGAGACCGGACAATCTCCTCATTTATTTATTTATTTGATATGAATAATAGTGATATAGTTTTTTTTTTTTGGTGGGACATATACAACGGTTTATGGACATTGACCTTATGTTTACCCCTTTCATTTTAGAAGAGACGGTATCTCATACGTCAGACGCATACAAGACTTTTGCATTTCAATATTTATTTATTTGATATGAATAAATAATAGTGATATAGTTTTTGTTTTTTTTATTTTTGGGACATATACAACGGTTTATGGACATTGACCTTATGTTTACCCATTTCGTTTTAGAAGAGACGATATCTCATGCATCAGGCGCATATAAGACTTTTGCATTTCAAATCTGATTGTAATGTGTAATAAAGACCATTTCACAAATAAGATATCCAATAACAGAAGCTACAAGCTGTAATCATGTTCACTTGGTACAATTTACTTCGAAAAATTGCGCCTCAAAAAAGGATTTTGAAAAAATGTACCGTTTTATAATCATGCAATATTCATCAGTCATTTCAAATGGACACTAGTTTGATGCAAACATCACGAATGATATGCTGCAAATCTCATCAAGTTCAATAAAAGAAAATGTGCTTGCCTTGTTTCCATAGGCCCAAAATCCAACTATTGCGAGGGGAAATTGGCTCATGGCGATCACTATACATGATATTGTCGCTGCTCTGCACATTGGCTTATAGGATGTTTGGTTTTGATCTGAAGGCAATGTTCCCTGTAACAATACACAGGAATTTTAACAAAAAATTACATTGAAATCGAGATGACAGTGTTTTGCTTTGCTATATTAAAAAAAAAAAAAAAAAAGTATTACTTGTTAGTTTTTCAAATTACATTTAAAAAAATAAATAAAAACATGTTAAGGGTTATGATATCATTTTGAGTTGAAAAGGGGAAAGGTCATGTTTTTCTTTGTCATCAATCAGTCAAAATAACATAACCTTTTCCCTCTCCAACTCAAAATGATAGCATAACCTTTACTTATAAGTTACTGTAGAACATAAGTTTTCACTTTGGGCTTAGCTTTGTGAAGTAGTTGGATTTAAAGTCGGCTCCTTTCCTTTAGAGGCCCTGCACCATATACCACAATAACCACGTTGGGTCCTAAAGTTGGGCCTAGGTACTAGTTAACCTTGACATGGCCTGCAATATTGCAGGCTAGTTCGAGTGACAATGGGCTGACCACTCACTGTGGAAGCCTATCTCTCCCCCACCCCCCCCCCCCCCCCCCAAAAAAAAGAGTAGAGATTTACTTTCTTTTTTAATTGATTAGATGGCAAGTAATGATTAATTTGACGTGAATAAAAGTTGTTAGCTCTATTTTGAGTGGTCCACTTTATATTCCTTCAGTTAAAAACTTGTCGTATATTCATTTTTCATTCTTTATAAAACAATCAAAGTTTAAAAAAAAAAAAAAGATATAATAAATTATGATGGGTAGAACATAAAATAGAACACTAAAAGTAGGGATGATATTTTTTATCCGTTCAAATGTTGTTTTCATATAGAACAACTCATAACACAAAACTTTTACACACTAATTACAATTCATTGCTCCCTAAACTTTAATACTAACCTGTATCTCGAGGATAACATTATGTCTTCTGAATGCGAGGGCAATGATCGCAAGTGCATTCAACATATCACTGAATTTTGTCATGTTTGATTTCATCGCATTAGATTGATCGTAGGATATGCCTGTAGGCCTACCCTTAGTGATTGAGAGAACCAAAATCAAAGTACAATATCCAATAGCTGTTGTGGCCCCAATTAGAGACACCTTAGCCATAGAGTTTAGGTTGGGTAGTTGGGCTATAAGTATTGCCATGCACGAGAATACCAAGAACCACTTCTGTACTTGATAATGGCTTGACATGACATGTGGCCTCATTTTCACATATGGTTTTAAATAAGAGGTCCAAGATCCCACCGCCATCGATAATTAGAAGGATACACGTACCTCCTGATGTGTACATCAATGGGAATTTGGCAAGAAACTTCCCTAGTTTTGAACCTGCATATATTAACATAGTGTTAGCCAAACACTGTGATTTAATTCCTTTGTAATATGTTATTTGACCAAATTCCATTAAATCTTGATTTTGAAATACGATTATTCCTAATATTTGTTAAGGTGTTAAGTTGTGATTGGTAAAATATTTCTTTTATATAGGTCTATCATTAACACTACTTTTATTAATACAATATTTTATTAAATCACTTTTTAACCAAAAAAAAAAAAAATAATAATAAAGAAGTCTCATTGCAATGACCAAAAGAAACTTTTGCAAGTTGTAAATATCTGCTGTAGCGAATTCTAGAAACTGATTCATGTAATTCAACGAGAATAAATATGGTATAGAGCTGCCACACAAATGCTAGTGACAAACATATAATGGCCTATGCCCTGCAACCAATGAAGTTTTTTTTTTTTTTTTTTTTTTGAGGAAATGCAACCAATGAAGTTAAAATCAAATGATAGGACTTTAATTTCTTCAAGTTGCTGCATTTGGACCTTATTGGAAAAAGTTTTAAAAAGTCTTGAATCTAACTAATATTAGCTCAAATATCAGGGATGTTATATAATTGTATTTTACCCTTTATTTTAATCACATAATTGAATTTGATTGTTATTAAAATGATAATTTTGTTTACGTTACATAAAAAATTTGGGGTTCAAACTCTGTCTACAACAAAAATCATAGATTAAATTCTGTCATATCTATCAAAATAAGACAATCACATAATTGAATTTAATAAAAAACCTAACTTTTAACCTTTCCATAATAGTAAATTCAAATTTACAGTGGAATTGGCTTATTATTCATGTGTGAAAAGAAGTGACATTATTATATTTTTAGACCTTTTTTTTTCCTATGTAATATATATTAATAAATCATTACTATATTGAATAAGTTTGTGTGACTGTTCTCATATATAAAATCTCAAAGACATTGTTAAATGTGAGAAATGTATGTTCTTGACCTAATATTATAAATGAACATAAAAAAAAAAAAAAAAAAGGGAAATTCCATTAACGTACCTTAAGGTTTGGGTTAATGATAATTAGATTCAAAACTTTTAAAAATTGACCAATTTGGTCCTTAAAACCAACAAAGTCCCAAAAACAGTTGAGAAAAATGATTAATTGGTCTAATAGTGTGCCAACTTAACTAGTCCCTAAGACAATTAAGAAAAATGACTAATTTATCTAATAGTGTTTAGGGACTAAGTTGGCTTTAGAGACTAATTGGTCAGCTTTAAAAAGTCTTGAACTTGGATGACATTGGCCCAAACTTCAGGATATATATGTTAATGAAATTTATCCTAAAAAAACCATATATCGTCAATGTTTAGGTCTACAGTGCCGGTGTGTGGAATCAACTAGGAAACATCACCTAAGAGTCGAAGACCTTTTGATTTTTTTAAAAGTATCATGAACAGAAGAAGAAATATAAGTGTCAGGTGAAATTGCCTCAAATATTGAGAAAAATGAGTAATGTAATGTGTATATATATATATATATATATATTTTTTTTTTTTGTCATAGGTGAAAATAAAACTATTAAATCTTGCTCTACAGATACAATATTTTATGACAAATTGAATATAAAATTGTTGGCGAATTAATAATTTATGATTGCATTTTAGCTGAATCAAGTATTCAAAAATTTAAGAATGAGAAAGAGCAATTATTATAATGTGGATGACATACATTCAAAATCAAATCTTATCTGTCTATATAAAAAGAATGATTTGTTTGATTGTGTTTTACATATGAGTTGAGTTTGAGTTTGTTATCAAGTTAGATCAAATTTTAAGCTTGGTTCATTTATTTTTGAAAATGAATTCAGCAACAATCGGTTTATTTAAACCTTAGACAATTTATATGACCAAATGAATATTTTGCAGAAACAAACATGGAGATTTGAATTTTGAATGTCTCAATTGGAAATAATAAGAGGTGTTAGTTGAGCTACAAGACTTTTAGCTATCAACTTTATTTTTATAACATATATGCATAAATTTTTATCATGAACTAGATAATTTATATAACCAAATGAATATGTTAAACAACGGCCGGAAACTTTATCTACCTTATCATCTTCTCAATAAATTTGAGATTAACAATAGTGATGACTGATGCTAGACTATTTTCTTAGGGGGGGCAATGTGCAAAAATTAATATTAATATTTTATTTTTCATAAAAATACAAGGAGGAGGAGGGGTTTTTTCAAAACCCAAGGTGGGCATGGCCCCCCTCCCCCCGCCAGTGAGATTAATGAACTTCACTTTATATTCATATTACATGTATAAGTGAAGCTTAAATTTTCATAAGCTTGTTCTCAAACATAATATCATATTTTGAGCTTAGGATTGCTTATCCGTCAAATCTAAAAGACTAAGTTGAGAATGATAGATTACTAGACAAATAAATATAAACAAATTTTTTTTCCCTAAGTTGTGTTAATGTAGCTATTTATGATCAATTAAATTTTTTCTCAGCCTTGGGGTACTCTAAATTCCATTTCTTCCTATACTCGACAATAAATTATATTTAAAGGAATCATTTGGATAGAAATAAAAAATGACAATTTTACTTTATAACTTGAGTATGTTATGTATAGTAGCTAAAAGCAAATACAAGTAAACATCATATATCAGTGAAGTGATTCTTTTTCAAATTCACACTGCCACTTTTGTCTCTTGGATCAATTTTGAACAATGACTTTGGTTCAGCAAAATTGACTTTAATCATGACAACTTAATCATTGAAAAGATAGCTTACCATCCAAGTGAGGCAAATGCAATAGGAAGCAAAAGAGCTTGCAATCCAATTCTTGAGCAGAGTAAATGAAACGTTGCAGAAAAGGTGCTGCCATTCCTGGACTCAGTGATGGGGAGCCAATCTTCCTGTGGATTCGGCTGGCAACCTTGGAAATTTGTATATTTAGTACTCTTTGAGGGATCGCTATCTATAATTGTTATTGTAGGGTCACAATTTGTAGCTCAAGCCCAAAAGATCTGGGATATGAGCCCAATACAATGAATTTGTAGAGAGTAGGTAAAAGAGCTGGGCTCCTAGTGAATGGACTAATGGCTAGCAAGGATTTAAAAGATGAACAAACGTAGAAAAACACAGATAAAACTTGATGAAATAAATATTCGAGGAGATGAACTGTTATTTGAACAATTGTTCCTGAGAGCTAATACAACCCTTAGTACTATAGTAATTCTTTTTCTCTTTCTTTTCTCTATATCTCCCGATCCCCTTCCTTTTGGGAGGTCTTTTACATTATATAATTTCTTTTTAAACTATCCTGAACGTAAACTTGTTCATCATCTAAGCCCCCACTCGAGTATATGTCCCATCAGGCATCTTTTTTGGCTCTCCGTGAATAGTGGTGGTTGAGACTGTACTATTTAGAGGTCTTCTCCACATAAATGCGGCCAGAAAAGTTGCTGCAGTGCGTTTAATGCGGTGGTAGCAGCCTTTGCTTTTAGATATTTCTATATTCTTATCATCTTTACATGTGCCTGAAGTTCATCCTTATCGCTGGATCTTCCTAGAGGGTCACCTAGATTGCCTAAGTATTTGCTTGACTGATATTCTTTGTATCCAAGGAGTATAAACTCCTCAGACTATATCCCTCCATCCTTTCTTTATGTGATTCTACACTCTAGGCCTCTTCTAATCATCTATTCCTCATCGGACGTATCCATATCCTCGAATAGAGCCCAAGACCCAATATACCAATTTGGGCTTTTACCCCCACAGTTATCATTTGCAATAGCTCTGCTGGGAATATGGCATTGGGGGACGAAGGTGGAAGAGCCATGACTTGTCTATAATTTTGTTCTACCATTTCTCCCATGGATACCCTCCTCTTCTCTCCAACTTAAAAGCTATATGAGATTTATTTATTTTTTTGACAAGAAGCTATAGTGAGATTTTTTTTGTTGAGAATCAAGCTATATGGGATTATGATTGTTATCTAATAGAGAAATTATTTTAAAACTAGCCAATAACCCGTGCAATATATGGGCACACAAAAGTATGACATAATCGCTCTGTTTGTTTCGATGGAAAACATTGTGTAAATATAGTTTTCTGTGTTTTTCAGTGATTGGTAGCATTAGAAAAAATGAGTCAAAGGAAAACTATCTTTGATCAACATAAAAAGTATGATTTATTTTTAGAGATTGTTTTCCACTAATTTTTTTTCAGAAAACAACTCTATCTCACAGTAAACTAAATAAGGGAAGTTAAAAGGTTGTTTTTCAACGCATTTGAGATTACTACCAAATATAGGAAAATGAGATAATTTTATAGAAAACATTTTTCGAAAAATGACTCATTTTCTAAAAAACATTATTGCCAAAACAAATAGAGCGAATATATTTTTTGTTTAAAAAAGAAATTTGGTAATTATGATAACTAATAAACATTTATTATAATTGTGTTTGTATATGAAACTAAATTTTTTAATATGGGGCATTTATTATGATTGTACTTGTCTATAAAACTACTAGATTTATTACACGTGCTTTGCACGTGCAATAATGCTCTTTTTTATTTTTTTTGTTTAGTGTTATAATGCTTAAAAGTGATATATAAATAACTATGTGTATTTTTTTTTAAAGAAGGAGCTAAGGTAACTTGGATTAATGTTTAAAAATGAGATAGAGACCCGTAAGAAGTTGAAACCCAATAGGACATTTGAATTTATTGATTGGAATAAAAATTGAGATAAGTAAAAAAAAAAAATTGAGATTTGAACAAAAGAAAGATGATATACGTTAGTGATGAAGATTTATGATAACTGTATAAAATTTGGATAACAAAAATTTGGAATGTTCTAAAGAATTATAAAACCGTGCGGGTGTCAAGCCTTACAGGCTACAAGGTCTAGCCCTTGTCCTGAGGTGAAAATCCCCAAAGCGGACAATAACTGGAGATGGGCACTGCCCTCAAAAGCGCCTTTTTGTGGGAACACAATCTATTTGTCCGCTTTGGGGGATTTTCACCCCAGGCCAAGGGCCAGAGCTTGTAATGGTAGAGGCGTGCCTTGTTCTTCGGAACGGCAACAAAACAGTGCGGGTGTCAAGCCTTACAGGCTACAAGGTCTAGCTCTTGGCCTGAGGTGAAAATCCCCAAAGCGGACAATAACTGGAGATGGGCACTGCCCTCAAAAGCGCATTTTTGTGGGAACACAATCTATTTGTCCGCTTTGGGGGATTTTCACCCCAGGCCAAGGGCTAGACCTTGTAACCTGTAAGGCTTGACACCCCGCACGGCTTTGTCCTCTTGGCGAGTGTGGGCATGCTCATTTTGCAAAGTCCCACATCGCTTGGAGAAGCGCCCCCCCCTATGCCTTATAAGCTTGAGCTTATAAGGCATAGGGGGGGGCGCTTCTCCAAGCGATGTGGGACTTTGCAAAATGAGCATGCCCACACTCGCCAAGAGGACAAAGCCGTGCGGGGTGTCAAGCCTTACAGGTTACAAGGTCTAGCCCTTGGCCTGGGGTGAAAATCCCCCAAAGCGGACAAATAGATTGTGTTCCCATAGTATGTTATTTCAGAATTTGTATGAGGATATTTTGATATGTTAAAAATTGAAGACGAAACAGGAGATTTCTCTTATTAATAGTATAGATAGATATATTCTATTGTTTAAATAAAATATAATAATTTTAATAAAATGTTTGAATATATAATAGAATTAAAAAAAAATATATATATATATATTTATAATTATAATTAAAAATCCCAGTACATTTCAGTAAATTAGTTAAATACAAAAGTTGTACATCATCCACAAACATCAAATTTTGGATGCAAGTTATTTGTAGGATACTTGAAGGACTATGAAAGTAAAATGAACTCTAACAAAATCAACAGAAATTTACTACAAATTTTAATAAAATATCAGATGATAAAAGTGTTTAATTATGACCGACAAACCATTGAATTCAACCAAGTAGGTTCCACTTGGTGGAGATAGAACCAATTTATCTTGACTTAAAATTACGTTGGCATGTAGGTTCCACTTTTGCCAAGATAATAAAGCACTAAAATTTGGCTCAAAAAATTACGTTGACAATATTAATCTTGATTGTATGATTTTCGTTTGAATCGCATAAGTAGCATTACCTTGAATTATATCTGAGTTCTGTTCTCTTTCCAGATTGTGTTGTCCATCTATAGATTCAAAAACTTGCCCAACCTTCAAATATTGGAGATTAGTTTGCATCATTAACTGCCCACATTCAAGTCTTCCTACTCGAACAGATCAGAGTCATTGAAGAGTATCTTGGAAAGTTATCTCCAATATGTTTTGAGAGAGAATTTTCCTTGTTGCGGGGCACCCAAAGCTGGTCCCGCCAACCTTTCAATGATGTGTGTTTCAAAATTGCTTATTTTTAGTAGCTTATTTGTGTAACATGGGACAAAAGCCTTTAATAGGGTTGTGAAGATTCGCGTCTCCTGCCTATCAACAACAAACTGCATTCATGTTAGAATCAATAGCTCATCTTATATATCTCAAAATCAATAATTCTGCTACACATTCTTGCCAAATAAATCTTATTTGTCAAATAAATCACTTAGCCAATTACCAACCAAGTAAACAGGAATTGTTTATAATTACAATTTACATCAACTCACTCTTCAATTCATTACTGCCCTCCCATTTTGACAAACATTTGTGGAAGAATGATAAACTCACATTACAATTCATCTGGGTTCAATTTCAATATGAACCCAGTGGTTTTTAAGATGCCTATTTTAGATTTGTAAAACAATTACCTATATTTCTCCTGTATGCCTTTATAATTCCCTTATTAATGATTACAATAAATTATTAAAGATAAAAAAAAAAAAAAAAATCAACCACAAAGATATGAATACGGAAGTTTCAAGAACTTAATGAAATGGATAAGTTGATTTTAAAAACAATTTTTTTTTTCTTCGTGTTGTTCAAGGATTCCAATGAACTATAGCACTATATCATGAATTTTCAAGAAAATGTACCCAAAACCCATTGAACCCAACTACCAAAAGCAAAACCAAACTAACACAAACGCGCAAAACAAACCAACACAAACTGCAATACCTTAATGAAAACCAAATTTGTGCCTCACTCTCCCTCTGTGTTTTAAACAATTAAAGTGATGATTCCACCAAAAGTAATATTTCGGCCTTTTTAAGTGTACATATGGCATAATAACATATAAAATTGTGATTGACTGGTTAATAAATATTTACTTGTACACAGACCTACTATTAGGCCCATTGGATGATTTGCTAAAGTGTCCTTCCCAGTCAATAAATTGTAGTGTTTTATTGGTTAAAATGGACATTTTAACAGTGGACTTAATTATTTTTCAAATAAAAGGCCCCAAAAGCCACATGAATAAGGTGAGTCAAAATCTTTTGTCCCACTTTTCCTGCTCCACGCTATACTCCACCAATAAAAATTTGTCACGTGTTCACCTAATTAATTAAATACTATCATTATTGACTTATTAATACTACCGTTATTAATTAATAGTAGAATTTAATTAATTAGGTGAACACGTGGCAAGTTTTTATTGGTGGAGTATAGTGTGGAGCAGGAAAAGTGGGACAGAAGATTTGGACTCGAATAAGGTAGGATCTATACCGAGAAAAATCTCATCCACCTTTGAGTTGGATAGATCTCCTCAAAAGTAGAGACCTCTAGACATTAAGCCTCCGTTTGGGAAGCGCATTTTGCGTGTTTCTCAGCGGAAGCGTTTTTTCTTGTGGGTCCCGTGCACTGTTCACAGGACTCACAAGTACCATATTCAATAACTTTTTCTTTAAAACTGGGCCCCACAACACTATTCATACATTTAAAAATTATTTTGCTACAGTATTTTTAGTTTTCATTAATAAACGATATCTAAACAGACTCTAACAATTATTCCTTGCATCAATAACATTTGCGCATCACCCATCTTCAATGGCCTATCACTACTAACGTAAATTTAAAAAAAAAAAGAAAAAAAAAGAAAGAAAGAAAAAAAAAAGAAGACAATTTGAAAATACTAAAAGATAGCAAACAGCAAACATATATAGAGATGGTAAGTAACTAAAGAAACATAGAAAAGTAATAGCTATTATATTAAATTAAATTTTATATATAAAAAAAAAATTAAATTGTCAATAAGGTGAAAAGCTTCATATCTGTTAGGATATATGTGAGTCACTTGTTAGGAACATATGTCACTATTTTATGTAATTGGCTTATTCTTTGACAAAACGCACTTTATTTATATTTGGATAGATCTAAGATGTGTTTAATACTTCAAGAAACTGTGTTTCAAGATCAAGTGTTGAAGTCATCAAGTCCATCCAAGAAACAAACTGAGAAGTGCAAGTTTATTAAAGCTCGACAGCTAGCATGTATTGAGGTTTAAGAAGCTATTCAGTCCGTGTGCTCGACACCTGCTCGACAGCTTCTCGACACCTCCTATCTGTCGAGGTTTAAGAAAGAAACAGAAATTTTGATCTGTTTTCTTAGAATTCGTGAATGTGTCTTTGGCACTTCTTTTCTCCTAATCCTAGACATATAAAAGGATTGTTTTAAGGGCTGTCTTAAGGGCTGTCAAAGTGTACACAAATTGCACAAGTGTTGAGCAAAGTTTGTTCAAGCAATTTGTAACCAAATACAAAGTTTTGCCATAGTTCATCTCTTCTGAAGAAGTTGCTGTGTTTGTGCACCGTAGGGTTTTGTGACCAAGCATCTTCTTGATCTTCATCATGTGGATAAACTGAAGAATTTTGCAGCCAAAAACCTTCTCTAGTTGGTAATTGAAGTCGTGTTCTGGGATTCGCGCAATTGGTTAGTCACGTACTTGGGAGCCGTGCATCAAAAGGGGAAATTGTCACTACAGAACAAGTCCAATTATGTATTGGGGTAAAGGTTTAACTGTAGGTTAGTATAAGGCACTAGAATTCCTTTACTTGTAACTGCTTGTTGTGATAATAGTGAAATTTCGGGGGTGGAGACTTGAAAATCACCTAGTGGGGTTTTTGTCGTTAAGTTTTCCCCATTCATAAACAAATCATCGTGTCAAATTTATTTTCTGTTGCATACTTAGTTTATTGGTGATTTGTTTGTGCTACCACGCGTTTGCATGTTAATTAACTTAATTAATTTACTTGGCTAAATTAATTGGTTAATTTATCACAAAAGGTTAATTCGTTTTTGGCCTATCAATATCTATCATTTAGATAGTGGTTGAATCTCCATTTTCCTACAATGTGAGGCCAATATTGTCAATAGCGTATCGATCACTAAACTAATACAAATAACCCATGCAACATATCAAATAATATTGGGTTCTAACGTGGTTTTTTCAAGTGTTTCTAGCTAGTATTAATGACATATCGCCCGAACTCCAGTACAAGGAAAAGAAAAACGAAAATCAATTAAAAAAAATGTGAATTTAACTTTTATGTTTATAAACAATTAAAATAATTCATTCTTCTCCAAAATTGTCTTATATATAGTATGCACAAATTTATATATAATTTGATAATTACAAAAATGGAATTGTGGAATTTGAACTCTAGTTCTCCTAATAAAAGAGATCAGGCAAGGTAACTGAGTTACAAGTAGGCAATTGGCTTGTAAAATACCTAAATACAAGATTTTCTCCTCAACTTTTATTGATGTTAACACAAGGTGGTTCCTCTGATAATTAATCCATTATATATATATATATATATATATATATATATATATTCTTTCAAAAGTTGAATTGGTTTAATTAATTTCTTACAAATGTATATGTCATTAAGGACACGTTTGATAGACTGTAATAGGCACTATAATGTAACAATTATTCCTATAATTTAGCTATTCAATAGTTTGGTTATGTTTTTATTACAGGAATAACTTAACCAAATTTAGCTATTCAAAGAAGTTGGCATTTAAGCCTTTGTCAGCTAAGGTCCAAGCCGCTGCAATAACTATTAGAACACTAAAGACAATGCCAAAGGCCCAAAGCAACCAATTAAGTCCCAAGTTTATAGACCAAACCACACCATTTGGTTGAGGTTTCCTCATTGCAATCCACATGAAACATGGATAAGAAAATGTCAAAGGTAATGCCATACTTCCAATTAGAAGTGCTAGGCTTACCAAAAATGACAAAGCCACAGCCACAAAGAAAGTCAGCCCTCCAAAGAAAATGCGAAGGCATGTATGAACCACATCTGATTCTTCTTGGTTGTGTATCTCATTTTCCAAGTTGTCAAAATCTGGCATGGCGTAAATTCCGTGTAATAAACCATTATGAGCATATGCAATTTCGGCGCCAACAATATTTGGTACGAAAGGCATCATTCTTTTTATAGTATGTCACGGCTTCTACACCTTCTTTTTTTTATTTCAGACAAAGAATGAGATTCCTAGAGCATGTATTGAACCTAAAGGCAAACGATCCTGAGAGAAGGTTTTGTAATGATATACTTTTGTCTTTATCTGTAGTCATTTCTATTCCACGCTTTGCCAATGGCCTAAGAAAGAATCGTGTGCCAATTAAGTCATGATCCTTTGAGCAACAAGTGCACTGTGCACCTACGTACAATTTTTCCATCAATTCTTTGCAATTATATCTGATCTCTGTGGATCATATTGCCATAGAACCGTATAAGGTCCTAGGGGCTGTCGAATTCATACTCCCAAGATATAGATTTTTGGTGATAAAAACTGTTACTAAGATTTTGTCATTGATTTACTAGAGTGCTATCAACTTCCTTTCCATTCAACCACCTCGAGAACATGGCTGAAATAGCCAATGTCATCGCAAGGAAGATCCTGGAGGAGCTTCGTTCCCTAGTTAACCAAGAGCTCTGCTCAGCATGGGGTGTTCAAAGCGATCTGAAAAAGCTTGAGAGCACCGTGCTAGCCATTAAGGCCTTACTCTTTGATGCTGAGGAGAAGGAAGCAAGTAACCATAGGCTGAGCCTTTGGCTAGGACAGCTCAAAGGCGTCCATAATGATGCGGAGAATGTCCTGGATGAATTTCAATATCTAGTTCTGTAGAAGGAAGTAATGAAGAGAGAATTTCCTCGATGAATTTGAATAGCGAGTTTTGCAAAAGGAAGTAATTAAGAGATGCAGAAGCACTTGCAAAAAGGTGCGTTATTTTTTTTTTCTGGTTCTAATCCACTTGTACTCTGTTTTGAAATGGCGCATAAAATCAAGGGTATTAGGGAGAGGGTGGATGATATTTCAGCTCTTAAGGCTGAATTCAATCTTGTTGCACAACTGGAAGTTAGGAAGACAACAATGCACAAGAGGGACATGAGTCATATGACCCACTCCTTTGTTCCTCCTCAGATTGTCATCGGTAGGGATGATGACAAAAAACATATTATAAATCTTTTGATGCAGCAAGATGCTGACAGAAATGTCAGTGTAATTCCTATAGTTGGTATTGGAGGTTTTGGGAAAACTACAATTGCCAAGTTGGGGTATCACAATGAAGGGGTAGTTAGTCATTTTCAATTGAGAATGTGGGCATGTGTGTTTGAGGATTTTAATGTTACAACTCTAATACAAGAAATCCTTAAATCTACAAATGTTACAATTGATGAGAATTTGTGCATAGATCAGATGCAATTCACTTAAGGAACATATAAAAGATAAGAAATTTCTTCTTGTCTTGGATGATGTTTGGAATGAGGATGATAACAAATGGATTGAACTGTTACGTCTGTTACTTGGTGGTTGCATTGGAAGTAAAATTATAGCGACAACACGAAATAGCTCTATTGCTACTATTACGGGCATTGCTCCCACATACGACCTAAAAGGTCTACCCCGAAAGGATAGTTTGTCTTTGTTTGTGAAATTTGCATTTAAGCAAGGACAAGATCAATATCCAAACCTCTTAGAAATTGGAAAAGAAATTGTTAGAAAATGTAAAGGGATCCCATTGGCGATAAAGACTATAGCCGGTATACTTTATTCAAAAGTTGATGAGGATAAGTGGAAATTTGTGAGAGATAACGAGATATGGAACTTAGAACAAGATGGTGGCATCATACCTGCATTAAGGCTTAGTTACAATCAATTGCCTTTTCACCTAAAGCAATGCTTTGCCTATTGTTCTCTTTTTCCAAAGAATTATGTATTCTATAGTTTTAAATTGATTCAATTTTGGATGGCATATGGAATTTTTCAATCCCTCGTCAATAAAAATCAAGCGTTAGAAGATGTTGGTGATTTGTATATCAAGGAGTTGTTGTTGAGATCTTTCTTTCAGTATGATAATGTGCACAAATTCGAGTGCATTACCTTCAAAATGCATGATCTTGTCCATGATCTTGCACTCTCAATTGCCCAAGGTGAGTGTTCAGTAGTGACCAAGAAGTCCACTCTTGTTGCAGAAGTTTGTCATTTAACGTTTTTTGACAATGACCAAGAAGTTACAACACAATTAGAGAAGTTGAGCAAAGTTCAGACCATTATTTTCCAAACTAATCAAACAATGTCCTTACTTGAAGTATGCATATCAAAATTTAAGTACTTGCGGGTGCTTGATTTGAGGGAATCATCATTCGAGGTGTTGCCAAGTTTTATCGAAACTTTGAAACATTTGAGATATCTTGACCTATCAGATAATCGCAAAATCAAACAACTTCCTGATTCCATTTGCAAGCTACATAGTTTGCAAACTTTACTGCTTGAAAATTGCATCAATCTTGAATGATTGCCCAAAGGTACAAGGGACATAATCAGCCTTAGGTTAATGATAGTTACAACAAAGCATACTTGCTTGTTAGAAAAGGTAGTAGGTTACTTGAATTCTCTAGAATTTTTAATTATATATGAATGTTTGAGTCTAAAATGTTTGTTTGAAGGGATGGATGGTTGTCTTGCAAATCTTTGAACATTGATTGTTGCATATTGTCCAAGTTTGACCTCTTTGTCACTCAGTATCAAACACCTAACTGCGCTAGAGACCTTAATAATTTGGGATTGTGAAGAGCTAAGTTTGATGGAGGGAGAAGAAAATCAGGATCTTGAGTTGAGCCTCAAAAAATTAATGATTGGCAAATTACCAAAGTTGGGGGTTTTGCCCGGCCCAATGGCTTCAAGGATTTGCAAACACTTTACAAATACTAGCAATTGGATATTGTAAAAATTTAACGGCTTTGCCGGAGTGGCTGCCACAGCTGAAGTCACTTCAAACAATTGGGATTGCTAATTGTCCTAAAGTTGTTATCTCTCTCGGAGGGGATGCAAGCTCTCACTTCACTAAGAGAGTTAGGGATTGTACATTGTCCTGATTTGAGTAGAAAATGCAAAGAATATTTTCCCAAGATTGCTCATGTACCCGAGATTGAAATCAATGGGTTCAAGTTGACAATAGAGAAGATGTCGTAAGCAAATACTTCTAGAAAGTAGAAGGAAGATGAGGTATTTATTATGGCTTTCAGTTTTTATGCTTAACAATGGGTACTGATCTAATACTAATAGACCAATCTTTGAATGTTGGTTAAAAAAAAAAGAAAAGCTAATGCCCTAGTTATCCAAATAGATTATAAAACCAAAAATCTCTTTTTGGAAGGAAATTGAAATTCCAAAACTTAAGTTGTATTTTAAATATTTATTTTTCCCACGTCCTCTAATTTTCCCACTATAAAAAATAAAAATAAAAAATAAAAAATAAAAAAAGGGAAACAGAAAAACAAACATGGAATCCTATTTAATTGAGGGAGGAATTAAATTTTGTTTTTGGAACATTGTGTTTTAATTTAATTTAATTTAATTTTTTACATGATAGAAATTATACTCTATCCTAATCCAACTGTATATATGTGTGAAGTGAACCCCGACTCTTGTCCCCCACACCTCATAAGCACTTATACTTGTGGAGTGACCATTCTATCAAGGGTGTGCAGTGGTGGAACATTGTGTTTTGAAGTTTGAGCAATAAGGCATTGGCACCCATAATCTTGAATGAACATGTTAAATATTTATTTATGTTTTGTATAATCATTGATCATAGTATTATTCTTCCTGTAAGTTTCTTGTGTACTATTAATTGCAAATTTCATTTCAGGAGTTTAACACACGAGTCACAACCAATAGAATATGAATGTTTCTCAATTCAAAGTCACAAGTTCCTTCCCTAATTTGTAAGAACTTCTACATTACAATTTGGATTACAAGATGTACATAAATAAGTACTTTTGTTATTTAATTTTCTTGTAAGTGATGTAAATAAATAAATATTTATGTTATTGTAATTTTCCCTAAATGATGTAAATAAATATACATATATGTCATTGCAATTCAAATTTCAAAGTAAGAGATGTGATTAAATAAGTGATGTGTTTACTCCCTTAACTACATTTTTGTGTATAAAGTTGAGATATCCATAGATTGGTATGTCTAAGCATTTGTTCTTATATTCATGTTTTATGATTCTTCCTCATAATCAATAAGGACCATGTAAAATAACATGCTTAATTAATTAGAAAATATGGGTTGAAAATGTGTAACAACCCAAGGAAAAGCGCTAGCCACATCTGCGCTATACCTTAAAAGGACTAGTCACAATTGAAACTCTTTGTGGTTGTTAATAAAGCCTAGATCTATTAAATAAGTGATGTGTTTACTCCCTTAACTACATTTTTGTGTATAAAGTTGAGATATCCATAGATTGGTATGTCTAAGCATTTGTTCTTATATTCATGTTTTATGATTCTTCCTCATAATCAATAAGGACCACGTACAATAACATGCTTAATTAATTAGAAAATATGGGTTGAAAATGTGTAACGATCTAAGGAAAAGCGTTAGCCATATCTGCACTATACCTCAAAAGGACTATTCACAATTGAAGCTCCTTACAGTTGTTAATAAAGGCCAAATCTACCCAGTAAATACCCGATGTGGGACTCATCACACACCCACACACATCACACAATCAATCAAATTAAGGTATCACAATCTCCCCCACTTAAATCTCTAACGTCCTCGTTAGGGACCACATTGTGAGGTAGTGTCTCTGAGCCCACATAGGATTACCTTGCTAGCTTTGATACCATATGTAACCACCCAAGGAAAAGCACTAGTCACATCTGCGATATACTTCAAAAAGACTAGTCGCTATTGAGGCTCTTTGTAGTTGTTAATAAAGTCCATATCTACCTAATAAATATCCGATATGGGACACATCACACACCCACACACATCACATAATCAATCAAATTAGGGCATCACAATCTCCCCCACTTAAATCCCTAATGTCTCCGTTAGGATCCACTTTGTGGAGTAGTGTCTCTGAGCCCACATGGGGTTACTAGGCTGGCTTTGATACCATATGTAACGACCCAAGGAAAAGCACTAGCCACATCTACGTTATACCTCAAAAGGACTAGTCACAATTGAGGCTCCTTGTAGTTATTAATAAAGCCCAATTCAACCTAGTAAATACCTGATATGAGACTCATCACACACCCACACACATCACACAATCAATCAAATTGGGGCATCACAATTTGGCTCGGTAACCCCATGTGGGCTCAGAGACACTACTCCACAAAGTGAGCCCTAACGAGGACGTTAGGGATTTAAGTGGGAGAGATTATGATGCCCCAATTTGATTGATTGTGTGATGTGTGTAGGTGTGTGATGAGTCCCACATCGGGTATTTACTAGGCAGATTTGGGCTTTATTAACGATTACAAGGAGTCTCAATTGTGACTAGTCTTTTTGAGGTATAGCGCAGATGTGGTTAGCACAGATGTGGCTAACACTTTTCCTTGAGTCGTTATATATGGTATCAGAGCCGGCCCGGTAACCCCGTGTGGGCTCAGAGACACTACCCCACAAAGTGGGACCTAATGAGGACGTTAGAGATTTAAGTGGGGGGAGATTGTGATACCCCAATTTGATTGATTGTGTGATGTGTGTGGGTGTGTGATGAGTCCCACGTCCTATATTTACTGGGTAGACCTGGGTTTTATTAACAACTACAAGGAGCCTCAATTGTGACTAATCCTTTTTGAGGTATAGTACAGATGTGGCTAACGCTTTTCTTTAGGTCGTATAGTATCTATTATAGTCTACCAAACATACCCTATGTTAGGTTCTAAAGATTTAGGTTTTTATGTATTTAGAACTCTAATTTGTATTGTTGGCAAACCATGATCAAAACAATGTGTTTAGTTTGTTTTAGACTTACTTAAAGTTGGTTTATTGATGTAAAGTTGGAATAAGTTATTGCAGAAATTAAAAAACCAATTCAGCCTATTTCGATTGATCGAATCTTAGGCTCAATCAATCGAAATTCAGGTCAGAACGTTTTTTCTGCAGAATTCCAACTCAGCCCTATTTTAATTAAAACGTTTTGAATTTTCTAATTTGCCCTAGGTATAAAAGGCAGACCCTAGCCATGTTTTAGTGTTGCTCATATTGCGGTTTGTGTGAATCTCTTGTGAGATCTTTGAGGGGCTTTCCTTCACATAAACTTAGGGTTTTCAAGGAGAAGAACTTTTCTAATTTTCCCTAGGTATAAAAGGCAAACCCTAGCCATGTTTTAGTGTTGCTCATATTACGGTTTGTGTGAATCTCTTGTGAGATCTTTGAGGAGTTTTCCTTCACATAAACTTAGGTTTTTCAAAGAGAAGAACTTTTTTAATTTGCCCTAGGTATAAAAGGCAAACCCTAGCCATGTTTTATTGTTGCTCATATTGCGGTTTGTGTGAATCTCTTGTGAGATCTTTGAGGAGCTTTCTTTCACATAAACTTAGGGTTTTCAAGGAGAAGAACTTTTCTACATCTTAATGATCAATTCAGTTCTGTCATTGAAACCTAAAGAAACACAAGCGGGTGTGCTTGTATCTGGTGGTGAATCCAAGAAAGAAGGAGTCCGTGGATTCGGAGCTTGCACGTGGTCATGTTAGTAAGTTCTACTGGTGGGTAGCAATAAGAAGTCGAGCATGGGGGCTTGTAAGTCTTATTGTATGAATTTCGATTCTTTCAAAATAGTGGATTCAAGTTTACCTTGAGAATAATTAGATTAAATCCTCCCCAGGTTTTTACCGGTTTGGTTTCCTAGGTGATCATATCTTGTGTCTTTTATATTTTCGCTGCTTTACATGATATGATTGTTTTTTTGTGATAACCTAGATCTGTTTAATTTGACTAAGTAACAACTTGGCTAATTACCTAGGTTAATCCAATTGTGGTTTTAAGGGCTCTAAAAACTATCAAGTGGTATTAGAGCAGGTAGCTCTTTTGTTTTAGATCTTTTGATTTAAGAATTGATCATTGACTTCCTGTTGTCATGGATAATTTGAAGTGTCTTTTTGATCATGTGTCTGCTCATGCTTCTGTTGATTTTATTGATGCCTATGAAACTCTTCATAAGGAATCATTGAAATCTATGAAAATTACTAAGAAATTCAAGGAAGAGTTAAAATTGGCTAATCTTGAAAAAGAGGAATTGGTTGTTAGAGTAGATGAATCTAATAAAAAGAGTGAATTTTTGAGAAATCAAATTTCCTCTCAAGATGAGAAGATGAAAAGCTTGGAACAAGAGTTAGTTGAATCTAAAGCTAAAATTGAAAATTTAACTAGTACCAAGCCTGTTCTTGATAACAGAAGTGTTTCTATTTCTCTTAAGCCTAAAACTGAGAAAGTTTATATCCCTCATTTCAAGAGGAATAATAAAGAAAAGGCTTATTTTGCTAGGTTAGACAAAGGTAAAAGTTCTAATATAGACGCTGAAGTTTCTAAACCTAAGTCTAAACCTACTGTTAGAAAGCATAATAAATCTGTTTTTGTGCCTACCTGTCACTTTTGTGGTGTTGTTGGTCATATTAGACCAAATTGTTCTTTGTTAAGGTAAAAACCGAAATCTGAGACTAGATTTTTTGTTAGAAATATTGATGTTCCTAAATTTGTTCCTATTTGTCACTTTTGTGGTGTCTCCGGTCACATTCGTTCTAATTGTCATAAATTGAAATCTAAGCATTCTGTATTTCAATCTAGGATATGTGATGATATTTCTCCTGCCATAAGTCCATATAAATTGTTTCATATTCTTTTGAAAAATTTGAGCTTGTTGGCTTGTGAAAGGAATTTGTAGGTTAGTCTTTCTTAGAAGATTGGTATAATTCCTCAAATACACTTTGCTTCACATAGATTTTCACTTACAAAGCCGAAGACTCGTGCTATATGGGTGAGAAAAGATTTTTTAAGGTGAGTGTTGCTGACTTGTCATTGATTTAATTCTTTCAATTATTTGTGGACATGTCCTGATTCTGTATTTGGTTGTTTTGTTTTTTAGGTTGTTTTTTTTTTTTATTAAAAAAAATCCAAGAATATTGAAAATTTTCAAAAAGACAAAAATATTTTATTTTGTGTCTAGTTTCATTTTTCTTGAGGATTACTTGAATTATGATATCTCTCTCTTGATTTAGAACATGCTTGACATTGTGGAGAAACTTGAATAGTATGTGTTATATAAGTGCTAAGCTATTTCTGATTTTGTGTGAGTATGTATTAATTTGTACATGTACTCAAGGGTTAATTAAGAATTGATATTTCTTGTTTGTGTACCCTCTATAGCTTAGTTAAGTACTGTCATGCATTGCATTTGCATTTGCATTGTTCATTTAGCATAATATGTGCTTTTTTGTTTTTGGTCATATAGTTTTTAAAACCAAAAATATTTTTGTGTTTTGTATTTCACATCTTGGATTTATAATCAAGGATTGGCCATATTATCTTTACGTAACAAGTTTATGTACCTTGTTTAGCTTTGATGAGCTTATTTATTGCACTTGACTAGTTGAAACTTTGTAGTGCATGTTGTGTGGGAAAGGTGTTTATGGTGTTTATCACTTTGTCTTAATCTTGAAATCACATGTTATTTGACTGTCGGACTTGATCCTTTTGAGAAAGGCATAAATAACCATCTCACCACTGTTCATTAGCCAATCATGAATACCTTAGTGCATATCATAAGATTTTGTACTTGAGAAAGTGTAGCACATGCACAAAAAGACCATAAGGGGAAGCCTCGGTTTAATTGCTTAATGTTTAAAATTGGTGTGTACTATTAGGCTTGATGCCAAATCACATAATTAAAATTGGTGTGTATACTATGAGGCAAAATTCAAGAAACTTATTTGATTGCAAGCTTATGTTCTAGGAGACGTGGGAGTTATATGATGTAACTCTTTAGGTGATAGTCTCTTTTAAATTCTATGTGATGAATTTTGTAGACTTTGTGATTGATTGCTATACACATATCACCTCACATGTAACTCAAGTCTTTGTGCTAGTTGCACACACTACACAAGTTACTCCTTGCTAAACATTGTGCATGTTATTGTGTGTGTCTTTCGGTCTGACCAACCAAGTTTGAAATTACTTTGAGTATTGTTTGTGCAAAACATATTTTGTGTTTGAGATTTTAAAGAGAGAATGGTTGAAAATATTAATTTTGGGAAAATTAGGTTTAAAACTTGTGTTTTGAAAAAGCATTTCATGTCATACTCATGCATTTTTATCTCTTATATTTAATAGTTTGAGGTGTGTTTACAAAAATCAGGTTTTTTTTTTTTTTTTTTTTTTTTTTTTTTTTAAATAAAAAAAAGAGATGTTTTTCCAGAATTTCGATTGATCCAAACTGTTTTTCAATCAATTGAAATTTCTTTTAAAATTTTAGGTGAGCCTCTGTCTGTTTCGATTAATCAAAACTGTTTTTCGATTAATCGAATATCGTGAATCAGGTTTTTTGAAAACGGATCTTGACTTTTTCAAAATTCCTTTTTCAAAAGTTTTCTAAGCTTTTCTCTCTCTCTCTCCGATTCGGACTTGGCTCCACCTTAGATTTTTGTTGTTTTTGATCATTCCTTTTGCAAGGTTTCTCTCTCCAAATACCGGTAAGACTCTTTTACCCTTCTTTTTGTTTTTATTTTCACATTTCATGCATTTTAATTTGGGGATTTCGAACCTATACATATTTGGGGTTTTTGATGATTAAGGACATATTTTCTGAAATTGATAATTGTGTTTTGTTCCTATGATGTTTTTAACATGATCTTTGTTGGAAAATTTGATCAATTTGGAGATTTGTGAAAAATCCAAAATTCTAGGGCTAGTATTGAACCCAATTTGGGGATTTTGTTCAATTTGGGTTAATTTGATGGAATTAGCTTGTTGAATTGATGTAATTGATCATTATTTTGTGTAATTTGTCTTGTGTGATGATCAATAGTCAATTTGTTTCAATTTTTTCAAGTGGTTTTTCAAATTTTTGGGTTTTTTTTTTTTTTTTTTTTTTTTTTTTTTGTGTTAGAAACTCAATGCTCAAGCTATTTTTGTCAAATTGGACTTATTTTAAACTTAATTGCACTGCATTAGGACATGCATCATGACATTTACTTTGTTCATACATCATATAGTTTTTGTTCTATATCTTTTTGTGCTAACTTTCAGTCTGCCTTTGGTTTTGTGTTTTTCTTTTTTTCTCTTTGCTGTGTGTTTTGGTCCTTATCCTAGCACCATGCCTAGGAAAACTAGAGCTAATAGGATTCCCTCTACTCCTTCTGTGTCTCCCTCTAGGAGTCAGCTTTTTAAGAACGACCATTGTCGAGAGGCTTTTGAGAAACTGAAAAGTAAGCATGAGATTTGGGTTGAGCGTTCTGTGATTCTTGATGAGATTGATCTGGCCATTAGGACTAACCTAGAGTCTAGAGGTTGGCTGTCCTTGTTAGAGATAGACCAACCACCCCCGACCATCCTAATTAGAGAGTTCTTCTCGAACCTCTCTTGTCACGTCTATGATTCCAACACTCTAGTTAGGAGTTGGATACGAGGTGTTGAGTTCACCATTACCCCTAGAGTAGTGGCTGAGGCTATTGGGGTTCCGGTTGTTACGGAGCCTGTCTATCCCTATGCTGAGGCTCCTCCATTAGATGTTGTCATGTCATACATCACTGGATCTTCTATCTAGTGGGGTTTTGATCCTCGAATCATGTCTTTTGCACTTTCTGAGATTGCTTATCTTTTTCTTAGGGTAGCATGTCATTCTTTGTGGCCTATTTCTCATCTCCACACCATCCTTCAAGAGCGATGTGTGTTTTTGTACGCTTTCATGTCTAGTGCATCTATCAGCTTTCCTCATTTGTTTCTTCGTTCTTTGAACGAAGTTCGTAGGAGTTTTGCCGTAGGGCATGTGCTTATCCATCCTATTTTCATTCATAGGATTTTATTATTCCTTGGTCTTGCTAATTTCTCTTCTGGTGAGCCTGTTCATGTTGTTGCTCCCTTAGATGCTACCTTTCTTAGACAGAGGGCTGCTCACTTGAGAGTTGATCCTTTGGGTCCTAGAGGTACATCTTCTGGTGATGTTCCCCTTCCTCCCTCTTCTACAGGTGCCGATGCTGCTGAGACGTCTGGTGTTGGTGTTGCTAATGCTGATGTTCCTCCACTGACTACTTCGGATGATTCAGACATTCGACGTACGTTGGATCATGTCTTGACCGTTCAGGTGGCTCAAGGACAGATTTTGGTGGACGTTCTTGATGAGATTCGTGGTTTGTGAGCGGATTTGGCACGGTTTTGACGTTCTTCATCGCCACCTCCTTTTGATGATGGATTTTGATTGCCTTTTGGCATTCCATCACAAAAAGGTGGCGTACATATTAAGAGCACTTTGTTTTACATTTTGAGATCACTTTGTTTTTGTTTTCAAGGGGAGAGTATTTTTTTGTTGGTTGGAGCTTGTGGAGTTGTTTAGATTGTATCTAGGTGCTTCACTTTGTACTTTTACTTTTTTAGCTCTTGTCACATTTGCTTTGTTTTGTTGGGATATTCTTGATAGGGGGAGTATATTTGTTTTATATGTTTCTTGTTTCAAACAGCTTATTGATCTATGTTTATGAGTTATTCATTGATATATGTCTTTATTGTGTGTTATTTGAAATCAAGATTTTATTTTATTTTGCTTGTATTTTCCACACATGCGGTTATGCTTTTTGTTTAAGTATTTCAGGAAATATATAGGTTGATTCAATTGAGCTACTGTCTTCTCTTGCAACTGATGGATAGTTGTTAGGATTGAATTTGTGTTTATAAGCATTATTTTGTAAATGGCTTTTATTTGTAGACTTTAAGCTACTAAGTTGTGTTTTGTCACGGATTGCCAAAGGGGGAGTTTGTTAGGTTTTAAAGACTTAGGTTTTTATGTATTTAGAACTCTAATTTGTATTATTGGCAAACCATGATCAAAACAATGTGTTTAGTTTGTTTTAGACTTGCTCAAAGTTGGTTTATTGATGTAAAGTTGGAATAAGTTATTGCAGAAATTAAAAAACCAATTCAGCCTATTTCGACCAATCGAAGCTTAGACTCGATCAATTGAAATTTGGGTCTGAACGTTTTTTCTGCAGAATTCCAACTCAGCCCTATTTTAATTAAAACATTTTAGGTTTTCTAATTTGCTATAGGTATAAAAGGCAAACCCTAGCCACGTTTTAGTGTTGCTCATATTGTGATTTGTGTGAATCTCTTGTGAGATCTTTGAGGAGCTTTCCTTCACATAAACTTAGGGTTTTCAAGGAGAAGAACTTTTCTACACCTTGATGATCAATTTAGTTACTGCCATTGAAGCCTAAAGAAACACAAGGTGTGCTTGTATCTGGTGGTGAATCCAAGAAAGAAGGAGTCCGTAAATTCGGAACTTGCACGTGGTCGTGTCAATAAGTTCTATTGATGGGTAGCAATAAGAAATTGAGTGTGGGGGCTTGTAAGTCTTATTGTATGAACTTCGATTCTTTCAAGATAGTGGATTCAAGTTTACCTTGAGGATAGTTAGGTTAAATCATTCCCAAGTTTTTACCGGTTTAGTTTCTTGGATGATCATATTTTGTGTCTTTTATATTTCTGCTGCTTTACATGATATGATTGTTTGTTTGTGATAACCTAGATCTGTTTAATTTGACTAAGTAACAACTTGGCTAATTACCTAGGTTAATCCAATTGTGGTTTTAAGGGGTCTAAAAACTATCACCCTAAGTGAGTATTCTTATAGTTCAAGGAGATAAGTGTAATTTCCCTAAAATATTTCATTCTCCTCCAAAATTTCCTTATATACAGTACGGAAAACTTCTATATATATATAGATAGATATATATTCTTTCAAATGTTTAATTGGTTTAATTTCTTACAAATAATGTATCTGTCACTAAGGCCTGAAGAAGTTGGCATTTAAGCCTTTGTCAGCTAAGGTCCTAGCCGCTGCAATAACTATTAGAACACTGAAGAAAATGCCAAGGCAACCAAGCCCCAAGTTTATAGACCAAACCACACCATTTGGTCGAGGTTTCTTCATTGCAATCCACATGAAACATGGATAAGCAAAAGTCATAGGTAATACCATACCTCCAATTAGAAGTGCTAGGCTTCCCAAAAATGGCACAGCCACAGCCACAAAGAAAGTGACCCCTCCAAAGAAAATACGAAGGCATGTACGAACCCACTTTGGGCACGGCTTCTTCTTCTTGGTTGTGTATCTCATTTCCAAGTTGTCAAAAACTGGCATGGCGTAAACTTGGAATGCACATAAATAGTTCACCAATACCAGTAGATAAATTGAGCCCATAATTAACTTTGAGGTGTTGGCTCCATGGATTTGTGAAAATGCACTCAACAATCCTCCACTAAATGGTATCTGGCATTCATTAAAAAAGAAAGAAGTCATTAGATAAGGAGATTGTCCACGAGAACATGTTAATGCATGTCGTTGTTCTACAATCACACTATTTATACACTAATCTGATTAAGTGGTAGATTGTGAGTATAATAGACAATTATTTTCACTTAAACCCATTACTTTTTCTTCACCACTAGCACAACTTGATCACCTCAAAGTTGTGGCACAAAAGTTGTGTTCGTATGTTCCAATCCCACAACACAACCAATTTTGGATGGTTTGTAACAATTTTCACAAATATAAATAGAGTAATAACAAGCATATGTAGAAGACATATGAGTAAGATCAAATGGAGAACTAGAAGACTTTCAATGTTGCTCTCTCTCTCTCTCTCTCTCTCTCTCTCTCACATAAGTGAGGAAGGGAGATTCAAATCTAGGTTCTTTCCCTAAGGAGACTAGAGATTAAAAAGATTTATTTCACAAATAAAAATATCTAATAATGGAATTTATAAGTGGTAATCATGTTCATTTGGTACAACTTTTTGAATATGAGCTTTTATTTCAAAAATATTTACCTAATATTAATATATTATATTAACATTGTGTAATCATGCAATTTTAAACCGTACTCTCAAACGTACACTTGTTTGATGCAAACATCATGAATGATATGATGCATATCTCATGACATTAAAATCCCATTAAGTTCAATAAAAGGAAAATTTGCTTGCCTTGTTTCCATATGCCCAAAATCCAACTATTGCGAGGGGAAATTGGCACATTGCGATTACTATATATGATATTGTCACTCCTGCGCACATTGGCTTATAGGATGTGTGTCTTTGATTTGAAGGCAATGTTCCCTGCAACAACACAAACATTTTAACCAAAAATAACATTGAAATCGAGATGACAAATGTGTATTTTATTTGAAAAATAGTATTACTTGGTAACTTTATTAGTGTATCTGTGTAATCCAAATCAAAGTATTTCAGGTGCCTTTGAGGTAAGTTTACCAAGCTCTAGGATTAAAGTGTTGCGTGGAGTACATATGTCTCCCTGGGCATGTCAAATTTCTTTTTGAATCTAAAAGGATCTTGAGTTTAGGCTGGGCTGAGCTTTCTTTGGTAGTTGGATTTAAAGTTGCCTCTTTTTCTTTAGAGGCCCTTGTACCATGTACCACAATAACCATGTTGGGTCCAAAAGTAGGGCCAAGACCCTAGTTAACCTTAGCTTGGCCTGCAATATTGCAGGCTACTTTGAATGGCAATGGGCTGACCACTCACCGTGGATGACTGTCTCACCAAAAATGTAGATTCACACACACACACACACACACACACACATATATATATATATATATATATATATATATATATATATATATATTTTATTTGGCTCGGTTAAGGTTGGAAGTTATGATTATCTAATATTACTCTTAGGGTCTGTTTGGGATCTACTTATTTTGTTGAAATTGAAAACTTTTTGCTGAGAGTACAATAGATAAAGGTAAAAGTTAGTTGAAATAGTATAGTAAGACCCATAAATAGTACCAAAAAGTGCAGTGAAATCTATGAATAGTAACAAAAATAAGCTGAATAGTAAAATGAGTTAGGCAAATTAATTATGCCAAACGGACACTTATTCAGATCAAGGTGATATGAAGCATTGTTGGTTAAGGTTTAATTTTATAGTATTGTCTATTGGGTGATGAGAAATTTTCAATTTAAAAAGAATTTGTTTATTAGTTTTCATTACTTCTTAATGTAGGTGGAAACCGTTTTAAACCTTCTTAATGAGTACACAAGAACATTTGTTAACAAATGCCAATTACAATTTGCCACTTGGCAAGTTGTGAAATTGTGTGCCAATATGTGTTTCTAAACTTTTAAAAGTATAAGGATGTTGTAGATACTAACCTGTATCTCAAGGATAAGATTATGCCCTCTGAATGCAAGGGCAATGATCCCAAGGGCATTCAATATATCACTGATTTTTTCTGTGTTAGATTTCGTCACGTCAAATTGACCATAGGATATGTCTATGGGCCTACCCTTGGTGATTGAGAGAACCAAAATCAATGTACAATATCCAATGGCTGTAATGGCCCCAATTAGAGACACCCCAACCATCGAGTTTAGGTTGGGTAGTTGGGCTACAAGTATTGCTACACACGTGAACACCAAGAACCACTCTGTACTTGTCAATGATTGGACATGGCATGTGGCCTCATGATCACATATGGTTTTGAATAAGAGGTCCAAGGTTCGACCTCCATTAATAATCATAAGGACACAAGCACCCCCTGATGAATACATCACTGGAAATAATGCAAGCAACTTCCCTAGTTTTGGACCTGCATATAATAGCACATTATTAACATATATATCATGGTTACTTAATACCTTTGTAATATGTTATTTAATCAAATTATATTGAATGTTAACTTAGGAACACAATTTGTCCCACAAATCGTTAAGGTGTAAAATTGTGATCAGTGAAATATCTTTTATATTAGTTTATCATTAACACTATTTTTATTAATGCAATATCACTAAATTTAGAGATATATAATAATAATAATAATAATTGAGAGAAAATAAAGTTAAAAGAATAATAAAATTTTAATTATGAATTATATATATAGTTTTCTAAATTAAAATACATTTTTCAATAATTGAATGTATTCACACAAAATTTATTGTATTGGTGTGCTTTTCTTGATATTTGGGCACAATTTGACTTTAATTCTGAAAAAGTAAATAAATAAACTATAATTTGTCATGTGTACTATTTTTTTTTTTTTTTTTAAGACATAGTAGAGTATTAAATAGGTTACTAAGATTTTTATTTTTATTTTTTATAAATATTCTTTATGTTGAACGGGATACTAGACTGACAAATGGGCACTTTAGGATGCATGTTGTGCCAGCATCACCTCCAATACAAAAGTGCATTGGAGATAAGCCAAATCCTAATTTATTAGATCACTTGTTAACAAAAGCAAAAAATTAGAAATAGTCTCCTTGTACTAACCAAAAGAAACTATAGCAAGTTGGAGGTATCTGCTGTAGCGAATTCCCGGAACTAATTCATGTAATTGGACCAAAATAAATATGGTATAGAGCTGCCACGCAAATGCTAGTGACAAACATATGATTCCCCAAGCCCTGCAACGTACCAATGAAGTTAAAATCAAATGATAAGACTTTAATTTCTTCAAGTAGCTGCATTTGGACCTTACTGCAAGGAAAACTAGATGATTTCTTTGAAGCCAAAAATGAGAGCGACCCAATTAGCAATAGGATGGCCACAGATAATCAAGTAGAGGTTACAAATTTAGTGAATGAATTTGGTTCAGCAAGAGGCAAAATAAAAGAACAAGCAACTTTAAAGTTATTTGTTGCTTTCTATGAATTTCTAAAAAAAATTCAAAGGTTAAATCCCTGTTGGATGTGAATTTGTGGATCCATGATTTGGCATTTTTGGACGAGGTGTTAGTGTTATTTTTAATTCAATGAGAGAGATGAGACAAAGAGAGCAAGGAATAATTAAGTTCTTTATTCTCAAATAAGGACAAAATTAAGTTCTATATTCTCAAAGAAGGACAAAATTAAGTTAGGTACAAGTACTCAAAATATTATACCTTAAATTTCGTTAATTAAATTTAATTGTTATTAAAAAAGATAATATTGTTTGTGTTATAGTATAAGAAGTTGATGAATGTCTTGATCTAATAATGAAGAACAATCATTATGAAATAGATAGCATAAATTAAAATTTTATTGTATTTATAAAAAATAATAATAATCTCATACTTGAATTAAATTGGAAAAACTAACTTTTAACCTTAAAGAGTGGATTCTACTAGTTAGATTCACAGTGGAACTGACTTATTATTCACGTGAAAGGAAATAACATTGCCATCTTGAATAAGTTTGTGTCTCATATATAAAATCTCAAAGTCATTGTTGATATATGTGAATGGAAATAAAAACGAGATATCACGCTTTACGTTAAATAAAGGGAAACCTTTTTGACTTTTCACATATAAGAAAAAAGAAAAAAGAAGGAGAAATGACCGTCACGTTAAATTGTCTCAAATTTCGAGAACAATAAAGAAATATATATATTTTGTCCTAAATGACCCCAAAAAAAAAAAACTATAAATTTTTTTACTAAAGAAGTACAGATACGATATTTTATGATAACTTGAAATATAAAATTGATGGTGAATTAATTTTATAATTGCTTTCCAGTTGAATTAAGCATTCAAAATTTAGAAATAACAAATTAGTTTTCAAAATTTTAAAAATAATAAAGAGCAATTTTCATAATACAAATGTCATAGATTTGAAATCAAACTATATTTATCTATATAAAAAAATGATTTGTTTGATTGCATTTTAAATACAAATTAAGTTTGAGTACATTATTATAAAGTCAAATCACATTTTTAAGTTTGGTTAATTTTTTTTTTAATTTTTAAATAAATTCAGCAACAAGTTGTTTCATTATCATCTTATCAATAAATTTGAGATTAATGAATTTCACTTTATATTTATATTTTACGCATATAACTGAAGCTAAAATTTTCACAATTTTTTCTCCCTAACATATTATCATATTTTGAGCTTAGGCTTGCCTATCCATCAAATCTAAAAAGGTTAAGTTGAGCATGATAGATTATTAAATAAATAAATGTAAACATTTTTTTTATTATCCAAGTTGAGCCAACCTAGCTATTTATGATCAGTTAAATTTGTGCTCAACCTTGGGGGTACTCTAATCTGGATAGATTCGATAGAAAAACAAAATGACTTTTATTTTATAACTTGAATAAATAAATTTCAGTAACTAAAAGTCTAAAAGTAAGTACAACTAAACATCATATATCAGTGTAAAGTGATGCTTTTCCACGCATGGGCAAACCATAGAAAGGTGATCAATGCGATTAACCATTCTCAACCATACAAATGCACAGAACATGACCCTAAACTTTTCAAGTTCTACCCGTCTGTTAGAGTTTGATTTGAGTCTTGATCCTAGTCATCAAATTCACACTGCCACACATTTCTTCACAACTCATCCACTTATCTTGGATGATCAATTATGAACAATGACTTTTAGTTGAGCAAAATTGGCTTTAACACATGACAAGTTAAATCATTGAAAACAGAGCTTACCATCCAAGTGTGGCAAATGCAACAGGAAGAGAAAGAGCTTGGAATCCAATTCCTGAGCAGAGCAAATGCAACATTGCATAAATGGAATTGCCATTCCTGGACTCTGTGATGGGAAGCCAAGCTTCCTGTAGATTCTGCTGGTGACCTTGCAAATTGGTAGATTTAGTAGTACTCTCTTTTGAGGGATCAGTACTGTCTTTAATGGTTATCACTTCCATTAGCCCTTCTAGTGTTTTGGTATTGGAAGGTGAAGGTGAAGGTGAAGGTGAGAGAGGCATCACTTGTTTATAATCTAGTTCCACCATTTCTCCCATGGCTACCCTCCTCTTCTTCTCTCTAGCTCAAAAGCTATATGGGATTATGATATATATAGCTAACTATATTAAAATATCAGGAGTGGGTATTGCAAATATAACACAAGTGGTTGTTGGTGTATATAATGACAACTGCCTACTGGTCATGATCGCTACAGATGTAAATGCTGCAAATAGCTCTTTTTTTTTTTTTTTTTTCCTATTCTTTTGCCACAATATAATGATATATTCTAATTATGATAGTGTTTATTTGGCATTAGCTTATAAGTTCAGTTTTTAGTTATTTTACAACTTTTTAAAACCTCACATTTTTTCACATTTTTTTACTATTTCAAAATTCATCAATGTAAATATACTTCAACACTCTTTCAACAAAATGTTTAATTTTCATACCGACTTTATCACCTGTATAAGAAGCTTTGTTTTTTCTCCAACACATGACTTTTCTTTTTCATATATAGTAATGGTTAGTTGCCTCCAACCCAAAAAAAAAAATAAATAAAAAAATAAAATAAAAATCTTAGTTGGTAGTCGCCCTCTATAGAAGGTCCCAGGCGGCTGCATGAAGGGTACATGACCCTTTTTTTTTTTTTTTTTTTTTGTGTGGCTGAATAGAAGGGTATAAGATCTAGTTTACACATCAAGAGTGATATCTTATAGTGATATAAATGTGTGACGTTACTGTATTTTTAGTTGTCAACGTTCTTTTCCGCGTACGAGGGAAGATTATTCTCCTTTTAATAAAGACTATACAAATTTATTAAAAAGAGAGTGACCACAGAAGATTCGCGGCCAGAATTATCTCTTCTTTCTCTTTCCATTTATATGAGTGGTGTGTGAATATATGTGAATCCAGTTGTGAGTATGCTTCAATCCACTAATATTTATATATGAGCAAGATTTAAGTATAGTACTTAGGTGTTGTTCCTTAGGTTCCATTTTTAAGATTCTGTTGTGTGGATTTTTTCTCATGGGATGAAAGTGTATTTTTTAGTTAAATATTTACGTGGCTAAGTCTTAAGAGAGGAATCTAAGGAACAGCATCTAAGTTAGTGTATCTAAGTTTTGTCATTTATATATATCCAAGTTGTGAGTATGTGAGTATGTGTGTGCATGCACTTGTAAAAAACAACAAGTTCATCCAATATTCAAATTGAGCGAATAAAAAAAAGTAGAAGAATAAAAAAAAGATTAGTCAAGGGAATTAAAAAAAGGCATATCAATTAATAGAATAACAAAGAATCATGTATTATCCAATATTCAAATTGACTGAATAAAAAAAAGTAGAAGAATAAAAAAAAGATTAGTCAAGGGATTTAAAAAAAGGCATATCAATTAATAGAGTAACAGAGAATCATGTATATATATTATAATTCAATTGTTATGAATCAAAATATATGTATTTTAAATTCATGAAATGAAATATAAGAAATTATAGTGGCATAACAACGAACATAGTATTTTGGGATTCAACAACAAATTAATAAACAGACTATTTTATGAGAAACATGAAATAAAGAAAATAACCATACCACTTTGAAATGAATTGTAATAAATTATAGTGCCATAACTTCTGATGCTTAAGGAGACAGATATATATAAAAGAACAGATTTTACAACATGCAAAGCAAACAATAAATGAACAAATTTTACAACATGCAAAGCAAACAATAAATAAAAGGGAAAAAGCCACTTTTAGTCCCTACATTTTTAGGCGATTTCCATTTTAGTCCCTAAGTCTTATTTTTACCGCTTTTAGTCCCTATTATGGAAAACGCCTCCATTTTAGTCCCTGCCGTTACATCAGAAACAGAGAAAGCTGACGTGGCAAACGGCAGGAATAAATAATATTAAATTAATGCCCACGTGGCTTAAATTAATAATAAAAAAAAAATTTTGACATAAAAAAAACCACGTCAGCATTTAAATTAAAAAAATTAATTTATTAATTTTAACTAAATAAAAAAAATTAAAAACAGAATTAAAAACAAAAACTCACATGCCCAGAAACTTTAAAAAAAAAAAACCCAGATCCAGACCTAAAAGACTTCCACGGCCTTTTCAGCAATACCCATTTGAGCATACCCTGAAATCAAGACCTAAAAGCATCGGGAAATGGAAATGCAGAGTCTTTTTTGAGGTCTTGGAGAGTGTTTCAGTACAAGTCAAAGGAATGAAGATGGTCTCAGAGAAAGTGCTACGGAGGTGTTTAGTTTGGGAAGCCCAGATGAAGAAGCCGAAACCCAGTTGAGGATTTGGGTTTTGTTGGATGACAGAAGCGACAATGTGGGACGAGATATGAGGGAGTAAGCGTTCCAAGGCGGGTTGTTTGTTGAGGATGGAGATGACTAGATTGGAAATAGTAGTAGTGATGGGATGATCGGACCATGGTGGTTTCTCGGTTTGGAGGAAGAGAGTTGAGAGTTTCATCTTCGCCGCCGTGAACATACTCACCTCCTTTCTTTCTGATTATTATCTTCGCCCACCATCGCCGCGTTCACAAGATCCTCACAAACAAATACTGCATCGGCTCCACCAGACCTGGATCCGGATCTGGGTTTTTTTTTAAAAATTTTCTGGGCATGTGTTTGGAATAAAATTTCTGGGCAAATGGGTAATCTGCGCAAGTGGGTAAATTTTCTGGGCAAGTGGGTAAAGTTTCTGGGCATGTGTTTTTAATTTTTTTTATTTAGTTAAAATTAATAAATTAAATTTTTTAATTTAAATGCTGACGTGGCTTTTTTTATGTCAAAATTTTATTATTATTATTAATTTAAGTCACGTGGGCATTAATTTAATATTATTTATTCCTGCCGTTTGCCACGTCAGCTTTCTCTATTTCTGATGTAACGGCAGGGACTAAAATGGAGGCGTTTTCCAGAATAGGGACTAAAAGCGGTAAAAATAAAACTTAGGGACTAAAATGGAGATCGCCTAAAAATGTAGGGACTAAAAGTGGCTTTTTCCCTAAATAAAACTAACTTTTCAATTTCATAAATCAGGTGGCATTTACCTGGTGTTAACTGCGTTGTATAATTCGCTGGAAGTGGCTGCGTTGAAGCCTAAAATACCAAACGTTGAAATCTTTTAAGCTCCTATATTTATACCTTCAAATAATCACAGAGTTGGAGTGGAAATCGTTGTTTTCTTAGAAGTTGAAGAGCGTTTGTATAGGGAAAGAGAGGTTGTAAGTGAGTGAAGGTATGTCTTGGCTGGGTTTCATCTACATGTGGGGAGGAAGAAGAGAGTTTATAAGTGGCTAGGTTTCATCTACACCTGGGAGGAAGAAGAGAGTTTGTGGGTAAAAGTTTAGGCTTTGATTTACTTTTGGGTGGGCCAGGGAGGGTCAGACCTTTTAGGCTTTCATCTACATGTGGTGGGGAGGGTTAGACCTTTCAGCGTTTGATCTACATGAGGGTGGGGAGGGTGAGACTTGAGTCATAAGATTTAGGCTAGGGCTTTTCGTAAATTTGGTTTATACTAATTGTGGTGATATCGAAACTGTACACTAATATTATTCCGTACCAAAATATTTCCTTCTCTTATCCCAACCAAAATGGCCTTCAGTATAGTATTGACAGCTTTGTGAAAGACACCCTAATGCAAGATTGTATTTTTAACCTTTCTTGACATTAATGTTGGGAATATGTATGTAATTCAATGAAGGAATAATAGTAAATAGTTGGATAAAAAATGGCTTAGAGGCACAAACACTTCGCTATCCTCAAACAATATTTCTCCAAACACAAAATATGTTAAAAGCTTACTACAAATTTGTTCCTGGGATACAACTAAGCTAAGAATTCTTCAAGTAGTAATCTTGAGAGAATTCTTGTGAATTTCAATGAAAATGGTGGAAAATAGTTACAAAATGAATATGAGTCAAGTGGGTCATAGCCCTTCAAAAGGCATATTTGGAGAGTTACTTTAATTGATTTTAACGTTCACAAAGCATTATAACATTTTGTCGAACTTGAATTGAAAATGAGTTAAACCCCTTAAACAAACCAATTGATCTTTTGCTCATTAGCTTATACAAATGGTACTCTCTCCATTTTCAATATAATATATAACAACTTATCTTGTATATACCTTTATAAAGAACAATTAACACAAGACGGCCAATCAAATAAGTAATTCCCTGAGGCCCATATATACATTCAAAATGGTTATTGGTTTAATTTCTTACTAATGTATCTGTCATTAAGGCTTGTAGAAGTTGGCTTTTAGTCCATTGTCAGCTAAGGTCCAAGCCGCTGCAATAACTATTAGAATAGTCAAGACAATGCCAAAGCAACCTAACCCCATGTTTATAAACCAAACCAAACCATTTGGTCGAGGTTTCTTCATTGCAATCCACATGAAACATGGATAAGCAAAAGTTAAAGGTAATGTAGCACCTCCAACTAAAGGTGCTAGTCTTCCCAAAAATGGAAAAGTCACAGAAAGAAAGAAAGCCAACCCTCCATAGAAAATTCGAAGGAATATGCGAACCCACCTTGGGCATGGCTGATTTTTCTTGCTTGTGTATCTAACTTCCAAGTTGTCAAAAACAACCATGGCGTAAACTTGGAATGTACATAAACAGTTCACCAATATTGGTAGGTAAATTGTGGACATCATTAACTTCGAGCTATTTGGTCCGTGGATTTGTGAAAATAAAGTCAACAATCCTTTTCCTCCACTATACGGTACCTGTCATTCATAAATACATAGAAAAATGAAAAATAATGAAAAAAGAAAAAGAAAAAAAGAATTTATGAAGCCAAATTTCATTATATCATGGAAAATTAGAAGAGTCAAAATCATGCTTTTCTCTCACATTTTTTGATATAGAGAACATTGATACAAACTTTTTTAAGTATATACAAGTACCCATAAAGTCTTGCATTTTCCCCTTCCCTATTTATGAAAAAACATAATTCTCTGTTTCATCAGAAATTGAAAGAGTCCATTTCAAGGTTCAAATATTTTTTTTAGTCTAATAGTGTTCAAACCTATTTGTAATATCTAATAAGATCCATTTCACAAATAGAAGATATCTTATGATAATAAGATTTTATATATTGTAGATGCGTTTGTTCGATACAATTTTTTTTGGGCAAAATGCAAAAAATATCTCCAAAAGTTCAGTTGGTTACAAACACATTTTTTGTACTATTAATTTAAATTTTTAGTCCCTTGAGATCTTACAAGTATCCAAATTGACCTCTATGTTAAACTTCCATCAGTTTAAAGGACGAATTGTAATCATGTGCCTTGAATGTGACCGCATTTATTAAAAAAAAAATCAATTAAAACAATGACATCTTTAAAAAAAAAATAGAAATTTATTAGAAATAATATAAAACTATTTTTTGTTATAAAAAATTGAATTGTCACTAAGATGAAAACTTCATATCTAATATTATAAGATCGACTGGTAAAGTCTCTAATAGTTGAATAAGAGATTTGGGGTTCAATCCTCACCTACATAAAAAATTTGGTTGGTGTCTTAGTCTGATGATAAAGAACTATTATCAGAAGCAGACGTCATAGGTTAAAACTCTCTTAAAAAAAAAAAAAGGATTATAAGATCAATGCCCAATTTCATGCAACACAGTAGACGATGAATCAACATTAGTACAGAAAAAATACCCTAAATTCATGCCTTTTACACGGAACAAAATCATCAATTTTCAAATTTCTTGCCCTCTATCCAGAACAAACCAAACTATCAATTCGTAAATTCCCAAAATCACTCAAATTTCCACCATAAATTATCAACAATACCTCTGCTTGCAAGTTGCAAAACAATATTAAAAATTTAAAAACCCTTAACCTCAACTTGACATCAAAGAAATTAAAGACCATCGTGGAAGGAACGTTAAGATAAGAAAGGGCAATAAGATCAGGGAATCAGCCTTTAAAAATAGATATGATAGTACTATCAATTTAAATTTTTAGTCCCTTGAGATCTTACAAGTAGCCAAATTGACCTCTATGTTAAACTTCCATCCGTTTGAAGCACGAATTGTAATCATGTGCCTTGTATGTGACTGCATTTATTATATATATATATATATATATATATATATATATATATATATATATAAATCATTGAAAACAATGACATCTTTTAAAAAAAAAAGAATTTTATTAGAAATTATATAAAACTAGTTTTTGGTATAAAAAATTGAATTGTCAATAAGATGAAAACTTCATATCTAATATTATAAGATCAATGCCCAATTTCATGCGACACAGTAGACTTAGAATCAAAATTAGTACAGAAAAAATCCCCTAAATTCATGCTTTTTTCACGGAACAAAATCAACAATTTTCAAATTTCATGCCCTCTATCCAAAACAAACCAGACTATCAATTCGTATATTCACAAAATCACTCAAATTTCTACCATAAATTCTCAACAATACCTCTGCTTGCAAGTTGCAAAACAATATTAAAAATTTAAAAACCCTTAACCTCAACTTGACATCAAAGAAAAGACCATCGTGGAAGGAGCCTTAAGATAAGAAAGGGCAATAAGTGATGAGATTGTTCGAGAAACCAGATATCTATACCTAACAAAAAGTGAGAATTTAAAAAACTATATTCTAAAAGTGCATTCTTAAACCACCATCTCAAATAGGAACTTATTTGATTGATGAAGAAATTATGATGATATAAAATAAGTCTCTTCTTAAGTAAGTATATAACAAATCTCAATAAGTTCAACAAAAGAAGATTTGCTTACCTTGTTTCCATAAGCCCAAAATCCACCTATTGCAAGGGGATATTGGCACATAGCGATTACTATGTATGATATTGTCACCCCTGTGCACATTGACTTATAGGATGTTTGTTTTGGACTTGAAGGCAATGTTCCCTGCAAAATTAAAGACATTTTAACTTAAAATTACATTCAAATCGAGATGACAAATGTATCTATTCTTTTAAAGCATTACTTGGTTTGTTTTTATAATAGTGCATCACTTTTTATTTTTCTAATCAAAATGATAGCATAACCTTAAGTTATTTAGAAGGTAAGCTCTCTTATTTTAGGAGAAATTATCATGTCCATAGGGTGGACTCCCTTTTTTCACTTGAATGGTATATATATACCATCGAACCCCCCCATTGTAAGAGGGAGTAGGTATGTATTGAATGTATGAGATAATTGTTGATACTTAGAGTCAACCTTATGTGAGTGGGGAGATTGTAGAGGAGTTAACCCAATGAACCTAATAATGAAGATATATAGATTATCACATCATTTAAAATTTATCTTCCCCAACCAAAGAATCCTCCTCTTACAAGGGAGTGGCAGTGAGGTACCACCACTGGGGAAGGGCTAGTGATCTTTTATTAGTTTGTATGTAAATGCAAAATATCTGAGACATTTTTGCCAACCTTTAAGATTGAAGTGTTGCGTGAGTATTCAATTTTAAAAATTTGTTGCGTGAGTACATATCCTTATATAGAGTTTCATATTTTAAATTTTTAACATCTATTGAATCTAAAAGGGTCGCGAGTTTAGGCTGGGCTGAGCTTTCTTACATAGTTGGATACTCTCATGTTGTATCCTAAAGTTGGGCAAAGGCACAAACCTTGACTTAATTAGCGCGCAATTGTTGAAGCATATCTTACCCCAAAAGCAAAGAGCTATGGTATAACACACTTTGTTTTACTAAAAATTACAATTTGTCTGACAACATTTTCACATGGACTCACACATAATAAATTATTTTCACATACTAATTACAAATTACCAATTTGACAAGTTAAGAATTTCTATGCGAATAATGTATTCATAAACCTTTGTTTACCCAAAAACCAAAAGAAAAAGTGTAATTCTAAACCTTTTGAAAAGGAAAATGATATTTTTTTATTATTAAATATTGAGAGAGGAAGAGATGGAGTTTGAATCACTAACATGATAACCACCGAATTATCATTGGAACTTGAAAAGGAAAATGCAGAAAGTATGTTAGGGATTCTAACCTGTATCTCGAGGATAACATTATGTCCTTTGAATGCAAGGGCAATGATCCCAAGTGCATTCAACACATCACTGAATTTTTCCATGTTAGATTTCACTTCATCAGATTGACTGTAGGATATGCCTATGGGCCTATCTTTGGTAATTGAGAGAACCCAAATCAAAGTAGAATATAGAACAGCTGTGGTAGCCCCTATTAGAGATACCCATGCTATAGAGTTGAGGTTGGGTAGTTGGGCTATAAGTAATGCTACGCATGTGAACACCAAGTACCACTCTATACCTGTCAATGATTTGGCATGACACATGGTATCACCATCACATATGGTTTTGAATAAGATATCTAGGGTGCCACCTCCGGTGATAATTAAAAGCATACAAGCACCCCCTGAATTGTACATTACAGGGAATAAGGCAAACCGGTTCCCTAGTTTTGGACCTGCATATGGTAACATATTATGACTTTAGATATAATAAAATTGGGAAACAAAATACATGTAATTGATCTTATCTAATTTGTTGAGGATTCATGGGTGACCCCAAAAGTTTGGGACTAAGGATTTGGTATTACATATAATAACACATTATCACCCTCCTATGCATCATGGGTAAGATATTTGTCATTTTACCAAATTTTATTGGATGTTAAATGAGGAATACAATTTCTATTTGCCACACGTCTTTTTATTTAGTAAGTTGGGAGACCTTTGTAATGCACAAATGCAATTGAATGTTAACTTGGGAATACAAATTAAATTTGTCTTGTAGTAAACTGTGAAATATCATTTTTCTATGGGTTTTACTCTCTGTCTCTGTCTCGGTCTCTGTCTCTCTCTATATATATAATCAAGATATTTGTTAAAAATGTTGTATTACTTATTGATATCAAAAATTAACAAGTCGTTTCTAAAAAAAAAATAAAAAATAACAACCCACAAGTTAAAGAATTGAGAAAAAAATGGGGCTTGTACGTTAAAAGTATACATTTCTTTTTAAACAGAAAGATAACTTTTCAACAATTTATTAGCTTTAACACAAAACTTATTGCGGTTGCGTGTGTTTTTCTTCATATTTGCATGCTTATAAGTGCTGAGTGAATGGTGGAGACATAAAGTTATGGGTTCATGACTTCTCAAGTGCAAGTGTAACTTATATATCAATAAAAAAAGCAAGCATGGTTTGACTTATATGTCAATAATTGACACCCACTTTCCTTAGCCGACAAAATTTTTTCATATAAATTAGAATGATACATTTTTTTTTTTTTTCTCAATAAAATAAAACTACTCTTAATTAATTAATTAATTAAATAACCCTGTTAGGTGGCACTTTCATCACCATCACCATAACAATTTACTTTATATGGAGGACCAAAACATGAGCAGAGATAATAATTTTTCACTGTTTTTACATTTGCAATGCGAAAACTTTTAAAAAGCAACAGATTACTTTTGTGCTCAATACTTCAATCATATACATAATTGTATAAATTTTATTTCAAATAATTTAATTTAATCATCAAATATCTATTTAATTTCTCTTTTAGGATGAATCATTTAAAAAACAAGTGGTTGAAAATGGCATGTGCCCTTTAATCAAGTGCAAAACATTAAATAAGGAGAGAGAACAAAGTGTCAAGTTATAACATTTAATGATGGTCATTCCACAAGTATAAGTGTTTGTGGAGTGTGGGGGGGGTAAGGGTCGGGGTTCAAGTCTCTAAGAGGGAGCTTCACACACATATACACTTAGATTAGGCTAAATTAGAATTCTATCTTGTAAAATAATAATAATAATAATAATAATAATAATAATAATAAAATAATAGTTAGATCTCTTAAAAATCTACGGTGTAAAAAACGTGAAACTTTACAAAAGTTACACTAGACACCGTAGATTTTTAAGAGATCTAACGGTTGAAAAAAACAACATTAAATGTTATTACCTTTTACCTTATTAATAGTATTACCTAATTAATACTAACATTCTCTCTCCTTTTCTATTATTGCTTATAAAATATCAATTTAATTTAGAATAATACTATACATACATTGCAAATCATTGCATACTTTAATTTAAGAAACAAAGGACAAGATAAGCCCACGCTCAGATTCCTTAGCCGACAAAATTTTTTCATATAAATTAGAATAATACTTTTTTTTTTTTTTGCTCAATAAAATAAAACTACTCTTAATTAATTAATTAAATAACCCTGTTAGGTGGCACTTTCATCACCATTACCATAACAATTTACTTTATATGGAGGACCAAAGCATGAGGAGAGATAATAATTTTTCACTGTTTTTATATTTGCAATGCGAAAACTTTTAAAAAGCAACAAATTATTTTGTGTTCAATACTTCAATCATATACATAATTGTATAAATTTTGTTTCAAATAATTTAATTTCATCATCAAATATCTATTTAATTTCTCTTTTAAGATGAATCATTTAAAAAACAAGTTGTTGAAAATGGCATGTGCCCTTTAATCAAGTGAAAAACATTAAATAACAAGAGAGAAAAAGGTGTCAAGTTATAACCTTTAATGATGTTTTTTTTAACCGTTAGATCTCTTAAAAATCTACGATGTAAAAAATGTGTAACTTTACAAGAGTTACACCTGGAACTCATATATATATATATATATATGTTTAGAAAATAAAATTATTATCTAATAAAATACTAAATAAATTTTATCTTGTGCTTTTAGAATATTCATTAACAAAAAGTATTATAATAATAATAACAATAACAACAACAACAACAACTACTAGCCTCATAACATGCACTATGCACGTGCGATGAAGTTCTTTTTTTTATTATTTTGAGTTTAATGTGATTTTTTTAATTTAAATTTATCTTTTATTAGTGAGGTTACATAGGAATGAATTTAAAAAAAACTAAAATTTAGGATTTGAGAATAAGTAAACGGCTAGGTTTAGTGTGTGCTAGTTTTTAGGGAAAAAAATGTATTAAACATGTATGAGATATATTTAAATAGAAAGTGTGTTAATTTTTAGTAAAAAAAGTTTATGGGTTAGGTTTTTTTTTTTTTTTTGAATTACAATTTTAACCCTATTTTTTATTTTATAAGAATTACGATTATCTAATTAGATTAGGGGTATTTTTGACATTTTTTAAAGTCATAACTAACTTTCTGAATCCTCTTAATATATAAAGATAATAATAATAAAAAGTTTATACACAAACTGGTTTACATGAAATTTCCTCCAACCCACTTCGTGGCTGTTAAACAAAATATTTACGTGTACTATTAGTCACATAACATTTTTAATAAGTCATGTGACTTGCTTAAATAATAGACGCGTATAGACTTATAAATCACCAGGTTGTGAGTTGATGAAAAATTCCCCCAAACTAATTTGGAGGAAAACCTTGTCCATAATAATAACAGGGGGTTTCGCACTAACCAAAAGAAGTTATTGCAAGTTGCATGTATCTGCTGTAGCGAATTCCAGGGATTGCTTCATGTAGTCGAACAAGAATAAATATGGTATAGAGTTGCCACGCAAATGCTAGTGACAAACATATGATACCCCATGTCCTACAACCAATGAAATAATTACAATAAGATATTAATTGGACATAAAAAATTTCATAACTATTGAAGTGACAAAAAGTTATTACTAGTGGGTAAAAATAATGATATCTATGATATGCCCAATAACTGGGAATGAGTAAAAGTTTCTCTACTTAATTATTGTGTTTATATCATTACTCAAACTCATGAAGTTAAATCGAATGATAGGACTTTTCTTCAGACTGCTACATTTGGAACTTATTGAAAGCAACAATAGGATGGTTTCTTTGTAGCCAAAGAAAGAGAGCAACCCTATTAGCAATAGCATGGACCACAGCTAATTAAATAGAAGTTATAGTTTTAAAGAATGAATTTGGTTCAACAAATGGGGAAAAATGCCCAAACACCCCTTGAACTTTGAGGGAGTGGCCAAGACACCCCCTTAACTTTTATTTTAGCCAATTTGCACCTTAAACTTCACACAACTGTCAAATAGAGTCATTAGTTTACTGTTTAAACTCACGTTAGTTAATCACGTGATGCATGTGTAATGAAAACTTACCTAAGAAACCAGGTTCAAGCATTCGCCGAAAGGGAGAGAGAGGATCTCTCAACTGAGCGGCGGCAGCACTGTAGTTTGATTTCTTGTCACCAATCTAGGCTTTGGAGTCATTGATTGCTTAGTTTGTTTGATAATCACTGCTAGTTGAACCCATCGATTGCTCAGTCCGTTTGATACGTTTTTTTTTTTTTTTCTCAGCAAACAAACAGCCTTTAATCTCTTATTGCTTTTATTTTCTCAACCAACAAACACCTTAACAAGCTTTCTCACAAGATCTCCAAACCCATCATAAAAAATAAAAATAAAAACTCCTTTTGATCACAATCACACTCAAACCCTAAATCAAAACCTTAATCCCAATCCCCCACAATCACAACCACAGATTCAACAACAACAAACACAGCGGCAACAACAACAACAGCAATAGCAATAGCAACATCAACCGCAGACTCACCCACACACGAACGCTTCTCAACTTCATCGCCTATTCATGTGCCTAAGCCTCCAAGCTCTCACCTCCACCCCTGGAACAACGTAGCAATTGGCCCCTCCTTTGCTAAACAATTCCATTTCTTTGGTCCCCTTTCGTACCAATAACGGAGGCAAAATATTGAACTCTGGTGATGTCACCACTCAGTTGAGAGATCCTTTCTCCCCTCTGGTGAAAGCCTGAACCTCTGAACTTGGTTTTTCTCTCTCTTTTGCCCAATAAATTAGGTGAGTTTTCATTACACGTGCGTGTCACGTGATTAACTAACGTGAGTTTAAACAATAAACTAATAGATGGCCCTATTTGACAGTTGTGTGAAGATTAAGGAGCAAACTGGTTAAAATAAAAGTTGAGGGGTGTCTTGGTCACTACCTCAAAGTTCAAGGGGTGTTTGAGAATTTTTTCCCCCAACAAATGCAAATAAGAACAACAAACTTTAAAGTTTTCTGTTACTTGGTATGGATTCCATAAGATTTTCCGAAAGTAAAACCGCTATTGGATGTGAACTTGTGTGTCCATGATTTAACATCTTTGGAAGAGGTGTTACTGTTAATTCAACGAGAGAAAAGAGACAAAGAGAGGGGACAAAATTTCATGTTCCTGAAATAATTATTAAATAGTTTGGAATTGATGTTCTTTCTTCTCATATAAGGACAAACATTAGATTCAATCACATAATTATTATTAAAAAGATAGTATTATTTATGTTCAATTGATCAAATACTATCGCATAATTGATCGAATACAATTATTAGCCGCAAAAAAATGATCAAATACAATCACATAATTGATTTTAATTCAAATTATGGTAGGCCATTTTTACCAAATATTTGGGAGAGATAAATTCCCAAACAATTCAGATAATATTATATTCTATTAATTAAATTCACAAGGAAACCATTTAGGGAAAAGTTAATGAATGCCCTAAAGGTATTGGTTTAGGAATTATTTTTGAAATATTTTATGAGAAAATGATAAAGTAATTAGTTTTTTTTTTTTTTTTTTATATTTTCCATGAAAGTGGTGTCAAAACTTTTTAAAAATAATTTATTAACAATTACACTAAGAGCATTCGTTAACATAACCCAAAAAACTTATTATTATTCTCGATTGAAGGAAGTGACATTACTCTACAATAAGTTTGCAAGATCTTGTTGATAAATTGTTTATAAATGTGAGCAATATATGTTGCTAATGAACTTCACTTTATGTTATATTACACAAACAAGTGAAACTTTAGGGTATGTTTGGTAACTGTTTTTTCCCCTTGTTTTCTGTTTTCAAAAACAATTTTCTATTTTTGAGACTAAAAAACTTGTTTGGCAACTCAAAACGGGCAGAAAACAAAAACTGTTTTCAAAACTCAATTTGTGAAGGAAACTGAAAACATGCAAAAGGCTGTTTTCAGTTTCTAATTTTCAAAAGTCAATGAAATCACACATTTAATTTAATGAATCTATCTCATTTAATGAGTTAACATTAAAGTTCAAATCCTAATAACAACATATTTTAGTATTTTCTATTTTTTTCTTAAAAAACTATCTTTTTTAATTTCAACTAACCAAACATGTTTTTGATTTCAAAAATACAAGAAAATTGTTTTTTCTTTATATTCTCAAAAACAAGTTTTTGAAAATAGAAAACAAAAACTGTTACCAAACATAACCTTAGTTTTTTAAGCTTCTTCCCAAACATATTGTCATATTTTTAAAAATTGAATTGAACCAACAAGTCCAATTGGGAACCGGGCAACAATCTAGTTTGATAAAACTCCCAAAACTAGTAAAAACTGAAAACCAAGAGCGAAATTGGTTTTTTGATTGTGTCAATTTTTAAAATTATGCATATTATTGCTATCATACTAGCTTGTAACCCATGAATATGCATAAATGCATCTAAAAATAAACACATTTTTTTTTATTAGAAAAATATACATAATTAATCAAATTATTAGACAAAATGACAAATTTATTTTATGACTTGAATAGATGAAATTCAATAACTAAAAGTACATACAATATATCAAACATCATATATCATGAAGTGTAGGGGCGGAGCTAGAAATTTTGGTTTGGGGGGGCTGAGGTTAAACTATCTAGTAGTGAGTCACAATTCAAGAAAAACTCAAAATGCTACATATATGTTTTTGTGCATTAGTTTAATCAATGTAATTCTTATTAGCACTTAAAAAAACTAAATGACCAATTAAGTACCTTAAGTTCATTTTCCCTTCTAAGTTTCTCTTAGTCCTTTTAACAACCATAAGTTCAAACCATTCAATAAATTAAATATAAATATAACGATTACATTTACAAGAAAATATAAAATTTTTAGAATAAAAAATAACAGAATCCTTATAAGCCAATATGAAATTATATATAAAGATACAAGATGACTTTGTATTTTGAATAAAGCTTATCAATTGGTTTAATTAAAAAAAGAAAAAAGAAAAAGAAAAAGAAGGAGAAGAATACTCTAGTACTTCTCAAGATCTTAAAGTCATTTTTGCTAGTTTCAAATAAGCTCAGCATTTTTTTTTGAGACAAAATTATAAATTTTATACAAAGAAAAGAAAGAATACAAAGCCAAAAGAATGGCCACAACAAAATAGAGAGCAACATTTACTAGCAAGTAGCAACAAATACGGACAACAATCTCAACTTATAACATAGAACAATATAATAACAATAAAGAGCAATATTAGCTCACACCAGATCAGAAAAATATATAAAGCTTGAGAATTGAAAAAGTAAAACTTCTAATCAAGCCAATGGTTTGAAATATGAAGGAGTTTCAACAGTAAAGACTAATAATAAATGAGGGAAAATATTAAAAGATAAAAAACAAGTTTGCAAGGAACACTAGACGTAGACAAATGGGGGGGCCAAATAATTTTTCATGTGGGGGCAATTCTTAGAAAAATGGTTCAAGTATGCAATTTTACCTACTCTAATTTTTTTTTTTTTTTTAACTTTTGGGGGGCCATCATCAACGTAGCTCCACCCCTGATGAAGTGTGATTCTCTTTCAACCATGGATTGACAACTCATACACGCACATTCATGACTGAGTCTGTTAGAGCTTGACTCAGTCATCAAACTCACAGTACTGTATGTCGCTCATTTCACAACTCATCCTCTTCTCTTGGAGAACAATATAACTTTATTAATTAGTTGAGCAACATTAACTACAAATCAATAAATCATTGGAAAAAGATAGCTTACCATCCAAGTGAGGCAAATGCAATAGGAAGCGAAAGAGCTTGCCATCCAAGTCCTGAGCAAATTAAATGAAACGTTGCGAAATAGGTGTTGCCATTCCTGGACTCAGTGATGGGAAGCCAAGCTTCCTGTGGATTGTGCTGGTAACCTTGCAAGCTTGTAGATGAAGTAATATCTTTTGAGGGATCACCATCTATAATGGTTATCGTTTGCATTGCCTCTGCTTCAGTATTGGTATCTGAAGGTGAAGTTGCGAGCGGAATGACTTGACTACTTTTTAATTCTACCACTTCTCCCATGGCTACCTTCCTCTGCTCTGAGTTCAAAAGCTATATTGAAAATATTAGGAGAATGAGCACTGTTGCATATATTAAGCTAGCGATTGCTGGTATATATATAATGATTAATGGCTACTGGTTCTCGTGGAGAACTTGTACACTCTTACATTCTGCCTGTGTTAAATAAATCTATTGTTTAGTGTTAGGATATAAATATTAATTGATATCTGAAACCCATATAATTGTACTTTAATAATTGAGATTGACGGTTGAAAGAGAGTTTGCTTTCAAATTTGCAACCCTGGAATCAGAATTTTTTAAGTAGTGTCACGTACACAACTAGTGGTGGAAAATTTTTGTAGGGTGGCCAAGCTAAACATACAAAATTCTTGAAGTAAAAAAATAAAAATAAAAAAGACCCAAACAAGTACTTTTTGTCATAAATTAAAAACTTTTTGAGTCATTCATAAATTAAAATTTTATTAAAGTTTTTATTATTTATTTATTTATAATTTTGTGTTTGGATACTGTTTATTTTGCTGAAACTGAAAATTTATTGCTGAAAGTACTATAAATAAATGTAAAAGTTAGTTGAAATAGTACAGTGAGGTCATGAATAGTGCCAAAAAGTGCAGTAAGACCCATAAATAGTAGCAAATGGAGTTTGCTATTTAGCTTATTTTTGCTACTATTCAGCTTATTTTTGCTATTATTCATAGGCCCCACTGTACGTTTTGGTACTATTCATGGGTCTCACGATATTATTTCAACTAATTTTTACCTTTATCTACAGTAATTTCAACAAAAAGTTTTCAATCTCAGCAAAATAAACGGATCTCAAATAGACTCTTAGTCACACATATATAGAGTAAGAAAGTTTTAGCTTAATCTATTTTGGTGCGTAAACTAGAAACCAATTATTACTCCACTCAGTCATAAGTCTTGCTCGTATCAAGTTTCAATGCAATGTATCTGTTTTTTCTTTTCTTTTTTGTTTTATGTGATGCATTGTTTTAAAACTACCAAGATGTAATGAGTCTTATTATTAGTCGATATTCAATTTTTTTTTATGAGGGTTTTGTCTTTGGGTTAGCATGATGTAGTATCATTTATTTTTTATAGTATGGGGCCAGGAAAGGTATGAGTCACAGAAAAGTGTGTTCAAGATTGCATTTGCATCTGTGACGCATACCTTTGCGTACAAGGTCGGGGGATTTGATTGTGTTCTTTTTTTCTTGCTTCTATAGCTCATGGTATATTGCTTTTTAATGATTATAATTTATACAATATTTAAGTCATCACTAGGTTAAGATATCCTAGGATTAAAACACATTTAATCTATCAAAAAATAAAATTAATTATGGGAGTAACAGAGAATCGTGTATATATATATACACACATATTAATTTAATTGTTATAAATTAAAATATGTGTATTTTAAATTCTATTTATATAAATTATGGTAATATAAAAACCGTACAATATTAATTCGTACTGAAATATTTCGTTCTCTTATCCAAACTGAAATTGCCTCTGATATGGTATTGACAACTTTGTACAAGACTCTTTAATGCAAGATTGTATTTCCAACCTTTCTTGATGTTAATGTTGGGAATATGTATATAATACAATACAAGAATAACATTAAATAGTTGGATAAAAAAGGGTTTAGAGGTGCTAACACTTCGCTTATTGCAAATATGTTCCCAGGATACAACTAAGCCAAGTATTCTTCAAGTAGTAATCTTGAGAGAGTTCTTGTGAATTTCAATAAAAATTGTGAAAAGTAGTTACAAAATGAACACGAATCAATAAGTGGGTCAAAAGGCACATTTAGAGAGTTACTTTAATTGATTTTAACGTTTAGAAAACATTATAACAATTTGTCGAACTTGAATTAAAAAGAAGTTAAACCCCTTAAAAAAACCAATTGACCTTTTGCTCATCATCTTATACAAATGGTATCCTCTCCATTTTCCATATATTATATTACAACTTACCTTTTTCTCAAAAAAAAAAAAAAAAAAAAAAAAATACAACTTTCCTTGTATATACCTATATAAAGAACAATTAACATAAACTGATTGGTAACTTGGTCTGATGATAAAAAGCTATTATCATCAGGAGCGGATGCCATAGATTGAAATTATCTCAAAAAAAACACAAGACAGCCAATCAAATAAGTAATTCCCTAAGGCCCATATATACATCCCAAATGGTTATAGGTTTAATTTCTTACTAATGTATCTGTCATTAAGGCTTGTAAAAGTTGGCTTTTAGGCCTTTATCAGCTAAGGTCCAGGCCGCTGCAATAACTATTAGAATAGTCAAGACAATACCAAAGCAACCTAAACCCATGTTTATAAACCAAACCAAACCATTTGGTCGAGGTTTCTTCATTGCAATCCACATGAAACATGGATAAGCAAAAGTTAAAGGTAATGTAGCACCTCCAACTAAAGGTGCTAGGCTTCCCAAAAATGGGAAAGTCACAGAAAGAAAGAAAGCCAAGCCTCCATAGAAAATGCGAAGGCATGTGCGAAACCATCTTGGGCATGGCCGATTTTTCTTGCTTGTGTATCTAACTTCCAAGTTGTCAAAAACAACCATGGCGTAAACTTGGAATGTACATAAACAATTCGCCAATACTAGTAGGTAAATTGAAGTTATAATTAACTTCGAGGTGTTTGGTCCGTGGATTTGTGAAAATGCAGTCAACAATCCTTGTCCTCCACTATACGGTACCTGTCATTCATAAATAAATAAGAAAAAAATAATTAAAAAAAAAAAGTCTTACAAGTATCCAAATTAACACATTCTTTGCACTACCAATTTAAATCTTTAGTCCCTTAAGATCTTAGAGGTATCCAAATTTACCTCTATGTTAAACTTTCATATATCTGAGGAATGAATTGTAATCACGTGTTTTGTATGTGACCACGTTTATTATTAAAAAAATTATTTTAAAGTAAAAGTGATACAAAATTAACGTCCAATTTCACTAAATTCAAGCATTTTAGTCGGAACAAAATCATCTATCTCTAATTTCCAAACTATCAATTCGTAAGTTCACGATACATTTACAATTGACCTAATCCTCAGCGGTGTTTTTGCATTTTGACTTTTTTTTTTTAAATGGATTGTTTGAGGAACAATACGTCTATACCTAAAAAGAGGTGAGATTTTTTTAATTTCCCTTTTTTAAAAAATTTATATTCTAAAAGTGCATTTTTAAACCAGTCCCAAACACGAACTTGTTTGATTGATGAAAAAATCATGATGATTTAAATAAATCTCTTTCTTAGGAAAGTATATAACAAATCTCAATAAGTTCAAAAAAAAAAAAAAAAAGATTTGCTTACCTTGTTTCCATAAGCCCAAAATCCAGCTATTGCAAGGGGATATTGGCACATAGCAATTACTATGTATGATATTGTCACCCCTGTGCACATTGACTTATAGGATGTTTGTTTTGGACTTGAAGGCAATGTTCCCTGCAAAATTAAAGACATGTTAACTTAAAATTACATTCAAATCGAGATGACAAATGTATATATTTATTCTTTTAAAGCATAGTTTGGTTTGTTTTTATAATAGTGCATCACTATTATATGAGGCAAACTCCTCCCTCCTTTCACTTAAATGGTAGATCTCTAGTGAGAGGGTGTGTGTGTGTCTATATATATATTTCTCATAAAGTATAAGTTCAAAGATTACGATTGTATTGAATGTATGAGATAATTGTTAATACTTAGGGCCAATAAATCTTATGTGAGAGGGGAGATTGTAGAGGAGTTAACCCAATGAACCTAATAATGAAGATATACAAATTGTCACATCATTTAAAATTTATCTTCCCTAACCAAAGAATCCTCCTCTCGCAAGGGAGTGGTAGTGAGTCCACCATTGGGGAAGGGCTGGTGATCTTTTATTAGTTTCTCTGTGAAATGCAAAATCTCTTAGCCATCTTTTCCAAGCTTTAAGATTGAAGTGTTGCGTGAGTACTCAATTGAAAAAAAAAAAAAAAAAATGTTGCGTGAGTACATATCCTTATATAGAGTTTCATATTTTAGGATTTTGACATGTCCAAGTTCTATTGAATCTAAAAGGGTCATGAGTTTAGGCTGGGCTGAGCTTTCTTACATAGTTGGATACTCTCATGTTGGATCCTAAAGTTGGGTGAAGGCACAAACCTTGACTTAATTAGCTCGCAACTGTTGAAGCGTATCTTACTCCAAAAGCAAAGAGTTACGGTATAGCAAACTTTTCACTAAAAATTATAATTTTTCTGACATCATATTCACATGGACTCGTGCATAAAAAATTATTTTCACACACTAATTACAAATGACCAATTTGATAGGTTATGAAATTCTATGCGAATAATTTATTCGTAAACCACTGTTTACCCTAAAAGCAAAAAAGAAAGTGTAATTCTAAACTTTTTGAAAAGGAAAAGGATTTTTTTTTTATTAGGTAAATATTGAGAGAGGAAGAGGTGGAGTTCAAATCACTAACATGAACAACATTAAACTATCATTGGAACCTGAAAAGAAAAAAGTAGAAAGGATGTTAGAGATTCTAACCTGTATCTCGAGGATAACATTATGTCCTTTGAATGCGAGGGCAATGATCCCAAGCGCATTCAACACATCGCTAAATTTTTCTGTGTTAGATTTCAATTTGTCAGATTGACCATAGGATATGCCTATTGGCCTATCTTTGATAATTGAGAGAGCCCAAATCAAAGTAGAATATAGAACGACTGTGATGGCTCCAATTAAAGACACCCAAGCTACAGAGTTCAAGTTTGGTAGTTGGGCTATAAGTATTGCAAAGCATGTGAACACCAAGAACCACTCTGTATTTGTCAATGATTTAGCATGACACATGGCATCACGATCACATAGGGTTTTGAATATGAGGTCCAAAGTCCTACCTCCAGTAATAATTAGAATGATACACGTACCCCCTGAATTGTATAATACAGGGAATAGGGCAAGCAACTTCCCTAGTTTTGGACCTGCATAAAGTAATAAATTATTACTTAAGATAGTATAGAATTGAGGAAGATAAAACATGTCATTGATCTTAACTAATTTATTGAGTATCCATAGCCGATCCAAAAATTTGGGACTAAGACATTGGTGTTGTATATAATAATACATTACAACCCTCCTATGCATTATGGGTAAGACCATTGTCATTTGGCCTAATTTTATTGAATGTTAATTGGGGAACACAGTTTGTATTAGTCCCACTTCTTGTTAAATTTAGTTAGTTGTGAGAACTTTGCAACACATTATTAGAACAAATGCAATTGAATGTTAACTAGGGAAATGAGAATACAATTTAAATTTGTCTCCCGTGTTGTTAAAGTAGTAAATTGTGAAATATCAAATATAGATTTTACTTTTTATATATATATATAATGTTATTTTAAAAGAAACTACTTTCATTATGTACTAGTCATTATATGTAATCAAGATAATTATTAAAAAAATGTATTTTTTATTGAGATAAAAATAATAACACCCCACAAGTTAAAGGATCATGAAAAAAATAGCCTTGTACGTTATAATAATAATAAATATTCAATTATGAATTATAATGTATAATACTTTTCAAAAGGAAAAATATACTTATCAACAATTTATTGGCTTTTACACAAAATATATTGTGGTTGGGTGTATTTTTCTTGATATTTGCATGCTAATGAACTCTAATTGAACAATTGGCACCTACTCCCCTTAAAAGTATTTAGTGGAGGGTGAAAACATGAAATTATTAGATCAGGACTTATTGAGTGCATGTGTAACTTTAAAAAAATTATAAAAAAAAAAAAATCTATTAAAATTTGACTTTTAAAAAAGAAAAGTTTAGAAAATAAAATATTAAATATATTTTATCTTGTGCTTTTAGAATATTTATAAACAAAAAGTAAAATAATAATAATAATAACAACAACAACAACGACAAAAAGGGTTTTGTACTAACCAAAAGAAACTATTGCAAGGTGCATGTATCTGCTGTAGCGAATTCCAGGAACTGATTCATGGAGTTGAACGAGAATAAATATGGTATGGAGCTGCCACGCAAATGCTAGTGACAAACATATTATACCCCATGCCCTGCAACCAATGAAATTACAATAAGATTAAGAGCACAAATTTTTTTTTTCACAATTGTTAAAGTGACAAATTGTTATTGGTAGGTAGGTAAAATAGTAATGTTAGTGATAGACCCAATTGAGAATGAGTAAATCTTGCCAACACAATTATTGTGAAAAAAGTTTTAAAATTTCCTCAAACTTATGAATTTAAATCATATGATAGGACTTAAAGTTATATGTTTTCTTCAAATTTCCTTAAAATAATTATTATATGATAATAATTATTATATCTTGTTTGTCCTTAAAATTTCCTCAAACATATCATATGATAGGAATATGATATGTTTTCCTCAAACTTATCAACAAACTTTAAAATTATATGTTTCTCTGTATGAATTTAAATGTCAATTTGTGTATCCAGAATTTAACATTTTTAGACAAGGTGTTATTGATAATTCAATGAGAGAAGAGAAAAACAGAAGAGAGAATATATAATGATACTGAAATAATTATTAGTATCTAAAAACAAAGTTCTTTATTATTCTCATATAAGGACAAACAAGATTCTTAGATGTTGTACTTTAAATTATTTAATTAAATTTAAATATATAATTTTTATTAAATATGAATTTAATTAAGAAAATTAAAATTTACTCTTTAGATTATATTACTGAGGCATAAAACTCTTATTTTTACAAAATAATTTGAAAAAGATTATTATATATATACCATGTTACTCCCAATCTTTTGGGAAAGTTAATTTTCAAACTCTTCGAAAAATATTAGATTTTATTAATATTAATTAAACTCACATGGGAAATGGGAAAGACTTATTATATATATTCACGTGGAAGGTAGTGACGTTACTATATTGAAAAAGTTTCCAGGATTCTGTTCTCATATATAATTCTGAAGTCATTGTTAATAATATTCTAAAAAAAAAAAAAAAAGTCATTGTTAATAAAATTTACCAAAAAAAAAGGAAGTCATTGTTGAAAAATGTGAACAATATATATATATTTCTTGCCCTAATAGTACTATAAATGAACATAAAAATTATATAAACCCGCCGACGTTAATTAATAAGGTCCGCAGATTCCGACACGGAGTCAACAGGGAAATAACATGGAACACGCAGTTCCTTTGAAGGAAGAAAAATGAGTATCACGTGAAAGTGTCTCAGAAGTCAGATCTTTAGAAAAGTGAGCAAAGAGCAATGTATATTTTTTTTTTTGGGTGATAAATGGGGGGGAAAAAACTATAAAATCTTGTACCATGGATGTATGGTTGTAATATTTTATGATAATTTTAGCTTAATAACTTACGCTATACTTTCTTTAAATGATAAAATATATAGTTTATTTATTAACACAATTATAATAAATTTTTATTAGTAATTAATATAGTAATTATCAAATTTCAAAGTTGGACAAATAGTAAAAGAATTCTAAGAAAAAGGAAAAATAAATAGTAAAAGAAAGGGAAAAAAAATCATAATTTGATAAACTTTTTTGTGTATTGCTTAATTATCGATTAGTCGCACATATAAGCTTCCTCCCAAATATAATGTCATATTTTGAGCATAAGCTTGCCTTTACATCAAGTCTAAAAGGTTGAGGTTGATTGATTGTTTAATAAATAAATAATAAAGAAGTTTTTTTTTTTTTTTTCCCAAGCTATATGGTCATACTTTGAGCATAAGCTTGCCCTTACATCAAATCTAAAAGGTTAAGCTTGACTGATTGTTTAATAAAATAAATAATAAAGAATTTTTTTTTCCCAAGTAGTTGAGCCAACCTAGCTATTTATCAGATCAGTTATTTATTTATTTTTTTTGGTGCATAACAGATCAATTTTCAACCTTCGGGTACTCAAACATTCCATTTCTTCCTATACTGAGAGTCTGAGACTATAAATTCTCCTAAAAGGGATCATTTGGATTTTAAATTGAAAAACAAATGACAATTTTATTTTATAACTTGAATAGTTTAAATTCAGTAACTAAAAGTAGATACAAATAACATCATATATCAATGAAATGTAATTGTTTTTCAAGTTTGAATAGACAAATTGACCAAACCATATAAGGGTAAAATGCAATTAACAAATCTCTATCGCACACATGGAAAGAAAATGACCTTAAACTTTCCAGGTCTACACGTCTTTAGGAGCTTGATTTTAGTTAGTCATGAAATTCTCATTTCATAACCCATCCTATTCTCTTTGGATTTATGAACAATTAATGACTTTATTAGTTAAGCAAAATTGAACTTAATCATGACAACTTAAATCATTGCAAAAGATAGCTTACCATCCAAGTGTGGCGAATGCAACAGGAAGCAAAAGAGATGGCAATCCAATTCCTGAACAGAGTAAATGAAACGCTGCAAAACAGGTGTTGCCATTCCTGGACTCAGTGATGGGAAGCCAAGCTTCCTGTGGATTGTGCTGATAACCTTGCGAACTTGCAGATGTAGTAACATCATTTGAGGGATCACTATCTATATTGATTATCATTTGCATTAGCTCTCCCAGGGTATTGGTCTTGGAAGGTGAAGCTAGGACAGGCATAACTTTTCTATAATTTGGTTCCACCGTTTCTGCCATGGCTACCCTCCTCTGCTCTAGTTCAAAAGCTATGTTGAAAATATTAGGTGTGGGTTTTGCAAATATAAAGCTGATGGTTGGTGGTATATATATAATGACTACGGGTATTGGTAGACCTCCTGCACAGAGTACGGTGGTACATTCTGCCTTTCATAAATAAATCTCTTCTTTATTTTTAGGAAATAATCATGGATCGATAGTAAAAGCCTGTAAAATTTTTATTTATTTTTTAATAAATAAGGTTCACAGATTCGAACTCCGGAGTCAACAGGGAAATATCATGGAACACGCACTTCCTTGTTCTTTATTTAAAGGGAGACCTGTTTGATTCTTTCTTTAATTGATTTACACTACGCATGCGCTGAGGAAGAAAAATTAGATCAAGTGAAAGTGTCTCAGATCTTAAGTAAAATTGACTAATCGTTATAAGGTGATTTATATTGTTGCTACTTTTTTTGAAAAAGTAAAAAGGAAAATCATTCTTTCACATTTAGTATGAAAAGGACCTTTGGGTGTACTCTTTAGTGGTCCCTGTGCTTTCATTTCTTTCCATTTTTGTTTGGGTGTACATGCAAGCCTTCTAGAAGTGTTTGGCTACCCTCCTCTTCTTCTCTTTGGCTCAAAAGCTATATGGGATTATGATATATAGAGCTGACTATATATATTAAAATATCAGTAGTGGGTGTTGCGAATATAACATAAGTGGTTGGTTGTGTATATAATGACAACTGCCTACTGGTCATGATCTCTACAGATATAAATGCTGCAAATAGCTCATATTCTTTTTTTCATATTCTTTTGCCACAATTTAATGATATATTCCATGATAAGCGTTTATTTGACATCAACTTATAAGCTCAGTTTTTATTTTTATTTTTAGTTTTTATATACAACTTTTTAAAACTCTTTTTCATATATAGTAATGGTTAGTTGCCTCCAACTTAAAAAAAAAAAAAAAAAAAAAAAAAAATCCTTATTAGTTGGTAGTCGCCCTCTATAGAAGGTCCCAGGCGGCCACACTAGTAAGACTGCATGAAGGGTATATGACTTAGTTTACACATCAAGAGTGATATCATCATAGTGATACAAATGTGTGACGTCACTGTATTTTTAGTTGTTTACGTTCTTTTCCGCGTACGAAGGAAGATTATTCTCCCCTTTAAGAAAGACCATACAAATTCATTAAAAAGAGAGAGAGACCACAGAAGATTCGTGGCCAGAATTATCATAATTGACTTCGTATGCTAATTTGTCTTTGTTCTTTCTCTTTCCATTTATATGAGTGGAGTGTGAATATGTGTGAATCCAGTTGTGAGTATGCTTCAATCCACTAATATATATATATATATATCCAAGTTGTGAGTATGTGTGTCCAAGTTATCCAATATTCAAATTCAGCGAATAAAAAAAAAAATAGAAGAAAAAAAAAAAGATTAGTAGAGGGAATTAAAAAAAGACATATCAATTAATAGAGTAATAGAGAATCGTGTATATATATATATATTAATTGAGTAACAGAGAATCGTGTATATATATATATATATTATAATTCAATTGTTATGAATCAAAATATATGTATTTTAAATTCATGAAATGAAATGTAAGAAATTATAGTGGCATAACAACCAGCATAGTAGTTTATCAAAAAAAAAAAACAACCAGCATAGTATTTTGGGATTCAACAACAAATTAATAAACAAACTATTTATGAGAAACATGAAATAAAGAAAATAAGCATACCTTTTTGAAATGAATTGTAATAAATTATAGCATGGCATAACTTTTGATGCTTAAGGAGACGGATATATATATAAAAGAACAGATTTTACAACATGCAAAGCAAACAATAAATAAAACTAACTTTTCAATTTCATAAATCAGGTGGCATTTATCTAGTGTTAACTGCATCGTATAATTGGCTGGAAGTGGCTGCATTGAAGCCCAAAATACCAAACGCTGAAATCTTTTAAGCTCCTACATTTATATCTTCGAATAATCATTGAGTTGGAGAGGAAATCATTGTTTTCTTAGAAGTGGAAGAGTGTTTGTGAATGGAAAGAGAGGTTGTAAGTGAGTGAAGGTCTTGGATGGGTTTCATCTACACGTGGGGAGGAAGAAGAGAGTTTATAAGTGGCTAGGTTTCATCTACATGTGAGGAGGAAGAAGAGAGTTTATAAGTGGCTAGGTTTCATCTACACATGGGAGGAAGAAGAGAGTTTGTGGGTAAAAGTTTAGGCTTTGATTTACTTTTGGGTGGGGAGGGTCAGACCTTTTAGGCTTTCATCTACATGTGGTGGGCAGGGTTAGACCTTTTAGCCTTTGATCTACATGTGGGTGGGAAGGGTGAGACTTGAGTCATAAGATTTAGGCTAGGGCTTTTCGTATATTTGGTCTATACTGATTGTGGTGATATCAAAACTGTACACTAATATTAATCTGTACCAAAATATTTCCTTCTCTTATCCTGGCCGAAATGGCCTCCATATTGTATTGACAACTTTGTGCAAGACACCCTAATGCATGGTTTTATTTTTAACCTTTCTTGACATTAATGTTGGGAATATGTATGTAATTCAATGAAGGAATAACCGTAAATAGTTGGATAAAAAATGGCTTAGAAGCACAAACACTTCGCTATCCTCAAACAATATTTGTCCAAACACAAAATATGTTAAAAGCTTACTGCAAATTTGTTCCCGGGATACAACAAAGCTAAGAATTCTTCAAGTAGTAATCTTGATAGAATTCTTGTGAATTTCAATGAAAATGGTGGAAAGTAGTTCCAAAAAGAATATGAGTCAAGTGGGTCATAGCCCTTCAAAAGACATATTTGGAGAGTTACTTTAATAGATTTTAACATTCACAAAGTATTATAACAGTTTGTCAAACTTGAATTGAAAATGAGTTAAACCCCTTAAACAAACCAATTGATCTTTTACCCATCAGCTTATACAAACGATACTCTCTCCATTTTCAATATAATATATTACAACTTATATTGTATATACCTTTATAAAGAACAATTAACACAAGACGGCCAATCAAATAAGTAATTCCCTGAGGCCCATATATACATTCAAAATGGTTATTGGTTTAATTTAGTCCATTGTTAGCTAAGGTCCAAGCTGCTGCAATAACTATTAGAATAGTCAAGACAATGCCAAAGGAACCTAACCCCATGTTTATAAACCAAACCAAACCATTTGGTCGAGGTTTCTTCATTGCAATCCACATGAAACATGGATAAGCAAAAGTTAAAGGTAATTTAGCACCTCCAACTAAAGGTGCTAGTCTTCCCAAAAATGGAAAAGTCACAGAAAGAAAGAAAGCCAACCCTCCATAGAAAATGCGAAGGAATGTGCGGACCCACCTTGGGCATGGCTGATTTTTCTTACTTATGTATCTAACTTCCAAGTTGTCAAAAACAACCATGGCATAAACTTGGAATGTACATAAACAGTTCACCAATACTGGTAGGTAAATTGAGGTCATCATTAACTTCGAGCTGTTTGGTCCATGGATTTGTGAAAATAAAGTCAACAATCTTTGTCCTCCACTATACGGTACCTGTCATTCATAAATACATAAAAAAAAATGAAAAATAATGAAAAAAGAAAAAAGAATTTATGAAGCCAAATTTCATTATATCATGGAAAATTAGAAGAGTCAAAATCATGCTTTTCTCTCACATTTTTTGATATAGAGAACATTGATGTAAACTGTTTAAAGTATATACAAGTGCCTATAGAGTCTTGCTTTTTCCCCTTCCGTATTTATGAAAGAACATAATTCATTGTTTTCTTAGAAGTGGAAGAGTGTTTGTGAATGGAAAGAGAGGTTGTAAGTGAGTGAAGGCCTTGGCTGGGTTTCATCTACACGTGGGGAGGAAGAAGAGAGTTTATAAGTGGCTAGGTTTCATCTACACATAGGAGGAATAAGAGAGTTTGTGGGTAAAAGTTTAGGCTTTGATTTACTTTTGGGTGGGGAGGGTCAGACCTTTTAGGCTTTCATCTACATGTGGTGGGCAAGGTTAGACCTTTTAGCCTTTGATCTACATGTGGGTGGGGAGGGTGAGACTTGAGTCATAAGATTTAGGCTAGGGCTTTTCGTAAATTTGGTCTATACTGATTGTGGTGATATCAAAACTGTACACTAATATTAATCCGTACCAAAATATTTCCTTCTCTTATCCCGGCCGAATTGGCCTCCATATTGTATTGACAACTTTGTGCAAGACCCCCTAATGCATGGTTTTATTTTTAACCTTTCTTAACATTATTGTTGGGAATATGTATGTAATTCAATGATGGAATAACAGTAAATAGTTGGATAAAAAATGATTTAGAAGCACAAACACTTCGCTATCCTCAAACAATATTTGTCCAAACACAAAATATGTTAAAAGCTTACTGCAAATTTGTTCCCGGGATACAACTAAGCTAAGAATTCTTCAAGTAGTAATCTTGATAGAATTCTTGTGAATTTCAATGAAAATGGTGGAAAGTAGTTACAAAAAGAATATGAGTCAAGTGGGTCATAGCCCTTCAAAAGACATATTTGGAGAGTTACTTTAATAGATTTTAACATTCACAAAGCATTATAACAGTTTGTCAAACTTGAATTGAAAATGAGTTAAACCTCTTAAACAAACCAATTGATCTTTTGCCCATCAGCTTATACAAACGATACTCTATCCATTTTCAATATAATATATTACAACTTATATTGTATATACCTTTATAAAGAACAATTAACACAAGACGGCCAATCAAATAAGTAATTCCCTGAGGCCCATATATACATTCAAAATGGTTATTGGTTTAATTTAGTCCATTGTTAGCTAAGGTCCAAGCTGCTGCAATAACTATTAGAATAGTCAAGACAATGCCAAAGGAACCTAACCCCATGTTTATAAACCAAACCAAACCATTTGGTCGAGGTTTCTTCGTTGCAATCCACATGAAACATGGATAAGCAAAAGTTAAAGGTAATTTAGCACCTCCAACTAAAGGTGCTAGTCCTCCCAAAAATGGAAAAGTCACAGAAAGAAAGAAAGCCAACCCTCCATAGAAAATGCGAAGGAATGTGCGAACCCACCTTGGGCATGGCTGATTTTTCTTACTTATGTATCTAACTTCCAAGTTGTCAAAAACAACCATGGCATAAACTTGGAATGTACATAAACAGTTCACCAATACTGGTAGGTAAATTGAGGTCATCATTAAGTTCGAGATGTTTGGTCCGTGGATTTGTGAAAATAAAGTCAACAATCCTTGTCCTCCACTATACGGTACCTGTCATTCATAAATACATAGAAAAATGAAAAATAATGAAAAAAGAAAAAGAAAAAAGAATTTATGAAGCCAAATTTCATTATATCATGGAAAATTAGAAGAGTCAAAATCATGCTTTTCTCTCACATTTTTTGATATAGAGAACATTGATGTAAACTTTTTAAAGTATATACAAGTGCCTATAGAGTCTTGCTTTTTCCCCTTCCGTATTTATGAAAAAACATAATTCTCTGTTTTATTAGAAATTGAAAGAGTCCATTTCAAGGTTCAAATATTTTTTTTAGTCTAATAGTGTTCAAACCTATTTGTAATTTCTAATAAGATCCATTTCACAAATAGAAGATATCTTATAATAATAAGATTTTATATATTATAGATGCGTTTGTTCGATACAATTTATTTAAAATGCAACAAATATCTCCAAAAGTTCAGTTACTTACAAACACATTTTTTGTACTATCAATTTAAATTTTTAGTCCCTTGAAATATTACAAGTATCCAAATTGACCTCTATGTTAAACTTCCGTCAGTTTAAAGGACGAATTGTAATCATGTGCCTTGAATATGTGACCGCATTTATTATTAAAAAAAAAATCAATTAAAACAATGACATCTTTTTAGAAAAATAGAAATTTATTAGAAATTATATAAAACTATTTTTTGTTATAAAAAATTGAATTGTCAATCAGATGAAAACTTCATATCTAATATTATAAGATCGACTGGTAAAGTCTCTAATAATTGAATAAGAGACTTGGGATCCAATCCCCGCCTACATAAAAAATTTGGTTGATGTCTTGATCTGATGATAAAACATGAATCAGTATTTATAGTCAAGTGGGTCAAAAGACACAATTATAGAGTTACTTTAATTGATTTTAACGTTCAGAAAGCATTATAACAGTTTGTGACTTAAATTAAAAAGGAGTTAAACCCCTTAGAAAAACCAATTGACCTCTTGCTCATCATCTTATACAAATGGTATCCTCTCCATTTTCCATTTATTATATTACAACTCACATTTTTCTCCCAAAAAAAAAAAAAAAAAATTTACAACTTTCCTTGTATATACCTATATAAAGAACAATTAACATAAACTGATTAGTATCTTGATCCGATGATAAAAAGCTATCATCATCAGAAGTGGATACCACAGATTGAAATTATCTAAAAAAAAACACAAGATGGCCAATCAAATAAGTAATTCCCTAAGGCCCATATATACATCCAAAATGGTTATAGGTTTAATTTCTTACTAATGTATCTGTCATTAAGGCTTGTAGAAGTTGGCTTTTAGGCCTTTGTCAGCTAAGGTCCAAGCCGCTGCAATAACTATTAGAATAGTCAAGACAATGCCAAAGCAACCTAAACCCATGTTTATAAACCAAACCAAACCATTTGGTCGAGGTTTCTTCATTGCAATCCACATGAAACATGGATAAGCAAAAGTTAAAGGCAATGTAGCACCTCCAACTAAAGGTGCTAGGCTTCCCAAAAATGGGAAAGTCACAGAAAGAAAGAAAGCCAACCCTCCATAGAAAATGCGAAGGCATGTGCGAACCCATCTTGGGCATGGCTGATTTTTCTTGCTTGTGTATCTAACTTCCAAGTTGTCAAAAACAACCATGGCGTAAACTTGGAATGTACATAAACAGTTCACCAATACAAGTAGGTAAATTGAGGTCATAATTAACTTCGAGGTGTTTGGCTCGTGGATTCGTGAAAATGCAGTCAACATTCCTTGTCCTCCACTGTACGGTACCTGTCATAATAATGAAAAGAAAAAGTCTTAAAAGTATCCAAATTAAAACATTTTTTGCACTATCAATTTAAATTTTTAGTCCCTTAAGATCTTACAAGTATCCAAATTAACCCTTGTGTTAAGATTTTGTATCTTTGAAGGACGAATTGTGATCAGGAGTAATGTATGTGATCACATTTGTTATTAAAAATTAAATATTTTTTAAAATAAAAGTGATACAAATTATTTATCTCCAATTTCACTAAATTCATGCCTTTTAGTCGGAAAAAAATCATCTATGTCCAATTTCCAAACCATCAATTTGAAAGTTCACGACTCCCCAAAACAAATAAAAATTTTAAATCCTCTCAAAAAAAAAAAAAAAAAATCAAAACCCTTTATCCTCAATTTGACATCAAAGTAGACCATAGTGGAAGGAGCGTTCCTTGGGTCTAGTTGGGCCCAAGCCCAACTTCCAGTGCCACCCCAGGGAACAAGGAGAGGGAAATAGTGCAAATGGGAGAGAGATCAAGGGAATCAGGCTTGGAGAGGTAGGCAAAGAGAGAAAGAGAGAGAGGGTTAAGAAATGTATTGCGATGCCTCAATTGTTTAAAATTCAAATTTGAATGGACACGAATGTTTACAATTGACCCAAATCTCAGTGGTGTTTTCATATTTTGACCCTTTTTTTTTTTTTTTTTAAATGGATTGTTCGAGAAACATTACGTCTATACCTAAAAAGAAGTGGGATTTAAATTTTTTTTTTTTTAAGTTATATTCTAAAAGTGCATTTTTAAACCACTGTCTCAAACATGCATGAACTTATTTGGCTGGTGAAAAAATCACGATAATATAAAATAAATTTCTTTCCTAGGAAGTATATATCAAATGTAAAAAAGTTCAAAAAAAAGAAGATTTGCCTACCTTGTTTCCATAAGCCCAAAATCCAGCTATTGCAAGGGGATATTGGCACATAGCGATTACTATGTATGATATTGTCACCCCTGTGCACATTGACTTATAGGATGTTTGTTTTGGACTTGAAGGCAATGTTCCCTACAAAATTACAGACATTTTAACTTAAAATTACTTTCAAATCGAGATGACAAATATATCTATTCTTTTAAAGCATAGTTTGGTTTGTTTTTATAATAGTGCATCACTATTATATATATAGGGCAGACTCCTCTCTCCTTTCACTTGAATGGTAGATTTCTAGTGAGAGGGTGTGTATATATATATATATATATATATTTCTCATAAGGTATAAGTTCAAAGACTATGAATGTATTGAATGTATGAGATAATTATTAATACTTAGGGCTGATCTCATGTGAACCTAATAATGAAAATATATAGATTTTCACATCATTTTAAATTTATCTTCCCGAATCAAAGAATCCTCCTCTCGCAACTCGCAAGGGAGTGGTAATGAGGTACCACCATTGGGGAAGGGATGGTGATCTTTTATTAGTTTCTCTGTGAAATGCAAAACCTCTAAGACATCTTTTCCGAGCTTTAAGATTGAAGTGTTGCATGAGTACTCAATTAAAAAAAAAAAAAAAAAATTGTTGCATGAGTACATATCCTTATATAGAATTTCATATTTTAGGATTTTGACATGTCCAAGTTCTATTGAATCTAAAAGGGTCACGAGTTCAGGCTGGGCTGAGCTTTCTTACATAGTTGGATACTCTAATGTTGGATCCTAAAGTTGGGTGAAGGCATAGACCTTGACTTTATTAGCTTGCAACTGTTGAAGCGTATCTTAACCCAAAAGCAAAGAGCTATATATGATATAACACACTTTTCACTAAAATTATAATTTGTTTGACATCATTTTCCCATGGACTCGTGCATAAAAAATTATTTTCACACGCTAATTACAAATTACCAATTTGACAGGTTAATTATGAAATTCTATGCGAATATTGTATTCATAAACCATTGTTAACCCTAAAACCAAAAAAAAAAAAAAAGTGTAATTCTACACTTTTTGAAAAGGAAAAGGATTTTTTTTGTTAGATAAATATTGAGAGATGAAAGGTGGAGTTCAAAGCACTAACATGAACAACATTACACTATCATTGGAACCTGAAAAGAAAAAAAGTAGAAAGAATGTTAGAGATTCTAACCTGTATCTCGAGGATAATATTATGTCCTTTGAATGTGAGGGCAATGATCCCAAGCGCATTCAACACATCGCTAAATTTTTCCATGTTAGATTTTAATTTGTCAGATTGACTGTAGGATATGCCTATTGGCCTATCTTTGGTAATTGAGAGAGTCCAAATCAAAGTCGAATATAGAACGACTGTGATGACCCCAATTAAAGACACCCAAGCTATAGAGTTCAGGTTTGGTAGTTGGGCTATAAGTATTGCTAAGCACGTGAACACCAAGAACCATTCTGTATTTGTCAATGATTTAGCATGACACATGGCATCACGATCACATAGGGTTTTGAATATGAGATCCAGCATCCTACCTCCAGTAATAATTAGAATGATGCACGTACCCCCTGAATTGTATAATACAGGGAATAGGGCAAGCAACTTCCCTAGTTTTGGACCTGCATATAGTAATTAATTTTGACTTAAGATAGTATAGAATTGAGGAAGAGAAAACATGTCATTGATCTTAACTAATTTATTGAGTATCCATAGCTGATCCAAAAATTTGGGACTAAGGCGTTGGTGTTGTATATAATAACACATTATCACCCTCCTATGCATTATGGGTACGTCCTTTGTCATTTGGCCTAATTTTATTGAATGTTAATTGGAGAACACAGTTTGAATTAGTCCCACTTCTTGTTAAATTTAGTAAGTTTTGAGAACTTTGTAGCACATTATTAGAACAAATATTGAATGTTAACTAGGGAAATGAGAATACAATTTAAATTTGTCTCCCGTGTTGTTAAAGTAGTAAATTGTGAAATATCAAATATAGATTTTACTTTTTATTTATATATATATATATATATATATATATATATATATATATATATATAATATTATCTAAAAAGAAACTACTTTCATTATGTACTAATCATTATATATAATCAAGATAATTATTAAAAAAAATTGTATTTTTTATTGAGATAAAAATAATAACAACCCACAAGTTAAAGAATCATGAAAAAAATCAGCCTTGTACGTTATAATAATAATAAATATTCAATTATGAATTATAATATATAATACTTTTTAGAAGGAAAAATATGCTTTTCAACAATTTATTGGCTTTTACACAAAATATATTGTGGTTGACTGTATTTTTCTTGATATTTGCACTCTAATGAACTCTAATTGATCAATTGGCACCTACTCTCCTTATAAGTATTCAGTGAATGGTGAAAACATGAAGTTATTAGATCAGGACTTATCGAATGCATGTGTAACTTATTAAAAAAAAAAAAAACGATTACAATTTGACTTTTAAAAAAGAAAAGTATAGAAAATAAAATATAATTAAACAAAATATTAAATATATTTTATCTTGTGCTTTTAGAATATTTATTTACAAAAAGTAAAATAATAATAATAATAACAACAACAACAGGGGTTTTGTACTAACCAAAAGAAACTATTGCAAGGTGCATGTATCTGCTGTAGCGGATTCCAGGAACTGATTTATGGAGTCGAACGAGAATAAATATGGTATAGAGCTGCCACACAAAAGCTAGTGACAAACATATTATACCCCATGCCCTGCAACCAATGAAATTATGATAAGATTAAGAACACAAAAAAAAAAAAAAAAAAAAAAATTTCACAATTGTTGAAGTGATAAATTGTTATTGGTAGGTAGATAAAACAATAATGTTAGTAATAGACCCAATTGAGAATGAGTAAATCTTGCCAACACAATTATTGTGAAAATGTTTTTGAAATTTCCTCAAACTTATGAAGTTAAATCATATGATAGGACTTTTCTAGTTTTCTTCAAGTTGTTTATGCAATAGTGTGGATCATAGATAATCGAATAGAAGTTACATTTTCAATGAATGAATTCGGTTAAAAAAAATGCAAATAAGATCAGCAAACTTTAAAGTTATATGTTTCTCTGTATGAATTTCTAATGTTCAAAAGTTGAATGGCTCTTGGATGTTAACTTGTGTATCTAGGATTTAACATTTTTGGACAAGGTGTTACTGATAATTCAATGAGAGAAGAGAAAAATAGAGGAGATAATATATCATGATACTGAAATAATTATTAGTATCTAAAAATAATGTTCTTTATTATTCTCATATAAGGACAACCAGATTCTTAGATGTATGTACTTTAAATTCTTTAATTAAATTTAAACACATAATTATTATCAAATTTGAATTTAATTAAGAAAAGTAAATTTTACTCTTTAGATAATATTACTAAGCCATAAAACTCTTATTTTTACAAAATAATTTGAAAAAATTATTATATACTTTCTTACTCCCAATTTTTTGGAAAAGTTATGATCCGTTTGGTAATGTTGTTTTAATAACGTTGTTTATTTTTTTGAAAATACGTATGAGTGAAAAAATGTATAAAAATACATATAACACTACAAGAAATTTGATCTTTAGCGATGGCATATAGTCGTCGCTAATGTTTTAAATATCGTCGCTAATTATATTGGCGACGAAAAATATTGTTGCTAACTTTCGTTAAACGAAAGTGGTAACAAAAAAGCTTTTTAGTGACGATATTAAAGTCGTCACAAATACAATACTATTAACAACGACGAAGTCGTCACTAATAGTGACAATTGTCGTCATAAATAACTCAAGAACCCAAGACGAAATGTCGTCGCTACTAGCTCATTAGTAGTGATGAACTTTTTTGTTGTTGCTAGTAGATTATTATTAACAATGACATTTTTGTTGTCGCTAATATGTCATTACTAGCGACAACGCTTGCTATCGTCACTGATAATGATATGTAAGGGAACACAAACATGTCATCACTAAAAATTGCATATTAGCGATGATATTATTTGTTGTCACTAATGATTTGATAAAATATTAGCGATGACATTGTCGTTGCAAATAATATTTTACTTTTTTTTTTTCTTTAAAATTTACGTTCTGAATTTTACATGGGTACCTATTGGGAAATAACAAAGCACAATCCTGTGCACATAATGAGAAATAATAAACCACAATTCCACACATCACAGATACTCATAGAAGCATAACAACTGCTTAATCAATAACTACTAATAAGGAAAAATAATACCCAAGTGCAATATCATATACATAATTTAAATTCAAATTTACTGTCTCAAATACGAATCAAATAATAATACATTTTTCAAGAAGATATACAACCAAGCTTGCAATGAAATGTATCTCCCCTCAACATCATCAGTAGCCCAAGGCATGCGACATTTTAACCTGAAAAAAAAAAAAAAAAAACATATATATATATATATATACTAATGTAAAAGTCAACTAAAGTAGATGACAAAAATGTGTAAAAAATAGTTTTAACATCTAAGTAAAACTTTAACATTTTTATTTTTCAAAAATATCATAGATGAGAAGATATGAAAGCTTTCTTCTTGATTGAGCTTGAAACATCATTATCACTATATATTTCTTCTTCATGGTTGGAGTATGTATCCCATTCCTCATTAGACAAGTCATCATTGATGAACATACTTTCATCAAGTTGTACATATACATCATCAATAGCTATTAAGGTCCTAAATCTATTGCTAGCACATCATCTCTATGTAACAAAGTTGAGTTTTCATCATTTTCTTGTGGAAAAAATATATATGTTGATAGAGAAAAATATTGTAAAGAAATTAAAGTAAAAGAATTTAAAGCAAATAAAAAATCATTAATACATACAAAATATCACATATCTGAAAAAACATATCATGAATTTAAAGAATAATAATTTAAATGGTGACACAAACAGATTGTTAATTAAACAAAAAATAAATAGAAAAAATAAGCCTAATTCTTTCTTCTACTTCCCAAACTAAAAAGACAGCAGTCTACCATCATAGGATAATCTTTCTTTTGGAGAATAATAGAAAGGCAATAGCCATGTTGAGTCCCAATATCCCAGAGAGAGAGAGAATGTACAATACACAATTCAATATACAATTTAAGTTATTTATTGTTCATAGTATGCTACAAAAAAAGTGTAATCAATTATTACATGAGTTAGATATGTTTGAAAAAGCAAGAAATAATATAAAATTAGATTCTATACCATATTTTTATCTATAAATGGAGAAATTGACAAGAAGCTCAAAGTAATTCTTCATTAGTTCTGCACACTCATACTAAAAAAGATGGAAATTTTGTGAGAGATGAATGACATAGGAAGTGGTTACATTTAGAACTCAAGAGTCAAAGAACAAAACTAATCCACTTTTTTTGAGCGATCTGTGTTTTTTATTTGTTCCCCCCGAGATATAAATAATTAAACTACTTCTCTCATCCCCTTGGTACATTTTGGCCATGAAGGAAATTATTGTAATACTCTAATGGAAGTGGTTTGCAGTTTTAACAAAGATAAACAAATATAGTTAAATGCATGTCTTTTTAGCCTATGAATTCATTTTATTTGTTACTTCAACAGCCTATTGAACTACATCAAATTTAAACATTATTCTAATAGCTCACGAGTTGTGAGTTGTGGTAGTGTGGGCTCACATGTTTTTTCCTACCACTTACAACTTTCCATTTGATAAATCGTGGCAAAAGTTTTGCAATAAATTGTGGTACTAGCATTTTTCTTTAAAGAACTAGCTGATAAATATTGTGAACTCACTATGGTTATCACTTCAACAGCCTACAATGACACCATCAAATTTAATCATTATACTATTAGCATATTTAGTAGATCAATATTAAAGAACTAGTTGGTGAATACTGTGAACATGATAATTAAATAAAACATGTAGCATTACCAACTAATAGATACTTACACTTGGAAATTGAATAAATCCATTATGTAATGTGCAGTACACAAATAGATTTTTTTTTTTTTTTTTTTTTTTTTTGTGAAAGCAAACAATTTTTTTGAAAAAAAAAAAAACAATTATTTGTTTCAGTATGGCATTTGGTGCACATTAAAAATATATATGTTCAAGTAAACTATATCCTTTAAGCATTTCTTAAGTATTGAGCATCTATTTCAATATATCCTAATTAGGAAAATAATATTAAAAAAATCAAACATAAAAAAAACTATTCAATTACCATTAGATGTTTAACCTTACTTAAAAGAATCAATGAAAACATATTATGTTGCAACTGTGTTTTAACTTTTAAGGGGTTTTGAATCTTAGCATAAAGAAATGCAGTACTTGTAGCTACGGTTTATCATATTACATATTTATTAATTTATTATATTATATATTTATTAATTTAATGACAAAAATAGAAAAGAAAAGTCATACCTAGGGCCCACTTGTAGGACTTGGAGCAGACCTTAATATCAAATCTGTAAAAAAATTGAGGAACAAAGCAACTTGATGAATTGATAAACATGAAGAAGAAGAAAAGAAATAAAAAATACAAACCAACGTAATAAACATAAAGAACTAAAGAAGAAAGAAGAAATTTATATTTATTAATTTATCATATTATATATCTATTAATTTAATGACAAAAATATAGAAGAAAAGTCATACCTAGGGGCTAGGGCCTACTAGTAGGACTTCCAGCAAACCTATATATCAAATTGGTGAAAATTTGAAAAGCAAAACTTGATAAACGTGAAGAAGAATTAAAGAGGAATGAAAAACTGAAAAGCAAACAAAAGAGATAAGAGTGGCTGAGAAAACAACCAACTTAGTGATTGAGAAAAATATGGGGATGATACACTTGAGATCCGTAACATTAGGTAGTGCTCTTTTTTATCTTCTTCTTTTCTTTTCTTTTTTTTTTAATTTTTTAATTTTTTATTTTTTTAACTACATCTCATGAGTTATTTTGACAAAAACTATATAATAATGTTAGTGATACAAACTATTTTATAAAAAAATTTACAAACTGCTGATGTGGTAAGTGATTATTGACAAATGAGAAAGTAATATTAATGGTGGGTCTAGATGAAAAACTAATAAAATATTAGCTACATCAACATTTTGTAAAAATATTATAAAATAGTTTGTAACTGTAGCATAGCATTACTCAAAACTATATCTATTGTGGCATTCATTTGTCACAATAGGGCATATATTATGAAAGATTTACATTGATGAAAACCAATAAAAAATTAGCTACATTAGTATTTTGTAAAAATATTTTAAAATATTTTGTAATTGTAGTATTACTCTAAACTATATCTATTGTGGCATTCATTTGTCACAATAGAGCATATATTATGAAAGATTTACATTGCCTTCGTAGAAACACAATATTGTGACAACTATTATGCTTCATCACAATAAGGTTTTTTTTTTGGCTAATAAATTTTATTGGTGGGGATATAATAATTTGTGAATTGACAAATTTTATTATTTTGGCTCATATATAATGTATTATCACTTCTGGGTTTAATCAATTTGAATATGCATGTTATAAATATATGTTAATTTGATTTATTTAGTTAGTTTTTCTAAATATTATTACATAGTTGATGATTAAATTGGTTATTAGTTGAATATATTATGATTTTATAATGAATATACCATTCATATATGTATTCATAATTTTATTAAGTATTTGTGTATCTTACGATATATGAGATAGATACACAACACATTTCCATCACGCGCCATACTTGGATTTGGAATCTAATCGTTGGATTTGAAGAGTGTAATGAAAGGTTAATTCTGGTGAATTATGGTTACAATCAAACGGTTAGATTTAGAGAAAGACGTGGTCAAAGTTTAGTTAAAGTTGGTCAAACCCGGTCAAACTTAATGGATGGTCCCGATACCACTGGACTTGGTGAAATTCATATTCAAATTGTGGTTATTGGGATTGAAAAGTATGACGACATATTGGTGTTGATGAAATTTGAGACCAATTAGATGGTCAGATTGAGAGAACATAGCCATATAGGCACACAACACATGTCCATAACACACCATACTTAGATTTGAAATCTAACCGTTGGATTTAAAGAGTGCAATGAAAGTTTAATTCTTGTAAATTATGGTCACAATCAAACGGTTGACTTTAGAGAGAGACGCGGTCAAAGTTTAGTTAAAGTTGGTCAAACCCAGTCAAACTTAATACATAGTTCTGAGACCACTAGACTTGGTAAAATTCATATTCAAATCTAGATCATTAGGATTAAAGAGTATGATGATATATTGGTGTTGGTGAAATTTGAGACCAATTAGATGGCCAGATTAAGATAACATAGTCGTACAGGTACACAACACATGTCCATCACAACCACACTTAGATTTCAAATATATCCGTTGGATTTGAAGAGTGTAATGAAAGGTTAATTCTGGTGAATTATGGTCACAATCAAACGGTTGGATTTAGAGAAAGGCATGGTCAAAATTTAGTTAAAGTTAGTCAAACCCAATCAAACTTAATAGATGGTCCTGAGACCATTGGACTTGATGAAATTCATATTCAAATTTTGATCATTGAGATAGAAGAGTATGGTGACATATTGGTGTTGGTGAAATTTAAGACCAAATGGATGGTCAGATTGAGAGAATATAGTCATACAGGTACACAACACATTTCCATCACGCGCCGTACTTAGATTTAGAATCTAACCGTTGGATTTGAAGAGTGTAATGAAATGTTAATTCTTGTGAATTATGGTTACAATCAAACGGTTGGATTTAGAGAAAGGTGTGGTCAAAGTTTAGTTAAAGTTGGTCAAACCCGGTCAAACTTAATGGATGGTCCCGATACCATTGGACTTGGTGAAATTCATATTCAAATCTTGGTTATTGGGATTGAAGAGTATAACGACATATTGGTGTTGATGAAATTTGAGACAAATTAGATGGTCAGATTGAGAGAACATAGCCATATAGGCACACAACACATGTCCATAAAACACCATACTTAGATTTGAAATCTAACCGTTGGATTTAAAGAGTGCAATGAAAGTTTAATTCTCATAAATTATGGTCACAATCAAACGGTTGGATTTAGAGAGAGATGCGGTTAAAGTTTAGTTAAAGTTGGTCAAACCCAGTCAAACTTAGTACATAGTTTCGAGACCACTGGACTTGGTGAAATTCATATTCAAATCTAGATCATTGGGATTGAAGAGTATGGTGACATATTGGTGTTGGTGAAATTTGAGACTAATTAGATGGTCAGAGTGAGATAACATAATCGTACATGTACACAACACATTTCCATTACAACCATACTTAGATTTAAAATATATCCATTGGATTTGAAGAGTGTAATGAAAGGTTAATTCTGGTGAATTATGGTCACAATCAAACGGTTGGATTTAGAGAGAGGCGCGGTTAAAGTTTAGTCAAAGTTGGTCAAACTCAGTCAAACTTAATAGATAGTCCCGAGACCACTGGACTTAATGAAATTCAAATTCAAATCTTGATCATTGAGATAGAAGAGTATGGTGACATATTGGTGTTGGTGAAATTTAAGACCAAATGGATGGTCAGATTGAAAGAACATAGTCATACAGGCACACAATTGATGTCCATCACAAGCCATACTTAGATTTGAAATCTAACCGTCAGATTTGAAGAGTGTAATGAAAGGTTAATTCTCATAAATTATGGTCGCAATCAATCGGTTGGACTTAGAGAAAGGCATGGTCAAAGTTTAGTTAAAGTTGGTCAAATTCAGTCAAACTTAATAGGTGTTCCTAAGACCACTAGACTTGGTGAAATTTATTTTCAAATCTCGATCATTGAAATTGAAGAGTATGGTGATATATTGGTGTTGGTGAAATTTAAGACCAATTGGATGGTTAGATTGAGAGAACATAGCCATACAAGTACACAATACATATCCATCACGTATTATACTTAGATTTGAAATCTAACCATTGGATTTGAAGAGTGTAATGAAAAGTTAATTTTCATAAATTATTGTCACAATCAGATGGTTGGATATAGAGAAATCCGCGGTCAAAGTTTAGTTGAAGTTGGTCAAACCTGATCAAACTTAATAGATGGTCCTGAGACCACTGGACTTGGTGAAACTAGGTTCATGGGAAGGTTTTTTTGTGGATTATTGGGTATTGGAATTGTTGATAGAAAATGTCAATGAAGAAATAATTTTGAAATATGATGAACATCATGTTAACATTGACTTAGGTAAAGTTGATTAGGCAAAATGATGAAAAATTTATTATTTTGGCTCAAATATCATGTATTATCACTTCTGATTTTAATTAATTTGAATATGTATGTTATAAATTTATTTTAATTTGATTTATTTAGTTACTTGTAGTAAATATTATTGCATAACTAATGATTGAATTGGTTATTAGTTGAATATATTATGAATTTATAATGAATTTATAAATTCATAATATTTACTAGCTTTTAAGCACGCGCGTGAGGCTCTTCTATTTTTTGGATAAAGGTTAATAATTTTTATTTATTATAATTTGTGATTTCTACTTTTTCTAATCACCAAAAAAAAAAAAATAATAATAAATCTAAGGGTGTAATGAAATTTAAAAAAAAAAAGGAAAAAAAAAAAAAAAAGAGGACAGAAGAAACAAATACATCGTGATGAAGTAAAAAAAAATGAATACGTGGGGTTAGTTTTGTAGATTGGAGGAGTTTTAAAACTAACAAAAGAATAATTATATTTTGTAAGAAGTTAGTGAGTAGAAGTGGGAATTTAAATCAACGTAAAAGTAAGAGTATATTAGAAGCAAGAAAGCATTTCAACGTAGAAGTAGGAATTTATTATTTTTGTCAATTTACTATTTTAACCAGATTTTTAAGTTTTAGGTAGAGGTATTTTTTACAGTAAAAAAAAACAATAACTAACTTTCTTTTTTCAATTTACTATTTTAACCCAATTTTTAAGTTGTTGGTTAATTAATTTAAGGGTATTTTTGACAGGAAAAAAAGCAATAACTAACTTTCTAAATCCTCTTAATATATACAGATAATGAATTTATTAGTTTGGTTGACAAATACCTTTCTTATGACATATGATACAAAAAAATCAAAAATTAATTCACGATATGATTTACATTTTGATAATTATGGGTATTAGTCAATAAAAATCAAAAATTAATTCACGATATGATTTACATTTTGATAATTATGGGTATTAGTCAATATTTTGAATGGAATCAGAACCTTCTCGATTTTTGTTATTTTATTGATTTCGAGTTTCAAATGGGTAACATTATGGTTTGAGAGTATTCTGAAGCAACAAGCCCTCTCTCTCTCTCTCTCTCTCTCTCTCTCTCTCTCTTTACGAATTTGAGAGTTTTAAATTACTTTATAGGTTTCAAGGTTATTTTGGTCATTATTTAAGTTTGGGGGTATTTTGGTCATTTTGACGAGGCCAATGGTATTTTAATCATTTCAAATATACTAAAGGAATTTATGTCATTTTAAATATTTTAAGAGGCATTTGGAGGATTTGATAAATAAAAAATATATCAAAATTATTTTAGTACATATTAGTGACGACAATCTTTGTCTTCATTAAAAGATCCCATATAGCGACGACCTGATTTGTTGCTAATATATAATCTGCTTCCCTCCAATAATTCCCACCACTTTTTGATGGTGAAAATTTTTCCCTCCAATATATTTTGGTAGATATATTTGCGACAACATGTTGTGTCGTTGCTAAAAGTTGATTATTAGAGACGACAAATTATATCGTCATTAATAGCCTTCTAATAGCAACGACCAATGCGTCATCGCTAATAAATAAAGTATATATATAATATATTTACTATATATTTTTGGCCACATATCTGCGACAATACACAAGGTCGTCACTAAAAATGATTATTAGTGACGATAGATGTTGTCGTTAAAATAAACCTTATTTTAGCGACGTAAATGTCATCGCTACAAAATTTATTGTCGTCGCTAAAAGTTTCCCTCCATTTTCCAAAAGTAAATAAAATTCCCTCCATGGCATTAGCGACGACTTATTAGCGACTACCTTTGTGTCATCACTACTATGCACTTATTAGCGATGACCGTATATTATCATCACTAATGTGTGCCTAATAGTGATGATTTTTTGGTCGTCGCTAAAATATTGGTCGCAAAAGACCAAAATTCTTGTAGTGTAAAATTGTTTAAACACTAAAAAATGTTGTTTAAACAAAGGTAACAAACAGACCCTTAATTTTCAAGCTCTTCAAAAAATATTAGATTTTATTAATATTAATAAAACTCACATGGGAAATGGGAAAGACTTATTATATATATTCTAACGTGGAAGGTAGTGACATTACTATATTGTTATTGAACGTTATTGAACAAGTTTCCAAGATTCTGTTCTCATATTAGTCATATATATAATTTCGAAGTCATTGTTGAAAAATCTGAACAATATATAAATATATATATATATATATATATTTCTTTGCCCTAATATTACTATAAATGAACATAAAAATTATATAAACGCGTCCACTTTAATTAATAAGGTTCACAGATCAGGACTCCGGAGTCAACAGGGAAATATCATGGAACACGCAATTCCTTGTTCTTTAATTGAAGGCAGACCTTTTTGATTCTTTCTTTAATTACACTATGCATGCACAGAGGAAGATCGCGTGAAAGTGTCTTAGATCTTAAGAAAAGTGAGCAAAGAGCAATGTATTATTTTTTTGGTCATAAATGGGGGGAAAAAACTATAAAATCTTGTACTATGGATGTGTGGTTGTAATATTTTATGATAATTTTAGCTTAATAACTAGTAAAACATGTTACATAACACGCTACGCTATATTTTCTTTAAATGATACACTATATTTTCTTTAAATGATAAAACAGACAGTTTCATATATTGACACAATTATAAATAATTATTATTAATAATTAATATAATTATCAAATTTCATAGTTGGACAAATTGTAAAAGAATTCTAAGGAAAAAGAAAAGTAAATAGTAAAATAAAGGGAAAAAAAATCATACTTTGATAAACTTTAATGTGTATTGCATGATTATTGATTAGTTACACATATAAGCTTCTTCCCAAATATATTGTCATATTTTGAGCACAAGCTTGCCTTTACATCAAGTCTAAAAGGTTGAGGTTGATTGATTGTTTAATAAATAAATAATAAAGAAGTTTTTTTTTTCCCAAGTTATATGGTCATATTTTGAGCATAAGCTTGCCTTTACATCAAGTCTAAAAGGTTAAGCTTGACTGATTATTTAATAAAATAAATAAGAAAGAAGTTTTTTTTTCCCAAGTAGTTGAGCCAACCTAGCTATTTATCAGATCAGTTAATTTTTATTTTATTTTTTATTTTTTGTGCATAATAGATCAATTTTCAGCCTTCGGGGTACTCAGACATTCCATTTCTTCCTATACTGAGACTATAAATTCTCCTAAAAGGGATCATTTGGATTTTAAATTGAAAAACAAATGACAATTTTATTTTATAACTTGAATAGATTAAATTCAGTAACTAAAAGTAGATACAAATAAACATCATATATCAATGAAATGTAATTGTTTTTCGAGTTTGAATAGACAAATTGACCAAACCATATAAGGGTAAAATGCAATTAACAAATCTCTATCGCACACATGGAAAGAAAATGACCATAAACTTTCCAGGTCTACACATCTGTAGGAGCTTGATTTTAGTTAGTCATGAAATTCTCATTTCATAACCCATCCTTTTCTCTTTGGATTTATGAACAATTAATGACTTTATTAGTTAAGCAAAATTGAACTTAATCATGACAACTTAAATCATTGCAAAAGATAGCTTACCATCCAAGTGTAGCAAATGCAACAGGAAGCAAAAGAGCTGGCAATCCAATTCCTGAACAGAGTAAATGAAACGCTGCAAAACAGGTGTTGCCATTCCTGGACTCAGTGATGGGAAGCCAAGCTTCCTGTGGATTGTGGTGATAACCTTGCGAACTTGCAGATGTAGTAACATCATTTGAGGGATCACTATCTATATTGATTATCATTTGCATTAGCTCTCCCAGGGTTTTGGTCTTGGAAGGTGAAGCTAGGACAGGCATAACTTTTCTATAATTTGGTTCCACCGTTTCTGCCATGGCTACCCTCCTCTGCTCTAGTTCAAAAGCTATGTTGAAAATATTAGGTGTGGGTTTTGCAAATATAAAGCTGATGGTTGGTGGTATATAAATAATGACTACGGGTCTTGGTGGAGCTCCTGTACAGAGTACAGTGGTACATTCTGCCTTTCATAAATAAATCTTTCTTTATTCTTAGGAAATAATCATGGATTGATAGTAAAAGCCTGTATAATTCTTATCTAATAACTAAGATTTGGTTGGAAATATGGAAAAATGGAAAAATAGAAAATTGTGAAGGGATGGAAAAGAGAGATGATAGAAAAGATTTAGGGCCCGTTAGCATTGTTTAAACAACAGTTTTCAGTGTTTAAACAATATTATACATATTTTCACATGTTTTTTTACCTACACGTATTTCCGAAAAACATAAACAACATTACTAAAACAATATTACCAAATGGGCTTTTAGTTTTCCCTCATTTGTGTTGATTGGAGGAGTGGAAAAATGAAAGAATGGATTTTTTTTTTTTTTTTTTGTTTTTGTTTGGTTGAGATGAAAAATGAGAGGATAAAAAATAAAATTAGTAAATTTACCATTATATCCTTATTAAATATATAAACAAAAAGTAACATATTTATTATTAGAAAAAATTTGTATGGACACTTCAAATTTATTTTTTTAATTTATAAAATAAGCCAATGCCAAAAGGATAAAAATAAACAAATAAATAAAACATATAAAAACAAACAAAATGAACCAATGTGAACGTATTGTGCAAAGTGCAAACAAGAAGAAATTTTATCCACCAAAAAAAAAAAAGTAAAAAAAGAAAAAAAAAAAAAAGGGAAATACAAAATGAAGAAAAAAACAAAAAGTTGGCTGAGGGGTGGAGAATGGTAATTTTGTCTAACACACATCTTCCCATTTTTCTCTCCCATTTTCTTCATATTTTGTGAAAACTGAATTTTGATGGGTCCGAAAAGAAAACAGTTAGGCCTTAGTTTTCTCTCCTCATACCCCTCCCAACCAAACCTCATTTCCACCCATTTTCTCTCCTATTTTCTACTCTCTTTTTTTCTCCATTCTCCCTAAAATCCACCCAACCAAAGTTAAAAGAATTTACTCTAAAATTTTCAACCCACAAGATTGTTTTTTAATCTTTTCACATTATTTTATTTTTTTTAAATCTTTTACTTTTCACAACTTTTCTTTTTTTAAGTAGATTTGCAAGGGGTCTAAATCTAGAAAATATTGCTCTTGTTTTATGAGAAAAAGTTGTTACATACGCATTTAAACATACATGCGAAAAGACAATTGAAATCCAAATTGAAAATTTTGACTTTAGGTCACAACTGTGGTTATTTTATTACGTGTGTTTAAATTTGTGTGTAATAAAGCGTTGTTTTATATATAATAATGCTTAGTGCCATCTAGAAAGCCCTCACAACCGAGCATTGCATGAAGGGTCTGTGACTAGGATTACAACCCCATTATGACATGATGCTAGTGATGTAACTAGCGGCGTCACTGCACCTTAAATTTTTTTTTCCTTGACAAACAACATACAAGATTCATACCAAGTATAATTAAAATTGACTAACATTATAGGGTGATTTATGGAAAATTATTAGGTACTCTCGGTGGGACCCACCATTCATATGAAAGAAAGGAACATGCATTTATGGTACTCTGGAAGTACATAATAATTTTCTAGTAATTTATATTGTTGCTATTTTTTTTGAAAAATAAAAAAGGAAAATCATTCATTTACACATTTAGTAAAGTCAAGGTATATCGTACAATAGCTAACAGCACTGCAATTTCTTTCTTTCTTTTTTTTTCTTTTTTTTTTTTTTTTTGGAGTAAAACAGAGCTGCAATTTCTGATATTTCAAGAAATATGTCCAGGTTCAAATCTTTCACCTCTAACTATCAAGTACTTAAGAAAAAATGATTACAATATTCAAATCTTTCGTCTCTAACTATCAAGTTATTAAGAAAAAAATTAATCGTACAGTAATTTCAACTTTTGACATAAAAAAATTGGGGTCCTCTGCCATGATTTTTGGGCATATTAACAGTGCCACATGGTTCCTTGACCTTGAAGCACATGTGTATTAGCTCTGGGGCTATACTTTGTTCGGAGTCCTACATCTAATTAAAAATACAAAAGAAATGGTGATAGAGGATCCTTTTACTGGTCCCCAAAATGATTTGATAAAACCCTTTGGCTCTCTATTTTTTAATACAGAGTAAGAAACTTTGGCTCTCTGTTTTTTAATACAGAGTAAGAAACTTTGGTGAGACCTTCCATTTATAAGCTTAATCCATTTGGTGTGGAAAACAATTCTTTTCATTATGTTTCCTACAAATAGCCATTCCCACTCAATCATAACTCTTTGCTCAAGTTTCAAAGTCATGTATTCTTTTTGTGCTTTTCTTTTGTGTTTCATGTGATGCATTATTTTAAAAGCTAACAGGATCCTATGAGTCTTTATTAGTGGATATTCAATTACCTTTTATAATGGTTTTGTATTTGGGTTAGTGTGATAAGCTATAATTTATTTTTTGAAGTGTGTGGCCGGTATTAATTAAGTGTGTGAAAGATTGCACCTGTGATATCTTTGCCTACAGTGTCGTTTTAGCTCATGGTATCTTGCTCTACATTGATTACAATTTATACAATATATAGGTAATCACTAGGTTAAGATATCCTAGGATTAAACACATTCATTTCCATCAAAATATTTGTATTTAGTATCATATGTTAATATACTAAAAGTTGGATTTTAAATGTCGTATTTTAGTCACATGACTTAATTTTAACAATGTATGATATATTAAATACCTTAAAATTACAAAAATAATTTGTTTTACAAGAAAGAGAAACTCTGTTACCAAAGCTCTAAGGGTTTAGAAAACTGTTGGAATTGTGAAAGAAAAAAAATGTTGGATCTAAAACTTTAAGCTGTAAGAAATTTTATCATTATTTTAACCATCTATTATAATTTTTAATTTTGATAAAAATATGGTCTTACATAGTATGCTTTGACCATGTAACTAAAAAAGAACATATGTATCACATGAATACTGTGCTATAAACTTGGAGTTAACGCATGTTGTTTTTTGACATAATTGATGATATATGACTCTTGAATACGAGAATAAACACACTGGAGGGACAGGCATGCCATTTGGACTAAACACGTATTATATATATTTTTTATAATTCAATAATTATAATGGAGCCAGGTAGGAAGAATTTGAATCATTAACATCTTTATTAGAATCATCAATAACGTTAGTTGAGCTACAAAGCTCTTAACAAAATATATATTTTTTAACTTCTATTTTGTAAACAATATATATAAATTTTGGTAACATTGAAAATGTGCAATAATACTAATTCGTACTAAAATATTTTATTCTCTTACCCAAACGTCCTCTACGATATTGACAACTTTATGTAAGGTTCCTAATGCAAGATTGTATCCTCAAACCTTTGTTGATGTTAACACAAGATAGCCATTTGAATATGTAATCCATGAGATCCATATATACATTCGAAATGGGTATTGGTTTTATTTCTTACTAAATCTGGCATAGAGGCTTGTAGAAGTTTCCTTTTAAGCCTATGTCAGCTAAGGTCCAAGCCGCTGCAATAACTATTAGAACAGTCAAGACAACGGCAAAGCAACCTAACCCCATGTTTATAAACCAAACCAAACCAAACCATTTGGTCGAGGTTTCTTCATTGCAATCCACATGAAACTTGGATAAGCAAAAGTTAAAGGCAATGTAGCACCTCCAACTAGAGGTGCTAGGCTTCGCAAAAATGGAAAAGTCACAGAAAGAAAGAAAGCCAACCCTCCATAGCCAACTCGGATGCATGTGCGAACCCACAATGGGCATGGCCGATTCTTCTTGCTTGTGTACCTAACTTCCGATTCTTCTTGCTTGTGTACCTAACTTCGAAGTTGTCAAAAACTACCATGACATAAACTTGGAATGCACATAAACAGTTCACCAATACTAGAAGGTAAACTGTGACCATCATTGACTGAGATGTTGGGTCCATGGATTTGTGCAAATGTAACCAACAATGCATCTCCTCCATTATACGATACCTGGCATTCATAAAAAAATAATTAAGGAGAATTGTCCACAACTTTGTTGAGAAAAGCTTCTTGAATGACGGTCCATAACAACGGCAAATTTGGATGATTTATTACATTTTTAGGTTTCTTTAGAAGTGATATATCTTGCACATAAATATGAATTGAGCAAGTATATAACAAGCACAATATAGAAGAAACATACAAAAATTTATGTAGTTCCACAACATTGTTTAACTTTTATGGAGAGGTCAAATTTCATTATATCAAATGGAGAATTAGAAGACACTCACTCATATTTTTTGATATATAGAATAGCGATATAAACTTCTAAAAGTATATACAAGGGCCTATAAATATAAGCCTTCTGTTTTCCCCTTCCATATTTGGAAAGGAACATGATTCTCTCTATTTTATCAGAAATTGAGAGTCCATTTCAAACACATTCTTTGGACTATCAATTTAAAATTTTAGTCCCTTGAGATATAACAGTGTCTAAATTCACCTGTATGTTAAACTTCCGTCAATTTTAGGATGAATTGAGATCATGCGCCTTGTATGTGTTTATTATTATAAAAACATTTTTTTAAAAATAAAACTTAATATAATTAATACAACTTGAACATAGGATCAGCTTGAACAAAGAATTAATAAAATTCTTAGGAAATAATCATGGATTGATATTAGAAGCCTGTATAATTCTTATTTAATGACTAAGATTGAAAATTAAAAAAATTTACTTTCAAATTTTCAACCCTAAGACGAAATTTGGCAATTTGGCACTGCCAGTGCTAGTGCTTTTAGTAGATTTGCAAGGGATCCAAATCCAGAAAATATTGCCCTTGTTTTATGAGAAAAAGTTGTTATACATGCATTTACACATACGTGCTAAAAAGCAACTAAAATCCGAATTGAAAATCATGACTTGAATTCACAATTTCAGTTGCTTTTTTACGCGGGGTGTAAATTTGTGTATAGCGTTGTGTTGCTTTATATATAATAATGCTTAGTGTCATCTAGAAAGCCCTCACAAGTCACAACCTTTTTTTTTTTTTTAGAAGGAACAAGTCACAACCATATGAGGAAGAGTATTGCATGAAAGGAATGTGACAACTGACTAGGATTACACCGCAATTATGACATGATGCTAGTGATGTAACTAGCGGCGTCACTTAACCTTTATAATATTTTTCCGTATAAAGGAAGATTATTCCTCACTTTTGACAAACAACATACAAGATTCGTACCAAGTATAAGTAAAATTGACTAATATCATAAGGTAATTTATAATATTAATGTTGCTACCTTTTCTGAAAAAGAAAAAAATGAAAAATCATTCATTCACATTTAGTATGAAAAGAAAATCTTTCATTCACACATTTAGTAAAGTCAAGGTATGTTGTACAATAGCTAACAGTCGTGCAATTTATGATATTTCAATAAATATGTCCAGGGTTTAAATCTTTTGCCTCTAACTATCAAGTTATTAAGAAAAAATAGTAACATCATTTAAATCTTTCGTCTCTAACTATCAAGTTATTAAGAAATAATCGTTACGTAGTACAATAATTTCAACTTCTGACATAAAAAAATTGGGGTCCTCTGTCAAGATCTTTGGGCATATTAACGGTGCCACATGGTTCCTTGACCTTGAAGAACATGTGTATTAGCTCTGGGGCTATACTTTGTTCAGAGTCCTACATCTAATTAACAATACAAAAAATGATGATAGAGGATCCCTTTAATGGTCCCCTAGATGATTTGATAAAACTCTTTGGCTCTGTTTTTTAATATAGATTACGAAAGTTTAGTGAGACCTTCCATTTATAAGCATAATCCATGTGGTGTGGAAACCAATTCTCTTCATTATGTTTCCTACAAATAGCCATTCCCACTCAATCATATGTCTTTGCTCAAGTTTCAAAGTAATGTATCCTTTTTTTGCTTTTCTTTTTTGTTTTGTGTGATGCATTATGGCAAGGATGTTAGGCACTCAGAAAGCTTTAGCAGTGAGGCCGAACCCTTTTTTACTCAACCTTCAGAATCAGCTTACGGAAGAATATAACCTTATTCTCCATATGGAGGAGGAGATTTGGGCAATGAAAGCGAGGACAGATTGGGTCATTATGGGGGAAAGAAACACCTTGTATTTCCATATGTCTACTCTGGTCCGAAGAAGTAAGAACAAAATTACTTGCATTCAGAATGCCAGAGGGGATTGGATTCATGATATTGATGAAGTGAAGAACATGTTTTTGTCGAGTTACAAGCAGCTTTATCAAACGGAACAATGCTTCTGGCCTATAACCCCCCAATGGAACTCGGATTGGTGTGCCAAACTTAATTAGGATGAAGCTAATGGATTGATTCAGGTTCCCTCGGATGGTGAGATTTGGTCAGCTCTGAAGTCTATGAAACCTTACAAAGCCCCTGGCATTAATGGTCTCCGTGCCAGGTTTTTTCAAAGGTTTTGGCTTGTGGTTGGAGAATCAGTGAAGAAAGAAGTCAAAGAAGTGTTTCTAAGCCAAAAGATCCCTGAATACTTGAACTAGACACTCATTGCCCTCATTCCAAAGCAGATTGGGCCAGAGACTGTCAGTCATTTTAGGCCTATCAGCTTGTGCAGTATTGTTTACAATATTGTTTAAAAAATTATTGTTCAAAGGATAAGACCCTTGCTGCCTTCTCTTATTTCCCCCATGCAGGCAGCCTTCCTTGAAGGCAGAACGAGTTCAGATAATGTTATTATAGCGCAAGAACTAATTTACTCCTTAAAAAGTAGAAGAGGGAAGGATGGTTACATGGTTATCAAGATTGATTTGGAAAAGACATATGGCCACCTTGAGTGGAGTTTTGTAAAAATGGTTTTAGAACATTTTGGGTTTCCTCAAGAAATGATAAATCTTATTATGAGTTGTATATCCACAACAACTACAGCCTTGTTGTTTAATGGTAGCAAACTAGAAGCGTTTCAACCCTCACGAGGGATTAGACAGGGTGATCCCATCTCACCATACCTGTTTTTGCTGTGTATGGAATTTCTTGGGGCCCAAATCACCAGTATGTGTGAAGGAAAAAGGTGGGATAGAATGAAAGCTTCTAGAAATGGGCCGAGCTTCTCTCATGTGTTTTTTACTGATGATCTGATACTATTTGCTAAGGCAAATCATAAGAACTGTGAGGCTATCATTGAGGTGCTCAATAATTTTTGTAATCTTGCTAGCCAAAAAGTTAACCTCAGGAAGTCTAAGATTCTATTTTCTCCTAATGTTTCTAGAAGGCGGAAGAGGTTTATTTGTAGAAAGATGGGTATGACTTCTACAAAAAATCTAGGAAGATATCTTGGGTTCCCATTACTAACTCAAGGAAGACCAAGAGATGCCTACAATTTTATAGTGGAAAGGGTGCAAAATAAGCTTGCTAGCTGGAGAACTAAGCTACTGTCTAGAGCTGGGAAACTTGTCTTAGTGAAGTCTGTAGCTGCCCCAATAACTGAATATTTCATGCAATGTCAAGCATTACCTAGTAAAGTGTGTGAAGCGGTGGATAAAACAATAAGAGATTTCCTATGGGGTTCAACTGAAGAGAAGAGGAAAATGCATATGGTCAAATGGAGCACTGTAAGTCTCCCAAAAGAACTCGGAGGCCTTGGGTTGCACTCAATGAAGGATAGGAATTTAGTGATCCTTGCAAAACTTTGCTGGAGATTGGCTAGTGCGAATGGTTCCCCTTGGGCTGCCATGTTGTTAGCCAAGTATCTTACACCTAATAGAATGACTGGGGAAGGGAAGAAGTTACCTTGTTCTAGTATTTGGACTGCCTGTAAGAAGGGAGGCCCATTTTATGTTAAAGGGCTCAAATGGGTTGTTAGGAATGGTGAAAAGATTAATTTTTGGATGGATTTCTGACTGCATGAAGGTACTTTGCGTAGTCTCATTCAAGGGCCGCTAACACGGGGTGAGGAGAATATCACAGTAAGGCAATACCTTGACAATGAGATTGGTGGGAGGGCTTATAACATATCATTTGAGTTACCGAGTCAGTTGCTAGATGTTATTAAAGCTACCCCATTATCTATAGATCAAAATGCCGAGGATGTGCTGCATTGGGCTTATTCCAAGAATGGATTCTTCTCTTTAAAGTCTACCTATCTGTTGGTAAGGGCCTTAAACCCCTTGAACCAGGTTACTGATTCAATTGGCTGGGTTTGGAAGGTGGAAGCTCCACCAAAGGTACATTTATTTTTATGGTTGTGCCTAATGTACCCATTGGAGAAGTTCTGGGTTCAAAGGGTTTAAACCTTGACCCCATTTGCAGCTTATGTAATAAGGAGATGGAATCCGTGGAGCATCTTGTGAGGAGTTGTGAAGTGGCAAAAGATTTCTGGCAGGAGGTGAAAGTGCCTTATTGTATGAAGGACACCTTTAATTTACCTATTGGTAAATGGTTGGAATCCAACAGTCATAGTGAGGCTAGCTCCTTGTTTATGAGCATTCCAGGGAAAATCTTATTTCCTATGGGGGTTTGGCATTTGTGGCTGCATCGGAACAATCATGTCTTTAAATCTGGTAAGGTTGAGCACTCATGATTCAAGAAATGCATTAAAGAAAGTGCAGAATTTTACGCTATAGGCTTCAATGCTAAAGCTGAAAGAAATAAAGTGGTGGTAACTGTGGGTTGGTCGAAGCCACATAAGGGATGCGCTAAACTTAATACAGACAGATCAGTTATGGGGAATCCCGCGATGGTTGGAGGTGGAGGCATGATCAGGGGTCAAGAAGGAGAGTGGATAACTGGTTTCGCTAGACCATTTGGGCGAACCAATAGCTGCATGGCTGAACTTTGGGCTTTGAGAGATGGGCTGCTATTGGCTAAGGAGTTGGGCATTAACAATCTTATAGTTAAGCTTGATGCTTTAAGTGTGGTCCTGCTTATGAAGAACAGTACTTGTAATTTGCTGATGGAACCTTTGCTGATGGAACCTTTACTGTTGAAGGCGTTCCCTAATACGCAAGTGGTCCATGCCTACCAAGAGGCCAACCAATGCGCTGATGCATTGGCAAAAATGGGAGCTATTTCGCTAACTTCTGTTGTTTTTTGGACTCCACCGCCTGTGGTGGATAGTATTCTAGCTCATGATAGAGCTAATGTTTGTTGTAATAGAATAGTTAATTGCTAGTTTAATGAAAGTTCATGGTTTACCAAAAAAAAAAAGCTAACAGGATCCTATGAGTCTTTATTAGTGAATATTCAATTACTTTTTATAAGGGTTTTGTATTTGGGTTAGTGTGATAAGGTATAATTGAGATCATGCGCCTTGTATGTGTTTATTATTAAAAAATATTTAAAAAAAATAAAACTTAATAAAATTAATACAAAATTATTTTTAAACAATAATATCTTTAAAAAAATTAATGGAAATTATATATTTTTTATTTATAAAAATATATTGAATTGTCAATAAGATGTGAATGTTCAAATAGTGTATAAAACACTATGAACGTTTAGACCCCTAAATAATAAATTACCAATTCAAGCTTAATATCAAACAATTAATGTGCGGAAGATGAATATAAGCTTAACACAGAATTGATAAACAATCTAAACTAAATAAAATCACATTTATAGCAGAAATTAAATGGCAAAGATTAAGGAAAGAGAGACACAAACACAAGGACAACACACGATGTGTTATCGAAGAGGAAACCGAAGCCCTCGGGCGTAAAATCTCTTCGTCGCCCTCCAAGTGGTAAATAATCCACTAAAGAATGTAGTTGGGATACATGAATAGCAGAAGACCCTCCAAGCCTAATCTATCCAATGTACCTAAGCCCTCCAAGCTCCTACTCCAACGAGGTTGTGCCGAACCTATTTCTTCTTTAGCTTACTGGATTCCGCTACAAACCATAGCATCAACCAATATGAAATTGGTCTCTTCCTAATTGCTTCCCAAGAACCAAATGGCCTTCTCACAGATGTGGGTATGGTGAGAAAAGGTTTTGGTAATGAACCTCTCAAGGATGTAACAATGAAGAGGGTGAGAGTAGAGGAATTTGAAAAGTCCTTATGTGAAGATTGTGGATGAGTCAATCTTGTTTTTCTCTAGGGTTTCTCTCTCAATATTCTCTCTGGAAACTCTCTACATTTCGTGGGTATAAGGGGTATTTATACTGGAGTGAGAATGGAATGTGAAGAGTTAGGTTTTTCAAAACAGAGCTGACTGGCGGCTTGGACTCACAACTTGATTGAGTCGCGAGTTCCAACCACGAGGTAACTGAACAGCCAGTCTGTACTTTTTGTCTTGTAGTGCTCTAGCTGGCATGACGCTTCAACTTTTGGCATGCTTGGCATGTGTTGAACATTTGGTGGCTTGCAACCGCAAGCCACCCGCAAGATCCAGTTGCGAGTCCCTGCTTCTTTGCACAATCTTGAGCATTTCTTCACACTTTTTCACTCACTACCCTTATATGAATCCCACCTAAATATAGGGTTACTAATTGCTAAAATACAAGCAAATTTGACATGGAATAAAACCAACAAGATGGTTGATTAAATTCAACCTTACAATCTCCCCCTTTGCCTATTCCATGACAAAACCCTAAAACAAACTCTAGACTTAACATGTGAGTTGGGAACAATTGAACAAAACTCACTCACACCTAACTCTAGAATCTGTGTAGCTCTTGAACCATAAGAACAAGTATCTCCTGAAATCACAATAATACAATATGATCATTGTATGCAGAAAACTTGTAATGCATATGGAGCAAGCACAATGCGATCAAGCAAAAATTGAATTAAGTAATAAACCATGGCTTGACCAAACAAGTAATCACTATAACATAGTGACCACAATGCTCATTCACACTTGGAATGAACAACCGAACATGTAAGCTAATAAGCTTAAATGCAATGAATCATTGCATGTCCAACATTCAACCAATGCACACAACAAGTATGCATCTAGGAACAAGATCCTACTAGGGCACAAGAGTGAGAGTTCTTGAAGTAATGCAAAACAAAACAACAAGTACAATGCAACATGGCATAGGAACAAACCATAAAAGCCTATAAGTGCATGAAAATAACCTTAAATGCTTACAAAAGCAACATGGGTACAAATATAAAAGCTACATAAGCATGGGTACAAATATACCAAACACAATATACTGAAAAACATCTTAAATATATAAATATAAACCAAAGTATCACAGGTTTCAAGAGATATAACCAGAACACACACACACAAGAGTTTATAAAGACAATAGAAGACTATAAGTAAATAACTGATAAGCTAGGCTAGCCAAAGTTAGGCAGTATGTCCAAAGGTATGTGTGAGTGTATATGACAGCTTTCTCCTCTTGAGCACACAACTCCCCCTTTCACTTTGCACACTTCCCTTTGTCTTGCTCTCCCCCTTTTTGGCATGAATAGCTAAAGGCTATCCTCTAGCTTTTGTTGAATAGCATCTAGTTGATTCTCTATGGTCGTGAGGCGGAATTAGACTTGATTGTTGGTGGAGTAGATAAGTCTTTCAATTCTGGCAATGTGCATATGAAGATTTTCAAACAAATGACCTAACCTATTAGCTTGAGGACCAGATTGTACTGGCTGATTGCTAGTCGGCTGTAACTCCGGGGTGACAGAAGAAATAGTCGCAGTATGCACAGGTGTATCTGACCTATGAGCATATGGAGTAGCAGGAGATATGTGTTCACTATTTGGTGTTTTAGAGGAGTGACTCTTGCTAGCTTGGAGAGTTATCATGGATATTGGTCGAGGACGGTTCATCATTTTTCCATCTAATGGGGGATTGACACCTTCAAGAAGTATGATCTTCATGATGAGACTACAAAACAGAATACATGCTCGTGTTGCTGATCGAGCTGCGGTCTTCCCAATGGTCTGGAAGATGTGGGCACAGATATCAATCGGGGCTCCTTTAATAAGATCACATAGGAATTGAGCTCTTCCAAGATTGATGAAAGCAGTGTTGGACAACGGGTAGAGATTGGAGAACATGATCAGCTTCAGTGTGGTCAATTCAGGAGCAAACTTTGCAGTGTTTATAGATGTGCCTTTACTGGAGATTTCAAGATCAGGCCCAAGAACTTGCAAAATGTCTTAAACCTTAGGAGTTCGATCATCATAAGGGGTGAGGTCCACATTCTCAGGTCTAGTGATGTGAAGGACCTTGGCTATGTAGTTCGGATTGATGGAGAACTCTTTTTTTCTCTCACCTAGCATTTTAACTCAACTCCAATGTATCTGGCATTTGAGAAGAATTCCTTAACCAACTCTTCCATCGAGTCTTTGAAATTCCCGAACAGATTGGCCTAATCTTTAGCTTCAAAGATTCTAGGGATAAAAGTTGTATATATATATATATATGTGTGTGTGTGTGTGTGTGTGTGTGTGTGTGTGTGTGTGTGTTACATTAGTAGAAGGAATATAAAAAAAAAATTAGTTATGGGAGTAACAGAGAATTGTGTGTGTGTGTGTGTGTGCGCGCGTGTGTGTGTGTGTGTATTATAATTCAATTGTTATGAATTAAAATATGTATATTTTAGATTCTATTTATATAAATTATGGTAACATCGAAACCATAAACTAATATTAATTCATACTGAAATATGGTATTGACAACTTTGTACAAGACTCTTTAATGCAAGATTGTATTTTTCAACCTTTGTTGATGTTAATGTTGGGAATATGTATATAATACAATAAAGGAATTACATTAAATAGTTGGATAAAAAAGGGTTTAGAGGCGTTAACACTTCGCTATCCATAGACAATTTTTGCTTGCTTCTATAGCTCATGGTATCTTACTTTTTAATGATTATAATTTATACATATAAGTCATCACTAGGTTAAGATATCGTAGGATTTTCATTCTATCAAGAATTACATTAGTAGAAGGAATAAAAAAAAAAAAAATCAATTATGGGAGTAACAGAGAATTGTGTGTGTGTGTATATATATATTATAATTCAATTGTTATGAATTAAAATATGTATATTTTAAATTCTATATATATAAATTATGGTAATATCGAAACCATACACTAATATTAATTCATACTTAAATATGGTATTGACAACTTTGTACAAGACTCTTTAATGCAAGATTGTATTTTCAACCTTTCTTGATTTTAATGTTGGGAATATGTATATAATACAATAAAGGAATAACATTAAATAGTTGGATAAAAAAGGGTTTAGAGGCGCTAACACTTCGCTATCCATAGACTATTTTTACCCCACACAAAATATATTACAAGCTTATTGCAAATATGTTCCCAGGATACAACTAAGCCAAGTATTCTTCAAGTAGTAATCTTGAGAGAGTTCTTGTGAATTTCAATAAAATTTGTGAAAAGTAGTTACAAAGTGAACACGAATTAGTATTTGTAGTCAAGTGGGTCAAAAGGTACATTTAGAGAGTTATTTAATTGATTTTAACGTTCAGAAAGCATTATAACAGTTTGTCGAACTTAAATTAAAAAGAAGTTATACCCCTTAAAAAAACCAATTGACCTCTTGCTCATCATCTTATACAAATGGTATCCTCTCCATTTTCCATATATTGTATATATTACAACTTACCTTTTTCTCAAAAAAAAAAAAAATTACAACTTTCCTTATATATACCTATATAAAGAACAATTAACATAAATTGATAGAAGTTTTGATCCGATGATAAAAAGCTATATCATCAAGAGCGGACGCTATAGGTTAAAATTATCTTAAAAAAACACGAGATGGCCAATTGAATAAGTAATTCCCTGAGGCCCATTTATACATTCAAAATGGTTATTGGTTTAATTTCTTACTAATGTATCTGTCATTAAGGCTTGTAGAAGTTGGCTTTTAGGCCTCTATCAGCTAAGGTCCAAGCCGCTGCAATAACTATTAGAATAGTCAAGACAATGCCAAAGCAACCTAAACCTGTGTTTATAAACCAAACCAAACCATTTGGTCGAGGTTTCCTCATTGCAATCCACATGAAACAAGGATAAGCAAAAGTTAAAGGCAATGTTGCACCTCCAACTAAAGGTGCTAGGCTTCCCAAAAATGGAAAAGTCACAGAAAGAAAGAAAGCCAACCCTCCATAGAAAATGCGAAGGCATGTGCGAACCCATCTTGGGCATGGCTGATTTTTCTTGCTTGTGTATCTAACTTCCAAGTTGTCAAAAACAACCATGGCGTAAACTTGGAATGTACATAAACAGTTCACCAATACTAGTAGGTAAATTGAGGTCATCATTAACTTTGAGGTGTTTGGTCCGTGGATTTGTGAAAATGCAGTCAACAATCCTTGTCCTCCACTATATGGTACCTATCATTCATAAATAAATAAATAAAAAAAAAAAAAATATATTAATGAAAAAAATATGAATGAAAAAAAATAAAAGTCTTACAAGTATCCAAATTAACACATTTTTTGCACTATCAATTTAAATTTTTAGTCCCTTAAGATCTTACAAGTATCCAAATTAACCCTTATGTTAAGATTTCGTATCTTTGAGGGACGAATTGTGATCACATGCCTTGTATGTGACCACATTTATTATTAAAATATATATATTTTTTTAAAATAAAAGTGATGCAAAATTATTTATCTCCAATTTCACTAAATTCATGCCTTTTAGTCGGAACAAAATCATCTATCTCCAATTTCCAAACCATCAATTCGAAAATTCACAACTCCCCAAAGCAAATAAAAATTTTAAATCCTACCAAAAAAAAAAAAAATTCAAAACCCTTTATCCTCAATTTGACATCAAAGTAGACCATAGTGGAAGGAGCGTTCCTTGGGTCTAGTTGGGCCCAAGCCCAACGTCCAGTGCCACCCAAGGGAACAAGGAGAGGGAAATAGTGCAAATGGGAGAGAGATCAAGGGAATCAGCTTTGGAGAGAGAGAGAGAGAGAGAGAGAGAGAGAGAGAGAGAGAGAGAGAGAGAGAGGGTTAAGAATTGAATTGCGATGCCTCAATTGTTTAAAATTCAAATTGAATGTACTCGAATGTTTAAAATTGACCCAAATCTCAGTGGTGTTTTCATATTTTGATTTGTTTTTTTCTTTTTCTTTTTTTGTGTTTAAATGGATTGTTCGAGAAACAGTACGTCTATACCTAAAAAGGAGTTGGATTTAATTTTTTTTTTTTTAAATTATATTCTAAAAGTGCATTTTTAAACCACTGTCTCAAACATGAACTTATTTGACTGATGAAAAAATCACGATGATATAATATAAATCTCTTTCCTAGGAAAGTATATATCAAATCTCAATAAGTTCAAAAAAAGAAGATTTGCTTACCTTGTTTCCATAAGCCCAAAATCCAGCTATTGCAAGGGGATATTGGCACATAGCGATTACTATGTATGATATTGTCACCCCTGTGCACATTGACTTATAGGATGTTTGTTTTGGACTTGAAGGCAATGTTCCCTGCAAAATTAAAGACATTTTAACTTAAAATTACATTCAAATCGAGATGACAAATATATCTATTCTTTTAAAGCATAGTTTGGTTTTTTTTTTTTTTTTTTTTTAAATAGTGCATCACTATTATATAGGGCAGACTCCTCCCTCCTTTCACTTGAATGGTAGATTTCTAGTGAGGGTGTGTGTGTGTATATATATATATGTATGTACTATGTATTGAATGTATTAGATAATTGTTAATACTTAGGACCAATCTCATGTGAGAGGGAAGATTGTAGAGGAGTTAACCCAATGAACCTAATAATGAAGATATATAGATTGTCACATCATTTAAAATTTATCTTCCCTAAACAAAGAATCCTTCTCTCGCAAGGGAGTGGTAGTGAAGTACCACAATTGGGAAAGGGCTGGTGATCTTTTATTAGTTTCTCTGTGAAATGCAAAATCTCTTAGACATCTTTTCCAAGCTTTAAGATTGAAGTGTTGCGTGAGTACTCAATTATAAAAATTGTTGCGTGAGTACATATCCTTATATAGAGTTTCATATTTTAGGATTTTGACATGTCCAAGTTCTATTGAATCTAAAAGGGTCACGAGTTTAGGCTGGGCTAAGCTTTCTTACATAGTTGGATACTCTCATGTTGGATCCTAAAGTTGGGTGAAGGCACAAACCTTGTCTTACCCCAAAAGCAAAGAGCTATGGTATAACGCACTTTTCATAAAATTATAAGTTGTCTAAGATCATTTTCACATGGACTCGTGCATAAAAAATTATCTTCACACACTAATTACAAATTACCAATTTGACAAGTTATGAAATTCTATGTGAATAATGTATTCGTAAACCATTGTTTAACCTAAAACCAAAAAAAAAAGTGCAATTCTAAACTTTTTGAAAAGGAAAAGGATTTTTTTTTTTTTTTTTTGTTAGATAAATATTGAGAGAGGAAGAGGTGGAGTTCAAATCACTAACATGAACAACATTAAACTATCATTGGAACCTGAAAAGAAAAAAGTAGAAAGGATCTTAGAGATTCTAACCTGTATCTCTAGGATAACATTATGTCCTTTGAATGCGAGGCCAATGATCCCAAGTGCATTCAGCACATCGCTAAATTTTTCCATGTTAGATTTCAATTTGTCAGATTGACTGTAGGATATGCCTATTGGCCTATCTTTGGTAATTGAGAGAGCCCATATCAAAGTAGAATATATAACGATTGTGATGGCACCAATTAAAGACACCCAAGCTACAGAGTTTAGGTTTGGTAGTTGAGCTATAAGTATTGCTAAGCACGTGAACACCAAGAACCACTCTGTATTTGTCAATGATTTAGCATGACACATGGCATCACGCTCACATAGGGTTTTGAATATGAGGTCCAACGTCTTACCTCCAGTAATAATTAGAATGATACACGTACCCCCTGAATTGTATAATATAGGGAATAGGGCAAGCAACTTCCCTAGTTTTGGACCTGCATATGGTAATAAATTATGACTTAAGATAGTATAGAATTGAGGAAGAGAAAACATGTCATTGATCTTAACTAATTTATTGAGTATCCATAGCCGATCCAAAAATTTGGGACTAAGGTGTTGGTGTTGTATATAATAACACATTATCACCCTCCTATGCATTATGGGTAAGACCTATGTCATTTGGCCTAATTTTATTGAATGTTAATTGGGGAACACAGTTTGTATTAGTCCCACTTCTTGTTAAATTTAGTAAGTTGTGAGAACTTTGCAACACATTATTAGAACAAATGCAATTGAATGTTAACTAGGGAAATGAGAATACAATTTAAATTTGTCTCAATTGTTGTTAAAGTAGTAAATTGTGAAATATCGAATATAGATTTTACTTTATATATATATATATATATATATATATATATTATTTAAAAAGAAACTACTTTCATTGTGTACTAATCATTATATATAATCAAGATAATTATTAAAAAATTGTATTTTTTATTGAGATAAAATAATAACAACCCACAAGTTAAAGAATCATGAAAAAAAAAATGAGCCTCGTACATTATAATAATAAATATTCAATTATGAATTATAATACATAATACTTTCCAAAAGGAAATATGCTTTTCAACAATTTATTGGCTTTTACACAAAATATATTGTGGTTAGGTGTATTTTTCTTGATATTTGCATGCTAATGAACTCTAATTGATCAATTGGCACCTACTCCCCTTATAAGTATTCAATGCTGGGTGAAAATGTGAAGTTATTAGATTAGGACTTTTCGAGTGCATGTGTAACTTATTAAAAAAAAAATGCGATTACAATTTGAATTTTAAAAAAGAAAAGTTTAGAAAATAAAATAAAATATAAAATATATTTTATCTTGTGCTTTTAGAATATTTATTAACAAAAAGTAAAATAATAATAATAACAACAATAGGGGTTTTGTACTAACCAAAAGAAACTATTGCAAGGTGCATGTATCTGCTGTAGCGGATTCCAGGAACTGATTCATGGAGTCGAACAAGAATAAATATGGTATAGAGCTGCCATGCAAATGCTAGTGACAAACATATTATACCCCATGCCCTGCAACCAATGAAATTACGATAAGATTAAGACACAAATTTTTTTTTTTTCACAATTGTTGAAGTGACAAATTGTTATTGGTAGGTAGGTAAAACAATCATGTTAGTGATAGACCCAATTGGGAATTGGTAAATCTTGCCAACACAATTATTGTGAAATTTTTTTTAAAATTTCCTCAAACTTATGAAGTAAAATCATATGATAGGACTTTTCTAGTTTTCTTCAAGCTGTTTATGCAATAGCATGGATCACAGATAATCAAATAGAAGTTACGTTTTTAATAAATGAATTTGGTTCAAAAAAATGCAAATAAGATCGACAAACTTTAAAGTTATATGTTTCTCTGTATGAATTCCTAATGTTCAAAAGTTAAATGGATGTTGGATGTTGACTTGAGTATCCAGGATTTAACATTTTTGGACAAAGTGTTACTGATAATTCATTGAGAGAAGAGAAAAACAGAGGAGAGAATATATCATGATACTGAAATAATTATTAGTATCTAAAAACAAAGTTCTTTATTATTCTCATATAGTTTCTTAGATGTTGTACTTTAAATTCTTTAATTAAATTTAAATATATATTGTTATTAAATATGAATTTAATTAAGAAAATTAAAATTTACTCTTTAGATAATATTACTGAGGCATAAAACTCTTATTTTTACAAGGTAATTTGGAAAAGATTATTATATACTATGTTACTCCCAATCTTTTGGAAATGTTAATTTTCAAACTCTTCGAAAAATATTAGATTTTATTAATATTAATTAAACTCACATGGGAAATGGGAAAGACTTATTATATATATTCACGTGGAAGGTAACGACGTTACTATATTGAAAAAGTTTCCAAGATTCTGTTCTCATATATAATTTTGAAGTCATAGTTGATAAAATTTACCAAAAAAAGGAAGTCATTGTTGAAAAATGTGAACAATATATATATTTCTTGCCCTAATAGTACTATAAATGAACATAAAAATTATATAAATGCGCCGACGTTAATTAATAAGGTCCACAGATTCCGACACGGAGTCGACAGGGAAATAACATGGAACACGCATTTCCTTGTTCTTTAATTAAAGGGAGACCTTTTTGATTCTTTCTTTAAAGGAGGAAAAATGAAATGAGCATCACGTGAAAGTGTCTCAGATCTTTAGCTTAATAACTTACGCTATACTTTCTTTAAATGATAAAATAGATAGTTTTATTTATTAACACAATTATAATAAATTTTTATTAGTAATTAATATAATTATCTAATTTCATAATTGGACAAATAGTAAAAGAATTTTAAGAAAAAAGAAAAAGTAAATAGCAAAATAAAGGGAAAAAAAAACCATAATTTGATAAACTTTTTTGTGTATTGCATGGTTATCGATTAGTTGCACATACCAGCTTCCTCCCAAATATAATGTCATATTTTGAGCATAACCTTGCCTTTACATCAAGTCTAAAAGGTTGAGGTTGATTGATTTTTTAATAAATAAATAATAAAGAAGTTTTTTTTTTCCCAAGTTATATGGTCATACTTTGAGTATAAGCTTGCCCTTGCATCAAGTCTAAAAGGTTAAGCTTGACTGATTTTTTAATAAAATAAATAATAAAAAAGTTTTTTTTTTTTCTCAAGTAGTTGAGCCAACCTAGCTATTTATCAGATCAGTTTTGTGTGTGTGTCTGTGTGCGCGCGCGCACGCATAACAGATCAATTTTCAGCCTTCGGGTACTCAAACATTCCATTTCTTTCTGTACTGAGACTATAAATTGTCTCCTAAAAGGGATCATTTGGATTTTAAATTGAAAAACAAATGGCAATTTTATTTTATAACTTGAATAGATTAAATTCAGTAACTAAAAGTAGATACAAATAAACGTCATATATCAATGCAATTTAATTGTTTTTCAAGTTTGAATTGACAAATTGACCAAACCATATAAGGGTAAAATGCAATTAACAATTCTCTATCATACACATGGAAAGAAAATGACCTTAAAATTTCCAAGTCTACACGTCTGTCGGAGCTTGATTTTAGTCAGTCATCAAATTCTCATTTCATAACCCAACATTTTCTCTTTGGGTTTATGAACAATTAATGACTTTATTAGTTAAGCAAAATTGAACTTAATCATGACAACTTAAATCATTGCAAAAGATAGCTTACCATCCAAGTGTGGCAAATGCAACAGGAAGAAAGAGAGCTTGCAATCCAATTCCTGAACAGAGTAAATGAAACGCTGCAAAAAAGGTGTTGCCATTCCTGGACTCAGTGATGGGAAGCCAAGCTTCCTGTGGATTGTGGTGATAACCTTGCAAACTTGCAGATGTAGTAATATCTTTTGAGGAGGCACTATCTATAATGGTTATCATTTGCATTAGCTCTCCCAGGGTTTTGGTATTGGAAGGTGAAGCTGGGAGAGGCATAACTTTTCTATAATTTGGTTCTACCATTTCTGCCATGGCTACCCTCCTCTGCTCTAGTTCAAAAGCTATGTTGAGAATATTAGGTGTGGGTATTGCAAATATAAAGCTGATGGTTGGTGGTATATATATATATAACGACTACGGGTCTTGGTGGACCTACTGCACAGAGTACAGTTGTACATTCTGCCTTTCATAAATAAATCTTTTCTTTATTTTTAGGAAATAATCATGTATCGATAGTAAAAGCCTGTATAATTTTTATCTAATAACTAAGATTTGGTTGGGAATATAGAAAAGTGAAAAAATAGAAAATTATGAGGAGATAAAAAAGTAAGAGGATAAAAAAGGTTTAGGACTCATATTTCCAAAAAATATAAACAACGTTATTAGAACAAAATTATCAAATGGACCCTTAGTTTTTTCTCATTTGTATTTGGTTGGAGGAGTGGAAAAGTGGAGGAATGAAAAACTTTTTTGTTTGTTTAAGATAAAAAATGTGAGGATAGAGAATAAAGTTAATATAAATTTACCATTATGTCCTTATTAAATATATAAACAAAAATTACCATTTATTATTAAAAAAAATTTGTATGGACACTTCAAATTTTTTTTAATTTATAAAATAAGCAAATACCAAAAGGATAAAAATAAAATAAAAACAGTTAAAAACAAACAAAATGAATCAACGTGAACGTATTGTGCAAAGTGCAAACAAGAAGAAATTTTATCCACCAAAAAAAAAAAAGGAAAGACAAAGAAGAAAAACAAAAAGACAAAAAGTTGGCTAATGGGTGGAGAATGGTAATTTTGTCCAACACACATCTTTCCCTTTTTCTCTCCCATTTTCTCCCTATTTTGCGAAAATTGAATTTTGCTGGGTCTGAAAAGAAAACAATTAGGCCTCAATTTTCTCTCCTCATCCCCCTCCCAACCAAACCCCATTTCCACCCATTTTCTCTCCTATTTTCTACTCTCTTTTTTTCTCCATTCTCCCTTAAATCCACCCAACCAAAGTTAAAAAAAAAATTACTCTCAAATTTTCAACCCACAAGATTATTTTTTAATCTTTTCACATTATTTTATTTTTTTTAAATCTTTTACTTTTCATAACTTTTCTTTTTTTAAGTAGATTTGCAATGGGTCTAAATCTAGAAAATATTGCTCTTGTTTTATGAGAAAAAGTTGTTACATACGCATTTACACATACATGCGAAAAGACAATTGAAATCTAAATTGGAAATTTTGACTTTAGGTCACGACTGTAGTTATTTTATTATGCGTGTGTAAATTTGTGTGTAATAATGCGTTGTTTTATATATAATAATGTTTAGTGCCATCTAGAAAGCCCCCACAACCGAGCATTGCATGAAGGGTCTGTGACTAGGATTACACCCCCATTATGACATGATGCTAGTGATGTAACTAGCGGCACTGCACCTTTGTAATCTTTTTCCGCTTATAAAGGAAGATTACTCCTCACTACTGACAAACAACATACAAGATTCAAACCAAGTATAATTAAAATTGACTAACATCATAAGGTGATTTATATTGTTGCTACTTTTTTTGAAAAAAAAAAAAAAAAAAATCATTCATTCACATTTAAGGTCTGTTTGGATACCGCTTATTGCTGAAAACTGAAAACACTATAGCAAAATAATTTTTAAATATGAATAGTGCTGTGTGGGACTCATTTTTAAAGTGTTTTTTTTTTTTTTTCCTTGAATATTGTACTTGGGGTCCTATGAACAGTACATAGGACCTGCATATAAAACGTGACGCAAATTCATCCCCTTTTCAATGCAATCTGAATGGAGGCTTAGTATGAAAAGGAAATCTTTCATTCACACATTTAGTAAAGTCAAGGTATGTCGTACAATAGCTAACAGCCCTGCAATTTTTTTTTTTTTTTTTTTCGAGTAAAACAGCCCTGCAATTTCTGATATTTCAATAAATATGTCCAGGGTTCAAATCTTTCGCCACTAACTATCAAGTTATTAAGAAAAAATGGTTACAACATTCAAATCTTTCGTCTCTAACTATGAAGTTATTAAGAAAAAATGATTACATTGTACAATAATTTCAACTTTTGACATCAAAAAATTGGGGTCCTCTGCCAAGATCTTGGGGCATATTAACAGTGCCACATGGTTCCTTGACCTTGAAGCACATGTGTATTAGCTCTGGGGCTATATTTTGAAGGAGTCCAACATCTAATTAAAAGTACAAAAGAATGGTGATAGAGGATCCTTTTACTGGTCCCCAAGATGATTTGATAAAACCCTTTGGCTCTCTGTTTTTTAATACAGAGTAAGAAACTATGGCTCTCTGTTTTTTAACACAGAGTAAGAAACTTTGGTGAGACCTTGCATTTATAAGCTTAATCCATTTGGTGTGGAAACAATTCTTTTCATTATGTTTCCTAAAAATAGCCATTCCCACTCAATCATAAGTCTTTGCTCAAGTTTCAAAGTCATGTATCCTTTTTTTGCTTTTCTTTTTTGTTTCATGTGATGCATTATTTTAAAAGCTAACAGGAGCCTATGAGTCTTTCTTAGTGGATATTCAATTACTCTTTATAAGGGTTTTGTATTTGGGTTAGTGTGATAAGGTATAATTTATTTTTTGAAGTATGTGGCCGGTATTAATTAAGTGTGTGAAAGATTGCATCTGTGATACCTTTGCCTACAATATGGTTTTAGCTCATGGTATCTTGCTCTATAATGATTACAATTTATACAATATATAGGTCATCACTAGGCTAAGATATCCTAGGATTAAACACATTCATTGCTAAGATGCCATATTTTAGTCACATGACTTGATTTTAGCAATGTATGATGTATTACGTACCTGAAAACCACAAAAATGATTTTTTTAACAAGCAAGAGAAACTCTGTTACCAAAGCTCTAAGGGTTTAGACAACTGTAGGAATTGTGATAGAAAAAAAAAATGTTGGAACTAAAACTTTAGGTTGTAAGAAATTTTGTCATTATTAATTTTAATCATTTATCATAATTTTTAATTTTGTTAAAAATCTGGTCTTACATAGTATGCTTTGACCATGTAACTAAAAAATAAACATATGTATCACATGAATACTGTGCTATAAACTTGGAGTTCACGCATATTGTTTTTTGACATAATTGATGATATATGACTCTTGAATATGAGGATAAACACACTGGACTGACAGGCATGCAATTTGGACTAAGCACGTATTTTATATATATATATATATATATATATATATATATATATATTATAATTCAATAATTACAATAGGGTCGGGTTGGAAGAATTTGAACCATGAATGTCTTTATTAGAAACATCAATAAACGTTAGTTGAGCTACAAGACTCTTAACAAAATATATATTTTTTAACTTCTATTTTTTCAACAACATATATAAATTTTGGTAACATTGAAAACTTGCACCAATATTAATTTATACTAAAATATTTTATTCTCTTATCCAAACCGAAACATTGTCCTTTACGATATTATTGACAACTTTGTGTAAGGCTCCTAATGCAAGATTTTATCCTCAAACCTTTGTTGATGTTAACACAAGATGGCCAATTGAATAAGTAATCCATTAGGTACATACATACATTCGAAATGGGTATTGGTTTTATTTCTTACTAAATATGGCATAGAGGCCTGTAGAAGTTTCCTTTTAAGGCTTTGTCAGCTAAGGTCCAAGCCGCTGCAATAACTATTAGAACAGTCAAGCCAATGGCAAAGCAACCTAACCCCATGTTTATAAACCAAACCAAACCATTTGGTCGAGGTTTCTTCATTGCAATCGACATGAAACATGGATAAGCAAAAGTTAAAGGTAATGTAGCACCTCCAACTAGAGGTGCTAGGCTTCGCAAAAATGGGAAAGTCACAGAAAGAAAGAAAGAAAGCCAACCCTCCATAGCCAACTCGAATGCATGTGTGAACCCACAATGGGCATGGTCGATTCTTCTTGCTTGTGTACCTACCTTCAAAGTTGTAAAAAACTACCATAACATAAACTTGGAATGCACATAAACAGTTCACCAATACTAGAAGGTAAACTGTGACCATCATTGACTTCGAGATGTTGGGTCCATGGATTTGTGCAAATATAACCAACAATGCATCTCCTCGATTATACGATACCTGGCATTCATAAAAATAAAAAATAAATGAGGAGATTGTCCACAACTTTGTTGAGAAAAGCTTTTTGAATGATGGTCCATAACAAGGGCAAATTTGAATGATTTGTTACATTTTTTTAGGTTTCTTTAGAAGTGATATATCTTGCACATAAATATGAATTGAGCAAGTATATAACAAGCACAATATGGAAGAAACATACAAAAATTTATGTAGTTGCACACATTGCTTTAGTTTTATGGAGACTCGGAGAGGTCAAATTTCATTATATCAAATGGAGAATTAGAAGACACTCACTCACATTTTTTGATATATTAAATAGCAATATAAACTTCTAAAAGTATATACAAAGGCGTATAAATATAAGCCTTCCTTTTTTCCTTTTCATATTTGGAAAGGACCATGATTCTCTCCATTTTATCAAAAATTGATAGAGTCCATTTCAAACACTTTTTTTGAACCATCAATTTAAAGTTTTAGTCCCTTGAGATATAACAGTGTCCAAATTCACTTGTATGTTAAACTTCCTTCAATTTTAGGATGAATTGAGATCATACGCCTTGTAGGTGTTTATTATTTTTTTAAAAAAATTATAAAAATAAAACTTATTAAAATTAATACAAAATTATTTTTAAACAAGAATATTTTTTAAAAAATTAATGGAAATTATATAATTTTATTTATAAAAAAAATATTGAATTGTCAATAAGATGAAAACTTCATATCTAACATTATAAAATCAATGCCCAAATTCTTGCGACACAATTGACCAAGAATTAAAATTAGTACAGAAATTTCCCTGCATTCATGCCCTTTACACGGAACAAAATAATTAATCTCCATGTTATCAAAAATAAAAATAATAATTAATCTCCAATTTCATGCCCTCAATCCACAACAAACCAAAATATCCAAAATATCAATTCGTAATTTCATAAATCACTCAAATTTCCATTGGATAAATTCTCAACAATACCTTTGTTTGCAATACCCATAAAGAGATCAAGGGAATTAGCCATGAAGAGAGAGAGAGAGAGAGAGAGAGAGAGAGAGAGAGAGAGAGAGAGAGAGAGAGAGAGAGAGAGAGAGAGAGGGGTCAAGAAAGTGAGTAATTCTTAGGTACTCCTGAAGCACGGAGAATAATACTCTCTCCTCTCATATTCATAGTAGAGTCTACTCATTAAATTTATGATAAGGTCCATCATAAATGTGAGAGAAAAGAACATCATTTCTTCGTAGAACTTTAATATAAGATCAGCTTGAACAATTGCAAAACCTCAAGTGTTTAAAAATTCAAATTAATAATTACACTATAAGTGTTTACAAGCTACACCTGACACCCCCAACCCCCCCTCACCCCCCCCCCCCCCCCCCCCCCCCCAAAAAAAAAAAGCTACAATTGACCCAAACTTCCTCGGGGGTGTTTGGGAGGGGGGGGGGGGGGGGCATTTTTTCAATGGATCATTTGAGAAACTAGACCTAATGGGATATTTAAAAAGCTATATTCAAAAATTGCATTTTTAAACCATCACCCCAAAGAGGAACTTATTTGATTGATAAAATAAAATAAAATAAAATAAAATCTATTCTTAGATATATATATATAACAACTCTCATTAAGTTCAAAAAAAGAAAATCCACTTGCCTTGTTTCCATAAGCCCAAAATCCACCTATTGCGAGGGGATAAAAGCACATGGCCATTACTATGTATGATATTGTCAGTCCTGTGCACATAGATTTATAGGATGTTTTTTTTTTTTGGACTTGAAGGCAATGTTGCCTGCAACATTAAAGACATTCAAATCAAGATGACAAATATATCCTTTCTTTCCGATCGTCACTTTGTTTGTTTTTATAATAACATATTACTTTGTTTTTCCTACTCAAAATGATAGCATAACCTTAGGTTACTTAGGAGGTAAGCTTTCTCATTAATTTCAAGATAAATTATTGTCCATCGGCGGACTCTTCCCTCTTAAAGGTTGATTTCTAGTGAGATGGTATATCAAAGATTAGTTATATGCATCTACTTTTTATACATATAACGAGCTTTTTATACATATAACGAGTAAGTTCCATAAGACTATGGAAGGCCCACATTGTTAGGAGTACGATGAATGTATTGAATGGGTGAGATAATTGTCGATACTTAGGACCCATCTCATGTGAGAGGGGGGATTGTAAAGGGGTTCACCCAATGAAGGACAAGATTTCTCTCAATTGGTTTGGAGAAAAACTTTTCAAATTCCTATATCTTTATATTGGATGCGAATTTAGAAAAACTAACTGTTAAATTGCATGATCTTTATGTTCTTAACACACATGTCAAATTTTGTTCAAATTGGATATTATTTACCATTTGATTATTAAACTTATTTTTTATGCATAATTTAGATCACAAAAACTTGAAATTTAAATATTTGATTAATGACATAACTATTGATCTTTGATCTTCTTGAAATTTGCAAGCATGGAGAATATAATAAGAACATACAATCCAACAATTAGATTTTCAAAATTCACATCCAATAAAAAGATATCGACGGAGTTTGGAGAGTTTTTCCCCAAACTAGTTTAGAGATAAGCCTTTTTCCTAAGATTGAAGTGTTGTGTGAGTACATATCCTTATAGAGTTTCATATTTTAGGTTTCATGCATGTCAAAGTTCAAATCACTAACTTGATAACCATTGAACTATCATTGGAACTTGAAAAGGAAAAATGGCATAAAGGATGTTATAGACTCTAACCTGTATCTCAAGGATAACATTGTCCTCTGAATGCAATGGTAATGAACCCAAGCGCATCAAATACATCATTAAATCTTTCCATATTAGATTTCACTCTGTTAAATAGACTGTAGGATATGTCTATGGGCCTATCCTTGGTTATTGAGAGAATCCAAATCAAAGTATTTTATATAACAGCTTTGGTGGCCCCAATTAGAGACACCCAAGCTATAGAGTTAAGGTTGGGTAGTTGGGCTATAAGTAATGCTACACATGTAAACACCAAGTACCACTCTGTACATGTCAATGATTTGGCAAGACACTCAGCATCACCATCACATACGGTTTTGAATAAGATACCTAGGGGTCCCACCTCTAGTGATAATTAGAAGGACACACTGCTTGCTCACTCCCAAGTGCAGGAGATCGTAGCAATATAATTATTGGAGTACTAAGGTCGAACCACAAGGAGCAGGATAGATTCAAAGACAATATAATTAAACAATAATTTGGATGAAGAAGAAAAATACTTTTGCTTGGTGATTGTTAACAAGAATAATAATAAAAACTAATTTGAATCAATAATGTAAATACTAGGGTATCGGGATGTTTCCCTATATCGATATGAAATTCTTTGTGATCTAAAAAATTATATATTTCATAATTGATTATTCTTATACAATTAAATACTTATGATTCTGTTGAGATGAGACAATTCAAGAAAGCATGATAACCTAAATTAATAATGCGATTAGAAAAGTTTTCAGAAAAAACTCATTCACTTTAAAACCTGATTTCTATTTGAAACTATTAGAAATTCATCTAAACAATAAAAAAAACATGATTGAACTTATTGAAAGCATAGAAGAACAAATACATCAAAAGAAATTTAATTGAACAATTAAATATGTTGTTGATAAAATCCTAGAAAGAATCACATTGAATATTCATACAGTATAGAAGAAACATAACCCCTAGCCCTAGCAAAGAGCTTAGACTGCCATTAGAGAAAGGAAAATACAAGGTTTTTTTCTCCAAAATTCGTTTTACACAGCCTCCCTTCCAAACCCTAATGTCAAAAGTGTCAAAAGAAAATAATACTTTTACTATTTTAATTTTCGTCCAGGTTTACAATAGTAACTTGTGAGTTAATTCCGGCCTTCAAAAATTGAGAATTTCGAAAAACTCAAAACTGAAAAGTTGTAGATATTTAAGTCATGGTTCCAACCCATCTGGCCTTGTGTCAATTGGATTTTTGAGGAAAGAGATACGAGAAATGAAATGATATGTCTACAACAATTTTACAACAAATCCTAAGTGTCAGGTTGTTACTGGTTGTTATTGTAGGGTTAAAAAAGTAATCTCAGTACTAAATTCAAATTTGAACCAATAATAACTAACCACCCATGATTTGTTGTAGAAATATTGTAAAAATGTTATAGACGTAGCACCTCTCAAAAGATACACCCAAAATACTGATTCGTGCTCAAATATGATTTTTCATTTTCAAATTCTGCTCCTTTGATTTCTTTCCTTATTTGAAGCTTCCAAACATGATAGACAACCCAAGCACTCCAGCTGCACTTCCTTAGACATTTAAGTATGGTCCTTTAGCTCCTCTTTAATTTTAGTTTGGCCTCCATTCTCTCACAGACTCTTGTAAACTCATCTTTTTCACATGATTTTCTATAAGTAGATAATTACACATAATGAATGACATCTTATTCAAGAAATTATGTAAAGATAAATAATAGGGACTAATGCAAATCATGGCTTAATTATACAAATTAAGCATAGTAATAAAGAGATAACGCCCACATAAATATATAACAAGTATACATTTTAAGGCATTATCACACACGCACCCCCTGCATTGTATATCACAAGGAATAGGGCTAACCAATTCCCTAATTTTGGACCTACATATGGTAACATATTATGACTTTAGATATAATATAATTGAGGAAGAAAATACATGTGATTAATCTTAACTGATTGTTGAGGATTTATAGGTGACCCTAAAAGATTGGGACTAAGGCTTTGGTATTGTATATAATAACACATTATCACCCTCCTATGCATCATGGGTAAGATCTTTGAAATTTGACCAAATTTTATTGAATGTTAACTAGGGACCACAATTTGCATTTGTCCCACATCTTGTTATTTATAAGTTGTGAGACCATAGTAATGCATTATTAGGACATGTGCACCCCCTGCATTGTATATCACAGGAAATAGGGCTAACCAATTCCCTAATTTTGGACCTACATATGGTAACCTATTATGACTTTAGATATAATATAATTGAGGAAGAAAATACATGTAATTAATCTTAATTGATTGTTGAGGATTTATAGGTGACCCTAAAAGATTGGGACTAAGACTTTGGTATTGTATATAATAACACACTATCACCCTCCTATGCATCATGGGTAAGATCTTTGTCATTTGACCAAATTTTATTGAATGTTAACTAGGGACCACAATTTGCATTTGTCCCACGTCTTGTTATTTATAAGTTGTGAGACCATAGTAATGCATTATTAGAACAAAAATGCAATTGAATGTTAACTTGAGATACAATTTAAATTTGCCTCACTTGTTAAAGTAGTAAATTGTGAAATATCAGTTTTCTATGAATTTTACTCTCTCTAGATACTTGTTAAAAAATTTGCATTACTTATTGATATAAAAAAATTAACAATCCACAAGTTAAAGAATTGAGAAAAATGGGGTCTTGTAAGTTAAAAGAATAACAAATATCCACTTATAACTTTTAATATACAGTTCTTTTTTAATAAGAAAATATACTTTTCAACAATTTATTAGCTTTCACACAAAACAAATTGCAGTTGCGTGTGTTTTTCTTAATATTTGTACGCTAATTAATGAACTTTAATTTAATTGACACATACTTTCCTTATAAGTCATGAGTGAAGGGTGGAGACAAAAAGTTATGAGTTCATGACTTATCACGTGTGAGTGTAACTTTATGAGCAAAACGGTTTTATATATATATATATATATATATATATATATATATAAAATTATAGTATAATAAATACTGAATACATTTTATCTTGTGCTTTTAGAACTAATATTCATAATTTAGCTCAATACGCTAGACATATTGATGCTCTTACAATGTAAATGGAGGATGTGCCATCACAACTTCACCATGTTCTTGTAACCGAATTTGGTTGATTTAATAAAGTTTCTTCGGCTTGATTCTCAAAAAAAATATTCATTAACAAAAAGTAAAATAATGATGATGATGATAATAATAATAATAATAATAATAATAATAATAATAATAGGAAAAAGTTTATATGCAAACTGGTTTACATAAAAAATTCCTTCAACCCACTTTGTGGATGTTAAACAAACTATCTAGTATCTACGTGTACAAATATCTCATGACCTTTAAAGAGTCATATAACTTGCTTAAGTAATACAAATGTATAAACTTATAAATCATCACGTAGTGAGTTGAATAAAAATTCCCCCAAATTAATTTACAGGAAAATTTTGTCCACAACAACAATTTGGGGTTTCATACTTACCAAAAGAAGCTTTTGCAAGTTGCATGTATCTGCTATAGCGAATTCCAGGGACCGATTCATGTAGTCAAACAAGAATAAATATGGTATAAAGCTGCCACACAAATGCTAGTGACAAACATAGGATAACCCATGCCTTGCAACCAATGAAATAATTAATTACAATAAAGATATTGGACACCCAAAATTTTTTCACAAAGGTTGAAGTGACAAAGGGTTATTACTAGTAGGTAAAAAAATTGATGTCAATAATGGACTTTATTAGGTTCTAAGACTTTAGGAACTAAATGTATTAGAACTTCAATTGTAATGTGTTGACAAACTATGATCAAAACTTAGAGTCAAGATTTAGGCTGCTCAAGGGTTATCAAGAACAAGATTATGTCAAGAACTTGGTAATCGCTTCAGTTGCAGCATAAAGAATTTAAAGATGATCTGAAACCTTTGAGTAGAGTCTCAAAGTCACAAGTGGGAGTACTTGTGGTTGCAGTGGATCAAGGAAATAAGTAGTCCGTGGACTCAAAGCTATCACGTGGCCGTGGTGGTAAGGTTTCTACACGAGGTAACAATAGGATGTTAGTGGTCTAAGATCTATTGTAAAAACTTCAATTCTTTCGTAGTAGATCTGTTTTACCTTGAGGATAGCTAAATTAAATCCTCCCAAGGTTAATTTTTTACCGGTTTGGCTTTCTTGGGTTATCATATCGTGTGTTCTTTATTTTTCTGCATTACTTACATGATATGATTTGATTGTGTTAACCTAGATCCGAATAATTTATTTAAGTAATCACTTGGCTAAATAACTAAGTTAAACAACTTGTGTTTTAAGGGGTTAGCTCTTGTGTTTAGATCCTTTGATCTAAGAGTTGATCCTTGACCCCTGTTGTCATGGAACACAGTCAGTCTCTTGTGATCCCACCTCACTTTGATGGGAACAACTATGCTTACTGGAAAGTAAGGATGAAAGCATTCCTGAAATCTATTGATGAGAAAGTTTGGAATTCCGTTGAATACGGATGAGAGAAACCGACTACTCTAGTAAGTGAGTGGTCAACTTTTCAGAAAGAAGCAGCCGCTTTTAATAGCAAATCCATGAATGTTATTTTTAATGTTGTTTCTATGGAGGAATTCAAAATAATCTCTAATGTTGAGGTTGCTCATACTGCATGAAATATTATCCAAACTGTGCATGAAGACACAAAGGCAGTTAAGATTAACAAACTGCAGTAGTTAACTACTAAATTTGAAAGTATTAGAATGTCTGATGATGAATGTTTTGATGAATTCTATGCTAAATTGAATGATATTGTTAACTCTTCTTATAATTTTGGTAAAATTTATGATCAACCTAAGATTGTTAGAAAGATACTTAGATCCTTGACTAAGAACTTTAGACCCAAAGTGATTGCCATTACTGAAAGTAAGGACGTGGACTCCATCCCTTTTGATGAGCTTGTAGGATCTCTCCAGTCCTATGAGCTAGACCTACCTAAGACAAACAAATCCAAATTAATGGGTCTTAAGTCAGTTGATGATGTTGATGGTAATGGATTTGATGATGAACTCTCTTCTACAGAGATTGCATATCTTGTCAAGAACTTTAGAAACTTTCTTAGAAATAACGGCAGAAGGGCAAGAGGTAAAAACAATGCCGAACCTAGAAACTTTAAGAGGAATGAACCGACTAAAGCTAATAATTCTGAGAAATAAAAAGAAAAAGTTGGTCAAACCTTTAGTAACTCTCTAGGTCAACAATGTTTTGGTTGTCAAGGGTACGGTCATGTGAAATCAGAATTTCCTACATTCTTGAGATCAAAGGGTAAAGCTATGTCTGAACCCTTAGTGATGATGAAGTTTTTTATCATGAGTCTAGTAGTGATGAGGATGGAAACTTCATTACTTTCACAGCTACTACTATAGTTAATGCTAGTGTTGTGGTTGATGAGAACCCTTCTAATGAGGAACTCTCTGAGAATACTGATTTGCAAGAAGCCTATAGTAAGTTTTGCAAGGTTGTTGCAAAGGATGCTATGAATGTTGACTTAGGTTTAAAGAAAATTACTTCTCTTGAACTTGATAAGAAGAATTTAATGTTGAAATTGTTTGATGCTAATGAATTGATTACTAAGGTGAAGACTGAAAACATGTTATTGCTTGATAAAATTAAGAATTTGGAACTAGAATTATCTATTGTTAGAGAACAAACAAATAGGTCAACTAGTTCTAAACTTGATCACATGTTGAGTATTCAGAAGTCTCCCTTAGACAAAACTGGTCTAGGTTTTGAATAGAGCATCTCTGTGTCTGAAACTCTTTCCACAAATTTTGTTCCTTCTTCTGAGCCCCCCAAGAGTGAGATTGCCAAACTAGTAGAAGTTACACCATCTACTAGGAAGATTAGGGTTTATCTTAAAGAGTCTAAGCCTAAAAATCCTACTCTCTCTAAGGATAAGTTGCATGATAGATCTTTATAGGTTTGTCATTTTTGTGGAAAGACTGGGCATATTTGTCCAAACTATTTCAAGTTGCACGCTGCAAAGCGAGCAAATAAGCCAAAAGTACATATGCCTCAAGCATAAGATCCTATGGTACTTATTGGTGAGTTAGTAAAAGCGTTAAATTTTTATACCAATCCTAAGGTTGCTCACCATTCTAATATGAACAATAACTCCAATGCTAGAGTTGCATCTAAAAGGTTTTGGATGCAAAAAGCTCAATCTAATTGAGTCTTTCTGACATGGTTCTTATGCTTCATCTCAATATTCTTTGTGACCATTCTTTTTTTTACTGTTTTGTTTTTTGTTTTTAGGATTTTCATTGCATAACATTCATGCATTTCATGATAGGTTGTTTTTTGTTATTCCTTTTAAAAATAAAAAATAAAAAAGGAAAAGGAAGGAAAAATGTGTTTTGCATTATTTCTCTTCGACTTGTAATCAAGGCTGGCCATATTATCTTTACATAACATGCTTGTGTACCTTGTTTAGCTTGGATCAGCTTATTTTACTGCACTTTGCTAGTTTTGGCTATGTAGTGCATGTTGTGTGGGAATTGTTTATAGTTTTTAATCACATGATCTTAATTTTAAAGTCACATGCTTTTGATTGTAAGGACTAAAAAATCCTAAGAGAAATGTATAAATAACCATCTCACCACTGTTTACTAGCCAATCATGAACACTTTAGTGCATATCATAAGGATTTGTACCCGAGAAAGTGTAGCACATGCACAAAAAGAATATAAGGTGTAGCCTCGAATTAATTCTAAAATTGGTGTGTACATTATTGGACTATAATAAATTCACAATGAAATAAAATTGGTGTATACATTATAAGGCAAAACAAGAAACTTCCATGATTGCAAGCTTGTTTTATAGGAGATGTGAGAGTCATATGATATAAATCTTTAGGTGATAATCTCTTTCAAACTTATGTGATAAATTTTGTAGAAATTGTAATTGATTACTATCTACATATTACCTTACATGTATCTTAAGCTATTGCTAGTTGCACACACTACACAAGTTAGTCTTTGCTAAACTAAGTACATGATAGTGTGTGTGATCTTGTTGTGGCCATCCAAGATTCAATGTTCCTTAATTTTAATGCAAAGTATGTTCAACGTTTGAGTTTTGGGGACAAATTGATTGAAAAACTTGTTTTTGGAAGATTTGGGTTGAATTCAAGTGTTTTTGAAAAACTCTTAATCTCATATTCATGCATTTCATTCATGAAATATTATGCTTTGAGAAGTTCCTGCATTAAATTGCTCAGTTTTTCAAAAATTTGAGTTTTTCAGATTTTCAAGCGATCGAAACTGTTACTCGACTAATCGAAAATGCAATAAAAGTTTAGATTTGAATCTGCCTGGCTCGATTGGTGCTCGATTTATGCTAGATCGATCGAAACTACTTTTCAATCGATCGAATCTAATTTTTGACTGATCGAAATTCGAACAATGAGTTTTTTAAAAGGTTTTCTTTTCACATGCTCTTCACTTTCTTCAAACTTTTTCAAAACCTTTCTCACCTTTCTCTCCTCGACCAATCCAATCTAAAACTTTTTGTCGTTTTCTGCCTCAAATCTTCAAGGGTTTTTGTCTTCAAGTGCTTGTAAGTCTCTTTTACCCTTTATTTTTCAATTTATTCACATTTTTCATGCATTTTCCTTAAAATTTTCAAAGTAATGATTTTTGGGGTTTTTGAATTTTGGGTTGTTTTTATTCACATTTGATCATTGGGTTTTTGTCTTTAGATGGTTTAAACATGATCCTCATGCATTAATTTGATCAATTCTGTGAATTTGAAAATTTTGAAATTTTAGGGCTTGAAACTTTGTGAAATTTGGGATTTTGTTCAATTAGGATAAAATTGATGAAATTGACTTATGTTATTGATTGATTATGTCATTATATGATGTTTTCTAACTAGTGTAATGATTAATTAATCAATTTGGTTCATTTTTTGAAAAAGGGTTTTTCAAAATTTGGGGTTTTTGCTCTAAAAACTCTGTGTTCAAGTCAATTAATGGTTTATGAAATAAAATTGGACAATTTCAATGCATTAGAGTATGCATCATATGTGCATTCATCACATGCATCATATAGATTGTTATTTATTGAGATTTTTGTGCTCTAACTCTCTCTAATGTAATCTGCCCTTATGTTTCTTTTTTTTATTCTGTTTTACTTTTTGTCTACTCTCTTAGCATCATGGTTGGTATAATTAGAGCAAATAAGACAACCACCACCACCTCTATTCCTGTTTTTGAGAGTGATAGGTTCAAAACCGAGAAAAACCAAGAAACCTATGAAAAGCTTAATATCTATAGGTCGGTTTAGACTAAGCGTAAGGTGATTTTAGATGAGTTAGATTTGGAGATTAGGAGGAACTTTGAGAGTCGAGGTTGGTTACCTCTTTTAGATGTAAAGCATCCTCCTTCTGCTGCCTTGATTAGAAAGTTCTATTTGAACCTTTCTGTCCACTTCAATGATTCCAACACTCAGGTTAGAAGTTGGATAAATGGTGAAAAGTATGTCATTACACCCCAGGTAGTGGCCTCTACTCTTGGTGTACCTTTGGTACGACAACCTGTGTATCCTTACATTAAGACCCCTCCACTTGATGATATTATGTCCTTACTCACCGATACTACCATTAGATGGGGTACTGACCCTCAGATCACCTCCCATGAGCTTACTAAGCTCAATTATCTGTTTTTCCGGATATTTTGTCATTCCATTTGGCCTATCTCTCATTTACACACTATTCCTCTTGAGTGATGTGCGTTTTTGTACGCTCTTGTCACCGATGCTCCTATAAGTTTTCCTACTCTTTTCACTCATTCTTTGGTTGAGGTTCATAGGAGTAGTGCTAAATCTCATGGTCTTTTCTTTCCTATTTTCATTCATAGGATTTTCTTAGATTTAGGATTAGAGGATTTTCCTGCATCTGAGCCTGTCCATATCATCGCTCCTATAAGTGTCACCTTCCTTAGCCAAAGAGCGGCTCAGATGAACGCTAGTTCTAAACGCCCCAGAGTAGAGTCTTCCCAAGGTGATGCATCTCAGCCTCCTTCAAGCGATCCTTCTGTTGAGGAGTTTGTCGGTCCCACCACCACTGCTGATCCTCCACCTTCTTGTTTGAGTGATTCATCCATTTGGAGTATGTTGGATACTGTCATGACTGTTCAGGCGTCGCGTGGACAGATTTTGTTGGATGTGCTCATGGAGCTTCAGGCTTTGCATGTTGACTTGGCTAGTGCTTGACGATCTTCTCCACCACCTCCTTTTAATGATAAGTCCCGATTGCCCTTTGGCAATTCGTCACAAAATGAGGAAGTACATATTGGTTTTATGCATGGAGATAGGGGGAGTTTTTTTTTTTTAGATTGTATCTAGGAGCTTCATAATGTATATTTTATTTTGGCTCATGATGTATTTGTTTTGGTGATAATGTACTTTCTTTTTTATGGGTTGTATATGTTAGGGGTAGACACTATGTTTTATGTTTATTTTATGGTTTCTTGTTTCACATTTGATACATTGGTTATTGATTTATATTATGAGGTTATTCATGGTATATGTCTTTTATTTTCTGTTTTGTGAAATCAAGAATTTTATCCTGTTTTACTTGTATTTTCCACACGTGTTTATGTGTTTGTTGAGTGTTTTAGGAATTTACAGGTTTATTCAATCGTATTGTTGTCTACACTGGCAACCGATAGATAATAGTTAGGTTGAATTGTTTTTGGGCGTTTTAATTTAAATGGGATGTTTTGTAACTTTGAGCATTTTATATTTGTGATGTGTTTTGTCACAAATTGCCAAAGGGGGAGTTTGTTAGGTTCTAAAACTTTAGAAACTAAATGTATTAGAACTTCAATTTGTAATGTATTGGCAAACCATAATCAAAACTTAGAGTCTAGATTTAGGCTGGTCAAAGTGTGTTTATTTGTAAAGTTGGAATCAAGTGAATTGCAGGATTTATTGGACTAAATCTGCAAGGCTCGATCGATCGAAAATTATGCTCAATTAATTGAACCTTGTGTAGATTAATTTTCTGCAGATTTTTCCAACTCAGCCCAAGTCTGGTTTGACGTGTAGGGTTTTATATTTTACTCCAAGTATAAAAGGAAAAAATCTAACTACGTTTTTGAGGTTGTTGATGTGTTATGTGTTGAATCTCTTGTGAGATCTAGAGGTGTTTACCTTCATACACACTTAGGGTTATCAAGAACAAGATTATGTCAAGAACTTGGTGATCGCTTCAGTTGCTACATAAAGAATTTAAAGAAGATCTAAAACCTTTGAGTAGAGTCTCAAAGTTGCAAGTGGGAGTACTTGTGGTTGCAATGAATCAAGGAAAGAAGTAGTCCGTGAACTCGGAATTGTCACGTGGTCGTGGTAGTAAGTTTTCTACACAAGGTAGCAATAGGATGTTAGTGGTCTAAGTTCTATTGTAAAAACTTCATTTCTTTCATTGTAGATCTGTTTTACCCTGAGGATAGCTAGGTTAAATCGTCCCCAGGTTTTTTACCAGTTTGGTTTTCCTGGATTATCATGTTGTGTGTTCTTTATTTTTCTGCATTACTTACATGATATGATTTGCTTGTGTTAACCTAGACTCGAATAATTTATCTAAGTAATCACTTGGCTAAATAACTAGGTTATACAACTTGTATTTTAAGGGGTCTAAAAACGTACAAGCCCAATAACTAAGAATGAGTAAAAATTTCTCAACTTAATTATTGTGAAAAAAGTTATAAAAATTATTGTGTTTATACTATCACTCAAACTCATGAAGTTAAGTCAAATGACAGGACTTTCCTTGAAGCTACTACATTTGGAGTTTATTGCAAGCAACAATTGGATGGTTTCTTTGTAGCCAAAATTGAGAGCAACCCTATTAGCAATATGTTAGATTTTAAAGATTTAGAATTAAATGTTTAGAGTGCTAATTTGTATATGTTGGCAAATTGAGAACAAAAACTTGTCTAAATTAGGTGTTAGACATTGCTCAAAGTGTTTCAAGTCAAATCTCAAGAATATTCAAGCTGCAAGAAAAAAGAAGTAATTTTTAGTGAAGCTCGATCAATCGAAAATCACAAAAAAAAACAATTTATGCAAAATTTAAATCAAACCCAAGCTCACAAAAACATTTAGGGTTTCAGTCCAACACTCTTAAGTATAAAAGGAAAACCATAACTACATTTTGAAAACTCTTGGAAGACTTGTAAGTTACTCCTATGAGATCTGAGAAGTTCTGTGCCTTCTAACTCTACAAGTGTCTACCAAAACAAGATCTACATTCAAGTGCTGGTGAAATCTTGTTGTTGCAAGATCAACAAGTGGTGATCTGAAACCTTTGAGTGGGATCTCAAAGTCATAAGTGTAGGAGCTTGTGTGCTGCATATCCAAGAGAGAAAAAATTTATGAATTCGGAGTTTGCATGTGGTCATGTTAGTAAGTTACTACTGGAGGTAACAATAGATTTAGAGTTAAATCTTATTGTAAAAACTTCAATTCTCTATTAGTGGATTTGTTTACCTTGAGAATAGTTAGGTCGAATCCTCCTCAAATTTTTACCTTGAAATGGTTCGTTTCATTGGTTTTCATAGGTGGTCATATTTGTGTGTTATTCACTTTTCCGCCGTTTGCATGATATGATCCTTCACTATTTAACCTAGATCTCGTAATTAACTTACTTAGCTAATATATTAGGTTAAACAATATGTTTTAAGGATTCTAAACAAACAAACACAATAGCATGGACCACAACAAATTGAGTAGAAGTTACAGTTTTAAAGAATGAATTTGGTTCAACAAATGCAAATAAGAACAATAAACTTTAAAGTTTTCTGTCACTTGGTATGAATTCCATAAGACTTTACTAAATTAAATCGATGCTGGATGTGAGTTTGTGTGTCCATGATTTGACATCTTTTGGGCGAGGTGTTATTTTTAATTCAACGAGAGAATAGAGACAAAGAGGCGACAAAATATCATGTTACTGAAATAATTATTCAATAGTTCAAAAGTGATGTTCTTTCTTCCCATATAAGGACAAAAGTTAGATTCAATCACATATATAATTTATATAAAAAAAAAGATAATATTAATCATGTTCTATTGATCAAATACAATCATATAAATAAATTTAATTCAAACTTTTAAATTTTATTGTATTCAATAATACTAAGCATGCACTCAAAACTCTTACTATTATGAAATTTGAAAAATGTTATGGTAGGCTTTCTTAACCCAAATATTTTGGAGAGATCAATTCTGGGAGAGCTTCAGATAATATAATATTCTATTAATTAAATTCACATGAATACTATTTAAGGAAAAGTTAACGGAGGCTCTAAGAGTATTGGTTTAGAACTATTTTTAAAAACATTTTATGGGAAAATATTAAACAATTATTTTTTTTTACAACTTTTTATATTTTCCATAAAAATTGTGTCAAAATTTTCTTAAAATGGTTTATTAATAACTTTTCTAAAAGCACTCGTTAACATAATCCAAAACTTATTATTATTCTGATAAATGTTTATAAATGAGAACAATATATATATATATATATATATATATATATATATATATATATATATATATATATATATATATATATTGGGAGGAAAGCAATATATGTCGTTGATAAGTAAGCAATATATGTATTTCATGCCCAACTATGAAATCTCATGGAACACGAAGTTCCCACAAATCCAAAACACCATTAACTAATTAAAATTAAGGACCCCTTTTCTTTATACTTTACAGAAAGCATGCGTAGACATAGATGTAGCTATTTACGGACTTGGGGTAATGCCCTCCCAATTTTATTTTTTTAAAATATTTTATATATATATATATATAATACAGTACCCCCTCTAACAATATTATTAATTCTTTTCAGCTTGGTTCATTTATTATTTAAATAAACTCAGCAAGTTGTTTAATTCACTTATTTCCTCCTCGCACGACAATAAAATTGTTATTAATATTTCTTAATATATAAAAAAATTCATAGTTTTTTCATAATTCATGTTTAAATGTATTTACTTTTCTAAGATGATTATGAGGTTCCAATGTGTTGGTAAAATGATTACTTTGAAGGGCTTTACAGACCAAGTGGTGGACAGCCATGAAATCAACCATAAGTCATAATTAAGATAATGTTGGTCAAGTTACTTGATAGTGTTTTTCTTTTTTCTTTTTCTTCCATTTATAATTTTATAAATATATCTCAACTAGTTGGCACCTCATGATATGCTTATGACATTCAGGGTTCAACCCCCCCCCCCCCCTCCCCCCTGGTTCTCTTGTTGTAATTATCAAATTATCCAAAAGAAAAAAAATAATAATTTCAAAAACTTAATATTTGTGATGATATGCATAATTATTTTTTTTATAGGTAAAATTTTTATATGGTAATTAAATCATGTGTGTGTGTGATAATTTGATAGTTAAAATGCACTATATGCATAAATTTTTACTATGAGCTAGATAATTTATATATATGACCAAATTTATTAGTTAAAATCCAAAAACTTTATCTATGTTATCATTAAGTTTGAGATTAATGAAGTTCACTTTATATTATAATACACACATAAGTGAAGATTTAATTTTTTAAGCTTCTTCCCAAACATATTATCATATTTTTAAAAACTAAACCAAATTGGCCGGTCTAATCGAGAACCGAGCACCAATCCAATTTGATAAAACTCCTAAGACCGGTAAAAATCATAATCTAGCGGCAAAAACGGTTCTCTAACTGTATCAACTTTTAAAACCATACATATTATTATTATCATACTACCTTAGAACCATGAATATGCATGAATGTATTTAAAAATAAACACTTTTTTTATCCTGAAAATATACATAATTAATCAAATTATTAGACAAAATGACAATTTTATTTTATAACTTAAATAGATGAAATTCAGTAACTAAAATTAGATACAATTAAACATCATATATTCATGAAGGGTGATTCTTTTTCAAGCATGGATTGACAAACCATACACATGCACATGCATGACCTTAGAGCTTGACTCTCAGTCAAATTCACACAGCATGTCACTCATTTCACAACTCATCCTCTTCTCTTGGATTTATGAACAATATGACTTTATTAGTTGAGTAAAATTGGCTATAAATCATTGGAAAAAGATATAGCTTACTATCCAAGTGAGGCAAATGCAATAGGAAGCGAAAGGGCTTGCCATCCAAGTCCTGAGCAAATTAAATGAAACGTTGCAAAATAGGTGTCGCCATTCCTGGACTCAGTGATTGGAAGCCAAGTTTCCTGTGGATTGTGCCCGTAACCTTTTGAGGCATCACCACCTCTTATGGTTATCGTTTGCATTACATCTGCTCCATTATAGGTATCTGAAGGTGAAGTTGCGAGTGGCATGACTTGTCTACTATTTAATCCTACCATTTCTCCCATGGCTACCTTCCTCTGCTCTAAGTTCAAAAGCTATTTTGAAAATATTAGGAGAATGATAGCACTGTAGCAAATTTTAAGCTAGCGATTGCTAGTATATGTATAATGATTAAGGATGGAGCTTGTAGCCAGTGCCATTGGACACGTTGCAATGTAGACACGTGTCCAAAACTGGCTACTGGTTCTCGTGGAGAACTTGTACAGTTGTACAAGTACATTTTGCCTGTCTCAAATAAAGGGAATTATTATGTACTCCCTCCACTAGGACAGGGGGGGCCATTGCCCCCCCCCCCCCAATTAAAAAAAAAAAACTAGTATAGAAAAATTAAGATTTGCCCTTATATATATATATATATTTGTCTCTCATCCTCTAAAATATTTAGATATTGAACTACAAGAAAATAAATAAATAAATAAAATTCATGCCCCTTTAACTACAAAAACAAAATAAATAAATAAATAAATATGGACTAAACAAAAATCGCGCACAAAATAAGAAACACTTATTTTGTATGTTGTATTTTGTTGATGTGTTTTATAATATGCATGTTTAAAAAATATTTATTTTGTATGTAATATTTTGTTGAATATGAAATAGATGTTAGTTTTTATTTTCATAAATTTCTTTTTTGGTTTTAAGCTTTGAACCCCCCCAAGTATGAATCTTGGTTCCATCCTTAAGTACTATAATACGTATTTCCTCTTCTCACATGAATGGTGAATCCCACTAATTAAATTCATGGTGGGACTCACCATTCATGTGACAGTGGGGAGTACGTATTTATGATACTCTGAGAGTACCTAATAATTTTCCCTCAAATAAATCTATTGCTTAGTTTTAAGAGAGATAAACATTAAATATCTGTAACCCATATAATTGTTCTTCAATAACTTAGATTGAAAGTTAAAAAGAGTTTACTTTCAAATTTTAAACCCTTAAATCAAAATTTAAGAAGTGTCATGTACACAACATTTTCACAACAAATTTTAGATAGTAAGTTATTATCTGTTACTATTAATTTTTTTTTTCCACTAGTATTAGTAAATAACAATTTATTTTATTGTAAAAATATTATAGACATACATTTCTCAAAACTTTTTTTAATCTTTTAATATTCTATCTTTTTGACATCTCTTAGTTTTGTAAATTTTCTCTTTTAAGTAGATTTGCAAGGGATCTAGATCCTATATAAACATTGCCCCATTTTGTTTTATCTATAATAAAGTTTAGTGCAATCTAGAAAGCCCTCGCATCGCATGCATGAAGATCATTATAGCGTTGTATTGTGACACGTTACATGACCATTATAATCTTTTCCCCACTTTTAACGGTGATAAAGCCCATAGAAGATTCATGCCGGGTATGATTAAAATTGACTTCAGACGTTAGTTTATATTGTTGCTTTCTTTCTTGAAAGAAAATCATACATTCAAATTTAATTAAATCAAGGTGTATCATAGCTAAGAGCCCCTTCACTTTCTGATCTTTCGGTCAAATACGTCCAGGTTCAAATTTTCATTAACCTATTGTAACTACCGTATTATCATTAAAAAAGAAACCAAAAAAAAGGGAAAGAAAGTAAAGAAGAATAGAAGGTTTATCATACAACAATGAATTCAATTTTTAATATGAAAAATTGGGTCTTCTACCAAGATTTTTGAGCCTTACATTTTCTGCAGAAAAGCATTAGTAACAGACTACCTACAATAAGGTAAGGGATGATTAGAGTAACCAAAACAAAAGAATACCAATAAACCCTACTGCATTAGCTTACTATTTCCCTCCCAAGATGGGTTTTAGCCACAGTTGCTTCTATTTTTAGGGAGAATTGTTCATTTCGTAAACTTTTGTTTATTATTTTTGTGTCTTGATAACTGTGATAAATAAATAAAAATAAATAAAAAAAGAAGAAAAGAAAAATTAATATTTAAATGACGCCACGTGGTTCCATGATGAACATGTGTAGCTGTGAGGCTGCCCTTACAACCTGTCCTCGTCCATTTATACTTTGTTTATTTGTGGGCTTCTTGTAATTGAGTGGAGAATCGTACAAATTTATTTATTTTATTTTTTTGAAACAAGAGTCGTACAAAATAATAATAATACATAGGTTGATAGAGGATCCTTAATTTGAACGGTCCCTTAGATGATTTGATAAAACTCTTTGACTCTCCGTTTATTAATACAGAGTAAGAAAGGTTTAGCTTAATCCATTTGGTGGGGAAACTAGATAATAATTATTTCCATTATGTTTTTAATTTACAAATTATTTTTTCACTTTGTCATAAGTCTTACTCATTATATCAAGTTTCAATGCAATGTATCTGTTTTTTGCTGTTCTTTTTTTGTTTTATGTGATGCTACTAGGATGTTATGACTTATGAGTCTTATCAGTGGACATTCAATTATTTTTTATGAGGGTTTTGTCTTTGTCTTTGCGTTAGCGTGATGTGGTATAATTTTTTTTTTTTTTTTAAAGTACGTGGCCAGTATTAATAAGTGTGTGCAAGACTGTATCTACATATGCGATGCATATTTGCGTACAAGGCGGGGGGATTTGGTTGCGTTCGGTATCTTCCTTTATAATGGGTTTAATTTACTTCAAGTACTTTTTTAACCGAAATCTTTTTTTGTTTTAATGAGAAACTACCACATCTTCCATTAATTAAATAAAAGATGAAGATTAAAACTTACTACTATTTATTATTATATATTTAAAACAAAAGAACATGTCCAGTTAAAAATATATTTGAGATAAGTCAAACCCCTTTATAATTATTATAATTTATACAATAGATAAGTCATCACTATGTTAAAATATCCTAAGATTAAAACACATTCAAGTATAGTATCATATGTAATAATATACTAAAAGTTTGGATTTTAGATACCGTAATTTAGTCACATTATGGCTTAATTTTAGCATTATATGAGATATATGCATCATGCAGCTTACTTAAGTGCCTTAAAATCATTACTCTAAAAAAAATATTAAAAGTTCAAAAAATATTTTGTTTTAGAATAAAGAGAAACTCTGCTACCAAAGTTCTAAAGGTTTAGAAAACTGTTGAAATTGTGATGAAAAAGAAAAAAAAAAAAAAACTTGGAATTAAAAGTTGGCTAAAATGCACTTTTGGTCCCTACATTTTAGGCCTATTCACAATTTGGTCCCTAAATTGATTTAGGTCCTAGGTCATTCCCTGATTTTCAAAAATCATTTTTAAAATAATCCATACCGTCAACCCAGTGACAGAAAATGCTGAGGTGGCAAACGGAATACACTGTTTGCTGACGTGGCTAATAAAATAACAAAAAAAAAATTTTAATGTCACGTTAGCATTTTCTGAATTATAAAAAGCCATGTCAATTTAATTAAAAAAATAAAAATAATTTATATTTTTCAATTTCAATTTAATTCAAACTAAATTAAAAAAAAAACTTTTAAATCTAATTTTTTTTTAATTATTATTATTATTATTATTATTATTGCTTTCATTATTTTTTAGGTTAGGAGCTAAGATCACAAGAACGTTCTTCGTGTTCTTCCCGAACCCAAGAACAATCAAACCCAAAACAATGCAAAATTTCATACAAAATCCCTATCCTCCACCGAAACCTCTAGAACATGAAAAAATCATCAAACCCAAACCCACATGAGAAAACCAACCCAAAAAAATCATCAAACCTCCAACCCAGAAAAATCATCAAACCCAGAAACCTCCAACCCAGAACATGAACTTCATTCTTCATGTTTTTCTCCAAATCAAGACAAACCCAATTGACTAACCCACTCAAAATCAATCCCAGCACAAAAAATTCATACCCAGAAACTGAAACCACCACCAACAACCACTACAATCACCCAGACCACCAACCACAACAACCACAAATCACCACCAAAAACCCACCGCCGAGAGTCAAACCCAAAGTCAAACAAAACCCAAGAACATACTAAAACTCAAAACACCCAAACAAAGTCCAAATTCCAAATCCAAAACCCAAACCATCCGCCGCCACTGCCACCACCACTACCACCATTAACATCCACCACTACCAAATCCATACCCACAAACCCAAAAATTAAAAAAATAATAAAAAAATGACCCACAACAGATCCATTTTTTGCCACAACCACCAAACCCAAGACTCACGGCGGCCCATGGTGAGCAAAACCACGGCCACCCATGAGCACCAATGGCCCCACGCCAGCCCATGGCGATTTGAATCCCACTTGTGCTGATCTGAACCCACCCACGGCGAGCCACGACCACCAAAACGCCACCACTCAACCAGAAATCACTAATTCGGAGAGAAGGAGACCGAGATGATGGCGAGCAAAACCATGGCCACCCACGAGCACCAACGACCCCACGCCAGCCCATGGCGATCTAAATCCCACTTGTGCCGATCTGAACCCACCTACGGCGAGCCACGACCACTGAAACACCACCACTCAACCAGAAATCACCGATTCAAAGAGAGGGAGACCGAGATGAGGAAAAAAGAATAGAGAAATAGAGAGGGAGAAGAAGGCTGAATTGATGATTTCTGATTTAGGGAGACCGAGTGTAGGGTGAAGAGAGAGAGAGAGGGAGTTTGACATTAGTGGTAAAGAGTGTGAAGAATTTTTTTTAAGTTGATGAAGTTAACCAAAAACAAAAACAAAAAGAATTAAAACAATTATGAATTTTTATTTTTTAAGAAATAATTTTAGTTTAAGTTAGATTTAAGGTTTTTTTTTTTTTTTTAATTTACATTTTAAAAAAAAAAAATTCTTAGGGCTGGCTTTTTTTATTAATTTAAATGCTGACATGGCATTTAAAAAATTTTAAATATATATATATATATATATATATATATATATATATATATATATATATATATTTTATTAGCTACAACAACAAACAGTGTATTCCATTTACCACCTCAGCATTTTTTGTCACTGGGTTGACGGTAGGAACTATTTTAAAAACGATTTTTGAAAATCAGGGACTGACCTAGGACCTAAATCAATTTAGGGACCAAATTGTGAATAGGCCAAAAATGTAGGGACCAAAAGTGCATTTTAGCCTTAAAAGTTTAAGTTGTAAGAAATTTTATTATTATTGTAATCATTTATCATAATTTTTAATTTTGATAAAATATGGTCTTACATAATATGCTTTGACCATGTAACTTAAAAAGAACTTGTGTATCACATGAATACACCGCTATAAACTTGGAGTTCATACACTGGTTTTTAGACTTAATTGATGATATATGACCCTTGATTACGATGATAATTAAACAACTCAAGAGAGTGGCATGCTTCATCGGAACTGAGATTTTTCTTATATAGATAACTAGTTGTAACCAGTGCAATGTACTAGAAATTTTAGAAATTTTATATTTTTTCTATATTTTATTTTTTGACTTAGCATAAAACTTAATAATTATGGTAATTATTATTAATAGGCATTTATTATGATTGTTTTCCTATATAGAACTATATATTTTAATAATTATGGTAATTATTTGGTGAGATTTTAATGAAGGATTTAAATATGTAATAGAATTTAAAATCAACTAAAAAATATAATAGAATATTGAAGTATAAATTATAAAGCCTCAAAAGCTTACGTGATAAAATATAACGAGATCAACCAAGAGTAGTCAAATGTCTTCAGTTCTAAGCACATATACACGATACATATCTACAATTCTACATAAGAACCCTAACTTGTTCATTAGGCAATAAAGAATTTTCAGAATTGAAACCTTCAAGTTGATTACTAAGCTCACAATCGCACTAGATAATTAGGGATGACAATTTTTTCCCGCTCTGCCCCATGCAGACTTTCCCTGCCTCAAAAAGGTGCTGGGGCGGGGATGGGTCAATTTTTCCCTTGCACCTGGGGCCAGGACTAGGATGCATTTAGGCTTTTTAGCCTCCACCCCCCTCCCCCATCTCCGCCATGTCCCACTTTATTACTGTTAAACACTTTAAATGCATGAATATTAAAACTTTTTTGTTTTATTGTGATATTGTCTTGTTAAAAATATAATTCAATCCTAGCTAAAAATTAGTTTGATTTGATGTCAATGGTAGCTCTATGAATTTTTTTTAGGGTGGTTACTAAGAATTTAAATTATACAAAATCTAATAAAGCGATGACTTGAATATTTGCTACAATCGCAAGTCAAGTCGCAAAAGAGAGCAAAATTGTTACAACTACAAAGCCAAAAAAATATAACTGTAGTCACCATCAAAGAGAATTCACAACCGCAATATTTTCTTCGTACCATTTTTTAAGCAAAAAAATGAAATTAGAGGTTATTTTTATTGAACAGGTTGAACGAGTTACAAATTTTAACCCTTTGTTTTATAATAGGTTTTTTGTTGAATAATTTGTTCACTTGTTGTTTGGTTTTATCTTGTTATTGTTTGGTTTATGTTTGTTGTTATTTGGGTTAATATTTATTGTTGTTATTTAAGCTTTAAAAAAAAAAGAAAAAAAAAAGAATTAAGGATTATGTTTGAGGGGCATAATTAATTTTGGAGTAATACAACATTCACAACATTTTTACAATTAATCTTATGCAAAAAGCTGTTATTAGTGGGTAAAAAAATAATATCAGTATTAGGCTCAAATAAGAATAAGTAATAGCTTACTAAATTAGATTTGTTATAAAATTCTTATAAATGTAGTACTACTCTTTTTTTTTTTTAACACAAATTTTTGTAATTCTCAAGTCCGGGTGTTCAACATTTTTATTAGAGGGGGTCACAATAGGTTAGTTTAACATATAAATTTTTTTGGCATGTATATATATACATTTTTTTTGTAAGTCAGGGTGGTCTTATGACCACCCTAGCTTGCATGTGAAGCCACCACTGTTTGATGTAACAAATTTAACTATAAATTCAAGTACATTTATATTAATGAAACAAGTTTTTTTTTTTTTTTTTTAAATTGTAATTGGTTTAGGGCAGGGTGTGACAAATTAGCATGAATAGGGGTGGCAATTCGTGTTCACGGGTCAGGTTCGTGTTGTGTCGAGCCATGAGTATTTGACACGACCTGTTTATTAAACAGGTTGACCCAACCCAACACGTTTAACTCGTTTAATTAACAAATCATGTAAAGGTCAATATAAATGACCCATTTAATAATCTATTTAATTAATAGGTCGTACATAACCTATATAATTTATATCAATTCCCATATATTTAAAATTAAAATACAATTACAACAATAAATATAGTAATAAACATATAAAAACAACCATTAATTAAGCAATAATATCAAAATAACTAATAACTTTATAAGCTAAACGGGTCAGATGGATTCGCATGTTAAACACGAACATGACTTGTTTATTAAATGGGTTGGCCATGTCAACTTGAATATGATCTGAACCCGTTTAGCCCCAACTCATGACCTGTTTATAAATGGGTTAGTCGTATCGGGTTTGCAGACCGTGTCAGATTCTATCACTGCTAAGCACGAAGCACAGTTTAGTGAGGCAAGGCAAGGTAATTTGCCTTGTCATGTGAGGCAGGGCAAGGCAGGAATGAGGTAAGATAAAACCATGTGAGGCAGGGGTGAAGATCACATCCTTTGACCCCGCCCCTCCCCATTGCCATCCCTAACTGGATTTCAATACAATTCCAAAATTAAAACATAATAAAAAAAATTAATAATAATTAAACAGAAAAATCGAATTTGGAAAATTGAAAAAGAAAAAAGAGAGAAAAAGAACGTATTTTTTGTTAGAATTTGGATTCTAAAAGAATTTGGTTAGGCTTTTAAGGAGAAATAGAATTTGGATTTTAATTGAAGAGCGAATTGAAATTCTTACCTTGGATTCGACTTTCCTTTATTCAACGGTCTGACTCCAGCTGCAGATTGTTAGTATTTGCTAGTGGAAAGAGCATGAGAAGAAGAATCAGAATAGAAGAAAGAGATCGGCTAAATTGGTAAGATTAGAGACAAAGCCAAAGAGAAGAGAATAGGAAAAAAAAAAAAATACAAAACAAAACAAAAATTGAGAGAGGGGAGTTTTAACAATGTTATGTGAGTTGTTTAATTAGATACATAAGGTATCGTACCTATATTTTGCCCTTCATTAAAAAGGTCATTTTTATCACATGATTCACTGCTATATATAAACTTGACCAGGCACATGCTTCACGGAATATGAGATTTTGCTATTTAGATAATGTCCAGTTTTTTTTTTTTTTTTTTTGTTAGCTCAACTGGTAAAGTCACTGATTGTTATATAAGAGATCTGAGATTCAATTCCCTCCTACACCAAAAACTAATTAGTGTTTTAGTCTGATGATAAAGAACTATCATCAAGAGCGAACCCTATAAGTTGAAACTATCTCAAAAAAAAAAAAAAAAAGGTTTCGTTTTTTTTGTCCTTTGGGTTCATTTGGGAAACATTTACTCTAGACTTAAACACACGGGCACACGCACTTCTTTGAAGGATTAGTCTTATCTTTTTTATGTAGTATTTTGTACGTAATAAACCAAATATCTTTGGGAACACATTATCTACTTCTATATATATACATACATATATATATATATATAGCACTTTCTTTTTTGAAAAAAAAAAAAAAATGTGTCACTTAATAACTTCTCCTATTGAATTATACATTCTCTTCATAGTAACTAATATGCACCAAAAATTACGTCAACCATATGTTGTGTAAATATGGTAAAAACAATCTGAATTGAATTAATTGTTATGTCAACCATATGTTGTGTAAATTATGTCAACAATATATTGTGTAAATATGTTTACTAATAATTATTTGAAAATTACTAAAGTCACATCAGTAGTTTGTAAAAATGTTGTAAAATAGTTTATGTCTATAGTATTACTCATTAATTAATTGTTACTTTATGCAATGATGCAATCCTATATATTTAAAAATTGTGCTTGTGGGGTGTGGGAGGCAAGAGTCGAGGTTCAAGTCTCTAGGAAAGAGTTTCACACACATATACATTTAGATTAGGTTAAAGTAAAATTTCAATCTTGTATAAAAAAAAATTATAAAAAAAAAAATGTGTAATCCACAAAGATTTGTTTTTAAGTTGTACACATATTGCAAGAAATATTAAAATGGATACTGCCTTAATGAGTAGATGAGACTGCTCTTAAATTTTTTTTTTTTTTAATTTTTTGAATGTGCTAACAAAAATAATGTTTATGAATTTCTAAATATATGACTTTAGGTTTCATTGAAAATAATTAATTTTACAGCATTTAAAAAAAAAAAAAAAAAAGAGAGAGAGAGAGGGAAGAAAATAAGTGATTTTCTTCTTCTTCTTTTTTTGATATTGAAAATAAATAATTTTCTATCTTCATTTGATGTACATATTGTTTGATGATATATATTTACACTAAGCATTTTTATTAGTAACTCAATGGTTTGAATACTTATATTAAATATATACTTATAAATTGATTAAATTCAAAGGAATAATTGACAAGTCCGCACAAGTGTCCTTACCAGGGCTTTACATGCCGCGAATTACTATTTAATTGAGATTTTGATTATTTTGAGATAAATATATCCCATGTAACGCACAAGTCTAAACAACTAGAATTAGTTATTAAAAGAAAATTTCAGTTGAAGCTTTCTACAATCTATCTGAATACAATCTTTTGGTTTTTCATGGTAAAGTAGAAGAATATTACGGGTTTTCCCTGATTTTTAAAAGATTCAAAGACACTATGAAGTTACTGTTGAGTGTTTGCCATGTTTCTAATGCTAACTAGGAGAAAAATGAGGTTTTTTTTTTTTTCATTTTCTTTTTCAAATGATATATTTGATGGAAATTTTTAGAAACTTGGATGCTGATTGTTAGGTTCAATAGATTTAGGATTAAATCTTTAGAATTTCAACTTGTATGTGTTGGTAATCCGAGATTAAAAAAAAAAAAAAAAACATTTCTAGAATAGGTATTAGATATTGCTCAAAGTTGCACAAGTCAAAACTCAAGAATGTAAAAACTACAAGAAAAAGTTTTATTTTTCTCTGAAGCTCGACCAATCAAATGGTGAAGCTTGATCGATCAAAAATTGCAGAAAAAGAATTTCTACAGAATTTTAAAAAGGCCTAAGCCCGCGAAAACGTTTAGGGTTTCAGTCAAACACTCCTACATATAAAAGGAAAACTCTAACCATGTTTTAAAGACTCTTGGAAGACTTGTGAGTTACTCCTGTGAGATCTAAGAAGTTCTGAACCTTCTAACTCTACAAGCATCTGCCGGAACAAGATTTACAATGGTAGAATCTAGTTGCTACATAGATCAACAAGCCATGATCTAAAACCTTTGAGTGAGATCTCAAAGTCACAAGTGTGGGTACTTGTGTGCTGCAAATCCAAGAGAGAAGGAGTCTGTGGATTCAAAACTTGCACATGGTCATGTCAGTAGTTACTACTGGAGGTAACAATAGATTTAAGATTAAATCTTTTGTAAAAACTTCGATTCTCTATGGTGGATTTGTTTTATTTTGAGGATAGTTAGGTTAAATTCTCCCCAGATTTTACCTTAGAACTGTTGGTTTCATTGGTTTTCTTAGGTCATCATATCATTGTGTTCTTTATTTTCCACTGTTGTGCATGATATGATCTATCATTGTTTAACCTAGATCTCATAATTAACCTAAGTAATCACTTGACTAATATATTAGGTTTAAAAATCTATTTTAAGGGGTCTAAACAAATGCTATATATATATATATAAATATATATATTAATAGGCAAAGCTCAGATCGAAAATTCAATTAGAATCCAATTTTGCACCATATGTCTAAAGTTATGTGAGGACCACACTATAATTAATTATCCACTTAAGTTTGTGTCATGTGTCCACTTAAGTTTTTTAATCTTTATGCACAGTGAGTTAATAAGTGCAAAATACTAAGTGTGGGGTCCAATAATTTAAATAAGGTATTTGCGCCACGTGTCATGCCCATGGTCAAGAAAGCCATTATCGTGCCGAGGAGGTCACACGCTCGGACAATAAGGCCACGTCAGTTGCACATTACCAGAAGAGGTCATATTGTAGAGAAAGAGGTTTGAGGAGGGGTTAGCCCTAGCATGACTTAAGGGATGGTGGCTGTTAGGATTAGTGCCCTTAAATCTTATTGTATGATGCTATGTATGATATTATGTGTGACATTATGTATGACATGATGTATGACTTAATATTGTAATTAATAAATTTGTTTTGTTATTATCTGAAATAATGGTAACATGAATATTTAGACATTATCATATAGTCCATGAGATGCATAGTATGTGATTTATGTGAAAAGTCACAGAAGATATAAATTACAAGTTCTTTGTAAACTCAAAATTTAGTTCGTAGTCGGTGATGAAATTGGGCGTTTCATCTGCGAAGACTATAACGTATCAACTAAAATTATTTGTCTTGATCATGGAAGTAGTGACTTCTAGTTGATATGTTGATATGTTTTAAGAGTTAAAACATATTAAACTAGACCGCTGTGAGATTTATTATTCTTGTAAAGACTATCAATTGAATAATAAATCTCACGACTTATATTTGCATGAACTCTTAATCCTGAGAGAATAATGGACTTGATCATGAAATGTAAGTTGCTTTGATATATTAGGAGTGAGATCTAAAGTAACGGTCAAAACCTCAGTATATTGGGAAGCCACATTTAGTGTTGATGGAACATATATTCTCAATATGGAATTCATAGTCTCTTAACGGAGATATAAAATATTCCCTTGAGATAAATTTAATGGGTTTAGTTATTCAGAAAGTTAGGCCTAACCACTTTAGTAAGAAATTACTAAAGTGTATATTTATGAAGTTGGATTTCATAAATATATGATGAATAACTTAAAAGGATTAAACCGGGTACTCAAGGATTAAGATGTAGTAATTTACAAAGTGGCAGTCTACATTAATGACTTTGTATTACTACAAATATTTTATGAAGGGGTTGCATGTACAATAAAGTCTTGGGATATAATTTATAGATAAGGCCTAGAGTGCAACTATATTTATATAGTGGTATTAAATATAGTTAATGGTAACTTTGGACTTGTCAAGAGTTGACAGAAAAGCCCAAGGCCCATTGGAGCTAGTGTCTTATTGGTCCCTTTTGGTCCCACTCCAAGCCACACACTTAAGCCCAATTGGAAAGGCCCAAAAGGCTAGTCCAATTAGATAATTGATTAGATACAAAGGGAAAAACATACAGAATTTTATAAATGAGAAACATCATTGTGAAATGGTGTAGGTGAGTGTATGTCACTCTCAAATTCTTCATTTGTAACCAATTGAGAGTCCACACTTCTTGGGCGTTAGTGGAATTGGAGTGAAGATTAAAAGTATTCCCAAGTGCTTCGATCTTTGTTTTTGAAATTCACCGCTTCAAGGTATGCTCTCTTATACTTGAATTCTGAAATTTACATAGTGCATGTTATAGATTGTGAATGAAGTAGATCCGTTTAACTTTCCGCTGCGTATATGCATATTTCCAACAATTGGTATCAGAGCGGTCTTCAATTTCCAATATGTTTAACATGTTTTGTGAATTTTAGAATTAGAGATGATAGTTTCATATTGTTAGAAGATTATGTTTTTTAATTTTCTACATGTTGTTGAAACTATGATTTTATGAAAACTGAAATTGATGTTATGATGTTGTTTAAATTTAAATTTAAGTACGTTAAATTGAATCTTAAGGCTATAGCATCAATAGAATTCAGTTTTGACATCAATCTCTGTCTGTAATGTTCATATGTTGAATGTTTGTTCATGAAAAACGAAGAAAACTGCCTTAAAAAATTCTGGAAATTCGAGTTTCATGATTTTCGATCGATCGAAAATCACTTTCGATCGATCGAACAAGTCAGAAGGTTGAGTTTGAATTTTTTAATTTTTTCGATCGATCGAGGGGCACATTGGATCGATCGAAAGAAAGAAAATCAGAATTTTTTCTAAGTGTTTTCACATGTAAAAAGAATAAGACTATGTGTAATTAGATTATGCATGTTTTAAATTTAAAAACCTTTATTTTAAAACATCTAGTGGGAGAGAGATACAAGGGTTGAATCTCACGGCCTCCATTATTGGTTCATAGTAGTGTGAAATATATACTTTGTCTTAGCCTCGAGCTTTGCATTCCATGCGAAGAGTATTTGTTTCATGGTCCTACAAGAATGAATTACTTGGTTTATAGTAGTTTGATCAAACACCTTGTCTTAGCCTCGAGCTTTGCATTCCATGCGGAGGGTGTTTTGTATCATGGTACTACAAAATAAACTTGTTAAGGGGATGAAATGTGGCTACACATGATTCTAGACGATGGTGTATACTAGACTAAATATTATAGTATCCTCTATGCTGAGTTCTTACTATTATCATTTAGAGGCCAAATGTAAAACGGCATATTATTAGTGTTTGATAAGAGTTATTATGATAGCATTAATAATGAGAAGAGTTCTCATTCAATCATAGTATTTAATGTTCACTCTATGCTGAGGGATATTGAATATGGGATTGGGTTGTCGTTGCATATATTATATTATGGTTTTGTTAAGGTTCCATATTATATGTTTATATGCTAAAATGATAATGTCCGGTTTACTTATTATATTCATGTTTATTATTTTCAGATTTAAACATGGCATCATTTAGCCCACTTGTAACTATTATTAATCAAAACAAACTGACTGGATCCAACTATGTTGACTGGAAAAGAAATTTGGACATAGTTCTCACAGCTGAAGAGCACAAATATGTGCTTACTAAATCATGTCCCAGCTTTCCTTCATTAGATGCTCCTCTTGAGGAAAAATAACGATATGATTGTTGGCAAAAATCTAATGAGATGGCCAAGTGCTACATCCTAGCATCTATTTCAAATGTTCTACAGCATCAAATGCAAGATGTAGAACTAGCTCTAGACATCATGCTAAGTCCGAAGGAGATGTTTGGTGAGCAAGGCCGTTCTGCAAGGCAAGAGACCATGAGACAAATATATAATATCAAAATGGCTGAAGGAAGTTCAGTAAGGGAGCATTGTTTTACAATGATCTCTAATTTGAATACATTGGAAGTTTTAGGTGCCGATATTGATGGAGAATCCCAAGTGGATAAGATACTCCAGTCACTACCGGAATTATTCAAGGAATTTAGACTTAATTACAATATGAACAAAAAGATTTACTCATTGTCTGAATTAATGAATGAGTCGGTAGCGGCGGAAGGCATCCTTGGTACTTCTAATGTTGAAGCCAATGTGGGCGAAGCTTCTACTTCTCAACCTAAGTCGAAAGGCAAGGTAAAAAGAAGAAGAAGAAGGACTTCACTAAGCAAGAGGGTAAACAAATTGCCTTAAGGGTTGCTGATAAAGGAAAGAAGATCAAAGGAAAATGTTTCCATTGTGGTGAGAAAGGACATTGGAAGAGGAATTGTCCAATATTCAAGGCTGCCAAGAATAAGGGTATGAATAATACGTTCTTTCTAGAAATATGTTTGGTACATAATCCAACAGAGTCCTGGTGTGTGGATTCAGGTTGTACTAATCATATCTGCAATTCCTTGCAGGGATTCCAGGAAACCAAAAAGCTTAAAGAAGGGGAATTGTTTCTTACTTTGGCTAATGGGAGCAAGATTCCAGTTGTAGCTGTTGGTGTTTATAATTTATGTTTTGAGTCTAGAGTTTTAATATTGGAAGACTGTTTGTATGTACCTAATGTTGATAGGAATTTAATTTCTGCTACTTACTTACGTAAACATGGATATTGTGTTATTCTTAAAGACAATGTTGTAATAAAGAAGGGTAAAATGTTTATCTGTTCTGGCAATATTGTGGATGGTCTTTATATTTTAACTCCTGATAAGCATGAATTATATAATTCTGAATTAGATAATGATTCTCATGTAAAATCATTAAAGAGAAAGTTTCCTTCAACTAGTGATGCATATCTTTAGCACTTGCGTTTAGGTCATATTAACTCAAATAGGATTCAAAGACTGATCAAAGATGGTCTCTTAGAGCCCATGGACTTTGATGAATTTTCAGTTTGTGAATCTTGTTTGGAAGGTAAAATGACCAAACGACCTTCTAATGCAAAAGGTAGAAGAGTCCAAGATTTGCTAGAACTAATACATTCAGATGTATGTGGTCCTATGTCAATCTAAGCAAGAGGTGGTTATGAGTACTTCATCACTTTTACCGATGATTACTCTAGATTTGGTTATGTGTACCTAATAAAACGAAAGTCCGAAGCCTTTGAAAAGTTCAAAGAGTTTAGGGCTGAAGTTGAGAATCAATTAGGTAAACACATAAAGGCCATTCGATCTGATCGAGGTGGCAAATACCTTCTTGGGGATTTTAAGGATTACTTAACTAAGAATGGGATTGTATCCCAATTGACTGCACCTGGAACTCCACAACAAAATGGTGTAGCGGAAAGAAGGAATAGGACTCTTTTAGATATGGTTAGGTTCATGATGAGTTATTCAATTTTACCAATTTCTTTTTGGGGATATGCCTTAAATACTGCAATGTATCTTCTGAATTTAGTACCTTCGAAGTCTGTTCCTAAAACACCTGTAGAGTTGTGGAATAGGTGTAAACCTAGTATGAGACATCTCCATATTTGGGGTTGTCTAGCACATGTGTTGAAAGGAAAGTCTGACAAGTTACAATCTAAAACAGAAGTAGTTTTCTTTGTAGGGTATCCAAAAGGAATTATTGGAAGTTTATTCTATAGTCAAAAAGATAATAAAGTGTTTGTTAGCACAAATGCCAAATTCTTGTAAAATGACTATATGAATGATTATACTCCTAGAAGTAGAGTTGTGTTGGTTGAAATGAATGAACCTGTAAATGTACAACCAATAGATGAAACTAGGGATGATGTGAATGTATTAGATACACCACAAGATACTACTCAAGAGATGTCTAGTACACAGGTGCCTCGTCGAAGTGGGAGAATTGTTCGACCTTCTATAAGATTCATAGGTTTAGGAGAAACTTATGAAGCTATCTCAGAAGAGGCTGAATCAAATCCCTACACTTATGAAGAGGCTATTAATGATATAGATGCACATCATTGGGTTCAAGCTATGAAATCTAAATTAGATTCCATGTATTCCAATCAAGTTTGGGATCTTGTAAAGGCGCCTAAGGGCATTAAACCTGTTGGCTGCAAATGGGTTTACAAGAGAAAGAGAGGGATAGATGGAAAGGTTGAAACCTTTAAAGCAAGGCTAGTGGCGAAAGGGTATACACAAAAAGAAGGCGTTGATTATGAAGAAACCTTTTCACCAGTAGCAATGCTTAAATCTATCAGAATTCTCTTATTCATTGCTGCTCATTATGATTATGAGATTTGGCAAATGGATGTCAAGACTGCTTTTCTTAATGGCAATCTTGATGAGGAAATCTATATGATGCAACCGGAAGGTTTCATAGTAAAGAACCAAGAGCATATGGTATGCAAATTGAAAAGGTCCATTTATGGATTTAAGCAAGCATCTAGATCATGGAACATCAGATTTGATCAAGCAATCAAATCATTTGGTTTTGAAAAAAATCTTGATGAACCATGTGTGTACAAAAGACATCAAGATAAAGTAGTAATGTTCCTAGTACTTTATGTTGATGATATTCTACTCATTGGAAATGATGTAAGGGTAATGTCATCAGTAAAGGTTTGGTTGTCAAGCCAATTTGATATGAAGGACTTGGGTGAGGCTAATTTTATTCTAGGGATCAAGCTTTGTCGAGATCGCAAGAATAAGATGTTAGGCTTATCACAAGCTGGATATATAGATAAGGTTCTAGAACGGTTTAACATGCAAAACTCCAAGAAAGGTTTACTTCCTTTCAGACATGGAGTTCCTCTGTCTAATGACCAAAGGCCTAAGACTCAAGAGGATGTAGATATGATGAGACAAGTTCCTTATGCTTCTGCAGTGGGAAGTCTCATGTATGCCATGCTTTGTACTAGACTAGATATTTGTTATTCAGTAGGCATGGTCAGCCGATATCAATCAAATCCAGGACCAAAACATTGGCAAGCTGTAAAACACATTCTCAAGTATCTTCGGAGAACGAGAGATTATATGCTTGTTTACCGTTGTGAGGATTTGATTCTCATTGGCTATACAGACTCAGATTTTCAATCGGATCTAGATTCAGAAAGTCCACATCATGATGTGTTTTCACCTTGGGAGGTGGAGCCATAACATGGAGGAGTGTCAAGCAATCTTGCATTGCGGACTCCACCATGGAAGCAGAATATGTTGCTGCTTGTGAAGCAACAAAAGAAGCTGTATGGCTCAAGAAATTCCTTTCTGACCTTGGTGTAGTAAGAATTGAGCAAATTCCCATTACTTTGTTTTGCGATAATAGTGGAGCAGTTGCACAATCTAAAGATCCAAGGAATCATAAGCAAGGAAAGCACATTGAGAGAAAGTACCACATCATTAGAGATATTATTGCTCGTGGAGATGTGGTGGTAGCAAAGATTGAAAGTGCAAATAATCTAGCAGATCCCTTTACCAAAGCATTGCCTCAAAGGACCTTCGAGTCGCAATTGGAGGGAATGAGAGTTAGATTAGTGCACAATAGTCTTTAGGACAAGTGAGAGATTGTTAGGATTAGTGCCCTTAAATCCTATTGTATGATGCTATGTATGATATTATGTGTGACATTATGTATGACATGATGTATGACTTAATATTGTAATTAATAAATTTGTTTTGTTATTATCTGAAATAATGGTAACATGAATATTTATACATTATCATATAGTCCATGAGATGCATAGTATGTGATTTATGTGAAAAGTCACAGAATATATAAATTACAAGTTCTTTGTAAACTCAGAATTTAGTTCGTAGTCGGTGATGAAATTAGGCGTTTCATCTGCGAAGACTATAACGTATCAACTAAGATGATTTGTCTTGATCATGGAAGTGGTGACTTCTAGTTGATATGTTGATATGTTTTAAGAGTTAAAACATATTGAACTGGACCGCTGTGAGATTTATTATTCTTGTAAAGACTGTCAATTGAATAATAAATCTCACGACTTATATTTGCATGAACTCTTAATCCTGAGAGAATAATGGACTTGATCATGAAGTATAGGTTGCTTTGATATATTAGGAGTGAGATCTAAAGTAACGGTCAAAACCTTAGTATATTGGGCAGCCACATTTAGTGTTGATGGAACATATATTCTCAATATGGAATTCATAGTCTCTTAACGGAGATATAAAATATTCTCTTGAGATAAGTTTAATGGGTTTAGTTATTCAAAGAGTTAGGCCTAACCACTTTAGTAAGAAATTACTAAAGTATATATTTATGAAATTGGATTTCATAAATATATGATGAATAACTTAAAAGGATTAAACCGGATACTCAAGGATTAAGATGTAGTAATTTACAAAGTGGCAGTCTACATTAATGACTTTGTATTACTACGAATATTTTATGAAGGGGTTGCATGTACAATAAAGTCTTGAGATATAATTTATAAATAAGGCCTAAAATGCAACTATATTTATATAGTGGTATTAAATATAGTTAATGGTAACTTTGGACTTGTCAAGAGTTGACAGAAAAGCCCAAGGCCCATTAGAGCTAGTGTCTTATTGGTCCCTTTTGGTCCCACTCCAAGCCACACACTTAAGCCCAATTGGAAAGGCTCAAAAGGCTAGTCCAATTAGATAATTGGTTAGATACAAAGAGAAAAACGTACAGAATTTTATAAATGAGAAACATCATTGTGAAATGGTGTAGGTGAGTGTATGTCACTCTCAAATTCTTCCTTTGTAACCAATTGAGAGTCCACACTTCTTGGGCGTTAGTGGAATTGGAGTGAAGATTAAAAGTATTCCCAAGTGCTTCGATCTTTGTTTTTGAAATTCACCGCTTCAAGGTATGCTCTCTTATACTTGAATTCTGAAATTTACATAGTGCATGTTATATATTGTGAATGAAGTAGATCCGTTTAACTTTTCGCTGCGTATATGCATATTTCCAACAGTGGCTACCACCACATTTAATGAATCCCACCAAACCTCCTGGCTGCATTTATGTAGAGAAGACTCATGAACAGTGCTGCCTTGGCTGCCCTAACTCACAAAGGGCTAAGGAATGTGTCTGATGGGACAAACACTCAAGTAGTGGCCTGTACAATCAACAAATGGAGGGCCAAGATCATTTAAAAGGAGCTATATAATGTAAAAGACCCTCCAGGAAAAGGGATCGAAAATCATATAGAGAAAACATTGTAGCAAGAAGAATTGAAATTGTACACAAGTTTAAAAGAAATATATCAAAGGACCACTCTCCTCGAATTTTGCCAAGGAATATTTTCTTCACATTGAGCTCATTTTCCTTTATTTTCTTGTGTCTTTGATTATTATGTGTATTGTTTGATCCATTAAAGCCTAGCTTTTAAGCCCACTCTCTACATATTCATTGTATTGGGCTCTTTGGGCCTGAGTCCATTCATTTTTTGGACTTAGGAACGAAAACCAACCCCTACAATTGGCACCGTCTGTGGAAAAGCTTGAGCTTTAGTGAGTTCAACGTCCAACCATGGTAGGATCAGGGCAAGACCAGGAGGAGTCTATTGGTTCCCAACGCCAAGACCAGTTCCTCAACCTTGAGCGAAGGAAGGACCACGAGGTTAGTGTACACACCACACACACTAGCAGAAGCCAATCTCAAGGCAAGAGTTACACCTCCTATAAGGAAAATACCAGAAGCATGCAATTGGAGATAGATCGTCTTCGCAGGAGGCTACGCTACAAGCGACGGAGAAGGACTCCCTCAGATTCTAACCCCTCTTCCGACGATGATAAAGGTGGTAGCTACAGGCCCAAGTCTAGGACTCCTCCCAGTGAGTCTTTTTCGTACTTTGAGGACCGTCATTCCAAACGGAGGAGTAAGAGTCATTTCGCGAAGGTTTGAGCAATGATGCTATGAGTAGGGCTCTTAACCAAATCTCTAAATCATTGTTTATGCGTAGAATTGATGGGAGAAAGCTTCCTCGGCGGTTTACTCAGCCAAACATTCACCGTGTATAATGGCAGAACAGACCCTATGAATCACGTCAGCCACTTCAACCAGAAAATGGCCATTCACTCCTGGAACAAAGCCTTGATGTGCAAAGTGTTCCCATCCAATTTGGGGCCCGTAGTGATAAGGTGGTTCGACGATCTGAAAGAAGGCTCTATTAGCTCCTTCAAGGATCTTACTAGGGCCTTTGGGGCTCGTTTTGTGACTTGCAGTAGGGTTCCTCAGCTCTTGGATTCCCTGCTATCCATGACCATGCGAGAGGGGGAGACCCTAAAAATCTATTCGGACAGATACTAGGAGATGTTCCATGAGATAGATGGGAACTTTGATGATGTAGCCAAAAGGACCTTCAAGGTCGGCCTACCCGTCGAGCATGATCTGAGAAAGTTTTTGGCCAGGAAACCGGTTAGGAGTGTGCGTTAGTTCATGGATCATATTAATGAGTATAAGTGGGTCGAAGAGGACCAGTAACAGGGAAAGGGGAAAGCTAAAGTGATCCCTCAAGATAGAAGGGATTTTAGGTCGGATAGGTACAATAACAACCGACTTTGGAGAGATTTCCCGGGGCATTCTGGGTCTACTACTACTCAGGTAGTCAGTACTGTGTTCCGAGAGCCAGTACACCGAATTTTAGAGAAAATTAAGAATGAGGCATACTTTCAATGACCAAACAAGATAGGAGGAGACCCTATGAAGTGCAACCAAAGTCTTCACTGCTAACACCACCAAGAGCAGGGACACACTACGAAAGATTACAGGACTTTGTAGAGCCACCTAGAGCAATTAGTCAAGGCAGAGAAATTGAAGCAATTCCTGTATCAACCCAATGGATAGGGTGGTCAGGCAGGGTTGTGGGCTCAGAAAGATGCTTCCGCAAGATCACCTTTAGGTACAATCAGTGTCATTCTTGCAACTTCGGGAAGGACTAGTTCTCAGCCATCAGGGATGATGTCTTTAACTCGGCCATCTAAGGATGACTCGTACCCTGATCCAAAGAGGATTCGAATGAAAGTCAGGTCGACTTTGAGCTTTTCAGGTGAGGACAAGATCGGAACCTTACAGCCACATGATGCTGCCTTGATGGTCACCCTCAGATAGGTGGGTATGATATAAAGAGAGTGTTGGTGGATCAAGGCAGCCGCGCAGAGATCACATACCCTGATCTATATAGGGGACTAAAGCTGAAGTCTAAGGACCTAACTTGTTATGATTACCCCATAATAGGGTTTGACAAGAAGGTTGTCTTTCCAAAATGCCAGATTCGACTACCCGCTCAAACACAGACAAAGGCCATGGAGGTGAACTTCATCGTGGTAGATGCCTACTCCCCCTACACGGCTATTATGGCAAGGCCTTAGCTTCACGCTATGGGGGTCGTGCCCTCCACCTTACACCTGAAAGTGAAATATTCGTCTAGGAATCAGGTTGAGGAATTGATGGGGAGCTAATCTATGGCCAGACAATGCATGGTGGCCGCAATTAGACATCAAACCAAGGGTGAGTCCTCAGCTTCTGCAGGGAGGGACTTATAGCAATCAAAGGCACCAGTGCTATCCATGGAGGTGGAGGAAGAGGGGGTGAAATGTGAGCAATTGGAAAGAGTTGTCATTAGCAACAATGAGGAGAAATTCTTTCAAGTCGGAGTTCAGCTGCCTCCTTGGGAGAAGGAAGAGCTGATAGATTTCCTTAAAAAAAACATCAACATATTTGCATAGAGCACCTACGAGGCCCCAGAGGTGGATCCGGACTTCATTTTTCACCATTTAAACATCAATCCATTTATCCTCCCCCAAAGGCAACCACCCCGATGCTCATCCAAGGAACATTCTGATGTTGTCAAGGATGATGTACTCAAACTTACACGGGCTGGTGCTATAAAGGAGGTGTTTTACCCCAAGTGGTTGACCAACACGGTGGTGGTGAAGAAGAAAAGTGGGAAATGGCAGGTGTGTGTGGACTTCACAGATTTAAATAAGGATTGCCCAAAGGATCCTTTTCCCTTACCTCGGATAAATCAGCTAGTGGGTGCAACCGCGGGCCACCCTCGAATGAGCTTCTTGTATGCTTTCTAGGGATATCACCAGATATCGTTGGCTTTGGATGATCAGGAGAAGACTTCTTTCATTACGCCCATAGGGAATTATCATTACAATGTGATGCCCTTTGGGCTGAAGAATGTGGGGTCTACTTATCAGAGAATGATGACCAAGATATTTGAACCTCAACTGGGCAAAAATATTGAGGTCTACATAGATGATATGGTGGTAAAGAATAAGGTGGAGTCCGAGCACGTAAACGGCCTCAGAAATATTTTTGGAATACTAAGGAAACACAAACTGCGCCTTAATGCTTCTAAGTGTCGGCTTTAGAAAATTCCTAGGCTATATGGTCACCTATCGCAGAATTAAGATCGACCACAATCAGGTTATAGCAATCAATAATCTGGAGCCTCCTCGGAACCCCAAAGAAGTCCAAAGGTTGAAAAGAATGACTGCCGCCTTGAATCAATCCATCTTTCGATCAACGGACAAGTGCCAGCCTTTCTTCCAGCTATTGCATAAATGGAAGGGATTTGAATGGATGGAAGAATTATCGTCGGTCTTCCAATAGTTGAAAGAATATCTTTCTCGACCATCTGTTATGTCCAAGCCCAAGAAGGAGGAGGTGTTATTTGCTTACATCGCCACAACTCCACATGCAGTGAGTTTGGTACTGATTCAGGTCGATGATGGAGTATAAAGGCCAGTTTATTATGTGAACAAATTGCTACATGAGGTAGAGATTTGCTACTTACCCTTGGAAAAGGCTATTTTGGTAGTGATGCACACCACACGGTAGCTCCCTCATTACTTTCAAGCTCACACCGTTGTGGTCCTCGCCCAACTTCCCCTTCAATCACTACTTTGAAAGGCTAACTACACAGGGCGGATTGGAAAATGAGGAACAGTCTTAGAAGCTTTCGATATCAAATATATGCCCCGCACTTCCATTAAAGGCCAAGTCCTCGTGGACTTGGTGGCCGAGTTTGCTGAGTCCCCAATAAGAAAGGATAGGGAAAAGCAAGGCATGAATGGAAAGTCAGTTGGCTTAATCTCCCTGCAAGGGCCTTTATCCTGGAAGATGTATGTTAATGGCATGGCAAATCAAAAAGAATATGGAGTGGGGCTAGTTGTGACGTCTCCTAAAGGGATCATTATCGATAAATCCTTAAGACTAGGCTTCTCGGCCACAAACAATGAGGCTGAGTACGAGGCTTTGCTAGAGGGAATGGCCTTGGTTCAGAGAATGGGAGTAGGGTCAATGGAAATATTCTCTAATTCAAGATTGGTTATAGGCCAAGTAAAGGGGGAATTGGAGGCCAAGGACGTGAGAATGTAGGACTATTTGAGTCAAGTTATGCGCTTGCAATTAGGATTTGAATCATTCTCCTTACAACAAGTCCCAAGGAGTAGAAACATGCATGCCGACTCCTTCGCCACTCTTGCAACCTCCTCGGTGCAGTGTTTACCTCGAGTTATTCTAGTTGAAGACCTGTATAAGCCTGCCAAGGTCAAAAAGCAAGGGATCCCTATTCACCAAATTAGGGTGGGGCCTAGTTGGATGAACCCTATTGTGCTGTTTCTCAAGGATGACATCTTGCCTAAGGAGAAAAGGGAAGCAAATAAGGTGCGGAGAAAGGCTCCATGGTTTTGGTTATCTGAGGATTAGAAACTGTACAAGCGCTCCTTTTCTAGACCCTCTTTGCTATGTGTCCATCCTAAAGCGGTGGAGCTACCCTTAGAAGAGTTACACAAGGGGATTAGTGGGAGTCATACAGGGGGCAGGACACTGTCCCACAAGGCCTTCACTCAAGGGTATTGGTGGCCAAATATGCAAAAAGAAGTACAGGAATATCTAAAAAAGTGTGACCAATGTCAAAGATTTGCTTCAAATATCCATCAGCTAGGGGGTGTCCTCAACCCTTTGTCTAGCCCCTAGACTTTTGCTTAGTAGGGCTTGAATATTGTAAGGCCCTTCTCCAAAGCAGTAAGAAACCGAAGATGGCTTTTGGTTGGCACTGATTACTTTACCAAGTAGGTTGAAGCTAAGCCATTAGTGAACATTAAGGACGTGGATGCTAGAAGGTTTGTGTGGAAGAACATTGTCACTCGGTTTGGGATCCCTCATACCCTCATCTCGGACAACGAGTTTCAGTTTAATAGCAAAGCTTTCAGAAAATACTGTTGTGACTTGGGCATCAAGAATAGGTACTCAATTCCAGCTTATCTGCAAAGGAACGAGCAGGCCGAGGTTGTTAATAAGGTCATAGTAAATGAACTCAAGAAGAGGTTGGACAAGGCAAAAGGCAGGTGGGTAGAAGAGCTGCCACACATTCTTTGGACGTATCGCACCACCCCTCATAGGTCAACAAGAGAGACACCCTTCTCAATGACTTATGGGGTCGAAGCTGTGATTCCTCTAGAGACTGGATTCCTAACGCTAAGGACAAGCTTGTTCACCCCAAGCAGCAATGATGACCTGTTGGAGAAGAGTTTGGATTTGGTTATAGAGTGGAGAGAAAATGTCATGGTTCAGATGGCATACTATCAACAAAAGCTCAAACAAGGGTATAACTCAAGTGTGAGATTGAAGTCGTTATCACCTAGGGACTTAGTGCTAAGAAAGGTTGTGGGTACTGCGAAAAACCCAGCATGGGGAAAATTAGGACCCAATTGGGAAGGGTCATACCGTGTTACCTTGGTAGCAGGCATAGGTGCATATTTCTTGGAAGATTTAGATGAAAATGTTGTACTACGTCTCTAGAATGTAAGTAACCTGCAAATGTATTATTATTAATGAAAGGCAGATCTGCCATGTTCTCCTTTCCAGCATTACGTGTTATCTCTATTACTTGTTTGAATATTAAACAAAACCTTGATCATGCCTAACTCCTCGTACCACATACCTTAGGTAAATTAATATTCTTGGTTATTTGATTAAGTCTTAAACAGAATCTTGGTTATACCTAACTCCTTAGACTATATGCCTTGGGTAAATTAACACTCTCTATTACTTGTTTGAATATTAAATAGAACCTTGGTCATGCCTGGCTCATCAAACCATATACCTTGGGTAAATTAATATTCTTGCTTATTTGCTTAAGTGTTAAACAAAACTTTGGTTATACCTGGCTCCTCAGACCACATGTCTTGGGTAAATTAACACCCTCTATTACTTGTTTGAATATTAAACAGAACCTTAGTCATGTCTTGCTCCTCGAACCACTTACCTTGGGTAAATTAATATTCTTGATTATTTGTTTAAGTGTTAAAAAGAACCTTGACTATGCTTGGCCCCTCAGACCACGTGCTTTGGGTAAATAAATACTTATAATTATATAAGCCTACAGTGGAATGGAGTGCTAAGTGAAATTCTAAGTATGATGGTCCTCTTGGATCATATACTCTGGATAAACATGAACTTCACTATCATTTGAGGTTAAGAAGAAAATCCAAAAGTACGCTTCATCCATTGAGCTACTTACTTGAGGTATACAAAATTTGCTTTTTAGGTTTACTTACTAGATGCTAAGTGCCACGGACAAGGTAAAGTTGTCCAACTACACTACTAACTACATGAAAGGTAACAGTTAGACTGTTAATTACCTGAGCAACTGTTAACTTTAGAGGTTAGAATATACCTTAATCAAGGTGATAATCATTTTTCTCATTGTTCAAATGGGATTAATTTATTTGAATTAACAACGAGTTCTTACTATTAGCTTTTGTTAAAGTGTGGGTGATCACCCTTAGAAGCATCATCAATCTAAGGTCTCAGCAAAGGACAAAACACAAGCTACAGCCAATCAGAGATAAGTATTGCAGGAATAGAAAAAGTTCAAACAACAAAAACTAATGTCTTTTCATTGAATAAAAGAAAGGTACATTATAAATGGCAAACTGCCACCACAAAATAAAAAGTACAAAAAAGAAACGAAAAAGAGAAGTAAAAACCTAAACTAAGCCTGGGCTAGAAGAGGGTCTTTCTTGCTGGCTGGATGAGAAACAGGGTGATCAGCAACCTTGGAAGCAGCATCCTTGGCCTTGGAAGCATCCTCTGGGCCCTGGGTCTCTAGAAGAGTCTTGGTTTCTTTACCCTTGCCCTTGTCCTTTGGCCGAGCCTTACCCTGACCAACCTCCTTGCCCTTGGCCACTTTTACCCCCTAACCTGGGTCATCAGCCTTGCCAGGCCCTTTAGTGACCTCAAGAGGAGGAAGATGAGCCTCGGTGGTAGAGAACTGCTCAGGGGTAGGCAAGGCAGGGATGGCATCCGTCCAAGGTATACCATATCAAAAACAACAACAACAACAACAACAAAAAAAAAAAAAAAAAAAAAAAGGACAACCTAGTAGGAAGCAAGGAAGACATGACCAGAAACTTACCAGAGCTAAGTCCCTCTTTAGGGATAGGAAAAGATCTTGTTGCCTCACGTTCTTCAGGGTCGCTATGTCCTTCGACAACAGGAGGGGCTGTTCCAGGGCGTCAGCCACATAGTGGGCATTCCCCCTTTAGAACTCCTTGATGGAAGAGTTCCAAGATATGGCTGCACCATCTATTTTCAGCCTAGGGTTACACGCCTAAATTGGGGGGTGCACCTTAGCCAAGGGCTTGACCTCCTTACTCTCGAGAGAAGAGGCCCTCCTTTTACCCTTGGTCGTCTTGGGCAACTTGGGAGGAACCCCTTCGTCTAAAGGGATCACCTCCCACTCCTCGATAACCTCCTTGTCCTTCTTCCTTTTCTTGAGGTTGGCGGGCACAAAGACGTTGACTAAAGGAGGAGGAGGGGGAGGAAGAGTAGGGGGAACCTGGGACCCTGAGGTGTCTTTAGGCACCAACCCCTTAGCCCTGCCTGCGAGGAGCTTATGTAGGCCTTTCTTTTTATTGTCCAAAGGCATCTTGTCCTCTTCTTCCGAGTTGTTGTCTATGCAGGCAACAATGAGCTTGAAGGGACGAACAACGGAAGATCTTTCGAACTCTTCTCCTGAGTCCTAGACTTGAACCATCGGCTTTTCTGGCTCCTCTCTCTCGTCCTCGAGATGAAATTGGTCTATCTCGGTCTTGAGTAACAGCCACAAGGAAGCTGTTTCTTCTCTTAGAACCGTTGCTTCACGGGGAGAGCGATGAGCAGGCAAGTCAACTTGCACAATGTCTTCTCGGGCAAGGAACCTAGGCACCGAAACGTCTATTTGAGCCAATTGAGGGTCACTGGCTTTGATCGCGTGGCCCACATCCTGGAACTTGTCGGACAGGGGCTGGAAATCAAGGATGAGATGGACGGCTCTTAGCTATCTATCCTCGCTCACAAACACCTCGGACCTTAGCACCTTATTAAGATCGCTGACGTTGACAAAGTTAAGGTTGGGTGCTACGTGCCTTTTATCTGCAAAAACTGCCGAGAAACAAAACTACGGTTAGAACAATGAAGCCTTCTATCAAAAAGAAACGAAATACTAAAGGAAATGAGAGAGTAGCAAAACTAAGGAACTAATGCCCATGTTAAAAGACCTAAACCTAGGGTATCCCACTTGGCTCTCCCTCCCAAGTTGAGCAGTGAAGACCGTCGTGCCATTCACTAGAGACGATTAGGTAGTCATCCTTCATACCCTTGTTGGACTTGGGAAGACATGAGACGAGCCTAACCACTGAAGACCTAGACTTAAGGTAGTAGCCCGCAGATGGCACTCGTACATCCAAACGACGTCGGGCCATGTGAGGTTCAACCTTATTTACTCATTGAGAGCGTCTACGCTACCCAAGACTCTAAATAGGCTGGGCGCGCACTGGTGAGGGCAGATCCTATGGGCTATCAGGAAGTCCATAGTCACCCTCCCTATGGATAGCCTCATCCCCCCTTCTATAAAGGAAATCATGGTAATGACGACCTCTCCTTCCTTTATGTGGGTAAGCCACCCACCCGGAGGGCAATACCGCAAGGAAACGCCCTAGGGAATATGATACAAGACTCTAAATCCCTCCATACCAGTGGGGGAATCTACTAAATAAGCGAACCTACCCATCTAGGCGGACTAAGGAGAAAAGAGAGAAACTTATGTGAAGGTAGAGATAGAAAACAGACTGGTCGAGAAGACTGGCCAAGGAGGAAATAGCCTAAGAATAAAGAAACTTACGAGAATATGGACTAGGGTCACTTCAGAAGCTTCTTGAAAGCTTGAAGATTTAGGAAGTCTTGAGAGTTTGGAGATTTAAGAAGTCTTGAGAGTTCGAAGATTGGTAAAGTGAAAGAAATGAATCCCCCAGGCGCCTTATATAAGAGGCAGAATTGGGTGGGAGTTATCTTGCCCAAAATTTGAAGAGAAATGTCAGCCGTAGGATCCTCATCTCACCGTAGGGCATAGGGAATAAACTGCCGCTTGGAGCATTTAATAAGATGTTGCGGACTCCAAAGCCCCAAAATGGTTGCAGGGCACACAAAGTGACACTTTTACGTGTGGAAATCAAAGAAACGTGTAGGATTAATTCTCCAAGGTCAAAACCCCATTTTTCTCCTTGGATTAAAAAAAAAAAAAAAAAAAAAAAAAAAACACCAGAGTTTTGAGAGACTATTGTGGGGTCCAAGAATTTAAATAAGGTATTTGCGCCACGTGTCATGCCCATGGTCGAGGAGGCCATTATCGCGCTAAGGAGGTCACACGCTCAAACAATAAGGCCACATTAGTGGCACGTTACCAGAGAAGGTCATATTGTAGAGAAAGAGTTTCGGGGAGGGGGTTAGCCCTAATATGACTGAAGAGATGGTGGCTACCACCATATTTAATGCATCCCACCAAACCTCCTAGCTGCATTTAAGTGGAGAAAACCCCTAAACAATGCTTCCTTGGTTGCCCCAACTCACAAAGGGTTGAGGAAGGTGTCTAATGGGATAAGCACTCAATTAGTGGCCTGTACGATTAACAAATGGAGGGCCAAGATCATCTAAAGGGAGCTATATAATGTAAAAGACCCTTCAGGGAGAGGAATCAGAAATCATATAGAGAAAACACTATAGCAGGAAGAATTGAAATTGTACACAAGTTTAAAAGAAATATATCAAAGGACCACTCTTCTTGGATTTTGCCGAGGAAGATTTTCTTCACATAGAGCTCATTTTCCTTTACTTTCTTGTGTCTTTGATTCATTATGCGTACTGTTTGGTCCATCAAAGCCTAGCTTTTAAGCTCACACTTTATAAATTCATTGTATTGGGCTCTTTATGCCTGAGTTCATTCATCTTTTGGGCTTAGGAACAAAAACCAGCCCCTACACTAAAAATTTAATATTAATGAAAAAAAAAAAAAAAAAAAAAAAAAAACTAATCAAATATACTCAAAAAAATCACCACACAACAAAGATCACCACACATTCTATTTTATTAAATGTAAGGACCAGTTTTGGCTTGGACCCTAAACAGGATTGGGTTTTGGCACAACAAGCCCAAACAATAAATTTGTAGATAAGGAGGTAACGATCACAGGTGGTTTGGAAGAAAAATTAAGAGTATGAGATATAAAAATCGTCTTCGGTGTAACCTGAGTAATTTAATCAAGAGTCCAGAGTTCTTCCTTTAGTGATGTGTTTCTTAATCTTTTTTGCTCTAGGTTTTTTTTTTCAATCCCCTCCTCTTTGGCCACCTTCTCATGTTATATACCATGATTTTAGTATCATCCTTACCATACACGTGTAAATTTGGTTTTGGGAGCTTCTCTCTGTCCCATCTCACACCTCCCTGAACTTTCCACTACCAGCTGTAAGGCTACTTGTTCACTGTTCAAGTATCACCTCCACATTAATGCGGCCAGAGAGTTAGTTGGGAAGCATTTAATGTGGAGGTAACAGCTCTCACGGATATTTATTATCCTCCTCCATTATCCCTTATCCAATATTCGACTCCCTAGTCATAAGGTTTCCTTAAAACTGTATTCAGGATGGTAGGAAGGTTTCAAACCACCTCAAATAAATGTTCCGATGTGACTTTTCATCTCGAATAGGTTTAGGCCTATCATAAATACCTTTAAGCTCTTCCTGCAATGCCATTTCCACTTCTACCTTAATTAACCGTCCTCGGATATATCTGTGTCCTCGGATTAGGTGATTGGGCCATAGGCCCAGTCCATTTAGCCTAAACAGTACTCTAGAGATAATTGGTCCCCACATTAAAATTAGGAAAAAAATGATTATAAGTAGTATTAAATTTGGGTAATAATTTTAATATGTGACTAATTATGTTTACTTTTAAAAAAAAATAATTTGACTAATTATTTATGCTTTTATGATAAAATTTGTGTTTAATTTTAAATGTATCCATATGTATGCATGTGTTATATGCTATTTTTTTTTTAATAATTTGACTAATTATTTATATTTTAATAATAAAAATTATGTTTAATTTTAAATGCATCCATACGTTTGCATAGGTCATATGCTAGTACTCTAATAAATCATGAGAAATTTTCAATTTTTATATATAGGAGATAGAGTGGAGGCATGGCTCGAACTTATAATCATATGTTATAATATTATGATAAACTGTCATTTCTTTTAAAAATTTAAGCATAATGATGAATTTGACCATTTAATTATATTCTAACAATGACATCATAGGATAATTAGGGTTTGAGTCATTTTATTAATCTTTTTTTATATTTATTTTGATAAGATTTGTGATTTGAACCTATAACATGTTTTTAATAATTGTTTTTTTTTTTATCATTAAGTTAAGAGTTAAGACACTAATCAATTGATATTTTTTTTATTGATAATATTCAATTAAGTCACTTATAAAATTAATTTGGTATTTTATATATATATATATATATTAATAGCCAAAGTTAAGAGAAAATCCAATAAATTTTAAATTGGAATCTAATTTTGCGCCACATGTCTCATTTAATTTTTAAATTTGTGTGTCAAGTAAATTATTAGATGCAAAAATCAAAGAGTCTAAATTCAATTAAATTCTAAATTGAATTTTAATTGAACTTCAATTTTACACCATGTGTTCCATCTAATTTTTTAAAATTTGTAGTAAGTAAATTATTAAATACAAAAATTGAAGAATTTAAATCCAATTAGATTCTAAATTTATATAATAATAATAATAATAATAGAAAGCACATCATTTGACCAATCAATTGTTTTTTATGTTGATGCATGGTGTATTCATACTCTTTTTTCTTTTTCTTTTTTGTTTAAAGGAAATATAAATAAAACTAGACAGCCAAAATGGCTAAGTTGGTGGAAACATGCCTACAAAAGCTTTCCCCATTTTTGTCTGCACTCACTAAGGTAGCAATCACATCAGATGGTGGGAATCAGAAATTGCAAGTTCTTCCTGTACATTACAACCTATACTAGCAGTGCATCAGCACATTTATTTGCTTCCCAAAATACATGCTTTACTGTGGTGTGGGGAATCTTGTCCAGCAACAAATTGCAATCAAACAGCAAGGATGAGTAAGCTGCATTAGGAGAGTTTTTATTCGGATCCCTGAAGATTCTCCTTTTAGTACAACTTTGGCCACTTTATTCTGTGGATATACAAAGATGCCTATTACTGGTGGCGGTCCTGGTGGGAAGTGACATGTCCTGCCTTTATTTCTTTATTTATTTTTGTTGCTGCTAGGCGACAAGGTTTGAAAAATATCAAACTATTATTATTTTCTTTTGCAGGATCTGTCCATTTACTATGGGCCAAATGAATATTATCTTTTAGAGGAGGTATCTTATGCGCCCGACGTATGAGATATCTCTCTCACTGATGGGTAGGTTCTGTCTATTTATTATGGGCCAAATGAATATCATCTTTCAGATGAGGTATCTCATGTGCCCGACGCATGAAACATCTCTCTCACTAACCGGTGGAGCCAACTTGTCAGTGAGAGAGATGTTTTATGCGCCAAGTGCGTAAAAGATTTTTCCCATCTTTCAACGTTAACATGTAACAATGACGTCAAATAAATAAATAAACATGTAAACAATGAAGCCTAGAGCTATAAAACTCAACATTTTCTGATGATTTCGAGACATATAGGTTGTGTTTCGTTTTAGTATCACTCAAAACTCAATTCCTAAATCTCAATTCACATAACTCAAAACCCTAACCTATATCTCATATTTTATTTTCTTAATTCACTCAATAATGTGTTGGCTCAAATATTATCTTTAGTTTTTTGCTTTTAAACTCAAATGTAACTCAAAAACAAGTTTAGCTCAAGTTTCTTCTCATCGTTACTTAACTATTGAATTATGAAATAATAGTTTCTCAAAAAAAAAAAATAATATAATAAAAAATGACATGTCAACAAATATATATATATATATATATAGACAAAACTTAGGTACAGTACATTAGGTGCTATTTTTTAGGTTTCCCTCTTAAAATTTAGCCATATAGCTACTTAATTAAAAAATATACTTTCATCCCATGAAAAAAAATCCACATGACAAAATCTTAAGAGAGAAACCTAAGAAACAACACTTAAATACTGTATCTAATCTCATTTTTCTCCTTTTTTCTCCCTCTTTTCATCTGGAAGTCCTCTTTTTTTATATACTCCTAAGCTTATTGCATCCAAGCCCTCCATCTACAATCCTCCCGACTCTTCTTAGGACACTTGTCCCTTTAAACTTCTATTGAAGGTGGTAGAAGGAGCTACTTAGCTGTGAATTCTACTATTCAGGTCACTTCCTCATCAATGCAGCTAATAAAGTTATTGCCACTCATTTAATGCGGAGGCAGTAGGTGAGTTTTCACTAGAAACTTCCTTCACCTCGACTCTCTCTCTAAACACCATCCTCTCTATTCAGACTTCTAGGAAGTATTTTGTCTCTTCTCCTCCTATCCTTGGGCTCAGAGTGCTTTTATAATGATAGACACAGCTTGTTATATCCTTCCTCGGTCCTCGGGTCCCCACAATCATAGTTGAAACATAAATTTTGATAAAATAAAAATAAAAATATATTGTGAAGAAATGGGATTGTACACAAGTTGAGTTATGCATAACCAATAGACTATCATTTGTTTTATATGTCAAACTTGATTTGATCAAGAAAAAGAAAATGTATCTTATTTTATCACTGTTTTTCAATTATTCCAAACCAATAAAAGGAAAATAAATGTTTAAGAAAAATTAAAAGAAATAAAGAAGCAAGAGTTTTATTTTAAAAAATAATAATATTATTATTACCTTTAGAAATGAAAAAAGAAAAAAAAATTAATGTAATTTTAATTTAATTTTCTTTATGTAAATTTGGGTATGAATTATAAAATATAATAATGATTACATAATAAACAACAAAATTTGATATTATTTAAATTAAATCTAAAATTTTTAGTACTTACGTGTTCCAATATAGCTTTAAAAATGTTACAATTTAACCATTTTATGAATCTGTAGTGACATAAATATTAAAATATATATGATCTCATTGAGATTAGGCTACCTAATAAAAAAATTTCCATCTCAATCGTAAGTGAAATCTTTACAAAAATACAAATATTATGAAATGGCTATGGCTTATTCATGTGTAAAAAATAATAATAATAATAATAAATTAAAAAAAATTAAAAAAATCTTTAATTGATAAACACAATTAATGTAGAAAATATATCATTTTTTTTGGCAAACTACACTTTTTTTTACCCTATATATATATATATATATATATATATATATATATATATATATATATATATATATATATATACACACTATCATTGAAATTACACTTGACCTCTTGAACTATTGAAATGCACCATCGACTCCCTCCTTGAACATACTGAATTAGCATATGCTACTATGTATCTATCTATGTAAGTTTGTGAATGGAAACATATGCTCAAAATTTTTGTAACTCAATTGACACTACTTAATATTTCTAACATAAACATTCAAGTTCAAATCTTATTCTTCTTAACTATCAAATAATTGAATTAAAAAAAAAAAAAGTTTTTACAAACATGTGGATGTTAAAATTGTAAATGCTCACGAAGAGTTGACATTTTTATTTTTTTTCAATATGCTGTCGAACCACTAGCCTTCACAAAGTGATATGTTATTGGTTGAAAGTTTTGGATAACTTTATTTTTGGCGGATTATTAGATAGATTAAAGAGTTGGTTGTGTTCATAGAATTTTCCTCTTTTTAAAGGCAAAAAGCTTCTAACCTGCTTAGTTTTCATTAACAAACTTGCGCAGGTCTGCACAATGCGGTTTGTTGCAAAGACAGCACTCTTGATTTCTTGTGTCCATTGACATTTAGACACTCACCTAACAACTAACATGCTTTTGCAAAAAAAAAGCCATTACAAAATTAATTTCTTTTATCCTAGCGTGATCTAGTTTTTTAATTAACAATTGTTTCTATTATTAATCACCTAGCATGTTATAAAAAATTTATTAAAAAAAAAAAAAATGTTTCTATTGACATCATGGGTTAAACCCATGATGTCAATAGAAACAAATTTTTGGATATTATATTAGTATTAGGTTTAAACAAAACTAAAATTGTTTTGATTCTATCGATAGACTCGTATTCCATATGTCCATGGATAAGTATAAGGTTTAAAAAAAAAAAAAAAAAAAAATCCCTTACAATATATTTTAACATTTTATGGATGATGTTAATATTGATATTTGATTATTATAATATTTTACAAGCACGATGACTATAAGTATAAGTAAACGTTATAATCTAACGGTGATTAATTATGTAAAAAATACACAATAAATTTCAATTAAATCATAAGTCAATTATAACAATCAAACCAAACCCTTTTGAATATATATTATTATCAGTTTCTTTAAGATATTCCTCCATTTTTCTGTGCGTATGTTAAAAATACTTAGTATTCTAAAAAAAAATTATAACCAGACCTATGAACTCTCTTTTTTTTTTTTTTTTTTTCTTATATATATATATTTTAAAACAGTAGATAATATAATTTAATGGCAGATACAAACATCCTAAAGTATGACTGTTTTTATAGACTGGAGAATTGTCATTTTCTAGCCATCTTGACTTTCAGCAAGGTATAGAGTATGTGGAGGAAGTGAAATTCAAGAAAGGGTTTGTCAAAAATAGTCATTTAATTGTAAATTATTAACTAGTGTAATATTCAATGAAATTCGTGTATAGTTTAGGTGTAACTTGAATTTAAGCTCATATATTTATATGTTGTATAATTCATGTGAAAATATTTTGGCGTCAAATCATCATTAATTTTTTTTTTTTTAAAAGTGAGTCAAATTTATTAGTCCCGAAAGAATTCTCTATTAATTACACTATGACTTCTTCTTCTTCTTTTGTGAAGATAACTACACTATGACTTGATCCGGTAAATTATGAAAAATGCAACCAATTGCTTTAATATTAATGTTTTCTCTATAAGGTATAGACTTTATCAAAAACATCATTAAATACCACCCAAGTCATACGAGTACTTAAGAGTGATCTTAAATTCGTATATTTTCTTTCATCTTTTTCAATACCACGATAAAAATAAGACAAAACTTAGATACAATACTTTAAGTGTTATTCCTTATCAAAAACATCATTAAATACCACCCAAGTCATATGAGTACTTAAGAGTGATCTTAAATTCGTATATTTTCTTTCATCTTTTCAATACCACGATAAAAATAGGACAAAACTTAGATACAATACTTTAAGTGTTATTTCTTATATTCATATCTTTAGATTTTGTCATATGGCTACTTAACTAACAAATATACTTCATTCCTATGAGAAAAAATCTACATGACAGAATCTTAAAAAGGAACCTAAAAAACAGTCTCTAAATACTATACCTAAGTCTTGCCCATAAAAATAATACTTAGAAGTCTATAAGTAATAATTAAAATAATTTATTTTTATATTTGGAGTACAATATTTTGATAATCTATACATATTAATTGAAAACTACTATCTGTTAGTATTTGATTATTTTGAATAGTATCGCGTGTAATGAACATGTCTACAACTAGTATATTAAAGGGTAAACTATGTATTTGATCCTCATATTTTATACCATATTTTAATATGGTCTTTAACATTTCAATTATATCAATTTGGTTCCTAAATTTTAAGTGTCGTGTTAATTTAGTCACTGCTATCTTTTGGATGAAAATTAATTGTTGAAGTGGTAAATAACCAAAATAAAAATTAGTTTATTGCCACATCAATGGAAACTAATTTTTTATTTTGACCGTTAGCCACATCAAAAATTTTCATCCTAGAGATAACAATAAAAACTAAATTGATACAACACCGAAAGGTTAGAGCACTAGCATTGGATTGGGGGGTGTAATTTACACCCTCAATTACTATTTTACAACCTAAGCCACCTAAAACTCACTCCATTCAAGTTTGTAAACTTAAAAAAATTTGCAATCTATGAACAGTTACTATTCATATATAGGTTGTAAGAAAAAAATATTATTTTAATCTTAAGGATGCAAAATAGGTTTTTTTTTTTTTTTTTTTTTTTTTGCATCCCCAAATACTAATGCAATGAATCAGAAATCCACCTCATCCCCAAATACGTTTTTACTTGAACTAGTGCAATGAATCAGAAATCCACCTCATCCCTTACATTTTTACTCAACTCTTGATACCTGACATTTGGCCTACTTCCTCTCCTCAAAAGTGATTGCCGACAACAGGTACATTGACAATTTTTATTTATACTTATTTTATTTTTATAGAAGACAATTTTTAATTTGCCACCACATTAACCACTTTTCATAAATCCATTAAAAGCAGTTTTTTTTTTAAAGGAAAAAAAAGATTTGAATCATAAACGCATTCCTTGAAAATAACAAGATGTGATAATTGAATTATAACACTTTTCACTTTAAAGTAGTCTAAAGGATATTTTTCTTCACCCTCAAAAAAAAAAAAAAAGATATTTTTCTTATCATTTCATATAATTCTTTTCCCAATAGATGCAAATGCTTTGCTCAATCAAAATTTCATCAAATAGATACTTTTTTAGAGGGTAAAAATGTGGATTTATTACTAACTCAATTGATAAAGTTTCATATTATCCAATAAATGATTTATATTCGAATCTCACTTTTACCAAAAATAGATTCATTAATGTTTTTGTCAAATGATAAAGAACAATTTTTATAGAACAGACATATGTTTTAAATTCTACTGTACTTATAAATAAATAAATAAGGGGCGAATGGGTGGATGTTTTGTCGTTGTGTTATAAGAAATGAGTATCTGTGTGTCAAAGTCAAATGTGCCTTCCATTCCATTCATATACAAATGCAATTGATGTTATTTCTCTGTTGGTTTATGTGATACGTTGTATCATCATCATAGTATGTTGAATTGCAGTGTAAAGTATATTGTTCTTTTCTAAAGCTCATGATTCTTGTGCTTCCAGTGGGCAGCAAAACTCTAATGCATAGGTTGCATCAGTATAAAAGTCTGAATTTTGTTGTTAGGTTCTAATGAGGGGTTAGAGAAATTGTAATTGTATTGGAATTGTTATTAATAAATTGATGAAATTTATTGTAAATCAGTTTCATTGGAGTGAGGGGCTAAGTTTGCTTGGTGTATTTGTGAGATGGCCATTGGCGATTTGGAAAGGACAAAGGAGAGGGGACGGGTAGAGGAGAAAAGAAAAGGAATAGAGATGATAATAATTATTATTAAAAAAATAAAAAACTAAGATAAAGATAAAGAAGGGTAAAAAAGGGGGTAAGGGTAAAATTGGGACAAAAATAAAATTGCAACATTTTAGCTTGTTTAATAATAAATTTTTTACTACTCCTTTCGTCCCAATTTATTGGTCTTCTATTCCATTTTGGAATGTTCCAAAATGAATTTTTTTTTTTAATTAATAAATACAATTTTTTTTATCATTTATTTTATTTAAAAAGTCAATACTATTCTTTTTCTATAGTTTAAATTAATTGGGTTCTGGAAACTTATATCTTTTTATACAGCAGATAAGTCAATAAATAATAGGACAAAGTTTAGTTACGAAATTGTTTGTAGCCTAAGGTTACAACCTTACTCAATATCTTTTTATTATAGGTGAATTTTGACAAATCCACCATTGGATTATATCTTCTTCAAACAAGTCAATAAATAATAGGACTAAGTTTAGCTACAAAATTTGTTATAGTCTTAGGCTATAACATTACTTAATATCTTTTTATTAGAAGTGAATTTTGATAAATCCACCATTGGATTACATAAAATATAAAATTATATATCATATAGTAGATAATATCTAATTGACACAAAATTTGACATGATTATTAAGAGCATAAAGAACATTAAATTCAACGGTTAGATTTTTCAAAATATGTAGTAATATTTATTTTATAGAGTAATGTTGTAGTTAAGGTTACAACTAATTTTGCAGTTAAACTTTATCCCAAATAATATTTCCTTAAAAAGTTAAATTTTTTAAACAAGACAAACAAATTGAAACAGATGGAGTATTAAACAATCTACTATTAAAATGAAAGGACTAAAATGAAAAAAATAAATAGGAATGAGCTTGAAACTTAAAATGGTGTAATTTGTTATGTAGCATTTTTTTTTAATTCCTTGCAACAAAGGAGATGACTCAAATCCAGATATATCTTGTAGAGAGATTGTACCTAACAACAAATCTACAAAATTGACCCAAAAAAAATTAAAAATAAATAACTAATGGCACTCTTATCCACCTAAGAAAACTCCCTAATAAGCTAGTAAAATTATTCAATGCACCTAGGGTACTATTACTTCTTTTCACATAAAAGTAGATATACCCTGTTACTTCTTTTCACATAAAAAGTAGATTTCCCATCGAACGTGAATCCTGCACATATAACCCAAATTTCTATAAGAAAAATGTATAGTTTATTAGATGTAACCAAGAATTTCTTCCATAATTGTTAGTGGACTGGCCACTCAATGTTCCATTTATTGAAACACTTGACAACGATGGTGCATCGCCACCATCTATTTTGACCCAACCACTACCTTAAATGACAATCTAGCTAGATGGTCTATTTCTCTCCCAAAAAAAGAAAAAAAAAAGAAAAAAAAAAAAAAGAAGCTAGATGATCTATTAGTCATCCTAAAGGCCACTAAAGATATTATTAAAAATAAAATGGCCACCGAAGATAATTCGGTACATTTAATCTCTGTTTGACATGATTAATTTTGTCAACTTATTTTACTATTTAATTTATTTTTTTACTATTCATGGGTCTCAGTATACATTTTTGGTACTATTCATGAGTTCCACTGTACTATTTTAGTTAATTTTTACCTTTATCTACAGTACTTTTAGCAAAAATTTTTTCAATTTTAGCAAAATAAACGGAATTCACTTTTTTAGTGGTACAACAAGTGCAAGGCACTTCTTTGAAATAAATTAAATATTTCTAAACACATAATTTTTGATAAATCAACTATTGCATTGGATTACATTTTTTTCTTATATCCTTTATGTTTGCAGAATTTTTAGAAGATCAAAAAATCAATATTTATGTCATCAATCAAATATTTAAATTTCAAGTTTACGTAGTTTAAAGTTATGTATAAAAAATAATTTTATGAATCAAATGGTAAATAATATTTGATTGACACAAAATTTGACGTATGTTAAAAATATAGAGAATATGCAATCCGCAATTAGACTTTCAAAATGTATAGTCATGTAAATTATTTTAGTGGAAATTGTAGCCTTAGACTATAAACAAGTTTGTAAACAAACTTTGTCCATATATAAGAATGTTTTACCCATTTTATTAATAAATAAAAAGTTCCTAACCAAATCACTAATAAAACTTTAATCTATTCATTAGGGGTGGCAATTCGCGTTCACGTGTCAGGTTCGTGTCGTGTTAACTTATGAGTATCCAACTATATAGGTCAACACTAACCCGACACGTTTATTAAACGAGTCAAGATTCATCAATCCTAACATGACTCATTTATTAAACGGATCAATCGTGTCGACCTATTTATCAGATTTGAACAAAATGATAAAAAAAATTATGAAAAAATAAAAAAATAAATATCTTTAATATAAAATTCAGAACTACCAAGTAACTGCATCACAAATAATCATTCAAAATTAAAGCATATCACAACATCATAAATAATCAATCACAATATGTCAAAGAAAATAAACCACAACAACAATAAGTTTATATACCTAAAGTTTAAAGGGTATATTGGTAAAATGTCATTTAATTAAACGGGTCAAACAAGTTCTATATGTTGAACACTAACCCAAAATGGGTCAATCATGTCAATCCAAATATGACACGAATCCATTAAGCCTCAACTCATAACCTACTAATTTCACGTCGGGTTCGCAGGTCATGTCTAATTTTGCCACCCCTACTATTCATTGTTCTATCATTAAAAGTTGGATGGTTCTATGGTTAATGGGAAAGTTAGCCCTTCTCCATCTTTCCTGTGTTAATTTAAGCTATTAGTTTCTCTAAATCTTAAATCCGAAAAGAAAAAAAGAATTGATGATGTTATTAGTTTGTTCAATTAATAAAGACAACTATGCTAAGACTTTTTTTTTTTTTTTTTTTGAGAGTACTATGCTAAGACTCTTATAATTCAACTAACACCTTTTAGTATTTTCAACGAAAATATCTGAGGTTCGAATTCCCAAACCCCCAAATATTGATGTATAAAAATAAAAATTAATGACTATTATAGCCTACTAATGAGCCTTTAGTGAACTTTAATTAGATAGAGTTACTTATAATAGCAAAGAACAAAATCAAAAAAGCAAATCACACTGAAACTCCTTTCATATAGCGAAATCAAATTTGTAATACCTATTTTCTAAGACATCAGTCAAAAATCAAAATTATCAAAATAATTGACACTCCATTTTTTGCCTTTCCCCCCTCATGACTAATGGCATCAACGATTCAACACTCGATACCAAAAATTCCTTTTCTTAAGAATATTCTGAAGTAAAAAATGTGAAATTTTTTTTTACCATCTTTTTAATGAGATTACATTAGTTTGAACTTCTTTCTTGAAAAAAAAAATTGTTTGAACTTTGAAATAAAACAAAATAAAAGAAGAAATCTTAACCAAACAGTTCCCAACAAAAATGCAAATATATCTTATCCTTAGCCAAACATACAGGAGTATATATCTATAAGTCTTCTTCCACAGTCGTTGGCCATCTATCACTGTTGACCCTTCATCTACATTCGTACCCATTAGTTATTAGTTGCCCATGGCTATCACCAAAAACTATCCTGTATGGACTTGAAATCACAAGCAGCAAACTTATCTACCATATATGCCTACGGATTAGTCCACAAATGATGAACCCAAAGCCAAATTATTGTACTTTATTTTATATGGTTTGTGGACAATTGGGTGCGTTTGGATTTGATTTATGGGCTTGGAAGAGTGTCCTTCCTTATATTATAAATGTTGAGAAGGTTTTTAACTGCCTTCCTCCCTCTAAAACGGAAAGCATTCAAATCAATTATCAATAAAAACTCTAGTCTCTTTTAGAAAGGAAGCCATATTGCATCCTATGCATGCATAAGTATTTAGCATTTTGGGTCTCTCTAATCAAATTTATGGTGAGATGCAACGTTTATGTTAATGTATATTATGTTATGGGCTTTAGGCCCAGTTACTTTACTTGTATAGCACACTTGTACTTGTATTACACTTTATTTGTACTGCACACTTATGCCTCCTATATAAGGCACTGATGTATATTCTCTCATTACGAAATACAATACAAATCTTCTAGTATTTCTAACATGGTATCAGAGCCACTGCTCTGACCTTTTCTTAACAGTCTTGTCTTTATTAGTGTGACTCCTTTTTCAACATCGCTTCCGCCATCACAACAACCGCCGCAGCCTTTTGTCATTGAACCTCCGACGTCACCCAACCGTCGTCCATGGGTTCTGGACCTGCAGCCGCCATCATTAAGGAGTTTCACATTGCACAGACCACTGCCGTTTGCATCATCGCTACAAACATTGCTCCGATTACGGTTTTGAAGGTACCACAGAGATCGTCTTGCACCGATCTACAAAATCGTGAAAGTTTTGACGCCGTCGGAGACCGCACGCGCCCCCACACACCGCTCAAAGTTTCTGTACGGTTGATCACGCACCCCTCGTGCCTCCACGCGCCGTCTTTTTAGATCACGCGCCGTTATGCGCTTGCTGACATCATCCACATCAGCCCTTGCCTGCGCCGTTGCTGACGTCACTTGCTTGCGTCAGCTGCTGACGTCATCCTTTGACTCTGGGTATTTGACCATTGACTTCTCAAGGTTTACTGTTGACTTTGACCGGGCATTGACTTTGACCGTTGACTTTTCTTCAAGGTTGACTTTTTCAGTCCAGGTTCTTCTTACCCAGTTTTTCGCGTAGATTTCATTTTTGCAGTCTGTTTTTGCATATTGTGTCTCTAAATGGATAAAAATGATATTTTTCTTCCTCGCCCCATCAATACTATGTTGGAAGGGTGTAAGAATTACTTATCTTAGTCTCAAGTTATGCGCAGTTTTCATAAAGGTCACATGCTCTGGCATTATTGTACTAGTGCACTCACTGTTCCTATCAAGGGAGTTGAAGAAGAAGATGCTGCCTTCCTTGGTCGCATGATTGAATGGGATAGTCACAACCACATGATCCTCACATGGATTCAGAACACTTTCATTTCCTTCATCTCCAGCCTATTGGGCAGCTTTGATGATGCCAAGTCAGCGTGGGATATGTTGGCCAAAAGGTACTCCACTACTCATGGCTCCATGAAATATCAATTAGTGGTTGAATTGCATCAACTCAGACAAGAACTAGGGCAATCCATCAATGACTACTATGATCAGTTTCACTTCATTTGGGACCAAATTGACCTTTCTGATCCAACTTGGGCATGCTCAAAGGATGCTTAACAATATGCTTCCATCATAAATGAATTTCGCCTCTATGAATTCCTAATGTCCCTTCATAAGGACTTTGAGCCCATTCGAGGTCAGCTTCTAAATCGCAGTCCTGCTCCCTTTCTTGACACTGCTGTGAATGAGTTGGTTAGAGAAAAAGCTCGTCTTGCAACCCTCCAAGCTCAGAATAAGCTCAATGTTTTGGCTATTATACCTTCTGCTCCACCCATAGGGCAACCTCAGCAATTAGGTGATTCCTCTGGCTCTAGCAATCATCACAAGCAGACCAATAAAAAGTTCTGCAACTATTGCAAGCGTCTTGGCCACACCATTAAGACTTGTTATCGTCGCAGCAAATCTACTGCTACTGTTGCTAATACTGAGCCTACTCCGCCAATGGCTTCCATTTCAACTGAGTCCTAGTCTTCTGGATCCATTATCAACCTCTCCTCCACTGAACTACAAGATATCATAGCTCAGGCTGTTCGTATGGCTGGTAATGCATCTCTTTCCACTGCTTTCTCTGTTTTACCCGGTAAGTCTTAAACTTGGCTTTTTTATTTTGCTTGTTGCAATCACATGACACCTCACTCCTCCTTATTCTCCAAACTTGACCCTGCACCACACCCTTTAAATATTCATATAGTTGATGATTCCACCATACATGGGAATAGTCTAGGTTTTGTTTCGACTTCCAACCTTTCTGTTCCTAGAGTTTTCCATGTACCTAACCTATCCTATAATTTGTGCTATGTGGGACAATTAGCTGAACTAGGTTATCGCCTTATTTTTTACTATTCTGGGTGTATTGTGTAGGATCCGAGGATGGGACAAGAGCTTGGGACCGGCCCTAGAGTTGGGTGTATGTTTCCCATGGACAATCTTCATCTTCCACCTATTGCTCCTGTTTCTGTTGCTACTGCAGCTACTGCAATTTCTTCCTTACCATCTCTTGCACTTTGGTATTCTCGTATTGGTCATGCATCATCTTCTCGGGTACAACAGTGAGCTTCTAGGGGATTGTTGGGTTCTGTGTCCAAAGATAATTTTGATTGTACTTCATGTCAGTTAGGAAAATAATCAACTTTGTCTTTTAATAACAGTAAATCCATTTTTAATAGTATTTTAGAGTTAATTTATTATGATGTTTGGGGACCTTCTCCTGTTGCTAGTATTGGTGGATCTCGATATTTTGTTGTTTTTATTGATGATTATTCTCGTTATAGTTGGATCTTTCCTATGAAATCTCGTTCTGAAATTTTACCAATATACAGCAATTTTGCAAAAATAGTTGAAACCCAATTCTCCAAACGTATCAAAACTTTTCGTTCTGATAATGCTCTTGAATATACTCAATATTCGTTTCAAGCTCTGTTACATTCCTGGCACTATACATCATCTAACTTGTCCAGGTACCTCTCAGCAAAATGGTCGAGCCGAAAGAAAATTTTGTCATATTCTTGACACTGTTCGTGCTCTACTTCTTTCTGCTAAAGTTTCTGGCCCTTTTTAGGGTGAAGCTACTCTTAATGTTGTTCATGTGATTAATCGCATTCCAAGCGCTGTCATCCATAATCAAACTCCGTATGAGCGTCTCTTTGGGTCACCTCCTGACTATCATCACCTTTGATCTTTTGGATCTACTTGTTTCGCTCTTCTTCAGCCTCATGAACACAACAAACTTAAGCCTCGATCTAGACTTTGTTGTTTCCTTGGTTATGGCGAAACTCAAAAAGGGTATAGGTGTTATGATCCTGTCTCTCATCATCTTCGTGTTTCTCGTAATGTTGTCTTTTGGGAACACTGATTATTTGTTGAACTCTCTCACTTTCATTCTTCCCTAACTACCTCCTCTGTTTTAGAAATTTTTCCAGATGAGTTTCTTGTTCCTTCTACAAATACTTTTGATCCTCCTTTGGACTTTTCTCAAGATATTTTTGATGCTTCTCCTAGACAGGTTGAAGATGAACAGGTTGATGACGAGCTACCCCACCTAGAGCCTGGGTCCCCTGCTCCTGCTTCGCCTGAAGATCCTCCACAAGACATTCCACCTCGCCACTCAACTCGGGTAAGATCCATTCCTACACATTTACTTGACTATCATTGTTACACTGCCTTTGCTACACTTCACGAGCCTCAAACCTATCGTGATGCCTCCACTGACCCTTTATGGCAGATTGCAATGAAAGAGGAACTTGATGCATTAACCAAAAACCATACTTGGGATCTGGTCACTCTCCTTCCTGGACAGTTTGTGGTTGGTTGTAAGTGGATCTATAAAATCAAGACTCGCTCTGATGGGTCCATTAAGCACTACAAGGCCCGTCTTGTTGCAAAAAGGTTTTACACAGGAGTATGGGATTGATTATGAAGAGACCTTTGCTCCAGTTGCTCGTATCTCATCTGTTCGTGCCCTCTTAGCTGTTACTGCTGCTAGTAAATAGGAACTTTTTTAGATAGATGTTAAAAATGCTTTCCTTAATGGGGAGTTGTGTGAAGAAGTTTATATGCAACCTCCTCCTGGTCTCTCTGTTGACTCAAACAAGATTTGTCATATTCAACGTGCACTTTATGGTCTTAAACAAGCTCCACGAGTTTGGTTTGCCAAGTTCAGCTCCACTATCTTTCGCTTGGGTTACACTACCAGTCCGTATGATTCTGCCTTATTTCTTCGTCGTACTGATAAAGGCACCATTTTGCTTCTTCTATATGTGGATGATATGATCATAACTGGTGATGACCTTAGTGGCATTCAAGAACTCAAGGATTTTCTCAGTTAGCAATTTGAAATGAAAGATCTTGGACATCTTAGTTATTTCTTGGGTCTTGAAATTACTCATTCCACAGATGGTCTTTATATTACTCAAGCCAAGTATGCTTCTGACCTTTTATCTCAAGCTGGTCTCACTGACAGCAAGACTGTTGACACTCCAGTTGAACTTAATACGCATTTGACACCTTCGGGGGGGAAACCATTGTCTAATCCTTCTATTTACAGACGATTGGTTGGCAGCCTAGTTTATCTCACAGTTACTCGTCTAGACATCTCCTATGCTGTTCATCAGGTGAGCCAGTATCTGTCTGCTCCACGATCTACTCACTATGCTGCTGTTCTGTGCATTCTTCGATACCTGAAGGGCACTCTCTTCCATGGCCTTTTCTACTCAGCTCAGTCTCCTCTTGTGCTCCGTGCATTCTCTGATGCTGATTGGGCAGGGGATCCCACTGATCGTAGGTCCACTACAGGTTATTGCTTTCTCCTTGGTTCTTCTTTAATTTCTTGGCGAAGTAAGAAACAAACCTTTGTGGCCCGCTCCAGTACTGAAGTAGAATATCGTGTCCTTGTTGATACCACATCTGAGCTCTTTTGGCTACGATGGCTTCTTAAGGATTTAGGTGTATCCACATCCTCTGCTACTCCCCTTTATTGTGACAATTAGAGTACCATTCATATTGCTCACAATGATGTCTTCCATGAACGGACTAAACACATTGAGATTGATTGTCATTTTATCCGTTATCATCTTGTCCATGGTGTTCTCAAGCTCTTCTCCGTCTCCTCCAAAGATCAACTTGCAGATATCTTCACCAAGTCACTTCCTAAGGGACGCACTCGTGATTTGGTTGACAACCTCAAGCTGGTCTCACATCCACCTTGAGTTTGAGGGGGGCTGTTAATGTATATTATGTAATGGGCTTTAGGCTCAATTACTTTACTTGTATAGCACACTTGTACTTGTACTACACTTTACTTGTACCGCACACTTATGCCTCCTATATAAGGCACTAATGTATATTCTCTCGTTACGAAATACAATACAAATCTTCTAGTATTTCTAACAGTTTATTTGAGAAGAAAGAACACCACTCACCGAGTAATGAAAATGTTATGCACAATTAAGTTGTATTGCATGATTAAGTTGAATAAAGAAAACATTTTGTCAATTCTTTAAATAAATTTAAAAAAAAAACCAAGTCTCTTGTGTTTTCTTTCCTATATTAACCTTATAGATTCAAGTCATAATAGGTTGTATACTTCCATTCTTCTACCATCACTATATATCAATATTATATATATATATATATATATTTTTTTTTTTTTTGTAAATTACACTTCCCTCAATTGATGTTTGTCGGAATAGCACTTTATCCCAAACTTTAAGGTATTGACATTTTCCTCCTATGAGATTTGAGGAAAGTAACTTATTAGTCATTTTATTAATAATAATAACATAATATTCTAAAATTTGAAAAGATTTTGTTTACACCAAAGCCCAACCACGGTTTGGTGTCAATGAACAATATTTAACCAAAAAACCTTTCTTTAGCAAGAGTTAGGGTTTAATTAAGGGAATTTTTTCAAAATTTAGAATATTCACCAACTATTTATATATATATATATATATATATATATATATATATATATATATAGAGAGAGAGAGAGAGAGAGAGAGAGAGAGAGAGAGAGAGAGAGAGAGAGAGAGAGAGAGAAGCTGAATGAATAACATATTAATTTCCTCAAACTCCAAGAAAGAGGGGTGTCGTTTCTTTTAAAGTTTTTGGTGGAGTCACTGGAGTTTCATTCTCCCAAATCTTAATGGAAGAGAATGTAATTTTACCTTCTTTTTTTTTAATAGGGTAAACTACATATTTGGTTTCTATCATTTACACTATATTTCAATTTAGTCCATAACTTTTTAATTTTTTCAATCTGATCCATAAGCATTAGCATTCGGAGATGTAAAAAAAAAAAAAAAAACTTATTTTGCATCCTTAAACACTATTTTATCTAATTTACCAACTCATTTTACAACTCACCATACATCTCAATTTTTATTTTTACATACAACCCAATAAAATAATATAAAATACTATTCTCTCTCATTTTCCTCCACTCATTTTTTCTCTTCACACACAACCACATATTAAAATAATTTTTTTTTACAACCTATGAACAGTAATATTTTTTTTTTAACAAACTATGAAAAGTATTATAATATATATTTTTACAACCTATGAAAAGTGTTATAATATATATTTTTTTACTATTCATAGGTTGCAAATTTTTTTAAATTTACAAACCCGGATGGAGTAGGTTTTGGGTGACTTAGATTGTAAAATAGCAATCGGGGGTGTTTACACCCTCCAATGCTAGTGATAAGAAACGATAGCTTTATTTAAAGAGAAATAAATGCAAAATTTTATAGATGGGGAGGCTCTTACTCTTACAAGCCAGTAAATTATACCTTGTTCCAAAAATTTGAGTTTCAAGTGATAATGTTCAAGGTTTCAACATAGATAATCTTGAATTTGAACTCAATCTTCACTTTGCTTCCTTTTTTTTTTTTTTTTTCCTTTTTTTTTTTAAATTTTTAAAGAGTGATACCACTACACACCCTTAGTGCGATTATCACTCCACAATAGGGGGGTAAAAATCAGAGTTCAAGTCTCCAAGAGGGAGTTTTACACACATATACACTTAGATTATGTTATAGTGAAATTTCTATTTTGTAAAAAAGAAAAAGAAAAAAGAGTGATCTTATATTCTTATAGAGATTTGAAATTTTTTTAATATAGAACAATTATGATATAAATAACAACCCAAGTTTGATTACAACATCACTCTCATGTATAACAGCCCTTGCCCAAAGATTACATTGTTTTTCATACATTTCAAAACAACTGTCCAAGATTGATGTTTGTTAGTAACTCAGTGATTTTTATTTCTCTATTTTTCTCGGTATAACCTTGTAACTATTGGTTTAAAAAATTAAAACATCTTCGGTTTGATATTAAATTTGGGTTGGGTTGATGAACGATAGTAATAAGGCCACAAAATTCTTAGCCCACATTGAGACAGAAACTTATTCACTATCAAATATCACAATAAATTATATTAAAAAAATTCTCAATATTATGTACCTAAAATCACCCACTCTTTAATATCCAACCTAAACAATTTCAATTAGTGTGGCTTGAAAAATCTCAACTCAATATCATTGAAAACTATAACATACACTCCGGCCACAATCATAATTTCACTTTGAGCCATTCCTAACAATGTAGTGTGCAATTAAACAACCAAATTGGGCCATATGCCTTTGGTTTCTTAATCTTGATCCACATAAAACACGAAAGAGCTAGGCCCCATTTGGTAACGGTGTTTAAACAACACAACATGTATTTCTACATACTTTTTCACCCATGCGTATTTCTACAAAATTAAACAACATTATTAAAAATCTCTTACCAAACAAGCCCCTAAAGTTAAAAATACACTCCTTCCACAATCATAATTTCACTTTGAGCCATTCCTAACAAGTAATGTGCAATTAAACAACCAAATTGGGCCATATGCCTCTGGTTTCTTAATCTTGATCCACATAAAACAAGAAAGAGCTAGGCCCCATTTGGTAATGGTGTTTAAACAACTAAAACTGTTGTTTAAACACCACAACATGTATTTTTACATATTTTTTCACCCACACGTATTTCTACAAAATTAAATAACATTACTAAAAATTTCTTACCAAACAGACTCCTTAAGTTAGAGGCAATGAGAACCCTCCTCTAAGACCTTGCATCTGGCTTCCATAAAATGAGATGGCCAAACCTAAAAAGGAACACAAGAACCCAAAAATGACTCGGGGAGAAATTGCTCGAAACCACAAAGGACAAGGTTGCTTCATCATGCTTGTGTATATTTAGACTCTAGCCATCACATATTTGGGGGGAAATGGTTGTTTAGTCTTAATTTTTGAACTATGTAACCAAACAGCATTATTTTCAAACAATGTAGCAAAATACCCTTGTTTTGGATCTCGATATTACTGATGTCGAGTTCTGATTGGAACTCAACATGAGCAATATCTAGTTCTATGCATATTTTTAAGTGGATTTCGACATTCGTAATGTTGAGTTCTACGCTTTTTAAAAAAAAATAATAATAATAAGTGGCAAAATAGACATAAAACATGACATTGCAAATGTCGAGTTCCAAGTAGAACTTGACACCAACAATGTCAAGTTCCAAAACAGGGAAATTTTTGTTATATAATTTGGAAAAGAGGCTGTACTACATAGAGTTGGAAGGAGCTGCAGCACTACCCAAAAATTCTAAATAAAAACTTATTGGGCTTTTGGGTTAGACTTAGGCCTAGGACACCGAATATCAAATGACTTGGATAATCAACAAATAAAAGCCTTATTGGGTTTTCAGATTAGGCCCAATAGGTTTCACTTTCCTAATCTGCATCCTTGTTTTTCTTCACACTTTTTCTCATCCCTATGACACAGACACACATTGCCGATTTGCTCTTCATTTTACACTAAACCTCAAACCTTGGACCCTTCGTGATGTCTCAAACTGCAACAACAATGGGTGAGCGTGTTCCAAACGATGTCGTGGAAGACATCCTGGGTCAGCTACCAGTGAAATCCTTAACCCGATTCAGGTGCGTTTCGAAATCTTGTGACTCCATTATCACTGACCCCACTTTCATTACCAAACACTTCAAGCTCAACCTTAACCAATCCGAATCATTGATATCCACAAACGCTCACAGTGGGTATTTGCTATTTACTACAAAGGATGAGAATAGTTCACCATCTTCCAAACATCTGTGTACGGTTGTTTGCAACAGTGACAGCACATTGACCCAGATTTCAAGGTTTGAAATCCCCTCACTTTTTGAGAAATATAGTATAGTTGGTTTCTGTAATGGCTTGTTCTGTCTAGCTAGTCGTGATTATTATCTTAGTCACATTATATATTTGTGGAACCCAAGTATTAGAATGTTTAAGAAGCTTCTAGCTACTCCCTTTACTGACGAGGTTCATAAGAAATTTAGGAGGTCTGTTGTTGGACTTGCTTATAATTCTCAGAACAACGACTTCAAGATTCTGAGACTTCGGTCTGTTTTTTTGGGACCAGAGGCCGAGGCCGAGATTTACAGTTTGAGTACAGATTCCTGGAGAAAGGTTGTAATATCGATGGAGTCCTTAAGATTGTATGAACCCAACTTTGGAAGAATTGGTGAGATTGATCCACCCTGTTTATTTTTGAATGGAGCTTTGCACACTGTAGCAATGACTAGCCGCCACCGTTTCATTCTGTCCTTTGATGTCAATGATGAGAGCTTCCGTGAGATAATGTTGCCTTTTAATTACTCAGATGTGGTTACGAATTATCATCTTGCATTGTTTAAGGGATCCCTAGCTGTTTTCGCTTTCACTCGTAGTTTTGGGGTTGTCTTATGCCACATATGGGTTATGGAGGAGTATGGTGTGGCTGAGTCTTGGACTAGAAAATATACGGTACCAATGATTTGGGTTAGGGTTGGTAATTTCTATTGCTGCACTGATAATGGTTAACTTTTGATTAAGAATGCCACTGGGCTGGTTTCAATTGACCCTGAGAATCGAAAGCAGAACATTCTTGCAATTGAAGATGCTGATTGGGTTGGTTTCACGGCTAATTTAATGGAGAGCTTGATTTTACTCGATGGCAGTAAGTAAATGTGAAAATTCACTTTAGCTATTATATCACTTCCAGTTTTGCCACAATCATTGTGAAAATTAACTTTAGCTAGTATTGCTTAATTTGTATGTAACTTTAGCTAGTACTTTTGATGCTGAAACTAAGGTTGTAATTGTTTCCATCCTTGAGTTTAAGTAATTTCTCAATATGAATGGGTGAAGTTAGCTAAATTACATTTGAGGAATGATCAAATGGGGATTTCAGATGGCTAAGCCATTCTGTTCTATTGTGCTTTTGCCATTGACCATACCAAAACCCTTTAGTCTAATTGGCCTGCTTAGCAATATTTAGTTCCATGGCTATACGCGATAGATTATAGTGGTCACTTGTTCTCAAGTCCAACAACTAGCAGTAGTTGAAATTTTGCTTCCTTTCAGAAGTTTAAAACAATAAAATCCTAATTGACCATAATTTAACAGTGCCAAAATCCAAAATTGCATTAATATTACTAGTAGGTGTTGATGTAACATTGAAGTAGGACAGATTTGAAGTACCTACGATATGCATGTGCTGGACTTTAATAGGAAGAGTGGCCTCTCATTTGTAGTATCTCTCATGGCTGGAGATGTATCCACTATAGTCTCCAAAGAGTATCTAGAGATTAAAAAATGTTTTAAATTTTGGATACAGTCTGATATGTTGTGGATGTGGTCAAGACAGCCCTGATACGATCTTGATGCGGGAGTTGCTTAAATTGGGAAGAAAAACTAGTTGGCTTCACTTTGAATGAGTCAAAATCCTTCTCTTGTTTTTCAGTCTCTCTCTCTCTCTCTCTCTCTCTTAGACACACACACATACCCTTCAATCTTACACCTACTCATCAATTGATCGTGATTTCCTAGTCATGGGGGTTGATGGATATTGTTGCATCTGTGTTTGCACTTTGAAGGAGGTTGTGCATTTTGAAGCATTTTGAAAATGTTTTTGAAGGATTCGATGCTTGTAATTTATTTTTGAATCTGATAACATAAAATATACCTAAAAGGGTAGATGAGTTAATTAATTGTTGTATATCCTAGTTATAAAGCCAATGAGCAGTGGTTATAAATGGCACTTCCTCATCTCACTATTGATGTTGGGTATATTTTATATATTCATTTTTTTAGGAGTTGCCATTTCTCCGTATGCTCATTGTATTTTGTGTTGGTATTGATGCTTCTTTAGATTAATTTGAATCATGGTGCTGATTGTCATCAAGTTTTGTATGGGTGAATACTGCCTTTAAATTCTACTCCTACACCCCAAATTACCTATTAACAATAGAAAAAAAGGGAAGGAATTGACTGAAGTTAAAGAATTGATTGTGGTAATTCAAGGTTCTTATCCCTGATTAAGGAGTTGCATTGATGCAGAATGTTGCTGTAGTGTTATGCTAAGAAGCTTATTGCTTAAGATTTATATTAATTAAAAATAGGTAGTGGAGATCTCAGGGTTTATTTTTGATGATTTAAGTTAGTTTTAGACCCAAGGGAGAGGGGAAAGAATGTCAAAATTTTGATTGGAAGGTTGTTTTTTTTGAAAAAAACTTATCTTTGCTTCATCACTTTGAGACATTGAAGGATAAAAACTTAAAGTCCCCCAGGCCCCAAGATTTTAATTGCTGGAATGTTCAGGTGTAGGGCTCAAGCATCTTAAGCCGTAAGCTATATTTTATAGATGAGATTAAAACATAAAAATAAGGTCAGGCTAACATCATGTCTCACATCTAGTTCTCACTCTTCTATGAGGTTTATGCATAAGGCTTGCCATTTGCAAGATTAACTAAAAAATGAGTTGTTATTTAGAAAGAGTATTTGAAGCTAATAGCTCCTACTTTTCATAACTTGTTCCAATTATTCTCAAAGATTGTATTAATGTTAGTATTAATGGTTCGAGTTCCCACTCACATGCTGTTTTTACTTGTGTTGAATCCCGATGCAAGTTAAATACTATACATGCTTGAGAATTATAGATAATTTGGTCATTAATTGCTATTTGCTATTTTTTGGTGTATGAGTCATATTTTGTTCTGTTAGAGGGCTTAAAATGTAGATTTGTAAAATATGAAAACACAGGGCTTTTCTAGCCTAGTAAGCAGGCATTTTTATGAAGTTTTTGACTTAAGCATTTGATAATGAACTTGTTACTTAGAATGTCAGAATGTATAACAAAATTCTTCCAAACACTGCTTGGTGCTACTGAGCTGGGAATATGCTTTGTGCCACGCCGCTTCAGAGAGTGAAACTAAGGAAAAGCCATCAGGTCATCCATTCTTGGTACATGGATACTCTTTCCTGTCTGACTAGAAAAACTTCTTGGCCTACTTTCAAACAGCTTTGGTCTTTTTCATTAGTTATTTGTTAAAATGGAATCCGAGCCTAGTTAGATGTCTTTGGTTCAAATTATGTGAACTCTCTATTAGGAGTGTCTTTTGGTCTATCTGTGGAAGACTCATAATTCGGTCTCAGTTTTTAGGCAGGCCTGCCAGGAAGGGGGTGTGTTGTGTCACCCTAATTAACATATATTTTGTACCCACTTCCTTACTTATGTGTATTTTGGATTGGATGCTTTAACAAACCAAAGAAACTGTAAATACCTCTGTTTATTTGTTGTTTCTATGCCACAGAGTAGAGCAAGGCAGATGGTTTATGCATCTGCAAAACAAGCAGAATAAATCTTCTTGATCTAGCTGGTTCATAACAGAAAAAGTTAACTGGTGCAGCAGGGCCTCGTTTAAAGCAAGCTGGGAATATTAGTAGATCACTTTCACAGCTTGGGTATGGTGAAACATATCTTCTTTAATGTCTTTAAGATGAAGGTGCATTTTTGTTTTAGTTTACCAATTGGTCAATATTGCTGTATGTACAAATCTGCCAAAAATATATATGGTCAATTAGGTTTAATATAGCATAGCACATATTTTAGTTCTCAATTTGATGTCATCATGATTGATCCATCCACCTTCAAAATTATTTGAGTAATCCTATTGATTCAGAATGGGTGGGTTGATTTCTTTCCTTTTCTTTTTGCTTATTGCATTTGAGGGTGGTTTCATAATTGAATGCTACATTGGAGGAGATGAGATGTCAAAGGAATGGAAAATAATGGAGAAGATTATTAATTTCTAATAAAATAATTTTTTGAAAATAAAAATGAAAGGAGAAGGCAGCTGAAAGGAAGTTTACACGTTAAGCATAAGGTAAAAGATGAAGAGAATAGTGCAAAAAACCTCCTGAACTTTCTGTCAAAATCAAACTAAACCCCTGATCTTTTAAATTGAAATTAGAAGCCACTCAACTTTGAGAAATACCCAAATTGATCCCAATTTAAGGATCTAACTCTGAATATTGAAGTGCTTGTGGAATAGGTTATGCTTACTTCACTCTTTTTAACTGCTTGCATTGATCTTCACTTGGACAATGGTCCTGCTACAAATATAAAACCTTGGTTTTCTTACTTGATTTATTTCTCTCTTAGTTTTTCTTTTACAACACTGACTACTTACATGTGGAGCCTTCATGGCACTATTATCATTGATTAAAACAATTTCAGATGGCTCTAGTGGAATGTTAAACTCATATAAGATCCATTAAGAGCTTGGTTTTTCTTGCTTCTATCCTAGAAAGCACCGACGCGGCTCCAAGGTCGTTGCACCGGAGTCCGACGCGGCGTCCGGCGTCTGACTCGCCAAGTCTCCCCCGTTTTTTTTTTTTTGATTCGTATCGACTCGGCTAGATTCGTGCCAATTTGGGCCAAAACGGGCCAATTTTGGCTGAAACGGGAACTGATATAGCCGAAACGGCCACTGAAACAGGCCGATACGGCCGAAACAACTGCCGAAACAGGCCAAAAGGGGCAGCGGCTGCCATTCTTCTGCCTCATGTGGCCTTGTGAGAGGAAAAAAAAAAAAAAAAAAAGAGAGAAGGAAGAAGAAGATGAGAAGACACAAAAAAAAATGGATGGAAGAAGAATAAAGGTATGTAACAAAAGAATATAAGTTAAGTAGGTGGAAAAGTCAATTATTTAATGTGGGTGGGCTGGGGAATTGGAAAATGAGTAAAGGAACCTATTTGAAATGTGGTTTTTTGTTTACAATTACCAAAAGTATTGATTTTATTAAAAACAAATTAGAAATAATTGTTTTTTAGTAATAAATTCTACCATTTATATGAATTTTTTTATATAAAAATATTAAATTCACTATATAAAAATATTTTTAATAATTTTTTAATCGTCGAGTCCTGCTGCACCCGCACCCGCACCCGCACTCGCACCCACACCTGAGTCCTGAAACATACCCGTGCTTCGTAACTTCTATTTGATTTTATAGAATTCTCAACTACTCTTTCTACACAAAATCAGTTGCACCAACTTCATTGAGTTCGTTTAATACTACCCAAATATATGCACATTCACTACATTTGCTATGTAATCATAGAAATTCGTTTGGATGTAATTATGCTTTTATTTTTGACAACCTCAATTAGTTTTGGGACTTGAATGGAGAAACGCTTAAGAGTTAAGTCCTAAATTGGAATCAAAAGAAAAAACAAAAAAAGCCTATGAGCGTCTAGTAGTAACTTTTTTTTGGTTGGTGTTTTCCAATGCTCAAAATTGAACACGTGGCTATGACTTTAAGTAAAGGAATCAACATGGTGAACTATGTAGAGTTAAAGCAAATGGCTACAACTCTCATAACTCAAATGGAGATCACTCAGTGTCATGGATTCGTAGGAGTTTGAATTTGACATTACGTCATGTCGATAACGATGGTAATGAAGAGAAGAAAATAGATGAGGAAGCTGTTAAGTGGCTCTGTGAGCTATTGGATAAGGAAATAGCTGGCCATTGATGAAACTAACAATATAATTGATGTGAACAAAGTAGAAACACTCACCCAAATTTATTTCCTTTTGTGAAGAAAAAGTGGTTGATCAAAGTGAAAGTGGTAGACAACCACTCACTCTTAACCATGTTAGATTTGAGACAAACATTACAACACAAAAGTTGTGGTCATAGAAGAACTAGTATTTTGTTAGGTCTTGGTTTCTAGAATTAAAGGTTAAAGCCTAGAAAATAGAAATCTTTGTTACAACTCTGTAGAGTACAAAGGAAAGAAATCTGCCTAAACTTTTTCAAGTATTTGTCACAAATTTAAACACTTGAACAAGGAAATTATGCTCAATTACATCAAGATATATGAAGATACATGATAAACTGGACATTGTTTCAAATCTTAAGTTTAAAGTTATATTTTATCATAGATTCATATTTTCAAAATAGTTGGTCCTAAATTTGAACCCAGACTCTCCACTCTATTTCTCATGTAAGAAAGACTCTCCACTCTACTTCTCATGTAAGAAAAATGAGTGATGTTATAATTCTTAAGGAGAATTTAAAATTTTTAATAGAGCAATTATATTATAAATAGCAACACAAGTTTAATTACAATGGCAGTCCCATGTTTAATATTACTTGTCATGGCATTGTTTTTCACTCATTTCAATACAACTATTTAGGATGGAAATAATAACCCAAGGATTTTTATTTCCCCATATTTTTTCTGGGAATAACATTGTGACCAAACAATATACTTTGTCTTTTCAGTTTTGAAAACTTGTTTTCCAAAATCGGTTCTCAAAAAAAAAAAAAAAAAAAAAAGGAAATTTGTGTTTTGAAAAAAAAAAATCAAATACAAATTTTAAATAACAGTTCTAATATTAGCAAACGAAAAACAAGGCTCTAAAACGTCTTTGGTTGGATATTAAACTTGGGTTGGGCTGATGAAGGATGGTAATAAAGGCCATCAAATTCTAATACTTATTTCCCTTTTTTTAAAAAAAAAATTGGATAAATTTGTTTGGAAAACATGAATTAGTGGGAGATTATCCTTTTTTGTAGACATTTTAAGTGGAGTTAGAGAAATATTTTTACAAGATTGTCTTCAAAATTTTTTCTTTATTAAACGTAAGGTTTAAGGGTATTTCTAAATTATATAAAAGTCTAGTCCAAAGAGAATATTTCTTTTATAAATAGTATAGATATCACAATCAATTATATTGCAAAAAATTTCAATATTATGGACTCAAAATCACCCACTCTTTACTATCCAACCTATAACATTTCAATCAGTGTGGCTTGAAAATTCTAATTTTACAATATACACTCCTGCCACAATCAAAATCCACTTAAACCACTACATTGGGCTATATACCACAGGCTTCTTAATCTTAAATCCTTTTTAGGCCCAGAACACCACAGATCAAAGGCCATGAATTTTCAACTTTGGGGAAATTTAAAATAAAATAAAATTAAAAATCCTAGTTGGGCTTTCTGGTCAGGCTTAGGTTAGGCCCAATAGGTTTCCACTGACCAAATCTCCATCCTATTTATAACCTTAAAAACCCTAATCCTTTATCTTGTCCAAACATAGTAAGACACTGATGTCTCTAATTCTAAAGCGTGAGTGAGTTCCAGATTTGGAAACGCACTTGAATCGGCTAACTGTGAAAAAAAAATTCCTGAATCCGATTCGGGTGCGTTTCTAAATCTGGTAACTCAATCACCACCAATCCCACTTTCATTAACAAACACTTCAACCTCAACCTTAACCTATCCGAATCATTAACTTCCACTAACACTTGTGCTTATTTTTATCACTTTGTTTCTTTTCATTTCGTAATAATGATTAGCTTTTTTTTTTTTTTGTTTGCCTGATTTCTTTCTGTATTGGGTTTGTTTAGAGTCTCAAATGTTAGTTGTTTTCCTGTGTTTTTGCATTGTATAATGTATATAGAAAGGACGATTAATTGTTTAGCTGTTTTTGTCTGAGTTTTGGTGAAAGTAATTGTGTGTCAATGGGGTTTGGGGAAATTTTCGTTGAGTACCATCTACTTATTTTGTGTAGATCTGGTTATTATTGCCTGGAATATCCAGAAATTTTGTGTATATTGTAGGTGTTATCAGTGTTACAAGTAGCAACTAGATCAGAGACGGAGCTAGGATTTCGAGTGAGAGGTGTGAGATACACTCAAACCCAAATGCTTATAAAATTTGTTATAGCTTAAACCTTCATATTGTAGCTCTAGATTAACCCAAAGACATTCATGTGTTTTTTTATTCGATCTACTTATAAAAGAATATATATGTGCGTGCTTGCTTCTTTGGGGAATTCATCAAACACTTAAGCTGCAATTATCCTATCTTAATGCTTTAAGATAAATTTTCATAAATCATTTAGAACCCAGACAGAAACACAGAAAACGAATCAAAATTTAATGAAAATTTGAATAAAGAAAGCAAAGTATCGATCAAAAATGGAGCAGGACATTTCTAGCCTAGTAAGCAAGCATTTTGTGAAGTTATTGAGTTCAGCATTTGATAATGAACTTGTTCCTTAGAATGTGTAATAAAATTCTGCCTAACTCTGTGCTACTGAGCTGGATATGGTTTTTGTGCCATGCCATTTCAGAGTGTGAAATGGAAGAAAAGCCCTCAGGTCAGTCCTATTTTGATACATGGATACTCTTTCCTGTATGAGGAGCAAAAAACTTGGTTGGTCCACTTGCAAACGGCTCTTTAGTCTTTTTGGTTAGTTGTTTATAAGATGGAATCAAAGCCTCGATACATTTATTTGGTTCAAATCATGTGAACCCCCTATTGGGGATGTATTTTGGTCTGTGTGCAAGATTCATAATTCGTTCTCAACTTTAAAGTAAACCATTGTTTTTGTAGAGCAATTGGCAGATGGTTTAAGCACCAAAACAAGCAGAATGAATCTTGTTGATCTAGCTGGTTCAGAGCAACAAAAGTTAACTGGTGCATCAGGGCCAAGTCCAAAGCAAGCTAGGAATATTAGTAGATCACTTTAACAGCTTGGGTATGGTCAAACGTATATATATTCTTTCATGTGAAAATGCATTTTCTTTGCAGTTTACCAATTGGTCAATATTGCTGTATGTACAAACCTGTCAAAAATATCTATGATCAATTAGGTTTAATATGGCATAGCACATGTTTGAGTTCTCTATTTGAAGTCATCATATGATTGATCCATCCACCTTCATAATTATTTCAGTAATCCTATTGATACAGAATGGGTGAATGGAGTTTGATATTATATTATTTGAATGCTACATTGAATGAGATGAGATGTCAAAAGAATGGAAAATAATGGAGAAGGAAGATTATTAACTTCTAATGATATAATTTTTTTGAAAATGAAAATGAAACAGTGTAGAAAGAAGGTAACACATTAAGTGTAAGTTCTAAAAGATGAAGTGAATAGTGCAAAAACTCCTGAATTTGCGGTCAAAATAAAACTTAACACTAGCTTCTAATTTGAGAAATACCCAAATTGATCCTTAATTTAAGGATCTAAATCTAAGGATTGAAGTGCATATGGAATAGGTTCAGCTCATTGCACTCTTTTCAGGATTTATGCAGTTGTCCATTCAAGTCCCATAACTAATTCAGGACATCAAAAAATAAAAGAACAGTGAATGCCTCCAATTACAGGGCAAATGTGGTGAATGCATTATATGACTCATTGAAGTTGGTGCAATTGAATTTGTGTAGTAGGAGCATTGAGAATTCCATGATCTGTATGAATCTTAAATAAGTTTGACATGCCATTAGAGCCATCAAAAATTGTTTTAGTCAATGATCGTTTCATGCAGACTCCACATGCAAGTAGTGGGTATTGTAGAACAAAAACTAATATATATCAAATTAGAAAATCGGGAGAGATTTTTTTTTTTTTTTTTTTGAGAGAGAAATATATTGAGTTAGAAAATAAAAACTTTATATTCGTGGCAGGACAATTGTCTCCAAGTGAATATCAGTGCAAGCAGTAATTGGGGGAAGAAAGGGAAAAAATTGAAAAAGAAAAGCAAAAAATCCTCTGAGGTGGATAGTGGAAACTAAATTCTTTTGTGTTTTCCGTACACAAAATTGAACATGTGGGTATGACTTCCAAGTAAATGAATCAACAAAATGAACTACGTAGAGTTAAAGCAAATGACTACAACTCCCAAGACTCAAATGGAGGTCACTTAGAGTCATGCTTCATGACATTACGTAATGTTGAGAATTATTAAGGAGAAATATATTCTTAGTTCATCAAATGGAAGTCATTGAGGTCAAGAAATATTTTCTTAGCACATCTATGCATAAATTTCTGAACAATTACCAAGCAAAAATGTGAGGGATAATTCGGCAAGCACAGTCTCTGAAACCTTTTAAATTTTGATGGAGTTTCTGCTGCCATGTCAAATTATATGCCTCTGGCTGCTTACTCTTAATCCACATAAAACAAGGAAAGAGCTTGTTTTTTCTTGGCCATTTATTTGCCCATTTTACATCAATTTTTACAATGCTTGTGTCAAAAAATATATCATTGGGCTTTTGGGTAAGGCTTAGCCACTTAGGCCCAGGACACCACAGATCAAATGCCATAGATTCACTTATCCTTATTATTATCTCCATTCTTCTCCTCCTTATGTATGACAACATAGCAACATAAAGGGGAAACAGACAGAGAGACAAAATCCTAAGACCTTAAACTTGGTCCCTTCGTGAATCTTCCTGATGCCTCAGAACACTACAACAACAGTGCGTGAGCTTCTTCCAGAAGACGTCGTGGAAGACATCCTGGGTCAGCTACCAGTGAAATCCTTAACCCACTTCAGGTGTGTTTCTAAATCTTGTGACTCCATCATCACTGACCCCACTTTCATTACCAAACACTTGAAGCTCAACCTTAACCAATCCGAATCATTAATATCCACAAACACTCACAGTGGGTATTTGCTGTACACTACAGAGGATAAGAATAGTTCACCATCTTCCAAACAATTGTGTACGGTTGTTTGCAACAACGACCGCACATTGACCCAGGTTTCTAGGTTTGAAATCCCCTCTTTTTTGGATAAATGCAACATAGTTGGTTTCTGTAATAGCTTGTTCTGCATGGCTGACTATGGTCTTAGTCACATTATATATCTGTGGAACCCAAGAATTAGAATGTTTAAGAAGCTTCTAGCTACTCCCTCTACTGACGAGGACACCAGGTCCGTTATTGGACTTGCTTATAATTCTCAAAATAATGACTTCAAGATTCTTAGACTTTGGGGACAAGAAGCCGAAGCCGAAGCCGAAGCCGAGATTTACAGCTTGAGTACAGATTCGTGGAGAAGGGTTGTAATAACGATGGAGTCCTTAAGAGGGTATGAACCCAACTTTGGAACTATTGGTGAGTTTGATCCACCCTGTATATTTTTTAATGGAGCTTTGCACACTGTAGCAATCACTAGTCGCCACCGTTTCATTCTGTCCTTTAACGTCAATGATGAGAGCTTCCGTGAGATAATGTTGCCTCCTAATCACTTAGACTTGGATGATGTGCCTGTATGTAGGACTGAACTTGCAGTGTTCAAGGGATCCCTGGCCGTTTTCATTTACACTGATGATCATTGGGGTGTCTTCTGTCACATATGGGTTATGGAGGAGTATGGTGTGGCCGAGTCTTGGATTAAAAAATATATGGTACCAATGATTTTGAATAGTCATTTCTATGGTAATGGCTGCACTGATAATGGTGAACTTCTGATTAAGACTGCCACTGGGCTGGTTTCAATTGACCCTGAGAGTCGAAATCAGAACATTCTTGCAATTGAAGATGCTGATTGGGTGGGTTGCACAGCTAATTCAATGGAGAGCTTGATTTTACTCAATGGCGGTAAGTAAATGTGAAAATTCACTTTAGCTATTCTATCACTCTCAGTTTTGCCACCATCATTGTGAAAATTAACTTAAGCTAGTTTTGCTTAATTTGTATATGACTTTAACTAGTAATTTTGGTCCTGAAACTAAGGTTGTAATTGTTTCCATCCTTGAGTTTAAGATATTTCTCAATATGAATGGGTGAAGTTAGCTAAATTACATTTGAGGAATGATCAAATGGGGATTTCAGATGGCTAAGCCATTCTGTTCTGTTGTGCTTTTGCCATTGACCATACCAAAACCCTTTAGTCTAAGTGGCCCACTTAGCAATATTTAGTTCCATGGCTATTTGTGATAGAATATAGTTGTCACTTGTTCTCAAGTCCAACAACTAGCAGTAGCTGAAATTTTGCTTCCTTTCAGACGTTTAAAACAATGGAATCCTAATTGACCATAAGTAAACAGTAGCAAAAACCAAAATTGCATTAATATTACTAGTAGGTGTTGATGTAACAATGAAGTAGGACAAATTTGAAGTACCTCCAATGTGCATGTGTTGGACTTTAGATAGAAAATTGGCCTCTCATTTGAAGTATCTCTCATGGCTGGAGATGTATCCAATACGGTCTCCAAAGAGTATCTGGAGATTAAAAAATGTTTCCAATTTTGGATACAGTCTGATATGTTGTGGATACAATCAAAGACACGGCCTTGATACGATCTTGATGTGGGAGTTGCTTAAATTGGGAAAAAAAAAAACTAGTTGGTTTCACTTTGAATGAGTCAAAACCCTTCTCTTGTTTTTCAGTAGACTCTCTCTCTCTCTTAGACACACACACATACACTTCGATCTTATACCTACTCATCAATTGCTATTTGCTATTTTTTGGCGTATGAGTCAGATTTTTTTATTTTATTTTATTATTATTATTATTATTATTATTTTTTTTTTTTTTTTTTTTTTTTTTTTTTTTTTCTGTTAGAGGGCTTAAAATGTAGATTTATAAAATATGAAAACACGGGGCTTTTCTAGCCTAGTAAGCAGGCATTTTGTGAAGTTATTTAGTTCAGCATTTGATAATGAACTTGTTACTTAGAATGTCAAAATGCATAACAAAATTCTTCCAAACACTTTTTGGTGCTACTGAGCTGGGAATGTGCTTTGTGCCACAGCTTCAGAGAGTGAAACTAAGGAGAAGCCTTCCGGTCATCCATTTTTGGTACATGGATACTCTTTCCTGTCTGACCTGAAAAACTTTGTTGGCCTACTATCAAACAGCATTTGTCTTTTTGGTTAGTTGGTTGTTAAAATGGAATCAGAGCCTAGTTAGATGTCTTTGATTCAAATTATGTGAAATCTCTATTAGGGGTGTCTTTTGGTCTATCTGTGGAAGACTCATAATTCATTCTCGGTTGTTAGGCAGTCCTGCCTGCAAAGGGGTGTGTTACGTCTTACCCTAATTAACATATATTTTTTACCCACTTCCTTACTTAAGTTTATTTTGGATTGGATTCTTTAAAAAACCAAACAAACTGTAAATACCTCATTTCTTTATCGTTTCCATGCCACAGAGTAGAGCAAGGTAGATGGTTTTAAGCATCTCCAAAACAAGCAGAATAAATCTTGTTGATCTAGCTGGTTCAGAGCAACAAAAGTTAACTGGTGCAGCAGGGCCGCGTTTAAAGCAAGCTGGTAATATTAGTAGATCACTTTCACAGCTTGGGTTTGATCAAACATATCTTCTATCTTGTTTGGTTTAGTTTACCAATTGGTCCTTAACCAATCTGCATCAATATTGCTATCTGTACAGACCTGCCAAAAACATATATGATCAATTAGGTATAATATGGCATAGCACATATTTGAGTTCTCAATTTGATGTCATCATAATTGATCCATCCACCTTCAAAATTGTTTCAGTAACCCTATTTCTTCAGAATGGGTGGGTTGATTTCCTTCCTATAATTGAATGCTACATTGAAGGAGATGAGATGTCAATGGAATGCAAAACAATGGAGAAGGAAGAATATTAATTTCAGATAATAAATTTTTTTTTTGTTGAAAATAAAAAATAAAACAGTGGAGAAGGAATACTACAAAAAACATCCTGAACTTTTGGTCAAAATCAACATAAACCCCTAATCTTCTAATTTTAAATTACAAGCCAGTGAACTTTGTGAAATACTCAAATTGATCCTTAATTTAAGGATCTAAATCTAAGTATTGAAGTGCTTGTGGAATAGGTTCAGCTCATTCCGCTAATTTTAACTTCTGCATTGATGTTCACTTGGACTATGGTCCTGCCACAAATATTATCATTGTCTAAAACAGTATCTGATGGCTTTAGTGGCACGTCAAACTCATTTAAGATTCATAAAGATCATGGGGTTTCTTGCATCTATCTGATCTTATAGAATTCTCAATTGCTCCTACTACACGAATTCAGTTGCACCAACTTCAATGAGTTCATATAATGCTACCCTAATATATGCATATTCAACAATCACTTTTCTTTTATTTTTTTGATATCCCCAATTAGTTATGGGACTTGAATGGACAGCTGCATAAATCCTATATGGGAATGAAAGGAAAATATTGACGAAGAAGAAAAACAAAAGAGCCTTTGAGCAGCTAGTGGTAACTAAATTCCTGTGTTTTTCGATGCACAAAATTGAACATGTTTGTATGACTTTAAGTAAATAAAAATAAAATAAAAAAACTAGGGAGAGTTAAAAGTAAATGGCTACAACTCCCATGACTCAAATGGAAGTCACTTAGTGGCATGATTCATAGTCTAGCTCCAATTTTCCCATGACATTACCTAATGTTGAGAATTATTAAAGAGAAATATATTCTTAGCTCATCAAATGGAAGTCATAGAAGTGAAATATATTCTTTGCTCATCTATGAATAAGTTGCTGAATATTTACCAAGCAAAAATGTGAGGGATAATTATGCAAGCAAAATCTTTAAGCCTTTCTAAATTTTAATGGAGTTTTTGCTACTAGAAGTTGAGATTATTACTATTGAGTTGTGAAGCGGCTTGTGAAGAGGTAGAAGTTTGAAAATTGATGATGAGAGCTAGGAAAGTGGGAATTGGGTGGGGTAGGTGAGAGCAAAAATGCAGGGTTACTTTTGTCTTTCTTTCTCAGCAGGCATTTTCACACCTCTTCTCTTCATTTCGGAGAGACAAGTTTTGTGTGAGTTCTAGTGGAAAATTCTTGGGTCCCACCTAAAAATTTTTTTTCCCCCTTTTCAACCAAACAACACACAAACTCATTTTCTCTCCTATTTTTTCTCCATTATTTTCCATCCATCCTATTCCACCCCAACCAAACATACCCTTAATCCACATAAAACAAGGAAACAACTTGTTTTTCTTGGGCCACATGCATCAATTTTTACAATACTTGTGTCAATAAAATATTATTGCACTTTAGGGTTGTTAAGGTTAGGCCCAAATGGTTCACTCATCCTTAACTTCATTCTTCTCCTCTAAATCATATACTATATAATAAAAGTTGGGTTTAGATGCAGTACTTACGCCAAGTGACTTCACCAAATAGAGGAAATTTTTATAGATTTTTAGATTTTAAAAATATGTATATAATTTTTTTCTCCTATAATTTTTAAGTTGATAAAAAACTTAATTTGATTACAATCCAAATTATTCATCTAATACATTTGCTATAATTTCTAAGTTGATAAAAATATTAATTTGATTGCAATCTAAATCCTTCATCTAATCCATTTTAATCCTTATTTTTTAAGTGTAGTGTATTATAATCCAAATTATCCATCTAATCCTTATTTGTACCTGTAGTGTATTATAAAAAAAACAATTTTAACAAAACATGCAACTTGCATTAAAAATAAGTATTTTAACAAAACATGCTATCTACATTCAATAAAACGTAAAATTTTAAAAAGAGATTAAATTTAGTTGGTTTTCTTTTGTGAAAAGTAAATTTAGTTGGTTGGTGTCATACAACTACAACTTACAATTGTGACTATCTAAATATTATCAACAAAACCTAAAATAATAGGATTGAAAGAAAAAAAAAAAATCCAAAGCATAAAATATTAAAATGTGTAGTTGTGTACCTAGAAGTATAGCTAATCCCATGAATTATATTATTATTAAAAAAAAAAAAAGGCACTTTCATTGGAAGGATATACACATGAGAGGAATTATACACTATATAATAAAAGTTGGATTTAGAAATTGTGGTTGCGCCAAGTGGCTGCACCAAGTGGTTGCATTAAATTGCAAAAAAAAATTTATAATTTTTAAAAAATAAATACTATAATTTTTTTGTACATATCTTTTTCTCCTATAATTTCTAAACTGATAAAAATCTTAATTTAATTACAATCCAAACTCTTCATTTAATTATTTATTATTATAATTTATAAGTTGATAAAATTTTTTAATTTGATTACAATTCAAACTCTTCATCTAATCCTTTTTTTATTTAAAAAAAAAAAAAACAATCTTCATCTATTCCTTTTTTTAAATTTAAATTATATTACTTCCTGTAATAAATTTTCTTTTTTAAAAAAAGAAGCGCTATTTATTCAACAGTAAAATCTTCCTCTTCACACGTGACATTTCTTTTTAGATAATTATTGTTCATACCGATTTACCAAAAATGCTTTTGGATAAAGTTAAAAAAAAAAAAAAAAATTGTAAATAAGGTAATAAGTATTTGAGTTTAAAGTAAATACCTTCCCTTTCTTCTTAAAAAAGAAAAAAAGAAAAAAGTATCTATTCTATATATAATAGATGTTTGTTCTTCAGGAAAAAAAACTTTTTTTTTTTTTTTTTGGTTATAAAAGAAAAGTTTCCATTTTTCCATAAAAAAATGTTTTCCTTTTTCTTTCTCTTCATATGACCTTTTTTGTTTGTTTGTTTGTTTTTTTTTTTTTTTTTTTTTTTTTTTTTTCACTTTTTATGGGATTTATGAGATAGCAACAAACAAATTGATTAGAAATCTTAATTCCAATAGGATTTAAATTCTATATCAAATGAAACTCTACATATATATATATATATATCCTTTTTGAAGTGAAGTTTATTCCAATAATTGAATGCCTAAATCCCATGACAAGTATGCATTCTTTCTTCATTATTATTTTTCATTTTGTTTAAGCTATTTTTCTTTAACTTCAAAAATATTAATAAAAACTTCTCACACATGTTTTAACCCAATTCATAATATTAAACTTTCGTACCCATTTATTCTCTTCTACAATAATTGATTCAGGTTTTAGTTACAGACTCACACTTTCATCTCTTAAAGTGATAGAGAAAACAAGCAAGTTTATTCTTTGTTTTTTTTTTTTTTTTTCTAAATTTATATCTTAATTTATAATATGTTAATTTCTTAATTTTAAATCTTGAATAAGTTTGATTATATTCTTTATATTGAATGTAAATTGTTGTTTATAAGTTAAGTTTTTGGTTGTGTTATATTCTTTGGGAAAAAAGAAATAAAATAAAATAAAAGAGTTTATATAAATTTGGCAACAAAGCTAAATAGATAAGCCTAAGAAATGTTTATTAATAATAGTTTTATCAATAAATTTTTATTAACATGATTTAAACAAAAAAAATTTGAATAGAGAGATAATTTATTAATGTGATTTAAACTCTACTAAAACTTTTGTAAGGGATTGGTTTAAAAAAATTTCAAAGTAATTTTCTAATTATTAACTGCTATGCGCTAACTTCTAACTACCAAAATCCACAATTGAAATACTAATCCGTATGGGATACTACTTCCAAAGATTAATATCTTAGCTATTATATATTATATGCTGACTTTTTTTTTTTTTTTTTCAAAAGAAGCGTTTCTTTCGCTCCTCTCAAAACAAAGGGATTATAATAAGAATTAGCTAGACAGAGATAAGGCTACGCCACGTCTTTTCTACAATAAATGTTAAATTCAGATAATTTTTCATGCATATACACACACTACACAAATGGATTATAACAAGAATTAGCTAGATAAGAGTAAGACTATACCACCTCTTTTCTACAATAAATGTTAAATTCAAATAATTTGTCATGCATACACACACACAAGTAGCGTGCAATGCACAGGACTTAAACTTTAAATTTAAACTTAAACTTGGTAGGATGAAACTCACTAAAGTTTAATAAATCTTGTTGATCTAGCTGGTTCAGAGAAACAAAAGTTAACTGATACAGCAGGGCCGCGTTTAAAGCAAATTGGTAGTATTAATTGTTCACTTTCACAACCTGGGTATGATCAAACATATCTTCTATCTTGTTTGGTTTAGCTTACCAATTGGTCAATATTGCTGTATGAACAAACCCGCCAAAAATATATATGATCAATTAGATATAATTTGGCATAGCACATATTTGAGTTCTCAATTTGATGTCATCATGATTGATCCATCCACCTTCAAAATTATTTCAGTAATCCTATTGATTCAGAATGGGTGGGTTGATTTCTTTCCTATAATTGAATGCTACATTGAAGGAGATGAGATGTCAATGGAATGCAAATTAATGGAGAAGGAAGAATATTAATTTCAAATAATAAATTTTTTTTGTTGAAAATAAAAAATAAAACATTGGAGAAGGAAGTTGGTAAGAAGGTAACACATTTAAGTACAAGCTATAAAAAATGAAGAGAATACCGCAAAAAACATCCTAAACTTTTGGTCAAAATCAACCTAAACCCCCTAATCTTCTAATTTGAAATTAGAAGCCACTGAATTTTGAGAAATACTCAATTGATCCTTAATTTAAGGATCTAAATCTAAGTATTGAAGTGCTTATGGAATAGGTTTAGCTCATTCCACTATTTTTAACTTCAGCATTGATGTTCACTTGGACCATGGTCCTACCACAGATATAAAGCCTTTATTTTCTAACTTGATATATTTCTCTCTTGATTTTCTTGCTTGATATATATTAGTTTTTGTTCAATAATACCCACTACACACAAGTGGAGTCTGGATGAAATTGTTATCATTGACTAAAACAATATCTGATGGCTCTAGTGGCACGTCAAGCTCATTTAAGATTCATACAGATCATGGTGTTTCTTGCATCTATCTGATCTTATAGAATTCTTAATTGCTCCTACTACACAAATTCAGTTGCACCAACTTCAATGAGTTCATATAATGCTACCCTAATATATGCATATTCAACAATTTTTATTTTTAATTGGAGAAATTCACTTTTCTTTTATTTTTTGATATCCCCAATTAGTTATGGGACTTGAATGGACAACTGCATAAATCCTATATGGGAATGAAAGGAAAAAATTGATGCAGAAGAAAAACAAAATTGCCTTTGAGCGGCTAGTGGTAACTAAATTCTTGTGTTTTCTGATGCACAAAATTGAATGTTTGTATGACTTTAAGTAAATGAATTAAAAAAAAATGAACTACATAGAGTTAAAAGCAAATGGCTACAACTCCCATGACTCAAATGGAAGTCACTTAGTGGCATGATTCATAGTCTAGCTCCAATTTTCCAATGACATTACGTAATGTTGAGAATTATTAAAAAGAAATATATTCTTAGCTCATCAAATGGAAGTCATTGAAGTTAGCTCATCTATGAATAAGTTGCTAAATAAATACCAAGCAAAAATGTGAGGGATAATTCTACAAGCAAAATCTTTTTTCCATTTTTAAATTTTAATGGAGTTTTTGCTGCTAGAAGTTGAGATTTTTACTATTGAGTTATGAAGAGATTGAAGTTTGAAGGTTGATGATGATAACTGGGAAAGTGGGAATTGGGTGGGGTAGGTGAGAGCAAAAAAGCATGGGTTATTTCTGTCTTTCTTTCTTAGCAGGCACTTTCACACCTCTTTTCTCTCTATTTTAGAGAGACAAGTTTTGTGTAGGCTCAGGTGAAAAATGCTTGGGCCTCACCTAAAAATTTTCTTTTTTTCCTTTCAACCAAACAACACACAAACTCATTTTTTCTGCTATTTTCGCTCTACTATTTTTCATCAACCATATTCCACCCCCAACCAAACATACCCTTAATCCACATAAAATAAGGAAACAACTCAAAAATAAAAAATAAAAAATAAAATAAAACAAGGAAACAACTTGTTTTCCTTGGACCACTTGCATCAATTTTTCACAATTCTTGTGTCAAAAAAATATTATTGGACTTTTGGGTTTTAGGCTCAGGCCCAAATGGTTCACTCATCCTTTATCTTCATTCTTCTCCTCCAAATGAAAAAGAAAAACAGACAAAATCCAAATCCTTAAACTTGGTCCCTTCATCAGGTGTGTTTCTAAATCTTGCGACTCCATCATCATCGACCCCACTTTCATTACCAAGCACTTCAAGCTCAACCTTAACCAATCCGAATCATTAATATGCTGTTTTGTTCTTGCTACGAGGTCCCTATATTTAGGTCTAACAAAGACTTTGAATAGTTATATAATATAATAATTTAGTATGTACCATGAAGAATGGAATTCTTTGTTTGTCTCAATTTCATTTCAAAGGTTATGAAATCAAAGAGATAAAGACCATTTAAAAATAGATCTAGTCGCTACCATGATGTATCTCCCTTTTGCTACTTGACTAGTGAGAGAATCAATGCTTATGCTTGAGAAAATTTTATTTTTTATTATTATTTTTTATTTTTTATGGTTTGAGTTTTAAACTCATAGTTTAGATTAAAGTTTTTTTTTTTTTTTCAAGAATAAGGGTATCTAATATTTAATTTGTTCTTAAATTTTTAGAAATATTAAAGTTATTATAAATTTTATTATAAAAAAACTTATAAATTGACAACGAATGTGATTAATATCTGTGGGGGCCAATTGTCTCGTATGTTCAAATTGCATTGGGAAATGTTGGGCCCAATATCTAGTCTCATATGTACAGACTGCATAAGAATGGGCCGGGCCCAATACCCAGTCCGAAGATAAGAGAGTATCCGAGGACGACCAGTAAAGGAAGAAATGAAAGTTGCACTCCGAAAAGAAGTAAAGAATGCCTGAGAAGGATTTGACCGTGTCCGAGGACAATTATCACCTCGGAGCTTCTGTCCGAGGTGGCCAGTAGACTTATCAGTCCCTTAGGATAACGCCCCGGACAAACCTTGCAACAAAGTAAATGAGGAAATATCATATAAAGGATAAGAGTGAGAGAAAACAAATATCTGGGGGTACTGTTGCCTCCGCATTAAATGCTGCCCAGCTAACCCTCTAGCCGCATTAATGTGGAGGTGATGCCTGAACAGTGAACACGCAGCCTTACAGCTAAGAATGGAAGATTCAAGAAAAGGCGGGAGAAGCAGAAAAAAAGGACTTCCACCACCTGATCCACACGTGGATGGAGGAAATGGTAAAAAAAGCCATAGTATATAATACGAAGAAAGATGAAGAAAAGGGAGACAAAAAAAAAAAAAAAACAGACTGGAAAAGAAAAAGAGAGAGAGAGAGAACATAAAGGTTGAAGAAATACAACAACAAAAATGAAGAATTTAGTACTCTCCGTCTTATTATTAGGGCATGTCTGAGGATACTTTCTGTATATGTACGCAGATAACTCTTTCTTTATAACACTATAAGCCAATATCTTTATCCTAGATTCAGACTAGCTTTTTCTCCCGTTCTGTACAAATTTATTGTTCGGGTTTTTTGGGCCTAGGTCCATTACTGTACTGGATTCAAGTCAAATCTGGCCCTTACAATTGGCGCCGTCTGTGGGAACTGCTTGATCTTATCAGAAAGAGATTTTGGTCTAGTGCATGAAATGGAAGAGTCAGGTTCGCATCAACCAACGATAAGGCCACATCAGGGTAATGACAATCCGCACCAGGTGGCATCAGGAGGTTCACAACATAGCCAATCGGAAGTCAACCCTCAACAAAGGGGAGATCGTGAGCAAAGTGGGCAAACCATGCACACTAATAGGAGCCAATCGCGTGGGAAAAGTCATGTGTCCCATGTAGAGAATGAGAAAGACATGCAGCGTGAAATTAATGAGTTGAAGAAGAAGTTACGCCGCGCACGGCGGAGGCGAGCATCATTTGAATCTGAGTCTTCTTCTAGTAATACAGCGGATGACACGTATAGGCAAAGATCTAGAACTCCGCCTAGTGAAACCTTCTCCGGTGATGAGGAATACAATAGTTATAGGCAGAAGACCAAAAGTACAGTGCATAAGGGTCTAGGAAACAAAGCCATGAACGAGGCATTAAATCAGGTCGCTAAATCGCCTTTCACGCGTCGGATCGAGGGTGCCAGCCTTCCTCAGCGATTTAATCAACCAACCTTCTCTCTTTATAATGGCCGGACAGATCCAGTGGAGCATGTTAGCCATTTTAATCAAAAAATAGCCGTCCATTCAAAGGATGAGGCCCTAATGTGTAAGATCTTTCTGTCCAGCTTGGGTCCAATGGCGATGAGATGGTTTAATGGCCTCAGGGCAAATTCCATTGACTCCTTCAAGAAACTTACCCAGTCCTTTGGCACCCGCTTCATCACCTGTAGCAGGGTACCATTGCCTTTAGGATCTTTGCTATCTATGTCTATGCGGGAGGGGGAGACTCTAAAGGCTTACTCAGATAGATATTGAGAAATGTTTAACGAGATAGATGGGAACTATGATGATGTGGCCATTAATACATTTAAAACAGGATTGCCGGCGGAGCATGATTTGAGAAAGTCACTCACTGGCAAACCTGTCACCAGTGTACGCTTGCTAATGGGTAGGATTGACAAGTACAGGAGGATTGAGGAAGATCAGCTGCAAGGAAAAGGGAAAACGAAGGTGATCCCCCAAGAGAGGAGGGATTCCAGGTCGGATCGGTTGCAGAACAATCGTCCTCGGAGAGACTTTTCAGGGCAATCTACATCTGCCAACTCCCAGGCGGTCAACGTTGTGTTTCGGGAACCAGTGCAGAACGTCTTAGAGAAAGTAAGGAATGAGCCATTTTTTAAATGGCCGAATAAAATGGCAGGAGATCCAATCAATCGTAACCAAAACCAGTACTGCCACTATCATCAGGATCATGGTTATACTACTGAAGATTATCGGAACTTGTGGGATCATTTGAAGCAGCTGGTCCGAGAAGGGAGGCTAAAGCATCTATTGCATCATTCCAGTGGCCGAGGAGGCTAGACTGGTTCGGCGTTTCAAGGAAATCCTACATCGAAGCCTCCTCTGGGTACCATAAATGTCATATTTGCTGCCCCAGGAAGGACTGGATCCTGCCCTTCCAGGATAATGTCAGTATCCCATTATTCCGATGATGAGCCTAATTCAGTGCCAAAGAGAGTCAAGACGAACGTCCCTCTAATGCTGAGTTTTTTAGAGGCGGACAAACAGGGAACCATACAGCCATATGATGACGCTCTGGTGGTTACCTTTAGAATTAGTGGATACGATGTGAGGAGAGTCATGATTGGCCAGGGAAGTGCAGCGGAAATTATGTATCCTGACCTCTTTAAGGGTCTGGGTTTAAAACCCGAGGATTTGACTACACATAGCTCCCCTTTGGTGAGTTTTGAAGGTAAGATGGTTGTCCCTAGGGGCCAGATCAGATTGCCTGTGCAAACTGGATCAAACGTGGTTGAGGTAGATTTTATCGTAGTGGATGCTTTTTCCCCGTATACAGCCATTATGGGTAGGCCTTGGCTACATTCATTGCGTGCCATTTCGTCCACCCTTCATCAAAAGGTAAAATACCCTTCTGGAGGTCAAGTACTGGAGATAGTGGGAAGCCAATCTATGGCTAGGCAATGTTTAATTGCGGCAATTCAACATAAACCAGAAACTGGCGCTTCGGCCAGTAAAGAAAAGGAGTTATAGCAATTAAAAACCTCATCTTCACCGTTCAGAGAGCAAGCCGACGATCTGAAATGCGAAGACCTGGATAAGGTGACCATAGGGGACGACCTGGAGAGATTCTTCCAGGTTGGGGCTCGACTGCCCCTACAGGAGAAGGAAGAGCTGGTTGAACTTTTGAGAAGAAACGTAGACGTGTTCGCATGGGATGCTTATGAAGCTCCTGGTTTAAATCCTGAATTCATCTGCCATCGTTTAAATGTAGACCCTTCAGTCACTCCAAAAAAGCAACCACCTCGGCGCCCTTCTAATGAACACGTGGAGGCAATCAAGAGTGAAGTGGTTAAACTTAAGCAGGCAGGGGCTATTAAAGAGATATTCTACCCTTAATGGCTGGCTAATACCGTGGTGGTTAAGAAGAAGACAGGAAAATGGCGTGTCTGCGTGGACTTTACAGATCTTAACAGGGCTTGCCCCAAGGACCCTTTCCCTATGCCGATGATAGATCAATTAGTAGATGCAACAGTAGGCCATCCTCGGATGAGTTTCCTGGATGCCTTTCAAGGTTATCACCAAATACCATTGGCAACAGAAGATCAAGAGAAAACAGCTTTCGTCACTCCTGTGGGGAATTACCACTACAAAGTAATGCCTTTTGGCCTGAAAAATGCAGGATCAACTTATCAACGGATGATGACAAAAATGTTTGAACCACGGTTTGGAAAAAATGTTGAGGTCTATATTGATGATATGGTTGTGAAGAGCAAGTTAGTGTCCGAGCACTTAGCAGATCTTTCGAATATTTTTGAAATACTAAGGCAGCACAAGTTGCGTCTGAACGCTTCTAAATGCTCCTTTGGAGTGGGGTCAGGAAAGTTCCTAGGATACATGGTGACTCATAGGGGAATTGAGGTAAACCCAGATCGGATTAAAGCAATCAATAGCTTGCAACCACCTCGAAATCCAAAGGAAGTTCAAAAGCTTACTAGGATGATGGCAGCTTTAAATCGGTTCATATCTAGGTCAGCGGAAAGATGCAGACCTTTCTTTCTTCTATTGCATAAATGGAAAGAGTTTCAGTGGTTCGAGGAGTGAGTCACAGCATTCCAAGAGCTTAAGCGCTACCTATCCCATCCGCCCATAATGTCTAGCCCAATGGTGGACGAAGTTCTCTTTGCCTACCTCACCATTGCTTTACATGCCATAAGCCTTGTGCTCATACAGGTGGACAGTGGTATACAAAGGCTAGTCTACTACGTGAGCAAGTCACTCAACGAGGCTGAGATGTGCTATCTGCCACTAGAAAAAGCGATACTGGCTGTAGTGCATGCCACAAGGAAACTTCCCCATTACTTCCAGGCGCATACTGTGGTCGTTCTAACTCAACTTCCCCTCAAGTCAGTGCTTAGAAGCGCTGATTATACAGGGAGGGTAGCTAAGTGGGGTACGATTTTAGGGGCTTTTGATATAAAGTACATGCCCCGTACATCTGTAAAGGGGCAGGTGCTCGCTGATCTAGTGGCCGAATTTGCTGAATGTCCAGAAGAGGTGGAAATGGCAAATGAAGCATCAGTTGAAAGGTTGGTCGGCGTGGCCTCTATCCAGGGTCTGCCACCTTGGGAATTGTATGTTGACGAAGCAGCCAATCAACGGGGATCAGGAGTGGGGCTAGTGCTGGTGTCACCTGAGAGGATCACTATTGAGAAATCCTTAAGACTGAATTTCTCAACTACGAATAATGAAGCAGAGTACGAAGCTTTGCTGAAGGGGATGGTGATGGTTCAAAAAATGGGGGGAAAGGCAGTAAGGGTTTTTTCGGACTCGAAGCTGGTTGTGGGACAAGTAAGAGGTGACCTCGAGGCACGAGATTCAAGAATGCAGGAATATTTAGGTTAAGTCAGGAATCTACAAGAAAAGTTTGAAGTTTTTGACTTGTCTCATGTTCCTAGGGGTGGGAATACCCATGCAGATTCGTTAGCTATCCTTGCCACCTCCTCGGCCCAGGATTTGCCTCGGGTAATATTAGTGTAAGACCTATATACGCAAACTTTGGTGCATCAGGGTGCTCCTCAGATACATCAGATCACACTGGGACCAAGCTGGATGGATTCTATATCACTATTCCTGAAAAAAGATGTACTGCCTGAAGAGAATTCTGAAGCTGATAAAGTGCGAATGAAAGCTCCACGGTTTTGGCTTTCCGAGGATAGAAAATTGTACAAGCGTTCTTTCTCTGGACCTTACTTACTGTGTGTGCACCCAGAGGCATCCGAATCACTTCTAGAGGAATTACACGAAAGGGTTTGTGGGAGTCATACAGGAGGAAGATCACTGTCCCACAGGGCTCTTACCCAAGGATATTGGTGGCCGAACATGCAAAAAGAGGCGCAGGAATATGTCAAGAAATGCGATCAATGTCAGAGGTTTGCACCCAATATTCATCAGCTTGGAGGGGTGCTTAACCCTCTTTCTAGTCCGTGGCCTTTTGCTCAGTGGGGCCTAGATATTGTGGGTCCTTTCCCCAAGGCTGTGGGAAACAAAAAATACCTCCTGGTATGCACAGATTATTTCACTAAGTGGGTCGAAGCTGAGCCTTTAGCCAATATCAGGGATGTGGATGTTAAAAGATTCATCTGGAAGAACATAGTTACGCGATTTAGGGTTTCCAATGTCCTCATCTCAGATAACGGTCTTCAATTTGACAGCAAAGTTTTTAGGAAGTACTGTTCTGATCTGGGGATAAAGAACAGGTATTCCACTCCAGCCTATCTGCAAGGAAATGGGCAAGCTGAGACTGTTAATAAGGTCATCGTGAACGGACTTAAAAAGAGGTTGGATGACGCCAAAGGAAGATGGGTTGAAGAGCTACCACACGTTCTTTGGACATACAGGACAACGCCTCGGAAGTCTACTGGAGAGACCCCCTTCTCAATGACATATGGGGCTGAAGCTGTAATCCCTCTGGAGAGCGGTTTCCCTACCATGAGGTCTAGCGCATTCACCTCAGACGGAAATGACGAATTGCTGAAAAGGAACTTGGATCTAATTGAAGAACGACGAGAAAACGCTAGGGTGCAGTTAGCCTATTATCAACACAAGCTAAAGCAAGGCTACGATATGAGTGTGAAGTTGAGACCATTGGCTCTAGGGGATTTGGTTTTGAGGAAAGTTGTGGGAAACACTAAAAACCCTGCTTGGGGAAAATTGGGGCCCAATTGGGAGGGACCATATCGCATTACGTCAGTAGCAGGAATAGGTGCATACTACTTAGAAGATCTAGATGAAAGAGCTGTACTTCATCCTTGGAATGTAAATAATCTGAAAAGGTATTACTATTGATAAGAAAAGTTATACTGCCTTTTTCCTTGCTTCTATTCATCCTATGACATCTATTGAAATATTAAACAGAAACTAAGCTATGTCAGGTCCTCGGACCACAAACTTAGTGGAAATTAATATCCTATGACATCTATTGAAATATTAAACAGAAACTAAGCTATGTCAGGTCCTCGGACCACAAACTTAGTGGAAATTAATATCCTATGACATCTATTGAAATATTAAACAGAAACTAAGTTATGTCAGGTCCTCGGACCACAAACTTAGTGGAAATTAATATCATATGACATCTATTGAAATATTAAACAGAAACTAAGTTATGTCAGGTCCTCGGACCACAAACTTAGTGGAAATTAAACAGAAACTAAGTTATGTCAGGTCCTCGGACCACAAACTTAGTGGAAATTAATATCCTATGGCATCTATTGAAATATTAAACAGAAACTAAGTTATGTCAGGTCCTCGGACCACAAACTTAGTGGAAATTAATATCCTATGGCATCTATTGAAATATTAAACCGAAACTAAATTATGTCAGGTCCTCGGACCACAAACTTAGTGGAAATTAATATCCTATGGCATCTATTGAAATATTAAACAGAAACTAAGCTATGTCAGGTCCTCGGACCACAAACTTAGTGGAAATTAATATCCTATGACATCTATTGAAATATTAAACAGAAACTAAGGTATGTCAGGTCCTCGGACCACAAACTTAGTGGAAATTAATATCCTATGACATCTATTGAAATATTAAACAGAAACTAAGTTATGTCAGGTCCTCGGACCACAAAGTTAGTGGAAATTAATATCCTATGGCATCTATTGAAATATTAAACAGAAACTAAGTTATGTCAGGTCCTCGGACCACAAACTTAGTGGAAATTAATATCCTATGGCATCTATTGAAATATTAAACCGAAACTAAGTTATGTCAGGTCCTCGGACCACAAACTTAGTGGAAATTAATATCCTATGGCATCTATTGAAATATTAAACAGAAACTAAGTTATGTCAGGTCCTCGGACCACAAACTTAGTGGAAATTAATATCCTATGACATCTATTGAAGTATTAAACAGAATCTAGGTTATGTCAGGTCCTCGGACCACGAACTTAGTAAAAATTAATATCCTATAATATCTTTAGAGTATTATACAGAGGTTGGTTTGAATTTGATTCGCCTACCGTTGGCTCGCTGAAAATGAGAATTCAAGAAATTTCCTTGAAATATAAAAAGGTAAAACTTCTTTGTACCACATCCACAGATCATGATCATTGTAAAAGTAATTGATCTGGCCATCTCAAGGGATACCCTTAACGAAATATAAGTTGTATCAACATCTTTAAAACGTGATACTTAATGGAAAATGTTAGTTTCTAAGCCAAGTGTTGTCTTATTTTATAAGTCATATGTTAGTCTTATAATTAGTAAATTAAAGGTCAGTATAGTTCCCTGTATTGAGGTTTTGCTCGTTATATAAGTGTTGAAATAAATAAGTAAATACACTTTATAACAGGATTTGATGATATGTCTTACCAATGTACTGCATTCCCTAGTGATCTATGAAGAAGATAGCATAAAAGGTAAGATTAATTAAAAACCATATATTCAAGTAAAATAATGTTACTAAGAAATATAATAAGGAGTAAACAATAATGCCTCATACATTATAAAAATTTGTCTTTCAATATAAAAAAAAGGGGGGGGAAAAGAAAATAATAACCAAGTTACAACCATTATCCAAATCATAAAACAAAAGAAAAATTACAAAAGAAAAACTAGCATAAGGCTCAGGGTTTCAGCTTGATCTGAAGCTTGGGCTTGGGAGCCTGTTCAGTTGCCTCAGGGGTGATCTCTTTCTCTTTGTCCTTAAGAGACTCCTGCGCAGGTAAAGTGACTAAAGCTAATTGCTTCTCAAAATCCTGAGAAGTTGACCCTGGTTGAGGGACTTCAGTCACTTTATCCGAAGAGGGTCCCTTCTGGATCTCTTTTTCCTTGCCCTGTTCTAGCTGAGCAGTAGAAGGAGGGTGCTGAGGAGGGGCTTCACTAATCAGTGGGGGCACGAGAGGGACTGTCTTAGTCTGCTTCGGAATTTGCAGGGCTGAGGGGAAGATAATGCTCTTTGGTCTCCTCAGTCCTGATGAAGCTTCAACCCCAGCCTGGTTGAAAGCCTCTTCCCAAGTCTGGGTGCAGTAGGCACGATAGACAGCAGGGACCTCAGCCCGAAGAGCGTCCTCGGTCTCAGCTACGTCGACGTCATAGCTGTGTTGCTCAGCCTCGTCCCTCTCCTTCTTGGTTTTGATCTTATCCTCCTCAGCCTGCAATCTGGCTTTTTCGGCCAAGTCTTTAATCCTATTAGCCTCCTCCAGCTGCTGCCTTAGGGCTGCAATCTGCTCCTTGGCCGCAACCAACTGCCCTTTAATCTCATTGGCCAGCTTCCTTTGGCTCTCGGCCTATGTCTCAGCACTCTTCAAGGCAGCATCAGCGCTTTTCCTCTCCTGCTTCTCAGCCTTCAGCTTTTCCCTGAGATCAACATTGCTGTTCTCAACATTGGTCAATGTCTGCACAGCAGAAACCCTTCTTTTTCTTTCGTCATCCAACTGTTGTGCGACGGAGTGATATATTTTCTCCATTCTAAATGTACTTTGAACAGCCTGTTTTTTTAAAAAAAAAAAAAAAAAAAAAAACCAACAACAACAACAACAACGAAACAAGCACAAAAAAAAAATATAATAAATAATATATAAGGATAATAATATATATACATATGAATAACATGAAACGAGTGTTATACCAAATGAAAAGAAAAGAAAAAGATTGAAAGAGTAACAATACATACCATTCCTAAAAACCGTTTGGCTTGAAGAAAGACTTCGTTCCTCCTCAGTCCTTTTAGCTCCACCATATCTTTGGGGAGTAGGAGGGTTTCTTCCAATACTGAGGCCACATGGCAGCCTATACCCCCATTATAATCTCTGATCGATACATCATCAGTCAGAGGCTCACCACCAAGCATGGGGGTTGGAAGCCATGCTTGAGGTTCGGGCAGTTGAACCTCTCCCCTCTCTGGTCCTCGGCTGGGGGCATGGCTAACTCTTTGTTGCTTGGTTCGCTTGTGGGCCTCTTCTTCACTAGAAGAACGAGTCCTTCCGGCCTCTATTACATCTTTGCCCTTGGGCTCCCTTCTCCTCTTAGGGTCAGGTTGTTCAGTCCTGGAAGGAAGGGGTGGCTGAGGGGCACGAGGAGGAGATTTAGGAGGGGGAGGAGGAAGTTTAGGTTGGGCAGACCTCCCAGCCTCCCCCCTTCCTGGCTGGCTCTCCAACAATTCTTGAAGACTGCGTTGAGGTTTCCTCTGGATGCCCATGTCTTCGGGTGTGTTAGGTGATGGGGTAGATTGATTGAAAACTTCGTAATCGTCTGTGGCCGAGGTGAGGTCCACAAAACCTTCTTCCTCTTGTTCAACTTCTACTTCCTCCTCTACTTGGAAAACGGGGGGGGGGGGGGGGGGAAGATGTTGCTGCTACTGCGAGGCTGGCAACAGGCAGTGGTTCGGTGAGCGGGGAGTATTTGGGGAGAGGAACACCTTGAGGGACTATGAACCCTCGTAAGCGACGCTAATTTTGCGAAGCCGAGGATCCTTTGCCCTTATCACGCACGAAGGAGCTTGGAATGCACGCGATATGGGGTTGTAGCCGAGGATGAGATGTGCTGCTCTTAGCTGACCGTCTGACTCGTTGACGTAGATTTCAGCTTGAAGAACCCTGTCCAAGCTAGCTTTGTTGACTAAGCGCAGTTAAGGCGTAGTGGCGTGGGGATCTGCAATGTCAGTAAGGACAACGATGAACTACTTTAGCACCAGCAGACAACAATGGAAATACCAAAAATATGTAAAGCTAAACGCCAAAACTAAATAGTTAGTTTCCCACCTGGTTCACCCTCTTTAACTGGACATGGTAAGCCATCATGCCATTGCCCCGAGAAGATTAGAAAATCTTCTTTTAATCCCTTATTAGATACAGGGAGACACTGAATCAACCTAACTTTGGCGTGCCTGGATTTTAAATAATATCCCTGCTTTTTAAGTGTTGAAGATTGTAAATCCAGTTTACATCGTGGTGGGTTAGGTTTAGGTTCATTCTTTCGTTCAAGGCTTCTATACACCCTAACACCCTAAACATATTCGGCGCGCATTGTGTGGGGGATAACCTAAAATACCTAAGGTAGTTCCTAGTAAGGGTACCCATGGGAATGGTCATCCCTTAGTATTTGTAGACGCACAAAGGAATGAAAGAAAGAAAGAAAATATCGGGCTCTAGAATAACGCAATTGTTTAAAGTGAAAAGAAACCGATTTGAAAGACTATTTATAGTGGTGCAGAAATTGGGAGCGGGAATTCGCCCCCTTAAATTCCCAGAAAGCTCAACCGCCGTTGGATTCTCATCCAACCGTTGAACGTGGGAGACAAAGGAGTTGCCAAAATTAAATGAAGGCACGCCCTGGGCACTGAAGAGTCAGGGATGAGTCACAAGAAGACAAACACGTGATGTTGCGATTTGACCCAATAAAACCAGATCATAAGGCAAATCAGACGAGAGAATCAAAATACTCCTTTTCTCCCGAGGAGCCGAAAAGCAAGATTTTGAGGGGCTATTGTGAGGGCCAATTTTCTTGTATGTTCAAATTGCATTGGGAAAGGCTGGGCCCAATATCTAGTTTCATATGTACAGACTGCATAAGAATGGGCCGGGCCCAATACCCAGTCCGAAGATAAGAGAGTATCCGAGGACGACCAGTAAAGGAAGAAATGGAAGTTGCACTCCGAAAAGAAGTAAAGAATGCCTGAGAAGGATTTGACCGTGTCCGAGGACAATTATCACCTCGAAGCTTCTGTCCGAGGTGGCCAGTAGACTTATCAGTCCCTTAGGGTAACGCCTCAGACAAACCTTGCAGCAAAGTAAATGAGGAAATATCATATAAAGGATAAGAGTGAGAGAAAACAAATATCTGGGGGTACTGTTGCCTCCGCATTAAATGCTGCCCAGCTAACCCTCTAGCCGCATTAATGTGGAGGTGATGCCTGAACAGTGAACACGCAGCCTTACAGCTAAGAATGGAAGATTCAAGAAAAGGCGGGAGAAGCAAAAAAAAAGGACTTCCACCACCTGATCCACACGTGGATGGAGGAAATGGTAAAAAAAGCCATAGTATATAATACGAAGAAAGATGAGAAAAAAAAAAAAAAAAAAAAAGACCAGACTGGAAAAGAAAAAGAAAGAGAGAGAGAACATAAAGGTTGAAGAAATACAACAGCAAAAAGGAAGAATTTAGTACTCTCCGTCTTATTATTAAGGCATGTCCGAGGATACTTTCTGTATATGTACGCAGATAACTCTTTCTTTATAACACTATAAGCCAATATCTTTATCCTAGATTCAGACTAGCTTTTTCTCCCGCTCTCTACAAATTTATTGTTCGGGCTTTTTGGGCCTAGGTCCATTACTGTACTGGATTCAAGTCAAATCTGGTCCTTACAATATCGTTTAACAATTAAGAAATTATTATTTGTATTACCTTTTTGTAATCAGTGAAACATTACATGGTAATATTTTTAATTTCACCTGTATCAGTCTAACTTTTATACTTAAGTTAAGTAAAAAAATTCAAGTTTAATATCAAATTAAAATAAAATTAACTAATATGGAATGGGATACTTGATTGCAATTGCAAACACAAAATCTTAGTCGTGTTTTCTTTTTCCTTTTTGATGTCTCTTGTTGTAATGGTGGCCGAGGAGTATTTGACTAAACGATCCGTTATGGTTTGCCATGTTAGCAGAGCTACGTACACTTTTTTTTTTTTTGACAAATTTTAGCTACAAAATTAGTGGTAAGCTTATGATACAACCTTGTTAAATATTTTTTTATTGAAGGTAAATTTTGACAAATCCACCATTGGATTATATTTTCTTTTCATATCCTTCATGCTTACAAATTTTTTAGAAAATTAAAGATCAATAACTATGTCATCAATAAATTTTTTAAATTGTAAATTTTTGTAATTTAAAATTATGCATAAAATATAAAGATTATAATTTATATAGTAAACAATATCTGATTGACACAAAATTTGACATATGTATTAAAAGTGTAAAAAACATGCAATTTAACAGTTAGATTTTCAAAATTGTAATAATGTTTATTTTATTGAATAAGATTGTAGTTTTAAACTACAACTAATTTTGTAACTAAATTTTGTCATTTATTATTATTATTATTATTATTTTTGGAGAGAGGTCTACCCATGGTTTTAAAAACCGGAATGAACAAGAACTGAAAAAAGGATTGATCGTTGGTTTTGTGGTTCGACCACGGTCATACTATTGGTCGAATTGATGATGTCATAATTAATATTATTTAAATATTTAAGTAATTTTTATGTGAATTTTAATTTTTCATAAACTATATTAAGGAAATATAAAAAATAGAAAGAATTTTTTGGCATACAACCTTTTTTTTCTAACTAGAAAATATAGTTTGCTTTTTAAGTTTCATATTTTTGCTTTTATAAATAATAGTTTAATAGTTTAAATTTAACTTTTAATTATTTATTTTTTTAACAAACTAACGCTAGGACCACAATATTTTTTTTTAAAAGTAATATTAGTATTACAACATATTACACAATTTTTTGTCGTGGCCACGTAGTAAACTACGGTCAAAATTGTATAAATTGAATTCAAAGGCCAAAACATCTACATGACTAGACAAGTCATTCCATCCCAGTCACTCGTTTATTCTGCTTTTCTATTTTTTTTTTTTTTTTCCTCCCTTAAATCTGTCATCACCAAACACACGCACACGCACACGATACCACCAGTACCACTGCACTTACCCTCATTCATATCAAATTCAAACTTTTTAACTTTCAGTTGTCTTCTTTCCCATACTCTTTCATCAAAGCCAGTAGGCATTCTCCTCTTCCTCCTCCTCCTCCCTCTCTCTTGACAGGTTCTTTTTCAAAATCTAATTCCAGTCAAAGCTCAAAGCAAAGCTCTCTCATGCATTTCATCCATGATCCAACACAAGTATTTCTTTAATTTTATTTTCACTCACAGATCTGAGATTTCCTCCAAATCTCATTTCAGTACAGACCTAATATGTTTTCACAATTTGGTTATAGCTTTTTCTTTTCTTTTTTTTTTTTTTTTCCTTCTTATTCAGTTTCAATAACTGGTTTAACCGCACAGGTTCCGGTTTTTCTTACTTTTTTCTTAATGGGAACCGGTCACCAATTCGGTCCAATTTTTTAAAATCATGGGTCTACCTAAAGTTTTTTTTTTTTTTTTACTCTGCTTTTGGCATGCATAGGTTGGGTTTGGGTAATGAATACTTAAGTTTAAAAGTTGTTTATCAAAAAAAAAAAATAATAAAAATAAAAGTCACATTTTTTTTTTTAATCTTTTTCAAAAAATATTTCATAATAAAAAAAAATTACAAATTGTAAATGGTAGAAAATAAAATAATATTAATAATTGGGTCCATATAGAGATCAATGACAATTTGACAACTTATATGGTTGATGTATTCCATCCAGGTTATTATAAGGAGAAATCTCATGGGAGTGGCAACCCTAAATTGTTAGTAAAAGATTTCGAACCCAAAATATCAAGAATATCATATAAGAACTACTAAGCCAACCCTTTAGGGTTCTGATTTTGGTTCTTAAATCCTACAATCCTATCCCTTACAAATGATCTAATCGGTGTGGAATCTTTCATGGGATAGGATCAATATGAGACCACAATCCTCGATGATGGAACATAAGATCCTATTATCCTACTTTATAGAATCCTTACAATTCTATCTCATAGAATCAATTTGAATTGGTGTAAAATCGTTCATATAGTTTCTAAGCAATATAATCAACATCTGTTGAAATTATTAAAATTATTTACAATTATGTTTCTCTACGATGAAATTAGGATTGTCCAACCCTATTGATTAAATTATAAAGGGTTTTAAAGAGCTTGACATTTCTCATTATATTAATACAATTGAAATATTTACAAAATCTTTATAACATTGGAATGAGAATGATTTTCCTTTTGTAGCCAATGTCAGATTTGTTAATTTGGAATTTTATGTATATTTTTTTATATTGGAATTTGTAAGTTCAAAATTTGTCATTTATTCATGTATTGGTAATTTGGTACTAGTACATTTTATGAGTAAGTTAGGCCACATTTAATTTTGTTATTATAATTCTTTAACATGTATTATTGTTACTGTTTTTTTTTTTTTTTTGCAGAGAATTAAACTTATAATTCTCAATCCGATCTACAAAACTTCTCATCGATCCCACATAAGATCATAATCTTTAGATTCTTTACTACCTTGAGATTGTCAATAGCACTTCTCTTTGTGACTGTGAGTGAGTTAAAAGTTGAGCCAACTAAAAGAAAGAGATAATAATAGAAACCGTGGAGTTAAAAAAATATATAGTTTCTTTTGGTCTTATTCAGTCCTCTTTAGTCTTAATTGGTTCTATTTGGTCTTATTTGGTCCATTCAATCCTCTATAGTCGTATTCGGTCATGTTCGGTCCATTCATTCATGTTTAGTCGGTTAGTTCTATTTTTTCTTATTTGGTCCTTTTCGCTCTTATTAGGTCCTTTTTTCAGTCCATTCATTCCTATTTGGGCCATTTAGTCTCATTCAATCCTATTTGGTCCATTCGGTCCTTTTCAGTTTTATTTTGTCCTGTTTGGTCCATTCATTCATATTTAGTCCTGTTCTGTATTATTCGGTCCTCTTCAGTCTTTTTTGACCCTCTTCGGTCATACTTGGTTCTGTTCGGTCTTGTTCGGTCTTATTCGGTCATGTTTAGTCTTAATTAGTTCTATTCAGTCTTAATCAATTTTGTTCAGTTTTAGTCGGTCCATTTGGTCTTCTCCTATTTGGCCCACTCATTCTCATTCAGTCCTATTCTGTCTTATTTGGTCCTCTTTGCTCTTATTAGGTCCTTTCGGACCATTCATACATATTGTTCCATTTGGTCTTATTCTATTATGTTTGGTCTTATTCAATCCAATTAGTCTTAATAGTTTTTGTTCAGTCTTATTCGGTCCTTTTCAATCTTATTCGTTCCTACTCAATCTTATTTAGTCATGTTCGGTCCATTCGTTCATGTTCGGTCCTCTTCGCTCTTATTATGTACTTTTTTGATCCATTCGTTCCTATTTGGTCTTATTTGGTCCATTCGGTCTTATTCAATTCTATTTGGTTCTTATTTGGTCCTATTTAGTCCATTCGTTCATGCTCGGTCTTATTCTGTCTTATTTGGTCCTCTTTGCTCTTATTAGGACCTTTTCGATTCATTCAGTCTTATTCGGTCATATTTGGTCTATTTGATCTTGTTCGGTCCATTCATTCGGTCCATTTCAGTCTTATTTAGTCATCTTCGGTCCATTTTGTCTTTTTAACAACCCTAGCTCTTTGGCTATTTTTCAATCTAAGCCAACCAACGAACTTGAGTTGAAAAATCTTCAACCCGACCTATTGTATCTTTAAAAACCAATTAATCGTAAGGTCTTTTGATTGGGATAATATATATATATATATATATATATATTTATATATAAAGTCAAAATTGAGAGAAAATCCAATTAAATTATAAATTGATTGGTTTTTAATTAAGATCCAATTTTGCACCACATTTCCTATTCAAGATTTTAACTTTTTGTATAAAGTTAATTACTCATTGAAAAATACGAAGAGATCAGTCTTAAAAGAAGTATATAAAAAACCAAATACACCTAATCTAATCATTTTATTATATAAATACAAATGATATAAACCACCTTAAGATTGATCTTGGGATGATTTGTGGCATTTCATGGATCATATATAGTATGTTATAATCATCACATGGGAAACTGATAAGTTTCATTTTAATATATAAAAAAAATGATAAATATTTGTTATTGACCAAATTATAAGTATATACAAGTTAGTTAGGATCAAAACACCTCCTTGTAACTATATGATTGATTTTTTTTTTTTTTTTTTAAGTGCTACCAAAAAATTACATGAAATTATCATGGTTTAAGTTAAAATAAAAAATACAAACCTAAAAATATTAAAATATGATAGCTAAACATATGATCTTCAAATCTTTTATTTTTTTGGTAAAGAACCTATAGATCATATTGTGGGTTACATGCTAGTCTATATATATAATAATAGGTAAAGCTAAGAGAAACTCAAATTAGAATTCCAAATTAGAGTTCCAATTTTGTGCAATGTGTCCTAAATTATTTATTTTTAAAGATTTTTATTTCTTAATTTTAGAATAAAATGTGGGACCACATCATAAATATTCATCCAATTGAGTTATTAAATACAAAAACCAAAGAGTCTAGAATAAATTAATCATAAAAAAAAAATTTAAAAAGTGCTTCACAATAATTAAAAAAAGGGGATAATTACACTTTATCCACCTGTGGTTTGCCTCTAATTTGATGTGCCTATCCGTGGTTTAAATTTTGACACTTTACCCACCTGTGATTCCCACCGTTACTGTGTCGTAACCCACCTTTCCCTTAGCCGTTACTTTAACATAGAATATGTCAAAAACAAAAACCCAAACAGATCAAAAATTTAGGGTTTCTGTCTTCAGTCGTTACATTAAAAAAATAAAATGGGTATCTGTCTTCTTGTTTCCTTTGAATTTATCAATCAAAGTTCAGAGGACAAATGAAGATGAGGGTATTTTTCTATCTTCTTGTTTCCTTTGAATTTATCAATCAAATGGGTATCTATCAAATTTTTTCTCTCTTTTAATTTCATAATTAAAAACCATTTCTTAATGTTCTTCAACTTGTTCTTCATTTTACAACTGGTTCTTCGATTTCTTCATGTTCTTCTCCAAATTCTAACACAATCAACACCAAATTCTTAGCAAATCAAACCCATAAACCTAGTAAATAAACCAACTCAGATCAAGAAACCAATCACAATAAACTTAGAAAAACACAATCAAACCTAGATCAAACCTAGACCAACATAATCAAACCCAAATCCCACCACCACTGACCAACACAATCAAACCACCGCCACCCCACCACCTCGCCGACCAAACCAAAGATCCACCCCACTGATCAGTCAACAAACCCACGCCAACAAAGTAACCAAACCTACTACCACCATTGTTGATAAAAAAATAGAGAGGAATAGGGATTTCACAATCATCAACGGATCAGGCGGAGGCCGAGATTGAGCTCCGTTTTGGCAGAGACGGAGGCTTAGACCAGAGGTTGAGATCGAGATGGATGCAAGAACAAAGGAAATCAGATGAACCCATGTTAGGACATATGTGATTCACTTGTTAGGAACATATGTCATTATTTTATGTAATTGGCTAATCCTTTGACAAAACGCACTTTATCTGTAATTGGGTAGATCTAGGTGTTTGTAATACTTCAAGAAACTGTGTTTCAAGATCAAGTGTTGAAATCATCAAGTTTGTCCAAGAAACAAGCTGAGAAGTGTAAGTTCTTTAAAGCTCAATAGTTGCTTAACACCTCTCGACACCTGGCTTATCTGTCAAGCTCTTCAGTTGCTTTTTATTGCAATCTCGACACCTCTCGATTGCTAGGTCAATCAATCGAGCAAATTTCTATCCCCTCGACACCTACTTGACACCTTCTCGATTGATCGAGAATTACGAAATTCAGAATTTCAAATATGATTTTCGGCCCATGTTGACATGTATGTGTAGGGTTTTTTTTTTCTCACGACCCTAGACATATATAAGGCTTATTTTAGAGGCTATCACTTAAGAGAATACAAGGAGAACATATGCAAAAGGTGACCGATGCCTCATTTTCTCTGAAAGAAGCTACTGCGTCTTTACGCCTTAGGGTTTTGTAACCAAGTGCTTCTCGATCTTCATTATTTATGAAGTGAAGAACTTTGTAGCCAACATTATTCTTCCTTAAGTTGGTGAGTGAGTCACGTACTGGGATCCGTGCAACAAAAAGCGTGGCATTCATATATTGAAGAGTTCAGAGGTTCTGAAGCGGTAGAAGATTTCTACTGTGAGTTCATCTACAGGGATTGTAGAGTCTAGGGCCAAAGGTTTTGTATTAGATCTAAAACTTCTCTTTATTATAGTGAATTGCTTCTTAGGAAGGTTCCCCCCTAAGGTTTTTACTGTGAAACTAGTTTGTTTCATTGGTTTTCTTGGGTCATTATATCTTGTCTTATTTATTTTTTTCGCTACATGATTTTGACATGATATTGATGTTTGTTTGTTTTAACAAGTTTTATTCATAATAAATTTAATTAACAACTTGGGTTTAAAACTTGTTAATTCTATCAACCGGGGTCTAAATTTCCCAACAAGTGGTATCAAAGCGGGTTCACTCTGATTGGATTAATTTCCTGAGTGTGATCCTTGACCCCCGTTGTCATGGATCGTGGACAATCTCTTTTGATTCCTCCTTTATTTGATGGAATTAATTATGTGTACTAGAAAGTTTGTATGAAAGTTTTTTTGCAAGTTATAGGTGAACAGGTATGGCAAGTTGTTGAAGTTGGTTGTATTAAGCCAAAGGAAGCACCGGTGGATTGGGATGATGCAACAATTATAGCGGCAAATTTCAACAGTAAGGCCTTGAATGCTTTGTTTTGTGGGGTGACCAATGAGGAATTCAAAAAAATATCATCCACGGAAGTTGCTAAGGAATCATGGACCATTCTTAAGACCACCCATGAAGGTACCAAGGCAATAAAGACTGTGAAGCTTCACAGACTCACTAGTAGTTTTGAAGAAATAAGGATGGAAGAGGATGAGACATTTGATGAGTTCTATGCTAAACTCTAGGATATTGTGAATTCTACCTTCAACCTTGGAGAATCTATAGCAGAATCCAAAATTGTTTGAAAAATTCTTAGGTCCTTACCTGAAAGATTCCATGCCAAGATCACTGCCATTGAAGAAGTGAAGGACATTGATCAAATTCCTTTGATTGAGCTTGTAGGGAACCTTCAAACCTATGAGATGGGATTAGGCTCAATGGGAAAAAGGTGGAAAGAGTAAAAACTTGGATCTCAAGGGTATAGAGGAAGAGATTAAGGACTCTGAAGATGAAGATGATGATGGGGATAAGGATCTAACCTTCATAATTGATGAGATTATCAAGCTTCTTCAATTTAGGAAAAAATATAAGGGCAAACCTCCTAGGAAATCTAAATCCTCTAGGAAGGGCAAGAATGAGAAACCCCTCATCCAATGCCATGAGTGCAAAGGTTTTGGTCATATGAGGATAGAGTGTCCAAACTACCTCATGAAGGAAAAGACCAAGGAGTCAAAAGATAAATGGTTGGCTGCGACTTGGAGTGATACTGAGAATGACTCTTTTGATGAGTATGTGGATGAATGTAGTCACGTTATGACCTTTGCTGCCTCAACCGATAAGGTGATTGTGGAGAGTGCTAATGACAGTGAGGACTCTTCTGATGATGAAGTACCCAAGAAGATGACCCTTCAGGAAGCCTATGATAAGTTATGCACTAAATTCATAAAATCTGAAAAGACTTCTCATCTTTGTAGAAAAGAGCTTAATGAGGTAAAAACTGAAAAAACCGATTTGTTAATCAAACTAGATGAGACTACAAGGTTAGTTGAGACTCTTGTTGTGGAAAACACCTCATTAGAAGAGAAGGTCAAGAATCTTGAAGTTGAGCTTAGTTAAGCTAGAACTCAAATAGAGAGGATGTCTAGTGCAAAACTTGATGAGGTATTAAGTGCTCAAAAGCCTAATTCTGATAAGACTAGCTTAGGATATGCTGTTTTCTCTAGCCCCTCATCTTCCACGGCTTCCAGATCAAGGACTGTCTTTGTGCCATAATCTGAGATAGGTGATAAAGGTATGAGATCCAAAATTGTTTTGGCTAATTCTAAATCCTTTGTTAGACATCATGTTTGTCACCATTGTGGTGTTTCTGGACACATTCGTCTTAATTGCTTTAAGTTGTATCCTCATAAGCAATTGTCCAAACGGTCACAGGCTTTCTCTCAAGGACCTACACCTTTGTTTGGAAAGTTATTAAAAGCTTTGGGCTTTTTAACTCTCTTTCAGGAGAATTTTAATTCTTCTATGCCCTTTAGTAGACATACTAGGACACCTGCCTTTTAATCTTTACTGCCAAAGACTTGTGCTTTGTGGGTTAGAAAGGAGCCTAAGATTTAATTGTCTTTTCTGTTTGTCCTTTGCTTTAATTTTTTTCTATCTAAAGTAGGACTCTCTTTACTTGATTTCTTATCTGCTTTTGGAATCATGTTTTCATGCATCTGCACCTTTCTATCATGCCTTCATGCATATGCATATTTCTTTCATGCTTTCATGTTGTTTGTCTGTTTTTGTTTGATTGTTTAGTCTTTATTTTGTTTGTTTCTCAGAATAAAAAGAGAAAAATAAGAAAAATACAAAAACAGTGTGTGTTTTGTGTACATTGGTACTTGTGTACCTTGGATGGCCATTAAGACAGTTTTCTAAACTTTGTATCTTTTGTAGCTTAGATGAGCATCTCTATGCACAACTAAGCAAGTAAGCTTTGTGACTCTTGTTTATGATGAGTAAGATTAAGTTATCTCTTATACTTAACACTCATATTACTCTTTTTGAAGGGAAGAACTAGAAAATCCTAAGAGAAATGCATAAATAACCATTTCACCACTGTTGCTCGCTAATCATGAAATGGCATCTATATGCTTCGACATAGCAAAAGTGCAATGTCGATGACATTTGTGTGCTTCGACATAGCAAAATTGGAATGTCAAAAGCTTAACATAATTGGGTATTTCTTTTTTATCTCTTATATGCTTATGCATGATTTACTTAAAAGAAAAATATGCAAAGAAAAATATAAAGCAAAAAGATCAAAAATGCTTTTAAATATGATTGCAAGCGTGTATTCTAGGAGATGTGAGAGTTATAGGATGTCCCTCGAAGGTGATAGTCTCCATCAAACAGTTATGATTGTGTGTGAGTTAAAGTGATTTTCTCGTATCTCAAATCGTCATAACATGTATACACTAATGCAATTTTGCGATGTTTTTTTCACACACAACACGCAATATTCTTTGCTACTCTTGATACATGTGCAGGTACAATGTGATTTGGCCACCAAAAGGCTTACATGTGTTAATGTATGCTCACTAAACTATCTTGACTTGTTTTTGAAATATAAAATTGGTTAGACTTGTTTAGTGTGTGTGTGTGTTTTGGGATCTATGTGCATAACATTTTTCTTGTTGAGAGACTTGTTTTTCACATGTTTTGCATCCTTCTATTATCTTGTCATCCATAGCATTTTGTTTCATTACATTCATGCATTTATATGGATTTCTTGTGCCCCCTTGATCATTTTTATTTCTCTTGGGTAAAGCTTTCTAGCTTCTTGTACTCTTTATCAATCATGACAAAAAAAGGGATAAATTATGGAGACTTTGTGGTTTTTTATTTATTTATAAATTCTACATGTTAGGGGGAGAAGTACATGCCTCTGTCAGGGGGAGATGTGTTTCATCTTGTTAAGGGGAGTGCTTACCTCTTTGTTCTTGTACACCAGTCTTGTGACCATGTTTACATACATTTTACTTTTTCTTTATATGTTGATATATGTTTCTTTTACCTACCCTTACATGTGTTTTTTCTTTTCTATCTTTATACACATGTTTCTTATATCTTGCATGCAATCTATTATTTATGTTTCACACAAAGATGCCTTGATGTGTTTTGTTTAAAGTGTCTTAAAAATACAGGTTGTCAAAGTCTACTTGCCATAAACTCTCTTCTTGCAAAGTTTTTCAAGAGTTTGTGTTAGGATAGATTTTAGTGTATTCAACAAATGAATATGAGTTGAGTGATTTATGACTTCTTTCATATGTTCATTTGTTTGTTGTGGTTTTGTCACGGATTGCCAAAGGGGGAGATTGTTAGGACATATGTGATTCACTTGTCAGGAACATATGTCACTATTTTATGTAATTGGCTAATCTTTTGACAAAACGCACTTTACTTGTAATTGGGTAGATCTAGGTGTTTTTAATACTTCAAGAAACTGTGTTTCAAGATTAAGTGTTAAAGTCATCAAGTTTGTCCAAGAAACAAGCTGAGAAGTGCAAGTTCTTTAAAGCTCGATAGTTGCTCGACACCTCTTGACACATGGCTTATCTGTCAAGCTCTTTAGTTGCTTCTTATTGCAATCTTGACACCTCTCGATAGCTAGGTCGATCGATTGAGAAAATTTCTATCCCCTCGACACCTGTTCTACACCTCCTCGATTGATCAAGAATTACGAAATTCATATTTCCAGATCTGATTTTCGACCCATGTTGACATGTATGTGTAGAGTTTTTTTTTCCTCACAACCCTAGACATATATAAGACTTATTTTAGAGGCCATCACATAAGAGAATACAAGGAGAACATATGCAAAAGGTGACCGATGCCTTATTCTCTTTGAAAGAAGCTACTGCGCCTTATTCTCTCTGAAAGAAGCTACTGCGTCTTTACGCCTCAGGATTTTGTAACCAAGTGCTTCTTAATCTTTATTGTTAATGAAGTGAAGAACTTTGCAGCCAACATTCTTCTTCCTCAAGTTGGTGAGTGAGTCACGTACTAGGATCCATGCAACAGAAAGGGTGGCGTTCATATATTGAAGAGTTCAAAGGTTCTGAAGCGGTAGAAGGGTTCTGCTGTGAGTTCATCTACGGGGATTGTAGAGTCTAGGGACAAAGGTTTTGTACTAGATTTGAAACTTCTCTTTACTATAGTGAATTGCTTCTCGGGAAGGTTTCCTCCCAGGTTTTTTACTATGAAACTAGTTTGTTTCATTGGTTTTCCTAAGTCATCATATCTTGTCTTATTTATTTTTTTCACTGCATGATATTGACATGATATTGATGTTTGTTTGTTTTGACAAGTTTTATTCATAATAAATCTAATTAACAACTTGGGTTTAAAACTTGTTAATTCTATCAACCAGGGTCTAAATTTCCCAACAACCCATAACCAAAACCACAAAAAAATGAAACCCATGAAGCAAGAACAAAGGAAAATGAAACCCATCATTGTGGTGGCCGATGTCCTCCTTAACTCCACCATCAAAGAAGGAGAGAGCAAAGAGATGAGAGAGAGAATGTTGTAGAAGAATAGGTGAGAGGAAAGAGACACGTAGAGAAGGAAAATATGATATTTATAGTGGTTGACTTAGGTTTGATTTTTCTGGGCATATGTTCTCATAGAAGTTCTTAAGCAATCAAAAACCCTAACTTTTTGATTTGTTTGGGTTTTTATTTTTTACATATTCTATGTTAGAGTAACGGTTGAAGGAGAGGTGGGTTACGACATAGTAACGGTGGGAATCACAAGTGGGTAAAGTGTCAAAATTTAAACCACGGGTAGGCACATCAAATTAGAGGCAAACCACATATGGGTAAAGTGTAATTATCACACAAAAAAATAGACAATTTACATTTTATACCTAATAATATCTTTACAATTTTTTTTAAGGAATTAACAAAATATAAAAATGACTATCAATAGTATTTTTATTTTATATATATATATATATATATATAGGAATTATATTATGCATCTTATTGTATATTTTTAAGTGTATCCATGTATATGCATGGGGTTAGGGGTGTCCACGGGTCGGTCCGGGTCGGGTTTGTGCCCAACCCGAGACCGACCCACCGGACTCGGGTGGAGAACGTTCTGACCCGCCGCCGACCGGCGAGAGAGTCGGATCGGAGCGGTCGGTTTTTCGCCGGAAACACGGTCGGTTCGGTCGAAACCGTCCACGGTGAAAAATCCGGCCAAATAGTTGATTTCAGGCCAAAATGCGCTAGAGCCGACGGAGATCTCACCGGATCTGGTGAGATCTCGCTAGATCCGGTGAGATTTCCACCAGATCTGGCTGAGATCTCCCTAGATTTGGTGACATCCCCCCAAATCCGACCCAAATCTCATAAAAATCTAAGGTATTCTGACCAAAAACTTACCGGGAAATTCTTATTTCGCCGGATTTCGTTAAAGCTCCGGTCGGGTCGGTTGAGGCGGGTTTTAGAGGAGAGAACCCGCCATCCGACCCGCAGGAGTCGGTTTCTGGGCTTTGCAACCCGCCGCCGACCACCGGAGCTCACGGATCGGTCGCGGGTGGGTCGGTTCCGCTCGGGTCTGGTCGGTTGGATCGGGTTCGGTTCTATCTGGACACCCCTACATGGGGTTACAAGCTAGTTTTATATTAAACTAAAAGCTAAAAGAAAACCCAATTAGATTATAAATTGAATTTCAATTATAACTAATTTTGTGCCATATGTCCCAAAAAAATTCTTAATTCTAGTGCCAAAAGGTGGAGAATGGAGACCACAATAATAATACTTACTTATATAAGATAACCTTATTATTATCCCCCATCACTCTCAATAAAATAGTTATTACTCTAATTATTATTATTTTTTATTAAAGGATTGTCTATATATATAGACGACAAAATTTGCCATTTAACATCATTTTAGAAACTATTTAGTTAGTTAGCATGTTTCCTAAACATTTTAGCAAACTAGCATCTCGAATCTCAGAGAATTGAGTTCAAAGAAGGAACTCAAGTTTCTGAGACTCGAGTTCCAAGTGTTGGTAGTCTGGCGTGGAAAAAATTACATGTGGAACTTGAGTCTTAGAGACTCAAGTTCCACAAAACAAAACCAAAAGACCAGATTCACTTTACCTTTAGCTCCTCACCCAATAAATGCACCACCGAATTCACAAAGCTCCTCACCCAACAAACGCACTGCCTCATCCCAATCACAAATTGCAAACCCAAACCCAACAAACTCATTCAAATCGAAACTTGCAAAGAGAGGGAGAAAATTCCAAGAGAGATAGGGAATGAGATTGAGAGAGATAGGGAACAAGTTTGGCGACGAGTTCTTCAACTAACGATCAAGAGAGCCGCCTCTCTCTTTCTCTCTGTTTCTCTTTGTGGTGGTGGAGGAAAAGAGAAATGTTTGAGAAAGGGAAGAATACTGTATGAGATATTATGAATCCGTGGGGTTGATTTTGATTTGGGTCTAGGGTTGTTTTTAATTTGGGTTTGGAGAAAGAAGAGTGAAGGAAGAAAAGGAAGAGTGGGGTTGTTTTTGATTTGGGTCTGGAGTTGTTTTTTTATTTGGGTTTAGAGAAAGGGTTTGGAGAAGGAAGAACAAAGGAAGAAGACGGAGAACATGAAAGGGAAGAACAAGAAAGAAACTCAAGTGTCTAAAACTCAAGTTCCATGTGGATTTTAAATCCACCTCAACTCTGCCAGCACATAGAACTCGAGTCTCTTAAGCCTAAGTTGCTATAGTGAACTCGAGTTGCTATAGTTTGCTAATATCTTTTGAAAACTTGCTAAATAAGAAAATTTTTCCTAAAATGGTGTTAAATGGAAAATATGGCGCATATAGACAAATAGAAACAACTTCATGATGACCTGTATTTTAGTGGTTCATTCATTGAAATTCAATTCCTTCTATCTTTTTATTTATTTATTTTTGGATGGTGCTGTGTTGTGAAATTTTAAAGTACTCGCAAGTGTACGAACCGTACCGAAGTATAGTTTCACAAGAACGAGGTCGAACCCATGGGGACTTGAATAAATGTTGGAAAATTAATCAAATCTTAACCAAATTAATCCTAATCAAGTTTAATAAAAATTGGTTGTTTGCAATTAAATCTACTAAGCAAATAATTAAACTAAGCAAAGATATAATATAAAGCAGTAAAGAGATGTAAACAATCTAGAGAAATGAATTAATGTTTTAGAATCCGCCTTGTAAGTCATATCAACATATATTTATGATCATTAATTTTTCTCAACCAGTACATGATAATCTAGAAATCAATCTTGCTACCATGGAAAATATTATCATTAAAACTTCTATTTAAATATCTAAAGCATGCTCTTCTTCACTTCCTAAGTATAAAATAAAATCATCAATTGTATCCATAGCCAAACAAATCACAAGAGATATCCAATTTTAAAATCAAGAAATAATAAACCAAACATTCAATTAATTAAGACAAATCCTAAATCATGAGAAAAACATGATTGAACTCATATTTAGAATCTCATCTTAGTCAATTGATTTGAAGCAAGAACAATTTAAATTATTAAAGAACAACTATTGTGGGAAAAATCAAATCACATAAACAATACTGATAATCCTTAACAAGGTTTTATCCTCAACCTTAATTATAAATTTAGCTACTCATAGTAATTGAAAGAAAACACAAAAATAAATTACTAAGCATCAAACTAGACAAAATAAAATAGAGAAAGAAATAGTCACAATGCTGTCATGGAGAAAAGCTACAAAGAAGCCACATGCGGCACGGCCTCTTGCTCCAATTTTCTGTTTTGCATTCCAGCCCTAGCACTAGCCTCCTCTGAATTTTACCCTAAATAGACTTTAAATAGGTCAAGGAATCCTATTACAAGTTATATTCCCGTTTGGAGAAAATTCCAGATTCTTGGACTTCATTTAACCGATGATTTTGGCCCAATTGACGTTATAATTTGGACTTTTTGTAAACAAAAAATTTGTAGCCCTTTAAGTTGACTTTCCAGCCCAACTTGAATAATCTCGATTGGACGTCTGAGCCGAAATTTATGCCAAAAATACTAACTGATGTGTAGGTTGGACTCCTAATCTAAATTGAACTTAGATTTGGTACAAATTTCCCTTGATTCCTTGTTCCAACTGCACTTAAATTTAATTGGGTTAGCCTTCTTTAACTTCATCATGCTCCTTGTAAAAGTAAAGTCCATTAGTTTTCTTCTTTGCACAAATCCACTTATTTAATTCCATTCTCTCACAAAAAACAAATTCACGCAATAAAATTCAGTTAAGCACAAAATTGATTATTCAGCATTATTTCAAAACCAAATATAAAATGCATGAATTAACTCAAAATAAGTATAATAATGCTTTCTAACAATGATATAAATATGCAAAATTAAGTTATTATCAATGCACATCATGCCAAGTCTGCTGATAATGATTCTTGCTTTACTATACATCCAAGGACAATGTTTACATTAGTGACTTAACATGTATGTATTATAAAGAAAGGGTAATTATTGAGTACTCTTTGAGTACCATAAATGCGTACTCCCTCCTCTCACATAACTGTGAGTCCTACTAATTAAATTTATAGTGGGACTCATAATTCATGTGAGATGGAGGAGTACGCATTTATGTTAAGGATGAGTAGAGTGATACCAGAGCCGACCCAACCGATCGGCACTGATCAAACCGTACACTCTCTGTCACTGACCGATTGAGCCGAAGTTAGCGATCGGATGGAGAATCCCACTCCAACACTAGTGCGGTGTTGCCATTGGAGCTGCAACTCCAAACCAAGTTGGTTACCGAACCGACCGATATGGCGATATTTTGTTTCATTCTATAGGTGTTTTCACATTTTGTGTTTTGTTGACAAAACGATTCGTTTCACTTAGTAATTAAAAAACAAAATATTTCAAAACGGCTTTGTTTTGAGTTAGGGTTGCTAATTTCTGCCTAGAATAAATAGCATTTTTCTACTCTCAGCCGCTCAACTCTCTCAGACGCTCTATCTCAGTATCTCTCGCTCTTACCTGAGTTCGTGGATTGTGACCAACAACTAACCGTGAGTCACTAAGTCGCCTCTTGCAGCTTGACAGGCTCACCATTCACGAGTCACAACCAGGCCAACTACTGCACTTATGGAACCTTCAAAATTGGCCAAGTTAGTAATGAGGTGAACCCGATATCTTGCCATGTTTGTACAATTCTAAGTTTGTAAAGTGTGTCTTCATATTGGAGAAAGTCATGTTCTATTGTCCCATATGTGAGAATATGTAAATTTCAAGCCAGTTGAAGAATATTTCTTCTATGTGTTCCTTATTCCTGTCTTGAGAATGCATGCATATTAGGTGAGAGCTTCGGCAATTGAAGAAAACAGCTACATTGGGTTTGCAATAGGCTATTTTAAAGGTGTTTCCAAAGAAATGGCCCATAACGTAGCAGCCCAATGGCCCATAATTAACAATTAACACTTTAATTGTTAATCAAATCAATTATAATTTTAAGTCTGCTAACTTCTTCTTCTTTTTCTGCATTTTGATTGTTAGGGAAGAGAGACTGAGATTGAGAGAGTTCTCACTCATCATATATTTGCTTCTTTGACTGGTCTGGTAGATTGGTTCAAGTGCTAGCCAAAGTATAAAAAGAACAAGTTAACACAAAGTACAAGAGCCAGTAACTACTAACTATATTATCAATATGTTTTTGGGCATATCAATCCGTTTCTGGGCTAATTGCTTATATATCAATTTGTTGTATATATCAGTTTCTGGGCATATTTCTTTAATGCTTATATATCAAATTATCAACTGTTTTAATATCAATATGTTTTTGATATCAAATTATTAATTGGTTGAACATTTTTTTTATTAAAAAAAATAGAATTTTTAATGTTTCAAGCCGACCAAACTGATTAAACCGACCGTGAAAAACCGCACCGCTATAGGTCGGAAAACCGACCCTAAGCGGTATGCATCGATTTTAATTATGAGAAAACCAATCCCTATCGGTTCGGTAACAAATTTGAGAAAAAACAAAGCCGACCGAACCAAGTACACCCCTAATTTATGGTACTCCTAGAGTATTCAATAATTTTCCATAAAGAAAATAATTATTGAAACCTATAACAATATTAATAGGCTAACAAGAAGGAGATAGCTTAAGGATTGACAAATTGTTGAAATTAATTGGTACAGAGAATCTTATAGGTGATCATTTTTCCAATTGGTTGACGAAAACTTGGAAAATTATACAACATGACCCTCTTTGTAATTTCATTTATTAAATAATGGTATTTTAATCCAAAAATTTATATTCAAAAACCTTTAACAAGGTTTGATATTTACTATTGATTTTTTAAATATTAAGTACAGGATTTATCAATTATGATTTGTGATATAATATATAGGGAATATTAAAGTTACTATCAATTTTATTATAAAATCATTTACAAATTAAAATGATAATGAATGTAATTGGTGACACATTAAGGACAAAATAAACAATTTTTTAGTTTATTTCTTTATTGAGTTTTAAAAGTTCAATTTAAAGTTAAGATTCCTTTTAATTATACTATAATTCTATATTAGTTATATTTTCATGCAAATTCATTCATCTAAACTTCAAAAATATAAAAAGGCTTAATTTAAATTTATTAATCTTTTATGTAATTATATGAATATGTACAATCCATTACTTATTAAGTATGAAAAAATATTTTGTATTAAATGATACCACGTCATTTATATCAAAACATTATAAATGAGAGATATGTGTGTAAAAATAACTGCCTACTAACACATGTCTTTCATTTGTTAGTAAAGTAGTTACTTTTTACTGACATATCTTACATTTATTGGATTTTGATACCGCTAGCATGGTATCATTTGATACCGCTAGCATAGTATCATTTGATACCAAATACCTTCTCTATTAAGCATATATATAATATTATAAGCTAATTATCATAATTTACACAATTAAGAGTAATATTTCAATTTCTTCATAACCAAATTTCAAAATGTCATAGTAAATCAAACTAATAATTTTTGTGAAACTCACTAGCCACTATTAAGTATTAACACTAATTTTTATTTTTATTTTTATTTTATTTTATTTTATTTATAAATCTAATATAACAAACCATATAAACGGTTGTGAAAACTTAGGAAAAATTGTGAATCTCAAATTTATTTCATAAATATAATATATATATAAAATTTTTTTTCCAAAAGTAATAAAAAAAGAAGAAGAAATTTTTGGTAGATTAAATAGGCAACAAAACCCCAAAAAAAAAGTCATATGCTTTTTGCCTTTTTTTCAAATTTTTTCACAAAGAGGAAATCTAAAAATCTAAAGTTGACCCAATCAGGATAAGGTTGACAGGGAGGCCCGCTAGCAACTCATACGTTTACAATCTCGGAATCTTTCAAATACACACGGGTACATTCTCCAACACCACTAAATAGTACTAGGCCTCATCATACCCCAGTTTTTTTTTTTTTTTTTTTGAAAAATATAATAATCTCAAATTATAATAAATATTCTAAATTAACTCTTACCTAGAAAATAATAAAACATCTGAACACACGCATGGAGGGAGACCTAAATTTAATATTATAAACATTGACTTAGTATCTTTGTATACATTAACATACAACTAACATGCCAGAAACTATGGATTTTCTCAAAATAATAAGATTCCAAGCAATGAAGAATGTTTTAAGATACAAAACTATAATCTCACCACTGACTTCTTGCATAGCCCTATGCTCACCTAGAATATTGCGTGCCAAGTTACGGATATGTGTAAGCCAACGACTTCGTCCAGCCTCATGATTAGGTGGTATTAGTGATAGGTTTGTTGATGTTGAATTAGAATGTACAACATTTTCTTCATTTAAATTTGTTGGGCCTCCCACTTAAATGTGATCACCACCCAATGTTTGTTGTCTTTGTCTTGAGTAATTAGCATGACGTCTTGCCAATCGAATATTTCTGCTTTCATTGTCTTCTCGTTGTCTTCTCAAGCGAGCATAATATCTCCATCGTTCTCAACGACGTTCTATATCATCGTTATACACCATCGCTGTATTTTGCAAACTCATTTCTACATAAAATTAAATTAAATTTATTGTGGTGGTTGCACATACATACACAATAATCAATAGATTTTTCCTTGTCAAAAATAGGGTATATTAAAACCTCAATAAAGTGAACTAATTTTGAACAAATTAATTACATGTAAGAATTGTAATAATATGTGTAATTGTAATAAATTTTTAGTAAAATTGGAAAATAAGTTACACTTCTTAAAATTATTAAATTATTATTTTAGGCAAAAGTTTTGAGAATATATTTAAATTTAGGTTATGAATTGTTTTGAGAATATTATTGTTTTACGTTAAAACTTTTTTAATCTCTTCTTTACTAAAGTACCCTTAATTATCCATAAAAAAAATACCCTTAATTTCAAGGGACATACTGATACATGGCTTGCAATTTTGGATTGGGATTTGGATGCTTCTACTAATTTTTACATTAGTGAGTATCCAATGAGTTTTAAATTGACAGACTATCATTATCGAAACTTATATTGTATTTTATAAGAGAGATGCTACATTTACAATATTTTTACAACAAATCATATGTGGTTAGTTGTTATTGGTTCAAATTTGAAACTAACACTAAGATTACTTTTTTACCCCAATAATAATAACCAGTAACAACCTGTCACTTAGGATTTATTGTAAAAATATTGTAGACATATCATTTCTCATTTTATAAGGTAAGTAACATTTTCAATGGAGTAGTAAATTAATAAGATTTTTGTTAAAGGAAAAGCTCCTGAAAAGATCCTAAAATTTAGTAACTACCCATCCACGTTTTTGTTCCTTTTTTTTCTTTTTTACCTTTTTGGTGTTGTTGATGTTGTTATTTATTTATTTTTTTTTTCAAATTTAATGTATGGCAGTTATCATTTTTTGTCAAATCCTAAAATATAGTTTTTTAATCCTAAAATTTAGTCATTTACTACACATCCATAACATAAGTAAATAAATGCTTAAATTGAAAATTTTATGGCAAGAGATACACATTAATTGTATAAAACCAAAATTGTATTTTGAGATTTTTTTTAATCAAGTATTAAATGGTGCTTTGACCTTAACAAAAGGCTAATACAATTGGGAATTAATGATTAGAGGTATCTAGAAAAAAAATTGTATAAAAACTTCATGATTGTTTGTTGAGAAGAAGAAAAAATACACTATAAAGTATTATTAAAGGTGGTTTAACAAAAACCCAATAGGAATAATAAAGAACTTTTATTTTAATTCCTCAATGCTGTTCTTCTAAATTTTCTATTGAACAAATGAACACTAAATGTAGTTTAAGTTCATAGCAGTAGGAACAACATCCAAATCCCAATCCCAAATTTATTTTACTAAAGTTACGACTTAAATCCTCACGTTTAAGTTCATAGCAGGAGGAATAGCATTGTGCTCATGCGCGTAAAAGGCCCAATTTTTTGTCTAATCCTAAAATGTAGTTTTTTAATCCTAAAATTTAGCCATTTACTACACATCCATAACATAAGTAAATAAAAGCTTAAATTTAAAATTTTATAGCAAGAGATACATGTTAATTTTGGGGGTGTTGTTCTTTTTTAAAAACAATTAGTAACATTTATCAATTATTATTTAATCAAAAATTTTTTAGTTTTTTAGTCCTAAAAGTTAGCCATTTACTACACATCCATAATAAAAGTTAAAAAGAGTTTAAATTTCAAATTAAAAATAGTTTAAATTTCAAATATATCAACAACCTTAAAAACAGAGAAAAAGGTACGTAAAATTTTTTTAAGTCGTACATTTTATCCAAAAAAAGGTACCGCTATTTTGAAAAAAATAAAATTAAAATTATCACATGTTTAAAAACTACCGGACCACCCTTTTTTTTTTCTTATCAAATTCACATTTTACTCTTCTTCTTCTTTTTTCTTTTAAATCTCTTCCATATTTTGGAAAAAAAAGACTCCTACTGTAAAACCACTACTATAACTTCTCCATCCATATCCTTAGGTTTAGGCACTAACATATCTAATTTTAAAAGAAAATAAGAGGCTAAATTTAAGAAAAATTTAAAAGATTAAGGTGGGAAATTGGTGTGACCCTATCCTTATTTAAAATTTTATCAAAAACAAAAAAAAAACTACACGTTTAAAAAAATCCCATGTTCTATACATGTACTATTTAAAAAAATCCCACTTTCTATCCCACGTTTAAAAACTACCCAACAAACTTTTTTTTTTTTAAATTCATATTTTCCTCTTTTTTTTTTCTCTTTTTTTTCCTTTTAAATCTCTTCCATATTATATTTAGACACTAACATATCTGATTTTGAAAGAAAATAAAATGCTAAATTTTAGGGAAATTTAAAAGATTAAGGTGGGGAATTGGTGTGATCCTATTTAAAAGTTTATCAAAAAAAGAAAAACTGCACATTTAAAAAATCCCATGTTCTATCCATTTACAATTTTAAAAAATCCCACTTTCTATCCCACGTTTAAAAACTTACCAGCATTAACATCAGAATTTATATGACTTGGTCTAGCCTGAAAGTCATTTGCCATTATAGTTGGATAGGTTGGAGGGAGACCTAAATTTAATATTATAAACATTGACTTAGTATTTTTGTATACAATGACATACAACTAACATGCCAGAAACTATGGATTTTCTCAAAATAATAAGATTCCAAGCAATGAAGAATGTTTTAAGATACAAAGCTATAATCTCACCACTGACTTCTTGCATAGCCCTATGCTCAACTGGCATATTGTGTGCCAAGTTACGGATATGTGTAAGCCAACAACTTTTTCCAGCCTCACGATTAGGTGGTATTAGTGATAGGTTTGTTGATGTTGAATTAGAATATACAAAATCTTCTTCATTTAAATTTGCTGGGCCTCCCACTTAAATGTGACCATCACCCAAAGTTTGTTGTCTTTGTCTTGAGTAATTAGCAAGACGTCTTGCCATACGAATATTTCTGCATTCATTGTCTTCTCGTTGTCTTCTCAAGTGAGCATAATATCTCCATCATTCTCGACGACGTTCTATGTCATCGGTATTCACCATTGCTGTATTTTGCGAACTCATTTCAACATAAAATTAAATTAAATTTTTAGTGGCAGTTGCACATACATACACAATAATCAATAGATTTATCCTTGTCACAAATAGGGTGTATTAAAACCTCAATAAAGTGAACTATCTCGGAAAAATTAATTACATGTAAGTATTGTAATAATATGTGTAATTGTAATAAATTTTTAGTAAAATTGGAGAAATAAGTTACACCTCTTAAAATTATTAAATTATTATTTTAGGCAGAAGTTTTGAGAATATATTTAAATTTAGGTTATGAATTGTTAGATCAATATGATGAAAATATAATTTAGAAAATGTTTACTTTATTTCACAAAATCATTTATAGTTAAAATTAGATTAAATTTGCCGTACTCATTTCACACACTTTAAAACAAAACCATGCCATTTTGGCTAATTTGGATGAGAAAATAATGTGTCTATTTGTAACTTTGTGTGTCTGTGTGTAAGTGTAAGAGAGAGAAGAAGTGGCTTAGTGATTTTAGAAGTTGAGAGTTGTGGATGTGATGAGGAAGATGAAAGTGTTTAAGTGTATTTATAGGATTTGAATGTACATTTAATTTTTCACTTTACCTGATATAGTTATAATATCAAACAAATACGCAAAGAGGCGTAGAAGTTTGAAAAGAAAAATATTGTTGTTTTATGTTATAACATTTTAAATCTCTCTTTACTAAAGTACCCTTAATTTCCATAAAAAAATACCCTTAATTACATGGGACATACTGATACATGGCTAGCATTATTGGATTGGGCTTTGGGTGCTTCTACTAATTTTTACATTAGTGAGTATCCAATGAGTTTTAAATTGACAGATTATCATTATCAATACTTATAAGGTACTTATATTTATATTGTAAGTGTAAGAGAGAGAAGAAGTGGCTTAGTGAGTTTAGAAGTTGAGAGTTGTGGAGGTGATGAGGAAGATGAAAGCGTTTAAGCGTATTTATAGGATTTGAATGTACATTTAATTTCTCACTTTACCAGATATAAATATAATATCAAACAAATACGCAAAGAGGCGCTGAAGTTTGAAAATAAAAATATTGTTGTTTTACGTTAAAACTTTTTTTAATCTCTTCTTCACTAAAGTACCCTTAATTATCCATAAAAAAATACCCTTAATTACATGGGACATACTGATACATGGCTAGCATTTTTGGATTGGAAGTTGGATGCTTCTACTAATTTTTACATTAGTGAGTATCCAATAAGTTTTAAATTGACAAACTATCATTATCAATACTTATATTATATTTTATAAGGTACGTTACATTTTCTATGGAGTAGTAAATTAATAAGATGTTTGTTAAAGGAAAAGCTCTTGAAAGGATCCTAAAATTTAGTAACTACCCATCCACGTTTTTTCTTTTTTCTTTTTTTCTTTTTTACCTTTTTGGTGTTTTTGATGTTGTTCTTTTTTTTCAAATTTTATGTATGGCATTTATATTTTTTGTCTAATCCTAAAAAGTAGTTTTTTAATCCTAAAATTTCACCATTTACTACACATCCATAACATAAGTAAATAAAAGCTTAAATTGAAAAGTTTATGGCAAGCGATACACGTTAATTGTATAAAACCCAATTGTATTTTGAGTTTATTTTTTAATAAAGTATTAAATGGTGCTTTAACCTTAACAAAAGGCTAATACAATTGGGAATTAATGATTAGAAGTATCTAGAAAAAAAATTGTATAAAAACTTCATGATTGTTTGTTGAGAAGAAAATAAAAATAATACTATAAAGTATTATTAAAGGTGGTTTAACAAAAACCCAATGGGAATAATAATGAACTTTTATTTTAATTCCTCAATGTTGTTCTTCTAAATTTTTTATTGAACAAAAGTACACTAAGTGTGGTTTAAGTTCATAGCAGTAGGAACAGCATCCAAATCCCAATCCTAAATTTAGTTTACTAAAGTTACAACTTTAATCCTCATGTTTATGTTCATAGCAGTAGGAACAGCATTGTGCTCACGCGTGTCAAATGGCTCAATTTTTTGTCTAATCCTAAAATGTAGTTTTTTAATCCTAAAATTTAGCCATTGAGGAATTAAAATAAAATTATTTTTTATCATTTTTTGTCTAATCCTAAAATTTAGTTTTTTAATCCTAAAATTTAGCCATTTACTACACATCCATAACATAAGTAAATAAAAGTTTAAATTTAAAATTTTATAGCAAGAGATACACATTATTTTTGGTGGTGTTGTTCTTTTTAAAAAAAAATTAATGACAAAAAGTTAGCCATTTACTACACATCCATAACAAAAGTTAAAAAGAGTTTAAATTTCAAATTAAAAAGAATTTAAATTTCAAATATATCAACATTTTTTTAAGTCGTACATTTTATCCAAAAAAGGTACCGCTATTTTGAAAAAAAAAAAAACATAAAATTATCCCATGTTTAAAAACTACACCACCACCCTTTTTTTTTTTTTTCATATTCAAGTTTTCCTCTTCTTCTTCTTTTTTCTTTTAAATCTCTGCCATATTTTGGAAAAAAAAAGACTCCTACTATAAAACCACTACTATAACTTCTCCATCCACATCCTTATATTTAGGCACTAACAAATCTGATTTTGAAAGAAAATAAGAGGCTAAATTTTAGGGAAATTTAAAAGATTATGGTGGGGAATTGTTGTGACGTTATACTTATTTAAAAGTTTATCAAAAAAAGAAAAAGAAAAACTACACGTTTAAAAAAATCTCATGTTCTATCCATGTACTACTTAAAAAAAATCCCACTTTCTATCCCACGTTTAAAAATTACCCGACCACCCTTTTTTTTTCTTTTCAAATTCATGTTTTCCTCTTCTTCTTTTTTTTCCTTTTAAATCTCTTCCCTTTTTTGGAAAAAAAAAGAAAAAAAAGAATTCTACTATAAAACCACTACTATAACTTCTCCATCCATATCCTTATATTTAGACAGTAACATATCTGATTTTGAAGAAAATAAAATGCTAAATTTTAGGAAGATTTAAAAGATTAAGGTGGGGAATTGGTGTGACCCTATCCTTGTCTTTATTTAAAAGTTTATCAAAAAAAGAAAAACTGCACGTTTAAAAAAATCCCATGTTCTGTCCATTTACTATTTAAAAAAATCCCACTTTCTATCCCACGTTTAAAAACTTACCAGTATTAACATTAGAATTTATATGACTTGGTCTAGTCTCAAAGTCATTTGCCATTATAGTTGGATAGGTTGGTGGGAGGCCTAAATTTAATATTAAAACATTGACTTATTATCTTTGTATACATTGACATACAACTAACATGCCCGAAACTATGGATTTTCTCAAAATAATAAGATTCCAAGCAATGAAGAATGTTTTAAGATACAAAACTATAATCTCACCACTGACTTCTTGCATAGCCCTATGCTCACCTAGAATATTGCGTGCCAAGTTACAGATATGTGTAAGCCAACGACTTCGTCCAGCCTCATGATTAGGTGGTATTAGTGATAGGTTTGTTGATGTTGAATTAGAATGTACAACATTTTCTTCATTTAAATTTGTTGGGCCTCCCACTTAAATGTGATCACCACCCAATGTTTGTTGTCTTTGTCTTGAGTAATTAGCACGACGTCTTGCCAATCGAATATTTCTGCTTTCATTGTCTTCTCGTTGTTTCTCAAGCGAGCATAATATCTCCATCGTTCTCAACGACGTTCTATATCATCGATATACACCATCGCTGTATTTTGCAAACTCATTTCTACATAAAATTAAATTAAATTTATTGTGGTGGTTGCACATACATACACAATAATCAATAGATTTTTCCTTGTCAAAAATAGGGTGTATTAAAACCTCAATAAAGTGAACTAATTTTGAACAAATTAATTACATGTAAGAATTGTAATAATATGTGTAATTGTAATAAATTTTTAGTAAAATTGGAGAAATAAGTTACACTTCTTAAAATTATTAAATTATTATTTTAGGCAGAAGTTTTGAGAATATATTTAAATTTAGGTTATGAATTGTTTTGAGAATATTATTGTTTTACGTTAAAACTTTTTTAATCTCTTCTTTACTAAAGTACCCTTAATTATCCTACTTTTACTTGAGTAAGGAAAAACAATTTAACCAGGAAAATAAAAAACAATTAAAATCATAATTCAACAAGGAAAAAGAAAACAACATAAAATATTAAAATATTTTATTCTTCCTTAACTAATCTACATCACTAATTGTGCTTGCTTAAAACTTGAGGGATCAATTGCGCACACAGGTAAACTTCAGGGACCAATAGTGTAGTTTTGCCTCTTTTTTTTTCTTTTAAATCTCTTCCATATTTTGGGGAAAAAAAAAAAGACTCCTACTATAAAACCACTACTATAACTTCTCCATCCATATCCTTATATTTGGGTACTAACATATCTGATTTTGAAAGAAAATAAAAGGCTAAATTTTAGGGAAATTTAAAAGATTAAGGTGGGGAATTGATGTGACCCTATCCTTATTTAAAAGTTTATCAAAAAAAGAAAAACTACATGTTTAAAAAAATCCCATGTTCTATCCATGTAAAATTTAAAAAAATCCCACGTTTAAAAACCACCCAACCGCCTTTTTTTTTTTTTTTTTTTTCAAATTCACATTTTCCTCTTCTTCTTCTTCTTTTTCCTTTTAAATCTCTTCCATATTTTGGAAAATAGAGACTCCTGCTGTAAAACCTCTAATATACTTCTCCATCCACATCCTTATATTTAGACACTAACATATCTGGTTTTGAAAGAAAATAAAATGCTAAATTTTAGGGAAATTTAAAACATTATGGTGGGGAATTGGCGTGACCCTATCCTTATCCTTATTTAAAAGTTTATTAAAAAAAAAAATTTACACGTTTAAAAAAACCCCATGTTCTATCCATGTACTATTTAAAAAAATCCCACTTTCTATCCCACATTTAAAAACTACCTGACCACCCTTTTTTTTTTCAAATTCAAAGTTTAAAAACAACATGAACTATTTTAATCCTAAAGTTTAGCCACTTACTACATATCCATAACAAAAGTGAAAAAGAGTTTAAATTTCAAATATATTTATTTTGCGGTAAAAGGATCAATAATAGTTAGCCACTTACTACACATCCATAACAAAAGTTAAAAATAGTTTAAATTTCAAACATATCAATTACCCTTAAAACTGAGAAAATGTATGTAACATATTTTATGGAGTAGTAAATTAATAATTATAAAAATATGTAAATTGAATTTCACATAGAATTATACAAATGATAAATATAATTTATGTTACAAAAGAAATTTGTTTACAACAATTTCTTAGATAACAGCCACTTCATATGAGGTTTAAATTGGGTAACTATTAACATGACAAATCAAATACATAATAATATCCTCTAAAAAAAAGTGGCGTAAATTGCATTAAAAAAAAAATAGCGTAAATTACATGGAAAAACTTGTTAACATAATACCTCTAAAAAAAAGTAACGTAAATTACATTTAAAAAAAAAAGTAGCGTAAATTACCACTTCAAGCAACTTAATCTATATATATATATATATATATATATATAATAGGTAAAGCAGAAAGAAAATCCAATTAAATTTCAAATTGGAATTCAATTATAGTCTAATTTTGCGCCATGTATCTCATCTAATCTAAATTTTAGAATTTTGTGTCAAGTGAGTTAATTTAGTGTAAAAATTGATTTTCAATTAGAGTTTAATTTTGCGCCATGTGTCTCATCTAATCTAAAATTTTAAATTTTTGTGTCAAATTAGTTAATTTAGTGTAGAAAACAAAGAGTCTAATATAATAAACCATAAAAAAAAAAAACATAATTATATAACTAAAAAAAATTCAAATTTATAAGTCATATATATATAATAATAATAATAGGTAAAGCAGAGAGAAAATCCAATTAAATTTCAAATTGAAATTCAATTAGAGTCTAATTTTACACCACTTGTCTCATCTAATCTAAATTTTTAAATTTTGTGCAAAATTAGTTAATTTAGTGAAAAAAAGAGGGGTCCAATATAATAAACCATAAAAAACATAATCATATAACTAAAAAAAATTCAAATTTATAAGTCATCTATATATATATATATATATATTAATATGAGAAACTTAGAAAAAGTTGAATTAGAATTTAAAATTATAATCCAATTTTGCATATGTATAAATTTATGTGGGGACTACATCATAATTATCCACTTAAGCATGTGCTATGTGTTTACTTAAGTTTTTTAATCTTTGTGTCAAGTGAGTTAATGACTACAAAATACGAAGAATCTAATATTAAGGAACTATAAAATAAATAAATAAAAAATTACATGTACTCAATAAAAATCACCACATGTTTCTTAAAAAATAAATAAAATAAAAATCATCACACATTCTATCTTATTAAAAATTAGAAAAAAAAATGATCATAAGTAGTATTAAATTGAGGTAAGAATTTTAATATGTGACTAATTATATTTACTTTAAAAAAATAATGGCGAAAACACCATTTTGGTCCTCACATTTTGGGGTTGTAGTTAAATTGGTCCATACATTTGAGTAACAGTCAATTTGATCTATGTTATTTTCACATTGTAGTCAATTTGATCCCTACTGTTAACTTACTAACGGAATTACTTATGTGGCAAACGGTATGCACTGCTGGCATACTTAAAGATGACGTGACTAATAAAATAATAATAAAAATTTTTATTAGTCATTAAAAAATTCCATGTCAGTATTTAAATTGTAAAAAAAAAATAAAAACAAAAAAAAAATTCACAAGAATAAAAAATTAAGATCATCCTCAAATTTTCTTGTATTTTCCTGGTAACCAATCACAAAACTCAAACCCAAATTTGTTCCAAATTTGATTCTCTGCTTCTCTTTATTTGTTTCTCTCTTAAACAGTGAAACCCAGATTTGATCCCTCTCTCTCTCTCTCTCTCTCTCTGAAATCTCATAGCAAACTCACAATCAAACTAACAGCAACAAAGACACGTATTCAAATAAAGAATACCCAGAAGACCAATATTTCAATTGCTTTTTTATATTTTGTTTTGTTTTTGGACAAGCAAAGAGAAAATGGTCCCAAGGAAAGAATTAAAGGAAGGAAAGTGTCTAAGTTTGTGTGTGTGTTATCTGTTATGGCCAACATCATGTCTGATGGAGTTGCAGCGGTCAATGGCTGTGGAGGAGAGCGAAGACATTTTCTTTGGCAATCAGGCAGCGGCGCTGCTAGTAGTAAATGCTAGAAGAGCTTAAGGACTTTGGCCATGGAGGCCGATTTGTGCTTCGGCCATGGAGGATTGAAGCTAGGTTCAGTTGTAGACAAGTGAGAAAGAGCGATAGTAATATATTATAAAGAGTTTGAGAGAGAAGAACAGTCAGATATGGTACAAATTTGTTTTTGAGTTTCGTGTTTTGGCGTTTGGCTGAAAAGAATGTAAAAGAAAAATTGGGAATGGTCTAAAATTTTGTTTTGTTTTGTTTTTTTTTTTTTTTAAATTGATGAAAAAACTTATTTAAATTTTGTTAATTTAAATGCTAACACATTGTAATTTTTAATGTTTATTAAAAAAATTTATTTTTTTTATTAGCCACGACATTTTTAAGTATGCCAATAGTGCACACCGTTTGCCACATAATCAATTCCGTTAGTAAGTTAACGGTAGGGTTTGCCACATAAGCAATTTCATTAGTAAGTTAACAGTAGAGACCAAATTGACTGCAAGGTGAAAATAATAAGGACCAAATTGACTGTTACTAAAATGTAAGGACCAAATTGATTGTGACCCAAAATTGTAAGGACCAAAATAGTTTTTTCGCCAAAAATAATTTGACTAATTAGCTATATTTTATGATAAAAATTGTGTTTAATTTTAAATGTATCTATACGTATGCATGAATGCATGTGTTACATGTTTAAAAAAAAAAAATAATAAGGGATAATTACAGCAAACCCACCTGTGGTTTGGGCGAAAATCACTTTGCCTACCCGTGGTTTGAAAAGTGTCACTTAACCCACCTGAGGTATGTTCCGTTTGTTTTCCGTAACCCACCTTTGTTAAAATCAGGGGTAAACAGGTATTTTTGCTCAAATTTTATGTCTCTCTCCTCCTAAAACAAAAAATAGCACAAAAATACAAGAAAAAAAGATCAAAAAAGTGAAATTTCTCTCTCTCCATTCACACAAATTTTAAACATGAAGAACATACCCAACCACGCTCCACTACCAAACCCATTAAGAAGAAAAAAAATCAAAAACAAAATCTAGCAACCCAGACCATGACCACGATCCACCCATCAAAAACAAAATAAAAAACAAAACCCATTAAACCACGACCACAATCCACCCAAAGAGGGGAGGCATGGCGGCGAAATCCAGCAACCCAACTATCATGAAACCCAGACAAAATTCAGCCACACCACCATTGACCCACAATCCACCACTAAACAAACCAAAATCCACTGCCATAAACCCACTACCACAGCCAAAATCCACCACCATCAAACCCACAAATCATTAAACCCGAAACCCGCATTGAACACGGCGAAACCCACGGCTTGGGTTGACAAGAGTGAGGAACTGAAGAGAGAGTGAGGGTCAGCGACAAGTGGTGGAATACGTACAAAATCCAGCCACACCACCATTGACCCACAATCCACCACAAAACAAACCAATATCCACTGCCACAAACCCAATACCATGGCCAAAATCCACCATCATCAAACCCACAAATCATTAAACTCGAAACCCACATTGAACACAGCGAAACCACGGCTTGGGTTGGCGAGAGTGAGGAACTGAAGAGAGAGTGAAGGTCGGCGGCGAGTGGTGGAATACGTTTGGGTATGGGAGTTGGGCTGGTGAGGAGTGGAGGAAGATCGATGAGTTGGGCTAGTGGAATGGGTTGCGGAGATTGGCGAGCTAGGTTGGCAGAAGGGCTGGATTGGAGCTGGGGAGGCAAGCTGGGTTTATGGTAGATGGGCTTGTGCAGATCAGGGATGGAGGAAAAGAGACAAACTCAAAGGGAAGATGGAGAAGAAAATGTGAGGAGAGAGATGGTTGGGATGAAATGAAAGAAAATGAAGAAAAAAAATCATTAAAATAATTAGAGTAGTGTGAATGTGCGAATAAAATTTTCTTGTGTATGTTCTTCCTTTTCAAAATGTGTGTGAATGAAGAGAGACAAATACCACTTTTTGATCTTGTTTCTCTTGTATTTTTGTGTTATTTTTTGTTTTGGGAGGAGAGAGATATAAAATTTGAGCAAAAATAATTGTTTATCCCTGATTTTAACAGAGGTGGGTTACGGAAAACAAAAGGAACATATCTCAAGTGGGTTAAGTGACACTTTTCAAACCACGGGTAGACAAAGTGATTTTCGCCCAAACCACAGGTGGGTTTGCTGTAATTATCCCAAAAAATAATTTGACTAATAATTTATATTTTTAAAATAAAAATTTTGCTTAATTTTAAATGCATCCATGCATTTGCATGGAGTTACATGCTAGTTCCCTTAAAACCCAACACCAAATTGACCAATCATGCACACATTCGCTCTAGCCCGCAATGCCTCCATAAATTCCTTGGTCCCAGACCTTGCAATTGGACCCAAATTGTTCACCAAATCTATAACCCAAAAACCTGGAAAAGTGTTAGCAATCTAAAATCACATTAAATATTAAGTTCTTTGAAAAAAATAGAGAAGAATAATATATAAGTACCTTCATGCATAAATAGTGAGAGTCTTGTTGAATCGAATCTTATCCAATACCTACACACATAAATGCAAAACCAATCAGTCTTAATTCTCATCCAAGTAGTTTAATTCCCTTAATAAAAATACTGTAAATTCAAAAAAAAAAAAAATTCAAAAAAGGAGTTTACCAATATTCTTTTTCAAGCAGCCAGTTCAAGCACAAACCCTTCTGTTTTCCCAAAAAAAAAAAAAAAAAAAAAAAAGGCACAAACCCTCCTAAAAAGACATTGTGAAAATATAGAACCTAAAAAGTTGTTGGAGTCTCTGACAGTAAATGTCTTCAATCTGAAGAAAAATAAAGGAGGATGTAGAGCTAAATTAAATGTCTTGAATCTGAAGAAGAATGAGAGATAGAAAGTGAGATAGAAACTAGCAGTGTATGTGATTTTGTGGCTCTTAAAGTGTAGGAGTTTTAATTTATGTATTTATCTCTATTAGTTGAAAACTTGTAAGTGAGCCTAATGAGGGTATTTTGGGCAATGTATTAGTGAGAGTTAGAGTTGCATTTTTATCGGATTGTCCTTTAGTTTTGTCTCTACTTAAACATATGGGTGTAGGGACATTTTTGAACTAAAAAAATGAGGAATCTAAACAGGAGAAGCCTCTTAAATAGTAGTATAGATACGTGCATGTGCAAATCTGACATGGCAAACACCACTTATTCTTGCGCACTCATTCATTGTCGTCAACCAAAAAGACACCCTCCTCCACCCTGTCTCTCTTGAGAACTTGATTCCACCACATGATTTGTTCACAATTTTATTAAAAAGATTTCATCTGTTTAAAATTATTTAAAATACTTTTATTTTTGCGGGCCCGTTGTCGTCAACCAAAGACACACTTCTTCATATTGTCTCTTGAAAAACTAAGCAACAATTAAAATAAGGCATTTTTTATATTCATGTATTAATTAAATTAATTTTTATTTAATATTTTTATAAATTTTTGTATTCAAGTTCTTCTAACATCTCTTTTTCAATCGATAATATAGCTAATCTACTCAATCTTTCTTGGGACAATGTCGATCTTAGATATGATTTTATTAATTTTAATTTTAAAAAACTTCTTTCTGTAGAAACAATTATAACATGTATTGTTAGTAAAATTCTATAAGCAATGCATATATTTGGAAATGAATATAACCTTTTTATATAATGTAGTATGTTAATTGGAGTATCTTCTTTTATTTATAAAATTTCTTTTAAAACTTTTAATCCTAATCAATATCATAATAAATATCATGTTTGAGAAAAGATTCAAGATGAAGACAGTATTTTTGCAAGCTATCATCATCTCGTATTTTTAGACTGGATTTATATTTTATCCGATTGAATTTTGATTTGTCTATAGGTTAATGACGATATTTTTGGGATAATTGATTTTGTTTAGACCAAATAATTGTTTGGGCTACCAATGTTTACCAGAATGTACCAGATTTTTTGTTCTTTGGTCATAAGAATGTATCAGATTTTTTGGACTTGCATCTGAAATTATTTTTTTTCCTACTGTCCCTACTTTTTCAAAATTTTGGGGTCCACTTCCACCTGGCAGCCCTAGGCAATGGCCTAATTGGCCTAGTGGAAGGGTTGGCCCTAAGACCACATTACTTATCTACCATTCAACTAAAAGACTTCTATTTGTTTAAAATTTTTGAGTGAGTTTATGATTAAAAAAAATCAAATAGACTTGTTAAATTGACTAACCAATTTTGTCTTTAAATGGAATGGTGGACAAGTAACGTGGTCCATAATGAAGACTTAATAATTTCTCCTCTCATAGTTGTTTTTTCCTTTTCAACTTGACAGGAACATAAAAGTTAACACAATTTTTGCTGCACAATTAGACTTAATAAAGTTGTGAGTGGTCAATAAAAAATAGTGAGTTCATACAAATCCACATCTCCACCACTTATAACTTACTATGTAATGAGTGATAATGAAAATTATGTATTTTTTTTTTTTGGGTACTAATATTGCTCTGTCCACTTGGAAAATAGAAAATTGAAAAAAAATATATCTAAAGAAAGCCGCCCAGAAATAATCTTTGTTTTATTAAGAAAACGTATAACATGTTTCAAGTTTCTACTATTTGTACCCTTCATCAATCGTGGTTGCACCTTGTGCTTAAAAAAGTTGTTTCCAGTTCATCACGGAGTAGGAAGAACCAGACAAGTCCCTATTTAATTTTAGTATATTCTTGATTAAAAAAAGGGAGAAAAGAAATTCAGGATATTAGTACCTCTCTGTAAAACTTAAAAGTCTATCTTTGGAAAAATATTACTATTTATGCTAATCTATTCACATGATGAAACTAATCTCACACGTCGCAACTTATAAATAATTCCATAATGCAAACTTGAACAACCATGATCCATGGGCATTCTATGAGGGGAACGAACTTGGTATAATTTATCCTTTAAAAATTTATAATCCTTAGTTGTCATAGAAAACAATTTATCCCTCGCTCAAACAAAAGGTATAGTTATGTTTTTTTAATTTAAGAGTTTGACTTATGTTTAGTGTGTGAGTGTATTTCTTTATCTTATCCCCCTTCCCCCATATATATATATGTGTGTGTGTGTGTGTGTGTGTGTGTGTGTGTGTGTATGTGTGTGTGTTTCTCAAATAAAGAAAGATACTCAGTGTTATTGAGTCATCTCACATCGATAAAGTGTGATATTGAGAAGGGTTTATCACTTGCTCTACAACACTAACTGCCGCATGCAATTTTCATGTTAGGTGTGATATTGTGAAGGGTTTATCACTTATTTCATGACACTATCTGCCACATGCAGTTTTCATGTTAGCGTGTGAGTGTATTCCCTTATCTCATCCCCTTCCTCCATATATATATATATATGTGTGTGTGTGTGTGTGTGTGTGTGTGTTTCTCAAAAAAAAAAAAAAAATCTTATGTTAAGTGTTTCTGAAAGGAAAATGATGCTTGTACCAAAAATTAATTAGTATTTTAGTCCAATGGTAAACAGCTATTGATAAGAGATCCCAGTAATACCATCAGAAACTCGGGTCATTCTACGGTACTACCTATTTTTTTAGTGGGTACCGTACCCACCAAAATCTTAGCCGTGTATTCTTATTTTTTCAATCCTGACCGTTTATTTAAGTTAAGTAGTAAACCTATTACCGGCTGAATGGGTAGTGTATAAATAAAAAACCAAAAAGAAAAGAAAGAAACAGAGAACGAGCGATTGGTTAAAAAAAGAGAACGAAAGAGGGCCAAGAAGATGAACGAGAGACCAGGCAAGCAATGTTCCACCTTCAAATCATCTGCCACTGTCGTTGTTGATCATTTTTTTAGCATTTGAGAAGATGTGTATTTATTTATTTGCTGTGGTTTTTCGAATTGATTTCTCAACTTCTTTGTGCTGATTCAGATTGATTTTAATTCTGATTCAGTTGTTGGGTTTTGATAATTTTCTTTTTTTGATTTGAATTCTAGGGTTTCAGAAAAAAAAATTACCGCTAGAGCATCCAGATTTTTGCTACACTTTTTTGAATTTGTTGTAAGTATTCTATTTTATTCCTGGTTTTTTTTTTTTTTTCAAAATAATTGTTTTGTTTTAGGTAAATTTATTTGTAAATAAGTTTAGGTAATATATTTGATTGATTTTTTTTTTAGGGTTTCTTCTAATTGTGTAGTTGATGTATATATTGTGTTAATTATGGTTAATAAATGATGATTGAGAATATACGGTAAGAAGAAATTACATTTCCATTGCGACCATTTCAGAGTCTGAAATGCCTAACAATCTGGATCCTTTTGTTTTTGTATGTTGTGGCCCTTGAGCCTTGAAGAGTAATTTAAGTCTCATAAACTTTATGTTGTAGTAAATTCTTCATTCTAGATTATTTTACTAACATTGTTGGATGGTTGAACCACAATGTGGAAAGGAGGGAGAAGGAGTGTATATTATTTATTAAATTTATTGTCAGCATCTTTGCTTCCCTATAAAAGAAAAAGAGAAAAGTATAAAGGCTTAAGTTTAATGCAATATACAGAAGTTGAGTACAAACTATACTGTGTTCTGTGTTTGGTATTCAAATCAGGATTTTGATTTTTAATCCTTTTCCTCTCTATTTGTTGAAGTCACCCTATAACTTGTTACTTTTATTACTAAGATTTGTAAATATCAAATTTCATTTGTGGTTTCATAAGTAATTTCTACTGTTGTTTTATAATGTTCATTTCTATGCATAGATTTGGTTAATGTAGTTCCTGATGAGCAGAACTGATTTGGTCTGGGTGCACAAAGAGGTCGGTATCACTTTGGTTGTTGTTTTTTGCAAACCCCTAGTGAGTTTGTAAACTATGAGAATAAAATCTTAAATTTAGTAGGCTTCTTTATTTTGGGGTCAAATATCCTCCATTTAATTTGTGTTTCTTTTAGTCCAACTTGTATGTATTACTATGTTATTTATTTGTACACACTATAAAGTTTATAACTTTGTGTTATTTAAGTTGCAATGTTTTAGTGGGCATATGTGCTAGGTGTTTAGGGGAATGACTAAACATGTATACTTGCAATTAGCATGCTCTATTTCTGTTTTGTTAAAACCTAAAAACTGTGTGGTCATTGTGTGGTTTAGAACTTTTTAACTTTCATTCAAGTAATATAGAGTCATAGACTTTGAAAGAGATAGTGAACCCCATCTTTTGTTTTCATTTTAAACTGGTTCCTGTCTAATCTGTAGGTTGTTTTTGTTCTCCAAGTCAAGAATATTTCATCTGGGTCTTACTATTTTTTGTTTTTTTCTTTTGGTCTTTAAATATAATAAACATGATTACTGCTTAGTTTTTGAATTTGATTGAGTCTTCCAGGTTCATATTTCATGGTTTTGGAGATGCTTGAGTCTCTTCCACTCATTAAGTGCAGCAACCTGAGGGTTTTTTTTTTTTTTTTTTGTGGATAAATTGCAACAACCTGAGTGTTTTTTGATAAACTGCAGGCTGCAGCAACTTGAGGTTTTTTTGATAAACTGCAGCAACCTATTGTTTGTTTGATAAACTGTAGCAACTTGAGATTAGTTCTTTTTCTTCTTCCTTTATTTGGTGGATATATGATGGCTTGTGGGAGATCTGCTTTTAGTTGTTGCATTTGGGAGTTTTGAACAACATTTGATGATTTGTTCTAAAAATGCACACCATGTGTTTGATGTTTCATTCTATAAGCTTTGTAGTAGCCTAGTGGAGCTAGTGTGCCTATCTTATGCAATTTTAACTAACTAATTTACTTAATCATGGAGTAAAAGATTGAAAATTTTTCAATCAAATCTTGATGCAAATAATAGATAGGAGATTGATAATGTTATTTGGATAGTGTCTTGCTGAAGTGGCATAGCATCTTTTTCTTTCTCTTTTTCTCTCCTGCTCAAAACTTACATTTAATATGAAGTTAAATCATTTTGCAGGGGTAGGTTGAAGAATTGACACATACAATTGAAGTCCATGTAACAAGACCAAGCTCTAAAACAGAGCTGAAACATTTATATGCACCCACAATCATTTACATTATTACTCAACTTTCAGATAATAAGAAACCTCTCAAAGGTTTATTATATGATTATATCCTTTTTTTAGCATGTTGTTGTTTACTAGATTTTTATTTATTTAATATACTTATTATATATGATTTTGAATTTGCTGATATTGTCAGGTTGAGCTAGATGAGCCAAAGTTCTTGAATAATAATAGTTATATAAATAAATATCTAAGGCTCTATGCAAAGAGATTTGCTCTTATGAACGTCTTTTTTTTTTTTTTTTTTCAAGCTCTAATAGTTATATCATGTAAATGCAGATATTTCTGTTGCCAGTGGAGTTGCAGAATGGATAATAAGAAATTGCTACAAGTCAGAAGTTGCCATGTTGAGAACTTAAGAATGAATGATCCAGAAATGCATATGCTTTTGATTCTCTTTTTCAATTGTTGCCATGATAGTATTCAAATATAGATGTGAACAAGACACATTGTAGTGGATTTTTTTTAAAAATGAATTTTTTCCTTGAAAAATGGATTTCTTTGTAGTTTGTCTACTTCTTTTAGATACTTTGCAACAAGAGACCGTCCTGTAGTTCATGAAAGTGAGTTATACATCAACTTAAGTTATAAATATTATGAGATGAAAATTACCATATTTAGATCCAAGTGCAAGTAGGTGGTCTGATTTCTTTGGATCATCTACAGGACATACAAATATGTGAATTTATGGAAAAATGATTTCTTAGTAAACAAATTGTGAATATACATATGGAATATTTCCCTTGACAATATATTAGTGGTATACTTCTCGATTTTAACTAACCTAGTAATCATAATAGATTTAAATATGTAGAAGTAAAATCTACCCCCATCTTATTGTGTTTAATACGTGTAAGTGCTCTATTAACTTGTTGGAACAACTCATAAAGCCTAGTTTGCCTATCCAAAAATCTATTCAAGAAGGCATTCATGGCTTCACATTGTTGTGTAGTCTTGTACCTAGAAAAAAATGACTTCTCATGTAAGATAATCTTTTGCATGAATGAAAAAATGACTTCTCATGTAAGATAATCTTTTGCATGAATGTGCATGATTGTCCATAATATCTGGATTGATCATGATTGTACTCTCCATTGATAATGATTATAATGGAACAATAGAAATTATTTTTAGTAATATGATAAATTCATATTTTGCAAGTCCAAGTTGTTACTAATAGCAAATTATTAGTTGGCTATGATGACAAATTTTTACTCATTATCTTGTCAATTAGGTTATCAATGGCATTTTCATTGCCTCATGTATTTATTAAAAATGTTACTAAAAATGTAGAAGGTCTAAGAAAAAAAATATTTGGAAAAAATATTTTATGATCTTAAGTTCAAATTCAAATTTAGGTATCCAAATAATAGAATTTCAAATCCTTTGTCGTATAAGAAGACCCCAACAAGGAATTTTAAAATCAATAGATTTCAAATCAGTGCATTTTTAAATCCATTGGTTCAAAATAATCCAAATCCAAATGCTACCATCCAAATGAATTTCAAATATTTCGGTCATTTTATAGGTTCTAAAGGTAATCTGGTCATTTTTTAGGTTTTAGGGGTTTTCGGTAATTTTTTAGGTTTCAAGGGCATTACAGTCATTTTATAGATTCTAAAGGTTTTTTTGCCTTTTATTTTTATTTTTTTATGTTCTATTGGTATTTCGGTCATTTTATAGGTTTTAATGTCATTATAGTCAACTTTTAGGTTTTAGATTCTAAGGGTATTTTGATCATCTTTTAGGTATTAAGAGTATTCCGGTAATTTTAGAGGATTTTGGGGGTATTTGGGTCATTTTATAAGTTTCGAGGGTATTTTAGTCATTTTTAAGTTTTCTGGTCATTTCAGTCATTTATGGCAAAAGTACTATCATATATGATATTGGTACTACTTAATGTGATAATGGAATCATTAAATTTGAGAAAAAAAAAAAGGGAACTATTGAACGTGACAAAAGTATGGTTTCATGTGATGTTAGTATTGCCTAATGTGACGATAGAACTATTTCGGTCATTTTATAGGTTTTAATGTCATTATAGTCAACTTTTAGGTTTTAGATTCTAAGGGTATTTTGATCATCTTTTAGGTTCTAAGAGTATTCCGGTAATTTTAGAGGGTTTCGGGGGTATTTGGGTCATTTTATAAGTTTCGAGGGTATTTTAGTCATTTTTAAGTTTTCTAGTCATTTCAGTCATTTATGGCAAAAGTACTATCATATATGATATTGGTACTACTTAATGTGATAATGGAATCATTAAATTTGAGAAAAAAAAAAAGGGAACTATTGAATGTGACAAAAGTATGGTTACATGTGATGTTAGTATTGCCTAATGTGACGATAGAACTGTTAAATGTGACTAAAAATTAAAGTACCATCGAATATGAGAAAAATACAGTCAAATAAGATGTTAGTACTGCCTAATATGACAATGAAATTATCAAATGTGAGAAAAAAATAAAGAAACCACCGAATGTGACAAAAGTTCAGTTACATATGATGTTAGTACTGCATTTTGTGAGACTGGTACCATAAAATGTGAGGAAAAAAAATAAGAGAATCGCTGAATGTGACAAAAGTATAGTCACATGTGATGTTGGTACTGTGCAATGTGAGGATAATACCATAAAATGTGAAGAAAAAAAAAGGGAACTATCGAATGTGACAAAAGTACAGTCACATGTGGTGTTGGTATTGCATAATGTATAGATAATGCCATCAAATGTGAGAAAAAAATAAAGGAACTATAGAAAGTGACAAAAGTATAGTCATATGTGATGTTGGTACTGTGTAATGTGAGGATGATACCATCAAATATGAGAAAAAATAAAGGAACCACCGAATGTGACAAAAATACAGTCACATGTCATGTTGGTACTGCGCAATATGAGGCTGATACCATAAAATGTGAGGAAAAAAAAATAAGGGAACCACCGAATGTGACAAAACTATAGTAACATGTGATGTTGGTATTGCGTAATGTAAGGCTGGTACCATAAAATATGAGGAAAAAAAAAAGGGAACCACTGAATGTGACAAAAATACAATCACATGTGATGTTAGTACTGTGTTTTGTGAGACTGGTACCATAAAATGTGAGGAAAAAAATAAGGAAACCACCAAATGTGACAAAAGTACAGTCACATATAATGTTGGTATTGCGTAATGTGAGGCTGGTATCATAAAATACGAGGAAAAAAAATAAGGGAACCACTAAATGTGACAAAAATACAATCACATGTGATGTTAGTACTGTGCTTTGTGAGACTCGTACCATAAAATGTGAGGAAAAAAAAAAAAAAGGAATCACTCAATTTGACAAAAGAATTGTCATATGTGATATTGAAACCACATATTGTGGGGATGGAACTGTCAAACGTGAGAAAAAAAAAAGTAAGGGAACCACCAAATGTGAAAAAAACTGTCACATGTGATGTTGGAACTGCACAATGTGAGGATGAAACCATCAAATGTGAGAAAAAAGTAAGGGAACCACCAAATGTGAGAAAAGAACTGTCATATGTGATATTAAAACCGCACACTGTGAAGATAGAACCATTAAATGTGATAAAAGAACTGTCATATGTGATATTGAAACCGCACAATGTGAGGATGGAACTATCAAATATGAGAAAAAAAAAAGTAAGGGAACCACCAAATGTGAAAAAAAAACTGTCACATGTGATGTTGGAACTGCACAATGTGAGGATGGAACCGTCAAATGTGAGAAAAAAGTAAGAGAACCACCAAATGTGAGAAAAGAACTGTCATATATGATATTAGAACTGCACACTGTGAAGATAGAACTGTTAAATGTGAAAAAAAAAGTAAGGGAACCACCCAATGTGACAAAAGAACTGTCATATGTAATGTTGGAACCGCACAATATGAGGATAAAACCGTCAAATGTGAGGAAAAAAAAAGTAAGAGAACCACCAAATGTGAGAAAAAACAGTTACATGTGATGTTAGAACTGCACAATGTGAGGATTGAACCATCAAATGTGAGAAAAAAATAAGGGAACCACCAAATGTGAGAAAAGAACTGTCACATGTGATATTGGAACCACACAATGTGAGAATGAAACCGTTAAGTGTGAGAAAAAAGTAAGTGAACCACCAAATGTGAAAAAAAACTGTCACATGTGAAGTTGAAACCGCACAATGTGAGGATGAAACCGTTAAATATGAGAAAAAAGTAACCTGATGTAGCAGGTTACCTACTAATGGGTACCGTACCCCCTCTTTTTTTAGGGGGTACCGTAGAATTACTCCAGAAACTCCAAACAAACAATTTGCATTGATTCAGAGATCCTAATAATACCATCAGAAACTAAAATAAATGCTGGAGATTCAACGCTAAAAAAGAAAAAAGAAAAAAAAAAGAATGTCTACTATGTATATATATATATATATCCACTTTATTCAACATACCTAAGATATCTCACTTCTCTCTCTCTCTCTTCCTCGTAGCCTCCACTCGAAAACCCTCTTCCATGTAAAAGATTCACACATTAAAACAATCTGCATTATATTGCAACAACAAAAAATTGAAATATAATTCTGTTTTTGTTGTTTTTGAGTAGTGTTATTTTTGGGAAAATCGCGATGTCGAAGTCAGGAGTATTGGATCTCGCATCGGGTGTCGGTGGAAAGATCGACAAAAATGAAGTTCTCTCCGCTGTTGATCAGTAACCACCATCTCTGTTTTCACTGTGTTTCTCTTTCTCACTCTAGAAATTCGTTGAATCTGTTTTCTCTTTTTTTTTTTTTTAAGAATTATTTGATTTTTTTGATAACACTGTTTCTCTCTCTAGGATTGTTATTGTTGTGAGAGTTTCAATCTGTTTCTCTCTCTAGAATGATGCTTCAGAACTTGATTCTCTCGCTGCATTGACAAGAATCTGATTTTTTTTTTTTTTGGATCACTCTTTCTCTCACTCTAGAATTTTTTAGAATCTATTTTCTCTTAGAGTTATGTGATTTTTTTATCACTGTTTCTCTCTCTAGAATGATGCTTCAGAGCCTGATTCTCTCTCTAGAACTGCGATACGTGGATTTTCAATCCGATTCTCTCGCTTCAATGACATTTGAATCTCTCTCCAGGGCTCTAGAATGTCTCTCTCTCTCTAGAATTGTGGTTGTGAATTTTCTTTTCTCAGCCTGTTTCTCTCTCTAGAATGATGTTTAAATCGATCTTTCTCTCTCTAGAAACATGTTTGGATCTTTCGCCTCTCTCTCTACATCTTGGATCTTCATTCTCTCTCTCTCTAGAATGATAGATGTTTGAAATGCTTATCTTCATTCAAGTACTGATTTTGATGTTTGTGGGCTAATTAAGCTCCAAAATTCAAATAATCTTAGTTATTGATACTAAACACGTACTTAATACGATTTTGACCTTTGTGGAACACAACAATGGTGGGGATTGATGGATTCAATTCAACGACTTTTTTGTATGGGAATGTTAGGTTTGTGAAAAAAATGGTGATGCCTACATTGAAACTATCGTGTTTGTTTGGTTATGCCTAGGGGCTAGTCCTAAGTTATACTTGACCTAGTGATTTAAGGAAATGGGTGAGGCTTATCAAGAAAAAATATGGGACCTTGGAACCTTGACTAAGAAATAATCATTGGGCCCGCTAAACAACACGGTCAAAAGGTCAAATGTGTGGGCATAGGTTTTATTAGGTCTACTTTGGATACTGTCCGAGAAAATATACCATGCATCTGATGCATGTATCTCCTCTCGTATGGGGGTGGACCCCACATGAGAGGGGGATACATGTACTGGATGGTATGCTCTAAGTTATGAACGCAGCCATTGAGTTTTGACTTTTGAGTCTGCTACCTTGGTCTATGTTGAGTACTAGAGAGTTGAGAAGAAAATTTTAACTGGGAATTCACAATAATAACTGATTTTTTACTTTTTATTGAGGTTGTGTTTTTCTGGCTTTTTTGGGGTTTCTTAGGTGAACTTCAATGGAATCTGAATTCATGGTAAATTTGTGCTTTAGTGAATTAAAAAAAAAAAAAACTTGGGAAGCTTTGTGGTTGTTAGAGGTTGGAATGGTTGTTGTGAGGTTTGATTTCCGTTCGGTATTTTTCTTCCTCTCTTACTCTTGATAGTACACCTGGAATTTCAAGCTCTGTTGTTTAGAGGATATGAAGCTTTTTCCAGTGTACCAATAATTTTAAATGAGTAAATGTAACGCAACAAGGAAAAAAAATTATAATGGATCCGTGTATGTCACATTGATTGTAAAGTTAGTATGCAATGCAACTGTAAAGTATCTGCATAACTGTGGATAAATGAGCTGCCACCCAGCATTCTAGTATCTTTAGTCATTATTGAAGAATTTTGTATACCATGAGTTCAAACATATATGCATGGCCTGCCTTTTTACTTGAATGTGGAATCACAAGGAACTGGCAGCATGTTTCATAATTTGTTGGGCTAATCGATTAAATATTAAAACATCAATTTTCTTATCCCAATGAGCTTTAACTCAAGTGGCACATTGTCCACTTGTACGAGTAAGGTATAGGGTGAAGTTGTGAGTTCAAGACTCACTAGTTGTGTTTGTGTGATTACCAATTAGAAAAAAATAAAATAAAATAAAAAATAAAAAAAAGAGGACAACATCAATCTTCTTATGCTCTGTAAATGTTAGTATTTCTAGAAAATCTTCTATGATACCCCTGGTGTGGCACACATAATGATGTGATTTTTCTGTCATTGACCATTTGTTGGCATAATTGGCTTTTGTGGTAAAAGTTTTGATTTGATGATTTAGGTATGAGAAGTATCATGTCTTCTATGGAGGTGAAGAGGAAGAGAGGAAAGCTAACTACAGTGACATGGTGAGAGCTATTCCCTTTTTAATGGTCTTTTTATTGAAAAATCAAAGGGGTTGTGTATAAAGAATTAACTGCCCACTTATTCCAGCGAAAAAAAAAAAAAAAAACTGCCCACTTGCAGCATGTTCTAAGCAATGCCATTGTATACCTGCCTCTGGAATTGTTCTGTAATAAGCTCTTTTCGTATTAGCTTTCTAAATCATGTTATAAGGTAATTTGACCAATGTGATGATAAAGACTTGTACTGTATGTATAACGACGTGCAAGCTAGCAATCAGAGGGAATCAGTGACTGAAAGTCAGATTTATTTACGAGTTTTTGTTTGTTGGCAAGGTTGGCCATTGTTATGCTTATATTTGAGCATGGATCTTTTTTCTTTCTTCATTGCTTTATTGGTTAAAATGAGGATTAATGTTCATTCTCTTTTGGATTTAAAATCTAACACCTTCTGAATAAGAAAATTGAGCTGTCTCATGTGGATTTCAGGTAAATAAATACTATGATCTTGTTACCACCTTTTATGAGTTTGGATGGGGGGAGTCTTTTCATTTTGCACCCAGGTGGCCTTTCAAGCTGTGTAGTATAAATTCTTTTCACGAACTTTGCTGGTCAAATCTAATGATGTACATTACTTTTGTTCTTAAAGATGGAAGGGGGAGTCTCTTCGAGAGAGCATCAAGCGACATGAGCACTTCCTTGCTTTACAACTAGGCCTGAAGCCTGGACAAAAGGTTTATTTTTCAGTAAAAGGTGGAGAAACTGACAATTTAGAGATTCACTGTTCAAATTTTGACATTTTTATTTGACATGATAGGTGTTGGACGTAGGATGTGGAATTGGTGGACCACAAAGAGAAATTTCTAAATTCAGGTGAATGGCAATTCATGTATTTACACTCTTTCCTCCCTTCTGGTTTCTAGTATTTGATTAAACAAGAGTTTTATGGAGCTCCATCTTTCAACTTGTTTGTAGTTTTCATGTGCATTCTTGGTACATTCAAATCAGATTGGGCTGTGCTTTTTTGTTCTGGATGAATATTCAGTGGGTTACTAACAATAAAATAATAATATCAATCAGATTTTTGAGAAGAGAAAAGTGCATTGGTTGGGTTTTGCTAGTTTGTAGGATTGAATTTTACAACCCGTTTACAAATTTCAGTTTTTCCTTTGAAGAAGCACTGTTACCATACCTTTTGGACTGATATCGTATTTTGTTTAATTTATGACTTATAGCTTCTTATGTTCATACTAAGTGTAAGTGTTTTAAGTTGCTAAATTAAACCTTTTGGCTCATCCTTTGTGCACTTCCTGGGTACTTGAGTTGCGCCCCTTTCTTTTGATAATTTTTTAATGAATTGATTATGTGTGTGTGTGTGTGTGTATGTTTTTATATTTATTGAACTTTTATTTTTAAGAAAGAGCCTTTTGCTTATGTTTGCAATTATGATTTGTCGCAGCTCAACATCAGTCACAGGATTGAACATCAATGAATATCAGATATCAAGGGGAAAAGTACATACTGATCTTTGAGTCATTGATATAAAGATCAATTGCATTTAGAAATACTATTTTTACCTCTTGTTTTTATGATTTGATTATTTGTTCAGAAACCCTGAATAGTGGTTGAGTTTTTTTTTTCCCTTTAAGACAATGCCGAAGTCATGGTTGGTGGAGGTTATAAGGACTTTCCTCAATAGGCTTTGTATTTACGACCACTAACATTCTAAAATTCTTAAATTAGCAATGACACCTGCAAGCTTCTGTTGCTCCACAGGAACTAAACCGCATTGCTGGAGTGGAGAAAACCTGCAACTTTGTGAAGGTTGGTCATATTGCAGGCTAAGTTCATGTTTATGTAGTGCATTCCTTTACTTCCAAATGCTTTTGTCATTTTATATCATTCTTCTGTTAAGTATTTTATATTTATTTTACAAATGGGTTTATGGTCCAATGAGCTCTAACTCAAATGGCACCTTCTTTCCTTGCAAGAACAAGGTTGAGAGTGATTAGTGCATTCAAGATCCACTGATGCGTGTTTAACTTACCAATAAAAAATGGGGTTTATGGTGTAAGATCCGTGATTGTTATTGATTCTTGATGATGCAGGCTGACTTCATGAAAATGCCATTTCCTGACAATAGTTTTGATGCAGTATATGCGATTGAAGCTACTTGCCATGCACCGGATGTGGTATGTATTCCTTATTCTAATATATTAAAACCTTGGCTAGGATGGCACATCTATTTCCACCTTTTGTAATCTCTCTCTCCCTTCTTCTCCTTTTCTTTCTGGTTCATATTGGTTTAAACTTAGTTCCTTATCTGGATAGTATGGATGCTACCAAGAAATACACAGAGTATTAAAACCTGGACAATGTTTTGCTGCATATGAGTGGTGCATGACTGATTCTTTTGATCCCAATAACCAAGAACATCAAAAACTAAAGGTAAGATATGCTTGAAGCATGAAAAAGCTATTTTTTTTGGGGGTGGGGGGTGTTGAAATTTTATCATGAATCTCATCTTAGGGAGTTATATTTTGTGAGTGTAACAGAATTTCATTGAAACAGTCAGAAATTGAGATTGGTGATGGCCTTCCTGACATCAGGTTGACCGGAAAATGCCTTGAAGCTTTGAAGCAAGCTGGTTTTGAGGTGAGTGCTAGTTACGATTCTTTTTTCTGAATCTTTTCTTGTGATTTGCACAAGTGACAACCCATTTATTTATTCTGCCAAAGGTCATATGGGAGAAAGATCTTGCAGTGGACTCACCTGTCCCCTGGTACTTGCCTTTAGATACTAGTCACTTCTCACTGAGTAGTTTCCGTCTAACCACTGTTGGGCGTTTCATCACGAGAAACATGGTAAGATTTGTTTCATTCTAATGTTGCATTAGTGTTATTAGCTCCCTCTTCCCAAACTCTAAGTTTGTAAAAGCCATGCTTTTGGCTGGAATTGTATTTTGACTTTGAGATTTGAGAGAATTTGTACTTGTGCAATTCTAGAAAGGAAGTTCATAAGTGCTGATTTTTTTGTTAGGTCAAGACCCTGGAATATGTGGGACTTGCCCCAAAGGGAAGTCAACGTGTCCAAAGTTTTCTAGAGCAGGCTGCGGAAGGGCTACTTGGAGGTGGAAAGTGAGTGTTCCCACTATCATACTTATTTTCTTGAGCTGCATTCTAAATTTTTTTTATATTTTTCCTGAGTAACATAAAGTTAGCAAGAATTATATTTTTATTGGGGAAGTTTGTGGCCTCGTGCACCAGCTGTAAATCCAGCATTATATCAGATCCATCTATGTAGGGTTTATTCCTGTAACTAGTGAAAGTATGTATTTTGAGCTAAGTCAATGGTCCTAAAATTTAAAGTGCACTCAAATCTTGAAAGGATAGTGAGAAGAAATGGTGTTTGAAATTCTTATCTTGAAGTTGAATCATAGTTTCTTCTTTTTGAGTCGTTGAGTTAATCTGTTAATATACTTGTGTACACATGAAATTCTCACATCGTTATATTTCTGTCTTTCAGGAAAGAGATTTTCACACCAATGTATTTCTTTTTGGCCCGGAAGCCGCTTTCAGATAATCTGTAATTTGGCAGTGTAAACTAATTAACCTGATACCATTGTCATGGAAATTTCCCAGGAATTCTGTCAGGTAGAAATGTATGTTAGAATTTGGTTTGACCATGTTAATTGACTTTGTGTTTTGTATCTTGCTGAGTTTTGAGTTGCCATTTGAAAGTTGTTTGTCTGTGTTTAGTTATCTGTGGGTTCATCTGTACACCTCCAATGGCTTGAGCTATGAATATGCCTTTAGCTTTATTGGGGTAGTGACTTCTATTTTATCTATCGAATTGAAAATTTGGAGGTGCACATTTTTTTTTGTTGGTAAATGTATATGATCACTTTCATTGCCTAGATTACAAGGAACATGATCCTCTCTATTCCCAAATTACTTGCAATAGAGTCAATTTCATGGTTAAAATTTTATTTCTTGGATTTAACAATGTATACAAGGTGCCAAGTCAACGTTTAATTTTAAATGATGTGGCACTTGATATATCTTTAGATTGTGTTTGGGAAATTTGAATTTGAATTTGAATTTGGATTTGGATTTTAAATCAATAAATTTATAATGTGTTGGTTTCAAACCCATTGATTTTAGATACCATTGAAAATCCAAAGATTTTTGAAGATTGGATTCGTGGGATTGAGTAAATTGAAATTCTTGATCTTTTAAAATTACTAATCGCTAACCCGTGCAATACATGGAAAAGTTATTGATTATGAAAAATAAAAATCAACAATGAGTAATTAGACATTTTGCTAATTAGTATATAAAAAAAAAAATGAAGAAATATATAACTTCTATACTTTTCCATAATTTAGAAGTGTTGTCTAACATAGAACGTCATTGAGTTGTAAGTGCATAGTTACCAAATCTACAAAGTAATTTACAATTCTTAAATTAATAAGGCAAAACTCCTAATAGTTATGTATATATATGCACACACTCAAAATTAATGTAAACTGCAAAGATTTAACAAAGACCATGTTATGAGAAAGACACATCAAGTTTCAAATTTGAATAGCAATATGACTTTCTTGTAGTAATAACAATATAAACAATTCAAAACATGTAACAATATCAGAATTATAATACCTAATTCCATTATCTTTTATGTTGAATCCAAACAAATAATTAATTGAAATTAATCCAAACAAATAATTAATCAACCAAAAATCACATGAACTTAAATAAAAAACATTTGAGGTGAAGAATTAAGATCAACCTACTGAAACGCAAATACCAAAAACTCCAGACCTAAAACTTCAAAATTTATAGAATCCCCAAATTCTACTTCAAAACCAACCAAATTCAACAAATTCATATATAACATACCAAATAAAAATTTATCGGAAGACATAGATTGCAGCTTTAATTTTTCTCCAAAAAATTAGAGATGCTTTATTTGTCATATACAATATAAAATAATTAGTAGAAATTCCAACCCAAAAACCAAACCCATGAAACAATGTCAATATAAATGTGGAGATAAACCCAAATACTCAAAAGAAAATTAATTCTAAGCATAATAAAAGAATAAGATAGAAAGAAAAGCTTAGGCACATATGAAAGCAAATAAGAAATTCGACATAAAAGATAAAATTCATTAATAACAATATAAACAAATATCCACATATGTTGAATTGAAATTCTATTATTAATAATATAAAGGTGGTAATTGTTTTTTGAGTCCTATTTTCAACGTGAGTCTTTTTTTTTTTTTAGTCCTATCAGAATTTTTTGTTTTATTTATTCAAATAATGCTGAGGTGTAGAATTGTAGTGAAATTAAGAAAGAAAGACTTACCCCGCTCTTATTAAACTGATCATAATAGTGCTTGATTTCTTCATCGGTCATTTCACGCTTTGCTATATATTCATATACTTTGCCATCAATTATGACCGTTTTTTCAGACTTACTGCCCATTCATGCAATCGTAGTCTAGGCTGAATTGGAGATCGGTTTCTGGGTTTCTTTCTGTTTGTGCAAAAGCGTGAGAGTGAGAGAATGAAAGGAGATTGGGAGATAAATCATAAAACTATTGTGTTGTGGACGTGGGGTGTGCTATGCTCTTCTTGAGCCGAAAATTAGTAGTATTTATATGTTATCTCTTGGATGTATTAGACTTTGAATGATAGACAGCCTCTTTTTATTTTTTCAATATTTATCTTTCTTGGATGTATTAAAATTTGAATGATAGACAACCTTTTTTTAGGAGGGGAGAGATAGTAGCCTTTTTTATATAGATAAAATGTTAATTTTATTTAAATATTAATTATAATGATGACTTCGAGTTTAAGTTGGACTTGTTAGAAAAATAGATTTTTACTCATTGTTAAGTTTTGACTAAATAAAAATAATTTTATTTAAATATTGTGCTGACGTGGAAAATTGTGGAAGCTTCAAAGACTTCGGTTTTATATATATATATTAAAACAAGTATTTGGATTTTAATTATTCAAATCCAAATCTAAAGCCTGGTTTGGATACAGCGTCCACATTCACATTTGTCCCTCTTGCACGTTTTCAGCTTTTTTATTTTTTATTTTTTATTTTTTTTAAGACCAGCACTTGGTGCACTGTTCATGAACATGAACAGTGCACCAAGGCATATGAACCAAGGGTGTTAATCTCGTACCGTTCCGGCCGGTATGGCCGGAATATTTCGCACCGGCGCCTGAAACGGTACAAAAATGTGTTTGTTTCGTACCGGTTTAAATACCGGCTATACCGGGTCGTTCCGGTCATACCGGGAAGCAAACCGGATTTCGGCCGGAAACTTAATACCGGACCAAAATAACAAACAAAAAAATTTTCGATCTAATAATCTCTCTCCTTTCTCAATAACTTACTAACTTGCTCTTGCTCTTGGGTCACTGCCGTCATTAACACGGTGCCGTTGTCGCCGGCAACCCATTTGACGATCTTCTCTTCAGCTTCTGCTGCTGCTGCTTCTTCTTCTTTGTCTGCTCAGAGGCTTATACACACGTTTCTTCATCTTATTCTGCCTTTTATGTTTCCTTTTATTTTAATCTTTAACTTTTTGTTGTTTTGTGTGCTTGATAAGTGACAAGTCACTTACAACTCACGTGAACATCATTCAAAAATTCAAACTCTACCTTTTTTTTTTTTAATATTTTTTTATTAATATAACATTATAACTATTTATGTGTGCTCTGCCACACATCAGAACACTACAAGTACAATGATCAAGACTACTTATTTGAGGCTTATTTTAGTATTTTAATACATCAATATCAATTTATTTTATTTTATTTATAAGTATCAATATCAATTCTATTATAAATATTATATTTTGTATATATATAGATATATATATATATATATATATATATATACATATTTTTTGCCGAGAATACTTTATATTATATATTACTAATATAATGAATTAACATTTTAGCTAGAGCTTAAATTAATAAATAAGATATGAGTTGATAATTTTAAATATTATAAACAAATTATATGGACCTTTACTAATGGATATGCAACTAATATGTATATATATATATATATAAAATAGCGGTAAACTCGAAACGGTACACCGGTATTGACCGGTATCCGAAATATATCGTACCGGTGGCCAAACCGGTACGGCCTCCGGTACGGTATTGACATCCTTGATATGAACAATAAAAAAAGAGTGAACAGTAATTTTTCATACATTTAAAAATTATTTTACTACAGTATTTTTAGTTTTCAGCAAAATAAGTTGTATTCAAACGGACCTTAAAATAGAAGAATTTATAAAAGGATCCAAAGAATTTATTTTAGACTCTTTCAGATTGACACTTCTTTATTTTAGATCACAAGCATCCAAAGAATTTATAAAATAAAAGGAAATGAGTGATCCATATCCAAGTTTGTACGAAGACATAAGTTATAGTGGTGGCCAATGGCTATCTCTAATATTTTACCTAAACCAATTATTGCTAGAAGCCAAGAATTGGCTATGGCAAAGCTTGGATTCTCCAAGACCCTGAAAATGAAAGGATATAATGATAGTAAAATTCCTTGTACTATGAGAAATGCTATGTTGTGCATAACCGGAAAAAAAATTGATCTCTAATATGAAAAGCTGAACAAATGAAAGAGAAGCTAATGTATCAGCCTACAATTGTGATGAATGGGCTATGACTATTTCATTTCGTGAGTCACATGTTAGATTTGAAACTAAGTTGTAAGATGTCTTTTCTTGATAGGAACTAACACAAAGGTTTAAAGCTTCCGCTAGACTAACAAGACTTAGGCCGTTTTGTTAGTATACCGTTAGTGATATTAGACCTGTTAGTACACTAGATTTTCCATGTTCTAACTTAACTAACTAATCTCTCAAAAGAAAATGTGACCTTGAGTCCCACATCAGTTTGCTAGGAACTAACACAAAGGTTTAAAGCTTCCGCTAGACTAACAAGACTTAGGCCGTTTTGTTGGTATACCGTTAGTGATATTAGACCTGTTAGTACACTAGATTTCCCATCAAAACTAACTAATCTCTCAAAAAAAAAAAGAAAAAAAAAAAGATGTCTTTTCTTGAAAAATTCAGACTTCAAAAGAAAAAGAAAAAAAAAAGGAAGGAAATGACGAATTTGAACAAAAAGCATCAAGAAATCAAAGACTTAAAGAATATCCGTGACTTGCACCCAAAAAAGGAAGAAGATGGAGAAGAAGAATATGCTTGAAGGAATAAGGCAAGGGAACCATCAAATTTGGCTTGGTTGCTGAAGCTAGAAGCTATAAGCATTTGACTCTTTTACATTTTTATATGAATGTATATTTCAAACTTCTTGCCAAAAAAGAGAAGCGTTTCCACAAAAAGTAAAACTTTCCTTTTGCAAGATAATCAAGAGAAAATTTTTAGAAAAAAAAAAAAAAAAAGATAAATCATAAAAATCAGCTCCTAGGAGTCGCTTACTCACTTGGAATCAACACCAAGTAAGAAACTTAGGCAGTGTTAGCACCCAATATAGTGGGTATTTTTTTTTTTTTTTTTTAATAATCAATAGTCTAATGAAACATAGGACAAAATTTAAGTACAGTACCTTAGGTGCTATTTCTTAGTAGACGTGGCAAAATGGGCGGGTCGGGTTCGGATTGAGTCGTAGGTCGAGCTGGGTCGCGGGATGGGTCGAGTTTACCCATATTTTTCAAACAAGTTTTTTTTTTGAAATAGATGCAATCTGTCAATTGTTTCTGAGTTCCTTAATTGTGATTAGATTCTCATTGGTGATACTGTTGCCACTTACCAATTACCACTAAACACTTGATACTCAAATTTGGTGCAACTCTTGTTCCAGCTTTTTAGAAGCTAATCTTGGTATAATCTTCGATCTGTTTAAAGTAGGAAGAGAAAATGAAAGTGGCAGACAAACTATAATGGAGTACATAACATATTAAGTAAAGAAGAATAAGTAAATATTTTATAAGAATTACACCTCAATCTCAATCTACTCAATGTTGGTAGACGTGGCAAAACGGGCAGGTCAGGTCAGATCAATCGAGTCGCAAGTCAAAACAGGTCATTTTTAAACGAGTCAATCGGGTTGCGGGTCAAACAGGTCGGGTTAGAAAATTCTGACCCATTTTGCTATGTCTATTCCCTAGGTCTTAAGATTTAGCCATGTGGCTACTTTACTGAAAAATACATTTCGATTCCATGAGAAAAAATCTACATGGCAGAATTTTAAGAGAGGAACTTAAGAAACAACACCTAAATACTATACTTAAATCTTGCCCTAAAACAGAAACCATTGCGAGTACAAGAGTTCATAAATCATTAAACTCTAAACTGATAATAATCTATAAAACTAATCCTTATTTGAACTCAAAATAGTTCAAGTACATAAAAAATCCAATTTAATAAGGTGTGTTTTCCTCATCACTTCCATTCCCTCTCTCTCTCCTCTTATTCCTGACGAATGAGTAAAAAACCTCTCAATTTAACATATGGGCTATAATTTTGTAGGTTGTTTGTGCTTACATAAGTAACTTCTTATAATATCACATTTTGTATTATCTAAGTTCTATTGTCACCTCTTAACAAATACTAGCCTAGTTTTGATTCAAAAGTGTGCAAATTTTATAGTTCAAAATCATCTCTCAAGTTGATTCTTGCAGAATTGGTCAATTAAATTACTTGTGATCCTCTAATGAATCCATTTTTTAGAATACAATGACCTACCATTATCGATCAAAATTTAAAAGTGCCTAACCACGTTATTTAAATGAAAATTTCACACTAGTATTTGTTTTAATGAAAAAGCAAGGTCATAATATATGGCAATATATCAAAAATGGGTCCAAATTATGTGTCATAGACTCAGTTGAAAAGCATCGAACAAAGTTGATTTTTGTAGAACTGGACAATTAAATATCTTTGATTCTTTCTCATAAACTTGTGATTTCTAATGAATTCATTTGAGAATAGAATGACCTACCTCTAGTCCATTACCATCCATTAATTTTAAAGTGTGCATAACCTCATTATTATATATTAATATTCTTCTATAAAAAATAAAAAATAAAAAAAATAAAAAAAGAGGAAGTTCATAAATTATAGTAACTAGTCGCAGACTCGCGCGTTGTGCGTGGTAATTTTTTTTTATGATCTTGTTATTATTTGAAATATTTTTGAATGTATTACTACTTAAGCTGCATTATATATGTATAAACAATATATTGTAGGATTCATGATAATAGAAGGTATTGTCTTGGAATTAGATGTGGAAAGTATACAACTATACTTGGCCTTGTATTCAATCTAGAGCTAATCAACCGTCTTTCCAAGTTAGTAAAATTTAATGAACTTAAAATTAGATAGAAAGGATTTTATAAATTTGAAGTTAGCGTCATGCTAGGTGAAAACTTTAGAGGACTGTAATTAAGTTATTGCAAGTCTTTTTAAATAAATATTAATAATAATAAAAGATCTATTCCTTTAAAGATAGAGATTAGTATTATAAATAGGATGAGGAAATTTTATTGTATTATGCTTTTTGGAAACATAATTTTTACCAAACTCGGTTGGCTAATTTGTACATTTTCCAAGTCAGGTGAGCACATTTTGCATGTTACATGTAATTCTTCATTTCCATATGGGTAAGGGCATTCACGATCCAATGACCCATTCCATTTTTCTTCCATGCTTGGTTTTTTGGGATGCGAAATGTGTTTGTTCCAAAAACTGTATGTCGAAGGATTTGTCGATAGTTTTGTAGCAATTGTTTTCCATCTAGTTGGTATAGAATTGATAATAGTAGTTGTATTCCTTTATCATTTGATTCGCATAACAATGCATTTGCCAGTCCATACTTTTCATTTTTGTCTCCTTCTATGTTTGCTTGAATAAGAATTTCTTTTCCCACTTTAGTTTGATCTTGAACAAAATATTTGTGAGCTCCGACCCAAAATAGTGCTTGTTTATTTCCAGCCCTAAAGCATTGGTGAATGAGTTTTTCTTCATCATTTCGAAGGAATAAGGGATTTTGGAGTAGTCCAGTTAGATTGATGTGGTGAAGATCTTTTTTCCTTTTGGTTAGCCGATTGAATCGCTTGTAGCTGTTTTTAAAAAACAAAAACACATATTAAGAAACTAATGCATTAGAAAAAATGAACTGGTGACAAAACATGACAATAATCATATACTAAGAATTATACATGAACAATTTCCCATAAATAATAAAAAAAGAATTATACATGAACATTATTATAATCACAATCGCAATATTTGATTGATGAAGTTATAAATATTTTTTCTTTTAGAAATATAACAATGACTATAGAATTGCGCACTACTTCATAGTAAAAAGTTAATAAAAAGAGGAAATTGAAACTTGGGATATATGGATCAACATTGTAATGAGAAAGAATATATATATATATATATATATATATATATCCGCTTCACGCTGATTAAGTAACATCATTCATGTCATGACTTCGGAATACACCATCTGTGTAACGCAGGAAACTTTAATGTGAAGGGCCATAGCCATAAAGAAAAACCCTGCATCTGTTCGGCCCCTAGGGAGTGTATAATTTTTTTTTTAATTGCAATATTTGATTGATGAAGCTATAAATATTTTTTGTTTTAGACATATAACGATGACTATAGAATTGCGCACTACTTCATAGTTAAAAGTTAATAAAAAGAGAAAATTGAAACTTGGGATATATTGATCAACATTGTAATGAGAAAAAGAAAAAAAAAAAAAAAAATATATATATATATATATATATATATATATCCACATCACGCTGACTATGAAACATCATTCATGTCATGACTTTGGAATACACCATTTGCCTAACGCAGGAAACGTTAATCTGAAGGGTCGTAGGCATAAAGAAAAACTCTTCATCTATTCGGCTGCTAGGGAGTGTATAAATTTTTTGTTTATTTTTAATTGCAATATTTGAGTGATGAAGCTATAAATATTTTTTGTTTTAGAAATATAACGATGACTATAGAATGGTGCACTACTTCATAGTAAAAAGTTAATAAAAAGAGAAAATATAAGATTTAAATATTTTGTGCCACAATTTTGGATGTGGTTGATTGTGATTAGTAGGGAAAAAGTGGCCAGTTCATGTGAAAGTAACAAACATGAGATTTGAATTTAAAGTTGTGTACCTGATTTTGATGTTGCCCAAAAATTTTGGCGATTGTCTTCCAACATTGGAAAATATTTCAAGTAATAAATCTGTTGGTAATTCATGTTGCATGCTCATTTTTGTGATTGTGGAGAGTATATTTTTATGCTATTTTTGGTCTGGATTTTGTTGTTGTTTTGTTTTGTAATTTATAGTGTTTTGAATGTTGTATGGATGAGTGATTGTTGAATTTATTTGCAATTATTTGTAATTATTTTTTTTGAGTTTTTATTCTTTTGAATAGAAGCCTTTCATATACCATTCTCTATAAATCTTAAATGTTGTAAATTATGTTTGACTGTTTAGTGTTCATTTGTTTTTTGTTTGTTTTTTTTGCATATATATATATATATATATATATTGTGTGTGTGTGTATAGAAGACGAAGGTGTAAAGGTAGAAGTTGAATTAGGGTCTCCCTTAACTTTGAAGCACTTCGATCCATTAATGCAAATATAATTGCCGGAGCAACCTCTTCATTGCAGGAACGCACAATATTAAATCCTTAGAGAGCGCAGCAAAGTAAATTACATCAAGTGGGGCTTTAGCATCATTTATTGAGTTTGCTTTAGTGAAAATTGATAAGAACCATATTGAATCACAGTTCATCATTCAATACCTTTCCAATCTATTAAACTTTTTAGTCTAAATCCAAAGCCTTTTTTTATTTTTTTCAGAGTGGGGAGCAACTGAAACATGGCGCAGATTTTAGCACCCTCTACACAATAACAGATGAGTATTACAACGAACTCTGTGAGTTCAAGTCCCATGACAACAAAGATGTGGAGTTCTCTATTGTTGAAACAGAATAAGAAATGGTCATCTAAAAGCTCAGCTAAGTTTCAAGTTTTTGCTGTGAAGTCTGAAAACAACACTATCAATAGGATGGAAATTCTACTAAATTTGGACCTCACTCCATTTACTGACAAAATTATTGCTGAGTACATTTGGTACATGTTCTTTCTAATTTATATTTGCAACCAACTCCCGGTTCAGCTCACTCCATGTGAGCACTCCTTTAAATATAAAATAATTTGAGATAATTTTGAAATAGGATTGGAGGGTCTGGGAGTACTTCGAAAAGTATTATGTATATAACCATGTTTTGAAGCTTTGCCCTTATTAGTCTTTTCCTCAAAATAATTTTTGAACCCCACCAGCTCTTTAATTGGTTGCATCTTTACTGGCCAAAGAAAAGAAAAACTATGGAGTTGTTTCTGTACGTGGAATGAGTGGTCTGGGAAAAAACACTCTTGCCAAGATGTTGAAGTAGGAACTTTTTTTGTTAAAATATGTGCTTTCTTAGAAACATGATGCTAATGATCCTATGGATCTTCATGTTTATACTTGCATTGTAGTTTATTATTTTATTATTAATGGGCTATAATAAAATAAATATGGTAAAAAAAAAAATATATTTGATGAAAGATTCCTTAGGTGCCGTACTTTAAAAAATAATATATCATATAGAAACATGTTACTTCCTACATTCATGCCTAGGCAAAATACAAATAATTCAGGGAAATGTTTTAGGAAGAGATCTAGAAGAATGCAACTTACAGCAATCACAAGTTCATGTCCTCTCTCTGACTTATTGATGCTTTTAGTAAGTGCCTTAATGCTACAATAACTATGAGTAAGTGGCAGGTTCTTCATACCTAGCAAAAATTGTAACATAGTTTTATTTTGATCACATGAATTTGCAAGGGGAAAAAGGGAAAAGGGGAGGGAGAGGAGGAACAAAGGATGGTCATATGGAGAAGCCTAGTGATACTGCAAACATACTTCACATTTCTCAGGAACAATGTTAATAAGGCAAAACTATTTTCAAGGCACACAATGATAGCATGTTAAATGAAATTTAAATCTAAATTGTGCCTAAAAATAAAATTTCATATGTTAATCTTAAGCCTAGCCCTCCATTTCTTAACAAGAATTCTTGAGCATTTATTCACAGCCATAATGCATGTTTTAATTTTAGAAGGAATCATTAGTGGAGATGCTTTAGAATAATGAACTGAAGAATCGGTGGTATACAAATAGGCAGCATCAAAATGATAATTCTAAAAGAATATAGCAGTAACGGAAAGTGAGGACTAATGGGTTCTGGTTCCACTCTAGATTCCATTTTCTAAGTTTTAATTAAAATACTGAACTCTTTTGAGAATTATGCAGAATTATGCAGATCTAATATCAATTGTTGGAAGTGGATATCAATCTAAGTTATACCACTATTGAGCAACATAAACAGCTCCTATTTTTGAAACAGCACTCATACAATCTCACAAACACATCAATGGCATGCCAAGGATTATGCAGTAAAATTATGCATAAAACTTACCGCAAAAATTGAAACACCAAAAACAATTTGCTTTCATTCTAAAACCCAATCCATGTTATACAATCATGAAATTGAAGCACGATCTAATATCAATTGTTGGAAGTGGATATCAATCTAAATGATGTAGTATACAATGGTAAAATAAAATAGTTTTTTTGGCTGCCAAGGATTATGCAGTAAAATTATGCAGAAAGCTTACCGCAAAAATTTAAACACCAAAAATAATTTGCTTTGATTCTAATACCAATTGTTGGAAGTGGATATCAATCTAAATGATGTAGTATACAATGGACGCATTAATGGGAAGTACAATCTGATCAATTCAAGAAATGGAGTCTTACATGTTGAAATACGTTGGAAGGTGATTTGAGACGAGCTACCAACACTTTATACTTCACTACTTCAGAGCCTTATATTCTTCCAATAAGCCACAACACATTAAAAAAATGAGACTTGACATATTTCCAAATAAACCAAGGTAAAATAAAATAGTTTTTTTGGCTGTAAAATTATAGCACTATTGAAACGACATTCAGGCAATCTCACAAACACATCAATGGCATGCCAAGGATGCTCGTCTAATATAAACACAAACACAAACAAACGAAAAAAAAAAAAAAAAAAGGGTCTCATATTAATATAAACAGAGCATAAAAGTTTTGCACCCAAAAAAAATAATTGAGATGTAGAGATACCTCAACCAAAGCAGGCAAGTTCTGTTAGTATTTATACACCATGTGGAAAAGAAATAAAGGGAGGAAGGAAATCAAATAGGCAGACATTATTGTGAAACGGTAGAGTAGGAAGGTGGATAGCTTTCAAACTCTCTATTTTCTCACGCAATACCTGAAGGCTTCTACGTTTTTTTTTTTTTTTTTTTTTTTTTTTCCTCCCTTTAAGCTTCCCTCTACATTACAATCGTCAAACTCACTGTCTACTCACGTTTCTGTTTGGTCACGCAAAACCTTGAACACTTCCCCTTTTTTTTTTCTTTCTTCCTTTAAACCGACTTGAACATTTTTTCATTTTTAATTTCTTTTTCCTTTAAGCTGAATTGAAAAGGTTTTGGGTTGGGCTTGATGGTGGAACTAAATAAATAAGAAGTGGGCTGGATTAATTATACAAATTGATTATAGGGTGATAGTGGAAGTAAATACATAAGTAGTGGGCTGGGATTTATAGGGCTGAAAATTGTAAAAACCATTTTAAAATTGAAGGAAAAATATTATTATTTTTAAAAAAAATGACGTGGCAGCTGATGTGGTGCAACGTGAGAGCAGCAGCATTAAACGCTACGCTTCAGCTTTTAGTAATACTAGTTATAGGCCCATGCGTTGCACGGTTTTATGAAAAATCTTATAAAATAAATGTATAAATAATTATATATTTTAATAGATTCAATAAATATAAAAGAAAAAAAATTATCAAGTGTAAATAATATCTCACTAAAATAAGGGGTAAGATTTCTTCCTAAAACTAAATTAAATTGATAATTCCAAATTGAATTTTAAATTGATAATTATTTAATAAAAATGTACGAAACAATTGATAAATCTAAAATTAATATAATCTTGATAATATTATAAATTAAAATTAAAGTTGATAATTCAAGAATACACGTGTAGAACATCTTGATAATTTGATGTAACATAAAAATCAAATAAGAAAATTGTTAAAATTAATCTATTAATTCTAACCATATTTAATCATTAATTCTAAGACCCTAACCCTAAGCATATAAATTTGATCAAAACTAAGAAAATTAGTTTAAACAAAAGGCAACCAATACTCAAAACCTAATCAATTTAACAAAAACAAAATACAAAAACAAAGAAGGAGCCTTTAGAAACTTGACAATGTTTTCGAATGTTTTGAATTCATTACTTAAAATCACATGAAGGCAAAAAAACCAATTGTGGGGACAAGGGCCCAAATTTGTATACTGGGCCTCAAGCCTTATTTGATAATGTGGATGCGTCCGAGGAGGAGTAAACGATTAGAGAATCCACAAGATGGAGAATCACGTAAGGAAAAGATGGAGGGCTGAAATTCGAGGAGGTTATCCTTCTCAGATTGGATGAATATCGGTCAAGCAAGTACCCAAGCGACTTAGGTGACCTCCCAGGAGTTTCCAATGATAAGGATAAACTTCAGGCACGTACGAATAGGGTAAGAATACAGAAATATCTAAGAGAAAAGCTGCTACCACCGCATTAAATGTACTGTAGCAGCTTTTCTGGCCGCATTTATGTGGAGAAGACCCCTGAACAGTGTAGTTTCAACCACCACCATTTTCACAGAGAGCCAAAGAAGGTGCTTGATAAGACATATACTCGAGTATAGGTTTAGATAATTAACAAGTGTACGATGGAGATGATCTAAAGGAAAGCTATATAATGTAAAAGACTTCTCATAAGGGGAGGAGGAAAAAACAGAGTGTGAGAAGGTAAAAAAAGAATTATTGTAGCACTAAACGTTATACAATCTATCAGAAATAGTAATTGAAATACCAATTCATGTCCTCGGACAAACATTTCATTAAGATTTATGTCTAGCTCTATGTTTGTTCATATTTGAAATCCTTGTTAACCGTTGTTCAATTCGCTAAGGGCCTAGCTCTTTCACCCACTCTCTACAAATTTATTGTATTGGGCTCATTGGGTTTGTATCCCAATTACTTTGGGCTTGGGCTACAAATCGCGTCCCTAAAATTGGCGCCATCTGTGGGGAGTGCTTGTGCTTCAGTGTAGTATAACGATTATGACAGGATCAAGTCCATATGAAACAAGTCTGCACCAGGCGGAATCTGCCAACGTTCGTCAACAAGATAAATTCCTCAATCTTGAGCGTGAAAGAGATCGGGAAAACTATCATGAGAGTAGTATGCACACCGTCCACACGGATGGAAGCGGTTTTCGAAGGAAAGGTCATGTAGCTCATGGGCAAGGTGACGAAAAAGCCCTGCAATGAGAGATTGATGATTTGAAGAAGCAACTCTATCGAGCACAACAGAAGCGGTCCCCTTCTAGCTTTGACGTCTCTTTCAATGATGAAGAAGATACTATATACAGACAACGGTCTAGAACTCCACCAAGTGAATCTTTCTCCTGTGAGGAAGAGCTCCTTCACCAAAGGAAACACAGGAGCCCTTCTCGCAAAGGAGTAGGAACTGATGTTATGAAAAGGGCGTTGAGCCAAATTTCTAAGTCACCCTTTACATGGGGGATAGAAAAGGCAAAACTTCCCAGATGGTTCCACCAGCCAACGTTCGCCATCTATGATGGTCAAACGGATCCTGTAGAGCACGTAAGTTAGTTCAAACAGAAGATGGCTGTCCATTCTCAGGACAAGGCCTTGATGTGTAGGGTATTTCTGTCCAGTTTGGGACCGATGCCGATGAGATGATTCAACGGGTTAAGGATGAATTCTATCAGTTCCTTTAAGAAACTCACCCAAGCATTCTGTTCCCGATTCATCACATGCAGCAGAGTTCCTCAACCTTTAGATTCTTTATTGTCCATGACAATGAGGGAGGGAAAGTCCGTAAAGGCGTATTTTGAAAGGTACTGGGAGATGTTTAACGAGATTGATGGCGATTTTGATAAGGTCGCCATTAAAACTTTCAAGGTCGGTCTCCCATCTAAGCACGGTTTGAGAAAATCTCTGACAGGTAAGCCTGTCACCAATCTACGCTAGCTAATGGACCGAGTTGATAAGTACAAAAGGATCGAAGACGACCAACAACAAGGAAAAGGGAAGGCTAAGGTTATCCCTCAAGAGAGGAAGGATTTCAGAATGGACCGATACAATAATAACCGGCGGAGAAGGGATTATGCAGATCAATCAAGGTCTACCAATACTCAGGTCGTCGGTGCAGTGTTTCGAGAGCCAGTGCATCAAGTATTGGAGAAGATTAAAAATGAATCATTCTTTAAACGACCAAATAAGATGATGGGAAACCTTAAAAAGTGTAATCATAACCTCTATTGCCAGTATCATCAGGATCATGGGTATACCACCGAGGATTGTAGAAGTTTGTGGGATCACTTGGACTAGCTTGTTCGAGAAGGCAAATTAAAGCAGCTACTACATCATTCCAGTGGTCAGGGGAGGCAAGAAAGCTCTAAGTCTCAAAGAGATTTTCCTTCAAGACCCCCCTTGGGAACTATCAATGTCATCTTTGCTGCACCAGGGAGAACAGGATCATGCCCGTCCAGGGTAATGTCCGTAGCTCGTCTATCCTCAGAAGACATTAATTAGGATCCGAAGAGGGCTAGAGTGGAACGGTCGCTAGTCATGGGCTTCTCGGATGAGGATAAGATTGGAACCATCCAACCCCACGATGATGCCTTGGTGATCACTCTCCGAATTGGGGGATAAGATGTGAAGAGGGTAATGGTGGATCAAGGTAGCGCTGTCGAGATAATGTATCCCGACTTTTATAAGGGGTTGAACTTAAAAGCTCAGGACCTAACACCCTGTAGCTCTCCCTTAGTGAGTTTTGAGATGAAGATTATCATTCCAAAAGGACAAGTCAGATTACCCTTACAGACTGGTTTAGAAGTGGTAGAAGTAGATTTTATCGTCGTGGATGCATACTCTCCCTACACAGCAATTGTCGCCAGACCTTGGCTTCATACATTGGGAGCAGTTTCTTCTACTCTGCACTAAAAGGTTAAATATCCGTCTAAAGGTCAGATTAGAGAAATATTGGTGGATCAGTCTTTGGCAAGGCAATGTTTGGTGGCTGCCATCCAACATAAACCCGAGACTGGCTCCTCAGCTCATGAAGTAAAGGACTTGTAGTAGTTAAAACCCCCGGCATTATCCACCGATAAGCCAGCTGAGGACACCAAAATGTGAGGATTTGGTAAAAGTTATTATAGGGGACGATTCGGAAAAGTTTTTTTAGATTGGATCCCAACTTCCTCATCAAGAGAAAGGAGAGCTAATAGAATTCCTCAGAAGGAACATTGATGTCTTTGCATGGAATGTTTATGAAGCCCCAGGAGTAGATCCAGAGTTCATATGTCATCACCTGAAGGTCAATCCACTAGTTACTTCGAAGAAACAGCCCCCTCGGCGCCCATCCAAAGAACATGCTGAAGCGGTGCGTGAGGAAGTAGCTAAGCTCAAACAAGCTGGAGCTATTAAAGAAGTTTTTTTATCATGAATGGCTAGCAAATAATGTGGTGGTAAAGAAGAAGAGTGGGAAGTGGCGAGTGTGCATAGATTTCACAGACTTGAGTAAAGCTTACCCTAAGGTTCCATTCCCTATGCCCAAAATAGACCCGCTAGTAGATGCCACCGTTGGTCATCCTCAGATGAGCTTCTTGAATGCCTTTCAAGGTTATCATCAAATACATTTAGCCCTGGATGATCAGGAAAAAACTGCTTTTGTCACTCCCGTTGGGAACTACCACTACAAAGTAATGCCATTTGGTTTGAAGAATGCAGGATCCATCTATCAAAGAATGATGACGAGGATGTTTGAGTCACAATTGGGGAAGAATATTGAAGTTTACATAGATGACATGGTGGTGAAAAGCAAAGTGGTTTTGGGGCATTTAGGAGACCTTGGAAGTATTTTTGAAGTTCTTAGAAAGTATAAGTTACGCTTAAACGCCTCAAAGTGCTCATTTGGCATGGGGTCAGGTAAATTCTTGGGTTATATGGTCACTCACAGAGGGATTGAAGCCAACCCCGATCAGATTAAGGCTATTAACAACTTGTAATCACCCCGAAATCCCAAAGAAGTGTAGAAACTGACAGGAATGGTCGCTGCTTTGAATAGATTTATCTCCCGATCGGCAGACCGGTGCAGACCCTTCTTCTTGTTGATCAACAAATGGAAAAGATTTGAGTAGACTAAAGAATGTGTCGTAGCTTTCCAACAACTTAAAGACTATCTAGCTCGCCCACCGATCATGTCCAGACCTGAGCTAGATGAAGTCCTGTTTGCCTACATCGTTGTGGCCCCTTATGCTGTGAGTTTAGTATTGATACGAATGGATTGCGATATACAGCGGCCGGTTTATTATGTGAGCAAATCATTGCACGAAGCTGAGGTGCGATATCTACCACTGGAGAAAGCTATTCTGGCAGTAGTGCTTGGCACATGTAAGCTACCTCATTACTTCCAAGCACATACAATTGTTGTTCTTACTCAGCTCCCACTTAAAGCCATACTCCGAAGTGCTGACTACACAGGAAGGGTAGCCAAATGAGGTACAATTCTAGGGGCTTTCGACATCAAGTACATGCCTCGTACCTCCATAAAAGGGCAAGTCCTCACGGATTTGGTGGCCGAATTCACTGAATCCCCAGTGGAAGAGTTGAAGCCAGCAGAAAACATGGATGGAAAATTGGTTGGTACGATTTCCCAACGTGATCCTTCGCCCTGGGAAGTGTACGTTGATGGGGTATCGAATTAGAAAGGTTCTGGGGTGGGGTTAATATTGATATCCCCTGAGAAAGTCATCGTTGAAAAATTTTTGAGGTTAGATTTCGCGGCTACGAACAATGAGGCCGAATATAAAGCTTTGATGATGGGAATGGCCATGGTTCAAATAATTGGTGGAAAATCAGTAAAAGTTTTCTCGGACTCAAGGCTAGTCGTCGGCCAAGTACAAGGGGAATTCGAAGCGAAAGATGAGAGAATGTGAAGGTATCTGAGTCAAGTTAAGTGTCTACAGTCGGAGTTCGAATCTTTTGACATGCTACATATCCCCAGAAGCGGTAATACACATGCTGATTCTCTAGCTGTGCTTGCAACCTCTTCGACACAGAACCTGCCTCGGGTTATCCTAGTGGAAGACCTGTGCAAACCCACGGAAACAAGCAAAGAAACAGCTTGAATCCATCAGATTAGAGCAGGGCTGAGTTGGATGGACTCTATTATTCAATTCTTAAAGGAGGATACCCTGCCTGAGGAAAGGGTAGAAGCTGACAAAGTACGAAGGAAGGCCACAAGGTTCTGGCTATCCGAGAACCAGAAGCTATACAAACGTTCCTTTTCAGGACCCTATTTGTTGTGTGTTAATCTTGAGATGACTAAATCGCTCTTAGAAGAGTTGCATGAAAGAATTTGCGGAAGCCATACTGGTGGTAGATCCCTAGCACATAGAGCTATCACCCAAGGCTATTGGTGGCCGAATATGCAAAGGGAAGCTCAAGAATATGTCAGGAAGTGCGACCAATGCCAATGGTTTGTGCCAAACATACACCAACCAGGGGGAATTCTTAATCCACTATCCAGCCCATGGCCATTTGCTCAATGGGGCTTAGATATTGTAGGTCCATTCCCTAAAGCGGTGGGAAACAAAAAATATCTTTTGGTCGGCACAGACTATTTTACCAAATGGGTTGAGGTTGAACCTCTAGCTAATATCAGGGATGTGGATGCGAAAAAATTCGTCTAGAAAAACATTGTCACTCGGTTTGGAGTTCCTCATACACTTGTCTCGGACAATGGCCTTCAGTTCGACAGCAAAAAATTTAGAAGTTATTGTGGCGAGTTGGGGATTACGAATAGGTATTCTACCCCTGCCTATCCCCAAGGAAACGGACAAGCAGAGGCTATAAATAAAGTTATAGTAAATGGACTAAAGAAAAGGTTAGATGACGCAAAGGGCAAATGGGTGGAAGAACTACCACACGTTTTCTGGACGTACAGAACCACACCTCATAGATCTACTGGAGAAACACCCTTCTCGATGACTTATAGGGCCGAGACTGTTATCCCTTGGGAGACTGGTTTCCCAACGTTGAGAACCAGTTTATCCAATCCAAGTGACAACGATGAGCATCTAAAGAGGAATTTGGACTTAATTGAAGAGAAGAGGGAAAATGCAATGGTCCAATTGGCCTACTACCAACAAAAACTGAAGCAAGTTTATGATTCCAATGTAAAATTGAGGCCTTTAACTCTTGGTGATCTGGTGTTATGTAAAGTTGTGGGCACTGCAAAGAATCCAGCTTAGGGAAAGTTAGGACCAATTTGGGAAGGGCCCTATCGTATCACCTCTGAAGCTGGCATCAGAGCATACTTTCTGGAAGATTTAGACAAGCATGTAGTACCGCGTCCTTGGAATGTAAATAATCTAAAGAGGTATTACTATTAATAAATATTCTCGTAATCAATATATTTGTTCGTTATATAAGAAGTCTATACTTTTTGCTATTTAGTTCTCGTAAGTGTTTAAACTTAAATTCAATCATGCCTGAAGTTCTCAGACCAGATGATTTGGGTTAGTTAACACTCCTTTGCAATTCTCATAAGTGTTTAAACTTAAATTCAATCATGCTTGAAGTCCACGGACCAGATAATTTGGGTTAGTTAACACTCAATCGTAATTCTCATAAGTGTTTAAACTTAAATTCAGTCATGCCTAAAGTCCTCGGACCAGATGATTTTGGTTAGTTAACACTCATTCGTAGTTCTCATAAGAGCTTAAATTTAAATTCAATCACTCCTAAAGTCCTCGGATTGAATGATATGAGTTGGTAAACATCCCAATGTCATGTTTATAGATATTTAAATAATTTCGAAGTTGCGTTTGAATACCTTGGGCCACTTATTAGATTTGAATTAACCTGTAGTATTACCCTTGATAAAATTAAGGTAAAGTGTTCAATGACTTGCCTAAATAGTAATGTTTACCGATATCCAATTAAAGCTACTTGCCTGTTTGTAGGATGCGGTAATTGATTATGTTCAAATTAAGGTGGCAAAAGTTCAACATACTATGACAATGAATCTCATAATCCACACTATGAAGATGTAGAAAACAAAAGAAAAATGCCTTCATTGATAATAAAGAGAGTATGATATATTCTTTAAAAAAAAAAAAACTAAACAACTGAAAACAAATAAAAATAGCCAAAATCTCCTATCCTAAACTGTTGTTTTGGAGATTACTGGATCAACAGTTTGGCCGAGCTGAGAGGTAGCAGTATCTGAGGCCTTTTCCTTGGGGTCAGAAGAATTTTTCTTTTTGTTTTGACCTTTATCCATGCCTTTGAGGTCCTCAGTCTTCTTTTCTTGGCCATCACCTTGGTTGGAGTCTTTAGGAACTTCCAAGTGAGCAGGAGGGGCTTGGTCTGCCATTGACTGCTCAGATGCTTGTGTGGCCTGTTCAGGGTAAGAGGAGTTAGGATCTGGGAGCTCGTGAATTTCAGGATCATAGTAAATACTCTCAGGTCGCCTCAAGTCAGAGCCCACAGGGACCCTAGCAGCATCAAGGGCTTTACCCCCAAGAGATACTACAGTATTCCCTGCATACAGCGGAGAGTTCCTCTGTAAGTCTGGCTTGAGTCTCCTCCACCCCAAGCATGTAGGTAGCCTGCTTCTCGGCCTCAGTTGCCTCCTTAACCAGTTGGAAAGCTTCCCTGGCCTTCTGAAGTTCTTCATGAAGCTCCTTCACCAGTTGCTTCTCTGTTGCCAGATTGATTTCAGTATAGTGCAATTGTTTGCGCTGTTCTTCAACTTGCTTCTCAGCAATCCTAAGGCCTGCTTCAGAACTGTCCTTTGCCCTAACGGCCTCTTTCAGCTGCTCGGACAACGTTGCTTGGCTTTCCCTCAAGGTACCCAACTCTTTCTCGACCTCGGACCGAGCATTGAACTCTGTTTTGGCCTTGCTGTGGGCGTCCTTTACCTAATCCTCGGCCACATAAATCTGTTGGGTAATTTGCGCAACAAAATAAAAATTTTATTTTTGGTGTAAACCAAAGAGCAAAAACTTGTAGAGGTAACTAAATGTTTAGGTAAAAAAATTTTGGATTGAATTACTTACCATAGCTAGATCCCTTTTAAGGGATAGGAAAAGCTCCTGCTGACTGAAGCGTCTGTAAGCTTCCATGTCTCTTGGAAGGAGGAGGGGCTGCTCCAAAGTCTCGGCGATATGACCTACCTGCCCCCCTTGGTAATTCCTGATGGAGGTATCCCAGGCGATGGGGACACCGTCCAGCTCCAATTTAGGAGACCATATGCGCGGTGTACGGCGCACATGAGCCACGAGAGGATCCTCTCGGCTTTCAACATAAGTGGACCTCCTACTTCTTTGGTCCTGAGATACTCTCTGTTGTTTGTTTCCCTTTGAAGGGCCTATCTCGCCCTTCTCAGGAGCCTCATGTTGCCTTTTCCTCCTTAGCTCAGGATTGGGCTTTAGCCCAAGATCAGCAGGGAGTTAAGGAGGGGGAAGAGGAGGGTTCACTGGGGGCTTGGACTTATTGGCTTCTTGGGGGGTAGGCGCCTTGTTCCTCCCCTTCATGAGCTCCCTCAAACTTTGGCCAGATTTTGGAGCCATCTCTTCTACTTCGTTGTTTGAAGAGTCCTCCACATAAGTAATTATAGGAGCAGAGGTTTGAATGCACGAGTACTTTTCTATTTCTTCCTCAGCTTCCGATATAATAATGATCTCTACTCCTTGCGTTTCTTCTTCTTCAAATTGGAACTTATCAATTTCTTCCTCAAGTGAAGAAGAAGATGTAATTCCTTCCTCGGCTATAGCTAGTCTGAGGGGTACTTGTTGAATTGGCTAGGCGGCCAAAGGAATACCCTGTGGTATTGGATGATCAAGTGGTGGAAGGTCGTGTGATGCTAAAAAGTGAGGCCGAGACACGTCTATATGGGCTAAGCGGTAGTTGTTTGCCTTGATAGCGTTGCTGACCTCTTGAAAAGTTCTTGAAAGGGGCTCGTAGTTCAAAACTAGATGGGCAGCTCAAAGTTGTTCGTCGTCGTTCACGAAAATCTAGGATCTCAATAGATAATTGAGCGCGAGTATGTTGATTAAACTAAGCGGAGGAGCTACGTGTTTTTTGTCTATTAAACAAAGGAAAACTAAACAGTCAGAAACTTGGAGTTCATTATAAAAAGTATATAAACATTAAAAAAAAAAAATTAATATATATAGTAAAAAAAAGCCGAGGGCGAACTACTTAAATCTAATGTTGGAAAACCTAAATTTAAGGTATTCCACCTATCTCTCCTAGTTGGGTTGGGCAAGGAAGACCGTCATGCCATGGGCCTGATGCAATTAGGTAGTCATCCTTCATCCCTTTGTTAGACTTGGGAAGACACAAAATGAGCCTGACAATGTCGGATAGGGATTTAAGGTAACATCCCGCCCTTTTTTGTTTATGGCCTTCGTGCAGGTGAACTACGTGGAGCCAGGTAAGCCCCAACCTTAAGTGTCGGTTCAAGGCATCAACTACTCCTAGGATTCTAAAGAGATTAGGTGCGCACTGTTGAGGACAAAGCCTATGGTTACGCAGATAGTATTTTGTAACCCTACCCATGGGGAGAGTCATTCCTCCCTCTATAAAGGCTATCATGGGGATTACGACTTCTCTCACCTCTCGATCAAATGCTACTCCTTCCGGGGGATAGTATCACAGTGATACCTCCTGGGGTATGTGATACTTTTCTTTGACTATCTCTATCAGAGCAAGGCTATCCACTAAATACTTAAATCTACCCATTTTGAATAAGTAGAAAAGAAAAGACACTAGGAGTGGCAACTGGGTAGTGAGGAATGGGAGTCCGAGAAGGCTATCCAAGGAAATAAAGAATAAGTCAAAGAAGTTAGAACTTACGTGAACTAAATCAGGAGGTGATCTTTTAAATCCTTAAAAAGGATTCTTGGAAATTTTTGAAGAAATAAGACGGATGATTTGATAATCGGTATGAATTTAAGTGTTTGAGTGCACTGGAGATTCTGAACTATTGTGAAGAAAAGAAAAGGCAAATCTCTTATGAGGCCTTATATAAGGGGTAGAAAATGAGTGGGATTTATCCCGCCCAAACCTTGAAGTAAAATGTTGTCCGTTGGATCAAAACCTCACCGTTGGATGCCAAAGACACAACGCCGCCTGAAGTAATTAATGACGCTTCGCAGATTCCGAAGCGTCAGAAGCAATGATAAAATGCCTAAAATTACATTCTTGCATGTTCAAATTTAGGTATTTTTATGTTTTTAACCCTCGTTATTTTGGCAGATCAAAACTCTATTTTTTATCCTCGAATGCGAGAAAAAAATTAAAGTTTTGAGGGGCTATTGTGAGGACAAGGGCCCAAATTTGTATACTGGGCCTCGAGCCTTATTTGATAATGTGGATGCGTCTAAGGAGGAGTAAACGATTAGAGAATCCACAAGATGGAGAATCACGTAAGGAAAAGATGGAGGGCTGAAATCTGAGGAGGTTATCCTTCTCGGATTGGATGAATACCGGTCAAGCAAGTACCCGGGCGACTTAGGTGACCTCCCAGGAGTTTCCAATGATAAGGATAAACTTCAGGCACGTACGAATAGGGTAAGAATACGGAAATATCTAAGAGAAAAGCTGCTACCACCGCATTAAATGCATTGCAGTAGCTTTTCTGGCCACATTTATGTGGAGAAGACCCCTGAACAGTGTAGTTTCAACCACCACCGTTCACAGAGAGCCAAAGAAGGTGCTTGATAAGACATATTCTCGAGTATAGGTTTAGATGATTAATAAGTGTACGATGGAGATGATCTAAAGGAAAGCTATATAATGTAAAAGACTTCACATAAGGGGAGGAGGAAAAAACAGAGTGTGAGAAGGTAGAAAAAGAATTACTGTAGCACTAAACGTTATACAATCTATCAGAAATAGTGATTGAAATACCAATTCATCTCCTCGGACGAACATTTCATTAAGATTTATGTCTGGCTCTATCTTTGTTCATATTTGAAATTCTTGCTAACCGTTATTCAATTCGCTAAGGGCCTAGCTCTTTCACCCACTCTCTACAAATTTATTATATTGGGCTCATTGGGCTTGCATCCCAATTACTTTGGGCTTGGGCTACAAATCGCGTCCCTACACCAATAATAACACTAAAGAAAATAAACAAAATGAAAATAATAATAATAAAAGAAGAAAGAATGCATACCTGCATTGTCATGGGATTTAGGCATTCACATATTGAAATAAGCTTCACTTCAAAAAGGATATATAGGGTTATATATATTGGTAGAGTTCCATTTGAAATATAATTCATTTAAATCTTATTGAAATTAAAGATATCTAATCAATGTGTTTGTTTTTATGCCATAAAAATTGGAATTAAAAAAAGGTCATATGAATAGAATGAAAAAAGAAAAAGAAAAAAAGAGTTGATTCAACATAATGTAACATATAAAAAATTTAAAAAAAAAAAAAAAGAGAGAGAGAGAAAGAGAATGTGGTTGATAGCTATAAGGCATTTCGATATATATATATATATATATATATATATATATATATATATATATATATATTAAATGTCATCAACGTAGAAATTATCAAATTAATGGAGATATATACTGTTTTTTGGGATAGATAGAGATTATCAAATTATTACAGATATATACTGTTTCTTGGGATAGATTTATATTAATCACCTCTTGAAGAATTTGGATTGTGCTTATCCCTTAATAATCAAGTTTTGTAGCTTGATATTCTGATAAAATAATATTAATTTAATAATATTAAAATTTTGAAAATTTAGATGATAAATATTATCTAAATTAAATTTTTGTATCTTAAATATTATCCCCTAATTTAAGAAATATATCCTAACAAATAAAAAAATTAATGTTAATTAGATGATAAATATTATCTAAATTAAATTTTTGTATGTTAAATATTATCCCTTAATTTAAGAAATATATCCTTACAAATAAATAATAGTGTTAATCTAATTTCATTTAATGATAAGAATAAATTAGAGTCCTAGTAGTATACTATTCTTTTTTAGTTCTTTAAAAATCTAAAAATTTAATAAAATTTTTAAAATTTGGTGAAGCCACATGACGTTATTTTAATATTAAGAACTTCCCACATTCTTGTGACTCTAACTCTAATATTTCAATTGTCTTTTTCAGTGTCGATTTCATCCAAGAGATTATATCTTTGATTTTTTCTATCCATTCTGATAAAAAAATATTAAAAAGAAAAGTTAGCATTTACCTAAAAACAAAAGAAATTTTGATAGAGAAAAATGAAAAGTAAAATTTTTTAAATATTAAAATTTTTTACACCCTTCAACAATTACAAACATAATAACATACTAATAAGTTGCACAACAATTGCAAAGAGTATAATATATTTAAAAGATAATATATAAAAAATAGTTAACTATTAAATTTTTTTTTTAATAGTTTTACACTTTTACTTCCATTCTATTAGTATCAAATTTAATCCAAAAAACCTATTAAAAAACCATCCATTTTTGGTACATGGATACTCTTTCCTGTCTGACTTGAAAAACTTGGTTGGCCTACTTTCAAACACCTTTTGTCTTTTTGGTTTGTTGTTTGTTAAAATGGAATCAGAGCCTAGTTAGATGTCTTTGGTTCAAATTATGTGAAATCTCTATTAGGGGTGTCTTTTGGTCTATCTGTGGAAGACTTATAATTCGGCCACGGTTGCTAGGCAGGCCTGCCAGGAAGGGGGTGTGTTACATCACCCTAATTAGCATATATTTTGTACCCACTTCCTTACTTATGTGTATTTTGGATTGGATGCTTTAATAAACCAAACAAACTGTAAATACCTTTGTTTCTTTGTTATTTCTATGCCACAGAGTAACAAAGGAAGATGGTTTAAGCACCTGCAAAACAAGCAGAATAAATCTTGTTGATCTAGCTGGTTCGGAGCAACAAAAGTTAACTGGTGCAGCAGGGCCTCGTTTAAAGCAAACTGGGAATATTAGTAGATCACTTTCACAGCTTGGGTATGGTGAAACATATCTTCTTTATTGTCTTTAACGTGAAGGTGCATTTTTGTTATAGTTTACCAATTGGTCAATAATTCTGTTTTTGTTGTTTTTGCGTAGTGTTATTTTTGGGAAAGTCGCGACGTCGAAGTCAGGAGTATTGGATCTCGCATCGGGTGTCGGTGGAAAGATCGACAAAAATGAAGTTCTCTCCGCTGTTGATCAGTAACCACCATCTCTGTTTCCACTGTGTTTCTCTTTCTCACTTTCGTTGAATCCGTTTTTTTTTTTTAATAGAATTATGTGATTTTTTTGATATCACTGTTTCTCTCTCTAGGATTGTTATTGTTGTGAGAGTTTCAATCTGTTTCTCTCTCTAGAATGATGCTTCAGAACCTGATTCTCTCGGTGCATTGACAAGAATCTGATTTTTTTTGGGACCACTCTTTCTCACTCTAGAATTTTTTGGAATCTGTTTTCTCTTAGAGTTATGTGATTTTTTTTATCAGTCTCTCTCTCTAGAATGATGCTTCAGAGCCTGATTCTCTCTCTAGAGCTGCGATACGTGGATTTTCAATCCGATTCTCTCGCTTCAATGACATTCGAATCTCTCTCTCCAGGGCTCTAGAATGTTTCTCTCTAGAATTGTGGTTGTGAATTTTCTTTTCTCAGCCTGTTTCTCTCTCTAGAATGATGTTTAAATCGCTCTTTCTCTCTCTAGAAACATGTTTGGATTTTTCGCATCTCTCTCTCTCTACATCTTGGATCTTCGCTCTCTCTCTCTCTAGAATGATAGATGTTTTAAATGCTTATCTTCATTCAAGTACTGATTTTGATGTTTGTGGGCTAATTAAGCTCCAAAATTCAAATAATCTTATTATTGATGCTAAACAAGTACTTAATACGATTTTGACCTTTGTGGAACACAACTGAAGATGATAAAAATAGGAGATAAGGCCTGGCGAGTCCAACGGGTCCATGTCCATGGGTCAAGAGAAGGTTGAGCCCATTCTTTGTGTGGAGTTCCTGATGAAACGAAAGCCCAGCATGAATAGGGCAAAGCATGGGAAAATATTAAAGGAACACCTTAAAAACTGCAGACCCTTCACAATGAATAACTTGTCCACCACGTTTCAGATTCCTAAAGACTTGCTCTACAAGGAAAAGACTTGTCCTACAAGGAAAAGACTTGGGCTACAAGGAAAGGAGGCAAGACCTCACTACTATAAAAGCCCCAACATCCTCCTCACATCAAGGTACGCATAACTGACCCCTCTCTAGCACTCTAGTGTTGTGAGAATACTTCTGACTTAACCTTCGGAGGGTTTTTGGCCGGCTCCACACCGATGCCTTCTGTAAGGTGTTCTTGTTTTCTTCTCTTTTGTAGGTGACTGTTTGAGCGCAAGGATCGTGCATCTCACTGGTGAACTTTACGGCATCATCAGTTGGCGCCGTCTGTGGGAAATAGTTCGTGACAATTTAAGCCATTGTCGCATCCCAGACGTAAGAGTTGCATGGTACTTACACGCTCAATGGCCACCAACAACAACGTTCAAGAAGACGAGCTGCCAAGGTCCACCGCGTTAGAAAGACAGGTCCAAACCCTCGCAGCTGCGGTAGAGCGCCTCACAAAACAAAACCATGATCTGGAGGAGCAACTGCGACAGAGGGACGCGGGACACAACGTCCAGGAGGAAAACCAGGGGGACAGCTCCGAATGGAGGGGACCTAAAAGATCAGAGGGCAGCAATGAGCCTAGTAGACCGGAGCGGCAAAACTTGAGCACGCCCTCTCTCATGGATACAACCCCACCACCCATCCTCGCGGAAATGCAGGCGATGAAGGAACAAATGGAGGTCATGATGAACGCCCTCAAGGGACGCGTCTCCAGCGACCTTGACGATTTAGTGAATAGGACGGACTCGCCATTCACTATACAAGTCAACTCCTGCCCTCTGCCACAGAAGTTCCGAATGCCGCAGCTTGAGAGCTATGACGGAGTCAAGGACCCGTTAGATCATCTAGAAACCTTCAAGACCATGATGCACCTCCAGGGAGTACCGGACGAGATCATGTGCAGGGCCTTCCCTACAACACTAAGGGGCGCAGCAAGAATTTAGTTCAGCAGATTGACACCAAATTCAATCAACACCTTCAAGGAACTAAGTGCCCAATTCACCTCGCACATCATCGGGGGGCACAGATACAAGAAGTCTACAGCATGCTTAATGAGCATTAAGCAGCGGGAGGACGAGACGCTACGAGCATACATAACTCGCTTCAACAAGGAAGCACTTTCTATTGATGAGGTCGACGATAAGATTTTGGTGGCAGCCTTCACCAATGGCTTACGGAAGGGAAAATTCCTGTTCTCCCTGTATAAAAATGATCCGAAAACCATGTCTGAAGTACTCTACAGGGCCACAAAATACATGAATGCAGAGGACGCACTATCGGCCAGGGAAGACAAACCCAGGAAGAGAGAGAGACCGGAAGATGCCAGGCAGGACCATGGAAGGAAGAAACTGAGGACGGGAGACAGACGCGAGGAGAAGCGTTCTAAACCCCCAAGAGGAAGATTTACAAGCTTTACCCCTCTGAACGCCCCACTAGACCAAGTGCTGATGCAGATCAAAGACGAGGGATCCCTGACGTTCCTAGGGAAGCTAAAGAGCGATCCAGCCAAGCGACCCAGAAACAAGTATTGTCGTTTCCACCGCGACCACGGTCACGATACTGCGGATTGCTACGATCTGAAACAGCAAATTGAGGCCCTCATCAGAGAAGGAAAACTACAGAAATTCGTCAGCAAGGAAAGGACGGATGCGCATGCACGGGAACAGGCCCCTTGACAGGAGAACGACCATCCGAGGCCCCCTATCGGGGACATAAGGATGATAATAGGGGGCATGGCAGCAACGGGATCGTCCAAAAAGGCCCGAAAGACCTACCTCAAGATGGTCCAGAGTGTACAGACAACGGGTTCTGTACCCAAGATAGCGCAAAGAGAAAGCCCAATTATTGGATTCTCGGAGGACGACGCGAGATGCCTCCACCATCCACACGATGACGCCCTTGTCGTCAGTTTAAGGGTGGGAGACTACAATGTACACCGGATGCTGGTCGACAATGGCAGCTCGGCAGACATCCTATACTACCTAGCATTCCAGCAGATGGGAATAAATAGAGCACGATTAACACCAACAAATGCCCCGTTGGTCGGCTTTGGAGGAACGAGGGTACTCCCATTAGGAGCAATCACACTCTCAGTGGCGGTCGGTGATTATCCACAGCAAATCATTCAAGATGTGACATTCTTAGTGGTCGACTGTTCATCCGCGTATAACGGTATAATAGGGCGACCCACACTGAACTCCTGGAAAGTAGCAACCTCAACATACCACCTGATGATTAAGTTCCCTACGGAGTACGGAATTGGAGAGCTGCAAGGAGACCAGGTGGCCGCCCGGGAGTGCTACATAGCCATGTTGGAAATGGAGGATCATCAGCAGACCATGTGCATTGGAGAGCAGCGGACGATCGCAGAGCCGGTAGAAGAGTTGGAAGAGGTCATTCTCGATGAATCGAGACCCGGACGGACGACCAGAATGGGCACCTTGGCCAGCCCGACGGTACGTCAAGACCTGGCCAACTTCCTAAGGATGAATCAGGATGTATTCGCCTGGAGCCACGAAGACATGCCGGGAATCGATCCGTCGGTGATAGTCCATATGCTAAATGTTAACCCGGACTCTTCGCCAGTCCGACAGAAGAAGCGGGTGTTCGCGCAAGAACGAGATAAAGCGGTGGCAGAAGAGGTTAGAAAGCTGCTGGAGGCGGGTTTTATCCGAGAAGTATACTACCCCGACTGGCTAGCAAATGTGGTCATGGTGAGAAAGAATAACGGAAAGTGGAGAATGTGCGTCGACTTCACGGACCTCAGTAGGGCATGCCCAAAAGACAGCTATCCACTCCCAAGGATAGATACCTTGGTAGACTCAACGGCCAGACATGAACTCTTGAGTTTCATGGACGCCTTCTCAGGCTATAACCAGAATAAAATGAAGGAGGAGGATCAGGAGGAAACCTCTTTTGTAACCAGCCAGGGACTTTTCTGCTACAAGGTGATGCCATTCAGACTCAAGAACGCGGGGGCTACGTATCAAAGGTTAATGAACAAAATGTTCGCGCACCAGCTCGGTAGGAATGTACAAGTCTATGTCGACGACATGTTGGTGAAGAGTGTGCGCGAGAACGACCACCTGAGTGACCTCTAGGAGACATTCAACACCCTTCGGTCGTACAATATGAAGCTGAACCCAAGCAAGTGCGTGTTCGGGGTTACAGCCGAGAAATTCTTGGGCTTCATGGTGTCCCAAAGAGGTATAGAAGTCAACCCAGAGAAGGTGCGGGCCATAATGGAATTAGAGCCCCCGAGGACAGTGAAGGCAGTGCAGAGCTTGAACGGAAAAGTTGCGGCCCTAAACAGATTCGTCTCCAAAGCGACAGATAAGTGTTTGCCTTTCTTCCGAGTACTGAGGAAATCATTTGAATGGACGGACGAATGTCAGAAGGCATTCGAGGACTTGAAGAAGTACCTATCGTCCCCACCACTGCTCAGCCCATCCATGCCAGGAGAAAAACTGTACCTCTACATAACGGTCTCGCAAGCAGCAGTTAGCACGGCCTTAGTACGAAACGACGGATGCTCGCAACGACTCGTCTACTTCGTAAGCAGGGCGTTCCGAGGAGCAGAAGAAAGATACCCCCGGATGGAGAAATTGGCCCTTGCGCTCATAACTGCTGCGCGGAAACTCAAACCATATTTCCAAGCTCATATAATCGTAGTTCTGACGGACCAACCTTTGACGAAAGCAATGAGCAGCCCAGAGGCGGCAGGGAGAATGGCCTTGTGGGCAATTGAGCTAAGCGAATTCGACGTACAGTACCTTCCACGAACTGCAATAAAGGGGCAAGTAGTGGCAGATTTCATAGCCGAGTACACCCAACCAGAAGACAAAAGGGCTGAAGGACAAAAACTGTGGATCATCCACACGGACGGGTCATCAAATCAGCACTCAAGAGGAGCCGGTGTAGTTATACTAACACTAGAAGGGGATAAGATCGAATGCATGATAAGACTAGATTTCCCTACAACCAACAACGAGGCGGAATATGAAGCCTTGGTAGCTGGGTTGGATCTCGCAAAGGCCGCGGGTGCTAAGAACATGATCATACATTGTGACTCCCAGGTAATAACTAGTCAGATCAATGGCGATTTTGAGTGCAGAAACGAGAGGATGAAGAAGTACCTGGAAGAAGTGAAGGGTCGAACCGGCGGCCTCGAGGTCAAATTCGTTCAAATCCCAAGGGAGGAAAACGAATGCGCCGACCGTCTAGCAAAAGCAGCCTCCGCAGAATTCATGAATGCGCCTAAGCAGGTATTATCTTTTGTCCAAACCTGCTTGCTTATTGATGACGGGAAACAAATACAGGAGATAGATGTTGAAGAGGACTGGACCGTGCCTTTAAAAGAATATCTACAGTCCGGCGCTTTGCCAGACGGGAAGGACGCTGCAAGGAGATTGAAAGTCCGGGCGTCGCGATTCGTGCTGATCAGGGACGTCTTGTACAAAAGAGGTTTCTCTCGACCATACCTAAGGTGTTTAAGCCACAGTGAAGCAGAATATGTGATGAAGGAAGTTCACGAGGGGATTTGCGAGAATCACTCAAGAGCACGGTCTTTGGTGCACAAACTGATCCAAGCCGGATACTACTGGCCCACTATGCTCAAAGACACCCAATCATACGTGAAGGCCTGCGATAAGTGTCAGAGGTTCAGTAATCTAATCAGGCAACCATCAGAAGAACTCTCACCTATGACGGCTCCTTGGCCGTTCGCTCAATGGGGGTTAGACATCATGGGTCCCTTCCCAACGGCCTTAAGACAACTAAAGTTTTTGGTAGTCGGTATCGACTACTTCACCAAATGGGTGGAAGCAGAACCCCTTGCCACTATCACAGAGAAAAGCATCCGTACCTTCGTGTGGAAAAACATCATATGCAGATACGGGATTCCGAGGGTGCTTATCTCTGACAATGGAAAACAGTTTGACAACGACGCGTTTAGGAATTTCTGCTCAGAGCTAGGTATTCAGAATCATTACTCATCACCAGCACACCCGCAGGCAAACGGACAGGTAGAAGTCACGAACCGGACATTGCTGAAAATCATCAAAACCCGGCTCGAGGCGGCAAAGGGTATCTGGCCAGAAGAACTGCCAAGCGTCTTATGGGCGTATCGTACGACTGCAAGGACACCTACAGGGGAGACCCCATTTCGACTTACATACGAAGCTGATGCAGTCATCCCAGCAGAGATCGGCCTCACCAGCTATCGCGTGCAGAGCTACACGAAGGACAAAAACGAAGAAGCTATGCGCCTACAGCTAGACTTGGTAGACGAGGCCCGAGCAATGGCAGAACAGAGGTTGGCGCGATACCAGAACCTTATGTCAAAGCACTACAACGCTAAGGTAAGGCACAGAGATTTTCAGATAGGCAACCTGGTGCTACGAAAGGTCATGGGCGCTGCAAAAGACCCTACACAAGGGAAACTCGGACCAAATTGGGAAGGACCGTATAGAATCACATCATGGCAGAGGAAGGGCACATACCACCTCAAAACCATGGATGGGAGGAAGCTTTAGCACACATGGAATACGGAACACCTCCGGAAATACTACCAATAGAAATGGCATTCGATTTCCCCCTATTCCCCAGTCCATTTCTATTTAACTAGTCTTTAATTATTTCGTGAAGCACTTACTAGTCTTTTGATTGTTTTTGGCTTTCTGTATGAACAAGCCCTTGCTACAATGACTCTTTTAGTATCTTTTTAAGCCCACGAGGGCAGGTACTTTTTTCTACAGATTTAAATCTAATGAAGGAACATTCAAGACCATGCTGTGTCCTTGCTACTAAGATTATTACCACAAAGCGGACGGATCCCACCAATGGTCAAACTTATAAGTCCACAAAGTGGACGGACCTAACCAGGGTCAAACTTACAAGTCCACAAAGTGGACGGATCCCACCAAGGGTCAAACATATAAGTCCATAAAGTGGACGGACCCAACCAGGGTCAAACTTACAAGTCCATAAAGTGGACGGATCCCACCAAGGGTCAAACATATAAGTCCACAAAGTGGACGGACCCAACCAAGGTCAAACTTACAAGTCCACAAAGTGGACGGACCCAACCAGGGCCAAACTTATACAAGTCCAAAAAGTGGACGGACCCAACAAGGGTCAAACTTATATAACTCCAAAAAGAGGACGGACCCAACAAGGGTCAAACTTATATAACTCCAAAAAGAGGACGGACCCAACCAGTTCATAAAATTATACAAGTCCACAAAGTGGACGGCCATCAGGGGTCACGACCACATTCCACGGAATGAACGGACCCAACCAGGGTCGCAAACATTATGAAGGTCCACAACGTGGATGGATCAAATTAAGCAAATATTAAAGCAACAAGACGGATCATACACTACAATCATCAACGAAATATTAAAGGAAGCATTTAAATAAATAAGTTAAATGTCAAATACAACGAATACAAGACGGCCTGGCATGCAACGGGCAAAATCCAAATTGTTTTCAAAATACTTGAAAAAAGTAAATAATTATGTCTACACGTCAGGAATGACGGGATCTTTGGCTTCAAGGGACTTTCCATCTTCAGCATGAACCTCGGGGACGACGGTGACGGGCCCTTCCTCTGCAAAAAGTTCATTTGTATCATCGGAAGCATCGGGCTGAACGGACATAGCCTCCGCGATATTGATGTTGACGGCTGAGAAGTCAAGCTTGGGATAGAGAGCTTTGGCTTGACGGAGTGCATCGTCGAAACCGTCGTTGTATGAAACTCCGAGCTCTGTCAAGAGAGCGTCAGAGTCACGATACTCCTGGACAGCTTTCTCTTTGGGTAGACGGAGTTCGTTCTCCTTGTCCTCCAGAATGGCTTTCAGCTCCTCCGTCATCTTTTGGTATTCGTCCCTCGTCCGTTCCGCAAGCTTAAGCTTCTGCTCCGTCACCACCTTCCAATTTCTTAACTTGAGCAACTCCTCCTCCATCATCTTGGCCTTTTCGCGGACCCTTTCAAGTGCCATCTCTTGGTGAAGAGCCCGGTCCATCAAGCCCTTCGTCATGAGCATAGCCTGACGACGAAATGGAGTTTTAGTTAGTAAAAAAAAAATAATAATAATAATAATAATAATAAGTAAATAAATAAATGAATAGCGACGGGCTCTTACTTGGGCAATGCTGAAGAGGCCCGTCTCCCCCATAGCCTCCGTCGAGTGGTTCCCAAGGTCCTCATAGTCCTCGCTCCCGATAATAGAAGAAATCTTCCCCAAAGCATACTTTGGGTCTTCACGGAGAAGGATGGGCGGTTTCTTCTGACTACCCGGAGGAGGAACCATTAGGCCTTTGCCACCCCCAGGTTTGGTCGGGGTCACCGTCTTCTTACCCTCCGCCATCAGACCTATGACGGGCTCCGTCGAAACTTTTTGTTTCTTGGGTGCACGGTCCACCTTAGGCATTGGTCTCTTCGCCAAAGGCCTGCTCGAGCCCGTCCCCATCGCACCTTCGTCCGTCTCCTTGTTCTTCGCGGCCTTACTTCTGATGGCAGCCCTTCTCTTCGCGTCGTCCATCTCTGTAAAAATAATAGTAGACGGGTAAACTCGAAGGAATTGGTCTAGTTAGTTGTAAAGGGTGATGGACTTACGCTGACGAGTGCGCTCCTCGTATTTTATCGCCGCCGGAGTGGGCTCTGGTCCGTCGCAATACCAATGGACGGTATTAAGATTAACCAACTTCGCCCACGTCCGTACCTCTGGCTTTGTCTTTGAAAAAATCCTTTCCAAAAAATTGTACTCCTCTAGATTAACTTGCGGACGCCGTCGCACTGAAAAATAAAAGGGACAAAATACTCAGGACGGTCGTTAAAGAGTTAAAGAAAAATTACCTTCGTAACACGACTGAATAAGTTATACCAGACGGGTCCAAGATCCCCCATGTCTTATCAACTGGCATGAAGTCCGTCTCCCCCGGGTGACACATCCAGCCATCACCTTCCATGAAGAAGTAACGGCTCTTCCAATCACGATTGGAGTCAGGGGTCTCATAGATGACCTTCAAGACGGACTTCCTAGGGACAAAGCTATACATTCCCCTTAACTTGTCTATCTCGTCTGGATGGTAGCAATGGAGGAACTCCCGTACGGTCAACGATCTAGAACCATTAGACATGGCTCCGTACAGGACCTCCATTGCAATAAAAACCCTCCAGGCGTTCGGGGATATCTGGTTGACGGACAAACCCAAGTGCTGGAGTAGTTCTCGCTTGAGTCTGTTCAGAGGGAACCTAAGCCCAGCCTTGAGTGCTTGTTCATACACCCCTAGGTCGTCCACTCCGTCGTAATAGCATTTTTCTGCCTGGTAGGGTAGACGGATAGGGATGTGGTCGGGTATTTGGTAAATTGCCCTAATTGTTTTGAAGTGCACTTCCTTAATTGTGGACCTGAAGTTATTCACCGTCCACTCAGGTAGCATGACGAACTCCCTAAGTCCGTCAGCCCCAACTATTGACTTAATTCCTTTACCACCGCCGTCAGAACCTTCCTCTGGTTCGGCCAACTCCATATCCTCATTTGTTGAGGACGGTGAAGTGGCAGACAGAGTCCTCTCGCTTAGTTCGTCTGGATCTTTGTAACCCGACGGGTACAATTCCTCGTAACCCACCCCGTCGCGGACGAACGACTGGTTACTCAACGCACTAGACATTGCCTATAACGTAGCGACAAAGCCTAAGACTGACGGGTCTAAAATAAAAAAGGAAGAGACGGATGCAAGAAATTTAAAGCTTTTACCATGTCAAGTATAAAAACTGAAAGTATATCAAAGTGAACGGATAGAATTACTTACCGAGGAAAGGAGTGAGCGGATAAAAGTTGTGGCTGGAGGATGTGAACGGGTAAGCTCTGACAGGTGACGGACTCGCGCTGACAATGTAGTTTCTGCGTAAAGTAAAAGAAATGAAGGGGAGGGTGCTAGTTTTTATAGGTGGAGTGCACGGAAGACGAAGCGGCACTTCGATCCAAGGTACGAACCACTCGACGAGTGACACGTGTCATCGCCTTAAATGCCTCTGCAGCTTGTCAGACCTCTATAGACCTGACGACGTCATGCTCCATAAACCTCCCTCCAAGGGTCCTCGTCACCATCAACTGTAAAGTTTTGACCGTCAGCTATTAAGTTCTGACCGTCAGCTGTTAAGTTCTGACCGTCAGCACAGAAGTTCTGACCGTCACCACATTGACTACGTCACCAACCACTCAGTATTCACGATCACCATCCTAGCTCTTCTTTGTCACTGTTCACGTATGTCTATCCGTCGCCCCATGAACATAGAACCGTCATGACTGTTCTGACTGTCACCCCAATTGACCGTTTGCACAAAAGGGACGGACCAAATGGGGTGAAGGGGGCAGCTGAAGAGGATAAAAATAGGAGATAAGGCCTGGCGAGTCCAACGGGTCCATGTCCATGGGCCAAGAGAAGGTCGAGCCCATTCTTTGTGTGGAGTCCCTGATGAAACGAAGGCCCAGCATGAATAGGGCAAAGCATGGGAAAATATTAGAGGAACACCATAAAAACCGCAGACCCTTCACAATGAATAACTTGTCCACCACGTTTCAGATTCCTAAAGACTTGCTCTACAACGAAAAGACTTTTCCTACAAGGATAAGACTTGGGCTACAAGAAAAAGACTTGGGCTACAAGGAAAGGAGGCAAGACCTCACTACTATAAAAGCCCCAACATCCTCCTCACATTAAGGTACACATAACTGACCCCTCTCTAGCACTCTAGAGTTGTGAGAATACTTCTGACTTAACCTTTGGAGGGTTTTTGGCCGGCTCCACACCGGTGCCTTCTGTAAGGTGTTCTTGTTTTCTTCTCTTTTGTAGGTGACTGTTTGAGTGCAAGGATCGTGCATCTCACTGGTGAACTTTACGGCATCATCAACAACAATGGTGGGGATTGATGGATTCAATTCAATGACTTTTTTGTATGGGAATGTTAGGTTTGTGAAGAAAATAGTGATGGCTAAATTGTTACCAACTTACCATCGTGTTTGTTTGGTTATGCCTAGTGGCTAGTCCTAAGTTATACTTGAGCTAGTGATTTAAGGCATAATTGTCAGTATCGTATGATACGCGATACGTATCATACGATACATATCGTATTGTGTAAAAAAAATTCTATATCATATTGACATATCGTAAATGCTCATGAATCGTACAATACAATGTACGTATCGTATGAATCGTATCGTACGATATATAGACAAATGCTTTAAAATAAGATTTTTTGTTAAAATTTGTACTTTTATTTGAATTTAACAAGTTGTTAGACTTGTAATTAGCAAAAAAATATTTGTTTACTTAATTTAGCCTATTAAAATAACATATTCATAAGTTTTTTTTCTCATTTCTCCTACAATTGGACTACACAGTACACACTTACCTTTCACTTTAATATTTTAAAAAAAATTAATTATTTTTTTTAATTTTTATCGTTATTGTTATAGGTCCAAGAAACTAGAATGCCAAAAAATTATTTATAAAAAAATTATTAAAATAAAAAGAAGAAGAAGAGATAGTAAATGTTAATGACGAATAACGATAAAGAAAATTTTAATGAAGAAATAAATTTGCAAAATTATAAACATGATGATAGCATTGACTTAGATGGGGTTGATTAGGCAATTTGATGAATATGATGAAAATAAATTATTATTTTTGGGTCATTTGTAATTATTATCACTTTTGAATTTAAATAATTTGAATGTGTATGTTATAAACGCATGCTAGTTTGATTTATTTAGTTAGATTGTTAAATATCATTACATAAGTGCTGAATAAATTAGTCATTAATTGAATACATTCAAAATTTATAATGAATATACATTTTATATATGTATATTTATAATTTTTTATAAATTTTATTAAGTGTTTGTGTATCTTACGATACACGATACAAAAAAATTAAAAATCGATTCACGATACGATTCACGTTTGACAACTAGATTTAAGAAAATGGGTGAGGCTTATCAAGAAAAAATATGGGGCCTTGGAACCTTGACTAAGAAATAATCGTTGGGCCTGCTTAATAACATGGTCAAAAGGTCAGATTTGTGGGCATAGGTTTTATTAGTTTTACTTTAGATACTGTTCTTGACGAGAAAATATACCATGTATCTGGTACACGTATGTCCTCTCGTATGGGGGTGGACCCCACATGAGAGGGGGATACATATATTGGATGGTGTGCTGCAAGTTATGAACGCACCCATTGAGTTTTGACTTTTGAGTCTACTACCTTGGTCTACGTTGAGTACTAGAGAGTTGAGAAGAAAATTTTAACTGGGAATTCACAATAAAAACTGATTTTTTACTTTTTATTGAGGTGGTGTTTTTCTGGCTTTTTTAGGGTTTCTTAGGTGAACTTCAATGGAATCTGAATTCATGGTAAATTTGTGCTTTAGTGAATTAAAAAAAAAAAAAAAAAAACTTGGGAAGCTTTGTGTTGTTAGAGGTTGGAATAGTTGTTGTGAGATTTGATTTCCATTCTGTATTTTTCTTCCTCTTTTACCCTTGATAGTACAACTGGAATTTCAAGCTCTGTTGTTAGAGGATATGAAGCTTTTTCCATTGTACCAATAATTTTAAATGAGTAAATGTAACGCAACTAGGAAAAAAAATTATATTGGATCCGTTGTGTGTCACATTGATTGTTAAGTTAGTATGCAATGCAACTGTAAAGTATCTGCATAACTGTGGATAAATGAGCTGCCACCCAGCCTTCCGGTATCTTTAGTCATTATTGAAGAATTTTGTATACCATGAGTTCAAACATATATGCATGGCCTGCCTTTTTACTTGAATGTGGAATCACAAGGAACTGGCAGCATGTTTCATAATTTGTTGGGCTAATCGATTAAATATTAAAACATCAATTTTCTTATCCCAATGAGCTTTAACTCAAGTGGCACTTTGTCCACTTGTACGAGTAAGGTATAGGGTGAAGTTGTGAGTTCAAGGCTCACTAGTTGTGTTTGTGTGATTACCAATTAGGAAAAAAAAAAAAAAACTAAAAAGAGGACAACATCAATCTTCTTATGCTCTGTAAATGTTAGTATTTCTAGAAAATCTTCTATGATACCCCTGGTGTGGCACACATAATGATGTGACTTTTCTGTCATTGACCATTTGTTGGCATAATTGGTTTTTGTGGTAAAAGTTTTGATTTGATGATTTAGGTATGAGAAGTATCATGTCTTCTATGGAGGTGAAGAGGAAGAGAGGAAAGCTAACTACAGTGACATGGTGAGAGCTATTCCCTTTTTAATGGTCTTTTTATTGAAAAATCAAGGTGGTTGTGTATAAAGAATTAACTGCCCACATATTCCGGCAAAAAAAAAAAAAAAAACTGCCCACTTGCGGCATGTTCTAAGCAATGCCATTGTATACCTGCCTCTGGAATTGTTCTGTAATAAGCTCTTTTCGTATTAGCTTTCTAAATCATGTTATAAGGTAATTTGACAATGTGATGATAAAGCCTTGTACTGTATGTATAACGATGTGCAAGCTAGCAACCTGAGGGAATAAGTGACTGAAAGTCAGATTTATTTACGAGTTTTTGTTTGTTGCAAGGTTGGCCATTGTTATGCTTATATTTGAGCATGAATCTTTTTTCTTTCTTCATTGCTTTATTGGTTAAAATGAGGATTAATGTTCATTTTCTATTGGATTTAAAATCTAACACCTTCTGAATAAGAAAATTGAGCTGTCTCATGTGGATTTCAGGTAAATAAATTCTATGATCTTGTTACCAGCTTTTATGAGTTTGGATGGGGGGAGTCTTTTCATTTTGCACCCAGGTGGCCTTTCAAGCTGTGTAGTATAAATTCTTTTCACGAACTTTGCTGGTCAAATCTAATGATGTACATTACTTTTGTTCTTAAAGATGGAAGGGGGAGTCTCTTCGAGAGAGCATCAAGCGACATGAGCACTTCCTTGCTTTACAACTAGGCCTGAAGCCTGGACAAAAGGTTTATTTTTCAGTAAAAGGTGGAGAAACTGACAATTTAGAGATTCACTGTTCAAATTTTGACATTTTTATTTGGCATGATAGGTGTTGGACGTAGGATGTGGAATTGGTGGACCACAAAGAGAAATTTCTAAATTCAGGTGAATGGCAATTCATGTATTTACACTCTTTCCTCCCTTCTGGTTTCTAGTATTTGATTAAACAAGAGTTTTATGGAGCTCCATCTTTCAACTTGTTTGTAGTTTTCATGTGCATTCTTGGTACATTCAAATCAGATTGGGTTGTGCTTTGTTGTTCTGGATGAATATTCAGTGGGTTACTAACAATAAAATAATAATATCAATCAGATTTTTGAGAAGAGAAAAGTGCTTTGTTGTGCTTTGGTTGGGTTTTACTAGTTTGTAGGATTGAATTTTACAACCCGTTTACAAATTTCAGTTTTTCCTTTGAAGAAGCACTGTTACCATACCTTTTGGACTGATATCTTATTTTGTTTAAGTTATGACTTATAGCTTCTTATGTTCATACTAAGTGTAAGTGTCTTGAGTTGCTAAATTAAACCTTTTGGCTCATCCTTTGTGTACTTCCTGGGTACGTGGGTTGCACCCCTTTCTTTTGATCATTTTTTAATGAATTGATTATATATGTGTGTGTGTGTATATGTAAGTTTTTATATTTATTGAACTGTTGTTTTTAAGAAAGAGCCTTTTGCTTATGTTTGCAATTATGATTTGTCACAGCTCAACATCAGTCACAGGATTGAACATCAATGAATATCAGATATCAAGGGGAAAGGTACATACTGATCTTTGAGTCACTGATATAAAGATCAATTGCATTTGAAATGCTATTTTTACCTCTTGTTTTTATCATTTTATGATTTGATTAATTGTTCAGAAACCCTGAATAGTGGTTGAGATTTTTCTTCCCTTTAAGACAATGCCAAAGTCATGGTTGGTGGAGGTTATAAGGACTTTCCTCAATAGGCTTTGTATTTATGACCACTGACATTCCAAAATTCTTAAATTAGCAATGACACCTGCAAGCTTCTGTTTCTCTACAGGAACTAAACCGCATTGCTGGAGTGGAGAAAACCTGCAACTTTGTGAAGGTTGGTCATATTGCAGGCTAAGTTCATGTTTATGTAGTGCATTCCTTTACTTCCAAGTGCTTTTGTCATTTTATATCATTCTTCTGTAAGTATTTTATATTTATTTTACAAATGGGTTTATGGTTCAATGAGCTCTAACTCAAATGGCACCTTCTTTCCTTGCAAGAGTAAGGTTGAGAGTGATTAGTGCATTCAAGATCCACCGATGCGTGTTTAACTTACCAATAAAAAATGGGGTTTATGGTGAAAGATCCGTGATTGTTATTGATTCTTGATGATGCAGGCTGACTTCATGAAAATGCCATTTCCTGACAATAGTTTTGATGCAGTATATGCGATTGAAGCTACTTGCCATGCACCGGATGCGATATGTATTCCTTATTCTAATATATTAAAACCTTGGCTAGGATGGCACATCTATTTCCACCTTTTGTAATCTCTCTCTCCCTTCTTCTCCTTTTCTTTCTGGTTCATATTGGTTTAAACTTAGTTCCTTATCTGGATAGTATGGATGCTACAAAGAAATTCACAGAGTATTAAAACCTGGACAATGTTTTGCTGCATATGAGTGGTGCTTTACTGATTCTTTTGATCCCAATAACCAAGAACATCAAAAACTAAAGGTAAGATATGCTTGAAGCATGAAAACGCTATTTTTTTTGGGGGTGGAGGGGGGTGGGGGGTGTTGAAATTTTATCATGAATCTCATCTTAGGGAGTTATATTTTGTGAGTGTAACAGAATTTCATTGAAACAGGCAGAAATTGAGATTGGTGATGGCCTTCCTGACATCAGGTTGACCGGAAAATGCCTTGAAGCTCTGAAGCAAGCTGGTTTTGAGGTGAGTGCTAGTTACGATTCTTTTTTCTGAATCTTTTCTTGTGATTTGCACAAGTGACAACCCATTTATTTATTCTGCCAAAGGTCATATGGAAGAAAGATCTTGTAGTGGACTCACCTGTCCCCTGGTACTTGCCTTTTGATACTAGTCACTTCTCACTGAGTAGTTTCCATCTAACCACTGTTGGGCGTTTCATCACGAGAAACATGGTAAGATTTGTTTCATTCTAATGTTGCATTAGTGTTGTTAGCTCCCTCTTCCCAAACTCTAAGTTTGTAAAAGCCATGCTTTTAGCTGGAATTGTATTTTGACTTTGAGATTTGAGAGAATTTGTACTTGTGCAATTCTAGAAAGGCAGTTGATAAGTGCTGATTTTTTTGTTAGCTCAAGACCCTGGAATATGTGGGACTTGCCCCATAGGGAAGTCAACGTATCCTAAGATTTCTAGAGCAGGCTGGGGAAGGGTTACTTGGAGGTGGAAAGTGAGTCTTCCCACTATCATACTTATTTTCTTGAGCTCCATACTAAATTTTTTATATATTTTTCCTGAGTAACATAAAGTTAGCAAGAATTATATTTTTATTGGGGAAGTTTGTGGCCTCGTGCACAAGCTGTAAATCCAGCATTATATCAGAATCAGATCCATCTATGTAGGGTTTATTCCTGTAACTAGTGCAAGTATGTATTTTGAGCTAAGTCAATGGTCCTAAAATTTAAAGTGCACCCAAAGCTTGAAAGGATAGTGAGAAGAAATGGTGTTTGAAATTCTTATCTTGAAGATGAATCATAGTTTCTTCTTTTTGAGTCATTGAGTTAATCTGTTAATATACTTGTGTACACATGAGCTGCTCACATCGTTATATTTCTGTCTTTCAGGAAAGAGATTTTCACACCAATGTATTTCTTTTTGGCCCGGAAGCCGCTTTCAGATAATCTGTAATGTGGCAGTGTAAACTAATTAACCTGATACCATAGTCATGGAAATTTCCCAGGAATTCTGTCAGGTAAAAATGTATGTTAGAATTTGGCTTGACCATGTTAATTGACTTTGTGTTTTGTATCTTGCTGAGTTTTGAGTTGCCATTTGAAAGTTGTTTGTCTGTGTTTAGTTATCTGTGGGTTCATCTGTACACCTCCAATGGCTTGATCTATGAATTAGCCTTCAGCCTTATTGGGGTAGTGACTTCTATTTTATCTATCGAATGAAAATTTGGAGGTGCACATTTTTTGTTGTTGGTAAATGTATATGATCACTTTCATTGCCTAGATTACAAGTAACATGATCCTCTCTATTCGCAAATTACTTGCAATAGAGTCAATTTCATGGTTAAAATTTTATTTCTTGGATTTAACAATGTATACAGGTTGCCAAGTCAACGTTTAATTTTAAATGATTTGGCACTTGATATACCTTTAGATTGTGTTTGGAAAATTTGAATTTGAATTTGGATTTGGATTTTAAATCAATAAATTTAAAATGTCTTGGTTTCAAATCCATTAATTTTAGATATCATTGAAAATCCAAAGATTTTTGAAGATTGAATCCGTGGGGTTGATTAAATTGAAATTCTTGATCTTTTAAAATTATTAAAACAGGTATTTGGATTTTAATTATTCAAAGCCAAATCTAAATGTCCAAATTTTTTTATCCAAATGAATCATTGGATTTGTAATATTTAATCTAAATCATGAAATGAATCCATTTCAAATGGAGAGGATGCTAATACAAATTCCAAGAGCTGCCTTGTAGCATAATGGATTGGGACCAGCAGCATGTGACAAATAAATTGTACGGTTCTGCTAATTAAAGAACTAATACCTTGTTTCTTGAACATTCTTATGTTTGCACATTTCTGGATATGATTAGTTTCGAGTCTTTCGACAATGTATCCTCATTGATAGTACTTAGTGTGATGGGAAGAAAATGAATCATTAATGGTACTTAGCGTGATGGGAAGAAAATAGTTTGTGCTGCGATTATGTTGTGCAAGACACATCTAGACAAGACATGGAACAACCAGAGTCTGTCTTTTATGGGTGCCGGAATATGCAACATTATTTGTATCTATTTCCCTCTATAAATTTCATAAACACTATTACACACCTTGCTTTAAAAATCAAAGGATAGTTATTGGTTTGCCCCTTTCACCTCTCTTATTTAGTTAATTGTTGACAGTAGACTACATCTAAGATAATTTGAGAAGCCTCTTACTTGAGTGTGATGGTGTAGGTAGCCATAACTAAACAATAAGGAATACGAATTAGCAATTTTTTTAGCCCTATAGTATTTTATTAATTCTCTGTTGCAGCCAACCTGTTATGACAAATGACCAAACTGTGAGTTCTGAAAGTATATATTCGCTGTCAATTTTCTTATTCAAATATTTGTAAATATATATATATATATATATATATATATATATATATTGAAGTGTTAGCTGTAGTTCATGTGAAGGCAAAGACACTTCTTTATTTTAGAGGATAAAGCAATTCCATGTCGTAGGAATATACTGTTTCAGATTGACACTTCTTTATTTTAGATCACAAGCATCCAAAGAATTTATAAAATAAAAGGAAATGTGTGATCCAAATCCAAGTTTGTATGAAGACATAGTTATAGTGGTGGCCAATGGCTATCTCTAATATTTTACCTAAACCAATTATTGCTAGAAGCCAAGAATTGGCTATGGCAAAGCTTGGATTCTCCAAGACCCTGAAAATGAGAGGATATAATGATAGTAAAATTCCTTGTACTATGAGAAATGCTATGTTGTGCATAACCGGGAAAAAAAAATGATCTCTAATATGAAAAGCTGAACAAATGAAAGAGAAGCTGATGTATCAGCCTACAATTGTGATGAATGGACTATGACTATTTCATTTCGTGAGTCACATGTAAGATTTGAAACTAAGTTGTAAGATGGCTTTTCTTGAAAAATTCAGACTTCAAAAGAAAAAGAAAAAAAAAAGGAAGGAAATGACGAATTTGAACAAAAAGCATCAAGAAATCAAAGACTAAAAGAATATCCGTGACTTGCACCCAAAAAAGGAAGAAGAAGGAGAAGAAGAATATGCTTGAAGGAATAAGGCAAGGGAACCATCAAATTTGGCTTGGTTACTGAAGCTAGAAGCTATAAGCATTTGACTCTTTTACATTTTTATATGAATGTATATTTCACCCTTCTTGCCAAAAAAGAGAAGCGTTCCCACAAAAAGTAAAACTTTCCTTATGCAAGATAATCAAGAGAAAATTTTTAGAAAAAACTAAAAAAAAAATTAAAAGATAAATCTTAAAAATCAGCTCCTAGGAGTCGCTTACTCGCTTGGAATCAACACCAAGCAAGAAACTTAGGCAGTGTTAGCACCCAATGTAGTGGAAAATCTCAAATAATTTTTTTTTTTAAATAATTAATAGTCTAATAAAATATAAGACAAAATTTAGGTACAGTACATTAGGTGTTATTTCTTAGATTCCCCTCTTAAGATTTAGCCATGTAATTACTTTACTGAAAAATACATTTCCATTCCATAAAAAAAATCCACATGACAAAATTTTAAAAGAAGAACTTAAGGAACAACATCTAAATACTGTACCTAAGTCTTGCCCTAAAACAGAAACCATTGCGAGTACAAGAGTTCAAATCATTTAACTCTAAACTGATAATAATCTATAAAACTAATCCTTATTTGAACTCAAAATAAAATGGAATCCTAAAATAATTCAAGTACATAAAAAATCCAATTTAATAAGCTGTGTTTTCCTCATCACTTCCCTTCCCTCTCTCTCCTCTTATTCCTTATGAATGAGTAAAAAACCTCTCAATTTAACATATGGGCTATAATTTTGTAGGCTGTTTGTGCTTACATAAGTAACTTCTTATAATATCACATTTTGTATTATCTAAGTTCTATTGTCACCTCTTAACAAATACTGGCCTAGTTTTGATTTAAAAGTGTGCAAATTTTATAGTTCAAAATCATCTCTCAAGTTGATTCTTGCAGAATTGGTCAATTAAATTACTTGTGATCCTCTAATGAATCCATTTTTTAGAATACAATGACCTACCATTATCGATCAAAATTTAAAAGTGCCTAACCACGTTATTTAAATGAAAATTTCACACTAGTATTTGTTTTAATGAAAAAGCAAGGTCATAATATATGGCAATATATCAAAAATGGGTCCAAATTATGTGTCATAGACTCAGTTGAAAAGCATCGCACAAAGTTGATTTTTGTAAAACTGGACAATTAAATATCTTTGATTCTTTCTCATAAACTTGCGATTTCTAATGAATTCATTTGAGAATACAATGACCTACCTCTAGTCCATTACCATCCATTAATTTTAAAGCGTGCATAACCTTATTATTATATATTAATATTCTTCTATAAAAAAAATAAAAAATATAATAAAAAATAAAAAATAAAAAAGAGAGGAAGTTCATAAATTATAGTAATGGATGAATGAAAGTTAAAGGAAACAGATTTCAAAAACCTTGTAGCTCAATTGACCTTTTTTAGAGTTTTCAATGGAGATTTCGATGGTTCAAATATTTAAAAAATAAATATATAAAATAAAATAAACAACTATTGTACTTGAAGTATAATTAAAGTATCAAACACTCTTGCTCATCCCTTCACAAAATTTAGGAGGACAGCTAGCAATGAACTCTCTCAAGATTACACTTTCCGTATAAAACATAATAAATTTCACAATTATTGTGAGTAACATCTTCCATTCTTTTTGATAATCAAACAGAATATAGAATAAATTCTATGGTTTCAACACCCCCATGAACAGCCTTGTTACCACAATAACGCATCTGGGTCGTTCACACATTGATGCTGCCCTTGGAAGCACCGCCATGTGATTGGTGGTGGTGTTGGTGGTTGTCCTCAGAGCCAACTGGTGGGTGGTAGTACATGCGGCCGGTTTGTGGGCAGTGAGAATGAAATCTTGTTGCTATTCTCACCCCTACATCCAACATCTCCACAATCTTCCCCATACTCATATTTCTTGCATATAACAAATGGCGTATTCAGTGCACAAAACTCGTTTAGTAAGAGGTGATTGATAGACTATCTTTGCCTCGATCTTGAGTGTGTATGAGATGACCCTTTCTCTCATTTTCCAAGAAAAAGAGAGAGAGAGAGAGAGAGAGAGAGAGAGAGAGAGAGAGAGAGAGAGAGAGAGAGAGGGTTGAAACTAGAAAGAGTGAAAGATTTGTTAGAAGACATCCCAAATGTTGGAACTCATGAAATGGTAGAGAAACACAAAGAAATTTTTGGAGTTTGGTGTGTTGGACAAAATAGGAGAGGGCAACATGTTTTATAGTTGGCTTTTCTCTGTCAACGTTGTTTTGTTTGGTATTTCATTTCACATTTACCCACTAAAGCTCCGTTTAGGAGTTCATAAGAAAATGGAATGGAATGATCATAGGGGAATGGAAAGGAATGGAATGAAATGAAATGTATTTAATTAAGTAATGGAAAAGAATGGAAAAGGGAAAGGAATGGAATGGAATTAAGTAACCTTGATTGGATGTTTTAAAATAAAGGAATGGAAAGGAATGAAAATGAATAGAATGTAAGTAATCTTGTTTGGGAGCAACATGGAGGGAATGGAATTGAATCATTTTATGACAATATTACTATTAGATCCCTATTTTTAAATAAAGAGTTGAATATATAAGGGTATTTTTGGAGTTTTAGTAAAAAAATCATTAAATCTAATTTCATTCCCTTCTATTCCTCCCAATTTCGGTGGGAATGAAAATTTAAGATTTTAAGGGAATAGAGAGGAATGAGTGTTCCCTCATACCCATTCTATTCCTTCCCACCTAAACTCCCAAACAATGGAATGAGTTTTTCATTCCCTCCATTAAAACTCCCAAACAAGGGAATGGAAGAATATTCTAAAATGATTCTTTTCATTCCTTTCCATTCCCTTCTCCCAAACGAGGCTGACTACACAGCCAAACTTCTTCCCAAGATTTTAGGTTCCTTTCACATTATGATTGGTGAAAAATATGGAAGGCTATGTATTTGTAAATTTTGTTATGAGAAGTGTTGACGGATGCTTTAAGGTCATTATGATAATAAACTATTTATAGAAATTTTTTATGAGAAAAAAAAATGGTTATGTTAAGGGATGCTTTAGGGCAACTGTTAATAAATTACAATAGGAAGATTTTGACATCACTTTTATGGAAAATATAAAAAGCTGCCAACAACATTTATTGTTTTATCTACTTTTTATATTTCCAATGAAAGTAATATTAAAACTTTTTAAAAATGGTTTATCATATTAATAATTGCTCTAAGGACGAGAAAATTATTGAATACTCCAAGAGTACCATAAATATGTACTCCCCCCTCTCACATGAATTGTAGGTCCCACCATAAATTTAATTGATGGGACCCATAGTTATATGAGAGAGGGGAGTACGCATCTATGATACTCCGGGACTAATCATGACACTATTTTAATTTGCCACATACATATATTAAGAATTAATAAATGCTTAATTATGAGTTATAGTGCACGTTAAAATAAAATAAATGTCACATGCATTTGTTAAGAATTATTAAATGCTCAATTATAATTTATAATGCACATTTAAAAAAAAAAATTTGATTCATTGGATTATGCTATGCATGCAAATTTATTGAGGTTATGTATATTGTTTTATTTTCCCATAAATTTTTTTGAAAATATTTCATAAATTAATGTTCTTAGGGCATCGATGTATCGACTATTTGATTTTATTTTTTGAATAATATACAAGAATATTATTTAATAAAGTAATTTTTTTTAGAAAAATTTAAGAAAGTACTAAATGTACCTTTAAGTCCTTAACCACGGCAGTTTTAGGATGTTCTTTAACAAAAGCATAAAGTTTAATCCCAAAATTTTATGATTCCTTTCACGTTGTGATGGGATAATATTAAAGAGGAGTTAATTTGGAAGGGGCATGTGTTTGCATTTATACCCTAAAATCTTGTTATATTTTTATTTGTCAAATATACTTCTTGTAATTTGGATTTATTTATTAATTTATTTGGTCTTATATCCTGGTCACCACTGACATTGTCCTTAACCCTAAATAATAATAATAAAATTATTATTATACCACACAAAATATTGTTTATGTTTCTGAATCTTGTTAAGCGATTGATTGGCCTAAGTTAATCGCTATCATTATTAGGCATGGCGAATTATTTTAGTGATGGGTCCATAGAACATAACAATATAATATATAATGAAACTTAGTACTAATTTTTAAAGATTTTGTGTTTGCAATTGCAATCGAGTATCCCATTCCATATTAGTTAATTTTATTTTAATTTGATATTAAACTTGAATTTTTTTACTTTAAAAATATATAACTTAAGTATAAAAGTTAGACTGATACAAGTGATATTAAAAAAATTACTACGTAATGTTTCACGGATTACAAAGTGATAATACAAATATTTATTTATTTATTCTTTATCAAAAAAATATTTATTTATTAATTGCTAAATGATATTAGTCACATTCATTGAAAATTTATAAGTTTTTTGTAATGAAATTTGTAATAATTTTCAAAGTTTTTGTGTTCATAATTACAATCAATTATTGGATTCCATAATAGTTAATTTTATTTTAATTTGATACTAAACTTGAAGTGTTTTATTTAAAAAAAGTATCACTTAAGTATAATTGTATAAAAGTTAGACTGATACTAGTGATATTAAAAAAAATTACTACGTAATGTTTCACTGATTACAAAAAGGTAATACAAATATTTATTTTTTAATTGTTAAATGATATTAATCACATTCGTTGTCAATTTATAAGTTTTTTTTATAATAAAATTTATAATAACTTTAATATTTCTAAAAATTTAAGAACAAATTAAATATTAGATACCCTTATTCTTGAAAAAAAAAAAAAAAAAAGCCTTTAAGCTAAACTATGAGTTTAAAACTCAAACCATACAATTTTTTTTTTTTTCTCAAGCATAAGCATTGATTCTCTCACTAGTCAAGTAGCGGAAGGGAGATGCATCATGGTAGCGACTAGATCTATTTTTAAATGGTCTTTATCTCTTTGATTTCATAACCTTTGAAATGAAATTGCGACAAACAAAGAATTCCATTCTTCATGGTACATACTAAATTATTATAGTATATAACTATTCAAAGTTTTTGTTAGACCTAAATATAGGGACCTCGTAGCAAGAACAAAACCGCATATTGCTTATGTTGTGCCACCCTGTATATTTTTGAATGGAGCTTTGCACACAGTAGCAATCACTTGTCGCTACCGTTTCATTCTATCCTTTGACGTCAATGATGAGAGCTTCCGTGAGATAATGTAGCCTCCTAAAGTCCTAATCACTTGGATGGAGTGCCTGTAAACTTCGACCAACTTGCAGTGTTCAAGGGATCCCTGGCTGTTTTCGTTTTCGTTCATGGTCATCTGGGTATCTTCTGCCACATATGGGTTATGGAGGAGTATGGTGTGCCGAATCTTGGACTAGAAAATATATGGTACCAATGATTTGGGTTTGGGAAGGTTATTTCTTTGGCTGCACTGATAACGGTGAACTTCTAATTAAGAATGCCACTGGGCCGGTTTCAATTGACCCTGAGAGTCCAAATCAGAACATTCTTGCAATTGAAGATGCTGATTGGATGGGTTTCACAGCTAATTCAATGGAGAACTTGATTTTACTTGATGGGGGAAAGTAAATGTGAAACTTAACTTTAGCTATTATATCGCTTACAGAGCTGAGAGCTTCAGTTTTTCCATCATCATTGTGAAAATTAACTTTATCTATTATAGTTTTATATGTATTTAAGTCTATGGAAACTCAAAGCTTTTGATGCTGAAACTAAGGTTGTAATTGTTTCCATCCTTGCGTTCAAGAAATATGTCAATATGAATGGGTGAAGTTAGCTAAGTTACATTTGAGGATTGATAGTTCGAAGTGTTGAATTGAAGTGAATCTTATTAGTTCTGTTTTTCTCTTTTCAATGTGCATTTCTTATAAGCAAATTACAGCTTGAGAATGCTATGCTTAGGGTCTTTGGCCTTGTTCTAATATTCCTCGGTGATTTCAACCCTGGAGTTAAAACTATCACTTATGCTTATTTTTCGTTGTTTCTTTTCTTTTCCTTTGATTTTTTAGCAACCAAACAGTGACTGATTAATTAGGATTGTGGAGACAAAATTCAATAATGATTAGCTTTTTTTGTTTCCTTGATTTTTTTCTGTACTGGCTTTATTTAGAGTCTCCTTTTGTTTGGTTCTTTTTTCCCTTTTAAGCCTCTAGCTGGTTGCTAGAAAAATGGAAGGAAAATGATTGTTAAGTCAGTGTTAAAATTAGTTTTTGCCCTACCATTTTTCAGATTAACATTACATCAGTAGTGGCTAGAGAGAATGCGATGGTTTCAAATAGTAATAGTTTTGCTGTGTTTTTGTACTATATAATGTATATAGGAAGGAGGATTATTTAGCTGTTTGTGCCTGTGTTTGGTGAAAGTAATTATGGGTGGCAATGCGTATTTAGGTTTGGGGAAATTTCTATTGAGTGCCATCTACTTATTTTTATACAGATTTGTTTATTATTGCCAAGAATATCCAGAAATTTTGTGTATATTATAGGTGTTATCAATATTGCTAGTAGCAACAAGATGCTTTAAGAGTATTCCATAGTAGTATAGTGCTTAGCAACTCCGAAATGTGCTCAAATGAGGATTTCAAATGGCTTAAGTAATTCTGTTCTATTGTGCTTTTGCCATGACTATACCAAAACCCTTTAGTCTAATTGGCTAGCTTAGCAATATTTAATTCCATGGCTATTTGTGATAGAATATGGTGGTCAGTTGTTCTCAAGTCCAACAACTAGCAATAACTGAAATTTTGCTTCCTTTAAGTTCAAAACAATGGAATCCTGTTTGACCATTATTAACAGTGTCAAAAACCAAAAATTGCATTAATTTCACTAGGTGTCGATGTAAGAAAGAAGTAGGACAGATTTGAAGTACCTACCATATGAATCTATTGGACTCTATTATTATTATCAACAGCCGACAGCCACCACAGTAGTTGGCAGCATCGGCAGCTGCAACGAGGAACTGTGGGGTAGCAGTATATCATTTCATAAGTAAAGAAATATTTTAGTGCAACAAGACTACATTACATACAAAAGACACATAAGTATAAAGAAATACATAATGATATTAGTAATATGAACTCCGTAATGAGATGCTGTTAGTGAAACACCATGCCAGAGATTAATCAAATAAAGAACTAGTAAACATAGCTAACAATTGGGGTTATGGCAATGACAATTCCACCTCCCAAAATAATTGTGGATAAGACTGCTTGCTAATCAGCTCTCTCAATTCTTATAAAAATGGGAGTTTTGTGTAATGAGTATGACATGACTCTTTTTTTTTTTTTTTTTTTGATAAGCGTAATAAGTATGACCTTTTATAAAGGTTTTAAAGGGATAAGAAGGGATGTTATTTGGGAGACAGAGAAGAAGAGATATTTCTTCTCATAACCTAAGCCCTAGGGTTTTGGCTTCTGTTCCATTTTTTCAATTACTAAGATGATCTAGATCTACTTATGTGTTAGTTTACTGATTGAAAGTGTAAAACTGGTATAGTCATGCATTTTCTTCATGTCTTTGAATTTACTACATTTTTTCGGAAGTTGAATATAATAGCATTAGAATCTTCACTGATTTCTGGAAGGTCTTGTGACAGACAACAATGCGCTATAAATACAATCATACAACAAATTTCACAACTTTTTTTTCATGATTGTTGAGCTAGTAGATTGTGATCAGTGTAACATCACTTTCATTGGGACCACCACTGAAATCACTATCATTATTGTGTATCAACCATAACCTTATACCTCAACAGTTGTGAAAAATATTATAAAATCTGTTGTGTCATTAGACTAATTGTGTGACAAAATGTTTAGGTAATAGTTTGAATGTGGTCACCACACAAGGACGAGAATGGAGGTGATCTAATAGTTAAATAGATTTCAAGTAATTCATTATCAATTAATGGATGAACCTTTGAATTTATTTGACTCAGTTGCTAACATTGAAGCAACATAGGCAAAATATATCCGAGGAAATTCATCTTTGAGACTTATCAAATTTTTATGTCTCTCCTCTTTCGAATAATGATTCAAAGTAATTGTTTATTCAAGTAATTACAAGTAATTGTGATTTTAATACTGAGTCCACTTGAGTCCTTGACACTTTTCTTAGTGTTCTTTGATTCAATGTTTTTGTGCTGCTCACAATTTGGATGTTATGGAATCAATGATTCACTTATTTTGGGTTGGTTCTATTTTTAGTTTAGAAAGAAAAGAAAAAGGTTTATGGGTTTTTATTTGTGCAATTAGTATTTTATTTTATATTTTATTCGTAGTTTTCAATGCAACTAATATCAATTCAGAATACATGCATGAAGTGGAAATGACAATGCTTGATGATTTTTTTTTTTTTTTCCCGTGCATCGCACGGATTAGCGACTAGTTAGGTATAATATGGCATAGCACATATTTGAGTTCTCAATTTGATGTCATCATGATTGATCCATCCACCTTCAAATTTTTTTTAGTAATCCTATTGATTCAGAATGGGTAGATTGATTTCTTTCCTATGATTGAATGCTACATTTAAGGAGATGAGATGTCAATGGAATGCAAAATAATGGAGAAGGAAGAATATTAATTTCAAATAATATATATATATATATATATTTTTTTTTTTTGAAAATAAAAAATAAAATAGTTGAGAAGGAAGCTGGTAAGAAGGTAACACATTTAAGTACAAGCTATAAAAAATGAAGAGAATGCTGCAAAAAACATTTTGAACTTTCGGTCAAAATCAACCTAAACCCTTAATCTTCTAACTTGAAATTAGAAGCCACTGAACTTTGAGAAATACCCAAGTTGCTCCTTAATTTAAGGATCTAAATCTAAGTATTTAAGTGCTTATGGAATATGTTCACTTGGACCATGGTCCTGCCACAAATAAAAGCCTTTATTTACTAACTACCGACATGTGGTGTCTAGATGAAACTATTATCATTGACTAAAACAATTTTAGATAGCTTCGTGGCATGTCAAACTCATTTAAGATTCATACAGATCATGTTTTTTTTTCTTTTTTTTCTTTTTCTTTTTTCTTCATTTTTTCTCCTCCACACCTTTCCGTTATCTATATATATTCTCTAGCACTTCATCCCGATATCTATCCTCACTTTTCTTCTCTAGCAGCACTTCGTCTACTCTAGAGCATTCAAGAAGCTCTCTCTCTTTCTTTCTCTCTCTCACACACAAATATCGTCGGCGGACGACAAAGGCTAGAGGGCAACCTTTTAAATCGGCGTTTACGCATACTTGTCCTCCTCCCACCACCGCATATCTTCATTCTTCTCCTCCTTATGTATGTCAATTTGACAACATAACATAAACTCTTGTTATCAAAAAGGGGAAACAGACAGCCAAAATCCTAAAACCTTAAACTTGGTTCCCTTCGTGAATCTTCCTGATGTCTCAGACAACTACAACAACAACAAGGCGTGAGCTTCTTCCAGAAGACGTCGTGGAAGACATCCTGGGTCATCTCCCAGTGAAATCCTCAACCCGATTCAGGGGCGTTTCGAAATCTTGTGACTCCATCATCACTGACACCACTTTCATTACCAGACACTTCAAGCTCAACCTTAACCAATCCGAATCATTGATATCCACAAACACTCACAGTGGGTATTTGCTATATACTACAAAGGATGAGAATAGCTCATCATCTTCTAAACAATTGTGTACGGCTGTTTGCAACAACGACCGCACATTGACCCAGGTTTCTAGCTTTGAAATCCCCTCTTTTTTAAACGAATGCAAAATAGTTGGTTTCTGTAATGGCTTGCTCTGCCTAGCTAGTGATGAGAAAGAACTTTGTCACATTATTTATCTGTGGAACCCAAGTATTAGAATGTTTAAGAAGCTTCTAGCTACTCCCTTAACTGACGAGGACACCATCTCCGTTATTGGACTTGCTTATAATTCTCAAAATAATGACTTCAAGATTCTGAGACTTCTGTCTGTTTTTTTGGGACCAGAGGCCGAGGCCGAGATTTACAGTTTGAGTACAGATTCCTGGAGAAAGGTTGTAATATCGATGGAGATATTAGGAGGGTATGAACCCAACTTTGGAACAATTGATATTTATCCACCCTGTATATTTTTTAATGGAGCTTTGCACTCTGTAGCAGCCAGTAGTCACCACGTTTTCATTCTGTCCTTTAACGTCAATGATGAGAGCTTCCGTGAGATAATGTGGCCTCCTACTTTCTTGTATTGTGTGCCTGGATATTTCACTGAACTTGCATTGTTCAAGGGATCCCTGGCTGTTTTCATTTACGGAAATAATCATCTGGGTGTCTTATGCCACATATGGGTTATGGAAGAGTATGGTGTGGCGGAATCTTGGACCAGAAAATATATGGTACAAATGGATTGGTTTTGGGATGGTCATTTCTTTGGCTTTGCTGATAATGGTGAACTTTTGATTAAGAATGCCTTTGGGCTGGTTTCAATTGACCTTGAGAGTCAAAATCAGAACATTCTTGCAATTGAAGGTGCTGATTGGGTGGGTTCCACAACTAATTCGATGGAGAGCTTGATTTTACTCGATGGTGGTAAGTAAACGTGAAAATTCACTTTATTATATCACTTTCAGTTTTGCCACCATCATTGTGAAAATTAACTTTAGCTACTATTGCTTAATTTGTATATAACTTTATCTAGTAATTTTGATCCTGAAACTAAGGTTGTAATTGTTTCAATCCAACCCAGGGGGTTGGCCGAGTTGGTTGAGCTCTCGGTCTCAAGGTGCTTGTACTAGGCTCGACTGGGTGTGCTCCCTAGTTCAAGCCCTGCTACCTGCACTTTGAAAAAAATTTCCTGGGCCAGCACTTTACCCCTTTGTGGGCCCACCCGGCACGAACAGTGATTAGTCTCTGGTTGAAAGCCTTGAGGAAACATTGTGGGAAACCAAAAAAAAAAAAAATTGTTTCAATCCTTGAGTTTAAGAAATTTCTCAATATGAATGGGTGAGGTTAGCTAAATTACATTTGAGGAATGATCAAATGGGGAGTTCAGATGGATAAGCCATTCTGTTCTATTGTGCTTTTTGCCATTGACCATACCAAAACCCTTTAGTCTAATTGGTCCGCTTAGCAATATATAGTTCCATGGCTATTTGTGATAGAATATAGTTGTCACTTGTTCTCAGTCCAACAAATAGAAATAGCTGAAATTTTGCTTCCTTTTAGACGTTTAAAACAATGGAATCCTAATAGACCATAATTTAACAGTGGCAAAAACCAAAATTGCACTAATATTACTAGTAGGTGTTGATGTAACACTGAAGTAGGACAGATTTGAAGTACCTCCGATATGCATGTGTTGGACTTTAGATAGAAAAGTGGCCTTTCATTTGAATTATCTCTCATGGCTGGAGATGTATCCAATACGGTCTCCAAAGAGTATCTGGAGATTACAAAATGTTTTAAATTTTGGATACAGTCTGATATGTTGTGGATGCAGTCAAGACACAGCCTTGATACGATCTTGATGTGGGAGTTGCTTAAATTGGGAAGAAAAAACTAGTTGGTTTCACTCTGAATGATTCAAAACTCAAAACCCTTCTCTTGTTTTTCAGTACACACACACTCTCTCTCTCTCTCTCTTAGAATAACACACATACACTTCGATCTTATACCTACTCATCAATTGATCCTGATTTCCTGGTCTTGGGGTTGATGGATATTGTTGCATCTGTGTTTGTACTTTGAAGGAGTTTGTGATGCATGTGGGAGATAATTGAGTTTCTGTTTTAACTTTTTGCCTGTCTAATACTTGTGTGTTTGAGAACTGGGGGACAATTGGAGATGATGCTGCAGATTTTAGGCTTAGTGCATTTGTGCATTTTGAAAATGTTTTTGAAGGATTCGATGCTTGTAATTTATTTTTGAACTGATAAATATTCCTAAAGATGTAGATGAGTTAATTAATTGTTGTATATCCTAGTTATAAAGCCAATAGCAGTGGTATAAATGGGACTTCCTTGTCTCACTATTGATGTTGGTTATATATATATTGTTGTTTTTAGGAGTTTCCATTTCTTCGTATGCTTATTGTATCTTGTGTTGGTATTGATGCTTCCTTAGATTAATTTGAATCATGGTGCTGATTGTCATCAAGTTTTGTATGGGTGAATACTGCCTTTAAATTCTACTCTTGCACCTTAAATTACCTATTAACAATAGAAAAAAGGGAAGGAATTGACTGAAGTTAGAGAATTGAATATGGTGATTCAAGGTTCTTATCCCTGATTAAGGAGTTGCATTGATGCAGAATGTTGTTGTAGTGTTATGCTAAGAAGCTTAACACTTAGGATTTATATTAATTAAAAAGCGGCAGTGGAGATCTCAGGGTTTATTTTTGATGATTTAAGTTAGTTTTAGACCCAAGGGGGGAGGGGAAAGAATGTCAAAATTTTGATTGGAAGGTTATTAAAATATATATATATATATATATATATATATATATATATATATATATATATATCTTTGCTTCATCACTTTGAGACATTGAAGGATAAAAACTTAAAGTACCCCAGGCCCCAAGCTTTTAAGCATCTTAAGCCGTAAGCTATATTTCATCGATGAGATTAAAACGTAAAAATAAGGTCAGGTTAACATCATGTCTCACATCTGGATTCATTACTCTTCTATGAGGTTTATGCATAAGGCTTGCCATTTGCGAGATTAATTAAAAAAAGAGTTGTTATTTAGAAAGAGTATTTCAAGCTAATAGCTCCTACTTTTCATAACTTGTTCCAATTATTCTCAAAGATTGTATTAATGTTAGTATTAATGGTTAGAGTTTCTGCTCACATGCTGTTTTTACTTGTGTTGAAACCCGATGCAAGTTAAATGCTATCCATGTTTGAGAATTATAGATGACTGGGTCATTAATTGCTATTTGCTATTTTTTGATGTATGAGTTAGAGGGCTTAAAGTGTAGATTTATAAAATATGAAAACACAAGGCTTTTCTAGCCTAGTAAGCAAGCATTTTTTGAAGTTATTTAGTTCAGCATTTGATAATGAACTTGTTACTTAGAATGTCAGAATGTATAACAAAATTATTCCAAACACTGTTTGGTGCTATTGAGCTGGGAATGTGCTTTGTGCCACACAGCTTCAGAGAGTGAAACTAAGGAAAAGCCTTCCGGTCATCCATTTTTGGTACATGGATACTCTTTCCTGTCTGACTTGAAAAACTTGGTTGGCCTACTTTCAAACACCTTTTGTCTTTTTGGTTTGTTGTTTGTTAAAATGGAATCAGAGCCTAGTTAGATGTCTTTGGTTCAAATTATGTGAAATCTCTATTAGGGGTGTCTTTTGGTCTATCTGTGGAAGACTTATAATTCGGCCACGGTTGCTAGGCAGGCCTGCCAGGAAGGGGGTGTGTTACATCACCCTAATTAGCATATATTTTGTACCCACTTCCTTACTTATGTGTATTTTGGATTGGATGCTTTAATAAACCAAACAAACTGTAAATACCTTTGTTTCTTTGTTGTTTCTATGCCACAGAGTAACAAAGGAAGATGGTTTAAGCACCTGCAAAACAAGCAGAATAAATCTTGTTGATCTAGCTGGTTCGGAGCAACAAAAGTTAACTGGTGCAGCAGGGCCTCGTTTAAAGCAAACTGGGAATATTAGTAGATCACTTTCACAGCTTGGGTATGGTGAAACATATCTTCTTTATTGTCTTTAACGTGAAGGTGCATTTTTGTTATAGTTTACCAATTGGTCAATATTGCTGTATGGACAAATCTGCCAAAAATATATATGAGCAATTAGGTTTAATATGGCATAGCACATATTTGAGTTCTCAATGATGTCATCATGATTGATCCATCCACCTTCAAAATTATTTCAGTAATCCTATTGATTCAGAATATTGATTCATAATGGGTGGGTTGATTTCTTTCCTATAATTGAATGCTACATTGATGGAGATGAGATGTTAAAGAAATGCAAAATAATGGAGAAGGAAGAATATTGAGCTCGTTTGGATTGGGTTTTTTGATAACTCAATTCTCTGTTTCCATAACTCATAACTCAAAAATGGTGGGACTCATAGCAAAAAGTTTGTTTGGCAAACAATAACTCTGTTTCCATCACTCAATTTTCTGATTTTTGAGTTATGAGTTATGGAAACTAAAAACAACTTTTGGCTGTTTTTAGTTTCCATAACTCATAACTCAATGACAATATTGTAATTAAACACATATAAAGGACCCACAGCCACAACTTTTGACCACCTTTTGATTTTTTTTTTTTTTTTTTTTGGGTTGGCGTTGGCTTTTTTTTTTTTTTTTTTCCCTTTTACTGTGTTGGCCGTTCAGTTTTTTTCTTTTTTTTTCTTTTTTTTTTTTTTTTTTTTTTATATTAGCTTCGGTGAGTTGGGTACTGAAAAAAAAATAATAATAAAAAAAAATACCGACTGACAGGTGTGGGATCCATGAATAGTGTAAAAAAAATTGAGTGATGAAAATAAAAGTGATGTTGCCAAATGAGTGATGAGTGATGGAAATTGAGTGATGAAAAAACAATACCCAAACAGGCTCTTTTTCAAAGAATAAATTATTTTTTTTTTGGAAAATAAAAAGTAAAACAGTGGAGAAGAAAGATGGTAAGAAGGTAACACATTTAAGTATAAGCTATAAAAAATGAAGAGAATACTGCAAAAAACATCCTGAACTTTTGGTCAAAATCAACCTCAACCCCTAATCCTCTCATTTGAAATTAGAAGCCAGTGAACTTTGAGAAATACGCAAATTGCACCTTCCTTTGAGGTTCTAATTCTAATTATTGAAGTGCTTATGGAATAGGTTATGCCCACTACACTCTATTTAACTGTTTGCATTGATGTTCACTTGGACCATGGTCCTGCCAGAAATATAAAGCCTTTATATTCAAACTCGATATATTTCTCTCTTGATTTTCTTACTCGATATATATATTAGTTTTTTTTCTACGATACCCACTACTTACATGTGGAGTCTGTATGAAACTATTATCATTGACTAAAACAATTTCTGATAGCTCTAGTGGTATGTCAAACTCATTTAAGATTCATACAGATCATGGTTTTTCTTGCGTCTATCTGATCTTATAGAATTCTCAATTGCTATGGCGGCCCAACAAACATGGAGGCATGAGGCGATATATTTCTAGCCTTTTTGTTATTACTTAAATAATATTTAACTAGTATTTAATATTATAATTTTTTTATAACAAAAATCCATTTTTATTTATTTATTTTGTAATATGCTTTTTTCTATTGAAAAAATGCTAAAGTTGTAACAAATTTTACTACAAAACTTACAAATGATGTAGGAATGAATGTAATTAGTAAAATTTCAAGAAGATAATAAACAAGTATTTGAATGAAATGAATGATGTTAGGGATATTATAAATTTTATTACATGAGGCTTGTATCACCAATCACAAAAGGTAATTCAAAAATGCATTTAACAGGTTGTTGACTTTCACAAATCATATCAATTGTCACATCAATTTATAAAAGTTTTGAAGTAAAATTTATAGTATTTCTAGCATTTTTTATCTGAATTATTTCTTGTGATTAGTGACACATATTTGTAAGATTCATGTATTTAAAGTTGTATTATCTTTAGCATTGCTCCATTCTTTGAAACTTCTTAAAATTAAAGAAAAAAAATGTAAAACTAGTTTTTTTTTTTTTTTTTTAAATATATCAAATTTTGCCCCAAATTTTGATGGCCTTTCTCTAGTAGGGGGCTCTAGACGATGGCCTAAGTGGCCTAGGCCTAGGGCCGGTCCTGTGCTCATACTACACAAATTTAGTTGCACCAACTTCAATGAGTTCATATAAATTATAATGCTACCCAAATATATGCATATTCACCACATTTGCTCTGTAATTGGAGAAATTCACTCATCTTTTATTTTTGATATCCCGATTCCGAATTAGTTATGGGACTTGAATAGATAACTAAATTCTTTTGTATGTTCCAATGCACAAAATTGAACCTGTATGTATGATTATAAATAAACGAATTAACAAAATAAACTATGTAGTGTTACAGCAATGGCTACAACTCTCATGACTCAAATAGAAGTCATTTAGTGGCATGATTCACAATTTAGCATCAGTTGTCCAATGTCATTACTTAGTGTCAAGAATTATCAAGGAGAAATATATTCTTAGCTTATCAAATGGAAGTTATTAAGGTGAAATATATTCTTAGCTTGCTAAATAATTGCCAAGAAAAAAATGTGAGGCATAATTCTGTAAGCACAATCTCTAAACCTTTTTAAATTTTAATGGAATTTCTTCTGCCAGAAGTCGATATTATTATCGTTGACTTGTGAAGAGGCTTGTGAAAAGGCTGAAGTATGAAGATTAATGATGAGAGTTGGGAAAGAGGAAATTAGGTGGGGTAAGTGAGAGTAAAAAAGTAGGGTCACTTTTGTCTTTCTCTCCCAGCAAGCGTTTTCATGCCTCTTTTCTCTCCATTTTGGGGAGACAAGTTTTGTGTGGGCTTGGGTGAAAAATGCATGGGCCCTACCTAAAAATTTTCTTCCCCAAGCTTGTATTAATGTTAGTATTAATGGTTTGAGTTCCCGCTCACATGCTCATTTTACTTGTGTTTGAATCCCAATGCTAGTAAGATACTATCCACGTTTGAGAATTATAGATGATTGGGTCATTAATTGCTATTTGCTATTTTTTTGGTGTATGAGTTAATTTTTGTTCTGTTACAGGGCTTAAAATGTAGATTTATAAAATATGAAAACACAGGGCTTTTCTAGCCTAGTAAGTAGGCCTTTTGTGAAGTTATTAACTTCAGCATTTGATAATGAACTTGTTACTTAGAATGTCAAAATGTATAACAAAATTCTTCCGAACACTGTTTGGTGCTACTGAGCTGGGAATGTGCTTTGTGCCACGCAGCTTCAGAGAGTGAAACTAAGGAAAAGCCTTCCGGTCATCCATTTTTGGTACATGGATACTCTTTCCTGTCTAACCTGAAAAACTTTGTTGGCCTACTTTGACACAGGATTTGTGTTTTTGGTTAGTTGGTTGTTAAAATGGAATCAGAGCCTAGTTAGATCTCTTTGATTCAAATTATGTGAAATCTCTATTAGGGGTGTCTTTTGGTCTATCTGTGGAAGACTCATAATTCAGTCTTGGTTGTTAGGCAGTCCTGCCTAGTCCTGCCTGCAAGGGGGTGTGTTACGTCTTACCCTAATTAACATATATTTTTTACCCACTTCCTTACTTAAGTTTATTTTGGATTGGATTCTTTAAAAAACCAAACAAACTATAAATACCTCATTTCTTTATTGTTTCCATGCCACAGAGTAGAGCAAGGTAGATGGTTTTAAGCATCTCCAAAACAAGCAGAATAAATCTTGTTGATCTAGCTGGTTCAGAGCAACAAAAGTTAACTGGTGCAGCAGGGCCGCGTTTAAAGCAAGCTGGTAATATTAGTAGATCACTTTCACAGCTTGGGTATGATCAAACATATCTTCTATCTTGTTTGGTTTAGTTTACCAATTGGTCAATATTGCTGTCTGTACAGACCCGCCAAAAACATATATGATCAGTTAGGTATAATATGGCCTAGCACATATTTGAGTTCTCAATTTGATGTCATCATGATTGATCCATCCACCTTCAAAATTGTTTCAGTAATCCTATTGATTCAGAATGGGTAGGTTGATTTCCTTCCTATATTTGAATGCTACATTGAAGGAGATGAGATGTCAATGGAATGCAAAATAATGGAGAATGAAGAATATTAATTTCAAATAATAAATTTTTTTTTTTTTTGGTTGAAAATAAAAAATAAAACAGTGGAGAGGAAGCTAGTAAGAAGGTAACGCATTCAAGTACAACCTATAAACAAGGAAGGGAATACTGCAAAAAACATCCTGAACTTTTGGTCAAAATCAACCTAAACCCTTAATCTTCTAATTTGAAATTAGAAGCCAGTGAAGTTTGAGAAATACTCAAATTGATCCTTAATTTAAGGATCTAAATCTAAGTATTGAAGTGCTTATGGAATAGGTTCAACTCATTCCGCTATTTTTAACTTCTGCATTGATGTTCACTTGGACTATGGTCCTGCCACAAATATTATCATTGACTAAAATAGTATCTGATGGATCTAGTGGTTCGTCAAACTCATTTAAGATTCATAAAGATCATGGGGTTTCTTGCATCTATCTGATCTTATAGAATTCTCAATTGCTCCTACTACACAAATTCAGTTGCACCAACTTCAATGAGTTCATATAATGCTACCCTAATAAATGCATATTCAACAATCACTTTTCTTTTAGTTTTTTGATATCCCCAATTAGTTATGGGACTTGAATGGACAGCTACATAAATCCTATATGGGAATGAAAGGAAAAAATTGATGAAGAAGAAAAACAAAAGAGCCTTTGAGCAGCTAGTGGTAACCAAATTCCTGTGTTTTTCAATGCACAAAATTGAACATGTTTGTATGACTTTAAGTAAATGAATTTAAAAAAAAAAAAAAAAAAATGAACTACGGAGAGTTAAAAGTAAATGGCTACAACTTCCATGACTAAAATGGAAGTCACTTAGTGGCATGATTCATAGTCTAGTTCCAATTTTCCAATGACATTACCTAATGTTGAGAATTATTAAAGAGAAATATATTCTTAGCTCATCAAATGGAAGTCATAGAGGTGAAATATATTCTTTGCTCATCTATGAATAAGTTGCTGAATATTTACCAAGCAAAAATGTGAGCGATAATTATGCAAGCACAATCTTTAAGCCTTTCTAAATTTTAATGGAGTTTTTGCTGCAAGAAGTCGAGATTATTACTATTGAGTTGTGAAGAGGCTTGTGAAGAGGTAGAAGTTTGAAGATTGATGACGAGAGCTAGGAAAGTGGGAATTGTGTGGGGTGGGTGAGAGCAAAAAAGCAGGGTTACTTTTGTCTTTCTTTTTCAGTAGACATTTTCACACCTTTTCTCTTCATTTCAGAGATACAAGTCTTGTATTAGTTCTGGTGGAAAATGCTTAGGCCCCACCTAAAAATTTTCTTTCCTCCCCTTTTCAACCAAACAACACACAAACTAATTTTCTGTCCTATTTTTTCTTCATTATTTTCCATCCATCCTATTCCAGCCCAACCAAACATACCCTTAATCCACATAAAACAAGGAAACAACTTGTTTTTCTTGGGCCACTTGCATCAATTTTTTCAATACTTGTGTCTATAAAATATTATTGCGCATTAGGGTTGTTAGGCTTAGGCCCAAATGGTTCACTCATCCTTAACTTTATTCTTCTCCTCCAAATCATATACTATATAATAAAAGTTGGGCTTAGAAGCAGTGTTTGCGCCAAGTGATTTCACCAAATAGAGGAATTTTTTTTAGATTTTTAGATTTTAAAAATATGTATATAATTTTTTTCTACTATAATTTTTAAGTTGTTAAAAAAACTTAATTTGATTACTGTAGGAGCAATTTTTGCCTCAAAGACCAAGTGTTGCACTTGTAGTCTTTTTTTGGCTTTAGAGTCCCACATTGGAAGAAGACCTTCCCTCTTTCTTCTTTATAAGGCATGAGCCAATGAGAAAGAGTACCACTAGCTTGGTTAGGCAAAAATTGCTCCTACAATAAAAAGAAAGAGTACCACTAGCTTGGTTAACCAAACTAGTGGTACTCTAACTCCATTGGCTCATGCCTTATAAGGTAGAAAGAGGAAAGGTATCTTTCTAATGTGGGACTCTAAGCCAAAAAAGATTACAAGTGCAACACTTGGTCTTGAGGAAAAAATTGCTCCTACAATAAAAGGATCCTTTTATTGTAGGAGCAATTTTTGCCTCAAAGACCAAGTGTTGCACTTGTAGTCTTTTTTTGGCTTTAGAGTCCCACATTGGAAGAAGACCTTTCCTCTTTCTTCTTTATAAGGCATGAGCCAATGAGAAAGAGTAAACCAAGCTAGTGGTACTCTTTCTCATTGGCTCATGCCTTATAAAGAAGAAAGAGGGAAGGTCTTCTTCCAATGTGGGACTCTAAAGCCAAAAAAAGACTACAAGTGCAACACTTGGTCTTTGAGGAAACCAAGCTAGTGGTACTCTTTCTCATTGGCTCATGCCTTATAAAGAAGAAAGAGGAAAGGTCTTCTTCCAATGTGGGACTCTAAAGCCAAAAAAAGACTACAAGTGCAACACTTGGTCTTTGAGGCAAAAATTGCTCCTACAATTACAATCCAAATTATTCATCTAATACATTTTCTATAATTTCTAAGTTGATAAAAATATTAATTTGATTGCAATCTAAATTCTTCATCTAATCCATTTTAATCCTTATTTTTTAAGTGTAGTGTATTATAATCCAAATTATCCATCTAATCCTTATTTGTACCTGTAGTGTATTAAAAAAAAAGGCAGTTTTAACAAAACATGCAACTTGTATTAAAAATAAGTGTTTTAACAAGACATGCTATCTACATTCAACAAAACATAAAATTTTAAAAAGAGATTAAATTTAGTTGGTTTTCTTATGTGAAAAGTAAATTTAGTTGGTTGGTGCCATACAACTACAACCTACAATTGTGACCATCTAAATATTATCAACAAAACCTAAAATAATAGGATAGAAAGAAAAAAAAAAAATCCAAAGCATTAAATATTAAAATGTGTAGTTGTGTACCTAGAAGTTTAGCTAATCCCATGAATTTATAAAATTAAAAAAAAAAAAAAAAAAAAAAAAAAAAACACTTTCATTAGCGGATATACACGTGGGGAGGAATCATACACTCTATAATAAAAGTTGGGTTTATACAACGTAGTTCCGTCAAGTGGCTACACTAAATTGCAGGAATTTTTTTATAATTTTTTAAAAATAAATACTTTAATTTTTTTGTACATATCTTCTTCTCCTATAATTTCTAAACTGATAAAAATCTTAATTTAATTACAATCCAAACTCTTCATTTAATCCTTTTATTATTATAATTAATAAGTTGATAAAAAAATTTAATTTGATTACAATTCAAACTCTTCATCTAATCCTTTTTTTATTAAAAAAAAAAAAAAAAAAACAACAACAACAACAACAACAATCTTCATCTATTCCTTTTTTTAAATTTAAATTATATCACTTCCTATAAAAAAAATTAAAAAAAAAAAGAGCTATGTATTTAATAGTAAAATCTTCCTCTTTACATGTGACTTTTCTTTTTAGATAATTATTATTCATACCTGTAAGGACCAACTTTGACTTGAACCTAGGACAGGAATGGAACCAGGCCCAAAAAGCCCGAACAATAAATTTGTAGAGAGTGGGAGAATAAGTTAGTCTGAATCTAGGATAAAGATAGTGGTATATAACGTTAAAAGGAAAAAGTTATATGTGCACACATGCAAGAAGTATCCTCGGACATGTCCTAGTACTATGACTAAGAGTGCTGAATTATTCCTTTTTACTGTTGTATTTCTTCAACATTTTGCTCTCTCTCTCTCTCTCTCCTTTTTTCTTGTCTTTTTTTTTTTTTCTTTGAATCCTTTTTCGTATTATATACTATGGTTTTTACACCAATTCCTCCATCCACGTGTGAGTCAGGTGCTGGGAGTCATTTTTCTCTATTCTCCCTTGCCTCTTCTTGAACCTTCCACTCTTAGCTGTAAGGCTGCTTGTTCACTGTTCAGGCATCACCTCCACATTAATGCGGCCAGAGAGTTAGCTGGGCAGCATTTAATGCGGATGTAACAGTACTTCATGATATTTGTTTTTCCTCATCCTTATCCTTTATCTGATATCTTCCTATCTCATTTATTGCAAAGTCCTTCTGAAATGTTACCTTAAGGGACTGAGAAGTCTACTGGCCACCTCGGACAGAGGGTTCGAGGTGGTCATCATCCTTAGACACGGTTAAATTCTACATAGGTATTGTTTACCTCTTTTTACGGTATAGTTTTCATCTCTTTCTTTGCTGGTTGTCCTCGGACGGGGTATTGGGCCATAGGCCCAGCCCTTTCCAATGCAAATTGTACCTATGGGATTAATTGGCCCCCACAATACCGATTTACAAAAAATGCTTTTGGATAAAGTAAAAAAAAAAAAAAAGTAAATAAGGTAATAAGTATTTGAGTTTAAAGTAAATACCTTCCCTTTCTTCTCAAAAAAAAAAAATAAATAAATAAATAAAGTATCTATTCTATATATAATAAATGTTTGTTACATACTCACACTTTCATCTCTTAAAGTGATAGAGATTAACACTTTCAGAGTTTAGTTACATACTCACATTTTCATCTCTAAAAGTGATAGAGAAAACAAGCAAGTTTATTCTTTGTTTTTTTCTAAATTTATATCTTAATTTATAATGTGTTAATTTCTTAATTTTAAATCATGAATAAGTTTGATTATATTCTTTATATTGAATGTAAATTGTTGTTTATAGGTTTTTGGTTGTATTATATTCTTTGGGAAAAAAGAAATAAAATAAAATAAAAGAGTTTATATAAATTTGGCAACAAATCTAAATAGATAAGCCTAAGAAATGTTTATTAATAATAGTTTTATTAGTAACTTTTTATTAACACGATTTTTTTTTAAAAAAAAAATTTGAATAGAGAGATAATTTATTAATGTGATTTAAACTCTACTAAAACTTTTTTAAGGGATTGGTTTAAAAGAATTTCAAAGTAATTTTCTAATTATTAACTACTATGCGCTAACTTCTAACTACCAAAACCCACAATTGAAATACTAATCCGTATGGGATACTACTTCCAAAGACTAATATCTTAGCTATTATATATTATATGCTGACCTTTTTTTTTTTTTTTTTTTTTTCAAAAGAAGCGTTTCTTTCTCTCCTCTCAAAACAAAAGGATTATAATAAGAATTAGCTAGACAGGGATAAGATAACACCACGTCTTTTCTACAATAAATGTTAAATTCAGATAATTTTTCATGCATATACACACGCTACACAAAAGGATTATAACAAGAATTAGATAGATAAGAGTAAGACTATGCCACCTCTTTTCTACAATAAAAATTAAATTCAGATAATTTTTCATGCATATACACACACATGTAGCGTGCAACGCACATGACTTAAACTTGGTAGGGTAAAACTCACTCAAGTTTCAGTGTCTTCTTTCATGCTTTCAAAAACAAAAATTAAATTACAAAAGTTAAATTCTCATGTGAGTCTCTCTCCTTCAAATTTTTAAATGTTTAATAATTTAGATTGTACATAATTATTGAATTGAGGTTTTTACTTAAACATGGTTTCAATTATTGTTTTGGATAGTTTTGTACTATTAAATTCAAGGATTTTCCATTTAAATATTTGTAATTAATTGAGCCTTAAAGTTCAATGTATTATTAAAAATCATTATATATATATATATATATTTTTTTTTTTTGGTACCTCTACAATCTTCTATTCAATTATATATATATATATATATATATATATATATATATATATATATATGAATTTTAACACAACATGCATTTATTATGTAACTTAAAAGTAAAATATTTATTTATTTTTATTATATATTTTAAGTAAATTAATAAAATAATTTTTTATATATAAATTTTAATTAAACTGTGTATCTTACGGGCATAATGCTAGTGAAAAAGTAAAACAGACAAAATCCTAAAACCTTAAACTTATCCGAATATCTTGTGTCAAAAAATATATTATTGGGCCTTTGGGTTAGGCTTAGGCCCAGGACACCACAGATCAAATGCCATATATTCAATTATCCTTATATCTTCATTCTTCTCCTCCTTATGTATGACAAGTCGACAACACAACATAAACCCTTGTTTTCAAAAAGAGGAAACAGACAGACAAAATCCTAAAACCTTAAATTCGGTTCCTTCGTGAATCTTCCTGATGTCTCAGAACACTACAGCAAGAATGCGTGAGCTTCTTCCAGACGACGTCGTGGAAGACATCCTGGGTCATCTCCCAGTGAAATCCTTAACCCGATTCAGGTGCGTTTCTAAATCATGCGACTCCATCATCACTGACCCCACTTTCGTTACCAAACACTTTAAGCTCAACCTTAAGCAATCCGAATCATTGAAATCCACAAAAACCCATAGTGGGTATTTGCTATATACTACAAAGGATAAGAATAGTTCACCATCTTCCAAACAATTATGTACGGCTGTTTGCAACAACGACCGCACATTGACCCAGGTTTCTAGGTTTGAAATCCCCTCTTTTTTTGACGAATGCAACATAGTTGCTTGCTGTAATGGCTTGTTCTGCATGGCTGACTATGGTCTTAGTCACATTATATATCTGTGGAACCCAAGTATTAGAATGTTTAAGAAGCTTCTAGCTACTCCCACTCCTGACGAGGACGCCAGGTCCGTTTTTGGACTTGCTTATAAATCTCAAAATAATGACTTCAAGGTTCTTAGGCTTGTGTCTGTTTTTTACTTAGAAGAGGCCAAAGCCGAGATTTACAGTTTGAGTACAGATTCGTGGAGAACGGTTGTAATAACGATGGAGTCCTTAAGAGGGTATGAACCTGACTTTGGACCTATTTATATTTATCCACCCTGTATATTTTTTAATGGAGCTTTGCACTCTGTAGCAGCCAGTGATCGCCACCATTTCATTCTGTCCTTTAACGTCAATGATGAGAGCTTCCGTGAGATAATGCCGCCTCCTATTTTATCGTTTGGTGTGCCTGGATGTTTCAATGAACCTGCATTGTTCAAGGGATCCCTGGCTGTTTTCGCTTATGGAAATAATCATCAGGGTGTCTTATGCCACTTATGGGTTATGGAGGAGTATGGTGTGGCTGAATCTTGGACTATAAAATATATGGTACAAATGGATTGGTTTTGGGATGGTCATTTCTTTGGCTTTGCTGATAATGGTGAACTTTTGATTAAGAATGCCTTTGGGCTGGTTTCAATTGACCTTGAGAGTCAAAATCAGAACATTCTTGCAATTGAAGCTGCTGATTGGGTGGGTTCCACAACTAATTTGATGGAGAGCTTGATTTTACTCGATGGTGGTAAGTAAATGTGAAAATTCACTTTAGCTATTATATCACTTTCAGTTTTGCCACCATCATTGTGAAAATTAACTCTAGCCAGTATTGCTTAATTTGTATATAACTTTAACTAGTAATTTTGATCCTGAAACTAAGGTTGTAATTGTTTCCATCCTTGAATTTAAGAAATTTCTTAGTATGAATGGGTGAAGTTAGCTAAATTACATTTGAGGAATGATCAAATGGGGATTTCAGATGGCTAAGCCATTCTGTTCTATTGTGCTTTTTGCCATTGACCATACCAAAACCCTTTAGTGTAATTGGTCCGCTTAGCAATATATAGTTCCATGGCTATTTGTGATAGAATATAGTTGTCACTTGTTCTCAGTCCAACAAATAGCAGTAGCTGAAATTTTGCTTCCTTTCAGGCGTTTACAACAATGGAATCCTAATTGACCATAATTTAACAGTGGCAAAAACCAAAATTGTATTAACATTATTAGCTGGTGTTGATGAAACAATGAAGTAGGACAGATTTGAAGTACCTCCAATATGCATGTGTTGGACTTTAGATAGAAAAGTGGCCTCTCATTTGAATCATCTCTCATGGCTGGAGATGTATCCAATAAGGTCTCCAAAGAGTATCTGGAGATTAAAAACTGTTATAAATTCTGGATACAGTCTGATATGTTGTGGATGCAGTCAAGACGCAGCCTTGATATGATCTTGATGCGGGAGTTGCTTAAATTGGGAAGAAAAAACTAGTTGGTTTCACTCTGAATGAGTCAAAACTCAAAACCCTTCTCTTGTTTTTCAGTACACTCTCTCTCTCTCTCTCTCTTAGACACACACATACACTTCGATCTTATACCTACTCATCAATTGATCATAATTTCCTGGTCTTGGGGGTTGATGGATATTGTTGCATCTGTGTTTGTACTTTGAAGGAGTTTGTGATGCATTTGGGACATAATTGAGTTTCTCTTTTTACTTTTTACCAGTATGATACTTGTGGGTTTGAGAAGTGGGGGACAATTGGAGATAAAACTGCAGATTTTAGGCTTAGTGCATTTGGGCATTTTGAAAATGTTTTTGAAGGATTCGATGCTTGTAATTTATTTTTGAATCTGATAAATATTCCTAAAAGTGTAGATGAGTTAATTAATTGTTGTATATCCTAGTTATAAAGCAATAAGCAAAGGTTATAAATGGCACTTCCTTGTCTCACTATTGATGTTGGGTATATATATATATATATATTCTTGTTTTTAGGAGTCTCCATTTCTCCATATGCTTATTGTATCTTGTGTTGGTATTGATTCTTCCTCAAATTAATTTGAATCATGGTGCTGATCGTCATCAAGTGGGTGAATACTGCCTTTAAATTCTACTCCTGCACCTTAAATTACCTATTAACAATAGAAAAAAAGGGAAGGAATTGACTGAAGTTAAAGAATTGAATAAGGTGATTCAAGGTTCTTATCCCTGATTAAGGAGTTGCATTGATGCAGAATGTTGTTGTAGTGTTATGCTAAGAAGCTTAATATTTATGATTTACATTAATTAAAAAGAGGTAGTGGAGATCTCAGGGTTTATTTTTGATGATTTAAGTTAATTTTAGACCCAAGGGGGAGGGGAAAGAATGTCAAAATTTTGACTGGAAGGTTGGTTTTTTTTTTTTTTTTTTTGGAAATAAACATATCTTTGCTTCATCACTTTGAGACATTGAAGGATAAAAACTTAAAAGTACCCCAGGCCCCAAGCTTTTAAGTGCTGGAATGTCCAGGTATAGGGCAAGCATCTTAAGCTGTAAGCTATATTTCAAAAATGAGATTAAAACATAAAAATGAGGTCAGGTTAACATCATGTCTCACATCTGGATTCATTACTCTTCTATGAGGTTTATGCATAAGGCTTGCCATTTGCGAGATTAATTAAAAAAAGAGTTGTTATTTAGAAAGAGTATTTCAAGCTAATATCTCCTACTTTCATAACTTGTTCCAATTATTCTCAAAGATTGTATTAATGTTCGTATTAATGGTTAGAGTTCCCACTCACATGCTCTTTTTACTTGTGTTTGAATCCCAATGCAAGTTAAATACTATCCATGTTTGAGAATTATAGATGATTGGGTCATTAATTGCTATTTGCTAGTTTTTGGTGTATGAGTCAGGTTTTGTTCTGTTAGAGGGCTTAAAATGTAGATTTATAAAATATGAAAACACAGGGCTTTTCTAGCCAAGTAAGCAGGCATTTTGTGAAGTTATTGACTTCAGCATTTGATAATGAACTTGTTACTTAGAATGTCAGAATGTATAACAAAATTCTTCCAAACACTGTTTGGTGCTACTGAGATGGGAATGTGCTTTGTGCCATGCAGCTTCAGAGAGTGAAACTAAGGAAAAGCCTTCCAGTCATCCATTTTTGGTACATGGATACTCTTTCCTGTCTGACTTGAAAAACTTCGTTGGCCTACTTTCAAACAGCATTTGTCTTTTTGGTTAGTTGGTTGTTAAAATGGAATCAGAGCCTAGTTAGATGTCTTTGGTTCAAATTATGTGAAATCTCTATTAGGGGTGTCTTTTGGTCTCGGTTGTTAGGCAGTCCTGCCTGCAAGGGGGTGTGTTACGTCTTACCCTAATTAACATATATTTTGTATCCACTTCCTTACTTAAGTTTATTTTGGATTGGATGCTTTAAATATTTATTGTTTCCATGGCACAGAGTAAAGCAAGGCAGATGGTTTTAAGCACCTGCAAAGCAGAATAAATCTTGTTGATCTAGCTGGTTCAGAGAAACAAAAGTTAACTGATGCAGCAGGGCCGTGTTTAAAGCAAGCTGGTAATATTAGTAGATCACTTTCACAGCCTGGGTATGATCAAACATATCTTCTATCTTGTTTGGTTTAGCTTACCAATTGGTCAATATTGCTGTATGTACAAACCCGCCAAAAATATATATGATCAATTAGGTATAATTTGGCATGGCACATATTTGAGTTCTCAATTTGATGTTATCATGATTGATCCATCCACCTTCAAAATTATTTCTGTAATCCTATTGATTCAGAATGGGTGGGTTGATTTCTTGCCTATAATTGAATGCTACATTGAAGGAGATGAGATGTCAATGGAATGCAAAATAATGGAGAAGGAAGAATATTAATTTCAAATAATAAATTTTTTTTGTTGAAAATAAAAAAATAAAACAGTGGAGAAGGAAGCTGGTAAGAAGGTAACACATTTAAGTACAAGCTATAAAAAATGAAGAGAATACCGCAAAAAACATCCTGAACTTTTGGTCAAAACCAACCTAAACCCCTAATCTTCTAATTTGAAATTAGAAGCCACTGAACTTTGAGAAATACTCACCGAACTTTGAGAAATACTTCAATTGATCCTTAATTTAAGGATCTAAATCTAAGTATTGAAGGGCTTAGGGAATAGGTTCAGCTCATTCCACTATTTTTTAACTTCTGCATTGATGTTCACTTGGACCATGGTCCTGCCACAGATATAAAGCCTTTATTTTCTAACTCGATATATTTCTCTCTTGATTTTCTTGCTTGATATATATTAGTTTTTGTTCTACAATACCCACTACACACAAGTGGAGTTTGGATGAAACTATTATCATTGACTAAAACAATATCTGATGGCTCTAGTGGCACATCAAGCTCATTTAAGATTCATACAAATCATGGTGTTTCTTGCATCTATCTGATCTTATAGAATTCTCAATTGAGTACTACACAAATTCAGTTGCACCAACTTCAATGAGTTCATATAATGCTACCCTAACATATGCATATTCAACAAATTTGATTTTGATTTTTAATTGGAGATATTCACTCTTCTTTTATTTTTTGATATCCTCAATAAGTTATGGGACTTGAATGGACAACCGCATAAATCCTATATGGGAATGAAAGGAAAAAATTGACGCAGAAGAAAAACAAAAGAGCCTTTGAGCGGCTTGTGGTAACTAAATTCTTGTGTTTTCCGATGCACAAATTGAACATGTTTGTATGACTTTAAGTAAATGAATAAAAAAAAATGAACTACGTAGAGTTAAAAGTAAATGGCTACAACTCCCATGACTCAAATGGAAGTCACTTAGTGGCATGATTCATAGTCTATCTCCAATTTCCCAATGACATTACGTAATGTTGAGAATTATTAAAAAGAAATATATTCTTAGCTCATTGAATGGAAGTCATTGAGGTTAAATATATTCATAGCTCATCTATGAATAAGTTGCCGAATAAATACCAAGCAAAAAGGTAAGGGATAATTCTGCAAGCAAAATCTCTAAACCTTTTTAAATTTTAATGGAGTTTTTGCTGTTAGAAGTTGAGATTATTACTATTGAGTTGTAAAGAGGCTTGTGAAGAGGTTGAAGTTTGAAGATTGATGATGAGAGCTGGGAAAGTTGGAATTGGGTGGAGTCGGTGAGAGCAAAAAAGTAGGGTTATTTCTATCTTTCTCTCTCAATAGGCATTCTCACACATCTTTTCTCTCCATTTCAGAGAGACAAGTTGTATGTGGGCTCGGGTGAAAAATACTTAGACCCCACCTAAACATTTTCTTTTTTCCCTTTCAACCAAACAACACACAAACTCATTTTCTCTCTGTTAATTTTCATCTACCTTATTCCACCCCCAACCAAATATACCCTTAATCCACATAAAACAAGGAAACAACTCAAAAAAAAAAAAAAAAAAAAAAGAAGAAGAAGCAAGGAAACGACTAGTTTTCCTTGGGCCACTTGCTTCAATTTTTCACAATGCTTGTGTCAAAAAAATATTATTGGGCTTTTGGGTTTTAGGCTTAAAATGGTTCACTCATCCCTTATCTTCATTCTCCTCCTCCAAATGAAAAAGAAAAACAGACAAAATCCAAATCCTCAAACTTGGTCCCTTCGTGAATCTTCCTGATGTCTCAGACTACTACGACAACAATGCGTGAGCGTGTTCCAGACGACGTCGTGGAAGACATCCTGGGTCAGCTACCAGTGAAATCTTTAACCCGCTTCAGGTGCGTTTCTAAATCTTGTGACTCCATCATCACTGACCCCACTTTCATTACCAAACACTTAAAGCTCAACCTTAACCAATCCGAATCATTAATGTCCACAAACACTCACAATGGGTATTTGCTATATACTACAAAGGATAAGAATAGTTCATCTTCATCATCTTCTAAACAATTGTGTACGGTTGTTTGCAACAACGACCGCACGTTGTCCCAGGTTTCTAGGTTTGAAATGCCCTCTTTTTTTTTACAAATGCGACATAGTTGGTTTCTGTAATGGCTTGTTCTGCCTAGCTGACTATGATCTTAGTCACATTATATATCTGTGGAACCCAAGTATTAGAATGTATAAGAAGCTTCTAGCTACTCCCTTTATTGACGAGGACACCACTTCCGTTATTGGACTTGCTTATAATTCTCGAAACAATGACTTCAAGATTCTTAGACTTGTGTCTTTTTTTGGGGACCAAGAGGCCGAAGCCGAGATTTACAGCTTGAGTACAGATTCGTGGAGAAAGGTTGTAATATCGATGGAGTCCTTGAGAGGGTATGAACCCAAGTTTGGTACCACCATGTTTATTTTTAAATGGATGGAGCCACCCTGTTTATTTTTGAATGGAGCTTTGCACACGGTAGCAATTACTAGTCGCCACCGTTTCATTCTGTCCTTTGACGTCAATGATGAGAGCTTCCGTGAGATAATGTTGCCTCCTAATGGACCTAATCACTTGGATGTAGTGTCTGTAAATCTTGCAGTGTTCAAGGGATCCCTGGCTGTTTTCGTATTCGTTCAACTTCGTCAGGGTATCTTATGCCAGATATGGGTTATGGAGGAGTATGGTGTGACCGAATCTTGGACTAGAAAATATATGGTACCAATGATTTGGGCTTGGGTTGATCATTTCTTTGGCTGCACTGATAACGGTGAACTTCTAATTAAGAATGACACTGGACCGGTTTCAATTGACCCTGAGAGCCAAAATCAGAACATTCTTGCAATTGAAGATGCTGATTGGATGGGTTTCACAGCTAATTCAATGGAGAGCTTGATTTTACTTGATGGGGGAAAGTAAATGTGAAACCTAACTTTAGCTATTATATCGCTTATAGAGCTGAGAGCTTCAGTTTTTCCGTCATCATTGTGAAAATTAACTTTATCTTTTATAGTTTTATATGTATTTTAGTGTATGGAAACTCAAAGCTTTTGATGCTGAAACTGAGGTTGTAATTGTTTCCATCCTTGAGTTCAAGAAATATGTCAATATGAATGGGTGAAGTTAGCTAAGTTACATTTGAGGATTGATAGTTCAAAGTGTTGAAATGAAGTGAATCTTATTAGTTTTGTTTTTCTCTTTTCAATGTGCATTTCTTATAAGCAAATTACAGCTTGAGAATGCTATGCTTAGGGTCTTTGGCCCTGTTCTAAGCAAATCAGTTTTGTTTTTCTCTTTTCAATGTGCATTTCTTATAAGCAAATTACAGCTTGAGAATGCTATGCTTAGGGTCTTTGGCCCTGTTCTAATATTCCTAGGTGATTTCAACCCTGGAGTTAAAACTATCATTTATGCTTATTTTTCGTTGTTTCTTTTCTTTTCCTTAGATTTTTTAGCAACCAAACAGTGACTCTGATTAATTAGGATTATGGAGACAAAATTCAATAATGATTAGCTTTTTTTGTTTCCTTGATTTCGTTCTGTATTGGTGTTGTTTAGAGTCTCATTTTGTTTGGTTCTTTTTTATTTCTTTTTTCCCTTTTAAGCCTCTGGCTGGTTGCTAGAAAAATGTAAGGAAAATGATTGTTAAGTCAGTGTTAATATCAGTTTTTGCCCTACCATTTTTCAAATTAACATCAGTAGTGGCTAGAGAGAATGCGATGGTTTCAAATAGTAATAGTTTTGCTGTGTTTTTGTACTATATAATGTATATAGGAAAGAGGATTATTTAGCAATTTGTGCCTGTGTTTGGTGAAAGTAATTGTGGGTGGCAATTCGTAATTAGGTTTGGGAAAATTTTCATTGAGTGCCATCTACTTATTTTTGTACAGATTTGGTTATTATTGCCAGGAATATCAAGAAATTTTGTGTATATTATAGGTGTTATCAATGTTGCAAATGGCAACAAGATGCTTTAAGAGTATTCCATAGTAGTATAGTACTTGGCAACTCCAAAATGTGCTCAAATGAGGATTTCAGATGGCTTAAGTAATTCTGTTCTATTGTGCTTTCGCCATGACTGTTCCGAAACCCTTTAGTCTAATTGGCTCGCCTAGCAATATTTAATTCCATGGCTATTTGTGATAGAATATAGTGGTCAGTTGTTCTCAAGTCCAACAACTAGCAATAGCTGAAATTTTGCTTCCTTTAAGTTCAAAACAATGGAATCCTGATTGACCATAATTAGTAGTGTCAAAAACCAAAAATTGCATTAATTTCACTAGTGGGTGTTGATGTAAGAATGAAGTAGGACAGATTTGAAGTACCTCCCATATGAATGTATTGGACTCTATTATTATTATCAGCAGCCGGCAGCCGCTGCCAAAGCAGTTGGCAGCATCAGCAGCCGCAGCAAGGAATTGTGGAGTAGCAGTATATCATTTGATAAGTAAAGAACTATTTTAGTGCAACAAGACTACATTATGTATAAAAGACACATAAGTATAAAGAAATACAGAATGTTATTAGTAATATGAACTCCGTAATGAGATGCTGTTAGTGAAACACCATGCCAGAGTTTAAGCAAATAAAGAACTAGTAAACATAGCTAACAATTGGGGTTATGGCAATGACAATTCCACCAAAATCAATATGTTGTAGGCTTGAGTTTGGTGATCAACCTCTCCCAAAATAATTGGGGATAAGACCATTCGCTAATCACCTCTCTCAATTCTTGTAAAAATGGGAGTTTTGTGTAGGTATGATCCTTTTTTTTTTTTGAGTAGTAGGTATGACCTTTTATAAAGGTTTTAAAGGGGTGAGAAGTGATGTTATTTGGGAGACAGAGAAGAAGAGATATTTCTTTTTGTAACCTAAGCCCTAGGGTTTTGGCTTTTGTTCCATTGTTTCAATTACCGAGATGATTTGGATCTACTTATGTGTTAGTTTACTGATTGAGAGAGTGAAAAACTGGTATGGTCATGCATTTTCTTCATGTCTTTGAATTCACTACATTTTTTCGGAAGTTGAATATAATAGCATTAAAATCTTCACTGATTTTTGGAGGATCTTGTGACAGACTCACAACTTTTTTTCACAATTTGTTGAGTTAGTAGATTGTGATCAGTGTAACATCACTTTCATTGGGACCACCACTGACATCACTATCATTATTATATACCAATCAGAACCTTACACCTCAACAGTTGTGAAAAATATTATGAAATTTGTTGTATCATTAGACTAATTGTGTGACAAAATGTTTAGGTAATAGTTTGAATGTGGCCACCACACAGGAACAGGAATGGAGGTGATCTGATAGTTAAGAAGATTTCAAGTAATTCTTTATCAATTAATGGATGAACCTTTGAATTTATTTGACTCAGTTGCTGACATTGAAGCAACATAGGCAAAATCCCTATCAGTGTGGTTGTTTTCAGGTTGGAATTAAATGATTGTTAGTGTTAAATGCTAGATAAATGTAACTTATTTGCAGGAAGATAATATCTTCCAGCTTGTAGGAGAGACCCTAGTTGAAAATTATTTGGCTTGATTCAATAGTTCTGTTTTTGCATATGGACAGGTATTGTTTAGATTGCTTTTGTTTCTTTTCTATTTTGTTAGACAGGAAGCGAAAAGACTTAAACCATTTGGGGTCTGGCCAATACCTTGTTGGAAAAAAAAACATATCCAATGATCAAGGCTTAATCCCTTGTGTTTTTGAGAGACTCTTTGCCCATATAAATGAATCTCTTATTTATTGAGCTCATTGAAGCTTATATCATTTTATTGAACTATAGTCCAAATTTTTTTATTTTGTATCATATTATTGAACTATCAAATATCACAATCAAATATATTGCAAAAATTATCAAAATTTAGGAGTTAGAACAACTTACTCCTTACTATCCAACCTAGCTATAATATTTCAATTAGTGTGGCTTGAAAAATCTCACATCAATACCAGTGACAATTACAACTTACACTCCTGCCACAATCAAAATCCCACTTAGAGCCATTCCAAACAACCAGTGTCCAATTAAACCACCACATTGGGCTATACGCCTCTGGTTTCTTAATCGTAATCCACATAAAACATGGAAAAGCTAAAGTTAGAGGTAATGAGAAGCCTCCACTAAGACCTTGAAGTTGGCTTCCATAAAATGAGATGGCGGTGGCTGAAAAGAAGCAGAAGAACCCAACAGTGACTCGGGAAATTGCTCGAAACCACCAAGGACATGGCTACTTCATCCTGCTTGTGTATATAGATTCTATGCCATCAAATATTGGCATGCCATAGAGTTGGAAGGAGCTTACAACACTTAGTATGAGCAATATGCTTGTTAATCCTACAACAAGTTCTGAAGTTTCATGCTGGTGGAACTTGAACAGGGCTATTTACATGCCCCCTTGTTTTGGTATCTGTTACCACAATAGAAAATTTAATTCTTTAGTAAATATACTTAAGAAAATTTAATGAAAGATTGTTAGTATAAATTACTAGATATAAATTTAACACAGAATGATTTGAGTTTGAAGATTTTTCTCAAATAAAACACTTGTGATATTATGAATTTGAAATAATATCTTACTTTTAATCATTTCAAATCCACAAACCAATAAAACTTAATTTTATCCATAAATTTCATCAATAGAAGAAAAAAAAAAGAATTGTCATTTCTTAACTTGAAGTTATTTAACTAAAAATTGAAATCTATATCTTTCTCTTTAAATAACCATTGATGAACTAAAAAGGAGTAGAACAATCTGAGAATTTTGATTTTGTAAAACAATTATAGGGATATATGAAACAGAGAAAATAAATAGTACCATATTTCCATAAGCCCAATAGCCTCCGATTGCAAGGGGAAATAAGCACATTGCAATTAGAAGATACACAGATTTGACACCCTTCCACATTGGCATTTGTGATGGATTCTTTTCACTTGAGGGCATGGAAGCCTGCAAAAATTCCAATTTAAAAAAAAAAAAAAAAAGTCCATTTTCCCACAGATATACATTTAAGCCCAATAATCTCTCTCTCTCTCTCTGTTGAAAGTCGACTCATCAATTTAAAAGACTTTTATGAAGTAAAATTTATAGTATCGGTAGTATCATAATACCTGTATCTCTAGTATAAGATTGTGACCTCTAAAGGCCAAAGCAATGAACCCAAACGCATTTACAACACCCAAAATCCTAGAAATTTTGGGTATAAGGGCTTGATATCTACTGTAAGTGGTTTTATACTTCTGTCCCTGCTCAAGATATCTACTGCCATTGAATAAACCATAGAAGTACCTTTAAAATACTAATGAGATATATAAAATAGTTATACATCTCATTAGTATTTTGTGAGTTTGGCAAAGTCTTTTCGGCTTATACACTATACAGCATGGAATGCTTACCAAATGTAGCTCGGCAAAGATGAAAGTATCTACTGTAACTTCCAGTTTTAGCTGATTCATGGAGTTGTACTAGCAAATAGATGGTGTAAATTTGCCACATGAATAATAGAGTCAAGCGTATGATACCCCATGTCCTGTACCACCAAATACAAAACAATAAGCCAGACAACTTTTTTTTTTTTTTTACTCCACAATTATTGAGTTGGTAAGTTATCAATAGTAGGCAATAAAATGGTGACCCGGCAAATATGAAAATCAATAACAATTTATCAACTAAGCTAGTTTTAAAAAGGTTGTGTCACTAGCATTACACCATAATTATGTAAACCACTTCTATAGAAAGTTTGTTTTGAAAAGGTTTGGATTTAGATAGTTCTTGTGATCCATTGATCAAGTATGCTATACCAAACTTAGGCACCAAATATTTGCTTACCACCCAAGGTCTGTGAAGCCAACAGGCAGCATAAGGGCTTGAATTCCAATTCCAGAACATAGAGTATGGAAAGCAGCATAGTAAGCATTTCCATTTCTTGACTCAGTAATTGGAAGCCAAGCATCTTGGGGGTTTAGCTCCATAAAGTGCACAGCCCTGCGGTTTACTCTTTAGTTGCCCTGAGTTTTTCAGTTGGGATCTTGTTTGTGTTCACAGTTTCTATATCGTCTGAGCCGGAAAATGACAATGGAGAAGAAGAGTAGTAGTCCTGTGAGGGACGAGTAGTATCCCTCGGTGGCACCGGTGCAATGGTGACCCTTCTTGGTATTGTAAGACTGGAAAAACACCTTCTCTCCTCAACCTCACTCATTTTTCCTTTCAAAGTTTCACTTCACTACTCTAATTAGACCTATATTTTCTTTGTGGTTCTTCCCCTCCCACACACTTAAATTGGCTAAATTTTATATAACATATATGTACATAATGTTAACAGACTAATAGTAATAGTTAATATACTTGGTCAAAAAAAAAAAAAAAAAGTTAATATACACTCCACCTCTTGAGCCTTGGAAAAGGGTATTCTAAAAATTGTTCAATCTGTTAAAATGATTTACTAGCCAATCATTTGTAGTATTTATCAATCTATCTAATTGATTAAGTCAGTGGGACATATATATGACCAAAATTTATTTCATGAAAAGCATAGGCATTATGCACACCATTGATCAAGATAAATATGGTCAGCTGGTAAACGGGGTAGAGATATAATAATCTTAGCCTGCAGGGCAAGAATAGACCACGCATGGACAAGATGTGGAACTTCCTGGTCGATGTGAAATGTTACCATTCGTTTAGCTTCAACATGGGCGTTGACTGAGCTATTTTTGTGAGAACAATTGTGGAAGAGCTTGGTGTTCCTTGTCTTATTCCTGCTTTCAAGTGAACTTGAGTAACTGGGAATATGCTAATAATCAAAATCTAGAAGCAGTCAAACAACTAGGCAGTGAAATTTATGGTATAAATCAGTTATAAAGCATATTTATTAAGGTGAAATAAGGATGAGTGATGATAACTTTAACAAATTGTAACGTCATGTTACTTGAGGACACTACAGTTTAACATGAGTTTTAACAAAGACGCCAAGTATATTTTACCATTAGAAAATCTTATTCCCTCATATTGTGTAGATTTGTATGTGAATTTGGACTGTTAAGATATTGTGCAAGCATGTATTGAATCCCATCGAGCAGGTTCTTTTTTTTTTTTCAAAGCTTCTTTTTTACTCCTAAAAAAAGTCCTGATTAGAAGTAGGGGTAGTCAATTGATGCATGTCTCATGTTCTACAATTTGTTTTTCATTTAGCTTTTAATTTGAGTATTTTTCAAACATGGTTATAGACTCTTCAAATGTAAAGAGTTAAGCCAACAAACCTTAACTTAAACGCTTTCAAATTCCAATATGGGACTTTGTAACCTAGGAACTTATAACCAAAACTCTGTGGAATCAAAATGAGATGTTAAGAGCAGATAGATGACAAAACATTAATCTTATTTTACTAAGGGGAAAGCCGACCTTCCTTGAGTAGTATTCAAATCATACCATGATACACATCTTAAAACTTCACTACTTTAATTTAAAATTTTAGAACAATGAACTTGAGCTTAAAAATGTGAGTATCTTTCATTTTAAATTCCATAGTTTAGACTTTAGAGGTGGGTTTAAATTAAAACCCTATACGTTAGAAGACTCATATTAAACCTACATTTTGAAAAATGTTTCAATCTCAATATATATACATTATTGTTATGATGCTAATGGAAAATAATCAAAATATGCACCTAAATAAAACGCCTTGTGGCTATTTCAACACGTGTATTATATAAACTATAAAGACATTACTTCATTTCAAAACACACAATGTAGTTTTGTTTAAGAATTTTTTTCATTGAGAGCAACACATGTAAATCGATTAATGGTTAAAATTATCTAGTTTGATGAGGGTTGAGATTATCTAGTTTGATGCTGATTTGGGTAAGTTGGTCAGTCCAAATCCCCATGGCTTGCTGATCTGGGAGGATTGGTCACTCCTGAGATTGTAAATTTGAGTAATTATGTTAGTTGGTATGAAATTGTGGTAGACAACATTTAATGGTAAAATGCAAAAAAGTATTGCTCTTTTGGAACTTTTATGAAAAAAATGCAACTTTCTAGTAATATAACTTTCTCTCTCCTACAGCTTGTAGGAGAGAGAAAGTTTTCTCTCTCCCTCTGTAGGAGTTCTTTTCTCTTGGTTTTAGTACAAGTTCTCTCCCTCCGTCTATACCGGTTCCTTCTCTGAGTCTTTGTAGCCCACAAGGTCTGATTAAAACTCCTTAGCATCATGAATCTTGCAATCACCGGGAGCTTTCAGCATTTTCATCTTACAGATGGGGAAGATGAAGTCGCCGTTTCATTCTTGCGACCAGACCTGGGTTTTGGATCTATGGTTTGTCCGTTTCTCATCAAGGTAAGTTCGTTTGTCTGGAGGATAGGTTCAGATCTAAAACCTGTAGATAGGGGAATAAAGGCCCTCCGATTTATGTTCAGATCTTGTGTTCATATGAAATGGCTTCCCTTCTTTTGCTTTATCTGTGTTTTTGTGGGTCTTGGTGAGAAGCATCAGTTGGGGTTCCAAGGTAAGTCCAGCTGTCTTTGGCTTTTTGGGGATTGGATCAGAGAATATTGTGGATGTGTGAAGGTTTTTGTGAAACATGGAGTTGCTAGCAGAAGTGGACCGGCGAAGGAAGGAAAGGATGATGGCGCCGGTGTACGGAGTCTGGTGAGTCTAGCGAGTAGGGGTACGGAGCGAGCGAGACACTCAGTTGCTTTGTCAAATCGCACATGCTCCAACAACATGAACCGGCGGCAAGGCAGCAGGTCAGGTGTGCTGTCTAGTCCACCCCTTGAGCCCAGCGCACTCTTCAGACGTGCTCTCTCGTGCTTCCCAAGGATCCTCAATGTAGAAGTCAAAGCTTCGGTTTTGGGCTTACTTTTGTTTCCCTCTGAGGCCCAAAAATCTCCCTACCAATTAACCATTAGTACTCCCTCTCCCTATTATGAGCCCACTGATACCCATTTTAAAAGGATTGCTAGAGCCCAAGGAAAGAAGCCCCAAAATTGTAATATGCAAGCACAAGAATTTAGATGGGCTCTTGGGTTCATGGGGGAGGGGGGTGCATAGTTGTTTGTTTTCTCCCAGTTGTTTGTTGGCTTTCACTGATGTATCTCTTTCATATGAATGAATAGTTCATGTTTTTTATCTCAAAAAAAAAAAAAAAAAAAAAAAATGCAACTTTCTAGTGGAATCCCATTTTGAAGATGCAAGTTTATGCGGAGTTAACCATCTACTTCTAAATTTAATACTAAAAAGTAACAACTATGACACTCTTGCCACCTACAACAACCCAAGAAACACGATTTCTTCAAAACTTTACTAAGATGAAGGACAAGATTCATTCTAATCAAAACCAAACCACTTCTGATATATCTCATCCTCAGATACAATAAATTACCCACCCTGGAACTTTCATCATGACTCCACCATCTCCTAATTTCGCACATGCCCACCTCCCCTGAAAACCAATCGAGTGCCAAGGGGTCAGAACAAATTCAGTATAATCGTCTATCCCTCCCTGAACAATAGATTTTCAAACCTTGCAGGAGTATCAGAGGAACTATTAGATGAAACAAACTCTAACCACAGCAATCTGTGATGGACACCACACTTGTTGCTCACATCTCGACTCCCAGCATCACACACGTCCAACTTGGCTCCTACCGATGACACTATTACTTGCAAAATCTCTCCTATATTAATTAGATACGCCTGTGTCTTCAAACTCATACACAGACCCAACAACTCCATCGCACATTCCCACTCTCAGTCATGATAGAACATCACCACAGCCTCCCAAGCTCCCTCGACTCCGACTCACCACCAGCGTACCAACTTCAACAATCTCAACCCCAATGCACCTCCCTTCATCCCAGTGAACAACTCCAAATTTCTCACTCCCTTCATGTCCATGGTCCACCTTCCCAACTCCACACAACCAATCCCCATCATTCAACTAGCTCACATTGGAGGGAAGTCCACAGGGTTCAGCAAATGATAAGACAAAAAGCCATTGATCATGCCACGAAATTCTTCTTCTTAAGCTCTATACCTTCACCTTCTCCTCAGAATCCAAATAACATTCATATATCATGTGCACCTGCCACACACCCATTTGTTACTATCAACACGGCCGATGGAAGCTCCCAAGGAAATTCAGGAGAATCTGGAGCGAGTGGGATAGCTAGAAAGTAGAAATCATGTGGGTAATTGGCTATGGGCCTTCTCCCTGAATTTGCTAATTTAATTCTAAATTGCAGGTGGCTCCTAGCCAAACCTTGGGAGGTTCGCATTGAACACATATGAAGGGAAGCCAACTTTCGTGCAGATATGTTGGCGAAAAGAAGAGCTTCTCAGTCTAAGAGAGAGATATTCTCTGATACATGCCCCACATTTTTGATACAATGCCTCTTTTGGGACTCCAATGGTTTTGTTTCAACCCGTGCGGTGTGCTGCAAATAAGCTTGCAATTGGCCTACATTTTGGTGCGGTGAAGTCAATGTCTGAGTATCTTGGCCAACTTGTGTTGCTTAGCTATTGTTTTGTATTTTGTTGTGTGTTTGTTCTTTATCATTTGGTTTGTACCTTAAATCAATGGTCTAGTCACTCTTGTTTTATCGTTTAAACTCTATTATGTGTTCGTAAGTTTATTTCACTTCAATAAAGTTTCCCTTTTGAGCAATAAAAGAAGAAGAAAAAGGAAAATGCAATTTTGGTAAAATTTATTGTAAATAATCAGAATTTTGAGTAGAAGTGTAAAACTTTGCAAATTTGTTTGGTTTGCATGTCTATCACTCGTGGGCTCATGAGGTTTTCAAGTGCTTCAACTCCATTTTGCAACCTTTTTCTTTGGGCCCATTTGTGGGTTGAAGTACCTCTTTTACCTTTCAAACCACATGGTGATGAGACAAAAGACAATAGCGGGCCCAATATTAATTGTACTTATTATTCTAGCTTGGACCATCAATATTGGACTTAGAAAAAAATTGGGCTGTAACAGTGAGTTATACATTGGTTTTTGTGAAGATAGGAGTTAGGTAGCAACTTTTGCCAAAAATAAAAAGGCAGTACTGAAATTGTGTTTTCAAAACACGATTTTACTAAAAAGTTAACAAGTTTGCAAGCTCTCCTACTTCATAATCAGAATTTTACTGCACGCCTATAAGATTGGATTCATTCACTAATTTTTTGATCTGAGTGTCAATTATCACAAATATAAACATCATCAGTTCATGACTAAGAAATTACTTTACCATTTTGGCTCTTAAGTTTATATGTTGGCCCAAAATTTTTAGCAAACATTGGCCCTCGAGTTAAGCTTATAGAAACTCCCACTAGGAGGCCTGATGGGTTATGGACAAGCCAAATTTGAAGCCCAAAGAGAAAATTACTCCACTATTAAAAATTAATTTTGAATATTACAATCAAATATGACATAAAATTGCCCTAAACTTTATTCCTTCAACCTTACTGAGGCTTGAAGAAGTTCGCCTGTATACCAGTGTCAATTATAACATAAATTCCAGCAGTAATTAAAACCACACTAAGAGCAAGTCCTAAGACCCCTAGTCCCCAATTGAGCCACCACATTGTGCTATACATCTTAGGCTTTTTAATCTTAAGCCACATTAAACATGGATAAGCTAATGTCACAGGCAATGCAATCCCTCCAACTAGACCTGCCAAGCTCCCCAAGAATGGGATGGCCACGGCTACAAAGAAGCATCCATATCCAAACATTGCTCGGATAGTGGCTCGGAGCCACCATGGGCATGCCTGCTTCTTCCTCCTAGTGTATACTGACTCCATGACATCAAAGACGGGCATGCCATAGATTTGGAATGAGCTCAAAGCATTGATTATGACAAACAAACTTGTTAATCCTAGGATAAATTGCGAGGTGTCACGCCCATGAAATGCATACAAAGCTGTTAACATGCCTCCATTAGGCGGTATCTGTTAAGAAAATTAGCACAATTATTAGTGAATCTTTTTCTTTGAGATGTTAATGGAACTTTATAAGACAAATTTTAGTGTTAAGAGATTGTAAATAGAGTGGAAAATATAGTACCATCTGGCCATATGCCCAATATCCACCGATTGCAAGAGGGAATAGACACATTGCTACAAGAAGATAAGCAAACTTGACGCCCCTCCACATTGGCACTCGTGATGGATGCTTTTCACTCGAGGGCATTGTGGCCTATCACAAACAAGATTTACCCAAGGTGGTGAGGTTTCTTTAGAAAAATTATATTTTACAAGGATGTTACAAATTTTACTAATTAAATGCACAAAAAAAGCTAATAACTTTGTTCATGATGTCGTTGATGTACCAAATACAATCACTAACACACTAGTTTGTATGTTTTTTTATAGTTAGATTACAAATTAATAATAGCTTTATCATTTGTCTTTTGTTAAAATTATCTCAATTAAACATTCTTGTTAAATCCTGTTATGGAAAAATTAAACCGAATTTTTTTTAAGTCAAAATTAAACAGAATTAATTAACCAAAAGTTGGTAACCTTTTCTTGTTCAATTTTGCTCAGAATTTTTTAATAATAATAATCTTAAAGATAATCTCCACTCCATGATTAACGGAGTCAAAATCTTACACTTTAAAAAAGGTCATGGCAACGTAATGGGTACAAGTCAATGTTCAACTATTCTTCTTCTTTTTTTAATTGATTTCATTGTATAAAAAATTTGTAACAAAGTGCGAACTTCCAAAGTAACTTGATAAGAAAGACTTGTTCACCGCCAAAGAAGGATAAAACATTGTTAAATATGAGAACTTGTTCACATGGCTTCTTAAGTCTTAACTTCTTATATACACAAACCCAAAAAAAAAAAAAAAAAAAAAAAAAAAAAAAAAAAAAAGTATTTATTATCACTGTATTTCTTTTTTTTTTCTTCTTTTTTTTGTATGACAACTTGACAAAAGTAGTGTTTCTCTAGTTTTGTTTTGTAGTAAATTAAACAAAGTTGTCAAAACATTGTTATGAAACCAAATTTGTTGTGTTATATGTCCATCAAATTGAAGAGCAATGAACATGTAATTCTCATATCTCATAAATCCTTTAGTTAATCGAATCATAGATAATATTAATGTAATAATAATAACTAATAAAAATTATGCATGCAATTGTCATATGTACCTGTATCTCAAGCACAAGATTGTGGCCTCTGAAAGCAAAAGCAATGATCCCAAGTGCATTTAGGACACTAAAAACCTGAGCAATTTGTGTGTTTGCTTGCACTGTCTTGTAAGACATAGTAGGCAATCTTCCCTCAGCCACTGATATCACCCATATGAGTGTGCAATAGCCAATAGCTGTGATAGCACCAATCAATGACACCCCAGCAATGGAGTTCAAGTTTGGCAACTGAGACAAAAGAACTGCAGCAGATGTAAAAACCAAGAACCACTCCACAGGAGTAAGTGGCTTTGCTGTGCATGTGACTCCACACAAAATCTGGAAGAACGTCTTGGATGTTGACCCTCCAATAATGATTAAGGCCACATTTGTGCCTGCTGATAGGTACAGGATTGGAAATCCGGCTAATAACTTTGTTAGATTGTCACCTGAGAGGACATAATTCAGTTAGAAAAAATTAATTCTTCTTTAGGGAATAACAATAATACTTTCAAACAAAATGTTAACAAAAACATTTCTTTTGATAATTCTCAATGTATAAAAGATTGAAAAGCATGTTAGGATGTGTTATTTGACTAGATTAGCAAATTCTGTGTTTTTTTATTAGTAAGTTATGTATCTGATGGCCTTGAATCTAAGATCTCACCCTTTATTGTACTCTTATAAGGAAAAAAAGTGTCATTTGAGTTGGAACTCATTAGCAGATTAGTGAATTCAATATAAGATTCAAAGCTTACCAAAAGTCGCACTAAAAAGTTGAAGATATCTGCTGTATCGCAGGCCGGTTTCAATTGATTCATGCATTTCCACCAGCAAGTATAGGGTGTAAAGTTGCCATATGAATGCTAGAGTCAAGCTTATGATTCCCCATGTCCTACAACCAAGCACATAAATGTATAATTTAGGATACAGCTTAATGTACCAGCCAATTCAACCATGCATGTAAAACTAAGTACATACACAACTAAGTGCGTTTGGATGCGTTTTCTTGATTGCTTATTTGTTGAAAGTATTGTAAAACAAAAAAGGGGAAAAAGTTTTTTTTTTTGGCTTGAGAACAGCCAAAATAAGCTCAAAAAAGAAAAACCCCCCAAAGAAAAAGAAAGAAAAAGTTGCTAAAGGCACTTAAACGTAGTCTAACCAAAGAAAGCATATATACTTACCATCCTAGAATAGTGAAGGCAACAGGAAGAATAAGGGCTTGTATCCCAATTCCAGAACATAAAGTGTGAAAGGCAGCATAGTATACATTCCCATTTCTGGACTCAGTGATTGGGAGCCAAGCATCTTGAGGGTCAAGCTTTGTGAGGTGGAGAGCCCTCATGATTGGGCTCCCCGAAGGAGTAATGAAACGTGGGGTTAGAGAGGCTTTTGGGGTTTTGTTTGTGATATCAGTTTGTGTGAGGTCATCAGTGGTGAGAAGTGGTGATCTAGACAGAGATGGAGAGTGATACTGTGAGGGTGGAGATGAAATTGGTGGGGATGGTGCATCAGAAACAGGCCTTGGTGTTGTTGGGTTTGAGCTTATTTCCACAACTTCACCCATTTTTCTTTGCAAGTTTCTCTCTTTCTTTGACTACTTTTTCTTAGAGCTATACAGTAAGTATAGCTCTATACTTCCCCTGTGTTGCCCACAAATTAAATCAACGCATTTAAGTTTAGACTTTTGGTGTATTTATAGCCCATGCATGCAAGCAATTAGTTCAAAAATATTAGGTTATTACCACCACACACCCTTGATATGATAGTCATTTCACAAGTATAAGCGCTTGTAAGATTTGGAAAGGGGGGCAAGGGCCGAGACAAGGGTCAAGGTTCAAGTCTCCAGAAGAGAATTTTACACATATACACTTAGATTATAGTAGAATTTCTATCTTTTATATATATATTAGGTTATTAATGTGAATATTATAAGTCATGCAATAACAATATGAACACTGGTGACCCTACTTGAGTTAGAAAATAAAGGAAAATGTGATTTGTACATCCCTAGCGCATTTTATATTTTGTGTATATCTCTTATTCTTTTAATAAGAAAATATTATTAAGACCAATGAAAAACTAAGGGACTAACCAAACTCAATTAATCAGTTTCTTTGAAAGCGAAAATGATCTTATATGCTTATGAATATCTCTTATGCATTTGTACATGTTTCTTATTCATATTGATTTTGTTTTAATTTTTATAATTGTAATTAATAATTGATTGTGAACTTTTTGTTACATTTAAGCATCCCACTTCCATGGGATCAAACCTGGACGTATAGAAGTGCCATCCGAACACAAGAGTCTTTGGTTAATATGTTGGATATGATACTAGGAATGCAAAAATTCAAAAATTATGCCAATTTAGTAGTAAGCTTTTATTCTCTCATATTGCTTTTCTGACATTAGTTATTTTATAACTACTTTTAGAAAAAATTTTAAGTACTCTTGGAGTATAAAGAAATTGTGCTCTCTCTTCTCTCACATTCATGGTGAATTCTACCATGAATTTAATGAGTAGATCTCACCATAAATGTGAGAAGATGGAGTATCATTCTCCGTATTTGGGGAGTTCCTAAGAATTAATCCTACTTCTATGTGTTAAAATATGAACATTTCTACATAAATTGTAAAAAACTTTTGTGTTAAAATATGAATATTTCTACATCAATTGTAAATATATATGTGAAATAGTGGATGTATTTTCTTGGGTCAAAATATATGTTTCCATAATATAGCATCAAACCAAAAGGAAAGGTTAGTAAAAAATAATTAGTATATTCAAAAGAACAGGAAAAAGTCCTTTGCAGCCCACCTCAAACCTTGTTTGCTTATCTAAAACCTCAAGTTTGTTGGCTTATCAGTAGCCACCTTGTTTGTTAATCTTTGGCTTAACTGTAATATATATATATATATATAGGCCAAAAGGCATAACAGTCCATTGGTAATGGTGATCTGGGATGCAAAAAACCGTCTTGTATCTTTCCCTTGGATGGATGCCTAGCTGTCAAAATCCTGCTTTAAGATCAAACTTGGAAAACACCTTTGCATTTGAAAGATGCTGGAAAAGAGCACTCTTGTTTGGTAGAGGAAATTTGTCATCTGCAAGGAAGTGGTTGAGATCCTGGTAATTGATTACCAGTCTGAGTTTGCCTCGAATTTGCTCAGCATGCTTGTTGACACAGAAAGCTTCACACGCCCAGGGAGAAGTTGTGGGTTCAATAAGGCCTTCAGATAGGAGAGTGGATAGTTCTTGGGTGGCCAAGGCTAAGTGTTCTGGATTCATCCCTCTGTGACTGGCTTTTGTGGGGTTGACATCTTCATTTTTCTTAAATGGAAGGTATATGAAAATTTTTGGGTTTTTCCACAAATGATTTGGATTTTTAAGGAGGAATTCAGAATGGCTGCTAGCACAACAGTCATTGATAATTTGGAGTTTTAAGGAATCAAAGGGGTCCATGGTAAACAGATGAGGTACTTGGGTCCAGGTAAGAAGGTGTTGTTTGTGCATGAGCCCTTTTGAGGACCATCTAAGGCTTGGTATTTGATGGAGAAGATCAGATCCAATGAGAAGGTCTCTACCTGTAAGAGGGGATCCAAGGACTTGGTGTTTAATGGTTAAGGTTGGGAAGATTCTGATAAGGATAGGCTTACTTTTTAGGGTTATAAGGAATGTTTCTCCATTGGCTGTTCTGAACATCTGATGATAGGGTAGCCAAAACTCTTGAGGTAAAATTCTGGGATGAAGGATTGTTGCTGCTGCTCCTGTATCAAATAAGGCTATCACCGGAATAGGTCTAGAGTATGTATCAAGGAGAAGGTGAACTTGGGCTATCGGAGTTGGGTTGGTCAAAGGGGCTATTATTGGTTAGGATGTGTAGATGGTTTGAACTTCTAGATCTGAATCATATTCACTGTCTGGTTCTGAGTCTCCTTCCGAGGTAGAATAAGCCACAACTGCCAAAGCTTGAGGAGAGTATTCATCATCCAAAGAAAAGAGTGACTCTATATCCGAGAAAGGAATGTCCTCTGCATGAATCTGGGCTTGTTCAAGGAGCTTTGCTGCTTTCTCCTTTTTCGGGCAATTTCTTGCAAAATGGCCTGGTTTCCTGCAAACAAAGCAAGTTTTCGAAGTTTTTCCTTTAAACTGCTTCCTTCTAAGAAACTTCCATTTCTTCTTTCTGAAAGTGGTTTTCTTTTTTCCCGCATAACGTCCTTTCTTTTCAAAATATTTTTTGAAATGATTTCTTTTTTTCTGTGGACGGCACAATTTTTCTCATAGCACTTTATTTGCAAATCTTTTCTCCTACAATTGTCTTTGAGTTTGCTATGGACCTTATCAATTTCTGAAAGAAACTTTCTCTGGTTGTAGAGCTTTTCCAAAGCAATAAGCACATGTTGGTAAATTTCTCCCAAAGAGGCTTGTTGTAAAGTTATTCTTTGGAGATTCATCATGCGAAGAGTTTCATCTCCCAACGGTTCTGGAAGGGAATTGAGAAAAGTATGCTTGGCATTAACATCATCCATACCATTAAAAGAATAATATCTCCTTGACATCCTGTCAAAATGTTTTTCCAAATCCTTCCTTTCAAATGAGCAACATTTCATCAAAAGGAATTCTTCTCATGCTACCTCCGTGTAGTGAGTTGCTGAGCCAAGAAATTCGTTATGAACAATTGTGAAAAAGTCTTCCAATGTGCTGCTCTGGGCTGCCTGTCTTTGTCTGTATTCTCCAAGGTTGATCCACCATTCTCTTAGCCTTCCTGTAATCCTTGCCACAAATTTAGCAATTATCTGAGACACAGTGGCATTTGGGGCTTGAAGTTCAGCAATACACCAAGAATACATATTAAAAATCTCATCATGCCATCTGGAAGGAGGAGCATTGTCAAGTGTAAACAAATGCTTTGAATCTGTAGTTGGCGAATAAGCCAGCCTTGCTTGGTAATCTGGGATGAATGGTGGTGGGGGAAATATTGGTGGTGGCGGGGATGGAGGCTTTTCAGGGCAAAGAACATCATCTTCCTCTTCCACTTTTGGTTCATTGTTTGTCATGAATACCTCTTCTAGACCAAGATCAGACAAGTCTAGATCAGAGTCCTCAATTACTGGAAGCACAAAAGGCTCTCTAGAATCATTAAGGGTAAGAGTTTTAAGAAATGACGAAATTGGGTTTGGAGGATCAGGGTCTACAGTCAACATATTCATGTCTGGAGGTCTTGAAGAAGCACCAACAGTTAGGTTTGGAAGTTGGTATACTGGTTCTTTATCTTTTTTCGTGAAAGGAGAATCATTCTGGGGTTTAACTTGTGACTCTGGTTGAGATGGAACTGGCCGTATAATGCTGGGGAGAATTCCACTTGGCCTAAAGGGATTATGACTAGGATGTGTCATGACTAATGGTTGTAGGTTTTGAGAGGTTGGAGAGAACGGTGAGGTCAAGGGTATGGCTAGGTCTTTATACAATAATTGTCGAGGCTGGTAGGGCATCTGGACATGCATTGGAAGGGCCTGAGCGGCTTCTTTCCGTGATTCTTGCATAGATTGGAGTTGTAACAGTAACTGCTTTTTCTCCTTTTCTTTTTGTCCAATAAGAGGAAAGGAAACAGACAAGTCCTTGACTGTGGAAGCAATGGTCTCCAACTCTTTTTCAACTGCCTTGATTTTCTTCTTCAAGTCTTCAATAAGAGTATTGGAAGATGAAAAGGTATGATTGACTGCTTCAGCCATCTTTTGCTGATTATCCAAGATTTTTGAAAGGACCTTATTTTGTGCTACAACATTCTCCGCTTGTCAATTTAAAGCTGCTTCTGCCGAAGAAACCTGCTTCTTAGTACCATCTGAATTAGTTCCAATAGGATTCTTTATTTTCCAGACATGTTTGGTGTTGGTTTGAGGGTGGTCAAAACTTTCTAATGGGAGAAAGTTCTGGGAATAGGAAGGGGAGGCCTGGTCAAACATGTAGCAAGGGGAAGATTCTGGTATCTGGGTTGGTTTAGTGGGAAGAGGTTGACATTTTAAAGTTTGGGGAAGGACTTTCTGATAGTATGGGATTAATGGAGGTTTCTGGTTTTGGTTGTAATCTTTTTTGGATGGAGAGGGAGAAATTTGTTTTTTGGATCTAGGATAAAGAACATAATAGTCAAACCTTCCGGAGGGTTCTCCTAAAAGGTCAACTTCTGGATCTCCTGCTTCATATCTTTCTTTGAGCTTTTGCTGTGAGGATTTTTTCTTTCTCTTCGGCCAATCTTCTTCAAAACTTTCTTCTTCCTGGCAGTCAGCACAATCACAAACGTCCCACCATATGTGACCAGAAGGTGATTTTCCTTCATAACAAGGCTTTCCATCTTCTCGAAATGCTTTGATTTGAAGTCCATCTTCACTGACATATGACACCGGTTGGAGCATAGCTATTTGAGTTGGAAAAACTGTGACATCCTTCTTCTCTGATGGTGCCATCAAGAATTTTGTTTCTACTTCACCATTTTCTTTCCTGATAAAAAGAGGATATTTTGACTGGATTGGTTTAGTTTCTTGATGAAGCATTTCATATTTTGTAATCCATGATTCAAGGAAAAGAGACATCATCTGGTCCTTGTCGAGTTGCCTTGGAACAAAGGTGCACATAGGTGTCATTCTTGGGTCGACTTGAATCAGCAATGCATCATTAGATTGAGCTATGTCTGGAACCGCCATGTCAAAAGCATGATTCTGAAGTCTATAAGCCAGCTGATAGTGAAGTGTGGCTGCAAATGTATCCTGCACCTGAGAGGCTCCTGTAATCTGGACTTGTACTTTAAGAGCATCACAAAGATGGAGGTCCTTCAGAGACATGTTGAAGTTAGGAAAAAGGGTGACAAAAATTGTACCAGCATTTAGGGTGGTCTGGACCGTTCCGATGATTGCATTTTGATATTCCAAAAATCTGGAGTCAAGAAGTGAAATTCTAGAGACTACAGGGAGTCCCTTTCTTCCATGGAAAGTTAATGCTAATCTTACCGCTCCAAAGTGGAGGTGCGTGTATCCCTGTTTCTGCCATGGAATTATAAACTCTCTGGGAAGTGCAAGGGTAATAAAATTTTCTGCTTCACTGGCTGGAATATGATACTGGTCAAACTTGGAGGCTTGGACATATTCTTTGACAGTGGAGGACTGAGAAGGGCCTAATAATTTTTTTATGGATTTTTTAAAAGAGACTTGAGGTTTATCAAACATAGTATAAGGATTTACTATAGGGAAATCAGTGATGTGAATTTTACTATCTTCAGGTACGTGAGAAATTTCATACAAATAGTTTAACCTATTAGCAGTAGACTTACGAAGAGAAAGGTCAAAGGTAGATTTAGTGGTATCAATTACTTCCGAAGATGGATTTGCCATGATAGTTTCCTATGATAAGAACTATTTACCAAAGACTTAACATGACCAAAACACCTACTCCAGGCTTAAACGTCCACCAAGATGCTATGGCAAATAGGATTCTCTAAAGACCCTGAGAACAAGCTCCTCAGTGTTCTACTTTGATTATCAAGTCTAGTGTTCTGATGTGATTAATACAGAGGATCCACTTAATGTGGCAACTGTAAACCACAGAGCATACTAATCAAGACAATAATCAAAGTATACTAATCAAAGGAGGGGGAAACAAATGACATGGCTCTGATACCAACTACTGAGAGAAGAACGTTACCCAGAGGAATGACTATGAGAGAGGGTGTAAGAAGATTATGGAAACAGGTTAATTAAGTATTACTAACAACATATAAGAGACAACATGGAAATGTGGAATAGAGCACAGTACAAGATACAACAAACTGAAGGATATTATTAGATTAAACAACTTTTTTACATCAGACATAAGAGACACGGGAATACATTTTACAAAGAGAGCTTGTTTTTGTTTTTCTGAACTTACTCTTGCCCTCTTCAAACTTACAAAAGTTCTATTTATAGGCCTTAAAAGTTGCTGCTATTCTACACACTTCTACAATATCCATATCAAGACAAATAGAGGCTTGTCCTTATGGATTAACAAGTGTCAAGAGCATAGTGGGATTGTTGGATTGCTATCTTCCTCCGGATAAGCTTGCCATGGGATAAGAGTAGTTGCAGAGTCCTTCAGTGTTGGGCTAGCAACAAGTGTCAACTGAGGTGGGGGCAAAGCTGCATGGATGATTTTATCCAAGCATCATTCTGACAATGAGAAGCTACAGTAATTTTTGGAAGGATTACGTCTGAAGACGTTTTTTTTTTTTTTTTTTTTTTTTTTTACTAAAGATATCTAGTCCCATCCATCTCTTCCTTGGAACCATTCTTCATCAACATCTTCATTAGGATCATGATTATGATATTGCGGATCATCATATCCAATAAGAGGATTTGGCATTTCCCAATGGTCTTCATGTGGCCATTGTTGCTTACAAACATCTGGGCCAGTTGGAATTATTTCAGGAAGAATACCCTTATTAAGAGATTCCGCCATAATAAGAGAATGATGACAAGATACCCAAGAGACATCCAAATGTGTATGGAGAGTTCCATCTGAATTGGTGACCCAATACATCTCAGCAAGATGAAAAATTCCTTGTGCTTGAATATTACTTTTAGAATGAAGTTTGGCAACCAAACATGCTGAAGTGACTTTGTGGCCAAATCTGGGGTGCTTTATTTTATGATATTTTACCCATTCACCATTATGAGCATCATTTTTTAGAATTTCAGACCAGAATTTTTGAAAATATTTATTTCCCTGAGGGAAAATATAACCATAAAACTCTGGTTCAAAATAAAGACACAAGTAATATTCATTGAGCAAGTACCACATATAAAGGTAATGTGCAACAGTCCAATTGGTTATCCAAAATGCAAAAGGGGTTTTCCATGGTTGGTTTATATCAGGGAAAATAGCAAGGAAATGGCTTTGGTGCTTTTTGAGGTAATCATGGAGGGTTTTAATAATTCTTTTGGCTCTGGCTTCAAGGGTCAAGGTCTAGATTTGGTCTTTTATTTCTGAGGGGATGTTTTTTATCATATTAAGGATATCATTAGGGTCTGTAGAGGAAAGACTTGAGGATGAGGATGGGTCTGTAACAGGATATACGCATAAAGGTGGAGGGATAACTGTGGTATTAAGGACTGGAGGTTTCCTGGAAAGGTAATCAGTGATAAGGTTATCTTTACCTTTAAAGTGTTTGACCTGGAAAGACCATTGTGAGAACCAATTTGCTCATCTGAGTAGCTGAGGATGTGGGAGCATTTTCCTTTTAAACTTGAGCATTTTGGGGAAGGAAGACATGTCCATTTCTACTAAGAAATTATGTCCAAGAATATGAAATTGGAATTTTTCAATTCCATGCTTGACTGCAAGAATTTCTTTGAAAGTAGAATGATAATGGAGTTCTGAGGGCTTGAATGCACCACTTTTATAGTTACAAATATTCCTTTTGTCATCAATTTCTTCAAAAAGAGCTGTTGCCCAATATTCATCACTTGCATCTGTCTGCAAAATCCGTTTGCCTGGTCCTGGAATCTGTAAGGGAGGAAGCTTTTCTGATAACCTTTTCAATTGTTGGACCACTTCTGTGTGAGCAGAGTTCCATTCTGGGGGAGATTTTTTCAACAACTGGGCCAAACAGTTCCTATATTTGGAGATTTTTGGAATAAAATCTGACATGTAATTTACAATTCCAAGGAACTGTTGTATTTGCTTAGCGTTTGTGAGCTTGTCTGGAAATTCAGCCAAGGAGGACGCTATATGAGGCTGCAGAGTATACTTTCCATCTGAAATGTTTACTCCCAAAAAGTCTATAGAAGACTGTCCTATGACCATTTTCTTCTCTAAAAGCATTATTCCTTGGGATTTCACTAAGTTATAAAACTCAATGAGCAACTTGGCATGTGATTCGTCATCTTTTGAGAACAAAAGGATATCATCCACATAGATTAATGCGTTGGCTAAAAGTGGCTAAGGTGGCTACTGATAAGCCAACAAGCTTGAGGTTTTAGATAAGCAAACAAGGTTTGAGGTGGGCTGCCAAGTATATATATATTACCTTTGGTCATCAAAACTCACAAGTCATCTACAGAATTGTTTGGTCAGCAAGCATATCCATTCATCAAAATTTGCCTTTCTTTTTTCCCTGCTTATCTTTGACTAAGTTCTATATATTCCATAGCCATGACCCATGACTTTCAAAATTAAGTGCAAGATATGCCAGCCTGAGAAGCATGTGAAACGGTGCAAGACAATGCTTAGCGGCACAAGGCCAGCAAGCATTCCTCGAAAGTTGAAAGAGTAACATAGTAGCAAAATGTTTCCAAAATTTACGTGACTCACTCATTTATCAAGGTCCTAATAGGCTAAAATGATCAAAGGGTGGGATACGGGGATACAATGTTAGGTAAAAATCTATATTTATATAATATTTAAAAGATGAAGTGTAGTATTTATTATTATTACACTTTTATTGAGTTACATTAGTATAGTATTTCGGTCCATTCGACCCATTTGGTCAGCTTCTGTCCATTTCAGTTTTATTCAATCCATTCGGTCCATTAGATCCACTTCGAAACATACTATCTAATTTGATGTAGACACCATTTTTTAACCATATTCTAATTTGAATAAAAAAAATTATTACTCAATATGGCAAAAAATATGTTTAAGTTACTATCATGTGAGACACTAGAATTATCAAAAAGTGACAAAACTATGGAATTATAAGAAGAAAAAAAAAATTACACTTTGTTTGGGAGTTTATAAAGAAATGAAATATAATTAACTATTAAGTAATGGAAAGAAAATGAATAGAATGAAATGGAATAGCATAAACTTATTTGGATGAAATATACTAGCAATCTTGTTTGGATGAAATATAATAGCAAAAACTTTTCAACAGTAAATAAATTGAAGAAATAAAAACAAGTGCAAAACTCATGATCTGATGAAGAGATTAGTAGCAAGAGAATAGCAACACCATGTGAAAAAAGAGCGGCAAAGAGAGAGCAAGGATGTACTATATATTTGTACGGCCGGTTGAGAAAAAAAAAATGTATTGTGCTATTGAAAAGGTCTAAGATTGAAAGAGTATTTTAAAAGTTTGGGATAATTACAGCAAACCCACCTGAGGTTTGGTCCGTTTGCACTTTGCCTACCCGTGATTCAAAACTTATCACTTAACTCACCTGTACTTCAATCCGTTACCCCTCTGTTACCCACCTCACCCTCAGACGTTAGAAAAACACGTTTTTATTCCAAATTAGAACATAACACAGATCAAACAACGAACTCACTCTCTTTTCCTCACGACCAACATGAACAACGAGCCAAAACCCAACAGGCCCAACCTGGTGTTTTTAAACGCTTGGAGAAATAGAACCTTCTAAGCTTGTTGGAGATGGATGAAGGATCGGGCTCCCACGACTTAGCCGAGAAGCCACCAATGGTGTCTCCAAGCTTCGACGAGGTGGGTGGGGTACTTCTGAGGTCCGACAGATGCCTTGATATGGCTGTGGCTAGCGGCGCTTCTTCTGGGGGCCCTCCAAGTAGCGGCTCCGAGATGGGGCAGGTAGTTTTTGTTGCTACAGCCGTGGACTAGTATTTGTTGCTACAACCGTTGATAGTCCAATCACTGGGCCTGAGGTGGGTTTGCTATTTTCGAGCTCCAATGGGCTTTTCGACTTCACCAAATTTGTTGCTTCTTCAAAGTGGGTTCTCCGACGTCAATATCGGTTTTCAAGTTCTCCAATATGCTTTGCCATCAACAGTTCTTTTTGAGTTGGTTTCTGATCCAAACGAAGATGACACTCTATTGTTAATTGGGACAATTTCATGGGTTCAGGTAAGCTGAGGAAGATTAGAATTCTTTGGATTTTGTACCTTTGGCTCATTGGGATCCTAATGGGGGTCTGGATTTAATAATAGAGGAGGCTGACTCTTTTGCGGGGTATGACTTGGAACCTTCGGTTTAGGTGAGAAGGATGATTAAGAGCTTTGATAAATTCGTGGGTTTTTCTATTGGTACCAGTGAAAGGCAGTGTATTTCATGTTTCTAGGGCTCGTGAGGAAAAGAGAGTGAGTTCGTGTTGTTTGATATGTGTTATGTTCTAATTTGGAATAAAAATGTGTTTTTCTAACGTCTGAGGGTGAGGTGGGTAACGGGAGGGTAACAGATTGAAGTATAAGTGGGCAAAGTGATAAGTTTTGAATCACGGGTAGGCAAAGCACAAACGGGCCAAACCTCAAGTGGGTTTGCTATAATTATCCCTAAAAGTTTTAATAAAATTCTCATTAAACCTAAATTCATTCTCTCAAATTTCTCTCAATTTTGAGCCTAATAAACTTCCAAACGATTGAGGGAATGAATTTTTCATTCCCCCATTAAAACTTCTAAATAAGAAAAATGAATGAATAATTTAAAATTATTATCTTCATTCATCTTCATCTTATTTTTTCTTTCCTCCGAGCTTGTAGAAATATATATTTGAGAGAGGGAGGATATTGTTTAATTTTCTTACTGAATTGACCAGCCTCCTTGGACCGTACAGGTTCTTGGTTAATGAATTGCTAATTGAAGTTCCCAATTATTTCCCATAAAAAATTTTAAAAAAAAATCCCAATTATTTAACAGTCTAATTAATGATAGAAAAGAATGTTTTTGGTTAGTTAATGGAGCATAATGATATCACTACTGTGAACATGAGGAAGAGAGGATGGGGGACTTGGGAGTTTGCCTTGGCCATGGTGATGGAGAGCCATTGACCAGCAAGTTTAGTGTATAACGGTAGATATATTATAATGCATAAATTAAACATAATCTTTATTTGTGTCTCTTGGCTTTGGGATTTTTTTTTAATTTTCCTCTTAAAGAAAATAATTACTATATGAATGGACCCATATTTAAAGTAGATCAAACAACCTCTCTTGTTCAAATGTTATTATAACAGACTGCTCAACCTCTCACCAAAATTGGATAAAACAACCTCACCCTCATTCCTAAGCTACTTTTAATACTCTCTTTTTCTCTCCCAAAATTGTAACTATCTCCAAAGGGATTATTTATCCCTTACCTCCAAATCTTATAAACTCACTTGTAAGACTGACTATATATAATAATTGAGTTCAAGAATTTTGGAGAGCTTGAAGAAAGGTTTTACCTTCTATTTCCACTAATCATTAACTCTTTTTTTATAAGTGAGTTTTGGTCTTAAAAGGGTGGGCAATGAGTTATTAGTGATTAAAAACCAATTACTTCTATTTCATAAGACGTGATTTACAATTGATTGAGGCATCTTTTAGGAAAAGGGAGAAATGAGAATTTACCATGTATTATTTGACAATAATTTTAAAACAATAAAATAAAATATATAGGGACAAACCTAACTTCAACAACCCATCCAAACAACCCCAAAGATATAAAGAGATTAAAAAGAAAAAGAGTGAGAAAAAAGGGAGAATTCTTACTAGCTTTGGTGTTTTCCTTTGGTTGACCAAACTTATTTTTTTATTATTATTATTATTATTTTATTTAATTATTTATTTAGGGTAATATTCTAATTGAATGAATTGAACTAGTCGTTTATTACATTTCTTCTACACCGTTATGATTTTTCCTCTTTTTTAAACTTAAATGTCACACTGAATTAGACAATTAATTAATCTCTAACCATATTGATAAAGAATACTTAGTCTTACATCCGAATTTCTAAATTCCAATTAATATCGAATTTCATGGAAACCAACTGGAAGCTACACATCGATTTGTAGATGTTTGATTCTCCACAAAAAAAAAAAAAAAAAAAAAAAAAAAAAAAAAAAGAGTAGATGTTTTTGGCAACAATATATGTACTTTCTCCTTTGGATTGGAATCTTGGTCAATAATAAAATATGTATATGAATCTGTCAAATTTCAAAGCTGAAAGCAACACGCTTAATTACATTATTATTTTTCTTGATTTTCAGGTTTAGTTTAGAGATCTTTCACATGAGGATTTCTCTATTGGCATTTTGCTGGCCAGCCATGGACCAAGAATTAAGTATACCATATTGACCAGCCCAACATAGTTGTCTTTAGAATTACAAGTTGCTTGTGATCAAATATATTGCTAGTTGCAGCTATTATACTTCGGACAAGGACTCATACCTATGGCTAATTAATGGAATTTTTTATTTTTAAACCAAATGTAGAACTTGTTGAATGTACACTTTAGACCCCTGTTAAACCAAGTTTTAAAATGAAGTGATTACTTAAATTATGAATGACAATAAAAACAGGAAAAAAAAATGCACACTCTATATGGTTACCTATGGAAAACCAATATAACAAACTAGTTCCATAGTAGAAATTAGTGAGGGATATAATCTATTCAATCCCAAGGCAATAGACAAATCTACAGACTGAATAACCTTATTATTCATAAACTTACTAAAGTTATCAAACTCTGCTTTGAGATCCATGAATTTTTTTTGATATTAAGATGTTCCAATGTGAACCTCTCATCTATAACTTGAGAAGATTTAGATCCAACACTTGAATAAACTGGTGTAGCAGCAATTTCAACACCGCCAATTCTATGTATGGTTCTCTTGATCACTTGTAAAGACTTTTGAGAGTAGCATGCACAAAACCTTCAAATCTTTAGTACGTAAGGCTTCAAAAATCTTTTTCATGTTCCCTAGCATTTTCTTTATATACTTAAGGCTCAAAAACACGAAACCCTAGTGATTGAATGAGCTGCAAGGACTGAAACACTAATAAGGTCAGCCACACTTTGATCGATTGAAATTTAAGCTCATTGATCCAACTTTCCTTTTCAATCGATTGGGAAATTGTCAAAACCTCATACCTAAGGCAATGAATTGCACAGCCTGGTAGTTGTCTTGTCTTCAATTATAAAGCATTCTAAGGACATTTACAAGAGACAAATATTAACTAACAACTTCAGCAAAACTCGGAGGACCAAAAGCCAAACTAGAGTTTCCATACACATAATTCCATAATGACCAATTTGCTTATTCATGGGCAGCCATATTGTTGGTTACTCTATTAACCCATCTAAATACCACAGTATCAAAAGGACCAACAAATTTGACCATTCTCCACGAAACCTATCCTTTGGAGCCTTCAAGAATCAATACATAACTAATTCTACAATTATATGATCCTTAGACCAGCTTTACTTAATACATTGATTGCCAATAAAATTTTTTTTTTTTATGTTATTCGCTTTTTTGAATAGCAAATACCAAGCGCCCTTTCCAATTTCTTGTAACTACCGCTACACAGGCATAGTTAGTTCCCACTGCAGCATCGCAATTTAGCTTCACAGTCCCCTGGGCTGCTGCTCTTGCCCACTTACTGGTACTTCTATGGAAAAAATCACTAAAAACATTGTTTGCATTTTCATGAAATTTTAAATTTTATTAATTTCACCTATAACACACCTAAAAGCTTTTTTCTTAATCCATTTGCTCTCATAATGTTCTCTCATATTTTGGCATTATAGCATTTTGGACAAAAAATAGAACTTATCTTGTACCAAAATTTCCACTGTTGAAATGTTTTAATGAAAATTACATTAAGTTCTCACAAAATTTAGAATTATGCATTACAATGCACTTAAATAAAATAAAAATTTCCCAACAAGCAGACACAAAAGAATAGATAAAATATAAGGTTTGCTATGCCACTAATCTAAACAAAATGTTGTCATGGGCATATATTTCAAAGGAACTTTTGATATTTTGAGTTTGTGATTGACATGTATTACAAAGCGATTTTTAGGAATTTTCCTTGCCTTCATCAACACACATAAATGAACACTACAAATCAATGAGATTGATTATGTTAGAGGATAATTATAGGTTTACATGGTACTATCAAGGTAAGTTTTACATTGCTAGTATTCTATAAACTAAGAATTTTTCTATGTTAAAATGAGTCATCATGGCACTTAACTCTTATAAACTATAATTAGATTGAGTTAGACCTGAGCTCAATTATAGAAGTACTTCCTTCTTCGTCACCCACCTCATTCCTAATCTACTTTTATCTACTTGTTAGTAACAAGATATCTCGTCTATGATCTACCTTACAATAAGCATATTGTAAGGTAATGAGTTCAATTTAAAATTTCTTACACTAATATTATTGTTTCATTAAGGTACTCATGAATGTAAGCGGTTCAACATAGAAACATGAATCCAACATAATCAACTACTTTCATTCTTTGACTCATTTTTAGATAGTTTTCTCCTTATATCTTTAACTTATAGCAATAGGCTATCTAAGAAGATTATGTGGTGTGCCATGGAATATTTTTGGCTGGACAGAATTGAAGTACTCAACTTCTTTTTCATTTTCAAATAGTTTTCTCCTCATATCTTAACTTACAACAATAGGCTCTCCAAGAAGTTTATATGGTGTGCCATGAAATACTTTTGGATTGATAGAATGGAAGTACTCAACTTCTTTTTCTTGTTCTTGTCATTATCCTTGTCCTTTATTATTGGAGAAACTTCAAGTATGAGGCAATAAATGTGATGAATATATTTCTTAGAATAGTTCTAGTCATGGTTTTCAGAACCGGACCGGACCGGGAGGTCGGACCGTGAAAACCGATTTTTTAAGCCTAAAGAACCGGATTTTTTGTTAATTCCGTGAACCGTTAAAACCGGGGTTTGACCGCAAGAACCGTGCGGTCCAACCCCTTAGCAAATATTTTTTTTTTTTAAAAAAAACAACTTAACGCAATTTTATTCTACTTAATTAAATTATCCATCTCTTACAAGGAATAAAAAAAAATTATAATTAAAATCCTTCAAAGATATTCAACTTTATTTTAAAAATTAATCATAAATTTTAATGTTTTCATGGTTATTATTTTATTTTATTAACTTTCTTATTTAATTATTAAATATATGCTTGAAAATCACTAAATTTCCCTCACATATATAGATATATTGTCAATTTTGCTAGTTTTATAAATTTAATATCTATATTTAGGCTTTAATTAATTATTAAATTAATTGTGACGTCATCACGGTTCGACCCAAATTCGACCTCGGTTTGACCTCAAAAACCTTGAACCTCTCCCTTTTACGATTCAATGAACGGTCCGGGTCTGAAAACCTTGGTTCTAGTATCACATAAATTGCCACAACCTTACTACAACTATCTTAATTATCAGATTGTGACTGATTGTCTATTATTTTCACATGGACCAACAATTTTTTTCTCCACCATTCACAGTCTGTCATGTAACTAATTGTCTGTTACTTTCACATGGACTCACAACTTTTTATCCATCATTCATAGTCTATCATATGGACAGTTATAACACAAGTCATGTCATTTTACATTCTCTTATAATTTACTTCTGATCACATAAATGGAGAAAACCAAGAGCAACAAGAAATCTGCGAGCACTCGAAGAGTCTTCAAACAACACACTCATATCTAAACCGTAAGCATGTGTAAAAGCATTCAAGCCCATCATCATCCCTATTGCCATAATGACAGAGGAAAGCCCGGTAGGGAGTCGGTGTATTCTCTCTTTTAAAACAAGTCCAAGTCGGTCTGCGTAAATCACCTTTGGGCCGTAAGCCCATTTTACAGGCTTTGTAGGCCATCCTGTCATTTTAAGGAAATGGTCTCCTGTCTATATTCTCTATGTTCTAGCCTATTAACGATCATTTACTGGGTTTTTTTTGGGGTCAAAATCATTAATTGGGTTCAAAATTCATATGAATATGATAGTACATTCAAGAGAAACCAAAAAAAATAAAAAATTTGAAAACAGATTGTGGTCTATATTCTCTATGTTCTAGCCTATTGTATGTATGTATTGTTGTGAAATAAATTAAATAACAATGCGAGATAGCTATATGTGAATATGAGAAAATATATTAAACGCATATATAGCTCATAGAATGTTACTGACAATACTTGTTATAGTTGTTTTTGCAGTTTTTTTTTAAATTAAAATTGATAAAATTCTATTTTAGATTGATTAGATAAGCCAAATTATCATTTTAAAAGGATATATTAGCAAAACTTAATACAAAATTTTAATTACTGATTTTGCAACTCAAGAAGCAGACAAAACATTTTAAATTTTGTAATGAGATGCAAAATTACTAATTAAATATAAAAAAAATGCCCCATTTATTTATTACCATTTAGTTTCTTTTCTTTTTTTTCTTTTTTTTTTGGTAAACGACATCATTTAGTTATTGCATTAGATCTAAGACTATCGAGTTGATCCAACATAAAGCTAGAGAGTCACTAAAATGTAGCTTCTATTGTGCCTGCATTCATTGTAACCAAGAACATGTGGAAGGTTGGAAAAGCAAGGCCAAGACCTTTAATTTGGATGGTTGTCCTGTTTAATTATGTTTGGCTATATATACATCAACTTGAAGCATGGAGGGGGCACATACATTGTGTTTTCTTTGGAGCCTTCGAGAATCGATACATAACTAATTCCACAATTATATTCCTTAGACCAGCTTGGTCACTAATTGATTGCCAATAAAATCACTTTTGTTTATGTTATTCACTTTTTTGAATAGCAAACACCAAGTTCCCTTTCCAATTTCTTGTTACTACTGCTACACAGGCATAGTTAGTTCCCACTGCAACATCACAATTTAGCTTCACAGTCCCCTGGGCTGTTGCTCTTGTTAGACATGGCAAAACGAATGGGTTAGATTAGGTTCGGATTGGGTCAATCGAGTTGCAGGTCAAATGGGTTGCAAGTCAAAAACAAGTCATTTTAAGCGAGTTAAAAATGGGTTCAGGTCAATCGGGTTGCTGGTCGGGTCGAGTTGACCCGTATTTTTCACATGAATATATATATATATATAAAGAAAACGACATGTATTTCCCATTTAGAAAGTCATGCAACAAATTACTTGATGTAAAATGCATTACTTTGAATTCACCAATTATATCAAGAATAAACTCAGTTAAACTTATTAATACATTCAATAATTTTAAAATTATACAAATCCTAACATTGCTATCTAAAAAAAAATAACACAAAAATAAGTAAAACAAATACACAAGTTTTATTTCTACACAATATCAACATCCCAAAATATAAAACAAAATTACAAATGACTTATTGGATAACTCATTAATTTGACAAAAAATAAAAATATATAAAAAATAAGTCTAAGTATTTATAATTTATGCTAATTTGATACTTTGGTTAACTCTACTGTAACCAGATTATCTTGGCATGTACTTTACTATTTGAGACTGATTCATTTCTATTTTTGACACCTCCACCCTTCACCTCCCATTTGCGCACATATCTAGCCCAATATCTGACTCAATTTAAATTAGCCCATTAATCACCACAATTAAAAAGAATAAAATAGTCTCTCTCCTTTTCAATGTGTGATTAAACATTTTCACTAATTCCTCATATTCCATATTCACTCCCATATCTTTACATTTATATTGTAACATTTATTCATTTTAATTATTTAATATTAAAATGCTCCAACATAAACCAATATTGTCTTAATTTTATTATTTTTTTACCAAAAAAAAAAAGTTTTAAAAAATGGTTCGAGTTTGTGTTGGGTCGAGTTGACTCACAAAAAACACAGGTCGAGTCACGAGTCAACTGTTTTTGCTTGTGTCAAAAAATCGGGTTCAAGTTGAGCATTTTTCGGGTAAAGTTAGAAAATTCTAACATGTTTTACCATGTCTAGCTCTTGCCCACTTATTGGTACTTCAATGGGAAAAATCACTAAAAACATTGTTTGCATTTTCATGAAATTGTAAATTTTATTAAAAGCTTTTTTCTTAATCCATTTGCTCTCATAAAGTTGTAGGACAACTAAATGGAATTTTCCCTCTCTACAGATGTTTTCTCATATTTTGGAATTATAGCATTTTGGACAAAAAACAAAACTTAACTTTTACCAAAATTTCCACTGCTGAAATGTTTTAATGAAAATTACATTAAGTTCTCACAAAATTTAGAATTATGCATTACGTACAATGCCCTTAAATAAAATAAAATTTTCCCAACAACCAGATACAAAAGAATAGATAAAATATAAGGTTTGTTATGCCACTTATCTAAACAAAATGTTGTCATGGGCATATATTTCAAAGGAACTTTTGATATTTTGAGTTTGTGATTGATATGTATTACAAAGCGATTTTTAGGAATTTTCCTTGCTCTCGTCAACACACATAAATGAACACTATAAATCAAATGAGATTGATTATGTATGTTAGAGGGTAATTATAGTTTTATATTGTACTATCAATGTAAATTTTACATTGCTAGTATTCTATAAACTAAGAACTTTTCTATGTAAAATGAGTCATCATGGCACACATGACTCAACTCTTATATACTATAATTAGACTGAGTTAGCCCTGAACTCAATTATAGAAGTACTTCCTTCTTCGTCACCCAGCTCATTCCTAATCTACTTTTATCTACTTGTTAGTAACAATATATCTCATCTATGATCTACCTTACAATAAGCATATTGTAAGGTAGTGACTTCAATTTAAGAATTCTTACACTAATATTATTCTCATTAAGGTACTCATGAATGTAAGGGATTCAACATAGAAACATAAATCCAACATAATTAACTACTTTCAGTCTTTGACTCATTTTTAGATAGTTTTCTCCTCATATCTTTAACTTACAGCAATAGGGTAATCTAAGAAGATTATGTGGTGTGCCATGGAATATTTCTGGATGGACAGGATGGAAGTAATCAACTTCTTTTTCATTTTCAAATAGTTTTCTTCTCATATCTTAACTTACAACAATAGGCTATCCAAGGAATTTATGTGGTGTGAAATACTTTTGGATTGATAAAATGGAAGTACTCAACTTCTTTTTCTTGTCCTTGTCATTGTCCTTGTCTTTTAATATTGGAGAAACTTCAAATATGAGGCAATAAATGTGATGAATATATTTCTTAGAGTAGTTCTAATATCACATAAATTGCTACAACTATCTTACGTGTTAAATTGTGACTGATTGCTTGTCACTTTCACATGAACTCACAACTTTTTCTTCACCATTCACAGACTGTCATATAGACAGTTATGACACAACACAAGTTGTGTCATTTTACGTGTTCTTAGAATTTTTCTATTTCTTATTATGGTGGGAGGAGCAAAACTTCTGATCACATAAATTGAGAAAACCAAGAGCAAATGAAATCCTAAGATATTGAATCATTGATGCTTCCCAAGAAATCTGCGAGCACTCGAAGAGTCTTCAAACAACACACTCATATCTAAAATCTAAATCGTAAGCATGTACAAATAAAGCATTCAAGCCCATCATCATCCCTATTGTCATAGTGGCAGAGGAAAGCCCGGTAGGGAGTCGGTATGTTCTTTCTTTTAAAACAAGTCCAAGTCGGTCTGCGTAAATCATCTTTGGTCCGTAAGCCCATTTTACAGGCTTTTGTAGGCTATCCTGTCATTTTAAGGAAATGGGCTCCTCCTTTCTATATTCTCTATGTTCTGGCCTATTAACGATCATTTATTGGGTTTTTTTTTTTTTTTTTTTTTTGGGTTCAAAATCATTAATTGGGTTCTCAATTCAAATGATAGTATATTCAAGAGAAGAAAAAAAATTAAAATTGAAAACACATTGCGGTCTAGCTTAATGGAACTTTTATATATATATATATATATATATATATATATATATATATATATATATATATAGTTTATGCATGTATTGTTGTGAAATAAATTAAATAACAAGGCGAGATAAATATATGTGAATATGATATATTAAACGCATATATGTGAATATGAAATACTTTTGGATTGATAGAATGGAAATACTCAACTTCTTTTTCTTGTTCTTGTCATTGTCCTTGTCCTTTAATATTGGAGAAACTTCAAGTATAAGGCAATAAATGTGATGAATATATTTTTTAGAATAGTTCTAGTATCACATAAATTGCCATAACCTTGCTACAACTATCTTACGTGTCAAATTGTGACTGACTGTCTGTTATTTTCATATGAACCCACAACTTTTTCTTCACTATTTACAGTCTGTCATGTAATTGGTTGTTTGTTACTTTTACATAGACTCACAACTTTTTCTCCATCATTCATAGTCTGTCATATGAACAGTTGTAGCACAAGTCATGTCATTATACATTCTCTTATAATTTACTTCTGATCACATAAATGGAGAAAACCAAGAGCAAATGAAATCCTAAGATATTGATGCTTCCCAAGAAATCTGCGAGCACTCGAAGGGTCTTCAAAACACACACAGATCTTGATCGTAAGCATGTATAAAAGCATTCAAGCCCATCATCATCCCTATTGCCATAATGGCAGAGGAAAGCCCGGTAGGGAGTCGGTGTGTTCTCTCTTTTAAAACAAGTCCAAGTCGGGCTATTAATGATCATTTACTAGGTTTTTTTTTTGGGCCGGGGTCAAAATCATTAATTGGGTTCTCAATTCATATGAATATGATAGTACATTCAAGAGAAACCTAAAATATATATATATATATATATATATATATATATATATTGAAAACAGATTGTGGTCTATATTCTCTATGTTCTAGCCTATTGTATGTATGTATTGTTGTGAAATAAATTAAATAATAATGCGAGATAACTATATGTGAATATGAGAAAATAAATTAAACGTATATATGGCTGTACATCAAGTTGAAGCATGGAAGGGGCACGTACATTGTATTTTCTTTGGAGCCTTCGAGAATCAATACATAACTAATTCCACAATTATATTCCTTAGACCAGCTTTACTCACTATTTTTTTTTTTTTTTTTTGAGAGAGTTTCAACCTATGACGTCCGCTCCTGATAATAACTTTTTATCATCAGAACAAGACACTAATTAGTTTTTGGTGTAGGCGGGGATTGAACCCTAGATCTCTTATATAACCATAAGAGACTTTACCAGTTGAGCTAACTAGAACCCACTAATTGATTGCCAATAAAATAACTTTTGTTTATGTTATTCACTTTTTTGAATAGCAAACACCAAGTTCCGTTTCCAATTTCTCGTAACTACTGCTACACAGGCATAGTTAGTTCCCACTGCATCATCGCAATTTAGCTTCACAATCCCTTGGGTTGCTGCTCTTGTTAGACATGGCAAAATGGGCGGGTTGGGTCAGGTTCGAATTAGGTCAATTGGGTTGCAAGTCAAATTGGTCATTTTAAGCGGGTTAAAAAGAGGTTCGGGTCGATCAAGTTGCGGGTCGGGTCGGGTTGACCTGTATTTTTCACATGAATTTTTTTTTTTAATAAAGAAAACAACATATATTTGTCATTTAGAAAATCATGCAACAAATTACTTGATGAAAAATGTATTACTTTGAATTCACCACTTATATCAAGAATGAACTTAATTAAACTTATTAATACTTATTCAATAATTTTAAAATTATACAAATCCTAACACTGCTATCTAAAACAAAATAACACAAAAATAAGTAAAATAAATACACAAGTTTTATTTATACACAATATCAACATCCCAAAATATAAAACAAAATTACAAATGATTTATTGGATAACTCATTAATTTGACAAAGAATAAAAATATATAAAAAATTTACAATCTTGAAAATTAATTTTATAATCTATTATCAATTGTGGTTAGCACTCTATTTCAATCTGAGATATATATTAAAGTTTGATTGTTTACTTATTTATACATAGTCTCTTTTATGAATATCATATCATTGTTAAGCAACACACACTCTAAGAAATATCATAATTTATTTTTTAAAACCGTTTATTTTAGACATAAATTGTTAAAAAATAGGTCTAAACATTCATAATTTATGCTAATTTGATACTTTGGCTTCACTATTTTCATACTTGTGAATTTTTCTCACACATGTCTACGATTTTAAATCTATGTTTTTAACTCTACTATAACCATATTATCTTGGCATGTGCTTTGCTATTTGATATTTAAAAAACTTTACTCATTATAGAATTCTCAATCATTCATCTTTCAATTAATCTGCATGCAATTATATAAATGTCTTAATTGTTTTCTTAAAACTCACAACAAACAATTAAACCAATATTGTCTTAATTTTATTATTTTTTTACCAAAAAAAAAGTTTAAAAAAAAGGCTTGGGTTCGAGTCAGGTCAAGTTGACTCACAAAAAACACAGGTCGAGTCACGGGTCAACCCGTTTTTGCTTGTGTCAAAAATATCAGGTTCGGGTCGAGTATTTTTCGGGTCAAGTTAGAAAATTCTGACCCGTTTTACCATGTCTAGCTCTTGCCCACTTACTAGTACTTCTATGGGAAAAATCACTTAAAACATTGTTTGCATTTTCATGAAATTGTAAATTTTATTAAAAGTTTTTTCTTAATCCATTTGCTCTCATAATGTTGTAGGACAACTGAATGGAATTTTTCCTCTCTACAAATGTTTTCTCATATTTTGGCATTAAAGCATTTTAGACAAAAAACAAAACTTAACTTGTACCAAAATTTCCACTGCTGAAATGTTTTAATGAAAATTACATTAAGTTCTCACAAAATTTAGAATTACGCATTACGTACAATGCCCTTAAATAAAATAAACTTTCCCAGCAACCAGATACAAAAGAATAGATAAAATATAAGGTTTGTTATGCCTCTAATCTAAACAAAATGTTGTCATGGGCATATATTTCAAAGGAACTTTTGATATTTTCAGTTTGTGATTGATATGTATTACAAGGAGATTTTAGGAATTTTCCTTGCTCTCGTCAACACACATAAATGAACACTATAAATCAAATGAGATTGATTATGTTATGTTAGAAGGTAATTATAGGTTTATATTGTACTATCAATGTAAATTTTACATTGCTAGTATTCTATAAACTAAGAACTTTTCTATGTAAAATGAGTCATCATGGCACACAACTCTTATATACTATAATTAGATTGAATTAGACCTGAGCTCAATTATACAAGTACTTCCTTCTTCGTCACCTAACTCATTCCTAATCTACTTTTATCTACTTGTTAGTGACAAGATATCTCATCTATGATCTACCTTACAATATGCTTATTGTAAGGTAATGAGTTCAATTTAAAAATTCTTACACTAATATTGTTGTTTCATTAAGGTACTCATGAATGTAAGCGGTTCAACATAGAAACATAAATCCAACATAATCAACTACTTTCAATCTTTGACTCATTTTTAGATAGTTTTCTTCTCACATCTTTAACATATAGCAATAGGCTATCTAAGAAGATTATGTGGAGTGCCATGGAATATTTTTGGATGGATAGAATGGAAGTACTCAACTTCTTTTTCATTTTCAAATAGTTTTCTCCTCATATCTTAACTTACAACAATAGGCTATCCAAGAAGTTTATGTGGTGTGCCATGAAATATTTTTGGATTGATAGAATGGAAGCACTCAACTTCTTTTTCTTGTTCTTGTCATTGTCCTTGTGAGAAACTTCAAGTATGAGGCAATAAATGTGATGAATATATTTGTTAGATTAGTTCTATAATCACATAAATTGCCATAATTTTGCTATAACTATCTTACATGTCAGATTGTGACTGACTGTTTGTCACTTTCACATAAACTCGCAATTTTTTCTCTACTATTCACAGTTCCTCATGTGAACAGTTGTAACACAAGTTGTGTCATTTTATTTTTATGTGGTATTAGAATTTTTCTATTTCTTATTATAGTGGGAGGAGCAAAACTTCTGATCACATAAATGGAGAAAACCAAGAGCAAATGAAATCCTAAGATATTGATGCTTCCCAAGAAATCTGCGAGCACTCGAAGAGTCTTCAAACAACAAACTCATATCTAAATCGTAAGCACGTATAAATAAAGCATTCAAGCCCATCATCATCCCTATTGCCATAATGACAGAGGAAAGCCCGGTAGGTAATCGGTATGTTCTTTCTTTTAAAACAAGTCTAAGTCGGTCTGCGTAAATCATCTTTGGGCCGTAAGCCCATTTTACAGGCTTTTGTAGGCCATCCTGTCATTTTAAGGAAATGGGCTCCTCCTTTCCATATTCTCTATGTTCTGGCCTATTAACGATCAGTTACTGGGTTTTTTTTTTTTTTTTGGGGGGGGAGGTGGGGGGGGGGGGGGTGTGGGGGTCAAAATCATTAATTGGGTTCTCAATTCAAATGATAGTACATTCATGAGAAACAAAAAAAATTAAAATTGAAAACACATTGCGGTCTATCTCAATGGAACTTTTATATATATATATATATATATATATATATATATATATATATATATATATAGTTTATGCATGTATTGTTGTGAAATTAATTAAATAACAAGGCGAGATAAATATATGTGAAGATGAGAAAATATATTAAACGCATATATGACTCATAGAATTTTACTGGCAATATTTGTTATAGTTGTTTTTGCAATTTTTTTTTTTAAAATTAAAATTGATAAAATCCTATTTTAGATTGATTAGATAAGCCAAATTATCATTTTAAAAGGATATTTTAGCAATGCTTAATACAAAATTTTAATTAGTGATTTTTCAATTCAAGAAGCAAAAAATAATAATAATAATAATAATAAACTAAATTCTGTAATAAGATGCAAAATTACTAATTAAATATTAAAAAATGCCCCATTTATTTATTACCCGAACACGAAACCATTTAGTTATTGCATTAGAGCTTGGACTGTATTGAGTTGATCCAACATAAAGCAATAGAGTCACTAAAATGTAGCTTTTATTGTGCCTGCATTCATTGTAACTAAGACCATGTGAAGGTAGGAAAAGCAAGACCAAGACCTTTAATTTGGATGGTTGTCCTGTTTAATTATGTTTGGCTATATATACACCAAGTTGAAGCATGGAGGAGCACATACATTGTATTTTCTTTCAGCCAAGTGGGTTTAACATGCCACAAGTTGGGTCCAACCCTGCTGTGTTACTGAGATGAGAACCAATGTCAACCACATGAACCAAGACTATTGTTTTAAAATATCCATAGGATTCATTGGTAACCACATGAAAAACTTGGCTGGATACATGTCTAGGTGAGGCCTCTTTGTTTCCATATCCATACGAGCATTGGGAAGACATGTCTAGGTGAGGCTTCTTAGTTTCCATATCCATGAGCTGCCTATGCCATGCCTAAAATGCAAAAATTTTTAACCCAACGTAAAAATATTTTGGACTGTCTTACACTAACAACAGTCTGTGATTCACTTTAAACATACCTAACATTCATAGTATAGTATAAGAAACCCCTATGGCAATTTCACATTGTTTCGTATGAATCAAAAAGAGAAGATCACAAATCTCTAAAATGTAATTTTCTAATTGGACTTTTAGAGGTTTACATTGTATTAGTAATATAAACTTACATTGTAGACACACAAAATGTGTATAATGACCACAAGTTTACTAAAACAAAGAGATCGTCAGAAGTCAACACGCAATAAATCCAGAATATAAAAAAGTACTAATATGAAAGAAAGCAACATTAGGAGCAAAACCTATGGCCTTTAGTCACAATTGACACTGTTTTTCTGAAAAATTCCTTTGTTTACGCCTTTAATTAATCGTTTTTGCTATATTATAGAATTTTTGTTCTCATTATAACTTTTAATTTGGAAATCAAAATAAAGTATCTTCTGTTTTGGAACATCTCCTAAAGACCATAGGATTTGATTTTGCAATTATTTCAATTTAACATTTTTTTAATAATTTTTCCTATTTTCTAGCCTAATTTCATGCAATAAGGTTTCTAGGTGTTTCTTAGCAGCCATAGGAATAAGGTTGGTAGCTCTAGGGTTCTTTTATTATTTATTTAAGAGCATTGTAACCTCTAAAGTAATTCAGATTTTAGTTTAATAAAACATTTAGAGTTTTTCTCTCCCATTTTTTTATGGTGGATTCCAAGAGCTCTCCTTGTAGAATCAAGAAACTTCCTGTGCATTCAAGGGTTATTGTCTCGAGACAGAGTATTATGTTTCTGGTGACTTTCCACTTGCATCAATCATGGTACCAGAATCCAGATCAAGTGGTGTTTTTTACCACATTTTCACTATTCCTCCCATTTAAAAAGTTAAAAAAATCTCTTATGATTAAATTTATCATGGCTCATGGGCTAATCTGTGATAGTTGAAGAGTTAAGAATTTTTCACTCGCCTAACAACATATAAGTGCTTGGGAGAATTGATAATTTATCAATGCTGAATTTAACTATTAATTATTGACCTGAATCTAATGTATGGTGCTTTCAAGATTTTTTTATAGAAGTGATACAGCCTGCAGAATTTTGTTGGCAATAGATGATGATTACCATATCTCCTTGGAAAGACGACTAAACATGAAAGAACTGCTGCTGAAAATTTTATATTATAGTATCACTATATACATGTAAATCATTTGCAAAAAGAAGTACACTTTTCTTCAGAAGCTGCAGATTAGTATTTGTTTGTGGGGTAGATCTGGAGGGAGATATGAAGATGATGAATAGCAACCATTAGATATGGACACGACTAATGCTTTCTGTAGATCTTTGGCTACATTCTGTTGGATCATAGCAACTACATACTCCATAGACACTGCATCACATGGCAGTGTGATAGCCCCATTTCTGGGCAGTCCAAATTCTTCTTCTGACATTCTAAAGAGTTCCTTGAAAATTTCATTGTTAAGATATTCCAGAGGAAGCACAAAGCGTCTTTGGTCAGCAGTGTACACAACAAAGTGACCCTTATCAGCCACCACCGATGAGGTGTTGCAACTTTCGTCTGGATTTCTAGTGACTCTAGGAAATGAGATTCTTTTTCTCTTGATATTAGCCAGCTTTTGCCACTTCCTTGCCAATTTGAGGAGCTTCTTAGCACTGATCATTTTCTCAAGTATAGAGGGAATGAAAATCTGAGATGGATGAAGAAGAAGAAGAAGAAGAAAGAAAGTTATGTTGTTGCTATGGATAGAAGGGCAATGTAGTTTGGTTATATATATTCAGAAGGGAAGAGACAATCCCTTAAGTGAAACCATGTGACATTTAATATTAGTAATGTTTGGTATTTGGCATGTTTTCCTGTGATTGAAAATGAGCACATCAAGGCTTGGTGGTTTGAGAACAAGATGGACCATATGTTGGTAACTCCTTTCTATCACAACTTACATGGGACTTTGTGAACCGCAAAAGCAAAGATAAAATGATCATGTCAACGTTCTTATAAATGAATTCTCATTCCAACAATTTGGCAGGATCGACAGATAAGAAAATTGTGCATGTTTCACTCTATACAACTATGCTGTGGCCTGTGGGAATACAAAGCCTGTTGGACCCATCATGTCCATGAACTACCATACAATAGTACTTGTGGCTCATGAAATTCAACTTGTGTGATATTTTTGGTAACTAAAATCTAAAAATAAGACAGGCCCCCCCAAGGTATTATAATTGGGGTTTGCATTTTCTACAGGATACTTATTATGTATACGTCTCTTCTTCTACTGTGAGTACTACGTTCCTTGTACCTTCTGGGGCCTGGAGGCCCTGAATAGAGTAATACTAATAACCAAGGTACAGGTAGTTCAAACGTTGCCATTAAGTCCCTGCTTCTTTTTTCAATAATAATGGTGAAATAATACAAATAATGATACATGTTAATTAGCCATACCACTATACCAGTCCACTTGGTATAGTGGACCATGCCAGTACTAGTGCCAATCAATTAGATGCTCTTAACCACTACTGCTTTTCTGGTTTTCAGAACTAAGTCAACATTTCTTTGTAGCATGAGAAATTTGCATAAAGAAAAGTCCTACTTAGTTTAATTAGATATTCAGAAACGGCAAATAAGTAATTTCTGGTTTGTGGTTCATGCAAAACTATTAAGCCCAGTCAAATAACAATCACAAATAACAAAATCTTTTTGGGGTTTTTAAATAAATTAATAGTACTCCAAAGCCTAGTACATCTAACGATTCCCTCTCACTTATAATTCTAAATAGCTTAATAGCACATTAATAACATATTAGTCAGTCCAATTGTAAGTCTGTTACAACTTTTGGGAGGCTTTCAGCACACTGTTGTTCTCTCTCACTCAAACAATAAATAAACACTTAAATTATTCTTCAGAGAAACTCATAAAATGCTCTTCTGATAGTATTCTCCTCTTCCCATGTGGGAAGATTGATCTTTGAGCCAAAGTCACAAAATCTTTTGCAGTACTAATTTATAAGACTTCAATACCTATTTCTTGGTGAACAAGCATTCTTAGTGGACGAAGCATTTTAATTTATTTCTTTAATTATGCATAGAATTTTCTTCCACTCCAAGAAAAACTAGAACTAAGTCAAATTAGGAATTTGAAGCAATTTCTAACAACTCTCTACCTTTACTCAAATTCTACCAAACAATATTCCTCCTTTTTGTAAGAGTTATACCTTAAATCGAAAATAACATGAGTTACAAATTGAATCAACTCCTGTGACAAAACTATGTTAAATATTGTATAAAAAGGGAAGGGGTGGGGGGTACAAAGCCAGGTACTTGCTCAAGAGGGCCATGGCCCCACTAAGGTTTTTGTTTTTTAATATATATATATATATATATATATATATATATATATATATATATATATATATGTAAAGTTGATTTAGAATTTGGGCCTTAGGAATTTAACTTGGCCCCCAAAACATTATTTTTGGCCCCTTGAAACATAAATGGCCCAAATAACAACAAAAATTAACTCAAACCATAACAAAATATGCCCAAACAGCGACAAAACTAGTCCAAATGACAAGAACAAATCTAACAAGAAGCCATTTTTTAACCTTTCAAAAACAAACAAAAAAGAAAATATTAAGTGACACTTAAGTTTGTAAGTTTTTTGTGGTAAAATTTGTAGTAACTTAGCATTTTCCTAATTGCAAAATATCACACACAAATATCACACAAACAATTTATAAATTGAGAACTAATCTATAAATATATAAATATATATATATATATATATATATATATATATATCTCTTTCTCTCTCTCTAAAAGTTGAAGCATAGTATTTATTATTGTTATGCTTGAGCCACATCAACAACCATATCATCTACCTATTTCCCATCTCTCTCCACTACTTCCAATCATAACTTTCATTTTACCATTTCATCTCTCCACTATTTTTAACCTTAATGTCACTCTTCATCTATCTTTTCCTCCTCCTTTTATTTTGACTCTTCTTATCCTCGTTCTATTACTATAAATATGACATTCTCTTTCCCATTCTATACATATTTTCTCACATGAAAAAGGTTATTACTCTCTCTCTCTCTCTCTCTCTCTCTCTCTCTCTCTCTCTCTCTCTCTCACACATGTTTTATTTTTGTGTGAATTTTTATTTTTTGTATCTCTACTTTATGTGTTCTTTAGAATTTTAATTTGGATTGCAATTTGATTTTGTGTTTTTAAGTTATTATCTTTTTTTTTTCTTTTCTATCATTGTTAAATGTTATTCTATTGCATATAAATATAGTTTACAAGAATATAATGTTATTCTATTATATATCATGGCTTGGATAATTTGGTGTTTGGCTTATGACCATATTGTTTATTTTGATGCTTCTTTTTTCATTTTATTTTCTCTTTCTCTCCTGAAAAATGTGATTACTCTCTCTCTCTCTCTCTTTATACACACACACACACACACACACACACACATATATATATATATATATTATTTATTCTATTTTGCAACTTTACTTTAGGTTGATGAATCATTGTATTTTTTATATAATACTATTTTGGGTTAATACGATTTGGTAGTGTGTTTGATTTTTTAAGTTTTCGTCACAAGTCTTCTCTCTCCCTCCTGTAGTTTTTTTTTTTTTTTTTTTTGGGACATAATACTTAGTTATTTTGGAAGTGAGGTTTTGAATTTATAACAAAATACAATGTTGGCTATGTATTTGAATGTGTCTATCAACTATTAAAATTAAACCGGCCAAGATGAATGTGTATAGACAATATTTTTGTTTTTATTTTTCATTGATTTACTATTTAGTTATAACATCAAAATTAAAGTAAATGAATATGTAAAGTTAAAATGGCCTAAGATGAATTTGTAAAGCCAATATATTTATATATTTAATATTGTTAAAAAATTAAAAGTAAAAAATAAATAATAAAAAGAATAATGATGTGGCCAATGATGTGACGGATGAAAAGGCTCAATAGGAGCGTAGCAACAAAAATGCGATATGAGGATCCAGTTAAAGGCAATTAAATTTTAATAAATAAAAGTGTATGTAGTCAAAAAAAAAAAAGTTAGATTATGTTCTCTTTATGTTGTTATACATATTATCTTCTTTCATTTCGATAGGTAAAGTGTTCAATTTTAGACATAAAGTATACTTTTTTCCTATATATTATTTTAAATATTAAATTTATAATATGGTATAGTCTCTTAAGAATGTCTAAGAAATATGCAATTCCAATCTCATGTATCTATATTAATAAACAAAATTCAATCAATAGTTCGAATCTACTCATATGCTAAGAAAAATTATAAATATAATAATCTCTTTTTAAGAGAATGAAAATTTTGAATAATATATTTGAAACTCAAACAATTTAGTTGTACAGGAAAAACAAATTAGGAAAATATAACACACGATAACATAATTTATCAAAATATGGGCAACCTGAAAAATGAAAAATATCAATCAAATAAAACCAAATAAAAAAATGATGATATAATTTTTGAGATAGATAAATGAAAAATAATTTTAGAAATTGTTTAAGTTTTTGGGAGAACAAATTATTCTCCACAAAATTTAGAGAACAATTATATATTATACCATAACTAAAATATAATTATCTATTCCCACACATCGTGTGGGTCTACTACTAGTAAATTTCTAATTAGCGAATTTACACACTACTCACATTCTTCTATTATAATTAGTGTATTTCATGAAAAAAAAAATTATCAGACTTAGGCCCCCCTTCAATTAATATCCTGGATCTGTCCCTGTGGTGGCTTTGCTATATATTATTGCTTTACTTGTTTTTTGCAGCAGATTAGGATCACAACAAATACAAATGATAATGAGTAGTGACTGAGAGCATCTGACACAAGCAAAACTCTCTCTGATCTTTACCTAACGTGAAAATGTACTTCAAGATAATTGCATCACATGGCAATGTTAAAGGCCTATCTCTTGGCTGGCCTAAGTCCTCTTCAGACGAATTTAATAGCTCTCTAAATATGTCAATGTTAACACACAATAAAGGACCTCATGAAGCTTTGATCAACTGTGTAGACCACGAATTGGCCCTTATCCGTGATCAATGTACTACAACTCTCTCTGTCCACATTTTGGTGTTCTTGGTAGCAACAGACCTCTTCCTCTTAATGGTACATAAATTCAACCGCTTCCCTACCATCTTGATCAGTTTCTTAAAACTTATCATGACGGGTAATATATTAGAACCAAGTAGTGGATATTTAGGAAATAATGAGTCTAAAACACAATATTTTTCACAATTGTTGACGTGATTAGAATGTCACAGTATGATTTCTCGTTCATATTAACTATTTTTCACAACTTTAAGAAAATAGAACAATATTATATTGTTGTGCAGAGTGGATTAAGGGAATGTAGAGACAAATGGGAAACTTATATAGGAATAAGGCCCCTAGACACTCACAATAGTTGTTATTATTATCATTATTATTATTATTATTATTATTATTATTATTGGCAAGGAATCACTTCATCAACACCACCAAAGTAAATTTTCTCATTATCACTTAGATATATGTGGAAGAAGTCTAGTTGCAGGCACCTAATTAAGCTCACTAACAGTATTTGTATATAGTTTACAGTGATAAGAAACTAGTTTCCATGATAAGAGAAATCAACAAGAATGCAGCAGCATGAAATGATTTATTAATTGGCTACATCTATTTGCAAGAATAAACTCTTTTGGATCAAAGTACAATAACAATAAAGATAACAAAAGGAGCAGAACAATTAAAAAATAATGACACATATTCTACACCTCATCATCCTGTTTAGAGACTAAAACAATCGGTCACATAACTGTCTTAATGAATACTCTCAATTTTATATATGTGTGTGTTATTGTGTCAACTGTCAAGTGCCATAGTTATGTACCCCGTTTTATTATAATAAAATCCCAATGGCAGGCCTTCAAAACTTTAATTTAAATAACTAATAATCATGATGCAGGCAAGAGTATTGTAACTCAATTAACACTTTCTAGTGTTTCTAACGAAGATGTCCAGGATTCAAATATCTCATCTCCAACTATCAAATTATCCACAAAAAAAAAAAAAAAATGGAATCATGATGCAGAGAATGAATAACAAAAAAATCATTGTAGCTAGAGCCTTGGTTAAGATAGTAAGAGGTTGAGCATTTCTATGCTTAATGAAATATTACTGGTGTTCATTTCAAAGTTAAGACCTTTGAAATTGTTTAATATCTTATTGAGGCAAAGGTTTTAAAGTTTACAAAATAAATTGTGCCGTCTTATTAACATTTCTACTAACGAAAGAAAAACAAGAAATTTTTTGTTGATATATGTGATTTATGTTGGTTCTAGTTAGTTTAACTAGCATAATCTCATCCATTGAAGAAAAATTTTTGGTGGGTCCAATAGGAAAATATTGACATTTTTCTTTTGTTGATACATGGGATTTATGTTGGTTCCAATAATTAGTTTAACTAGTAAAATCTAATCTTGTTAAATCTTATAATATCTAATAAATAAATAAATAAATAAATAAAACATGGGATTTACCAGCAAATATTTTAATGCATTAGGATCATGGAGGAAATTTGAACTAAAACTGTAAATGTTAGGGCAAAATAAATATTTAAGAGATTTCATGAAAAATGAATCCTTTTGTAAATCATGTTAACCATAAATGTTGTTTCACTCTGGTAAGTCACATATGTTGTACGGATGTACTGATGTACACTAACATGTACTCATAGTGACTGTAGACTATACTCTAAAGAGTATTTACAAATTCCATATATGAATGATTCAGTAGCCGCAAAGAACTAAATTTTGGCCTGCAAATCCTTGGTGACAAGAAGAAATTGAAGAGCAGCACTTGGTAGCAATGGAATTCAGCAAAGCTTTCTCTAAATCTTTAGCTGCACCTCTTTGGATGAGCAAGATTAAGTAATTCATGAAGACTGAATCACATGGCAATGTGATTGGCCCATCACTTGATATTCCAAACTCTTCTTCAGACTTCTTGAAGAGCTCCCTGAAGATGTTATTGTTTAGATATGACAAGGGCATCATGAAACGCTTATCATCGGTGGTGTAGATAACAAAGTGGCCTTTATTAGCCACTGATGATGAGGTATTGCAGCTTTCCAATTTCACATAATCATTCGTACTCCGAAGTGGAATTCTTTTCCTCCCTATCTTAGCACTCTTCTCCCACTTTCTTGCAATCTTAAGGAGGTTCTTGGGGCTGATCATGCTTACAATGTATATTTGAGATGAATAACTCTTGCAATGTATATTAGAGAGGAATAATTTTAAAAAGGAAGAAAGAAAGTAGTTCTGTGTGCCAATTGAAAGGCAATGGAAATGTTTTGCTTATATATATTCACAAGGTATGAAACACTCCATTTAATGTTGCTTTCCTTATGTAAGGATTTCCAATACAAAAGCATGTGGTTAGTTATGTTTAATAATAGGTGCATGCATGGTTGTGTACTGGTGTGTAAGTCATCTATGTTTGGCAACCAATGATTCATGGAGCCAACAATTAATGAATACTATCTCACGCTAGTTATAAGCTGTCTTCTGGTTTAAGGACACAGCAATTCGTACCAGTTTTGGTTACAAGTCATAAATCACCAAGTACCCCTGGACCACAAGGATAAAAACAAACATGAACTCAGAAATGGATCTACTTTCACTTCTTGAATCAGATAAAATAGTTAAGATCATGTGGTTGTCTCCTAAGATAGATTTTGCAAGATTTGATGTTCTTTTGAGAGTAAAACTTTGGTACTATACCTTCGGTTTTTTTAAATTCAATCATATGGTTGCATTGTCCATGAAAAAGATAACGTTGTTTTTGATTCACAGTCAATACAACCACATGATTGAATTCAATTGACGAATTTAAGTTATAACATCTAAGAAATTATATCTAAGCTTTGCTCTTATTTTTATTCCTTTTAGCGTACTACATACTAGGAGGATATAGTATGTGTGTACAATAGATAGTCATTTAGGGCCTAATCTGCATCTGTCTCTGTTGTTGAATGAGGGTAATATAATTTAGAGGAAAAAACAATGTTGAGTTTTAGATGCCTACTTTAAGCGTTTAGTTTATAAGGGAATATCCGATGCTGATACTTGTGGACATAGTTTGAAATTATCAGTCAACTATTCTTCAATTAGTTTCAAATTATTTGAACAGATACTTAGAAAAATCAAGATCCAAAAACAAAATTCAAAAACATAAAAATAGTAATCTTTAATTCCTCCTAGAAAGGATATTGTACAAAATAGTAATCTCAGGGATAATTTGACAACAAATTCAGCCAACTAATCTTTTGCAGGGTTGTTCTTGAAAACAGAAATCCTCTGCAAATATATTTGCACTAGCTAGTTCCTTAAATATCCCTTAGAAAGATTACGAACTAGGTTTACCAGTAGCCAGCTTGAAAAAGTTCCTGCTCTGGAGGCCTATTAACCTTTTTTTCCATCATTGTAAGTCTTGCCTTTGAAAGTGTATATATATATATATATATATATACACAGTTGATAATAAGAGTATATTATTGAATCATAACAAAAATGTACATAGCTTATATATATTGGCATAGTCTAAGACTAGTAGCACAAGTAAAACATAAATTACAGACCCAACTGGGCCTGAGCTTAAGGGGAACATATTATAATGATTAAAATTGAATTTTTTTAGTAGTAAAAAAATATTTTCTGGAATACAGAGTAGCAATTTTATATAGATATAGTATCAGCTTACTTGATTTATTGGTCTTGAGCACATCAATAGGTTGAATTGAAAACAAAAATTTTCATACAAAAGTGATACCATGTGTCAGACTATATTACATGAAAGCTATGTGAAATGTGTACAAAACATTGTCAATATCATTATTATCAGTTCTTCGAAAGCCACGAATAAGTGTACATAAGTTGGTGGCTCGGTTCCTATAGACCAAGAGAAACTGATGCTTAGCAGTGACATGCCATGGAAGTGGTTCTAGATTTTGAGGTACTCAAGTCTTGCATCCATGAGAGTCCCTCGATATCAGAGGAGTGCCATTGATTTTGAAAGACTTTTTAAAACCTTTGCTCAGCATAATGTAGCCTTGAAAGTTAGCGGACACAGTCTTCTTTTATATGACACCAGGTGACTTTTTTTTTTAAGAAATAAAAAGTACTAATGATTAAGATTTATCAATATTGAGTTCCTTTTTTTTTTTTTGAAGCCAATATTGAGTTCCTTTAAATATATAAAAAATAAACTAAAAAAATAAAAAAATAAATAAAAAAACCTTGATTTCAATAATGTCGAGTTTCACCTGCCATTTTTATTAGGTAAGTCACATAAGCTACTACCATCTTACCTGTATTTAGTTAGAAATCGATTTTACTAAGATCAAGTTCCAAACAAGGCTGCTGCCCTAAATACCTAAAAGGAAGGGCTTTTTGGCTAAATCTTTCAAGCAAGAGGGCAGTAGCTGATTTTCCCATACAATTAGCACCAATTTTGGATGATGACTCTCTGTCCTGTTTTTGGCTATATAGCATCAATTTTAAAAATTACAAGTCGGCCAAAAACTGATTTCCAAACTCCAATCTGTTTATTGGGAGAAGAATCTTGCTCACAAAATTCTCTCTCTTTTTTTACCCAAATTTCATTATTACATATGAGTATTTTTTTAAAAAAATCATATTAAGCGGATATTGCTAAATATCACAACTTTTTATTTTTTTTCAAAAAAATTCTTGTAGTTTTAGTTTTACAACACCTTAACTTGTTCAGTAGCTTCTCTATATGTAATCTATATATATATATATATATTAATAGGTAAAACTGAGAAAAAATCCAATTAGGTTTTAAATTAGATTTCAATTGTTAACTAATTTTGTGTCATGTGTCCTATTTAAGTTTTTTTTAATTTTTGTTCTAAGTGAGTTAATGAGGTGTAAAAGACAAAGGGTCTAATATAAGTAAATCATCAAAAACTCAGTAAACAAGAAAAGAAAAAAAGAAAGAGTAAACTCATGTAAATATCCAAAAGAAATTAAAAGAAATAAAATAAAATAAAAGAGGGAGAGATTATAATTTGAATCTATATATGTGTGTAATTGTAATTTTTTTTTTTTTTTTTTAATTGTACTATGCATATGCACGGATTATACATTAGTCTTATATAAAAAATTTCATTAGCCAAAAGTGCTCCATGAATGGGCAAAACTTCATCTATTTGGTGTAAGAATATACAACAATTTCCTGAAGATATATTGCTTCTTTAAAACATTGACATAGGGAGACTAGGATCATATTAACATCAAAACTGTGAGATTCGAATACAACTACAACTCTGAAAGAATAAAGTTACAAAAGCCAAGTCTCTCTATTCAGTAACCACAAACAAGAAACTGTTTGCTTGTATGTTCTTGATGTAATGAGGAGGCTAATGAGCAATGACTTGTAGCAATGGAATTTACCAAAGCTTTCTCTAAGACTTTAACTGCACCTCTTTGGATGAGTAAGACTACGTAATTCATGAAGACTGCATCACATGGCAATGTGATAGGCCCCTTACTTGATAGCCCAAACTCTTCTTCAGACAACTTGAAGAGCTCTTGAAAGATGGTGGTGTAGAGATAAGCTAAGGGCATGACAAAACGCCTTTGATCACTTGTGTAGACAACAAAATGGCCTTTCTCAGCCACAGTAGATGTGTTGCAATTGATTGTGTTCATATCTCCACCACTTCTTAGATAAGAAACTCTTTTCCTCTCTACGTAAGCTATATCATGCCACTTCCTTGCCATTCTAATGAGCTTCTTGGGACTGATCATGTTGTTTTTCTCTATTAAAAAAAAAAAAAAAAGCAATGGTCTTAAGTTAGAAGAGGAAAGGAGATGTGAGTCTTAGAATTCTAAAATGGTATCGGCGTATTGCTTGGGTTGAGTTGAGAATGGAGGAAACAAACTGTGCTACAGTCTACAGATACTAGTAAAACCCATGAGATGATTCTTAGAGTGATTCTGGAAACTATCGACAATTTGGCCCCAGCCAGCTCTGCTGTAGTCTTGCAAGATGGTAGAGTGACTAAATATATGACAGCCATCATAAGTTGTAATAGAACATCTAAAGATTTTTAGTGAATACAGGATAGTACGATTGTGATACTCTTGTACTTTGGCATATGACAAGAAGACAAGGTAACTACCTATATAAATTAATCAAAGTGTGGTTATAGAACATAGAAGAGAGTCAGTCTTAAGTGGTGTACAAGAAAACAATATAAAAAATTGTAATAACAAAAAAGAATAAAGATCTTTTAATGGTGAACTTAAAAATGGGACCATTTGCCCAGTCCATACCTTCCCAAATTACCAGCTTTTATCCATACCTGCTCTCTGGAAAACAATCAATTGAATGTTAGATAAACAAGTATAATGTACTTGGGAGTATTAGTTTTTGAGAAGATGGGCAAATCATATGCTTATGAAATGATTGTTTTTTGTTCTGTATTGATGACCTATTTAAAGTTGGACACATATTAATTGAATGTGGAGGGCTTAAATGCTGCAGCTACGGCATATTTGTTGGCCAATTTGTGTTTGCCATATGTATTTTAGACGCAATCAAATGAAGCATTATCATATTGTAAATTAGAAGGCCTTTTGGGATTTGAGTATTTGTATCAGAAAATCATAAACTAGTAAGTACTAACACGCATGTATTCCATATTCTTGCATTTTTAACACTGAAACCAGCTTTCTCGTGTCATTAAAGATCTATTCCTCATACACTTCGAGATGTAAGTTTTGGATATTGTGCTTATTTCAACTTGCCTCTTCATAACATGAGTATTTGGAAGGATTTTTAGCTAGCGGCGCAATACAACATGCGACAAACATTGTCATAGAAGTGTTGGACCAAGAAACACTTTGCTTTCTGATAAAAAAAATAAAAAAATAAAAAAAAGGTGTACATTTCTCAACCATGCAACCACAACCCGGATTCTGATGAAATTATAATCAGCCAACAGATGGAAGCTCTATACAAGTTATCAAAAACCCATTGTGCATGATAATATTAATGATACATGAATCACAATTCCACGTCTGAGGCAAAAAAAACACGCCATGGTGTATGCATAAGAAGCCAGGCCATGAGACACTCCTTTGACTGAGTGCTACAATGACATATTGCTGATTGATAACTAAACCATCCTCATCAACTTTCTTTCAAACTGGTAGAATTGATCCTCTTAACTACTCTTTAGTAACCCACCTTCGACCTCTGACCAGATACCCACCATAGCTTTGATCGCTGCTGCTCTCTCCCCCACTTTCTGCACTGGTATTTCCTGATTTCCGACGGTGGTGCTTCCTTCCCCTCGAGACTCCACTATCACTAACGCTCCCAATTAATAAGGGGTCATCTATCCCACGAATCATCCTCCGTGTAGGTGATGACGTGGCTACGCAACTGTCATCTTTTGTTCTTCTTCTATCCTTATCATTCTTCTTAATGTTTTGAGAGATCTTATGTAATTTCTCACCAAACCTTGTGAACCCCTTCTCCATAGGCTCCACTGCTTGGGTTACTGTGAACCTCACATCATTCACAATCTGTGTAAGAGGCACACAACAGATTAAGGCATTCAGCACTGAAAATACGCAGGAAAAATAAAATAAGAATATATGCATAAAATTAATTCTGCACATGCACATGCAAGATTTAACTTAGACTACTGGTGAAGAGGATATAGGGAACCAAATAGAATATATATATATATATATATATATATATGATCTATCTTCCTCAATGTTCTTCTGTTTCTACTTTCTACCAAACATGAATGTAGGCAATTATTAACTCTTGCTTTTCTATTTTGATCCAAAGTCTAGCTGTGCAATAGGATAACCCTCGTCCTATCTATGAGACCCCCAAACCTGGGTGAAGGCAGGTTCCAATCCTTAAGCTCTGGTACGACTCCAATTGGCTTTCAATATAGCCTTTCAGGGGAAAGAAAAACAATTTTTTCCTCAAAAAAAATACAACTTCCTTATCATTTCAAAATCACAGGATCTGATCCTAGGTCTGTGGTACAACACCAATTAGCTTTCAATATGGCCTTCCAGGGGAAAGAAAAACAATTGTTTCCCCAAAACAATACAACTTCCATATCTTTTCAAAATCATTCACTATCATTACCATCATAAGCACTGCCTCTCACTAAATTCACCACAACCACTATACTGATGAATGCAAAACTTCCATCTTCTTGTAACATGGCTGCCTTAACAACTGATGCCTTCATAAATGGAGCCAGCTAATAACTACTTAATATCCAATTAGTTACAATTGTTTAAGGTAAAATACATGTTAACCCTGCAAGAATTTTAAATACTCGAACTATTTTTTAATCAATAATGATTGGCACCAGATGTGCAGTAAAACTCTGATTATGATACTAGCAAGATACAAGAATACTTACATGTTCCCCACCACCAATAACAAGATCCCGAACACTTTCTCTGATAGTCATTCCACTCCTGACATCAATGTCAGGCTGGGGAAGGCGTAACTTTATGGGGCGCTCGCTGTCTCTAACCTCTTCAGGATCCAAAGGACAGTCAGCAGAATAGTCTCCAAGAACTGAAATACTTCCAGGGAAGCGGTCCCCCATTTGCTCATAAGGTTTTGCAGGAAACACATAGAGGTGAACAACGGAAGCAATGGCCATCTGCGCTGGATGAATATATAGACCTGTTAAACTTTAATATGTATAAGAATTACAGCAATCATTAAGAAACTTCTTGAAGGAAATATGAGCAGAACAATAGTTAAATAAGCTTTGTTTATAGGATTGCAATGAAACACTCACCACACAAATTGCATTCCAAATTCACAAAATCACATATAATGGACAGCACAATACATTTCAATAATTAGCTTCTACTAAATAGAAAGTAGAATGTTGCATAAGAGACAGTACAACAAGCCAAAATATTCACATATATCCTCCATGTAGTGAAACAATCAGTCAATCCATCTGGACCTATATTTAAGAAATCTCATCCTTGGCTTCAAATAATATATAAATTCAAAAACTTTTTGCTTGATTGAAATCAGCAAAATTCAAATGATCTAAATATAGTGCACACTTGCTGAAGTTACAACATTTGGTTGTTTCTGTCACATACATGGATCATTGTTCCAAGTATAATATTATAGCAACTCTCACTGCAAAAGTTATATCATCCCAGCAAGACCAAGTAAATATTACATTCTCAGTAAAATGGATATATCCCATGAACTAGCAATTAATGGAAAGGTATACTGAAGTAATAAATGTGCCAGAAGGCATAATAATTAAAACAAGAACAATTAGCTATATTCCAGTGTCAATTAATTAGAGTGAGTAACAAGACCAAGGGTCATAATTGAGGGAGTGAGGTTTCCATTACTAAGAACCAGGAGTCACAACTATCTTTGATGAACATTATTCAGTTATGGGGAAATATATAAATAGATATGCTGATTTAGTGGCTAACTCACTTGCCAAAGAAATGTAAGAAGCTAGTGGAAAATTAAAATCTACCTCTATACAAATGACGAAATCTTGAACGCTTGACTTTAACTCTAAACCTTGAGCTATAGCACTTTTGAACAAACCAAGGGAATAGAGAATAGCAATTGCCACACCTTGCCACCAAGTCAAGAACACAATTGATTTAAATGTCAGAAATTTAGCCAATGGTTGTATGTGTGCCAATTCAACCTTTGTTACAGTATAAAATTGAACAAGACAATACAAAGCCCACGACTGACTGAAATTTAGAACCACTGCCATGTAAGGATACCTACAACAACAAATAGAGGCCAGGACCATTAGATGTAACTTGAGATTCCCTGTCTACAAGTTAAAATTCCTGATTCAATTGTAAGAACAACAAATACGACAAAAGATTAACAAGAAAGAAAAATTCAAATAGATAAAGAAAAACATAAAGATCTCACAACACCATTTACGTCTTGCTTTAACAAACAAACAGAATCCCCTCAAGTCACAACTGAAGTCAAACTATAGCAATTTTAGCAGCATAAGAAGTTGTGGACACCGAAAGTACTCCACCTCACGCAACTTTCACTGATTAAATGGCCAATGTCATATCATTTTCATTGATGTATAAGTCAGTCTAAATGAAAAAAACACACTTGGCTATCACCTCTTGGCAATCAAACTTGACAACCTGGTTACTTTTTCAATTCTATATCCGCCATAAACTTTGGTCCGATGAGCTATATTTATCAAACGTTCATCATTGTACCGAAGCAAGTCAAGCAATTGAATTCAATCATCTAATTACAAACCATTAATAATTTTTTTTTTTTTTTGCAAACTAACTCTGACCTGTCAAACTTCATTTAAAAAGCTAAAATCATTGGAAACCAGAATTCATAGATTGATTATTCAAAATCAGTAATCACCATTGTTTCAAAATTGAATGGTTACATACTCAGCCCCAGCCAAAACACCCCAAAAAATTATGCTAATTTTGTGAGATGCCATAAAAGGTTTAAAGAAAAATTGAGATTTTATTAGGATTATTCAACACATTGGATTGAGGACAAATGGAAGATTCTAAAGATGCAATATATATAAACATAGAGGAATAAATCCACAAGGAATGACTTCTGAGGACGCATATATTTCAGTACAACTACTAAATTGAAATGTAGAAGATAAATGTGATCTCTTTCAAAACTAAGTTTATAAATTCAAATATTTTTAAAAAAGAAAAGAAAAAGAGAAGAAGTAGAAGCTAGGTTTGTGTACAAGCTTGTGTGTGTGTGTAAAGTGATGGGTGCATAATTAGTAAGAAACGAGATACCAATTTTTTTTTTAAAAAAAGAAGCAATTAATCACATGCATAATGAGAAAATAATAAATGAGCATTTAATATACAAGGCAATATACATATATATATATATATATATATATATGAGAGGAAGAAGAAGAAGCAAAGCTACTACAAGGTGAGGAAACCAGTATAATCACCAAAATTGATTCAAGATTATCTTACCCGCATCCCCATTTGAATTCTCCATCACAATAAATACCATAGGCTTCAAGGAATACTGCTAAAATAGCAGATAGAGTCTTTATTAACATCTGCCAAGGAAAAATAATTTGATTTTGTTTACCACGAATAAAAGGAACTCAAGAACTATCAGAGAGAAAATTTTCTGATTGACAGCATAACATACATATTGAACAATTCCAATTTTGATAACTTGGTAAAACCATTTGCCTAGTGTCCATGGCTTGAAGAAATAGTTCATTGGAAAAGGATGCTTTACGGTTCCTTTTTCATATCCGTGTTCTAATAGTGGAGTTTTAGAGCTCGCACGTCCTTCTCTTTCCATAAACTCAATAGTCCTCTCTTCCCCACCTTAAAAGGAGAAAAAAGAAAGAGATGAGCAATAAGGAAACAAAAACTAATACAACAACAATCAGAAAAATAAAAAAGAATACCAAGAAAGAATAAAAACACCAAACGGTGGTGCTAAGGATCTAGAATTTAGAATTGCATAAACATCTACAAAAGAATGACCCCAAAAGTCTGATATAAATTCTTTTTCATTCATAAAAGTTCTTAAAAAAGACATACCCAAGCACGCAACAAGGTATCTTCCAAAGCAATACATGGCAAAGGACTCATAGCAATCGCGTAGTATCTCACAGTCAACGCTAATTGATGGGTACACCAATGATACAAACTATTATGAAAAACCCAAGTTAGAGAAGGTGAAAACAAATAAAAATAGAACAAGGCAAAAGCACATCAAATAATGTTTTTAAACAGCAGTAAACTATATTTCATAAAATATTTAAAAAAATCCCTATAAAATAAAGTTTTTCCTAATATCAACAATGAATAATTTAGAATTAAATATATAAGTGAAATGAACTCAAACAACTAGATAAACCTCCAGATTGGAACTTTGACAACCAATTGCACAGATTTATCTAAAAATGTTGTCTATCATCTCAATATCAACTCCGCTAATAATTCCAGTTATAGGAACATACCTTCAAAATCACTCACTCAATTCTAGTTTTTTTTTTTTTTTTTTTCCTTTTTTTTTTGGTGGGGGTGGGGGGAGTATCCTGAAATTCATCAATAAGATGCCATATGGCTTTTTGTAGACAAACTCACCGATTCTACCGCATAGCAAGGAACCATTAGGATAACACCAATCAAAAATTTTTGCTCCTGGTATTGAGGCAAACCAAATTAAGACAAAAAATCAACTAAGTAAAAAATAAAAACAGTAGGCATATACAATATAATAAGAAAGTGAAACACTGATAGAGAATAACCTCAGGATTCTTGTATGCAGAAAGGTGCTCGAATAGAAGGTATATTGAAAGTGCCAGAGTAACAAGTACAAGGGAGCCAGAAAATAGACTTGCCCATAATGGAGCCGTGTAGGTCAACGAGGTTACAAGACCATGAAATTTTTTTATCTTCATCAGCTATGTTAGCTTCTAACTGGTCAATGTTCTCAAAGATCGCCAGCATAATGTACTACTACGTCCCAAGAGAACGCATGAGGTGACAAATCAACTGAGCCTCAATAAATATGGACCTGTCAACCCATTTGATGAATGATAAGCATATTCCAATATCCAAAGACCATTGTCCAATATATCTTCCTAGATTCATCCATTGCTACCCTAATCTACCTTTCAGTTGTTAAAACCTATGTTTATAAAATGATGCCTGAACAAAATAACCATTATAGGTCCATTATCGTACGGTTTCTGCTTCTCTGCTATTTAAAATGAGACAATTTGGTTATTAGCTAGAGTTAAAAGCCTAACAGTAGTCATAAAAGCAAACTGCTTTGCAATTCAGAGTCCCAACACACTGTGCAGACTGCACTCTGCAGAGTGCATAAGGCTAATTGTTTTGAGAATATATTTTTCTATTCACTTGTCAATCTAAAAATTAAATGGGTATGTTTTTCAAGAAATGTAATAGGATTTTATTTAGAAAATACTTGACTGCAATTCTATGGCATCCTTTTATTTTATGTTTTCTAGTGTTGTTACTTGTGAAACCTTGAATTTAATTTACATTAGGTGGCTAGTTGTTAAGATTAAATTTTAGTTAGTAGTTTAAACATGCCTATATTTTCAACTTACATATTTATTTTATGATTCACCTAAATTATTTTTTTATTTGACCCTACAGTTCAACCGGTGACCCATAGCTTGAACCAGTGACCCAGTAACCCAGCTCCTACATCGGGTTTAATGCGTTCAGGTTTAATAAATATGCCCCGAGCCCTAAAGTGTGATACCACAGATTATTTGGACTTATATATTGATCTGGACTATGAATGCATGGCGAGTGAGAGTTAAGCCCCACGTCAAGCATGTAATAAGTCAAAATGAGCTATATAAATGATGGTCAAAACTTAGGTATAGTTTATTGATAGGTAAAAATATTTCATTAAAGAAAGACTACTTCATGAGGGTGTTATCCCCTTCCTTTTTTTAATTTTTGATAATTCGATTATTACAACAAGTGGGTAGGAGGATTCAAACCCTTTTCATTACTTATCAAAATAAAAATAAAAATCGAACCCGATTGAATTTAATTGCATCTCTATTGTGTTAGTGAATGCAACCCCATTATTGAACTTAATCAGTATCCTAAAGTACAAAATCTAAGTAATGTATCTTAAGTTTTTCCCAGAAATGATTACAAGTACTGACTACTCCTTTAGTGATTTAGAAACAAATAATATACCAATGAAACTTGCACAAAATATATTCATAGATATTGCTTTTTTTTCAATTCAGACATGCCAATAATTCCACAAAGAAAAATACAAAAGATAAATCTGCAAAATTTCCACAGTAGATCAGACAGAGCTTGAAAAATAGGAACATAAAAAAACAAAACAGAACAAACCCAAATCCAAATTTTTCGTAAAAAGCTAAGAAATTGTAAATTCATTGCATTTTCCTGCCCTTTCCCGAGAACCAAACAGATCAATTCACACAACAACAAATAAATAAATAAAAGACAGAAACCAATCACCACAATTATACAAATAGAATTGGATATAAATAAAAATACTCACAGAGATTGAGCTTGCTCGAGTTTGATTTGATAGAAGAAGACGATGACAAAGCTAAAGATGAAGGTTTTTCGTTCCCAAATTTAAGTAAAAACCCTAGAAAGAAAATGTGAGACATATTGGGAATTTGGGGAAATTGGCACCGACTAAGCACGTGACTCTTTATCGGATCGAGTTCTGTGAACGTGACACGTGTCCTTTTTAATTTTTTGGGGGTGTTACTGAATTAAACTAATCAACTGACGACGTCATCGATGGTAAATATTGGAAAGAGACAACAAAGGGATTAGGATTTAAGGATAGAGACCATGCAATTCTTTATTTTTTTGATCCTTCTAGAAATTAGTTTTTTTTTTTTTTATATATATAAAACAATAGAAATTAGTTTTCAATTTTTCTAAAATTTAGAGGAAAATGGGAGGGAATAAAATGAATGTTTTACAAATTTTTAAATCGTTATTTTTATTAAAAGAGTAAAGAGACATTATAGGAATGTTACAGAAAAAAAAATTTTATTTTCATATTCCATTCAATTAAATTTCAAATAAGATTGTCAAGAATTTTGTAATCTATTGGTATAGTTGGGTTCAAATGTTGCAACTATTGAATTATTAAAAAATATATATTTCTTTTTGTACCGATAGCATCTGATTAATAAAATAATTGGTCAAATTTGTTGTTGAGATGTGTCCAATGCACATTAAAACAATAAATAAATAAATAAAAGATAAAACTAAAGCCTTGCTTTCATTGACCAACTTTGTTTCATACGTATATATAGTTTTTTGTAAATGAAAAAACATGAAGCCATTTATTAGTCTATAGATGTAAATTTTAGCCATATGTTATAGATTTTGGCCAAATTGCAATAAACAATCAATTAGCTAGCACGTATAGAGCACAAAATGTACGTTGTCTTATTTTGTCAAGACTCTACATTGTCTTCTCCAATAGGAAGACAACATCTTACTTAATAGAAAAGCAACACATGCCTATCTTTACTACTGTAAAAGAATGATGAAGGATCCAAAAAAAGACAATCGATTTGAAGCTCCCTCTCTTTTTACTGTAGGAGTTTTAACCCACCTCCTTCCTTTCTCTGTATTTGTTGTTTTCATCTCTCTTTTCCCATTGAAAAAACAATACTGCATTATAATCATCTTTAGAAAATAGTTGAATACTAGACTGGATTAAGCTTGTGGTATTTCTCTCCAAACAAAGAGGGTTCCCATTTAAAAAAATATTTATTTTATTTTACATTGTATTTTTACTTCCTAAAGTTTTATTTAAATAAAACTGTGTAAAAATTTCATATTATCAAGCTCAATTGATGTGTTAATGTCGTGATATGAACCCAGTGCCTTACTAAATCCTTACCGAATCAAAATTGTCACGTCCATTTTTTTCATTTCATTCTTTTGATTTAAAAGACAAAAGAGAAATAATATTTAATTCATTTCCATTCCTTTTTATTATTTTTTATTCTATTGATTTCTTTCCTTTCATTTCAAAATTATAGTACATTACCTTAAAAAAAAAAAAAAAAAACTAAAATGATAACCGCCACATACTTTTATGTTTAATCCAACAAATTAATAAAATAAGGGTTATATAGTTTTCAAAATATATAAGTTGGATTTGAAAACCTAAATGTTAGTTAGCTTAAATACTTAACTATTCCATCGACCAATATTTAATCTTATATTCTATTTTCGGATGTTTCAAAAAATATATAATATTACTTTATTGTTTACTTTGTTTGAAAAATAAATCTCCTTTCTATTTAAGTTTTAGAAATTTTTACCTTTTAAATTGATATGGAAATTTTTATCTTTTAATCTGAAAGAGAGTTCATTAAATATGTTTCATTAAGAAACTGGATGGACCAACAAAATGGGATAAAGAGAATAATTAATAAATCTTACAAGAGGCTAGGAATACAATCTCATCATTAGCAAGAATTTATCATACATAAACCCTTTTTCTTTTTTGACTAATCCTCCAACCTACTTTACTGGTTAAAAGCAAAATATTTATCATTAATATTATATTTAAGTTTAACAAATAAACCCTTTAATTTCAAATTAGTGCAAAGCATTTTTTTTAGCAGCTTTAAATTAGCTTTTGTATTGTTTACTATCTCTTTATCCGCTTGAATTTGCAATTCCTGTTAAATTTCCTTAAAATATATCATAAAGTCATAAGTAGTATGCAACAAGATGGACCATAGGTAAGTTTTAATTAAAGAAAATTCATCAGAATCTACTAGTTTATGAGACATGTTTAATCTAGCATTTTCAACCACAGAGAAAAAGAAGAAAAAAGGAGCATGGTGTCTAAAGATTTCAAATTGGCGTAACATCATTGACTTGACATGTAGTGTATAATAACTGTGCTAGGCACTCAACACCAACCAAGGAGCATTGTGCTTTAAAGTTCATACACGGTTGTCTGGCTTTCTCTTGAATAAACTCCAAAAGAAAACACAAGTTCACAGTAAAACATGATGAATATTATATTTAAGTTTAACAAATAAACCCTTTAATTTCAAATTAGTGCAAAGCATTTTTTTTTAGCAGCTTTAAATTAGCTTTTGTATTGTTTACTATCACTTTCTCCGCTTGAATTTGCAATTCCTGTTAAATTTCCTTAAAATATATCATAAAGTCATAAGTAGTATGCAACAAGATGGACCGTATGTAAGTTTTAATTAAAGAAAATTCATCAGAATCCACTAGTTTATGAGACATGTTTAATCTAGCATTTTCAACCACAGAGAAAAAGAAGAAAACAGGAGCATGGTGTGTAAAGATTTCAAATTGGCGTAACATCATTGACTTGACATATAGTGTATAATAATTGTGCTGGGCACTCAACACCAACCAAGGAGCATTGTGCTTTAAAGTTCATACACGGTTGTCTGGCTTTCTCTAGAATAAACTCCAAAAGAAAACACAAGTTCACAGTAAAACATGATGAATTTGATTAACTCTTACTTGATAATTAGTAATCTTATAGCATTAATATTGTCATCATCCTGCTGCAAAAAATACAATCAAATTATTTCCAGAAATTTGACTCTAACATCATTTAAATTCAGTCAAGGTCCTCGGGAATTGGCTCTAAGGCTACAACTTAAGTTTATATAACTGCACGGAGCTCTGCAGTGAGGAGCGCATATTTCCGGTGCTGTGACAAGATGGAAGGGACTCTAACTGCTTGTATTCTTGACGCCAAGTCATTACTACTGGATACTGTTTGCTGCTTAACTGCATTGAGTATTGTCTGCAGGATTTGGAGGGGATCCCCATGGCTAACAATCAAGACTGCACATCTGCAGAATGAACATTACTTGATCGGATGCACATTTAGGAACACTTTTCTTTTTCTTTCTTGGTAAGAAATGTAAGTAAGACACATTGAAAGCTAAGGCTTAATTTGTTCTACTGATACTTGGAAGAACACTGTATCGGTGCAGCTTGTTAAGTTGCTTTCATCCATATAATATTATAATTATCTTGGCGGAGCAAGTTAAAGGAAAATAAGATGATGGTGTGTACTCCATGAAAATTGAACTGATTAGTTGCCTATTAGTTTGCAATCAAAGTCAGAACTTCATTTTCAATTCTTAATCTTTTAAAATTGTTTAGATGGGCCAATTTGCATGCATAAACTTTGAAAAGGGTTTCTGAGATTGTAATTATTGAGCTCATTTCTATTATTTTGTCTCTGCATTGCCAATTCATTTGTTGATTTTCAATTAAAAAATGCAATGGACTGATTATTATTTCCAATGGACTTTAACAGATCTCAAGTCTACTTCTAGCAAGTAGCCTTGTAAGAGAAGCAGAGCTTCCAGCATAGAGGATGCTAGTACGATTATTTATCTAGGCAAGTAAATGTTTGTAGAATTTTTATTGCTGGAATACTAAGAATTGGTGAGTGGTGACTGGAATCTACAAAAATGAAAATCATGAGTAATGCAAACATGGATGGATATACTAGTTACCCTTGAAATTCTGACTCTATAGTTGCCATAGCATTTGCAAGCCTAGAAGCAACATCATCAACACATTCTCCACCTTCTGGCCTCATGAATGAATCTTTCTCATCTAAAGCCCATATCTCTGCATACTGTTGTTAAAGGAAAAACAGAATTTTAATAAATACTTAATTGCAAATGGCATAAAAAGGTATATATGCTAGCATCAGGGTTATAAAACGGTGGCATATTGTAGATTTCACCCAAATACTGATCCAACTTCAGCAATCAATTATATATGCTATTATATTATATTATAATAAGCACCTTTAATTGCCACTTACTTTATCATGTGACATAAGTTCAAATGAAGGACCAAAGAAGCGTTCTCGAAGATCTTCCATCGCCTGTCCAGTAAAATATATTTTATGAACAATGCAAATAAAAGGCGAGAAGTGCGAAAGTTTACTAAATTTGATGAGCTAAATTAGTATAGAGTCTGCAAAAAGGCTCAATAATTATTTTTATAATAAGTATTTGAACCTAAGACACACCCAAATCCTGCCACACTCTACCACCTAAGCCAAGGCCCATGAGCAAACACTATGTTCAAAATATTGGGAACAAAATTTCCCAATCACATGTAATCCCTTGCATTTATGCTTAACAAATACTAACCTAATCTCAATAAGATATATCTTTAAGAGGGTGGGTGGAATAACCAACCTTACATTGAGGACCTTCAAATGGAAGATTCAACACAGATGCAACAATTTTGGCAGTGTGAGTTGTTCTCGAAAATGGAGAGTAACAAATGCGGACATTTTCAAGTGGTATGTTATTTTCCTTCAGCTCCTGCACACATAATACAGTCAGCCTGCAAACATTTTCAAGTGGTTTAAGGACATTCATGTGGTGTGTAGAATGCTTAGATCAAACAATGGCCAAACTACAAGAGTCAACAAAATAAATCCTGCAACACCAATGCCTATTGGCTATTGGTGCTAGTCAGAAGCCATTTCCTTTCCCAGTATACTCGTTCTCCTATAGCAGGTGCCTTTCGCAGCTAGATATTGATTTGATAGAGCTGCTAAATCTTGTTGATAATCATTTAAGTTCAGCAATGATCAGTGGTCCAAAGTATCTGACTAAGCCAAATTTAGAAAAATTTCAAGTAAAAAAAACAGCCAAATTCTACAAGCTTAAACATCTAACAGGAACATTGCATCATACAATGAAAACAATCTTAAGAAAATTTTATGAATTAGACAGTGAAAAGCCGAAAATGCCTGCCCACATCAGCCACAAAACAAAAACATATAACATAGTTTTGCATAAAAAAAATTGCACTAGGTAAATTACAATTGCTTCAGATTAGATAAAAGGCAGTGGAGCATAAGAAGGATAAAGATAGACCTTAAGCAGGAAATCACAAATTACACACGACTACCTTTTGAAATAACTCTCCAGCCAACTCTGCTTGCTTAACACCTTCAGGCGCCAATTGATATTTAGCAAGCATACCATTTTCCTGTTAGCACACTAGCCAGCAGTTAATAACTTCAAGTAGATCATATCACTAGAGAACATTTCCTTAGCCCTAAAGTACACCACTGATAAAACCAGTCATGGCATGAAAAATTCCACTCCGTTATAAAGAGATACAACTCAACTCAAATAAATCTCTGATTCCAACCATATGAGGTGAACTACATTACTGCTTTTGTCCCCTTTTTTCTATATCCAAATGAACATCTACCACATATAAAGCTTTTTCATTTTTTCTTTTTTTTAAAAAGGGAAACTTTCAAAAGAAGGGTCCTTTGGACTTGCCTTTAGCCAATAAAACCTATGGGCAACTGACACCCTTGACAGGCTAAACAGTTTATGCTCATGCCCAGGGAGGGGGTATATCCTGTTCCCGGCATATATGCCGGGTGCCTCACAAGGAGGCGGGACCCACACACTGTGGGGCCCACCTCTTTGCGAGGTACCTGGCATATATGCCGGGTACAGGATATACAAAATCATGACCAGGAGTGGGGCCCACCTCTTTGCGAGGTACCTGGCATATATGCCAGGTACAGGATATACAAAATCATGACCAGGAGCACATATAAAGCTTTTTCCCTTTATTTCCAAAAGAAAAAGGGAAAAAGAAAGTTTAAAACTTGAAAACATATTTCTTAAAAAGATCCAGTTGTGAAATAGCAATTAGATTTATAAAAAGTATAATGAGATAAAAAATTTCACAACTTTGAAGCAGCATTGTAGCAATTATATAGTGTCTCAATTACAACTTACCACCTCAACCAATTATGAAGTACAGGTACTATTACTTTTGCATTTCTAGCATTGCCCATTAGAACATGAAGCCAAAACATAAGCTATATAACACAAAATTCACATCCAATTCAAAATGATATTACCATGTCCAAAGCATTACCAGTGTTATACAACTTAAGAATATGTCAAAAAATTAAAGACCCATGTACAAGAATCTGGCCAGAAATGAAAATCACACACAAAATCGCAAAATTTGTATTGAAAAACATAATAAAGACTTAATTTTTAAAGGGAAATCAAAGTGGAAAGAGACGAACCAAGGAGGAGACAATAAGGCCTCTCTCGTTTGGAATGCTCTTGCCATGCCTCAGGACCCAGTATCTGTTACGTGTAAACGACGTGGTTTCCATGGCCAATATTCTCAGTCTCAGTTCTTTCTCTACACACCGTGTAGTAGTAGGCTCTTTCTCTACACGCTGTGTGAGCTTTGGGTTCTCTTTCCCTCTCTCTTTTCACTTTTATAGTAAACCATTTGGGTAGTAGTGCTCAATAATTTGTGGCCCAGTGGACACTGGACCAGTGGCTACTCAATGAGCTCAATGGGTCATTAACAGAATTTAGAATTTAGGATCGTCCATTAAAAAAGAAGTCTCTCCAAAATCATCTCACAGGATACTTTCTCAAAAATCGATTACAACTGTCTCTTTGTACACAGGATATGTAACTATCACCATTAAAAAGGATCAAGTTTGCTTATACAACCAAGGAGAATGAGATGAGTAGATGAAAGTTTATCAGTGTAATTCTTTTTTATTTGTTTATGTAATTTAATAGTTGAGACATCCGAGATTTGAAAACTAGACATACCTATTGAAAATATTTAGCTGAAAGTCGTACTAGCAATTATCATTAGTGAAAAAAATCTAGTACCACAAATTATTAGACAACTCATTTGCTACAACTATGATATGACAGAGCGTGGCTAGTAAAGAAAAAATTATGAGTCTATATGTAAAGTGATAAACATCTGCTCATAGTCTGTTACGTTAAAATTATGACAAAAAGTAATAGAATATTTTATTGTCTAAAATCATTCACAATTATCCAATGAATTGGCATCATATCCTATTGTCTATAACTTCTTTTTTTTTTTTAAGTGTTGGTCTAATAGAAATCCATTAAGTAGAAAATAGAACAAACTTAGCTGTAATTGCCACAGCCATCCTAATTGAAAAAGATTCGTCTAAATTAAGTCATTTATGAAAGCTCAATAGTAAAACTACTAATGGTCCGTTTAGATTGAGAAAGAGTAAAGTAGATTTGACCCAAAATTAACTTATTTTTAATCAATTCAACTCTACTCTACTCTACTCCCCTCCCCCCCCCCTCCCTCAATCCGAACAGGCTCTAAAGCTTGTTTAGACCCCAAATTCTAAAACTACGGCTTAATTGCTTTTTGTCTATTCAACTAAGTGTGGAATAAAAGTAAATTAAGTGCAATTAACCGAGACTACTACCTAGTGCACGGGCATACATAATTAGCAATTAAATGCAAAGCACAAGGAGTAAAGGAAGAGAGATGCAAACACAAGATAACACAACAATGTGTTATCGAAGAGGAAAATTGAAGTGTTCGGAGTAAAAAAACCTCTTCATAGCCCTTTAAGATGAATCAATCCACTAGTTAATAAGTTGTAGTACAAGGATTACAATATAGAACCTCCAAGCCTAGACTACCCTCTGTATTTAGACCCCCCGAGTGCCAGCTACCAATGGGCTTCACTAAGTCATGTCTTCACTAGCTTTCTGGATCTCGCAATCAGCTCCAATTGCATCCACCAAAGATGGTTTCACCCAATACTTCTCATAAGCACCAAAACAACTCACAACACTCAGAATTGGTGAGGTATGTGTTTAAGCTAAGAACCTCTCAAAGAGTAAGGAATAAAGAAGTAGGAATAGAGGAAAACTAAGAGAAATGTGTAGAGGATTGTGGGTGTGCAATCTCTAATTCTTAAATAGATTTCTAGGGTTTTTTTTCTCTAAAATTACGCTTACAATTTCGTGGGTAATATGGGCTTATACAATGTGGGTAAAAAAATGAAAAAAAAACACACAAACAAGCTAACGTGCATATCGCAAGTTGGGTCGTGAGTTGGCCAATTCATGAGCCACTCGCAAGATGCCATTAGGCACTAAAACTCTTCAACTTCCAGCATATGCTCCTCATGTAGCCTTTCGTGAGTTGCTCCACTCGTGAGCCAGTTGTGAACAAGTCGCAAGTTGCTCTGTTCTTCACCAATTTCACACACTACCCATTACATTGAATCCTACAAACATATAGGAGAAATGATTGATGAAATACAATTAAATTTGACATAGAATTAAAGTCAATAATAACAAAATTTGAAAATCACAACTTTAATATTTACATTGCTACTAGAAGTCCATTTAGCTAGCAGATGAGTCACCTTTTCCATCTATATTGAGTCATTAACCCAGAAGGAAATGAACAAAATGAAAGGATGGGAATATATAACTCTTGGTATGTCTTTAACCATTTGTTTTATCTCTCAACTTATACACTAGCAACTATCATTAATATCTTGGGATGATACTACAAAGCAATTATCAATGAATTGGCATCAAAATATAAGCTATTGTCTTTTAATAGATTGATAACACTTTTTTTTTTTTTGGGTGTAATAGAAATTCATTGAGTAGAAAAATAGAACAAACTTATCCTTAATAGCAACATCCATCCTAATTGAAAAATACTTGTTCTAAATTAAGTAATTTACATTGCTACAAGAAGTCCATTTAGCTAGAGATGAGTCACCCTTTCCATCTATATTGAGTTATTAAAGTACATCATATCACTATACATAACTTTCCATTTCATATTAACTTTCAAACGTATTGTTAAGATCCTAACTAATTTTAACTGAATTGGATTGGTTAATTCTTGAATGCAAATAAATGAGAGAGCAAGTCACTTCAAAGGGACCTGGACTTCCTAAAGAAAAGAGAGGGAAAGAGTTTTGAGCTTGAATTAGTTGATACTTTCTGCAATGAATCATACAATCCTTCTATAGTAGCTTATAAGCACTCAACTCACAACATAATTGTTTAACTAACCTATCTAACCAACCTGTAATTAGGCATATGCTCAATACCAATTTGTCACAAGACTAATTCAAATTGTAACAAGTATTACAACTAACAATCTTTTACATCTATGTTACATCCAACTATCCCTGCTACCCTATTACATGCTTATTTCAACAACTATAGTGAATGCTTTTTTTGATAAGTACAATGAATGCTACTAGTTATATCTCTACTAACTAGGTTCTCTAAAAAATAGCCAAATACACTGGATCAACTTCCACAGCTTCTTAGCAGTGACAGAAACTCTACAATAGCTCCTTAGAAAAGACGACATTGCAATGAACTCATTCCAGCTTAATGATCTTAATAACACTTATGATATCTTCTTTATATTAGGAGCTATTTTGATGACCACAATTGCACCTCCATTCAAGAGGAATTCTCCATACTTAGGACGCATGAATTTTGCTATTTTTGGTATATTGGGTATAATTTAAGCAAAATAGGAGATGTCGTTTAGAAGAAAAGTCCAGTCTCACATTTTTACTAACAATTAGTTCTAAGAAATTTCATATAACTTCAGAAAATTTTTAAGTTATGTACAACTAATAATTACAATTGCAACAAAATTATAGGTAAATTACCTTTAAATTATGAGCTTTACCTGGTTGTATATTATGCAAATTTGAATTCGATGCAACTTTAGACTTGAGACTTATAATTGAAATACCAACCACAGCCCCATAATGGTCACATCTCAACAGCCGACAAATGTTCCAACTCCCAATCACTCTTTCACCCATAGCCCATTCAAATGTTGTTCAAAACACCCAAACACACCCACCCAAAGCAGCTCGGCCAGAAACCATCACAGATCCACCAAAAAAATAACAAAAACAAAAACAAAGGAAATCAGAAACAAATATATATATATATATATATATATATATATATATATATATATAAAGAGAGAGAGAGAGAGAGAGAGAGACATCTTGGGTAGCTGAATTTGAAGATTGTTAATTAATTTCACTAATGAGGACAGCAACTCGACTGTCCATGATTGAACTAAACTAGGGGATAGCCCTAATAGCACATTCAACTCAACAATAAAAAACTAAGGCTGAACATGAAAGAAAAATATAAAAATTAACATTAAAACCACATTTGTCCTATCTATAGTAGGTTAAAGGGAAAGCATTGATCATACTACTTAAAATCATATATATGCTTACAAGATATTCAAATCCAATGTATGTGTACAATAAATTTTATAGAATGGAGTGAATGCTTTTGTGGTTAATGTTTATAGAAGTGGATATGCATGCAGATTTGTGCAAATGTGCATGGCAAATACCTCCCCACCGTATATATCAAAGTGGTTACAAATGTGGGATGACACCTAACAAGTAGATATTCTTATAAACTCATTGGGTCAGCAGTGCATATAAAATTGGAGGTCCTTTGAGATGAATTTCTAAAACTAAAGGTAATCTCATTGAGTTCTGACATGGATTAAACTTAACTGATGCAAATTTCCCAACTTAGATAAGGAAACAATCTTCAAACATCACATGCTTTCTACTCTATACAGGACAAATCTGAAAATATAATGACTTAAATGACAATTAATTAAGAGCTCCAATGTAACATTGCCTAGCATCTCATTACCAAGGCACCAATAACAGTACCATTGGGCCATACATGCCAAGTATTATCAAACACAACATAATAGATGCTAGAAAACTCCCATATAGCATGGCAGCATATCCTTATATGTATATCTTGAGAAGAAATGCCGATGCCACCAATAAATACTTCCTAACCCTGATATGTTGCCAATATAATGGAATGATTCAATTTACAAGTATGGCTTCTAAAACCAACCGATCTCTAATATGCTGCAACAACAAACTGCTCCAAATCAAACAATCACTTGGAACAACACTTAGTCAAACTATAAATTCCATCAATAAAACATGAGAAAGATACCTCATAGAAGAAGCTTCAAGATATATATGATCTTTCAAAAGATAAAATATAGGGGTAGATAAGGAAATTCTAATCAAAGAACCATGTGTAAAATAAAACATAAAGTTATAAAGGATCAAATCTAACAGTGAAGTTTAGAATGCATGAATGAATGGCTTTTGGTTAAATTCAACATTTTTACTCCTATTAGAGTTGTAGATTTTGACTATAAGATGATTGCAAAATCATATAATCAGTTAGTATAATTCTAGGTTTGATGATATATTGTTATAAGTTTAAATTTTGTTCACAATAAGATTTTGAGGTCTTAGTTTTATTTTCTAAGCAAAGTTCATGTTGTAAGTAATGTCAAGAAATGGAAAGAAGACTTGTTTGAATAAAACATAAATTCACACTAATAGTCTCAACTTAATGTTATAAAAGGTGAATGAGGCTCATTTTTTACTGTTGTAATAATACATTCACTTCAATAATAAAGAACTAATGCTCAACCTAAAGGAAAATGCAAAAATTAGAATTGAAACCACATTTGTCCTTTCTATACACAATTGAAGTGGATATAGAAATTACATGGCACACATTGATAGATTAACTCTTTGCAAGGACAACTACATTCTTGACATGGAGGGTCATCTTCAGTTTCCTCAATGAAAGTAAGGGGGTGTTGGTGACAATCAACTTAATACATCCAAAGTAGTAGAACCAATAGTTTAAGTTTCGTTCTTCTTCACAGATATCATAGTAATATTCACTAGAATCATCTTCAGTTGTATAACTGAGAGTGAAGGGATGCTCATGTTGTTTGTGCCTTGTGGTTTGTGGTAGTGTCACACATTTAAAGTAAAGTGCAAATTCACAAGTGGTACAACGAAATACTAGATTTCTTCTATCACCACAACTATTGCAACTCTGTGTAAAGCTTGTGTAGGAGAGGATGAGTCGGTGCTTATGACCTTCATGGGTAAGGATTTCTAAGATCAAACTACATTGAACATCAATTTTAAAGTTGCATGTCGTACAAGTGTAGACAAAACCATTGCAATACTGGCTACAGACATAACACTTGTTGCCAAAAGGTATCTTTGGAAGGAGGGTGAGTTGGCTTTGATGAAGTAGGTGTCACTTTTTCATTGGTAAATTAGCACAAGATTTATGAAGAAAGAAGTTACACTTGGCACAAGTGTAAAAAGGAAGGAGAATAGCTCTTACACACACGTCACATTTTTCTTCATTATTGTGAACCTCTTCATCAGTAAGCTTTAAGTCATGCTTGTGACTAAAGTGTTCAATTTCTACGGCTATTTCAGTTCCGTCCTCTCCCACTTCAATTATTTTGAATTTGTAAGCTGACTCGATAGATTGATCAAGCTTTGCATCTTCGTTCTCCCCATCTTTAAGTTCCAGCAAATTTATGTCCTCCCTATTTCTCTAGTCTATAGCACAATTAAGGTGGGCAATGAAATCGCATTTGGAGCAATAGTAAAGCCCATAGTGTGTGTCCATTTTTTGAACACAGAGTAGGCAAAATTGGGAGTCAGATTCATGGAGTTCAAGAGAAGAATGGGTGATGTGAGAGGGTGCTTATGACGTAAAACTTTGAGTCTACATGGGAATCGTTAAGCACACCTTCTATGAATCCAAAAACCACATGTATTACATAGATAGGGCATACCTTTGTCTTCTTTGCCACAAATGTCGCAAGTGAATGTGATCCACTTCTAAATGGATGTCAATGGATGGTCGTGGAATTCAGCTTCCAAGGTGGGAGGTAAAGAAGCACATTTGACGTGAAGGTTGAAATCGCAATGGTAACATTGATAAGTGTATTCCTAGTGATGTTCTTTGCAGATTTTGCACTCACCTTTTTGGTCAATGAGAATAAGAGAATGGATTGGGTGCAAGGGATGGTGCAACCCAAGGGGTAGTTCCATACATGATTTATGATGGTATCTCGCATTGCATTTTTTTACAACTGTAGCTAGGACCCAATATTTGTTCATTGCACCCATAACAAGTAACAACTGTTTCCACTTCTGTTGTCTTGATTAAAGATCAAGGTATGCTCCGGATGGCAAAAATGTTGAAGCGGCTCCATCAGATCTTGTATGACATGCACAGTCACAAACAAAATAACATCCAATTTGTTTGGAGAAAAAAAAAAGTGACTTATTAATACAACAAGGGCTGGTACACTGAATCAAAATCTATATCATATAAAGAGGAAAAGAAACAGAGAGAGAATTAGAGTTTTATCAAAATCCAACAATACCAATTAGATTTAAAGAATATCGCATTTCTCCCGCTAAGCTTATAAATGATGATGATGATCGCTGGTTAGGGTTGTTGAATTTGGACTAATTTTGAATGTTTAGTTGTAAGATTGATAAGTTGGGGATTCTAAGCAAAATGTGGGCGTGAGTGAGTGAAGAGTGAAAGAGTGACAACTACATCTAAAAAAATCTTGCACATCAGATGCTTGAGGTGGTTAATTTTGGACTGAAAATTGGAAAGTGATTGTTTGAAAGGTATGGACCATGGAGGTGGTGCATTTTTTTTGTTGGGTGATATATGGAGTTAGTGCTACAGTATCCCTAAATTATAGTAGTAATGTTTATTTAAATTTAAATTAATTATCATAAAAACATATTGTATCATTGTTTTATTATTATTATTTTATATAATTTAAAATGAGGAAGCCAAGCTTAGAAAGTTAAATATATTGCGATAGACAGCAGTTTTTTCTTTTTTTTCTTATACAAAAAATACTTATGCAACTTTTACAAAACTTTTTTTTTCTTCATAATAATGGTTTGCTAAACCCACTATTGAAGAGCCCTTATACTCTTCTTTTTTTCTTTTTTATTTGTATTCTAAAATATACTAAATGAATATCCTTATAGATTTAACAATAAATAGCAACCCATTGTAGTGAAATTGTGTATTTGATTGGCCCATAATGGATATTTGATACAATTATTTGTAATATATATATATATATATATATATATATATATATATATATATATATATATATATAAATAAAAAGATTGGTAACATTTGTGAACTAATGCAAACTATCTCACCTTTAATATGAGACAAAATGAATATTTGATGGAGACTAGGTTCAAGTTAGACTTTGGGAAGATTTTACAAAAGTTATATTGCTCAATACTTTTTTTTAGGGGGTACATGATAATGGTTTGCTAAAGCAACTGTTGGAAACAAATTCCTTTCCAACCATTATTATACTAACCAAATATTTAGGTGATCTATTATTCTTTTTTAATACCAATGTGATTGGGCATTAGCAACTCACTTGCTCTTTAGCTTTTATGTTGTTGTGTTCTCAAATATACTAAAGGACTAACCTTATAGATTTAACATTAAGGAAAAACTTAGATATAATACCCTAAGTGCGGTTCATTAGGTTCCCTAATTAAATTCAAGTACATGGTTGTATTAACCAATAAAATACAATCAATTATTATTATTTCTAACGGCAATTAAATTCAATGTAGCAATGTGTTTGAATTTAATTGAGGAATTTAACATACAACACCTAAGTTACTATATATACAAGTTTTACCCTTAATAATAAATGACAATTGATTATTTTGAAATTTTGCATGTAAGTAAACTATAATTGATATATATATATATATATATATATATATATATATACATGGATTAAAGAAAAAGGTTATTTATAAAAAGTAATTGGGTGATATAACTTTAATCAAAGCTACAAAAAATATATCTAAAAAAAATATGATATTAATTTAAGTGCAATAAAAGTTTACTACATTTAACATCTATATGACAAATTTTAAGCAAGCAAAAAAACCTATTGATGAATAGCAATAGAAAAACACGTTTATGAACAAATTTGTTGAAGCAGTTAATGATACTTATGGCAAGAAGAATCCAATTTCCATTTCAAAACACACTTAAGCAAGCCTCCAAGTTAGCCTCAAATTTCAATTTTGTTATAACTATGTTAATGTGGAATTCATCTGCAACTTCCACTATATATAGCATTGTTGTCAATTGCACCAAATAAGAAATGCATTCTCTATCTCAAAAGAAAACAAAACAAGGAACAAATAAGGAAATAAGCAAGGTATAATTCTTGCTTGCCATAATTTCAAAAAAACAAAAAATGAATATTCTAAACTTGAAACTTATCTTTCATGTGTCTAAATCTATTAAAAAAACATCGTCTATAAAAATTGTCAATCTTTATATGCTCAAACTTTACTAATAGACTAATATGTAGCCTCATGCATATGCACGGATATAATTAAAAAAATCATAATTATACAATTCAAATTAAAAGTTTTTTTAGAAGAGGTTCAAATTATACAAGCTTACACTTTTTTAAAACCATACATTTCTAAAATATGTAATGGTTTATCATTATATATATATATATATGACTTATAATTTAATTAGTTTTAGACTTTTCGGTTTTTGCACCCAATAATTCATTCGCCACAAAAATTAAAAATTTAGATAGACACGTGGCAAAAAATTGGACTTCAATTGAAATCCAATTTAGAATCTAATTGAATTTGAACTCTTCGATTTTTACTCTCAATAATTCACTTAGTAATAAATTAAAAATTAAATGAGACACGTGGTGATGGTGCAAAATTGAGAATTGTGAATCATGCTTTGCCAACCTTCCATTTACATTGAGCCACCAAATCTTGACAAAATATGTAAATATATAGTTTTAAGAATTTTCTTTTATCTTAGCGTATGATGAAATGGATAACATGACATAATTTTCATTCATTCTAATTATCTTGTGCCTTTAGTGCAAGATAACTTTCATTTGCTCTAAAGAAGCTGTTTAGTTCCCAGGGTTCACTAGCACAATAATGGCCTCTTAATAAAAATCCGGTAATAATAAGATAGTAATTGAGTGATCATAGATTAATGCTAATTTTGGTATATTTTTAATAGATAAAAGTCATATTATATTATTTACATAATAATTCTTTGTCACTTAAGAGAAATGACCTAATTAATTTATTTTAGTTTGGGTATATTTTAAGTTATTATTAGTTAATTTAACTTGTCTCTTTCAGAAAACTGTAGTTAATTTACGTTTATTTTAAGTTATTATTTACGTAATCATGCTTTGTCACTGTAGGTTTTATTAGAAGTAGTATTTGAAAGGCATGAAGAATATTATGTTTGCCCACCCCTTCCCTCCCCCGTTCCCTCTTTCCATTTTCTTTCTTTTTGAAAAACTCAAGTATTAGATTGATGTGGTAAAAAACATTAAAAGAAAAAAGACAAAAAAGAAGCAGGATTGCCTTCATAATTTAAAACACACTAAAAAAGGAAAGGGAAAAGGGGAAAAAAGAAGAAAAGAAGAAGAAGAAGGAAATATGGTCTATAAGAAATCTTACAATATTTCTTCAATTCTTAATATTTTTTTAAAACAATTAAGAAAATAAGAAACAACATCAATACAAAGATACTTTGAAGAAGTTGACTTCTTTTTCTTTACATAAAATCAACTCAATCAAATTTAAAAATTATGTGTACTTTGTTTTTTTTGAAGAAGTATATTGTTCTTTCTTCTGTAAAGGGGTTTGCATAATTTAAATGCAAAGCAAAGCATAAAGAGATTCAACGTTCTTATCTATAATAATAATTAATAAAGTATATTGTTTTTAAAGGATTGAGAAGGACACTTCTTTTTCTTTATATAAAATCGACCCAATCAAAATTTAAATATTATATGTATACTTTGTTTTTTTTAAGAAGTATATTGTTCTTTCTTTTATAAAGGGGTTTGCATAATTCAAATGCCAAACAAAGCATAAAGAGGTTCAACGTCCTTATCTATAATAATAATTTTTTTAAAAGAAAGTATATTGTTTTCAAAGGATTGAGAAGAAGGACAATTAGGTCTTTTCATGTTGTGCTATATTTTTTCATTCCTTTGGTATGTCTCTAACCCTTTTTTTTATCCCTCAACTCATAGTTTTAGAATCTTTCACAACTTACCAACAAGTTAGTTTGCCTAGTGGTAAGAGTATATGTTCGAGTTCCTCTACTAGCAAGTTGTTGACAATGGTATAGGTTCTTAGTTTGAAAATAGTTAGTATGCTACAATGATCACACCTAAATAAGAAAATCACATTGGTTACCTTCTTTTAACCATTTTATTATTAGGAGAAAGGAATTCTTTAATCCATACAATTTCATCAATAACATTTCTAGCATACATAGCTAATCAACTAGCAACCATATTACCCCGCAGTAAGCCTTATTTTCATGCATTACAACTTAGGTCACATAGTTTTTATTATTCTTTTTGCATTTAAAAAAAAAAAAAAATCAAGGAAATAAACTACATTTGAAAAATAAACACCTATAATTTCCCAGTGTTTGTTAACACATTTTCTTCATAATCTTGAAAAGAAAAGTCCTGATAGAAATTAGAAAAAGAAAAAAAGTTTTTCTGGATTTTAATTTATTATGAGAAACATTTTCCTACAAAAATAACGAAAGTTTTACATGAAAAAACATCTCATATAATATTTCAGGCACATTAAAATCTGTGAAAAATTAAAAATCCCATAATGTTTTTTTTTTTCCCCAAGAAACAAACGACATATAAACTCTTTCTTCATCCTTCTCAAAAAAAAAAAAAAAAAAACTCTTTCTTCATCTCTCACCAGTCTTTTAGATTGATGACGTGGCAAAAAATCGTTTATGTGTTTACGCTCTAAAGTCTAAACCTTCACAAATCACATACTCATCACAGTTCAATCTTCGATTCTACGCTTTCGGCTTTCTCAGACACATAGCCCACAAATCTGCAGATCTCAAAAGATCGTTTGGAACACAGGTTTCACCGCATGGCTCTCAATCTCCGTCAAAAGCAAACAGGTACCTCTTATTCTCTCTCTCTGGATCTACTTCTTGCTTTTGATCTTATTTTCCAATCTAAGAAATTGAATTGAAATTCCAACAATTAAACGAAAACCCATTTCGTTTCTGAGATTTTTAGCTTATATTCACTTAATTTCATCCATAAAGTTCGTATTTTTTAGATTCAGAAAAGAGACTGAAATGGGTTTTTTTTTTTTTTTTTCATTGTTTAATGTTCAATTGGGTCTTAGAATTTTGGTTCAGAATGTTATTCTATGCATTAAAAAAGTAACTGAAACAAAGTATGAGAAATTTAATAATAACCCATTTCATGTATGAGTGAATTAAGTGTGTTTATATATGTTATTGAGTTCGATCTGTACTATTATTGTGGTTCAGAATGTATTATCCGAATGTTGAATCTGAACCAACCCCTGAACGCTGCTGGTACTGCGAATGAAGAGGTGTACAAGATCTTGATCTATGATAAGTTCTGCCAGAACATCCTCTCCCCATTGATTCGTGTCAAGGACCTTCGAAAACATGGTGTGACCCTATACTTTCTCATTGACAAGGATCGAAAACCTGTCCTTGATGTGCCTGCCGTGTATTTTGTTCAAGCCAATCAATCCAACGTTCAGCGAATCATTGCTGATGCGTCCCGGTCACTGTACGATAGTTTTCATTTGAATTTCTCATCCTCTATACCCCGCCCCCTGCTGGAAGATCTGGCATCTGGGACTTTGAGTTCGGATTCAATTCAGCGGATTGCAAAGGTGCATGATCAGTATTTGGAGTTTGTGACATTGGAAGATAATTTGTTTTCGTTGGCACAAAAGTCTAGTTATGTGCAATTGAATGATCCATCAGCTGGGGATCGTGAGATTGAGGAGATAGTGGAGAGGATTGTTACTGGTTTGTTTTCTGTTTTGGCTACGCTGGCCGTTGTGCCAATAATTAGGTGCCCACGTGGTGGGCCAGCTGAGATGGTTGCGTCAGCATTGGATCAGAGATTGCGAGATCATTTGTTGTCGAAAAACAATTTGTTTACAGAAGGTGGGAGTTTCGTGAGCTCTTTCCAGCGGCCGATTTTGTGTATATTTGATAGGAATCTCGAGTTGTCAGTTGCAGTAGAGCACGATTTTAGGTATCGACCTCTTGTTCATGATGTTCTTGGATTGAGGTTGAATAGGTTGAGCGTACAAGGTGAAAAGGGTGGGATGAAGTCATATGAGTTGGATAGTTCTGATCCATTTTGGGTGGCGAATGGGTTGTTGGAATTCCCTGAAGTTGCAGTGGAGATTGAGACTCAATTGAATAAGTATAAGAAAGATGTTGATGAGGTGAATAGGAGGACTGGTGGGAATGATGGGGCTGAGTTTGATGGAACAGACTTGATGGGGAACACAAAGCATTTGATGAATGCAGTGAACTCGCTGCCTGAGTTGACAGAGAGGAAGCAGGTGATAGACAAGCACACCAATATCGCAACTGTTTTGTTGAGTGAGATCAAGGAGAGGTCTCTTGATTCTTATGCAAAAAAGGAGAATGACATGCTAATCAAGGGAGCTATTGATCGGAATGAACTCCTTGGTGTGCTTAGAGGGAAAGGGACAAAGATGGATAAGCTACGGTTTGCTATCGTGTATCTGATCTCTTCAGAAAGCATTAACCAGTCGGAAGTGGAATCAGTGGAAGCGGCACTCAAAGAGTCTGAGGTTGATACTAGTGCATTTCAGTATGTGAAAAAAATGAAGTCATTGAATGTCTCAATGGCATCAGCAAATTCAGCTAGCAGAAATAACATTGTTGACTGGGCTGAGAAAATCTATGCTGTGACAGCTGGTGTGAAGAATCTCTTATCTAGTGATAGGCAACTGGCATTGACAAGGACAGTGGAAGCCTTGATGGAAGGGAAGCCAAATCCTGAAATTGATAATTACCTCGTGTTTGATCCTCGTTCTCCTAAGTCAAGTTCTGGTAGTAGTAGTCATTTGAAAGGTCCATTTAAGGAAGCTATTGTGTTCATGATTGGTGGTGGTAATTATGTTGAGTACGGGAGCTTGCAAGAGCTTGTACAGCGTCAGCAGCCTGGCAGGCATGTTATATATGGAACTACGGAAATTCTCACAGGAGTGGAGTTTATTGAGCAGCTTACACAGTTGGGGAATAAGATGGGATTTGGGAGTAGCACTGCTGCTCCAAGTCATTAATATAGATGTGTATTACATGCTCTTTGAAGCTTGCAGTTTGGAAGCTTATACATGGTTGAGGAGGTCCTGTGGAAAGTTAAGATGCAGTATGTAATTGAACATTAATCTGAAGCTGACTATCTCAGAAAAAATGCAGAGATTGTTGGACAATGCATTTATTTCTTTGATTCTGAGGCAAGCATGCTGGTTTTGGATTGACTGTCTTTCTGGATCTTGAAGTATGCCTCTTTATCTTTCAACATAGTGAGTAGTTTCTTCCATTGAAGAGCTATATTTGTCTTTATTGAATTAAGTTTCTGTGGTTAGAAAATATTCTTATACATGATTACTTGTAATCTGAATCAATCGCCTATCTTCAAAATGAAAATTTTGCTTGGTCTATATTTTCTTATATATGTATGTTTTTAAGTAGTAATAATGGTAATAAAGGACAGTAGGTTATCCCCCGGAGCTGCAAGATTTTTGGCAACTTTAATGTTGTAGTTGGATGTGCTTCACTCTTCTGCCTAATATTTTCAATTCTTCACACTTTTCATTGAAGTCTCACAATTTGTTCAGCTCAAGAGCCTTCTTCAAACTCATATATATATGCAGTACAAATTTTGAAGCATCATCAGTCTTGTCATTATCTTTGCTCTTTGGTTCTCCATTTTCTTCACTATCATATTTTTCTTCTGCAACTGCATTAGTTGTGCCATCAACTGGCAAACATCCGATTAAAATGTTCCACATATTATATATACAGAAATTAATATGATACATTGAAAAGGCATTTACTTCTGCGTTGTCACATTAAACACAGCCACATGAATATATACCGAGTTACCAGATACCACCAAAAGAGTTTGGTTGAAAGTAATACATACGCGAAGTCTTTGAGATCATTTCAATCAATGTGAAATCTGAATTGGCACAACATAATAATTGATCATAAGGATTCCTTCTACTTGGATATGGAAAACCCGCCAGCAAAGAAGTACAACAAAACATGAAACAACTTAAATTACCTAGAAGGTACTCATTAGTCATTATAAATTTTGAATCAAACTAAAACTTTTGAGGGTGGTATGTTCTTATTTTTTAATACAACAAAAATTTAAAGATAGCATCAAACTCTTGAATAGCAAAGCCATGCTTATGAAAAAGAGTAAGATATATGTATTATGTATTATAATTCCTCTACTGCCATATTTGCTTCTCCAAAACAAACAGTTTTGCCATATGTAGTAAAAACAGGTCATCAAAGAGTGCAAAGGCTTCACCACTTGGCCGGTGAATTGAAGGGAAAAACAGTCCTTGCAATCGGATAATATACCAGTGTAATATGTAGACGTGGAACAAGTTCATCACCACCACTACTACCCTTCTTTGATCAAACATAATAATAAGAAAGTTGTGAAATAATATAAACCAATTACCAAATATCACTATCACAATCAAATTGCAATGAAACTAAGAAGTAAGAAGGAAGCACATAATCAATCTAAAAACCATATGTTCTAACCACATATATCTCTCGCTTGAACTCTACTGCAAGAAAGAAGTATTGCTACATCATCTGCAAAAGCTACGGCATGGCCCTCCCCATTCTCATACTACAAAGTGATGATTTCTCATTTTATCATCATGTCAACCAAAGATTGACATATATTTTGCTCAACTCATGCCATAATACAAGGGAATTATATGAAAAAAAATTCGCCTCCCATTTAGATCTCAATTCTTTTCTAATTTTAATCAGTGATATTTAAAAAATCTAATAATCTTCAATAAATACAAACAAAATCAAATACGTCACAAGTCTCAATAGAATATACATATTTAGCGTGAAGCAAAATTACAAATTATTTGATTTCTAGACAACGATATTACTTTAAACTAAGTGTTAAGAAGCCATGAGTGTTAATACAGATCCATACCTTCTAATATACCGAAATCATGATAATGGCATACCCAATTATGTTGATGGTATCTATGAACTTACTTAAAAACTGAAATGACAATGTACTGTATGGTGTGAGACTATAATTATGCACTATTTTTTATTTTTTTATTTTAATTCTGTCTCAGAAAAACAGAATTTTTTAAAGATCCCATAAGATCTGTACTGATGACGCCTGCAAATAGAATCAACCCTGAAGTTGGGACTTTGTCCAAACTCCAAAAGGGTTAGAAAAGTCTGGTGGGATCAAAAACACAAAAAGCCCACACAAAGGGGTATCTCTGCAAAAAACCCACCTTTTTACTTTTTGTTTTTGTCAACACACTTTTTCTCTCAATCAATCACGTCTTCTTTCCTCTAATGGCTTCACCTTCTCAACTCTTCTTCAACCCATACACACTCTAAAACAACAACAACAATACCTCCCCATCCTAACCTCACCCCAGGAGGCACGCACAAAAACCCCACATGGCTCGTCGACACATCATCCCATTCCTAAACCACCTCACCGCCACGCGCCTCCCCCTCACGCGCTCCGTCACCTACATGCCACGACCTGGCGACGGCGCCCCACGCGCCGTGACCTTGATCCCAGGTGACGGGGTGGGCCCGCTGGTGACAAACGCGGTGGAACAGGTGATGGAGGCCATGCACGCGCCGGTGTTCTTCGAGAAGTACGATGTACACGGGGACCTGAGCAGGGTCCCGCAGGAAGTGATCGAGTCGATTAAGAAAAACAAAGTGTGTCTGAAAGGTGGGCTTAGGACACCGGTGGGCGGTGGAGTCAGCTCGCTCAATGTTCAGTTGAGGAAAGAGCTGGATTTGTATGCTTCGTTGGTCAACTGTTTCAACCTTCCTGGGCTTCCTACGAGGCATGAGAATGTGGATATTGTTGTGGTTCGAGAGAATACTGAGGGTGAGTACTCGGGTCTCGAGCATGAAGTTGTTCCTGGCGTTGTTGAAAGCCTCAAGGTACATTTTTTTGTTTTCTTTTAATTTTCAACTTTTCAATTTCAATTCTATGTTGTACGATCAAATTTTACTTTTTATGGTTGTTAGTTAGTGTTACATCTTGCTATGTGTCATGTTGTGATTAGAGCATTGTTTTCATGTGGACCCCATCATTGATGGTACTTTTTATTACACAACAATTAAAAAATGCTACCCTAGCAGTCTAGCACTAATCGATAATGTTGTAAAGAGTAATGCTAATTTTGTCACAACTCACCGCAATGCGGTGAGTTGTGATTGGCAAAAATGTGTCCCCACATAGCCCACTATCACATCTTTGCCAATCACAACTAGTCACGTGGCAGCGAGTTGTAATTGTGCCAAATTTGGTGGTCCTAGCATTACTCTGTTGTAAATTAAGCGTGCTCATTAGTTTGGGATGTTATGAAAACTGACATGAAGGTTTCAAGTTCAATCTACTATCATCTTTATATAAAAAAACAATGGGTTATTTGTAGGAGTATCATTTAAATTTAGGTGTCATTAGTTAATTTAGCACTTTCTATGGAAAGAGATGGCTTTTAGGCTCTAATCCGTTGAGCTCTAGCTCAAATTTTACAGAGGGCGAGGTAGTGGGATCAAAACCTTTTGAATGCACAAAAACTTGGGCTGCCCAGTTAAATTATAATATTCAATGATGTTGCTATATTGGAATGCAGTACCAACAGTGTGATCTTCACTACCAACAATTAAATTTAATTGCGTGGCTTATTGATAGTGTAACCACATGGGTGAAATTAAATGGGGAACCCAAGGTAGAACTCCTAAGAAACTGTACCAAAGTTTTGCCCTTGATTAGAACCCCCTTATGGTTTTGGAATAATAAAAACAAATAGTTTGTATGTTTTTCATTCCAATTGATGAATTTTCCAACTTTACGTAAATGTATATTGCTTTCCACACAACATTTTAACTTTAGTGTATGTTTGGAGTGGAGGAGGGAGATGGAGAAAGAGTATAGGGGAAAGAGGTTAAAATATATAGAAATTTGGTACATTCCGTTCAACTTCCTTTCTCCTCTCTTCTCCTCTCCCACCTTCTCCCTGCACCCAAACATAGAGTTAGTTAGGCCTTAAATGGGGTTTAAAATTTAAAGTTTCTAAGCTTCATAGAAGATGTAGTACAATAATCATGTTCTTGGATTTGAAATCATAATGAGATAATGAGTTTTGGCTCAAGTGCCACTTTCTTTTATCATAAGAATGAGTAGAGGGTGAGGTTGTTGGTTCAAAACTCACTGGATGCATGTGAAACGTATGAGAAAAAACAACGATAACAAAGCCTTAGTCCCCAAATTATGGGGTTGGCTATGGACTTTAACTAGACTAATTAGGGTTGATTACATGTATGCTTTCATGTTATATAATGTTATCCACAATTGTACTCTTTGTCACCTCCATAAAATTAGAAATAAAGCCTTGTACCTTATTCAGAAGGTTAAATTTTGTATCTTATGCAACATGTGCATGTCACAAGGAAGAATTTGTCAATTGGAACAAACTGATTCATTTTAGCCCAAGGCATGGGGAGTTTTAGTGTTGGTTCCTAAAATTTCTAATTATCTATCCATCTATCTATCTATCTATCAATAATGTATTATTATTATAAAGGGATTTTTTACAATTTGGGATTTGTTAGGTGATAACAAAGTTCTGCTCAGAACGTATTGCAAAATATGCCTTTGAGTATGCTTATCTGAACAACAGAAAAATGGTGACAGCTGTGCACAAAGCCAACATTATGAAACTTGCAGATGGTTTGTTTTTAGAATCTTGTCGGGAGATTGCAACAAAATATCCAAGTATCAAGTACAATGAGATTATTGTGGACAATTGCTGCATGCAACTTGTTTCGAAGCCTGAGCAATTCGATGTTATGGTAAGTAACCTTGAGAATTTTTTTAGTTCTAATGGAAGCACTTGTTTATTATGACTTGATATTTGATATTATGCATCTAGAAGTTGTCATTATTAGTCTTAAATTCCCGCTATATAAGTGATAAAATTCTTGGTGAACTATTCTTTTAATGGAGTGAGGAACGATGCTTTGTTAAGTAATAGATACTGTTGTATATATGGGTGGGACGAGCTTGACTTGAATTGAACAATTTGGTTTGGTTTGGTAACCAATGGTGTTGCAAGTTACAAATCTTTTTGTGGTTGATATAGAGATGGTCCCTGTCTTTGAATTCTTATGGCTGTCAAGTTGATGCTGATGGATATTGGGTTGTTAATGCTTATTCAATAGAAATAGCAATGAAGTGGAAAAATATATCTGAACACGATTGAGCAATGAAGTGTTGGATTGGATGTTTTGAAGCAATAGTTTTTTCCCCTCTTGCTTATTATAATTATTGTTGTTGTACTGCCACTGCTTCAAGTGAAAAGTTTATCAGATCCTTTTTTTTTGGCTTGACCAATAGAAAAAAAAGGTTGGATATAGGACCAAAACCTTTTGAGTTGCGTGCACAATATCTGGCTTGGCTTGTGGAGAATATCATATAGGTTATCATATAGGTGCATATGTTCACAAAAGAAGTTTAGCCTGGGCTCAACCCCGCTGGTGAATAGTTTATATTTAAAGAATACCATATATAAGAAGTGATCTAGAGCCAGTTAGATTGTGGAGCATGCTTTATTTTCAGATATGCTATAGCAGAGGTAGAAATCTTTACTCAAAAATGAATTGATTTGCATGATAAAATTTATGAGCTGGACCTGGCTTGTGTTTTATTGTAGTGCTCTGCTCAAGTAGCCAAATAATCTGCTTAGCTTGACTAGTTTTTGAAGCTATGTGAGTTCAGATTTATTGTTTTGATGCTATCAAAACATTGTTCCTCCTTTTACTGTGTTCCTCAAATCATGGTCTCTTGCATTTTGCCCCCATTGTTGATTTAAATTCCAAGTTCTTTGTGAAACTCTTGATTCCTTACTTCCTTTCAAGGGCTTTGGGCACATTTCTTTTTACTGTTTGGCCTGCTGAGTAATTAGCTAAGTCATGTTTCTGGAGTCCTTTAAACCTTGGGCGTTTGGTCTTCTACTTTTACCTGGCCAGTTGAAACTTTTGACCTTCCCAGCCACTGATGGAGATTTTTTTTTTTGGCAGGTGACTCCTAATCTTTATGGAAATCTAGTGGCAAATACAGCAGCCGGTATTGCTGGAGGCACTGGTGTCATGCCAGGAGGTAATAATCATGATCTTGCAAGTTATAATTTTTTCTTTAATTTTGTGTTTCATGATGTGAACATATTAAGTTGGCCTCTTTGTGGCATGGATCTGTTCAAGAGGGGCTGAGGATAACCATCTGTTGTTTAAATGTTTTATCTTACCAGTGTGATAAAAGCATATTTGACCAGAAAAAAGAAAAAAGAAAAATGAAAGGATAAAAATCTTCTGAACTCTTTTTCTTTTGTGTCTCATTTGGTGATTGGTGACTGCAGGCAATGTGGGGGCTGATCATGCTGTGTTTGAGCAAGGTGCTTCAGCAGGAAACGTGGGAAAGGACAAGATCGTACAACAAAAGAAGGCAAATCCCGTAGCTTTGCTCCTGTCATCAGCCATGATGCTTAGGCATCTCCAGTTTCCTTCATTTGCTGATCGGCTTGAGACTGCAGTGAAGCGTGTAATCTCCGAGGGCAAGTACCGAACAAAAGACCTTGGTGGAGACAGCAGCACCCAAGAGGTGGTTGATGCTGTCATTGCTAATCTGGACTAGTTGATTAGGAATCGCCACCATATTTCTCAGCCATCACCTGCCTCTGTTGATTCCCCCCAACCATTCTCATGGTTTGATTTATATATACAGTTTGTTCCACATACAACATCCTGCTTATCAGAAAGCGTGAGAGTTTTCTTCATACAATTTCTCAATTTGATGAAAGGTTGACATTGTTTCTCCTTTCCTATAAGGCCATGTAGTCTGTTTTAACTCAATTTTGTTTGTCTTCTGTAATTTTACGCCCCTAGATATTTCACTTTGAAATAAAAGAGAAGTGTGCATTTCAGCATTTGATGGCTGTGAGGGTTGATTTTGAGATGTTTGGCTAAAGGGAATTTTGGGCCTATCACTCAATTTAATATAAATGGGAGGCTAGTGGCGCATCCTGAAGAATCACTTAGACAGCAACTCAACAATTAACAGCCGGTCTCAAGCCTAAGAAAAGGAGGAGGGTCTAAGAAAAGCCTACGAAAAGGAGGAGGGTTGCAACAGCTAGACAACTAATGTAAAATTTAATCATTATATAATTAATGGGCCCATGACAATACTTGTTAGAATGTCTCTTATTAGCAACGGCTAGAATTGGAATACATATAATCGATGCTAACTAATTTATTGAGAATTTATAAATACCCAAATAAATTCGGGATGGAGGTTTTGTTGTTATTTGGTCAACTAAAGGGGTTCATTTTAGAATTACAGTTGATCGTTTTACTATTACATTATACCTTTTTCAATGAGCTGTGTTTGTGGGTGTCCTTGTTTGATTAATAGAAGTACTAGATGGTTGAAGTATCGGATTTTTTTTTTTTTTTTTAATTTTTTAATTTTAAGTTTTAGGCTGAAAATAATGCGAGAGGGTGAATTCGGTCCCAACCTGGGTTTGCAGTTTGAACCAAGGATGCCAAAATCCAACTCTTAGGATGTGTTTATTTGGAGGTGAAATAAGGTGGATAGAGAATTTTAGAGAGAAAATGGGAAGAAAATCTTTTTTGGAGTGTGTTTGGTTGGGTGAAGAGGAAGGAAAATAAGTAGTGGGATCCAAGTGTTTTCTCTTCGAACCCACCAAAAAGTTTTTTCCCTAAAATGGAGAGAAAACTGAAGGGACAAAATGAGGCTGCTTAATGGACGAAAATGCTTATATGCGCTTACACATTGCCTCTGCCAATTTTTTATTTTTATTTTTTCCTTTTCCTTTCCTGGCATGTTGCCTCTGCCATTTTTTTTTTCTCTTCCTTTCCGGGGGCATGTTCCCTCTTCCAAATTTTTATTTTTTATTTTTCCTTTTTCGTTCCTAGATGTTGCCTTCCTCCTTATTCTTCTTCTTCTTCTTCTTTTTTTTTTTTTTTTTTTTTTTTTTTTTTTTTTTTTAAATTTCCTGGGCTATGGGTATGATATTTGTTTTGTTTTGTTTTGTTTTTTTGTTTAACTAGACATGAATTTTTTTTTTTTTTGGGGACATGATTTTTATTTTTTAATAAATTGGGTGATTACTTTTTTTTTGTCACTTTTTTGTTTTAATTGACCATCATTTTTTAACTAGGGTATATAAGTAAATTTATACAAACTCACTCTTTCCATCCTTCCACTTTTCTATTCCCAACCAAACAAAAATGAGAAAAATTAAAATTTTTTCTATCATCCCACTTTTCCATTCTCCTACAATTTTCTATTCTCTCAATTTTCTACCTCTTCAACCAAATGAACCCTTAAAGAAAAACTTTAAAATATGTTAATATTACAATAAATATATATATATATATATATATATATATAAAATATTACAAATCACGAATGGACAACAAATAAACATATGATTGTTTGTTATATCACATGGTTATCACCATAAAATAGTAAAAATATGAGAATAAAAAAATAAAAATCATATATGGTTCTAGTATTTTTTTTTCCTATGGATTTAAAATAATTATATTGTAATGATATGTGGTGAGTTGTAGCAAAACTAGTGTAATAATATGTTATGGTTTTAGCATTTTTTTCCCATGAAATACCTATGGGTTTAAGATAATTATATTGTAATTATATGGTTTAGTGGTTAAACAAAGTTCTTATTTCTATTTTCGATCGTGTAGTTAAGGGTTGAAGAGGATGTGGTATTAGACCTTGTATCAGGTGCATGTATCACCCCACCCCAATGTGAAAGGGGCAATGCATGGTATATCTTCTTGTTAGAGAGAGATAGATGTACATTGTTGTTCCATGGGCCTAACTTTAATTAAATATTAGAAGGGCCTTACGTGTCCTTTTTCTAATTTAAAATGTTCACTTACAAGGTCATTGGGCCAAACTTCTTTGTACAATTGGGTCTCAACTGTGTTTGGGATAGTCACATTTGGCAATTTATGGATCTGATGAATGATTTTCTCAAAGATCCCATGGAAATTCCAAGCCTATAACATGCCAAACCTAAAACGAAAAATGTGGCTATAGGTGGACAAAGGTCAAGGGAGGAAAAATTGCTCAAAGTCTTGTTCTGATTTTTACAGATGGCCTCAACATTAATTTTTCTAAGAAGAACAGTATATAATTAAAAGAGCAATCATCATGGAGTAGACGTCATACCTTAAAAAGTTCTATCACAATTATAAAATAAATAAAAATGATTCCTATTTCATGCATAATAATAGGATGTTCTATATTGAGATGAAAAGTTCCGGTTTCATGCAAAATAATTAGATACTTTATATTTTGTTTTTGGTATTAATGTTCTCTCTCTCTCAAAATGTATTTGATGTATGTGTAAGGAAACACGTTTTGTGTTTCAACTTATGTGTTTTTTTAAGAAATATGTGAACTTCTCAATTTTAATAAGTTGTTCCTAAATTTTGTTGAATTTAAATTTCATTGGAAATTCTTTTGGATGAGATTATCTGAAGAGAAGGATTTTGATTTAATGTTTTAGTTTAGAATTTAGATTTCTTTAATAAGGTATTGAAATATACCATTTTTTTATGAATAAAATTAGGGTTTTGTTTCAAGTTCTTGTTGAGTTCTATTTTACAACAAGAACTTGAAACAATTGAAGTGAAGAATTGCACTACTCCTCTTTTTTTTTTTTGATGAAAAGGATTACACTACTCTTAGGATAAAAGAACACACGTTGAAGTATTGATGTTGAAAAAGATTGATTGTTTACGGGTAACCCTCCTTTTATATATAAAAGAGGATGTTGTTTTATCCATTAAAATCCAATAATCCTACCATTATTGTCACATGTAATATAAGTGAACAATGTAATTTAATCAATCCTCAGTATACAAGTTTTTTTTTAAAAAAAATATTATAATTTGATAAGTATAGCGGGAGAGAGGGGATTTGAATTCTATATACATTGAAAATATCAAGTAGTGCCAATCAATTGAATTATAAGACTTTTGACCCCAATATATAAGTTAAATTTTCTACTTTTTTTTTTTTTTTTTAACACTTTTCCTAAGATTCATATGACGTAGTTACTAAATTTTGGCTTGTAGGTGGCATAATGTAAATTGTAATTGCTAATGCCACTAAAATATTAATGGTATACTTGAGGACGAATTAACGTTGAAATCTCGAGATTATGTAACCCCTATTACTTTGTTGATTTAATTTCTTTGACCACTGTGTCACCATTCCTACCCCCTCCTAAAAGGATAGACCATTGCATTATAGAGTTATAGTCCTCCACACAGATGGTCCCATGGTCTAGGCCTTGGGATGAGACGACAAATCCGAATGGAAGTCTAGGTGGGCATTTGATGGAAGTAAAGCTTAATTCAACGTATTGGCGGCAGACAAGGAATAAGGGCATCCACATCGGTGGAACTATTTTTTTAGCTATTTGACACTATAAAAAGCTATTTTATTTATTTTACTTACTCACTTTACAAAACATCCAACATCAGTTGATCTATTTTAGCTTTCAATACAATAAAATAATATAAACATCACAATAATATAATATATTTACTACAATAAAATAATATATCCAAATAAAAAGCAGTGTGAACGCACAAATGAAATAAGCTGTGTCAACGCAAAAATGAGTAAAATAATCAAAAGTAGTGTGAACGCACAAATAAATTATTTTATTTTATTTTTATTATTATTTTTTTACCTTTCAGCTCCAGTTTACAGCTAAAAGTAACTGTGCACTGTAACTGTGGAGCCAAAAAATATAGCTTTAGAACTATTTTTAGTGCGACTAAAACTCAAAATGTACCCTATAATAGTGGAGCCAAAGTAATATTTTTTTGGCTCCATAACTATTGTGCATAACTATTTTTGGCTGTGCATGGTAGCTGAAAGGTAAAATTATTTATTTATTTTTTATTTTGCGTTCACACTACTTTTCTTATTTTTTATTCTTTTTTCTGCATTTTATTTTACGTTCACACTACTTTTCCTCTCTCTATGTCTTTGTGTTCACACTACTTTTCTTCTATGTGTGTATGTGCAGTGATTTCTATGACTTTGATAGTGGATGTGGTTGTGTTTTGGTGGTTGAATGAAATATTATTTTATTGTAGTGTTTATATTATTTTATTGTGTTAAAAACTAAAATAAAACTACTGCTGTTGGATGTGAGAAGGTAAAATAGATAAAATAACTTTTTGTGGTGCTAAAAAGCTAAATATTTGGCTCCACTACTGGGGATGCTCTTATATGGCTATGTGCGAAAATCTACACCCTGCTTATGTATGAACTTCTGATTGGATACCACAATTTATCTATCCCATGCTACAAATCCAATCCTAGCGACATGTCATTTTCTACGGTCAAAATTTATATTTTATTTATGTGTCAACTCTTAATTGAATTCAACATTTTCATATGGATCCACTACATGTATTTAAAAATGCTGAAGTCCAATTAAGAGTTGAAATATAAATAAGGTGTGGATTTGAGTGTGAGAAGTGGTGTTGCATTACTAAAAAAATGAGACAAAGGGTTTCTCTTTAGATGTGTCGTTGATTTTTTTTTTTTTTTTTTTGTTTGGTCCATTTTAAAATATGTCTGTTTTATTTATCTAAACATTAGATTACATCAATCCTGTTAAGGAAAATTCTGATTTCCAGTATTGGCAGGAGTGCCGATAAGGAAAATGTAAATCCATAACGCTGGGAGTTGCCTTGTATTTATCTCACCATGCATGTATCACACGTAAAACACCATCTCTATCAACAAAATATAGGATTAATTTTCTGTATTCCTTATTTAATTCCTTTCAAATCCAACAGTTATCTGCAGACTTTTTCATTTCTAATATCACATTCATTTCTGGAGTGGGATATATAGAGCGAGAGCTTTACCAACAAACCACGACTTGCTTCAGAGATTTCTACACAATCTTAACCATATTCTATACAAGAAAGGAGTTAAAAATGTGGATAGAAGGATTGTGTATTGTTGCAGTGGTTGTCATATATTTGACTTATTGGCTAAACAAATGGAGCAATCCAAAGTGCAACGGAGTCCTCCCTCCGGGTTCTATGGGCTTACCCATTATTGGAGAGTCCTTTCAGCTGAACGTTCGCAGTTACTCTCTAGATGTCCACCCATTTATCAAAAAGAGAGCTCAAAGGTAATATGCAACTGATTGCGTGTGTTTTTGCAATATTTAATTTGTACGAATTTAACTATATATGTATCTTAAATGGATCTTCAATGTATTAGCTAGCTAGAATCGGTCACATGTATTCTCTTTTTCTATTCTATTTTATTTAAAGTCATACTTTCTATTACTCTCTTGATTGATATGTCATTTTCAAAAAAAGAGCTCAAAGATCCCAAAATTTTTCAATTGATTATGGATCTTCAATATATTAACTAGGATGGGTCACATGTATTCTTTTTCTCCATTCTATTTTATTTGAAATCATACTTTCTATTTTTTTTTTGATTAATATGCCATTATATATATATATATATATATATATATATATATATTGACTGCAATGAAATACCTTCTCTCTTCTTGTTGGAAACAACAACAGGATGAGAGAAGATTGAGTACCATAGGAATAGGAATCATATGTGATATTGTGATACCATTTGTGACAGAACACCGCTAATATTCCTCATATTTTTTAAATACAAGTCCAACTCGTGGGACTTAACGTACACGTGCTCAACATCTTCGTATTCTAAATTCATACACAAACCTACACAATTCGGAATTTTTTTAAAATCTTTTTATTTATTGCTGGTCAAAAGTATGATCTTGTCATCTCACTTTGGTGCCAACTACTCCCAAAAAAAATACAGTAATGGAAAACTTAGTTATATACACATTGGCTTCCTATAAAGGTAACTTAAGGCTTTGTTTAGTTAAGAGAATTATTAAAAAGTCAAATGATAGAAAATATTTGTATTTTTACCACGTTTGTTTGTTATGGTATGGAGGGAGGAAAAAATGTAGAAGGATAGAGAGTAAATTACTATTATATCTTATTATATTATAATTCTGTTACATAATAGTGGAGGGGTAAATTTGTAATTTTCTTTTCAATGTTACTTCTTCTCCCATTTTCATCCCAATTTGGATGGAAAAAAAATGGTGAATCAAGATGAAAAAATTCCAAATATCCCACTTTCTTTCCTCTCCATTTATATCCTAACCATTTTTGTTTTCCTTTCCCCCTTTTTTTATATATATTTATTTTCTCCATTTTTCTTGGTTTAAAAACCAGACTGATCAAAGAATTGAAAAAGGGTTTGGTTCCTAATTTTTATGGTTGAACTGCCATTTTTACGATTTTCACTAGACTTAATTAGGATTCAGTTCTCGTATGTTAAACCGATTAAACTTGCCAATCAGATTCAATTTTTAAAACCATGCCCTTTTAACCCAACCAAACATAACATAAAGACTTAACTTTGATGCTTCATATTACTGATGAGACAAACGAACTAACCTTTTTTTTTCCCTTCTCAGATATGGACCAATATTTCGAACTAGTTTGGCAGGTTGTCCTGTTGTTGTATCAACAGATCCTGAATTCAACCATCATATTGCTAAACAAGAAGGGAGACTAGTTGAATTATGGTATTTGGATTCATATTCCAAGATCTTCACTATGGAAGGTGAAAGTAAGACAACTGCACATGGTCTTGTCCATAGATACTTAAGAAGCATTATATTGAATCACTGTGGTGCAGAGGCCATTGAGAAAATGTTGCTTTCTCAAATTGAAGAATTATTTATAAAAGCTCTACAAACATGGTCAAGTCAACCTTCCATTGAAGTGAAACGTGCTGCTTCCGTTGTAAGTTCCAATTTTCTTTGATATAGACTCATTTCCTCGATGTAAAAGGATCATTTTCATTTAAACTGGATTCAATTCATAATTTAGATTAAATATTATAGTTATAAGAGTGTATATAGTGCCATGTTATTTAAAATTTTAATGTAACACTTCGTACATTATTTTATTTATAAAATAAAATCTTAACCTTAAAATAGACTCTCTCAATTTTTAGTAAAGTGGAGATCTAGTATCCTGTTCTTCTAGGATATTGTAGAATTTGTTGTCTTCAAATTATAACATATCTATCTTTCCTGGACATTGCAGTTGATTTTACATTTCGGTGCAAAGCTATTGATTGGTTATGATCATGAAAAATCACCTCTGAAAATGAGTGAGACGTTCAATAATGTTGCGGGAGGTTTTCTGGTGTTTCCCTTGAACATCCCTGGCACTGCACATTATAAATCTTTGAAGGTAATCACAATAATGAGAAAAAGATAAATTTTCTGGGAGAAGTATTTGTTGGAAATGACTTAGGTAAATTAATTAAATCTTAATTTTGATCCATTAATTAGGATCAAACAGAGGCAGTGAGCATGCTGAGGAAAATAATAAAGGAGAGAATCAATTCACCTGAAAATCATCATGGAGATTTCCTTGATCAAGCCATTAATGACATGGATACGGAGAAATACTTAACAGAAGACATTATCATATATTCACTTTTTGGGGTCTTATATACTAACTTTGATTCCATTTCATCAATAATAGCATTAACTCTCATGTTACTTGAGGACCAACCAAAAGTTTTACAAGAGTTGCAGGTATTTTATGTACATGTATAACAAATTTCTTTGATCACAAAATCTATTTTATGTGTATAGTAATGGTGTAAGTAACATTGGTGATGTATGATTTACTAGGCGGAGCATGAGGCAATTCTCAAAGGCAGAGAAAATCCAAGTTCCACACTCACATGGAATGAATATAAGTCGATGACTTTTACCTTTCAAGTCAGTTTATACAATCTCAACGTGTTATCTCTTGGGGATTTTTACAGTATTCCAATTATCTCATAAGCATAAACATTTTGTTGTGTGGAAATTACAGGTAATCAATGAAGTTCTTAGGATTGCAGCTGTTTCTCCTGGTTTACTACGAAGAGCATTGAAGGACATTGAATATAAAGGTACGCTCTCAAATGCATATATTTGGTTAAATAGCTTTATATATATCTGGTTACAAATTGTATATAATTGGCTAAGTGCTTACTAGGATATACAATTCCTGCTGGTTGGACCATTATGCTTGCAAATTCTGCTCTTCAGTTAAACCCAAACACATACAAAGATCCACTTGCTTTCAATCCATGGCGCTGGAAGGTATTTAGTAAGCAACTTTCCTAGGGGAAAAGGATGATTCAACCAGTACTTATTACACACTTTTTCCTCATATTATTTCTGTTCATTAGGGCAATCTCCTTGACTTTTTCTTTCTTTCTTTCTTTTTAATGGAACTAGGATCTTGACCCATTGGTTGTATCTAAAAATTTCATGCCTTTTGGAGGAGGAATTAGAAAATGTGCAGGGGCGGAGTATGCTAAAGCGTTCCTGGCTACCTTTCTCCATGTTTTGGTCACCAAATATAGGTAATTTTCTCCCTTAGTACTAAGTCTTACTTGTGCTATTGCCCCCACAAGTTAGGGGCTAAATTATGAACCAAAACAATTTTATAATTCAAGATTATACTAACATTCAAAACTAAATTAATATATGAAAAGCATAATTAGCATTATACAAACTGAAATCTATAAGTGTACTATTAAAAAAATTTAAAATTTCAAGTGGGTCATGGGCCTCATGGCCCCTTGGTCATATAGTAGTTTCTTCCTTGACTATGATCAAGACCAAGTTTGTGGTAGGTTAATACATATTAGTGACATCTTGAATTTTTATTTTTTTATAGGTGGACAAGGCTCAAGGGAGGAAACATTGCTCGTAGTCCACTTCTAGGATTTACAGATGGCCTCCACATTCGTATCACTAAAAAGAGTAGTTAAAAGACATTCTTATTTCTTGCAAAATAATAACTGGATTTACTAATAGGATATTCTATATTTAGATGAGAAGTTCCGATTTCACAAAAAAATAATTGGATACTTATCCAAATGTACCAATATTTTCTTGGGTTAGAATGTATCTTTATTTCATGTACTTTTCTCTCTCAATTAAAATTCCGGTTTGCAATGTATTTAATGTGTACGTGTGTGTGAGGAAACATGTTATGTGTTACAACTTACATGTTTACTTTGAGCAATATCTGGACTTCTCAATTTGAATAAATTGATCTTAAAGTTTGTTGAATTTACTAACAATTCATAGCATTTGAATTTTTAGTTTAATTCACTATAATAAAAAATGAAATATTAAAAAAAAATTTACTGAAAAAATTTATAGATTGATTTAAGTGTCACTAATCACTAATGTGTTGTGTGGATTTGAAGCGATTAAAGTGATTATGTTTAATTTCCATAAAAAAGTAGAAGAAGAAGAAGAAGAAATGATTAGGTTTAATATGTTATTGGAAAATTTATAACACATGTATTTTTGTCGGACCAAAATCCTAGAAGCATAAAAATGTCATGTGTGGTAAAAAACTTTATATCAAGCAATTTATACATATAATCTATATAAATTGAGTTCTTTTTTAGCTCTTTAGTTCTTCAAAGTGTCTTTTCCTATCGTCTCGAACTTTTCATTTCTCTAAGCTTTGTTTTAGTTTCTTAGGTGTTGTACTTTAGGTTAAATTCAACAATATAATTATATTAACTAATGGAAACAAAAAAAAAAAAAAAAAAATTATCTTCTTAAATGACATTTAAATTCAGCCACGTGGTTTATTCGTTAATTCGGTTGAATTGAATTGAAGAATGGGAAATATAACACTAACACCAAAGAAGTGAAAGAGCTGTACCTAAATTAAATTATGGTTTTTTGGGGACCTGACAATGGATGAAAGAGCCATTAAGAGGAAAGGGCATCTATGACTATACCAATAAAATAAAAACAAGAAGGGAAGGGAACATACTTATATTGAAAAAACTAAGCTCAAAAAAAAAAAAAAAAAAAAAAAAAAAAAAACTAAGCTCAACAAGTTGAAGTAACTAGAAAGTAGCAACAGCCCAAAGACCTAGAAGAAATTGATATCTTATATGAATTTATATGATTTTATTGAAAAGAAAGATACTGTAATGACGTATAGATCAAACTAGTCTTAATATAGTTGACCAAATTAAGCATCATTAATAAAGAATCAAGTACTCTATGTTAAAGGATTCTCAAAAAAATAAAAAAGCAATATTAAAAAAGTTCATTAATTTTGAACTAAATCTCCAATAAATGTAGACAATTGGATTATGTATTAACTGTTGCAGTGCTGGTCATATATTTTACTTACTAGCTTTACAAATGGAGCAATCCAAAAGTGCAATGGGTCTACTCCTTATTGGAGAGACCCTTCAATTGATTGTTCCAAGTTACTCTCTAGAACTCTACCCATTTATCAAAAAGAGAGCTCAAAGATACGTATCTTGTGTGTCTTTATTGTATTAATATATATATATATATATATATATATATATATTTTACAACTAGTGTGTGTGTTTTTATAGTATATATCATTGATCTTCAAGTATGTATTTATATATTTACCTATGTATAAAAAAGAGAACTCATCTAGCTTGATCCAACAAGATTTGACTAAACGATGAGTAGATTTTAAAATTCCATAGAACCCATGCTTTGAATTTAATAGCTAAAGACTATACCTCTTCTTTACCTTGTGCTTTTATTAAACCTAACTAATACTAGTGGCAAAGTCATATATTTTTTTCGAGGTTGACTAATCCGCCAAGGTTACATAGGATATGAAAAATGTTATAATTAGTAACTTATCCAAATAATAAATTATTGTAAGGCCTCAATTTGGTTCCTAGAGCCCAAAAGATTAAAGGATTTAGACTCAAAGAGCCCAATACAATGAATTTATTGAGAGTGGGTTAGAAAACTAGGTTCTAATGAGTTAGATAACAATTATAGTTGGTCCAGATGACAAGAAAGCAAAGATAAACTGATTTTGTCTAAAGAAAATTGTCCTCGGCACAATCCAAAGAGATCAGTTCTTGTATATATCTTTTTTGATTTTGATTACAAGTCCAGTTCTTGTTTCTACAATGTTTCTCTCTTAATCCTTCGATCTCTTTCCCTCAGGGTCTTCTTTTTATTTTATACTATATTTTTTCTTTTATCTCCACCCTCTACGTGTAGATTAGATCACTGGTGTTGATCTTTGTCCCAACAACACATTCCTGAAGTCTTTGGGAGTAGCTGTAAAGCTGAAAATTACTATTCAGCTATCACTTCCTCATTAATGCGGCTTGATAGTTAACTACAAAGCATTCAATGTGGTAATAGCAGCTTTCTCTTAAATATTTTCAGGGTCTTCTACAATGTTTCTACAATGTTTCTCTTTTAATCCTCTGATCCCTTTCCCTCAGGGTTTTCTTTCTATTTTATACTATATTTTTTCTTTTATCTCCACCCTCCACGTGTAGATTAGATCGCTGGTGTTGATCTTTGTCCCAACAGCACATTTCTGAAGTCTTTGGGAGTAGCTGTAAGGCTGAAAATTACTATTCAAGTATCACTTCCTCATTAATGCGGCTTGATAGTTAGCTACAAAGCATTCAATGTGGTAATAGCAGTTTTCTCTTAAATATTTAATAGTTCCTCTTTGCCCTGTGCCTTCATGATGTATATCCTTATCAATAGAATCTCCTGGAATGTTTCCCTAGATGGCGGACCACACCTTTAGATCTCTGCTTTGCTTAGCCGAGAAGGCATTCCTCTTGGGACTACCTTCCTGGACTCTTGTGACTAAACCCCACCCCTTCATTCACTAGTGCGGGCTCCCATGATAGCGTTTACTCGTCCTCGGACTACTAGATGTCCTTGGATTGGGCTCCTGGCCCAACGTAAATATAGATATATACTATTGGGCCTATCACACCTACAATTATAATAATCTATTTCGAGAATTCAATAAATTTTTTTTTTTTTTGAGAAAGAATTCAATAAAATCTTATTCCACAATACTAATCTAGTTTAAAAATTCATAAACATGCTGTCTTTTTTTTTTGGACAAGGAACATTATGAGATTATGGAATATACTCGTATTAGGTATACCCATAAAAGAGTAGAAGAGAAAAAAAATTTAGCTACATTCTGAACCAGTTGGAGGGCTCACAGTGTGTCACTGTATTTTTATTACTTGAATACGACCGACAAAAGAAACACTCCATTCTTTATTCTTATCAAGGAAGTCAAACTCATTGTACAAGTAATTGTACTATTTCAAGGAATGGCTCAAAGTTTGACTTTATGAATGGCTTCCCTCAGTATAAACTCCCTTTATTTATTTATTTTTTTTTACAACATAATACAAGTTCATCCTCCCCGAAATTTTATTAAAGCAGAAGGAAAAATTTAACTAGACAACATAATATATACCAAAAAATAAAAAAAATATTTCATTGCATGATTAGTGCCAATTATTTTTTTAACGGTTGGTACACACAGACTGTGGTAGTTGGGTACTTTGGATTAAAAGCCCCTATTCAACGAAAAGAAAGATAAGCCTCCATTGTTTTACCCAAATGTCTTTCTTTGCCAAAAGCTTGCGATGAAGGATGCGAGTTTCATACATTACATTATTAATGAATGAATTTTTATGATTCACTAATTTAAGAACATACCCTTCTTTTTTTTTTTTTGGATTGAGAATCAATTTTGGAACATGCTTGCCAAATGAATTGTCTGGGTCTTGTTTCCTTTACCTTTGCCTTTGTCTAAACAAAACAGATAATCAATTGTATTATTTCAGAAAATTGTGTACACAGTTGTGATTTGTGATCTAAACAAAACAGACAATCAATTAATTAGTAAAAATTTTACTCTCTTCAATTATTTTGACCAATCCAAAGCTCCAGTAAATTAATTAAGAAAAAAAAAAAAAATAGAAGACGAAACATAGATGTCATCAACAAATATGTGGTTTAGAAAATGAATTGGGATGAATTGTGACTCTCCTACAACACACATAAAAATAAATCATTTACATTACATGACCTCCTTATTTTACCGTACGCAGCATTAAGTTTTGAGTTTTGATGAATCTGGGATGGATGTGAGTGTACTCCAAGTTGGAGCTTATTTGATGGAGGTGGTAAGTTCTAATTAGGCCAACTAATTAGTTATGTTGCAGGAATTGTAGCTCAGCACATTGCAGGTGATATAATACCTTATATCATATCATATACTATATAATAAAAGTTGGGTTTAGAAGTTATAATTACACCAAGTGGTTACTCTCATTAATTAGTAAATTAATTTTATATTATTTTTTAGGATATATTTACTCAAATTAAGGGATAATATTTTACAATTGTTTAATTTAGGTAAAACTTTATCATTTAAACTTCAACAAATTTAAATTCTATTCAAACTAAAAGTATATTATAAAAAATTCTAAACTTTAGTCCCAAACAAAAATCCATGTTTTCTTTCTAAAAAAAACTGCATTTTGACTTATACTCCAATTAAAAGTCTATTATAAATATTTTAAGAACAAATAATTAATACATTACTTTTTAATGATATAATTCCTCAAATTAAGGGATAATATTTAGCAATTGTTTTTTAGATCAAACATATCATCTAAAATTCAACAATTTTATATTATATTCAAACTAAAAGTCTATTATAAAAATTCTAAATTTAAATCACAAACAAAAACCCAAGTTTTCTTTTTAAATATATAAACAACCTTTTGACTTCTACTCTAATTAAAAGTCTATTATCAACATCTTCAAAACAACTAATTAGTAAATTAATTTATATTATTTGTTATGATATATTCCCTCAAATTAAAGGATAATATTTAACAAATATTTAATTTAAATAAAACTAAAAGTCTATCATCAAAATTTTATAAACTTGAATACCACATAACTCACGAATCATATCATATACTATATAGATAATAATAAAAGTTGAGCTTGGAAATTGTAGTTGTGCCAAATGACTACTCTTACAAATTAGTAAATTAATTTTATATTATTTATTAGGATATATTTCCTCAAATTAAGGGATAATATTTAAAAAATATTTAATTTAGGTAAAATTTTATCATTTAAATTTCAACAAATTTAAATTCTATTTAAACTAAAAGTCTATTACAAAAAATTATAAACTTTAATCCCAAACAACTATCCATGTTTTCTTTCTAAAAAAAAAACCTCATGTTTTGACCTTAACTCTAACTAAAAATCTATTATCAATATTTTAAAAACAACTAATTAATAAATTAATTTAATATAATTTGTTATGATATAATTCCTCAAATTAAGGGATAATATTTATCAATTGTTTAATTTAGATAAAACTTATCATTAAACTTCAACAAATTTAAATTATATTCAAACTAAAAATCTATTATAAAAAATTCTATACTTGAATCCCAAACAACAACATACATTTTCTTTCTAAAAAAAAAAAAAAAAAATCATTTGGACGTCTACTCCAACTAAAAGTCTATTATCAACATTTGATGAATAATTAATTAGTAAATTAATTTATATTATTTGTTATTATATTTTTCCTCAAATTAAAGGATAACATTTAACAACTATTTAATTTAAATAAAAGTAAAAGTCTATTATCAAAATTTTCTAAACTTAAATACCACATAACTCACAATTTTATTTTTGTTTATTTTTATTTTTTACCTTAAGTTTCATCTAATTAAATTAATATTTTATTAGGATATTATGCTAAATGACTTTTGAATAAGGGATAAAATTTAACAATAATTTAATTCAGAAAAAATTTATCATCTATGTTTTAGAATTTTAAATTCTACTCCAACTAATAGTCTATTATCAATATTTTTAGAACACACACACACACACATATATATTAAGTCATGACTTTTCGATACAATCGCTCTTAACCAATAAAGTCATCTATATAATTAAATCTCACATAATACACCCCATGTTTTTGTTTTTTTTTTCACTTTTTTTTTTCTCAAGATGCAACTTATGCTTAATGTTCATCACGCTTATTGTTTTAATTTAATAAATTTATCTTACTTATTGTTCTTTACTTTTGAATTTGTGTAAAAGATGTTGGGTTAAGATAGCTTGATCTCGGTTAATTAATTAGGTCAAATTACATGTAGATCATGGAAGTACCAACAAATCACCAAATAAACTAAATGCAGCGAAAATTAAATTGATACAGTGATTTGTTGACAAATGAAGAAAACCTTTCGAAAGGCAAAAATCCCACCACATGATCTAATGGTGAATTGCATAGAATGCAATTCACCTCCCAAAGGATAACCAGTGCATGCTTTCTTACTGTTAGAAATACTAGAAGATTTGTATTGTATTTCGTCAAGTAATAGAATATACATGAGCGCCTTTTATATAGAAGGCAAAGTGTGTAATACAAGTAAGTGTGCTATACAAGTAAACAAGGTGGGCCTAAAGCCCACATACCCTAATACACATTAACAGTCCCTCTCAAACTCAAGGTGGATGTGAGACCAACTTGAGGTTGTCAACCAAAGTGCAAAGACGTCCCTTAGGATGTGACTTGGTGAAGATATCTGCAAGTTGATCTTTAGAAGAGATTGAGATCAACTTGAGAGCACAATGGACAAGATGATAACGGATAAAATGACAATCGATCTCGATGTGTTTAGCCCGTTCATGGAAGACATCATTGTGAGCAATATGAATGACACTCTGGTTGTCACAATAAAGAGGAGTGGCAGAGGATGTGGACACACCTAAGTCTTTGAGAAGCCATCGTAGCCAAAGGAGCTTAGATGTGGTATCAGCAAGGGCACGATATTTTGCTTCAATATTGGAGTGGGCCACATGAGTTTGTTTCTTACTTCACCAAGAAATCAAGGAAGAACCAAGAAGAAAGTAATAACCAATGGTGGAACTGCGATCAGTGGGATCTCCTGCCCAATCAGCATCAGAAAATGCACAGAGAATAAGAGGAGACTAAGCAGAGTAGAAAATGCCATGAAAGAGAGTGCCCTTTATGTATCGAAGAATGCGCAGAACAGCAGCATAGTGAGTCGATCGTGGAGTAGACAGATATTGGCTCATCTGGTGAACAACATAGGAAATGTCTGAACGAGTGACAGTGAGATAAACTAGGCTGCCAACCAAGCGTTTGTAAAGAGAGGGATTAGACAATGGGTTTCCCTCCTGTGGGAGTCAGATGCGCATTAAACTCAACTGGAGTGTAAACAATCTTGCTATCAGTGAGTCTAGCTCGAGACAATAGTTCAGAAGTATACTTGGCTTGAGTAATATAAAGTCCATCTGTAGAATGAGTGATTTCAAGACACAAGAAGTAGCTGAGATGTCCAAGATCTTTCATCTCAAATTGCTGACTAAGAAAATCCTTGAGTTCTTGAATGCCACTAAGGTCATCACCAGTTATAATCATACTATCCACATACAGGAGAAGTAAAATAGTGCCTTTGTCAGTGCGACGAAGAAATAAGATAGAATCATAATGACTGGCCATGTAACCCAAGCGAGAGATGGTAGAGCTGAATTTGGCAAATCAAGCTCGTGGAGCTTGTTTAAGGCCATAAAGTGCATGTCGAAGGTGACAAACCTTGTTTGATTCAACAGAGAGATCATGAGGAGGTTGCATGTAAACTTCTTCACTTAAATCTCAATTAAGGAATGCATTTTTGACATCCATCTGAAAAAAGTCCCATTTACTAGCAGCAGCAACAGTTAAGAGGGCACGAATAGATGAGATACGAGCAACCGGAGCAAAGGTCTCTTCATAATCAATCCTATACTCCTGTGTAAAACCTTTTGCAACAAGACGAGCCTTGTAGCGCTCAATAGATCCATCAGAGTGAGTCTTAATCTTATAGATCCATTTACAACCAACCACAGATTTCCTAAGGGGGAGAGTCACCAACTCCCAAGTATGGTTTTTAGATAATGCATTAAGCTCCTCTTTCATTGCAATCTGCCATAAAAGGTCAGTGGAAACCTCACGATAGGTGTGAGGCTCGTGCAGTGTAGCAAGGGCAGTGTAACAATGATAGTCAAATAAATGTGTAGGAATGGATATTACCCGAGTTGAGTGACGAGGTGGAATGTCTTGTGCATGATTGTCAGGCGGAGTAGGAGCAGGGGACCCAAGCTTAGGGTTGGGTAGCTCGTTTTCAACCTGTTCATCTTCCACCTGTTCATTAAAGGGTGAACTAGGAAAGGGATCAATGATATCTGGTGGTTGGATAGAGAAGTCTACAGGAGAATCAGGAGCAACAACAGGATGATCAGGAGCAGCTACAGGAGGATTAGGAGCAGCTACAGGAGGATCAGGAGCAGCTATAGGAGGATTAGGAATATGTTCCTCATTTGGAAAAAGATCTAAGACAAAAGAGGAAGATAGGGAGGCACGGAAGTGAGAGAGCTTGACAAAGGAACGATGTTCCCAAAAGACAACATTGCGGGAGACATTAAGACGATGAGAGACAGGATCATAACACCGATACCCCTTTTGAGTTTCACCATAGCCAAGAAAAAAACAAAGTCTTGACCGAGGCTCAAGTTTGTTATGCTGATGTGGTTGAAGAAGAACGAAACAAGCAGAACCAAAGGAGCGAAGGTGGTGATAATCTGGAGGTGACCTAAAAAGGCGCTCATATGGAGTTTGATTGTGGATAACAGGACTTGGAATGCGATTAATAGCATGAACAACATGAAGAGCAGCTTCGCCCCAAAAAGGAGCAGGAACTTTGGCAGAGAGAAGGAGAGCACGAACAGTGTCAAGAATATGACGAAGTTTTCGTTCGGCTCTACCATTTTGCTGAGAGGTACCTGGACAAGTTAGGTGATGAACAGTGCCATAGGAATGCAAAACAGCTTGGAAAGCATATTGAGTGTAGTCAAGAGCATTATTAAATCGAAAAATTTTGATACGTTTTGAAAATTGAGTTTCAACAATTCTTGCAAAATTATAATATACTTGCAATAATTCAGAACGATGTTTCATATGAAAAATTCAGCTATAGCGGGAATAATCATCAACAAAGACAACAAAATATTGAGATCCACCAATACTAGAGACAGGAGAAGGCTCCCAAACATCAGAATGAATAAAGTCAAAGATATCAGTGGATATTGATTCACTAGAATTGAAAGGTAAAGCTGGTTGTTTTGCTAACTGACATGAGACACAATCAAAATTTTCTGTAGACACTGAATCTAACAAATCTCTAGAAGCCAATTGTTGTACCCGAGAGGAAGATGCGTGACCAAGTCGAGCATGCCAAAGTACAAGGGAAGGAATTGAAGAAACTGCAGCAACTGTAGCAACAGAAATAGGAGCAACAAGTGGAAGACAAAGGTTGTTCACGGGAAACATACGCCCAACTCTGGGACCGGTCCTAAGCTCCTGTCTCGTCCTTGGATCCTGCACAATACATCCAAAATAATAAAAAATAATGCGATAACCCAACTCAGCTAATTGTCCCACAGAGAATAAATTGTAAAAAAGGTCAGGAACATTAAAGATCCTAGGAACCGAGAGGTTGGAGGTCGAAACGAAACCTATATTATGACCAGACATTGTGGAACTATTTGCTGTGCAAATATTAAGAGGGTGTGGTGCAGGTTGAAATTCAGAAAATAAGGACGAGTGAGGTGTCATGTGATTGCAACAAGCAGAATGCATAAGCCAAGAGGTAGGAGACATACCAAATAAAGCTGAGAGAGAAGAGGAATAAGATGTATTACCAACCATACGAATGACATTGGCGATGATATTTATAAGGCCATCTCTGGAAATGGTGAAAGTGGATCTAGAAGACTGAGATTGTGCAGAGACGGGAGCCATAGGTTGGACACTCTCAGTGTTAGCAACTGTAGCAGCAGAAATGGAAACAACTGATTTGTTGCATTGATAGCAAGTCTCTATATTATGGCCAAAACGTTTGCAAAAATTGCAAAAACGTTTGTTGGATTGTTGGCGACAATTGTTGCAAAAGGAGGAAGACTTGTCCTTATTCTTCATTTAGAAGCAAAATATGCAAAATGAAATCTACGCGAAAAACTGGGTAAGGAGCACTTGGACTGCAAAAGTCAACCCTGGAAAAAGTCAACGGTCAACTCTCTAGAAGTTAAAGTCAACGCTAAAAGAGTCAACTGCCTGAGGTCAACGTCAATCTGGAGATGACGTCAACGATGATGCAATTTGATGACATCAGTGATGACGCAACTAGGGCTGACGTGGCAAGATGACGTCGCAGTGATGTCAGCAGGCACGTGTAGGCGCGTGAGGGCTTGTGCAGGCGCGTGAGACGTAGGGCGGCGCGTGGTAGAACTCACCAAAAACGTTGTCGGCGTGTGAGGGCGCGTGGAACGTTGGATGGTGACCGGTCCGGCGTCGGTAAGTAGATCGTTTGACGACCTACACGCCTATATGATTTGTGTCTTAGTCAGAGGTCAAAAACGACAGATCCGACGAAGGCAGTAGTCTTGGTGGCGAAAATTGAGCTTCTGACGGCGGAGATTCAACCCTGAGACCTTTGATGGCGGCGAGGCAGTCTGAAGAGGCACTGAAGAGGCTTACTGACCGGAGAAGTTGAGGTAGCGAAAATTACCGACAAAGACAAGACTGCAAAACATAAGAAAGTTAGAGTAATGGCTTTGATACCATGTTAGAAATACTAGAAGATTTGTATTGTATTTCGTCAAGTAATAGAATATACATGAGTGCCTTTTATATAGAAGGCAAAGTGTGTAATACAAGTAAGTGTGTTATACAAGTAAACAAGGTGAGCCTAAAGCCCACATACCTTAATACATGTTAACACTTACAAGCTTAATGTCCTCCACATGATCTCATGGTTTGGGCCTTGGGATGAGAGACAAATCCTAATGGAAACTCTAGTCCATTTTGTTGACACACAAATGGCTTATGCTTTGTCTCTAGCCAGTACGTGAAGCTTTACTTGCATGAAATGGCCACCTAGACTTACATGATATGTCTAAAATGGGTAAAAAATTCAAATACTTGGCATAAAAATTTATAAAGTCCAAAGAAAAAAAAGAGAGAGTAGCTTTCTATTTAGATGTGTATGATTTTTTCTAGTTTTCTATATGGAAAATTCTGATTAGGGATATTCCTGTATGAACAGGAATGCTGATATGGAAATTGTAATCCATGACTCGTAGAAACTAGTATATATCTCACCATGTATCACACGTAAAACACAATCTCTATCATCAAAATAAAGAATTTTCAGCATTCCTTGTTTTAATTCGTTTCAAATCCAACTATTCTCCGCAGACTTTTTCATTTCTTATATCGCATTCATTTCTGGATGGGAAAGCAAGAGCTTTACCAAACAAACCACCACTTGCTTCTGAGAAAGGAGTTAAAAATGTGGATAGCCATAGAAGGATTGTGTAATTTAGCGGTGGTTGTCATTTCATATATTTGACTTACCGGCTAAATAAATTAGAGTCATCCCACCAGGCCGTTTCCACGGGCTTACTCGTTATTGGGGAGTACTTTCAGATTCAGTTGAGAGTTCCCTGTTACTCTCTATATGTCCACCCATTTATCAAAAAGAGAGTTCAGAGGTAACACGCAACTGATTGTGTGTGTTTTTGTAGTATTTGTGGGAATTAAGAGAGAGACCAATTTATCAAAAAGAGATGTCAGAAGTAACACACAACTGATTGTGTGTGTTTTCGTAGTACTTCTACTAATTTTGAGAGAGAGAGAGAGAGAGAGAGAGAGAGGACCTTTATATGTGCACATTGTACTTGCAATGGAAACTTACATTGTAGACAACCAAAAAATAGCAAAAATTGGTGGAGTGTCAAACTGCCACCATGTCAAACCATCACCCCTACCTTCAACTTGGCCTCCTGCCATTGTCATATATTGTCAAAACTGCTACCAATATAGGTATTTTAAACAACAAAACTGGTTTTAAATATCATTTAGGTTTTTTTTTTTTTTTTTTTTTTGGGTTGATTTCGCAAGATGAGGAAAAGTAGGGCATGATTGAAGACATTTACAACCTCACTTAGAGCACTAGCATTGGGGGTGTAAAAACTCCATAATTGCTATTTTAGCAACCAAAAACCCAAAATCTAGCCACATTTGGGGTGGGTTTTTATTTTTATTTTTTTTTAACCTGCTATGAATAGTTAGTTCTCATATATGAGAACCAAGTATTCACAAGGATGTAAAAAATATATATTATTTTAATGAGGAAAGATAGACAAAAAGGTAGAGAGGAAAGAAAGAGATGGGAGAGAAGAGAGAGAATTCATTTATTTATATTATTTGTTGGTATATAGTTTATGTTATTTTAATGAGTTGTATGTAAAAATAGAAACTGAGATATTGAGTGAGTTGTAAAATGAGATGATAATAAAATAGATAAAGTAAGTGTTGAGGATGTAAAATAGAAACTTTTTTGCATTCCCGATGCTAGTGTTCTAAGAGAAGAAGCAAAAAAGTGGAGAAATAATGGAAAAAGGGTTTTTTTGGTATTGGCTTCCATCAAATGTGTGGGGCTCTTTGAAGGTGAACGTTCTTAGAGTGGAAGATTTTGTGTAGATAAAGGAATTTGGGTTGGGTAAATTGGCAGAACTACGTACATTTTTTTCTTTTTTTTCCTACTGGTTTTTGCGTTGTTTCTTTGGGTTAGATGGTTTGTCCTTGATAATTGTTAAAAATTTTGTTGCTTTTATTTTAAAGGTGTTAAAATTTGTTGAAGAAGTAAATGATGCTCATTGCATTGCAATACTTAATTTATGTTAATTTGGGATTTTCATTTGTATAAAGCAAATTATTTATAAGGCAAACAGTGTTATGGTCAGGGTGAAAGTTTTTAATTTGAATACTTTGTCTTGGCTTTTGGATCATTTGGGCATACTTTGATATGATTAGGCAAGGTGGCTATGCAGAATCTATTATGCCATTTAGAATACTTAGAGTGTGTTTGGGAAGTAATGAAAGATGAAACTTATTAGAGATTTTAACTTATTTTTGTTACTATTTATGAGTCCCATTGCACTTTTTAGTACAATTTATGGGTCCTACTGTACTATTCAACTAGCTTTTAGCTTTTTTCTACAGTACTTTCAACAAAAAGTTTTCAGTTTCAGTTAAATAAGTTGTTCCCAAATGAACCCTTAATATTTACATTTTCTTCCTCTATGCAAATTGAGTGCATTTGATTTATGTGTAGGAACTTAGGGCAACTCAGCCAAATCACGTAAAAAGAGATTTTGTGGCATATGTGAAGTTTGCCTTAGACCTGACTAAAGCACCACTCAAATATTATGACAGCTATTTGGAAAAAAGAAGAAGGTAAGTTTGTTTCTTTAAGATTTTTCCTTGCTGTTCTATCTTTTAGATTTTAAGTAGTTATTGAAGAGAGATACAACTTGATTATTTACTATTTAGGGTCTGTTTGGGATCCACTTATTTTACTGAAATTGAAATTTTTTTTGCTGAAAGTACTGTAGATAAAAGTAAAAATTAGCTGAAATAGTACAATAGGACCTATGAATAGTATCGAAAAGTGCAGTGGAGCCCATGAATAGTAGCAAAAATAAACTGAATAGTAAAATAAGTTAGCAAAAAATAAGCTATCCAAACAGACATTTAATCGTGTCTTTTTTTTTTTTTTTTTTTTTTTTTTTGGGTTATGTCGTGTGGATTGCAAATAGTCAAAACTTTAATTTGGAGGAAAACTATTGGCTAGGGTGCCTCAACATTATTATGGAGCATATGATGCTTTTTTAACCATAGTGATGAATGTCAATTTACTCACTATTTTTTTTTTAGTATTTCAATGCATTATTTTTAATACCTTTCAAAAACTAGGAAGGATTAGGATCTCTCTGGATTAATCTCAAAACCCCCAATTATTGTTAGGTAAATCAATTAATTGACTAGAGGTTTATGTGTGGATTACCGTGTAGAAGTCAGTTGGATATAGGGAGAGCAAAGGGATTGCTGAGAAATGGGCTCAACTATTTAGTACTCTTTGTTTCTTAGTCATAGCTATGAATACAATGGATACATTTAGTTGGTAAAAATTAATTTTATAAATAAATTAGCCAGTAATATGAGGTATTATAATTGCAAATCATTCATAAAATCCATGACGTGAATAAAGGAATCGTCGTAGAATGATTTGTAAGAATTTAATATGGTTGAAACATAAAGTCAAATTTACATTTTATATGTTGGGTAGGATTAGGTGCGCAAATCAATCAATCTTTAGATTCATGCTTTGCTCATAATTTTTTTATGAACAAAATTTATGTATAGTACCTTAGGTTCCCATCTTAAGAATTGGCCATGTTGCTACTTAACTAAAAATACACTTTCATTCCATAAAAAAAATTCATATGATAGAATTTTAAGTGGGGAATATAAAGAACAGCATTTAGGTATTATACGTAAGTCTTGCCATTTTTTTTTATATGTTATTATATTCGTCCAAGATATGAAAGGAGTTGAACTATACATGTGGGTTCCTAAAAAACATTGTTGACTTGGTAGCATGTTAGTAGTACAATTTGGTTCATTTTGTCCTTCTTTAAACAAATTTAATAAGTAATAGAGAAATTATCACTAATGGGATATGTTCTATGGATGACCTTTTTTTTTTTTTTGGTTTGTTTTTTTGAGTAAGAGTTCTATGGATGACTTGGAGATGGGAAATTACAGAAAAATAAGTGCAAAGAATACTCAACTAAGCTAGAAGTTTTTAAAGTAGTTTTTGTGTTTCTCATTTGCTTTACTTTTATCTTGGCTGTTAATGTATGTTTATGCTGCATTTTTCATTGCTTTCTTGACCGACACGTAATAAAAGTTGGGTTTAGACATTGTGATTGGGCCAAGTGGCTTCACCAAATTGAAGAATTTTTTTTAGATTTTTAGGTTATGTTTGGTAACAATTTTTGTTTTCTATTTTCAAAAACTTGTTTTGGGAATATAAAGAAAAAATAATTTTCTTGTATTTTTGAAATCAAAAACACATTTGGTTTGTTGAAACTAAAAAAATAGTTTTTTGAAGAAAAAAATAGAAAATACTAAAATATGATGTTACTAGAATTTAAACTGTAATGCTAACTCATTAAATGAGACATATTCATTAAATTAAATACGTATTTTCATTACTTTTGAAAATTAGAAACTGAAAACAACCTTTTGTATGTTTTTAGTTTCCTTTACAAATTGAGTTTTGAGAACATTTTTTATTTTCTGTTCATTTTGGTTTGGTAAACAAGTTTTTTAGTCTAAAAAATAAAAAAATTGTTTTTAAAAACATAAAATAAAGGGAAAAAACAGTTACTAAACATATCCTTAGATTTTAGAAAGAAAACATATAAAACCAACTAATATTAGATTAACATTAGATTGTTTGTACATGTCAACTTCTAATTACAAAGACCAACAAAAACTAATTAGATAAACCCAATCCGAATCAAATATCACTCGTAAAACTAATTAGATAAAACAGGAATACAAAAACTTCTAATTAAAATGAATTACAAGGACCAAAAAATACTTATTAGATGAAGACTAAGATGCATAAAACATTAAAAAAAAAAAAAAAAAAAAACAGAAAGGTGAAGATGAATTTGATCACAATTGGAATCTTATCCGCATCAAATACCACTTCCAAATATTAATATTTTACTATTATATATTGACTCCTTTAATTTTCAAACTAAGTCTCTCTCTTAGTATAATAAAATTAAAAAAAAAAAAAAAACTTTCTCTTCCTCTCCTAGAAGTGGTTTGACATGGAAGACATACCACCACTGGCAAGTATTTTTTTAAACTTTACATGCACTTGAATTGTTTTTCAAATATGCATATAGTTTGGTTATGTATTTTATAATCATTTGCAAGATTAAAATGAAAATCCACTATGAGTTTACGACTATCAAGATCTATAGATTCAGCCAACAAAAAGCAAAGAAACACTATTCTTGCAAATAGATCATATAAGCAATGAACAATTGAAGGTGACCAATATAGTCATACATTTATTTTACATAGTAAATTTGTATCGAATTACAAATTTATTTGCTTCAATTGTGTACATTTATTTTATAATAAATTTGTTTCAAAAAACTAATTTTGAATTATGAATACTTCAATAAACTAGGATGCTAATGCTGTTGCAAATTTTCAAAGACGTGGTATATATAATAAGTACCAACAAAAGAAAAACTCAATTCAAGAAATTGATCTCCAGGCAAGTTTTTTTCTTTTTCTTATTTCTCTAAAAACTATTGTTATTATCAGTACACTGGCTTCAGTAATTGTGATGCATAAAATTCTTCCTTATGGGTTAAATGGTTGAACAATTTTAAATAAAAAAACAAAAGAAGCAAGGTTAAGATGAAGATCTAGTATGAATGAACAATGAGAAGGACCTATAAATTCAGCCACCAAAAGGCAAAAAAACACTATTTAAGATCAAATATTTGTCCGAAAGATCATATAAACAATAAACATATGGTCATATATTTATTTCGTAATAATTTTTACTTTCAACTGTAAACTCATCTATTTTGATTGCGCACATTTATTTCATAATAAATTTGTAAGGAACAGATTTGACTCGAATCCAAAACAGGAATGGATCCAGGCCCACAAAGCCCGAACAATAAATTTGTAGAGTGCGGGAGAAAAAGCTAGTCTGAATCTATGATAAAGATATTGGATTATAGCGTTACAAGGGAAGAGTTATATGCATGTAACTATACAGAAAGTATCCTCGGATATGCCCTAATACTATGATTAAGGGTACTCAATTCTTTCCTTTTTCTCTTTTTCTTTCTCTTTTTTTTTTTTCGTCCTTTTTTCTCTCTCGCCCACTCTTTTCCTTTCTTCGTATTATATACTATGGCTTTTTTACCATTTTCTTCATCCACGTGTAGGTCAGGTGTTGGAAGTCCTTTTTTTTTTTCGCTTCTCTTGCCTTTTCTTGAATCTTCCATTCTTAGCTGTAAGGCTGCGCGTTCACTGTTCAGGCATCACCTCCACATTAATGCGGCCAGAGGGTTAGCTGGGCAGCATTTAATGCGGAGGCAACAGTACCCTCAGATATTTGTTTTTTTCTCACTCTTATCCTTTATTTGATATTTTCTCATTCACTTTATTACAAGGTTTGTCCGAAGCGTTACCCTAAGAGACTGATAAGTCTGCTAGCTACCTCGGACAGAAGTTCCGAGGTGACTATTGTCCTCGGACACGGTCAAATCCTTCACAGGCATTCTTTACTTCTTTTCGGAGTGCAACATTCATCTCTTCCTTTGCTGGTCGTCCTCGGATACTCTCTTATCCTCGGACTGGATATTGGGCCCGGCCCTTTCTTATGCAGTCTGTACATACGAGGCTAGATATTGGGCCCAGCCTTTTCCAATGCAATTTGAACATATGGGATCAATTGGCCCCTACAATAGCCCCTCAAAATCTTGCTTTTCGGCCCCTCGGGAGAAAAGGAGGATTTTGATTCCCTCGTTTGATCTGCCTTATGATCTGGTTTCATTGGGTCAAATCGCAACAACACGTGTTTGTCTTCTTGTGACTCATCCCTGACTCTTCAGTGCCCAGGACGTGCTTTCATTTAATTTTGGCAACTCTTTTGTCTCCCACGTTCGACGGTTGGATGAGAATCCAACGGTGGTTGAGCTTTCTGGGAATTTGAGCAGGCGAATTCCCGCTCCCAATTTTTGCACCCCTATAAATAGCCTTTCAAATCAGTTTCTTTTCACTTTAAACGATTGTGTTACTCTAGAACTCGATACTTTCTTTCTTTCTTTCATTCCTTTGTGCATCTACAAATACTAAAATCCTGTCTGAGAACCATTTCTCACACCTGTAAGTCTTCCTAAACTATCTCCTACTCTTATTCCTTTTATTGTAAAATTTCCCTTATAGGACTTCTTAGAAAATGGGTAGATTTAAGGAATTAGTAGACACCGAGGAGAAAATGAAGAATTTTAGAACTAAGTATAATATCCCTCCAGATGTGGGCGTTAGGTACGCGGCACAGGGTGAGTGGTATGATGAAAGGAAAACAAACGAGGTGGTCATCCCCATGATTGCCTTCATAGAAGGGGGAATGACCATTCCTATGGGTACCCTTACTAGGAACTACCTTAGGTATTTTAGGTTGTCCCCCACACAATGCGCACCGAATATGTTTAGAGTGTTAGGGTGTATAGAAGCCCTTAACAAAAGAATGAACCTAAACCTAACCCACCACGATATAAACTGGATTTACAACCTTCAAAACCTAAAAAAGCAGGGGTATTATTTAAAATCCAGGCACGCCGAGGTTAGGTTGATCCAGTGTCTCCCTGTATCTAACAAGGGATTAAAAAAAGATTTTCTAATCTTTTCTGGGCGATGGCATGATGGCCTACCATGCCCAGTTAAAGAGGGTGAACCAGGTGGGAATCTAACTATTTAATTTTCACATTTAACTTTACATATTTTGGTACTCCCATTGTTGTCGGCTGGTACTGAAATTATTCCTCATTGTCTCTACTGACATTGTAGATCCCCGCGGCACTACGCCTTCATTGCGCTTAGTTAACAAAGCAAGCTTGGATAGAGTTCTTCAAGCTGAAATTTACGTCAATGAGTCAGACGGTCAGCTAAGAGCAGCACATCTCATCCTCGGCTACAACCTCATATCGCGTGCATTCCAAGCTCCTTCGTGCGTGATAAAGGCGAAGGATCCTTGGCTTCGCAGAATTAGCGTCGCTTACGAAGGGTTCGTAGTCCCTCAAGGCGTTCCTCTCCCCAAATATTCCCCGCTCACCGAACCATTGCCTTTTGCCAGCCTTACAGTAGCAGCAACATCTTCCCCCCCCCCCCCCCCCCCCCGTTTTCCAAGTAGAGGAGGAAGTAGAAGTAGAACAAGAGGAAGAAGGTTTTGTGGACCTCACCTCGGCCACAAACGATTACGAAGTCTTCAATCAATTTACTCCATCACCTAACACACCTGAAGACATGGGCATCCAGAGGAAACCCCAATGTAGTCTTCAAGAGTTATTGGAGAGCCAGCCGGGAAGGGGGGAGGTTGGGAGGTTTGCCCAACCTAAACTTCCTCCTCCCCCTCCTAAATCTCCTCATCGTGCCCCTCAGCCACCCCCTCCCTCCAGGACTGAACAACCTGACCCTAAGAGGAGAAGGGAGCCCAAGGACAAAGAAGCAATAGAGGCCGGAAGGACTCGTTCTTCTAGTGAAGAAGAGGCCCACAGGCCAACAAAGCAACAAAAAATTAGCTACGCCCCCAGCCGAGGACCAGAGAGGGGAGAGGTTCAACTACCCGAACCTCAAGCATGGCTTCCAGCCCCCATGCTTGGTGGTGAGCCTCTAACTGATGATGCATAAATCAGAGATTATAATGGGGGTATAGGCTGCCATGTGGCCTCAGTATTGGAAGAAACCCTCTTACTCCCCAAAAATATGGTGGAGCTACGAGGTCTGAGGAGGAACGAAGTCTTTCTTCAAGCCAAACGGTTTTTAGGAATGGTATGTATTGTTACTCTTTCAATCTTTTTCTTTTCTTTCATTTGGTATAACACTTATTTCATGTTATTCATATATATATATATATATATATATATATTATCCTTATATATTTTTTTTGTGCTTCTTTTGTTGTTGTTGTTTTTTTTATTTTTTTATTTTTTATTTTTTATTTTTTAAAACAGGCTGTTCAGAGTACATTTAGAATGGAGGAAATATATCATTCCGTCGCACAGTAGTTGGATGATGAAAGAAAAAGAAGGGTTTCTGCTGTGCAGACATTGACCATTGCTGAGAACAGCAATGTCGATCTCAGGGAAAAGCTGAAGGCTGAGGAGCAGGAGAGGAAAAGCGCTGATGCTGCCTTGAAGAGTGCTGAGACATAGGCCGAGAGCCAAAGGAAGCTGGCCAATGAAGTTAAAGGGCAGTTGGTTGCGGCCAAGGAGCAGATTGCAGCCCTAAGGTAGCAGCTGGAGGAGTCTAATAGGCTTAAGGACTTGGCCGAAAAAGCCAGATTGCAGGTTGAGGAGGACAAGACCAAAGCCGAGAAGGAGAGGGACGAGGCTGAGCAACACGGCTACGACGTCGGTGTAGCTGAGACCAAGGACGCTCTTCGGGCTGAGGTCCCTGCTGTCTGTTGTGCTTATTTTCCCCTTAGCCCTGCAAATTCCGAAGCAGACTGAGACAACCCTTCTCGCGCCCCAACAGATTACTGAAGCCTCTTCTCAGCACCCTCCTTCTACTGCCCAGCCAGAACAGGGTAAAGAAAAAGAGATCCAAAAGGAACCCCTCTCAAATAAAGTGACTGAAGCCCCTTAACCAGGGGCAGCTTCTCAGGATTTTGAGAGGCAGTTAGCTTTAGTCACTTTACCTGTACAGGAGTCTCTTAAGGATAAAGAGAAAGAGATCACCCTTGAGGCAGCTGACCAGGCTCCCAAGCCCAAGCTTCAGATCAAGCTGAAACCCTGAGCCTTAGACTAGCTTATCTTTTGTTTTTATGACATTGACTATGGTTGTAACTTAGTTATTATTATTATTATTATTATTATTATTATTATTTTGTATTGAAGGACAAACTTTTATAATACATAAGGCATTATTGTTTGTTCCTTATTATATTTCTCAGTAATATTATTTTACTTGAATGTATGGTTTTTACTTCATTTTGTCTTTTGTGCTATCTTCTACATGGATCACTAAGAGATGAAATACATTGATAAGACATATCATCAAATCCTGTTAACAAGTGTATTTATTTACTTTATTTATTTCAACACTTACATAACGAGCAAAGCCTTAATACAGGGGAATATACTGAACTTTAATTTAATAATTATAAGACTGACATATGACTTATAAAATAAGACAACACTTGGCTTAGAAGTTAACATTTTCCATTAAATATCACGTTTCAAAGATGTTGATACAACTTATATTTTGTTGAGGGTATCCCTTGAGATGGCAAGATCAATTACTTTCACAATGATCATGATCTGAGGATGTGATACAAAGAAGTTTTACCTTCTTATATTTCAAGGAAATTTCCTGAACTTTGATTTTCAGCAAGCTGATGGTAGGCAAATTAGATACAAACCAACCTCTGTATAATACTCCAAAGATATTATAGGATGTTAATTTCTACTAAGTTTGTGGTCCGAGGACCTGAAATAACTTAGTTTCTGTTTAATATTTCAATAGATGTATTAGAATATTAATTTTCACTAAGTTTGTGGTCTGAGGACCTGATATAACTTAGTTTCTGTTTAATATTTTAATAGATGTCATAGGATATTAATTTTCACTATGTTTGTGGTCCGAGGACCTGACATAACTTAGTTTCTGTTTAATATTTCAATAGATGTCATAGGATATTAATTTTCACTAAGTTTGTGGTCTGAGGATCTGATATAACTTAGTTTCTGTTTAATATTTTAATAGATGTCATAGGATATTAATTTCCACTAAGTTTGTGGTCCGAGGACCTGACATAACTTAGTTTCTGTTTAATATTTCAATAGATGTCATAGGATGAATAGAAGCAAGGAAAAACACAGTATAACTTTTCTTATTAATAGTAATACCTTTTCAGATTATTTACGTTCCAAGGATGAAGTACAGCTCTTTCATCTAAATCTTCTAAGTAGTATGCACCTATTCCTGCTACCGACGTAATGCGATATGGTCCCTCCCAATTGGGCCCCAATTTTCCCCAAGCAGGGTTTTTAGTGTTTTCCACAACTTTCCTCAAAACCAAATCCCCTGGGGCCAATGGTCTCAACTTCACACTCATATCGTAGCCTTGCTTTAGCTTGTGTTGATAATAGGCTAACTGCACCCTAGCGTTTTCTCGCCGTTCTTCAATTAGATCCAAGTTCCTTTTTAGCAATTCGTCATTTCCATCCGAGGTGAATGCGCTAGACCTCATGGTTGGGAAACCGCTCTCCAAAGGGATTACAGCTTCAGCCCCATACGTCATTGAGAAGGGGGTCTCTCCAGTAGACTTCCGAGGTGTTGTCCTGTATGTCCACAGAACGTGTGGTAGCTTTTTAACCCATCTTCCTTTGGCGTCATCCAACCTCTTTTTAAGTCCGTTCACGATGACCTTATTAACAGCCTCAGCTTGCCCATTTCCTTGCGGATAGGCTGGAGTGGAATACTTGTTCTTTATCCCCAGATCAGAACAGTACATTCTAAAAGCTTTGCTATCAAATTGAAGACCGTTATCTGAGATGAGGACGTTAGGAACCCCAAATCGCGTAACTATGTTCTTCCAGATGAATCTTTTAACATCCACATCCCTAATATTGGCTAAAGACTCAGCTTCGACCCACTTAGTGAAATAATCTGTGCATACCATGAGGTATTTTTTGTTTCCCACAGCCTTGGGGAAAGGACCCACAATATCTAGGCCCCATTGAGCAAAAGGCCACGGACTAGAAAGAGGGTTAAGCACCCCTCCAGGCTGATGAATATTGGGTGCAAATCTCTGGCATTGATCGCATTTCTTGACATATTCCTGCGCCTCTTTTTGCATGTTTGGCCACCAATATCCTTGGGTAAGAGCCCTGTGAGACAGTGACCTTCCTACTGTATGACTTCCACAAACCCCTTCATGTAATTCCTCTAGAAGTGACTCTGACGCCTCTGGGTGCACACACAGCAAATAAGGTCCAGAGAAGGAGCCCTTGTACAATTTTCTATCCTCGGATAGCCAGAACCGAGGAGCTTTCCTTCACACTTTATCAGCTTCAAGCTTTTCTTCAGGCAGTATATCTTTTCCCAGGAACAGTGATATAGAATCCATCTAGCTTGGGCCCAGCGTGATCTGGTGTATCCGAGGAGCACCCTGATGCGCCAAAGCTTGCGTATATAGGTCTTCCACCAATACTACCCGAGGCAACTCCTGGGCCGAGGACGTGGCAAGGGTGGCCAACGAATCTGCATGGGTATTCCCACTTCTAGGAACGTGAGACAAGTCAAAAACTTCAAACTTTTCTCGTATATTCCTAACTTGACCTAGATATTCCTGCATTCTTGGATCTCGTGCCTCTAGGTCACCTCTTACTTGTCCCATAACCAGTTTTGAGTCCGAAAAAACCCTTACTGCCTTTCCCCCTATTTTTTGAACCATCACCATCCCCTTTAGCAAAGCTTCATACTTGGCTTCATTATTCGTAGCTGAGAAATTCAGTCTTAAGGATTTCTCGATGGTAATCTTCTCAGGTGACACCAGTACTAGCCCCACTCCTGATCCCTGTTGATTGGCTGCTCCGTCAACATATAATTCCCAAGGCGGTAGGCCCTGAATAGAGGTCACACCTACCAACCTTTCATCCAGTGCTTCATCTCCCATTTCCACCTCTTCTGGACATTCAGTAAATTCGGCCACCAAATTAGCGAGCACCTGCCCCTTTACAGATGTACGGGGCATGTACTTTATATCGAAAGCCCCTAGAATCGTACCTCACTTAGCTACCCTCCCTGTATAATCAGCGCTCCTAAGCACTGACTTGAGGGGGAGTTGAGTCAGAACGACCACAGTATGTGCCTGAAAGTAATGGGGAAGTTTCCTTGTGGCATGCACTACAGCCAGTATCGCTTTTTCTAGTGGCAGATAGCGCACCTCAGCCTCGTTGAGTGACTTGCTCACATAATAGACTGGCCGTTGTATACCATTGTCCACTCGTATAAGCACAAGGCTTATGGCATGTAGAGCAACAGCGAGGTAGGCAAAGAGGACTTCGTCCACCGTTGGGCTAGACATTATGGGTGGATGGGATAGGTAGCGTTTAAGCTCTTGGAATGCTGTGACGCACTCCTCGGACCATTGAAACTCTTTCCATTTATGCAATAGAAGAAAGAAAGGTAGGCAAATAGACTGGCCGTTGTATACCATTGTCCACTCGTATAAGCACAAGGCTTATGGCATGTAGAGCAACGACGAGGTAGGCAAAGAGGACTTCGTCCACCGTTGGGCTAGACATTATGGGTGGATTGGATAGGTAGCGTTTAAGCTCTTGGAATGCTGTGACGCACTCCTCGGACCATTGAAACTCTTTCCATTTATGCAATAGAAGAAAGAAAGGTCTACATCTTTCCGCTGACCAAGATATGAACCGATTTAAAGCTGCCATCATCCCAGTAAGCTTTTGGACTTCGTTTGGATTCCGAGGTGGTTGCAAGCTATTGATTGCTTTAATCTGATCTGGGTTTACCTTAATTTCCCTATGCACCATGTATCCTAGGAACTTTCCTGACCCCACTCCAAAGGAGCATTTAGAAGCGTTCAGACGCAACTTGTGCCGCCTCAAGATTTCAAAAATGTTTGAAAGATCTGCTAAGTGCTTAGACACTAACTTGCTCTTCACAACCATATCATCAATATAAACCTCAATATTTTTTCCCAACAGCGATTCGAACATTTTTGTCATCATCCGTTGATAAGTTGATACTGCATTTTTCAGGCTAAAAGGCATTACTTTGTAGTGGTAGTTACCCACAGGAGTGACAACAGCCGTTTTTTCTTGATTTTCCGTTGCCAATGATATTTGGTGATAACCTTGAAAGGCGTCTAGGAAACTCATCCGAGGATGGCCTACTGTTGCATCTACTAATTGATCTATCCTCGGCATAGGGAAGGGGTCTTTGGGGCAAGCCTTGTTAAGATCCGTAAAGTCCACGCAGACACGCCATTTTCCTGTCTTCTTCTTAACCACCACGGTATTAGCTAGCCATTGAGGGTAGAATATCTCTTTAATAGCCCCTGCCTGTTTAAGCTTAACAACTTCACTCTTGATTGCCTCAACGTGTTCATTTGAAGGGCGCCGAGGTGATTGCTTTTTTGGAGTGGTTGATTGATCCACATTTAAACGATGACAGATGAATTCCGGATTTAAACCAAGGGCTTCGTAGGCATCCCATGTGAAAACGTCTACGTTTCTCCTCAGAAGTTCAACCAACTCCTCCTTCTCTTGTAGGGGCAGCCGAGCCCCAACCTGAAAGAATCTCTCCAGGTCATCCCCTATAATCACCTTATCTAGGTCCTCACATTTCATCTCGTCAGTTGGCCCACCGGGCGGTGACGATGAGGTTCTTAACTGCTATAAATCATTTTCTTTACTGGCCGAGGTGCCAGTCTCTGGTTTGTGCTGAATTGCCATAGTTAAGCATTGCCTAGCCATAGATTGGGTTCCCACTATCTCCAACACTTGACCTCCAGAGGGGTATTTTACCTTTTGATGAAGGGTGGAAGAAACAGCACCCAAGGAATGCAGCCATGGCCTGCCCATAATGGCCGTATACGGGGAAAAAACATCTACCACGATAAAATCTACCTCAACCACATCCGATCCAGTTTGCATAGGCAATCTGACCTGGCCCATAGGGACAACCATCTTACATTCAAAACTCACCAAAGGTGAGCTATATGTAGTCAAATCCTCGGGCTTTAAACCCAGACCCTTAAAGAGGTCAGGATACATAATTTCCGCTGCACTTCCCTGGTCAATCATGACTCTCCTGACATCGTATCCACCAATTCTAAGGGTAACCACCAGAGCATCATCATGTGGCTGTATGGTTCCCTGTTTGTCTGCCTTTGAAAAACTCAGCACTAGAGGGACGTTCGTCTTGACTCTCTTTGGCACTGAATTAGGCTCATCATCGGAATAATGGGATACTGGCATTATCCCGGAAGGGCAGATCCAGTCCTCCCTGGAGCAGCAAATATGACATTTATGGTACTCAGAGGAGGCTTCGATGCAGGATTTCCTTGAAACGCCGAACCAGTCTGGCCTCCTCGGCCACTGGAGTGATGCAATAAATGCTTTAACCTCCCTTCTCGGACCAGCTGCTCCAAATGATCCCACAAGTTTTGACAATCTTCAGTAGTATGACCATGATCTTGATGATAATGGCAGTACAGGTTTTGGTTATGATTGATTGGATCTCCTGCCATTTTATTCGGCCATTTAAAAAATGGCTCACTCCTTACTTTCTCTAAGACTTTCTGCACTGGTTCCCGAAACACAACGTTGACTGCCTGGGAGTTGGCAGATGCAGATTGCCCTGAAAAGTCTCTCTGAGGACGATTGTTCTGCAACCGATCCGACCTGGAATCCCTCCTCTCTTGGGGGATCACTTTCGCTTTCCCCTTTCCTTACAACTGATATTCCTCAATCCTCCTATACTTGTCAATCCTATCCATTAGCAAGCGTACACTGGTGACCGGTTTGCCAGTGAGTGACTTTCTCAAATCATGCTCTGCCGGTAATCTTGCTTTAAATGTACTAATGGCCACATCATCATAGTTCCCATCTATCTCATTAAACATTTCCCAATATCTATCTGAGTAAGCCTTTAGAGTCTCTCCCTCACGCATAGACATAGATAGCAAAGACCCTAAAGGCAATGGTACCCTGCTACATGTGATGAAGCGGCCGCCAAAGGACTGGGTAAGTTTCTTGAAGGAGTCAATGGAATTTGCCCTGAGGCCATTAAACCATCTCATTGCCATTGGACCCAAACTGGACGGAAAGATTTTACACATTAGGGCCTCATCCTTTGAATGGACGGCCATTTTTTGATTAGAATGGACGGCTAACATGCTCCACTGGATCTGTCCGACCATTATAAAGAGAGAAGGTTGGTTGATTAAATCACTGAGGAAGGCTGGCACCCTCGATCCACCGCGTGAAAGGCGATTTAGCGACCTGATTTAATGCCTCGTTCATGACTTTGTTTCCCAGACCCTTATGCAATGTACTTTTGCTCTTCCGCCTATAACTACTGTACTCATCATCACCGGAGAAGGTTTCACTAGGCAGGGTTCTAGATCTTTGCCTATACGTGTCATCCTCTATATCCCCAGAAGAAGACTCAGATTCAAATGATGCTCGCCTCCGCCGTGCGCGGCGTAACTTCTTCTTCAACTCATTAATTTCACGTTGCATGTCTTTCTCATTCTTTGCATGGGACACATGACTTTTCCCACGCGATTGGCTCCTATTAGTGTGCATGGTTTGCCCACTCTGCTCACGATCTCCCCTTTGTTAAGGGTTGACCTCCGATTGGCTATGTTGTGAACCTCCTGATGCCGCCTGGTGCGGATTGTCATTACCTTGATGTGGCCCAATCGTTGGCTGATGCGAACCTGACTCTTCCATTTTGTGCACTAAACCAAAATCTCTTTCTGATCAGATCAAGCATTTCCCACAGACGTCGCCAATTGTAAGGACCAGATTTGACTCGAATCTAGAACAGGAATGGATCCAGGCCCGCAAAGCCCGAACAATAAATTTGTAGAGTGTGGGAGAAAAAGCTAGTCTGAATCTAGGATAAAGATATTGGATTATAGCGTTACAAGGGAAGATTTATATGCATGTAACTATACAGAAAGTATCCTCGGATATGCCCTAATACTATGATTAAGAGTACTCAATTCTTTCCTTTTTCTCTTTTTCTTTCTCTTTCTTTTTTTTTTTCGTCCTTTTTTCTCTCTCCCCCACTCTTTTCCTTTCTTCGTATTATATACTATGGCTTTTTTACCATTTTCTCCATCCACATGTGGGTCAGGTATTGGAAGTCCTTTTTTTTTTCGTTTCTCTTGCCTTTTCTTGAATCTTCCTTTCTTAGCTGTAAGGCTGCGCGTTCATTGTTCAGGCATCACCTCCACATTAATGCGGCCAGAGGGTTAGTTGGGCAGCATTTAATGCGGAGGCAACAGTACCCTCAAATATTTGTTTTTTTCTCACTCTTATCCTTTATTTGATATTTTCTCATTCACTTTGTTACAAGGTTTGTCCGAAGCGTTACCCTAAGAGACTGATAAGTCTGCTAGCTACCTTGGACAGAAGTTCCGAGGTGACTATTGTCCTCGGACACGGTCAAATCCTTCACAGGCATTCTTTACTTCTTTTCGAAGTGCAACATTCATCTCTTTCTTTGCTGGTCGTCCTCGGATACTCTCTTATCCTCGGACTGGATATTGGGCCCGGCCCTTTCTTATGCAGTCTGTACATACGAGACTAGATATTGGGCCCGACCCTTTCTTATGCAGTCTGTACATACGAGACTAGATATTGGGCCCAGCCTTTTCCAATGCAATTTGAACATATGGGATCAATTGGCCCCCACAAAATTTGTTGTGAAATAATGAAGGCAATAAACTTAGTCATGTATATTTTTCATATCATTTTTCTTTGCAAGTACTTTTTAACATTTTTTATTTTTTATTTTATTTTTTTATTTTTTACTTTTCATAATCATATCTTTGATTATTTACTCTATGACAACTCCTATAATCCTACTAGCATATGTAAATTTTAAAAGATAAAATTTTGTAAACTAAATCATTATCTTTTGAAACAAAATGATTTTTATCTTTTGCACTATTTCATTATGTTTGCTTATGCAAAAATCTATCAGTTATGCCTATCTTTATCTAAAAATAAGGTTGTCACCAAATTTTTTTTTTTTTTCATATTTATCTTCATGTATATTTACAACTTGAGATTAGATCATAGGGAATAATTTGATGAGCTTTTGTATTAGAGTTTAACTTGAAACTTTAAACAGTACTTTAAGGATGCCAACAGTGAAAGCTACAAGTTCTCTTTTCCTCTCCAAGGTTATTTAACTCTATCATTTTTTTTCCTATTTCATTATACAGATATATTTGATAGGATTTTTTTTTTTAATACACATATATATTGATTGGATGAAATTCAGTGCCTCCTCCCTCACTTTCAAAGGAAAAAAAAAATCAGTTCTCATGTAAGTCTCTCTACTTTTAGTTTTTTTAATTTTTTAATGTTTAATAATTTAGGTTTTTCTTAATTCTTAACTATTAAATTGAGGTTACCAATTAAATAAACTTTCATATATATATATATATATATATATATATATGTAAGGGCAAGTTTTGGTCCTAAGCCCAAGAGATGAATGGATTAAGGCCCAAAGAGCCTGATATAATGAATTTGTGGAGAGTGGGCTTAAAAGCTAGGCTTTAATGGATTAGGCAATGCACACAGTGGATTAAAGATACTAAGAAAGCAAAGAAAGACAAGTTCTAAGCAAGAAAATCCTTCCTTGGTGAAGTTCGAGGAGAATGATTCTAGAATATAGTTCTTTTGGACTTAGATATAATTATAGTTCTTGTTGTTACAGTGTGTTCTCTCTAGATTTTTCTGATCCCCTCTCCCTAGAGGGTCTCTTACATTATATACCTCCCTTTAGATGATCTTGACCCTCCATTTGTTGATCATCTAGGTCACTACTTGAGTACTTGTCCTATCAGACACATTTCCAAGCCCTTTATGAGTTGGAGTAGCTAAAGCAGCATTGTTTAGGGGTCTTCTTCACATAAATGCAGCGATGAGGTTTGGTGGGATGCATTAAATGTGGCGGTAGCGACCACCCCTTTAGTCATGTCAGGGCTAACCCCATTTCCAAAACTCTTTCCCTACATTATAACCTCTTCTGATAACGTGCTATTGATGTGGCCATATTGTCCGAGCGTGTGACCTCCTTGGCATGATAATGGCCTTCTCGGCTATGGATATGACACGTGGCGGCAATACCTTATTTAAATTCTTGTACCCCAAAATATATATATATATATATATATATCTTTTTTAATTATTGAATTCAAGATATATATATTTTTCATTTAAATATGTAGTGCTGACTACTTGAGCTTTAAAGCTTAATATATTATTTTGCAAACTCCTTTTATATTTTTTTAGCCATCTCTTTTTATATTAGTTACATAGTTAATTTTGGACTTATATACGATTTAAAAAAAAAAAAAAAAACTTAATCTTACACACATGCATTCATTATATAACTTAAAATAAAAAGATTACTTCTCTTTACTTTATTTTAATTATCTATTTAATTATTTAATTTTAATTAAAGTAAAAAATATTTTCTTATTTTCTTTAGTTTACTCATGATTCCTGATTAAGCCGTGTATCACATGGGCATGATACTATTGTGTGTGTGTGTATATATATATATATATATATATATATGTATATGGTACGATGACTTTATGTAACAAAAGTGTATATGATTGACTAAGTGCTACGTAGACCATTATACTTGCAAATTCTGCTCGGTAATTAAACCCAAACACGTACAAATTCTGCCCTGGAAGGTATAGATTAAGCAACCTTACGTGGCGAAAAAATTGATTCAACCTGTTATTAGTTATTACACACTTCTTTTCCATATTATTGCTGTTCATTAGGGCAATCTCCTTCACAACAATTTCTCCATGTCTCGTCACCAAATATATGTAATTTTCTCCCCTTATTAGTAATCTTGCTTGTGCTATTTTGCCCCTACATGTTCAGGGCCAAATTATGAACCAAAACAATTTTATAATTCAAGATTATACTAAAATTCAAAAACTAAATTAATATAAAAATAAATAAAATTAGCATTATAAAAAATGAATTAAAAAAAAAAATTTCTACTCAAACATATCATTTGAAATTTATGTGTACTATTTAAAAATTTAAAAATTTAAAATGGGTCATGGCCCCTTGGTCATATATAGATTGATTTAATTGTTATTAATGTGTAGATTTGACGTGATTGGGTTTAATATGTTATTGGAAAATTTTAACACAAGTATTTTTATTGGACCAAAACCCTAGTAGGTCAAATCTGTCATGTGTGGTTAAAAACTTCATATCAAGCAATTTATACATATAATCTATATAAGCTTTGTTTTAGCTTCTAAAACCCTGAAGTGTCACATTTTTATAATATGTGAAAAGTGAGAACATGACAATTCTTGTACACTCTCGTCTTCTCTCTCACAAGCATGACTCACTTGAGTCATGCTTGTACCCAAAAATTTGTAGGTTTCATGCTTGTACCCAAAAATTATTATGATAAACTCCAAACCTCTCATTTTCCTTCTTTAACCCCCAAACCTCTCCCCTCGCCCATTTTTTTTTTTTTTTTTTTAAATGCACCCCAAACCTCTCCCTTGAGAGATAATATAAACAATATTTTACAACATCCCATAATAATAGTAATGAGGGAAGAAAGTGGCTTAACCAGCAAATTAGAGTTCCAATTAGCCTTATTGTTAAAGTCTATTCTCATTGAATAAAAGATTTGTGGTTTAAACTACATATACACTAAAAAAAAATAATATTTTAGTCTAATGATAAAAAAAAATCATTATAATTTGAAAAATAAATAAATAAACCAGCAAACAAGCAACAATTTTCGGCAATATGGAACTTATAGGCTAACATTAAATCTATTCTAACATGTAATGCATATCATCTTTTGACCATCCCTCTTAAACATTATTTTGACCATAGATGAGAGACAACCATGCTTGTAAGTTGTAGCGACCTTGAATTGATATATATTTGATAGAGTAAGCGACTCAATAAGTCCACGCTTTCTTATAATGGTTTGACAATAGAAAATTAGGAAAAATAACAAAAGTGACAACCGAGGTACAACAAAAAATAAGAGATTTACCACCGTACAGTATTGATGCGATGGTTATTCCACAAATATAAATTCTTATGAAATTGGGGGATAAGCGCCGGGGTTCAAGTCTTTAAAAATGATCTTTACATATATATATATATATATATATATATATATATATTTAGATTACGCTAAAGTAGAATTTCTATCTTATATAAAATAAGAAAAAGAGATTTAAGAGTCAATAATGAATTTATAATTATGGCATAGTTGTCTGAAAGAATTTTCCTTTTTATCCTAGTCACATTTTTTTTTTCTTTTTTAAGATTTTTTTTGGCTATTCTAATGCTCCTAATAGCATAACAAACATTCACTATTCAAACATTGTTTGATATTGATTTCTCTAATTGTTAAGTATGTATTATTAGAATTTAAATTGTATTTTTTTTTTGAATAAATAGTAATAGGATTTCTCATAAGATTTCTTCACTTCTTATGCGTCTGTTTGGTTAGGCGTTTTGGCAGATTATTAATTTTTTTTTTAAACTAAAAAATCTATTTTCAACCACTACTCATCATAGTCTTTTATTTTATTTTATTTTATTTATTTATTTTATTTTTGCAAACACTCATTTTAAACTAAAAAAAATAGTTTTCAAATGGCTTATACAAATGCACCCTATATATCATTATCATGAATACAAATCTCTTAGACTGTTTTTTTTTTTTTTTGGTTCTATTTTATATTCTATCAATTACTACTTGCTTCTAAAGGTTTTCTATAAAATATTTTTATCCGGATTGATCTACAAGAAATGTGGACAATTGGATTATGTACTGTTGCAGTATTGGTCATAGATTTTACTTACTGGCTTAAACAAATGGAGCAATCCAAAGTGCAATGGAGTCCTCCCTCCAGGTTACACGGGTCTACTACCCCTTATTGGAGAGACACTTCGGTTAGTTGATTGTTCCTAGTTACTCTCTAGACCTTCACCCATTTATCGAAAAGAGAGCTCAAAGATTACATGCTACTAATTGAGTGTGTTTTTATTATTTTTATTTTACTTTGACATCACTTTTATGGGAAATAAAAAAAGCTGTCAAAATATTAATTGTTTTTTTTTCTTTTTTCATAAAAACTTTCTTTAATTAAACTCTTAACCAATACTATACAGCACTCGTTAACATTTCCCTATATATATATATATATATATATATATATATATATAGTAGTATTATGACTGCGGAACTATGGGCTCTTAGATAGAGATGACCTCATCCTATGCAAAGATCTCGGTTTGGAAGCTATTGAAGTGGAACTAAATGCTAAAGTTGTAGTTGATTGGGTGGGTGGCTTGAACTGTCCTAGTAATTATTATTCTTCTCTTATGGCATACTGTCACAAGTGAACGAGCACTGTGTCAGTGAAGCGAATTAATGTGCTGATTTTCTTGCTAGGCAGTGATCGAGCACTGCGTCATTGAAGTGAATTAATATGCTGATGCTCTTGCTAGCTAGGCACATATAGAGCATCCTTTATTGAGGATTTTGTTGTCCTCTCTGGTTTTGTATGACGCTATGGGCCTGTATTATTAGAGGCTTCGGCTCAACCTTATTTCCTTCCATTAATATATGAACCCCTTTTTACCGAAAAAAAAAAAGAAATCTATTTTGACAATTTAATAGTCTTATTGTTCACCTACTACTAAGAGCATTCACAGCAGTGGAGCTAAAAATTTAGCTTTTTAGCTCCACCAAAAGTTACTTTATCTATTTTATCTACATACATGCTGCAGCAGTGGAACTATTTTAGCTTTTAACACAATAAAATAATATAAACATCACAATAAACTAATATATCCACTACAATAAAATAATATATCCATTACAATAAACAACAATCACAACCACTTGCAACCGCCACCGCTACTGCCGCCGCCACCGCTACTGCCACCACCGCCGCCGCCTCTTTTACCACTGCTGCCGCCGCCGCCTCTTTTACCGCCGCCGCCTTTTTTTTAAACCCAAATTATATTTATACTTTTTTTTTTTTTTTTACTGCTGACCTTTTATTCTATTCTACAACTTTGAATAGTACAGGGAAAAAGTTTTTAAATCATAGAATACATATCATATCACAATAAAGTCAAAATATATTTCAATATTTATTTTTTATAATTTTTTTATTATTTAATCATCTATTAGAATTGTTTGAATGCAATAAAAGTCTTGGTAAGTTATATTTTTGTTGATTTTAGTAATAGAGTTGTGGCTGGGGTTGGCGACGGCGTGGGACGGCGACGGCTGGGGTTGTGGCTGGCGACGGTGACGGCTGGGGCTGGGGCTGGCGACGGCGATGGCGACGGCTTTGGCTTTGGTGTTGAGGGGAGATGAAAGCTTGATGAGAGATGAGGGCTGATGAGAGAGATTAAAGGGATGAGGAACTTGATGAGAAATGAGAGAGCTTGATGAGATGATGAAAAAAAAAGAAAGAGGCTTTAGAGGGTAGGAGCACGACAGGTCTTGGATTAAAAGAAATAAAAGAATAATATATGTTTGTATTATTTTAATAAGAGAATGGAATAAAATATCATTTTTTTTTTTTAGATGAGTGCTACAGTGCACATCTATAGATAGATGTGCATTGTAACAAATCAACAAAAATTTTTTGCTTTACCTCCACTGCTGCAAGGTATTTTTGGTATATCAGTGGAGCTAAAATAGCATTATAGCTTTTTAGCTCCACTGTTGTGAATGCTCTAAAGTCTTTTAAAAAAAAAAAATCTACACTGACAATTCATGCATAAACATGCTGTCTTATATTATTATTATTATTATTTAGACAATAGTTATCAAATATATATATATATATATATATATATATATATATATATATATATATTTAGACAAGAATACGTGGTCTTATTTTATGCAATATATTCATAGGTACTCACAAAAGAGTAGAGAAAAGTCTATATATATTGATTGGGCTTGTTATAGCAGTTCTCATAAGACTTCTTCACTTATTTTATATATATATCATATCCATTTCTAAAGAGGGAAAGCAAGAGATATACCAGCCAAACCCCTACTTAATTTCTTCTGAGGGTTCTAACAAGACAATATCTTTAACCAAATCTACAAAAAATGTGGACAGTTGGATTATGTATTGTAGCAATTCTGGTCATATATTTTACTTACTGGCTTAACAAATGGAGCAATCCAAGGTGCAACGGAGTCCTCCCTCCAGGTTCCATGGGTCTACCCCTTATTGGAGAGACCCTTCAGTTGATTGTTCCCAGTTACTCTCTAGACCTCCACCCATTTATCAAAAAGAGAGCTCAAAGGTTACATGCTACTGATTGTGTGTGCATTATTATTATTATTATTGTTATTTTACTTTGATAACTGGTACTGTGTGTGTTTTTATGGTATATATAACATTTTCTATAAGTACATATTTATATATGGACACAATTTGATTACAAACTTGGTTGTACCTATTACCTAATAGTTACAATTCTCATTAAACAAAATTATCATTGCTATATATTTTGAAAATTAAACTTTTGGATTGTATGTTATTTAAATTCTTTAACATTTATGTCAAATTTCGTGCAAATTGGATGTTATTTACTATTCAGTACATAAACTTATTTTTTATTATAATTTTAGACTACAGAGTATAAAAACTTGAAATTTCAACATTTGATTGGTGACATAGTTATATATTGATCTTTAATTTTTTAGATATTTTGCGAACATAAAGTAGACAAAAAGAAAATGTAATTAATGGTAGATTTGTCAAAATACACATTTAATAAAAAGATATTTAGTGGAATTCTAGCAATTAGTTACAACCAAGTTTGTATCCAAATTTTGTTATTTATGTATTTAAATTTTTTTTTTTTTTTGGTTGATAAAATCTTTCTTTTGATGGTCACATGCATCGTGTCATCTCACTTATTTGATGCCAAAAATACAGTAATTGAAGACTTAGATAAATACACAATGGTCTTTTATAGTGTAGGTAGCGGTTTAAAAGAGAGATTGAACTTTAGGGAGCTTGTCTGGCTTGATCGAACAATATTGACTCCTGCTGAGAATTTATCCTCATGTCAGAGAAAGAACCCTTGACTGCGACCTTGGCCAACCTGACGGTTGAACAGAGGTACTTCGATGGTTAAGTCGACCCTGAAAGCGTTCTTAGATTAGAATTAGTAGAGTAAAATTTATCAGAGATAACATATCTTGGTCACTGAAATAAATGAGTCTTTATAAGGTCGGATGAGGCTGAATTGGTACAATGATCCCCCAAAGGCAGAGCCAGCATCTTTAGAAAATTTTTGGCTTTGAACATGTTGTAAACTGTTTTTTCCAATTTATTATATGGTGGTTTATAAGACTATTAATGTGTATTATTCAAATAAGGCAAAAGTAATACTATAGTCACAAACTATTTTATAACATTTTTACAAAATGTTGATGTGACCAACTTTTTATTGGTTTTTATTTAAATTCCATAATTAATATCGCTTTTTTATTTACTAATAATCATTCACCACGTCAGCAGTTTGTAAATTTTTTTATAAAATATTTTGTATTTTTAGCATTATTCATAAGTCAAATGGTTCATTAAAAAAAATTTGTGTGATTAAAACTATACATAAATGGTTTCTTTAATTGCCACATCAGGAGTTGGAGTAAATTATTACCTTTATCGCAAAGTTTTTAGAGGTTTAGGGTGGAAAGGGTTCAAGTTGTGGGGTTATAGCATATTGTAACTATCTAAAAAAAAAAAAAAAACTTTGGGGGCCCAAATTAAAATATCATAATTAATTTTTTCTATTCACATACTACATATTATATATATAGATGGTTTCAAGTTACACTTGGTGTAATTTTAAAGAAGTTACACATTTTTTAGATCGTTGATTTCTATGAGATCTAATGGCTAAAAATAGCCAATTACCATATCAACAAAATTTATTTAAGAGTACTTTTCTTTCTCTCACCCTATTTATTACAACAATTGATTTCCCTTTGCTTATTTACTTATTTATTCATTTATTCATGCGGTCAAAATGAGTATAATTTTTTTTTTTTTTAATTTTTCTCCGGATTAATCTGATATAAGTTTCTTTTATTCCACCCTTCTTGCTATGGAGACTTGTTTGTGGCATAATATCACAGTGCTCCATCCCATCACTTGCGTTGCATATAGCCATATATATATATATATATATATATATATATATATGCATATTTTGATGTTACTGGGATTTATTTAAAGCAAGGGTTAGCAGGGCTGGGGTATTGGTGCCATCATTTGAAACTTTTCATGAAGATTTACTGTCTCTAATGTTGAATAGTTATCATTCAAGTGTTTGAAAGATTTTATTTGGATATCAAAATTCTAAGTAGTGGGTTAATGAATAAATAAGCAAATTATTGATGATGTCCTGATTTTACAATTAGTGTAATATATAACCACAATCCAGGAGCAATATATTTCGGCTACTTTGTTTATGAAGTATTTCCTTCCACAAATTATGCTGTAAATGAAACTGCGACTCCTAGTTTTGTTGGTCTTGACAAAATATATTTCCCCTCTATTTTGTTGAAAAATGCTTTTAAATTTATCACTATAAGATAAAATATATTTCCACTTTCTTTTGTTGAATATGCTTTTAAATTTATCATGGCAAGGTAAAATAAAAATAAGAATACTTGCAAATTGAAGTGGATGAGGTCTACATACAATTACAACTTTGAAAAGGATGGAAAAATTATGCATAGTGAACTGCATACACATACTGCATATATTGTGAAAAAAATTTCTCATTTTTACCGCATGAATAAATAAATAAAGAGAGAGAAATCAGTGGTTGTAATAAATAAGGTGAGAGAAAAAAAAAAAAAAAACCCCTAAAATAAATTTTGCTAATGTGGTAGTTGACTATTTTTAATCATTAGATCTTATAGAAATCAATGGTCTTAAAAATGTGTAACTTTTTTGGAGTTACACCAAGTGTAATTTGAACCCATCTCATATATATATAGGTTGGGTTCAAGTTACACTTATTATAATTCTAAACAATATTACACAATCCAATAACTTATTATAGAATCCATATTTTAAAAATCTCACAATTGAATTACATGTTTTATATGTTTTTAACATTCTTGCCAATTGGATGTTATTTACTATTCGATCCATAAACTCATATTTTATACATTATTTTAAACTGCAAAAAATTGAATTTAAATGATTAATTGATGACATGGCCATTAATCTTCGTTCACCATGAAAATTTGCAAACATGGAAAATATACGAAAATAATTAATCTAACGTGGATTTGTCAAAATTCACATTCAATTAAAAAATATTAAGTGGTGTAATATTGCTTAGAGTTACACTAGGTGTAACTTGAACTTAACTATATATATATATATATATATATATATATATATATATATATATATTCCTATAAATAAGTTTAGATGTAAATAAATTATTTTATAAAATAGTAGGTAATGCTTTTTTAGAAAATTAAAATAATCAATATGTACTAAATTTCTTAGTAATTTCATTTTTACAAGAAACAACCAATTTAGCTAAAAAAAACTTGTACTTGGAGATTAGGACGTTCTTTGCAAATTGAAATTTTCATGGTAGAATCAAAGGTGTATTTGCTTTCTAAATTGCCAACGTCAATATTTTAAGAATATATCAATAGTTCTTAATTTTGACATATTTAAATTATGTTAAGGATTGGTAATAAATCAATCTAATTCTTGCTAATATCAGATATATTTGAGAAGATTAAAATTTTAAAAAAATATGAATTTAGCTAGAAGTCAAAATTCCCCTTTTTTATTTGGGTTCAAAGTCAAAATTACAGGTATGAAAAAATAAATAAATAAATGATAATTAGATAGATACTAAATAAATCTTACCTAATTTTATGTTGATATATATGTAATCATCCCAAACTTTTTTTTGGTTATGAAAAAAAATTTATGAAGTGGAAAAAAAATATTGCATAAATTATTTGATGTCTTATTAGCTTTTTAATTTTTTATTTTTAGTATCACTACTTCTGAAAGATGAAAATATTCTTCTTCTTTTTCTCCATTGTCAAAGCTGTAGCTTTGTTATTTTCCCCTTTTCCCCGTACCTTCATTTTATTTTTATAGGTTGTGAAGCATAGAAACATGGAAAGAGTCGAAATTTTATTTATATATATATATAAAATGAATTTTGAAATATAAAAAAGATGATAGTGTATTTATTATAAGTAAGATAAAAAAAAAATAGAAAAAGTCTTGTGACAACTTGTTGAACTAGTAGATTGTGAGAGGAGAAAAATAAAATTACTTTTAACGATGGGCTCATGTGAAACCAGTTACACCTTGCGATCTCAACAAGTTGTGTTTATAAAAAAAGTTGAAAAAAATAATATATCAATGAAAAATGCATAAAACAATACTCCCAAAAATAAGATCATAAATTTTTAATCATTTTTTCCCTCTCGTAGATACGGACCAATATTTCGAACTAGTGTGGCAAGTCAGCCTGTAATAGTATCAACAAATCCTGAATTCAACAATTACATCGTTAAGCAAGAAGGAAGGTTAGTTGAAATATGGTACTTGGATACATTTGCCAAGTTTTTTGGGATGGAAGGCGAAAATAAGATGAGTGCACTTGGTGATGTCCACAAGTACATAAGAAGCATCACATTGAATCACCTTGGTGCTGACGCCGTCAAGGAAAAGTTGCTTCCTCAAATGGAAGAATTTGTTAACAAAGCCCTACAAACATGGTCAAGTCAGCCTTCAGTTGATATGAGAGATGCTGCTTCCAAAGTAATTTTCAACTTTCCCTTGATATAGACAAATTTCCTTCACAATGTAGTGCCCTTTGGATTATGACATATCTATGTTTCTTCCATATTGTAGATGCTTTTTGATTTCGGTGCGAAGATATTCTTTAGTTATGATGACGAAAAAATATCACAGATGAAAATGAGCGAGAAGTTCACTAATATCTTAGCAGGTTTCATGTCATTTCCCTTGAATATCCCTGGTACTACATACTATAAATGTTTAAAGGTAATCAAAATAACAAGAAATGATCAACTTTCCCAAATATTATCTGTTTGAAAAAATTAGTCTGATACTTAATTTTAAATTTTACTTTTCATTTGTTAGGAGCAAAATGAAGTATTGAGCATGTTGAGGAAAATAGTAAGAGAGAAGATCATTTCAACTGAAAAAAGTTCAGAAGATTTGCTTGATCAAGCTATAGATGACATGGATAAGAAGAAGTTCTTGTCAGAAGAATTTCACGTCAAAATGCTTTTTGCGATTTTATTTGCTAGCTTTGAGTCTTCAGTAACATTATCATTAACTCTGAAGTTAATTGCAGAGCATCCGGCAGTTTTACAAGAGTTGACGGTACGTAAATGTACAAGAATATTATTTTTAGCACACAATCTATATATACGTTATATGTAAAGTAATGATGTAACTAACATTGATCATGTATCATTTATTAGGATGAGCATGAGGCAATTCTTAAGAGCAGAGAGAATCCAATCTCCTTACTCACATGGGATGAATATAAGTCGATGACTTTTACACTTCAAGTGGGTTCTACAATCTCTAGATGTTCTAGTCTCTCTTGGAGGTGTTTGATGAATTCAATTAGCTTATTAAAAATAAAATTTTGTTGTGTTGGTTTATAGGTAATCAATGAAGCTCTTAGGATGGGAAATGTTACTCCTGGGTTACTACGAAAAGCACTGAAAGATATTGAATTTGATGGTATGTTATCAGATGCATATATTTGGTTCAATGTCTTCATATTTATATCCAATTACTAAGTGTAAATGATTGGCCAAGTGCATGCCTACAGGATATACAATTCCATCTGGTTGGACCATTTTGCTTGCAAATTCTGCTCTTCAATTAAACCCAAACATATACAAGGATCCACTTGCTTTCAATCCTTGGCGTTGGAAGGTATGTGGTTACAAACCTTATTAGAAGGAACAAATGATCCAACCAATGTTATTGCTGTTTATTCAGGGAAATCTCCTTGACAACATTTTTTTTATAAATGGAACCAGGATCTTGACCCATTGGTTGTATCTAAGAATTTCATGCCTTTTGGAGGAGGAATTAGACAATGTGCAGGGGCGGAGTATACTAAAGCATTCATGGCTACATTCCTCCATGTTTTGGTCACCAAATATAGGTAATTTGCTCCGTTTTATGATTTAAATTGTGCTATTGCCGCAAAAGAAAACTTTTGCTGCCAGGTTTGTCGTGGCATAAAGGAAACCTCTATTGAAATTGATCTATTTAAAATTCAAAATAAATACAATAAATTTAAAGATTTTTTAAATAAATTTTTAGTTTAATAGTTGGAGGAAGAGATATTTGAATATTGAACATCTCTGTTGGAAAGATCAGGAAGTGTCAATTGAGTTATAAGATTTTTGTCATTTAAAGATTTTTTTTTTTTTTGAGAAACAATTTAAAGATTTATTTAGTGTCACATCATTTAAAACAATTTCATACAATCTTAACTCTGATATGAATCTATAAATTTAAGTTGTGACTAATATGTAATATCCCACCACACCGAACATGATCCTCTTTATATATTTCTATATTTATTATTTTTTTTATAGGTGGACAAAGGTCAAGGGAGGAACCATTGCTCGAAATCCTGTTTTGGAATTTACAGATGTCCTCCACATGAAATTCTCAGTGAAGAGTAATTAAATGACATTCCTATTTCATGCAAAATAATGGATACTTCTATATTGAAATAAGATATGATTTCACGAAAAATAATTGGACACTTATCCAAATGCAAGTACATTTTTCCTGTCTTAATGTATATGTATTTTAGGGCTTTGATTGGGCCACTTCCAACAATACATTATTTATAAAATGTGGACATTGTGTGAAACATTATATATTTGAGAATGTGAAATAATAATTCCACCTTACTTTTTGTAACCTCTGTCTCTCTAGAATGTGAAACAAAATCTACTGTTAGCCGTTAATGTTTTTCTTGTGTGAGGAAATATGTGCTATGTTTAAGCCATATCCTTCAGCCCAAAAAAGGAAAAAAATGTAAAGGAAGTGAGATTTTTTATATATTTTTTAACTTGTGTTATAGCTAACTTTGTGCAGTCGGTAAAGTCTCCAACCTAATTATAAAGAACAACCATAATAGAATGGATGCTATAGGTTTCGATCCCATCATCTATATAAAGAATGTGAAGTGCATTTTCATCATTTTTAAATTTTTTTTTTTTATGAGAGTTTTAATTTATGACGCTTGCTCCTGATGATAATTTTTTATTACCAAACCAAGATACTAATCAGTTTTTGGTATAGGCAGGGATTGAATTGTATATCTCTTATTAACCATTAGAGACTTTACCAGTTGAGCTAACTAACTAGAACCCACATATGCATTTTTATCTTAAATGAACATGAGAAGCACATGTCTTAAGTTGTAGCCTATAGTCTATCATATTACAGATGAATAATGTGAGGGGATACTGCAAGCCAACTATACCTATGCCTGATACGGAAAAAAAAAAAAAAAAGAAATTTAAGTTGGTGGGTTTAGGGTAATCTTTAAGAATTTTCAGGAATCTAGAGTAATCGATATTTGGTTGCAAATAACTGAAAGAACGACTGCTTAGCGAAACGACCTAAAAAATGACCACTAAACTAAAAATGATGTCGTGCCTTTATTGAACCTAACTAGTTAGTAGTTGCAACAGGAATTTTTTGAAGGGTGATTAACCGGCCAAGGTTATATAGGAATATGAAAAATGTTACAGTTAATAACTTATCTAAACAATAATCTATTTTGACAATTCGTGTTTTACTAACAAGGAAATAAAAATCGTACAAAAAAAGGAAATAAAATTTATAAATTGATTTAATTCTACATGTATTTATATACAGTAAAAATGTAATATTATTAAATATTGTGTTATGTAGTTCAGTAAGTGTTCATTTGAGAATTGTTTATATCCAGTAACTTATTTGCACCACCTTTATCAAAAGATATAATTTTTAAAGAATTTTATTTTAAATGTGTGACAAAAAGTTAAAAATTAATTTATTACCAAAAATATTAATAAAAAAAAAACTGAGCATAAAGTAAAAAGCAAAAAAAAAAAAAAAAAAACAATTGGCAAACACACACTAAGTAGCAAACAACCATTATTTTAAATAAAATATAAGCAATATTGTTGTCATAAATATATTTTTTTTTAATTTTAAGAAACCCCAGCATCACTTTTGCTGATATTTTTATTATATTTTTGAAGAAATAATGGTAAACATGATGTGGGATAGAATATACAGTTTTTTTGTGTGTGTTATTTATTGATTTGATATATATATATATATATATATATATATATATATCAAATCAATAAACTGTGCAAAGAAATAGTATGGTCCGCCTCTGCCACTAGCTAGTAGGTTGGGCTTCGCGTTGAATGCTTATTACTTGTTTTGTATTACATTTTCAAACCTATTTAGTAGTTGGACTTACAATAACGACAGCCAATTCGCTGTATACCTATTCTCATATTCTACTACCAAATCTAGAAGCATAAATGATTTTTGAATTACAACCAAATATACTCTATCAATTTCATTTGAAATGAGGGAATCAATTGTTGAGTTAAAAAAAAAAAAAAAAGTTTTGGTGCTTTCAAATCTCTACACCATTATTGGCTCATTTAGTTTGTGGACCTTTTCAAACATTCCAGTTTCATCAATTTTCCCTTTGAGTATCATCACGTACAATTGATGTTTTGGTAGACTTAAACAACATGGATTCAAAACTGATTGTATCTATCAAAAGAAAAAAAATATATATATATATATATATATATCTCCATTTTATTTGGTTCAATAGTTTAAAAAATATTTAATATTTTGGCATAAAGAAAGAAATAAAAAATAGTGTAAATAGATCTACGTATGGATATAATATGGATTTTAATGAAATATTTAACACTAAAAGAATAGTTATATATGCTAAATGATTTCTTTTAAAATATAAATATCACATAAAAAATGGAACTAAAAAAAATATTGATTTTGATAATTTTATTGTGGTATATAATAAAACACCTTGACACAATTAATATATAATTATAATATCGTAAGAGTATTAAACTTTAGATAAATTGAAATATTTTTGTGCACTGAAAATGTTCAATATATGTTTTTAGATTTAATTATAAAATACGCATATTTTTTAGAGTATTTTTGTTTCATATGATAAATAAGAGTTCTTTAAAAAAAATTTGTACATACATATAAATATATAACATAGGATAAAACACATGTATTTTGCTAACTGAATTTAAGACAGATGACTATCATAACGAAAGTAATTTTCATTTATAGCGAAAAGAAAGAAATTTTCATGATCATTACGCTACATAACTGTCAGGTGAAAGAACAGAAAAGACATCTTTTGTGTCCCTTCCATGGAACAAATATAAATTCTACATCTCACTTTTTGTGTTCCAATTTATATTATATTAATCACAACTTTTTTTTTTTTTTGGTAAACATGAAATATATTAAAAGCTAAACAACAGCCAGAGGGGCTGTGTAGTTACAAACCCGGTTACAAAATAGACCAGAAAGGTCTTGCTTCAGCAGTTGGGACATCTCCATAGGTAGAGTGTCTAATATACAAAAATCTAATTGACTAAAGACTGCCTTCTTGGCCAAAGCATTGGCACAAGCATTAGATTCCCTATAACAGTGCTAGATCTTCCACAAAGGGTGCCTATGTAACAGGTTCCTGCAGTTGTCATTAAGAGGAGCATATTGAGCAAATGACTCTGTATTGCAGGTTAAAAGGCTAATAACAGCTTTAGCATCAAGTTCTATAAGTAACTCTTGGATTAGTAGCTGGTTACAGAGAATGAGGCCATCCTGGATGGCCTATAGCTCGGCTTTAAGGCTACTGACCTTATCGATTCTTCTAAGGAATCCCTTCACCCATCTGCCATGATCATCACGAATGAGTCCACTCCCACCCACCGGACCTGGGCAACCCAAAGCCAAACCATCAGTATTTAATTTAAACCATCCTGGGCTTGGGAGTTTCCATCTAACCTGAATTAAGTGTTTGTCTAGGACAGACATTTGGGGAATGACAAGACAAGAGAACTCAGATGCAAGAATTTCAACATCACTCATCAGAGAAGGTTTGAGATTAGAATGGTGAAAGTTGCATCTATTTCTTTGTAGCCATACGTTCCAAATACCAAAAAGGAAAAAGGTGTCCCAGGTAAAGGATTTATTAGGAATGGTGCTACTATTGAGGGCATTAGATTTAAGCCATCTATTACAGGGAGAAGAGAAAAATTCAGGGTCATTAGTAGGAATCCTTGCCTCAATCCAGAAACTTTTGGCCACATGACAATCCCTAAGGACATGAGAAATGTCTTCCACCTGAGAGCAGTGAATGCATGAGGGGTTTTCAGTGAGCCCTCTGTGATGGAGTGTTTTTTTTAACTGGGAGACTATTATGAATACATTTCCAAATGAATAAGTGCATCTTTGGGTAACATTTGAGTTTCCAAATCCATCTACCATCAAAGTAGAAAGTAGGACCTACCTCTCCAAAAGCTAGATTATAGGCATGTTTAGAATCAAAAAGGCCTTTGGCTTTCCCATCCCAGCAGAGAATATCCTTGCCAACTGAGGCTTTTCTAAGGGGAATGGCTTTCAATGTCAACAACCAACTATCAGGAATTACAAAGGAAATTTGGGAGCAATCCCATTGACCATTAACCATGGTGTTCTTTACCATAAGATTTTCTTCAGCAAGGGTGAGTGGACCCTGTATCAACTGCTTGAGAGGGCCAAAGGTGGTCCATTTATCATACCAAAAGGATAAGTTGCTGTTGTTGCCAATAATCTAGTGAGATCCTTTGGTGCATAATTCCTCACTTTTGGTGATGGCCAACCAAGTTCTAGAGAACCCATGTTTGTGAGGGTGATTTCTATTCAAGTATTTCCTTTTGAGAGTTTCAGCCCACAGCTCCCCTTTACAATTTTTGAATCTCAAACATAACTTAGTTGTAAGTGACAGATTTTTTTGTTTCGCAGCTTTAATTCCTAAGCATTCCTCCCCTTTATGGCTGGTCACCTTATCCCAACCAACAAGGTGAATTTTCCTTTTAACCTCTGTAGATGCCCAAATAAAGTTTCTGTTAATTTTATCAAGAGCATTGTGAATTTTGGCAGGAAAGATTGTGCCTTGCATAATATAGGCAGGAATGGCCGAGATAACAGAGTTAGTGAGGACACATCTCCCAGCCATTGAGAGTAGGTTGGACTTCCATCCAGCTAACTTACTTTTCACCCTATCAGTGATGAAGTCAAAATCATGCCTAGTAGAACCCGGCTTGACAGTTTTTAGACCCCTTAAACAATTGATTAAACCTAGGTAATTAGCCAAGTTGTTACTTAGTCCAATTAAACAAGTCTAGGTTATCACAATAATAAAGATCAAATCATGCAAAGCAGCAGAAAATAAATAACACACGATATGATCACCCAGGAAATCAAACCGGTAAAAACCTGGGGAGGATTTGACCTAGCTATCCTCAAGGTAAACCTGAATCCATTATCTTGAAAGAATCGAAGTTCATACAAAAGGACTTACAAGCATCCCCGCTCGACTTCCTAATGCTACCAACCAGTAGAAGTTACTGATACGACCACGTGCAAGCTCCGAATCCACAGACTCCTTCTTTCTTGGATTCTCCACCAAATACAAGCACACCTGCTTGTGTTTTCTTTAAACTTTAATGATAGCAATTGAATTGATTATCAAGGCATAGATAAATCTTCTCCTTGAAAACCCTAAGTTTGTGTAAAGGAAAGCTCCTTTAGATCTCACAAGAGATTTACACAAACCGCAAATATGAGCAACACTAAAACGTGGCTAAGGTTTTCCTTTTATACTTAGGATAAATAAGAAACCCTAAAAACGTTTTAAAAACAAATAGGGCAGAGTTGGACGAATTTGCAGAAAAGCATTCTGCTCGAGCTTCGATCGGTCGAGCCTATCGTTCGATCGATCGAGCCAGGCTGAAAGGCACAATGCTTCCTTGCTTTAACTCGATTCCAACTTTACATTGACACATAACTTTGAGCTAGCTTTAAACACTTCTAAACACATTGTTTTGATCATGGTTTGCCAACAATACACATTAGAATTCTAAATACATAAAATCCTAAACTTTAGAACCTAACAAACTCCCCCTTTGGCAATCCGTGACAAAACACAACTTAGAAGCTCAAAGTTTACAAAATAAAAAGCCCTTTACAAAATAATGCTCATAAAACAAATTCAATCCTAACTACTATCCATCAGTTGCAAGTGTAGACAGCAGCTCAATTGAATCAACCTGTATATTTCTTGAAACACTAAACAAAATGCATAACCGCATGTGTGGAAATAATACAAGTAAACAAAATAATTTCTTGATTTCAATCAACACACAAATAAAGACATATATCAATGAATAACTCATAAATATAAATCAATAAGCAGTTTGAAACAAGAAACAAATAAAGTACCAATCAAACATAAAACTCCCCTTAACAAGAATATACCATCAAAAACAAGGTAAGAGCTAAAAATGCATAAGTACAAAGTGAAGCACCTAGATACAATCTAAAACTCCACAAGCTCCAACCAAAAAACAAATAAACTCTCCCTGAAAACAAAAACCCTACAAAGTACTCCATACTCCCCCTTTTTGTGACGGAATTCCAAAGGGCAAACAAGCCATCGATCATCAAAAGGGAGGTGGTCTAAACTGCGCCAACTCCGCACGCAAGGCACGGATCTCATCAAGCACGTCCACCAAAATTTGTTCTTAAGCCGCCTGAACGGTGAAGACATGATCCAACGTGCGACGAATGTCTAAATCATCCGAAGCAGTCAGTGGAGGAACATCAGCATCAGCAGCAGCACCTGAAGTCTCAGCAGCAACAGTACCTATAGAAGAGGGAGGAGGGGGAACACCACTAGATGACGCACCTCTAGGACGAGAAGGAGCAACTCTCAACTGAGCAGCCCTCTGACGAAGAAAGGTGGCACCTATGGGAGCAATCACATGAACAGGCTCACCAGACGGAAAACCATCTAGACCTAAGAAGAGCAAAATCCTATGTATGAAAATAGGATGAATCAGTGCATGCCCTACGGCAGAACTCCTATGAACCTCGTTCAAAGAACGAAGGAACAAGTGAGGAAAACTGATAGACGCTTCAGAAACAAAGGCGTACAAAAACACACATCGCTCTAAAGGGATGGTGTGGAAGTGAGAGATAGGCCACAAGGAATGACACGCAATCTGAAAGAGGAGATAGGCAGTCTCGGTAAGCTCAGTAGACGTGATCTGAGGATCAGAACCCCACTGGATAGATGACCCAGTGATGTAAGACATGACAACATCTAATGAGGGTGACTCATCATAGGGATAGACAGCATCCTGAACAACCGGCACCCTAAGAGCCTCAGCCACTACCCGAGGGGTAATGGTGAACTCTACACCTCGTATCCAACTCCTAACTAGGGTGTTGGAATCATAGATGTGGCAAGAGAGATTCGAATAGAACTCTCTAATCAGGGCGGTCGGGGGAGGATGATCTATCTCTAAGAGAGGCAACCAACCTCTAGACTCAAAATTGGCCCTAATGGCCGGATTAAGCGCATCTAACCAACAGCTCGCTCAGACCAGATCTTACGCCTACAGTTCAAAGTGTCATAGGCTTCTCTACACTTATCATTCTTAAATAGCTCAACTCTAGTGGGAGACTCAGAGGAGGTGGAAGTGGTCCTATGAGCTCTAGTTTTCCTAGGCATGGTGCTAAGGTAAGGATCAAAACACAGAGTGAAAGAACAAAAACACAAAACCAGAACCAAGGGCAGACTGCAAATTAGCACAAAAACAAAATATAGAATAAAAATCTATATGATGCATGAACAAGTTTAAATGTCATGATGCATGTTCTAATGCAGCAAATTAAGTCCAAAAGGTACAAATTACAAAATTGGCTTGAACATTAAGAGTTTTAGCACAAAAAAACCCAAATTTGGAAAACCACTTGATCAATTTGAAAAATATTGACGAATTTATCATTACACATGATATAATAACAAAAATAATGACCAAATACATCAATTTGATAAGCCAATTTCATCAATTTAAGCCAATTTGACAAAATCCCCAATTCGGATCAAATTTAAAACCCTAGAATTTTCAATTTTTCAAAAACCACAAAATTGATCAAATTAAACTATAGGGAACATCATTATAGCATCATAGCACAAAAACCCATTGATCAATTTCACAAGAATAGGTTCGAATCATCAAAAACCCCAAAATGATGAAAGTTCTGAAAATACCCATGATAATGCATGAAATCAAGAAATAAACTTGAAAAAGAAGGGCAAAAGGGACTTACCGGCCTCCAAGGACAAAAACCTTGCAAAAATCTTGAAGGAAAACGACAAAAATTGGATGGTGGAGCCTAGAGCCAACGCGGAGAGAGAGAAAAGAAAAGAACTATTTGAAAAGTCACTTTGAAAAAGTCCAAATCTGTCTTTTTTAAAAAACTAATTCACGAGTTTCGATTGGTCGAAAATCATCCTCGATCGGTTGAAACAGACAGAGACTCCCTCTCTCAAATTTTAAAAATTTCAATCGGTCGAAAAACAAAATGGACCGATCGAATTAGGCAGAGGCTCACCATATTTTTGAGGAAAAACACAATTTTTGAAAAACAAAATGATTTAACTCAAAGATTGAAATTTAAGAACAAAAATGCATGAGTATGAGATGATATGATTTTCAAATTAAGAATATTAAGCCCAAAATTCCAAAAACAAAATTTCTTGCAATCTCCACAAATTTTCAAGCAACAAATTAAGTTTGCACATAATTCAAAGTATTTGCAATAACTTGGTTGGTCAGACCATAAACACACACAATAACATGTACAATGTTTAGCAAAGAGTAACTTATGTAGTGTGTGCAACTAGCAAAAACTTGAGATACATGTGAGGTGATATGTGAATAGCAATCAATCACAAAGTCTACAAAATTCATCACAAAGAATTTAAAAGAGACTATCACCTAAAGAGTTACATCATATAACTCCCACATCTCCTAGATCATAAGCTTGCAATCATGTAAGTTTTTTGTATTTATGCCTCATAATATACATTCCAATTTTAAGTTATGTGAGTTTGGCATCAAGCCTAATAGTACACACCAATTTTAAGCATTTAGCAATTAAACCGAGGCTTCACCTTATGTTCTTTTTGTGCATGTGTTATACTTTCTCGAGCACAAAATCTTATGATATGCACTAAGGTGTTCATGATTGGCTAGTGAACAGTGTTGAGATGGTTATTTATGCCTTTCTCTAAAAGTTCAAGTCCAACATTTAAAAACATGTGACTTCAAGATTAAGACATAGTAATCAAAAACCATAAACATCTTTCCCACACAACATGCACTACAAATCTTCAACTAGTAGAGTGCAATAAATAAGCTCATCAAAGCTAAACAAGGTACAAAAGACATGTTATGTGAAAATAAATTGACCAACCTTGTTCTCAAAAACCAAGAAGAATAGTGCAAAACAAAATGTGTTTCCTTTTTCTTCCTTTTATTTTTTATTTTTTTTTATATATTAAAAAAAATACCTAGAATGAAATGCATGAATGTTATGCTATGCAAATCCTGGAAACAAAAAAAAAACAAAACAAAACCAAAGAACAATGGTCACAAAGGGTAGAGCAATGAAGCACAAGGACCAAGTCAGAAAGACTCAGTTAGGTCGAGTCTTTTGCATCTAAAACCTTTTAGATGCACCACGAGCATTGGAGTTCTTATTCACTTGAGAATGATTACCAACTCTAGAATTTGAATAAAGGTTTAAAGCCTTTACCAAACCACCAATAAGTACCCTAGGATCAAGTACTTGAGGCACAGGTACTTTTGGTTTGTTTGCTCTCTTAGCAGCTTGCAGCTTGTAGCAATTTGGACGGATGTGTCCAGTCTTTCCACAAAAGTGACAAACCCATGTAGGTTTATCATGTGTCTTGTCCTTAGATAGGGTAGGCTTCTTAAGCTTAGATTCTTTCAGATCAACCCTAATCTTCCTAGATGATGAACCTTCTAAGGGTTTAGCTACCTCACTCACAGAGGGTTTGACAATTTCACTCACTATCTCACTCACCGAAGGTTCAGAAGAAGAAGATGAAGGAACAAATTTAGTGTAACGGGGAGCGGACACAGAGATGCTATCAACATAACCTAATCCAGTTTTGTCAGAAGACGACTTTTGAACACTCAGCATTTGATCAAGTTTAGAACTAGCAGATCTAGCAACAGATAAATCAAGTTCCAAAGATTTAACCTTATTAAGCAAAAGCATGTTTTCAGTTTTCACATTGTTCAAAAGATCATTAGTATCAAACAATTTAACAAGAAAATTTTTCTTTTCAAGCTCAAGAGATTCAATTTTCTTCAGGCCAAGTTCAACATTCATAGCATCCTTTGTAGCAATTTTGCAAAGTTTGTTATAGGCCTCTTGAAGATCTGCATCTTCAAAGAGTTCCCCATCAGAAGGGTTTTCTTCAATAGATATGCTCTCATCAACTACAGCAGTAGCAGTGAAAGCAATGAAGTTTCCATCCTCATCACAATCAGACTCATGATCAGACACTTCACCATCACTAAGGGTTACAGCCATAACCTTACCCTTAGACTTCAAATAGGTTGGACATTCAGATTTCATGTGTCCATACCCTTGACATCCAAAAACTGAGAGCCCAAGGAATTGTTGGAAGATTGACCTACTCTTTCTCTAGGCTTATCATTGTTGTTAACCTTAGTGGGATCATGCTTCCTAAAATTTCTAGGTTCAGCAGTGTTTGTGCCTCTTGCCTTTCTATTGCTATTTCTGAGAAAGTTTCTAAAGTTCTTGGCAAGAGAGGCAATCTCTGTAGCAGAGAGCTCATCATCAAATCCACCACCTTCAACATCATCAACTGACTTAAGAGCCATTGATTTGGATTTGGTAGTTTTGGGTAGATCCAACTCATAGGATTGAAGAGATCCTACAAGTTCATCAACAGGGATGGAGTCCACATCCTTGCTTTCAGTAATGGCAGTCACTTTGGGTCTAAATCCTTCAGTCAAAGATCTAAGAATCTTCCTAACAATTTTAGGTTGGTCATAAATTTCACCCAAGTTATAAGCAGAATTAACACTATCATTCAGTTTAGCATAGAATTCATCAAAAGATTCATCATTAGATATCCTAATGCTTTTGAATTTGGAAGTTAATTACTGCAATTTATTAATTTTGACAGCCTTTGTGCCTTCATGCACAGTTTGGAGGATATTCCAAGTAGTATGAGCAACCTCAACATTTGAGATTCTCTTAAATTCCTCTATAGAAACAGCGTTAAAGATTGCATTCATAGCCTTGCTATTAAACGTAGCTGCTTCTTTTTGAGAAGTTTGCCATTCACTAACAGGAGTAGTGGGCTTCTCCCATCCGTATTCAACGAAGTTCTAGACTCTCTCATCAATGGATTTCAGGAATGCTTTCATCCTTACTTTCCAATAAACATAATTATTCCCATCAAAGTGAGGAGGAATAACCAGAGAGTGTCTATGTTCCATGACAGCAGGGGTCAAGGATCAGCTCAAAGATCAAAGGATCAAAAAACAAAAAAGCTACCCGCTCTGATACCACTTGACAGTTTTTAGACCCCTTAAACAATTGATTAAACCTAGGTAATTAGCCAAGTTGTTACTTAGTCCAATTAAACAAGTCTAGGTTATCACAATAATAAAGATCAAATCATGCAAAGCAGCGGAAAATAAATAACACACGATATGATCACCCAGGAAACCAAACCGGTAAAAACCTGGGGAGGATTTGACCTAGCTATCCTCAAGGTAAACCTGAATCCACTATCTTGAAAGAATCGAAGTTCATACAAAAGGACTTACAAGCACCCCCGCTCGACTTCCTAATGCTACCAACCAGTAGAACTTACTGACACGACTATGTGCAAGCTCCGAATCCACGGACTCCTTCTTTCTTGGATTCTCCACCAAATACAAGCACACCTGCTTGTGTTTTCTTTAAGTTTTAATGGCAGCAACTGAATTGATTATCAAGGCGTAGATAAATCTTCTCCTTGAAAACCTTAAGTTTGTGTAAAGGAAAGCTCGTCTAGATCTCACAAGAGATTTACACAAACCACAAATATGAGTAACACTAAAACGTGGCTAAGGTTTTCCTTTTATACTTAGGATAAATAAGAAACCCTAAAAACGTTTTAAAAACAAATAGGGCAGAGTTGGACAAATCTGCAGAAAAGCATTCTGCCCGAGCTTCGATCGGTCGAGCCTATCGTTCAATCGATCGAGCCAGGCCGAAAGGCACAATGCTTCCTTGCTTTAACTCGATTCCAACTTTACATTGACACACAACTTTGAGCTAGCTTTAAACACTTCTAAACACATTGTTTTGATCATGGTTTGCCAACAATACACATTAGAGTTCTGAATACATAAAATCCTAAACTTTAGAACCTAACACGGCTGTTTTAGGGGAAACCCCAAATACTTCCCTAAGTTTGAGGTAGCTTCAAAACCAATGGTTTCACAAATAGAATCCCGGGAAATTTGGGAAACATTGGGAGAGAAGAATATTTTGGATTTTAACAAATTAACTTTGAGAATAGATAGCTCGCAGAACGACTCTAACACTTCTTTGATGCTTTGGCTATTTTTGAGGTCAGCTTTGGCAAAGAGAACTAAATCATCAGCATAACACAGATGAGAGAAGGCAGGTCCACCACAAGCTACCTTTAAGGGGTCCCATAGATTGGTAGAGCATTTGTCATGAATGAAGAAACTTATCATTTCCATACAAAGGATGAAAATATATGGGGAAAGGGGGTCCCCCTATCTAATACCCCTCGAAGGCAGAAACGGATCCAGCTTACCTCCATTGAACAAAACGGAGATGGATGTTGTCGAAACACAACTTAAGATAAGCTTTATCAAGTGAGGGGGAAATTTAAAAAGGTTTAGCATATCTCTTATGAAGTTCCACTCTAGCCTATCGTAGGCTTTTTGTAAGTCAATCTTAATTGCCATGAAAGCAGATTTTCCTTTCTTTAAACTAAGGGTGTGGATTAGCTCTTGAACAATGATCATGTTGTCCATACCCCGTCTCCCAGGAACAAAGGTAGATTGGAGGGGAGAGATAATTTGATCTAGAAAGGGTCTAAGTCTTTGGACAATGAGTTTGGATATAATTTTGTAAGATGTGTTGCAAAGGCTTATAGGGTGGAATTGATTAATGGATTCAGGACCCTAGCATTTAGGTATCAGGACTAGCAAGGTTGGTTAAGATAATCAAGGATGGAGCTAGTTTGAAAAGCCTCAAACACCACCTTTTCAACACAATCTCGAACAATGGATGAAGAGTTTTGATAAAAGTCTACGTGGAGACCATTCGGTCTAGGAGCTTTGAAAGGCTTAATGGACCACATGGCATCCCTAATTTCCTCAGGAGAGATGGGGTGGTTGAGGGAAAACAAGGCTTCCTTAGATAGGACATTGGACCAACTGGGTAACACCCAATAGTTTCGGATAGCACTATTTTTCTTAGTACAAAATAGCTTCATAAAACCTTTTCTAACAACATCTACTACCTCATTCGCCTCATGCACCCAATTACCCGAGCTATCAATGATTTTGTCTATCCTATTTCTTTTCCTTCTAAGTTCTAACAATGGTAGAGGTATGAAAAAAGGAAGTATTTCTATCATCAAGGATAGCCCAATTGTATCTCGATTTGGTGGCCCAAAGATCATGTTCTTGTTGAAGGATAAGGTTGTATTCCTTTAACAAAGTCCTTTCCAGATTTATAAGGACTTGGTTGGGGTTGTTAGCTAGAGCATGCTGAGTGCCTTTGATACGAGCTTCCAGTCTGCTCTTTTTATGAAAAACATTGCCAAAAACTTCTTTGTTCCACACCTTGGCTGCATTAGTGAAGGGTAAATTATTGGCTTGAATCACAACTTGTCATCATATATTTATTTGACTTTTTCCTTATGAAATGGCTAAAGTTAATAATGAGAAAAAAATTAAATACATAAGAAGTTGTTATTGTTGGCATATACGGATATACCACCCAAATCTATGTCTTTCCTCTCTCTAACAAACAATGAAACAAACAAATAAATACATAAATTAAAATTTATTTAAATGTAAAGAATGTGAGTTGCATTTTTATCTTAGCTGAACATTTATAACTTTTAAAAGCACATGTTGTAAGTCGTAAATAATTTTTAAAATTTCATATAAAAGTTTAAACCTTTTAGAAATGATTAATTTAATCATTTAATTATAGTTCTAATAGTTCCTCAAAAAAAAAAAAAAAATTATAGTTCTAACAGAACCCAAGCTTTGACTTTAACAACTAGTAAAATTCCATATGAAAGCTTGACATTTTAAGAAATTATGAATTTAATCATTTAACTATAGTTTTAACAGAACTCATGCTTTAACATTAACAACTAGTAATTTTCCATATAAAGCTAAAAATTTTATATGCTTTTGAAAAATTTAAGCTTGTTGGCTTGTTAAAGGAAATTGTAGGGTTTCTATGTCTCTTAAAAGAATTGTATAATTTCTCAAATACACTCTGTTTTTCATGGTTTTTCACCCACAAAACCAAAGATGTGTGCTATATGGGTGAGAAAAGACTTGCTAAGGTGAGTGTTGTTTACTTGTTCTTGATATAATTTTTTCAATTATTTGTGGACATGTTTTCTTTCAATTTTTGGTTGTTTTATTTTCTTAGGTTGTTTTGTTTATAACAAAAAAAATACAAAAACATTGAAAACTTGCAAAATGACAAAAATATTTTATTTTGAGTCTTGTTTTATTTTTCTTGAGGATTACATGAATTATAATATCTCTCTCTTGACTTAGAACATGCTTGATATTGTGGAGAAACTTGAAAAATACGTGTTGCATAACTGAGTGCATAAACTATTTCTGATTTTGTATGAGTATATACTAGATTATATATGTACTCATGGGTTAATTAATAAATTGATGTTTTTTGTTTGTGTATCCCCTATAGCTTAGTTGTGCACTGCCATGCATTGTTGTTGCATTTTATTCATTTAGCATAATTTGTGCTTTTCAATTTTGGTCTTAACATAAAAACATAAAAATATTTTTATTTTTTTGTATTGCACACCACTAAGCATGTAATTAAGGTTGGCCAATGAAACTTACATTTCATGACTGTGTATCTTGTTTAGCTTTGATAAGCTACTTTTTGCACTTTGCAAGTTTGTGTTTTTTAGTGCTTAATTGTGTGAGTTGTTTATAGTCTTTAAACAAATGATCTGGATTTTGATGTCACATTCTTTTGATCACAAGGACTAGAAAATCCTAAGAAATATGCACAAATAACTATCTCAACTTTGTTACTCACCAATCATGAATACCTGTGTGCAAATCATAAAAACCGAGCTCGATAAGGTGTAACACTTGCAAAGTAAGATAAAACGAGGTGTTATTAAAAAAAAAAAAAAAAAGAATTTGTCACATGGGTATTTCTTTTGTATCTCCTACATGCCCATGCATGATATCTTTGATTGTGCTCAAAAGAAAAAAAAAAGAATAATAAAAAGAAAAAAGAATCAAAATACTTTTATATGATTGCTTTCCACTTGATGTGAAAGTTATATGATGTAACTCTTTAGGTGATAGCCACTTTCAAACCAATGTGATTGATGATGTAGAAAGCTTGTTTGATTACTGTCTACATATCACATTTCCTATGCTTTTTACTCATGCTAGTTACACACACTATATGCAATTCTTTGCTAAATTCTGTCCATATGATTGTGTGTTGACTAATCTAGTCATCTTTAATTGCATATGATTTGATGTGTAAATTGAAATTTTTTGTTTTGGTTGGGAATTTGAAGAAAAATGTGTTTAGAGGTTTAAAATCTTTGTTTTCAACTTTTTGATTGGTTTTGATATTTGCATCTGAGTGGCATCATGTTTTTAAAACTTTTCTGGATCATGTGCATATGCATTGAGTCTCAAAAACTACTCTTAATGTTGTTTTTCTGCATAAAATTTTCAGATTTTTAAAGTTTTAAAATTTTCATTGTTAGACTGATCAAAACTATGAGCTTTTGTGTTCAAAACTCTCTACCTTTCTCGATGGATGCTTGATCGATGTTCAACCTATCAAAATAGGAAAATTTTCAGTTTTTAGATTCTTGATCGATCAGTTTTTTCATGCATCATTTGTATTTGGATTCACATGCATTACATTATTTTCTTTATCTTTCTTGCATTTTTGCTATCATATCTCTCATAGATCAGTTTCACACACAATACACATACATTTTGCTAAATTGGGTACTCAACTTGATTTAAAAATTGATTGATTAATTTTTGAGTCAAGTACATTTTAGTATATGCAATTTTTTATTTGTGAACTGCAGAAAATTTGTTTGTTTTTTTATTTATTTTATAGGGTGGATAATAAATGTGCAAATATTTTCTCTACTCTTGAGGTTGATTTGAGTTTACAAAATATCTTGACACATGAAAACACATTTCATGCTGAATTTTTATCTTGATAGGCCAAAAACGAATTGACCCATTGTGATAAATTAATTGATTAATTAGCTAAGTTTATTAATTAATCAAATTAAAATGCAAAGCGTGTGGTAGCACAAAAAAATCACCAATAAACTAATTATGCAGCGGAAAATAAATAATACGGTGATTTGTTTATGAATGGGGAAACCTAACGGCAAAAACCCACCGGGTGATTTTCAAGTCACCACTCCCGAAATTCCACTATTATCAAAACAAGCGGTTACAAGTAAAGGAATCCCAGTACCTTATACCAACCTACAGTTGAACCCTTACCCCAATACCCAATTGGACTTGTTCTGTAGTGACAATTTCCCTTTTGATGCACGACTCCCAAGTACGTGACTAACCAATGCATGGATCCCAGTACGCGACTTCAATCACCAACTAAAGAAGGTTGTTGGCTGCAAAGTTCTTCAGTTCATCCCAACGATGAAGATTAAGAAGATACTTGGTTACAAAACTCTACGGTGCACATACACAGCAACTTCTTCATAAGAATGATGAACTAGGGCAAAACTTTGTCTCTGGTTACAAATTACTTGAACAAACTTTGCTCAACACTTGTGCAACTTGTGTACACTTTGACAGCCCTTAAAATAATCCTTTTATATGTCTAGGGTTAGAAGAAAAGAAGGCTTAAACACATAATCACGGATTAGAGTTAAAACAGAACTGGAATTCTGTTTTTCATAAAGCTCGACAAATAGCTGTCTGTCGAGGTGCTATTGAGCAGCTGTCGAGCCTCGGGGCTAGAACAGCTTCTTAAGCTCGATGGATAGCTAGCTGTCGAGATTTAATGAACAACACTTCTTCAACTTGAATCTTGGACAGACTTGCATGTCTTCAACACTTGATCTTGAAATACAGTTTCTTGAAGTATTAAACACATCCTAGATCTACCTAAATACAAGTAAAGTGTGTTTTGTCAAAGGATAAGTCAATTACATAAAATAGTGACATATGTTCCTAACAAGTGAATCACATATGTCCTATGAGAGAAGTCATAAATCACTCAACTCATATTCACTTGTTGAATACAATAAAATCTATCCTAACACAAGCTCTTGAAAAACTTTGCAAGAAGAGAGTTTATGGCAAGTAGACTTTGACAACCTCATCAAGGCATATTTGTGTGAAACAGAAATAATAGATTGCATACACGTAATAAGAAGCATATGCATAAAGAGAGAAAATAAATAACACATGTAAGGGTAGGTGAAAGAAACATACATCAACATATAAAAAGAAGATAAGTACAATGTATGTCAAAATGGTCACAAGACCCATGTACAAGAATAAATGTATCTAAAATAGAGAAAAGAAAAAGATACATGTAATCCTCACTACATCACTCAGATGTCAACACTCCCCCTAACAAAATGTCCTATACTAACTCTCCCCCTAAGAATGACTACTCTTATACCCAAAACTACTTCCCATTTTTGTCATGAGTGACAAAGGGTAAGACTGTCAAGTAGACATCTCATCGGTAGAGCTAGCATCTCCATCATCATTATCAGAAGCATCATCGTCATCACCACCACCATCATCATCATCCTCAGACTCAGAAGCCATTGGAGGAGGTGGTGGAGGAGAAGCCTTAGGAGCAAAACCACCCATGGTCGCCTGTCGCTATGCAATACGACTCACGAACGTTCACTTGATATAACTTCGTAGAAAGTGTATCAAGGCAAGCATCTATGCGCTACAGCTGTGCCATGATGTCACCTAGAGTCACATCGCCTAAAGAAGAAGAGGGAGCAAATGTGGATAGAGTAGAACGGGAGGGAGGAGCTGCTGAATCTGACTGCGGAGACCGAAACTGCGCCTCGCTACATTTAATGGTAGCGTAGTCTACGGCACACATGACAAGAAAATGGTCGGAAGAGGGAAAAGGAGTAGAAAAATGGCATAGAATCCGCGTGATAGCCGAAGGGAAAATGAGCTTATCACAGGTAGCCGTATCCCTATACACATATAAGATAGAAAGAATGAAATATGAAGGAAAATCTATAGTGAAGTGCTCTAATAAAGACAACAAAAATCGAGCACGAGGCTTTGTGATAGAGTTATAGTAAGATAGTGGGTGCAAAACAAAAGTCATCACCATATTCATGAATCTAGGACCTTTAGCAAAAGGCCGACATGGTGTGAATTGACGATCACCCCAATCTGCGGGATGCTAATAGAAAGCGGAAATCATCTCGTCTTTGGACACAGTCTGCAGACGCTCAAAACTGGGGTAGTCAAGATGCTCTACCCTTGGAACATGAAGCACATCCGCAACAAGCTGCAGTGTGACTACAATGCGCGTACCTCGAGCGCGAGTAGAAAAGAGAGGTATTGAAAAATTGAAACCATGCATGTTGGAGTAAAACTCCTAGATGAACATGGTTGAACAAGTGACCGGGATGTCACACAATGACTTCCATCCTCGACTGTGAATGACAGTGGGAAGGTCAGTGTTGGCGAAGTCCGCCAAAATGACTCGGTGTTTCGAATGAACACCTCGTCGAGAAAAGTTCTTCGAGAAGTCCTTTTAGGCATCCTCATCATGGAACCGAATATGAGAAGGAGTAGGATCAGAAGAAGATGATGCCCTAGAACGCAAAGGGTTTTGAGATGGAGCTGACTTACGCTTAGGTGCCATAGACACAACTAACGTAAACAGAAAGAGAGACAATCAGAAAAGTTTCAAAGCAATTCAAATATAACAAGTATATTGAAAGGAGAGTACGTATGCATGGGGAATGCATGAACATGTGATATGCAAAAGAAATTGCATCATGGGCTCAGCCCAATCCAATCCAATCCAATCCTACCAACACATAATCAATTGCACACATCTAAAATGCATGATAATACTATTATCATGCTAATGTGATGCAATGCATGAGATTTTAAACTCATTTAATCATAAATCCCTCCCAAAATTTTAACAATAACTCATCAATTTTGAAAAACCCCAGGTCTAAATGCATGAAATTCATGAAGAATGAGAGAAAAAGAAAACATACCAAGTGATTTGAAGCAAGAAAAGGCCGAAAATCACGTGGGCTGAAGGTTTAGAGGGAGAAGAAAGTGTTTGGGAGGAGAATATGAGTGGATAGATCGAGAGAGATCGAGAAAATGAGAATCGGATCACGACAACCCAATATATAGCACTTTAGTAATTCTCGACAGATAGAGGTGTTGAGAGGTGTAGAGCAAGGTGTCGAGCCAGGTGTCGAGGATTTTTCCGTCGACAGATACAAGTGTCGAGCAAGTGTTGAGGTATAAAAACATTAGACACAGGAGATGAGGCTCGATCGATCCACTAGGTGTCGAGAAGCTATCAAGGATCCAGGAACTTTCTCATTCGATTCACCAGCTGTCGAGGATCTATCGAGATTGTGATAAGAAAAGACCTTAAGAGCTCAACAGATAGCCAGGTATCAAGGAGGTGTTGAGATTGCTTAAAAATCGTTTTTCAAGAAGGGAAAAACACAGATATGAATGCAATCAAGCATGCAACTCAACCAAAGATCCAAGCAACATATTAAGCTCTTAAAATCATCTCTCAACAAAAATTTCAAGCACAATGATCCCAAACACACACACACACACACACAAAACAAGTTTAACCGGTTTTATATTTCAAAAACAAGTTAAAATAGTTTAGTGAGCATACATTAACACATGTAAAACCTTGTCATGGCCAAATCACATTGTACCTGCACATGTATCAAAAGTAGCAAAGAATGTTGCGTGTTGTGTGTGAAAAAAATCGCAATATTGCATAAGTGTATACATGTTATGATGATTTGAGATATGAGAAAATCATTTTAACTCACACACAATCATAACTGTTTGATGGAGACTATCACATTCGAGGTACATCCTATAACTCCCACATCTCCTAGAATACACGCTTGCAACCATATTTAAAGCATTTTGATCTTTTTGCTTTTCATTTTCTTTGCATATTTTATTTAAGCAAATTATGCATGGGCATATAAGAGAGAAAAAATAAATACCCAATGATGGTAAGCATTTGACATTCCAATTTTGTTATGCTGAAACACAAAAATGTCATTGACACTGCACTTTTGCTATGTCGAAGCATACAAGTGTCTTATTATGATTGGCGGGCAACAGTGGTGAGATGATTATTTATGCCTTTCTCTTAGGATTTTCTAGTCATTCCCGTCAAAAAGAGTGATACGAGTGTTAAGTACAAGAGATAACTAAATCTTACTTATCACAAACAAGATTCATAAAGCTCACTTGCTTAGTTGTGCATAGAGATGCTCATCTAAGTTACAAATGATACAAAGTTTAGAAAACTTTGTTTCAATGGCCATCCAAAGTACACAAGTACCAATGTACACAAAACACACACTGTTTTTGTATTTTTCTGATTTTTCAATATATATTTTTTATTTTTATATTAAAACAAAATAATCAAAACTGAAAACAAACAAAAACATGTTAAACAATACAAAGTATAAAAACAAGATGCAAATGCACGAGGAAGAAGGAGGAGAGAAAGAGATCAATCCATGGAGATAACACCAATGTTTTGAAGAAGGAATTCGAAACGTTTGCTGTCAAGAGGTTTGGTGAACAGGTCAGCCTTCTAATCATCGGTGTGAATAAACTCAAGAGTGAGAATACCATCTTTGACAAGCTCCCTAATGAAGTGATGTCGACTCTCTATGTGTTTGGTTTGAGAATGTTGAATTGGATTCTTAGAAATGTTGATGGCATTGGTATTGTCACAATAGATGGTGAGATGCTCTTGATAAATACCATAATCATGGAGGAGTTTCTACATCCATAGGAGTTAGGTGCAACAGCTACTGGCAGCAATGTACTTAGCTTATGCAGTGGATAATGAGATGGAGTTCTGTTTTTTGCTCATCCAAGAGACAAGATTGTTACCCACATAAAAACAACACCCCAATGTACTCTTTCTATCATTAACATTCCCAGCCCAATCAGTATCAGAATATCCAGCTAAGACATCATTTGTGTCCTTGCTGTACCACACACCAAACTCAGCAGTGGTTTTGACATACTTTATAATTCTTTTTAAAGCAGTCATATGGGATTCTTTGGGATTATCCTGATATCTAGTACACACTCCAATACTGTAACTAATGTCAAGTCTACTAGCAGTAAGGTAGAGAAGACTACCTATCATGCTTCTATAGAGAGAAGGATCTACACTTTTGCTTAACAAGTCTATAGTGAGTTTAACATTTGGGCTCATAGGGGTTCTAACAGAACTAGCAGATTCCAAACCAAATTTTTTCACAAGATTCTTAGCATATTTAGATTGGGATATGAATATACTTGAATCTTGTTAACGAATCTGTAATCCAAGAAAGTGAGTCAGTTCTCCAATCATGCTCATCTCGAACTCTGCTTGCATGAGTTTTGAGAAGCCATGAGAAAATTCATCCGTAGTTGACCCAAAGATGATATCATCTACAAAGACTTGAGCAACTATCAACTCGCCATCTTCCTTTTTGATGAAGAGAGTCTGATCAGCTTTTCGTCTTGTGAACCCATGTGATACCAAGTATTGAGTGAGTCGATCATACCAAGCTCTAAGGGCTTGTTTTAAGCCATAGAGTGCCTTCTTGAGATACAACACATGATCTGGAAAGTATGGATCAATAAATCCTTTTGGTTGAGCCACATAGACATCTTATTTAAGTAGGCCATTCAAGAAAGCAGTCTATACATCCATCTGGTAAAGTTTGAACTTCAATTGACATGCTAGTGCAAAGAGAATTTTGATGGACTCCATATGTGCAACTGGGGCAAATGTCTCATCATAGTCTACTCCTTCCATTTGTGAGTATCCTTGAGCTACAAGCCAAGCCTTGTTGCGAATCAAATTGACCTCTTCATCAGTCTTATTGCGGAATATCCACTTTGTGCTGATAATGTGCTCGCCCTCCGGTCTAGGTACTAAGGTCCAAACATCATTCCTCTGAAACTAAAGGAGTTCATCATGCATTGCTTTAACCCAACTTTCATCCTGAAGAGCTTCCTCAACTTTTGTGAGTTCAACCTGTGACAAATAACAAGAATAAGACATAAAGTTAGCAACACATTTATCAACTATCTATTTCCTTAATGTGAGTTCATTCATATTTCCCACAATAACTTCTATAGGATGATTTAATTTAATCTTGGATGAAGGTCCTTTCTCTTCATGAGATTCAAAATTTGGTGTAATGGGTATATCTGCAGAATCTTCCATAACACTAGGAGTACCGAGAGCACTTGGAGATGCAGGTTCTTGTTCAACAATTTCTTCAACTTCCTTAGGCTCAAGAGGAAGGATTTCTTTGGAGAATTCCTCAATACCTTTCTCAAAATCGGAATCTAAAAACTCATCAATAACAACATTCACTGTCTCCATTACCTTCATGGTTCTTTTGTTGTATACTCGATAAGCCTTGCTTGTGAAGGAATAACCCAGAAATATACCTTCATCACTCTGGGAATCAAACTTTCCCACATTCTCTCTATCCTTAAGGATGAAACAAGTACTTCAAAAGATTCTGAAATACTTCACATTAGGCTTCCTTCCTTTCCATAACTCATATGGAGTCTTCTTGGTATCGAGTCTGAAGTACACTCTATTAATCGTATGACATGTAGTGTTAACGACTTCTCCCTACAAGTTTCTAGCCACATCCTTGTTGTGTAACATGGCTCTGGCCATCTCCTGAATAACCTTTTCTTCCTTTCTACTACACCATTCTGCTGAGGAGTAATAGGAGCAGAGAATTCTTGAGATATACCTGATCTTGTGCAAAAGGACTTCATATACGAGTTCTTGAATTCTTTACCATGGTCACTCCGAATTCAATCAATCTTCAGACTCTTTTCATTCTGCAGTCTTGTGCACAAAGCTTCAATGTGCTCAGGAGCATCAAACTTGGATTGTAGGAGAATGACCCAAGTATACCTAGTGAAGTCGTCTACCATAACCATGATGTATCTCTTACCACCAAGAGATTCATTTCTAGTTGGACCCATCAGATCCAGATGTAGAAGCTCCAATGGTCTAAATGTAGTTGATGTCTGAGTGCCTGGATGCTTAGCTTTCGTCTGTTTTCCAAGCTGACATGGTCCACACACTACACAGCTTATTCTACTAAGCTTTGGTATTCCCAAGACTGATTCATGCTTAGATACAATAGAAAGATGTTTGTAACTAGCATGTCCCATCCGTTGATGCCATAGATCTTCATTTGGCAAACGAGTGCTATTGCACACAATATCAGCATCAGGAACCAATCCATAACAGTTGTCTAGAGTGCGAACACCACTTATGAGTTTCTTTCCTTTTGGGAATAGCACCGTAAAGTCTTGATCACATATCTGACTTATGCTCAACAGGTTCACCCTCAGACCTTCCACATATAGAACATTTCAATGTCAGGCAGTCTAGGTAGAAAGATGATTCCCTTTCCATTAATCTATGACTTGCTTCCATCACCAAAAGTGACATTGCCACCTTTCTTAGACTTGAAAACCTTGAAGAGAGATCGGTCTCCAGTCATGTGTCTTGAGCAACCACTGTCAAGGTACCACAAACATGTGTCCATCACTTTAAATGCGGACTTCATCATAAAACACTTTTCTTGCTTAGATGACAGACCAGTAGGAACAGTGCTTTCTCTCATGTGCCTTTTACGAGTTTTTTCTTAGGCAAACTGAGATCTTTTACAATGGTCATCACAAGTGAATTCAAAAAACTTTTAGACTTGTATTTTTTGAAACACTTAAACAAACAAAGATTAGAAAAACAAGATGTATTTGAATTAAAAGATCTCTTCAAGCCGGTTGCAGCCATGACAACAGGGATCAATGGATCAACATAGCAAAGATTAAACCCTAATTAGAGTGTGCCTGCTCTGATACCACTTGATAGGCCAAAAACGAATTGACCCATAGTGATAAATTAATTGATTAATTAGCCAAATTTATTAATTAATCAAATTAACATGCAAAGCGCGTGGTAACACAAACAAATCACCAATAAACTAATTATGCAGCAAAAAATAAATAACACGGTGATTTGTTTATGAATGGGGAAAACCTAATGGCAAAAACCCCACTAGGTGATTTTCAGGTCACCACTCTCGAAATTTCACTATTATCAAAACAAGCAGTTACAAGTAAAGAAATCCCAGTATCTTATACCAACTTACAGTTAAACCCTTACCCCAATACCCAATTGGACTTGTTTTGTAGTGACAATTTCCCTTTTGATGCACGACTCCCAAGTACGTGACTAACTAATGCGCGGATCCCAGTACGCGGCTTCAATCACCAACTAAAGAAGGTTGTTAGCTACAAAGTTCTTCAGTTCATCCCAACGATGAAGATCAAGAAGATGCTTGGTCACAAAACCCTGCGGTGCACATACACAGCAACTTCTTCACAAGAATGATGAACTATGGCAAAACTTTGTCTTTGGTTACAAATTGCTTGAACAAACTTTGCTCAACACTCTACAACTTGTGTACACTTTGACGGCCCTTAAAATATTCCTTTTATATGTCTAGGGTTAGAAGAAAAGAAGGCCCAAACACATAATCACGAATTAGAGTCAAAACAGAACTGGAATTCTGTTTTTCATAATGCTCGACAGATAACTTTCTGTCGAGGTGCTGTTGAGCAGCTATCGAGCCTCAGGGCTAGAACAGCTTCTTAAGCTCGATGGATAGCTAGCTGTCGAGCTAGCTATTGAGATTTAATGAACAACACTTCTTTAACTTGAATCTTGGACAGACTTGCATGTCTTCAACACTTGATCTTGAAACACAGTTTCTTGAAGTATTAAACATATCCCAGATCTACCCAAATACAAGTAAAGTGCGTTTTGTCAAAGAATAAGCCAATTACATAAAATAGTGGCATATGTTCCTAACAAGTGAATCACATATGTCCTAACATATATTATTGAGATCTATATTGTATAGTCTTAATTGATTGTGCCTAGAGTGTTTGCATGCATCTGTTTATAGGTCATACAGTGTCAAGTTTGCATATATTAAAAGAGAAGATGGTTATATTAATGTGTATCCTCAACTTATTTTTTTAAGTTTAGTTTGTGTTTCTTTATTTTTCCCCACCTCCTAAATTTTCCCCAAAAACTTGTATTGTTTTTCCTATTTTTATAAGAGGAGAAAGCTATTTTTAAAACCTATGTTGTTTATAGGGGGAGTTGTTGCTCTTCATAGGAGGAGTTGCCATTATTTTCTACAGAGCTGATTTCATTTGTGTTTCCTTGATTCTCTATTTTCTCTTGACCTCTATTGTGCATGTTTTCTATCTACCTTCTGATTGGGTTATCTTTGTCAATTTGTGACAAAAAGGGGGAAAATAGATGAAAATTGGGATCATGTTTAAAATATTTTTCAATTGTTTTTATTTAGGGGGTGATGATTTTTTTTTTTGGAAAGGGGGAGAAAATAAAAGTTTTTTTTTTATTTTAAATTTTTTATTTATTTTTATGTTTCTAACTTAGGGGGAGAGTTAGTTTGCATGTTTATTTTTGCTGTTGCATATTTGTTATCATGGTGATTCATATTGTTTATCTGTCTTTATTTCCACACATGTGTTGATGAGCTTTTTTGAGTGTTTCAAAAAAGACAGATACATTCTAATCAAGACCTTCTGCCTCTTTTTGCAACTTTTGGGTTAGAAGTCTTAGATTGGAGTTTGTGATGTATTTGGGCATTTTATTGTAATTGAGCTATTCTTGTATTTGAGCATTTCATTTTGTATGTAAGTTTTGTCATGGATTACCAAATGGGGAGATTGTTAGGTTCTAAAAGTTTCGAACAATTGGCAAAATGTGAGCAGAAACTTGTCTAGATATAGATTTCTAAGTCTATAGGGTATATTAGACAATGCTCATGGTGCTGCAAGTTAAAATACAGGAAAAAGGAAGCTATAGCTTCAAGATTTCAGAAACTGCCTTGCTCGACCGATCGAGACACGGATCTACACACTACAACAAAATGTATTTTCAGTGACGAAAAAATTCGTAACTAAAAGTCCAGTTTTTCATCACTAAGGACCTTTAGTGACGAAATTGGACTTTTAGTGGCGAAACTCATTTCGTCACTGTAGCCCCGTCACTAAAAGTCTTGGTGATGAAAAATTTCGTCACTAGAAGTCCGATTTTATTTTTTTTTAAAAACCTTTTAGTGACGAAAATATTTCGTCACTAATTGTTTTCCTCACTAAAAACACTATTCAGTGACGACAATATTTCGTCACTAAAAACACTTTAGTTTACTAAATCATAATTAGTGATGAATAATTTCGTCACTAAAACTATGTTCGGGTACATATAGTGGCGAAAAAATTTGTCACTAAAACTATTTTAAAGAAAATCCAGGCACATATAGTGACGAAAATTTTCGCCACTAAAACTATTTCTTACAAAATTTTGCTATATTTAGTGACGAAATTTTCGTCATTAAAACAATTTTTTGTTGCTATATTTGTGAAGAAAAAACTCGTCACTAAAACTTATTTTCTGTTTTTATTTTTTTCATGGCTTTGATATTAAACTGTAACCTGTCATTACATTATTAAAACCTCATATTTGAATAACACATTTATTTCAACAACACATTTATAAAAAAAAAATCCATACATTCCATAAATAAAAAATAAAACAAGTATCTAATTCAAACTCCTTCCATACAAGTATACAATAATTGTTTGCAACACGTACAATGACTCAAGATGTTTTATAACAATACAAAAAGCATAGCATAATATAATTAGAACTAATGGAAGATGTCCTCATGCCTTTTGCTTAGCTCGTTCCTCTTGGTCCCTAGCTCGCTCCTCTTGGTACAATTGAAGCCCTCTAAAACTTCATGCACTATTGAAATCACTGCTTGATCATAAAGATCTCTTTGTTGAGCTAAGGGACCAAAAACCTACATATTACCACAAACAAAATCTTAGCATCTACCATCAAATATGAAACTAGATTCTCAAAACTAACATTGTTTAACATTTCTAACATACACGTTCAAGTTTTTTCTTTTTTTTGCTAACATTAAGTGGGGGAGGGAGATTCAAACTCAAGTTCTCCTGCCTCTATAGAGAACTGGACAATGTGCCAATGCTGCTAAGTACAAGGCTCTTGGTGACATATACATTCAAATTATAGGACTCCCTTATACTTTCCATTTTAGTGTTCGAATGTAAAGGTGTACATGGTGACACATCATTTAATATTCTATTCTTACTACACCAAGGAATGAATACTTATTTTAGAGGACAAGACACCATGCACACCATTAAATGGACATTTTCCATTTCAAAGACAAATGAAGAGGACCCTTTTCCAGGAAAAAAAAATTACTTAACAAGAACACACCTCTTTACCTACTCATTTTACCCTTTTCTATCCAAGTTTTATGTATATAGCCCTTACATTAGATCACCTTGAAATAATGTGAAACCAAAGAATCTCTCATAAACAACTAATTAATCCAAGACACCAAAGCCCTTAAACCACAAAATTTCCAAAATCTCTACCACCAATATGCATAAATAGGCAGATTATCATAACTGCCCTGTATCAGAACACCATAGCCTAAACATCATAGAAAATGTATAAACTCATCTTCAAGGGTTTCAATTATTCATCCAAAAGCATACAAATTAAGATACTAGACCTAATTTTCCAGATACTTATGGAGGTTTGCACCCCATTTTTTATGGGTAAAGAATTATAACTAAACTGGCATATATATAGAACATTTTATCATAAGGATTCAAGTCATTCAACACATAACCTAAATGAACATGCATCATACCTTTGATGCTTGAATGTTGGCATGTTGTACCTTACTTTCCGACTCTCATTTCAAAGAATCTTTTGCACAATCCAAATAGAACAAACAAATTAATAAAATTATGATGACAGGTCTTCCAAATAACTAAAACCCATCCACCAAATAGTAAACATCAAGAGACCATAAGGCATAAGCTCTTCACATACTGAATCTAAGAAATATACATGTACAACAAAACTTCAAAAAATAAATTCCTTTGTTTTTATTTTTATAAGTAATAGAAATCTTATTGGCAAAATGAGACACACAAATACATAGGAAGTGGACAAAAGAGTACCATAAAGAATTATAATCTGAAGTTCATACAATCATGATAAACAATAAGGTAGAAGATTAAGCACTATCAAGAGCAGACTGATAACACAGCTTTCTCAAAAACAAAATTTAAGTAACAAAACAATATGTAGTTAAAATCCAAGGACAAGCTTGATGAACAAGCCTATTGCCAAAATGTCAAACTTTAACAGGTGGCTCAGCTCAAATATGTTTATGACCAATTTCAAGGTGAAATGCTAAATGAGCCAAACTTTAACAACACGGCTGAGCTCAGTTATGGATGTGACCAGCTATAGTTTAACATTACACTTAAAAAATAGTAATAAGAAAAATAAAAATAAAAATTGCAAATAAAAGTTATCAACATACACCATGAAGTTATAGAGATACTGGCCATAAAAGAAGAATTAACCATACAATCACTTATGGATGACATTCACATTGCAGATGGCAAAACCAAATAAGATTTTGAACCAGGTTGCTTCATTCAATTCTAGGACTTAGGCAAGTCTTATAATTCAAGTAGCTAGAAAGCGGTTTAATTACATTTTCTCATCTCTCCCTTATCTCTCATCTGATAATCATGAATCACATTCTGAAAATGGTGGGTCCCTTCATTGGCCAACAAGATTAGTTTTAATGGTCTAGACAAGCATTATTAATTAGTTCTCAAACCAAGCATAGGTGATTGTTTAATTGTACAAGATACCACCCCAAAAAAAAAAAAAAAAAACATAATTAGGGAAATTAAGCTAATACAAGCTTTGATTATTTTCAAAAAATTGGAGTGTAAATAAACCTAATCACACCAACCTAATCAAGGCTACTTGAAGTTGGATAAAAACTCAAACTATAATACTTAGGTTCAAAGCCCACTAATTTGTTTAGCATTGAAGACAACCAAAACCCAACAAAGGGTACTACATTTTCTAAGACAAAAGACCATATCACAAACTTTGTTTGAATAAACTAGTGGCCTAAAGCTTCTGACTAAATTGAATACAAAAATATAAACTTTTGATGCCAAGGATGCCAAATTCAACTCATTTACACCGTAATCCAAATTTAAGTGGTTTCGAGTTTCGACTTTAATTATCCTCATCAACTAATATGCGTCAACCACATGTATTCTTTTCTACCATTCGACAACAATAACAAAGCCTTAGCCCCTACACTATGGGGTCAGTTATGAATCCAAATTATCCAATAAAGTCAAATCAACCATTCAACTGAACAACTCTTTAGAGAAACAACACCAACCATTCACCTAATTGTGAACATTCACCCAAGTCAACACCAACATCAAATAATATTGAAACTGAACATGCTACATAGATTTAACCCGCTTAAGGAGTTTAGTACTTACCATTATACTCCACTTTCACATAACAAGTGCCAACCCCTACATAAACTGATACCTAAAACCACAACAACAACAATAAAATTATCAATTCTCAGAATTTCAATAAATAAATAAAAAAAAAACAAAAACAAATTATGTATTTCCAACATGGAAAAAAAAAAAAAAAACTCAAATTTGGATCATTAAACAAAAATTAACAAAAAAATTAAACAAAAATTAACAAAAAATTAACAAAAAATACCCATTACACGAACTGATGCGTCACCAGTTATGGTGGGAGGTAAAGGGTCGCCGGAAGTGTTGCCAGATGGTGTGAACTGAAGCGTCACCAAACGGTGCAAACTGAAGGTTCGGCGAACTGAAGCCTCGCGATCGGTGCCAATGGTGAGCTGAAGCGTCGCCATCGGTGCCAACGGTGACACTTAAGCGTTGCCATCGACGCCGATCGCCAGCGGCGACGGTTAAGCATTGCGGTCGACGCCAAAATCATGACGCTTAAGCGTCACCATCGGTGCCAACAGTGACACTTAAGTGTCGCCATCGGCGCCGATCGCCAATGGTGACACTTAAGCGTTGCCATCGGCGTCGATCGCCAATGACGACGCTTAAGCATCGCGATTGGCGCCAACGGCGGCACGGTAAGCTAGATCGGCGGCACGGCAAGCTTGATCGGCGGCGACGGCTGAGATTAGGTGAAGCGGCTGTGAGGTATTGAGTGAGGGAAAGAGAGAATCAGGTAAGGGAAGGAAAATAAAGTGGAAAAAAAAAAAAAAAAGGGGGTTGAAGTGTTTTAAGTATTAAACTTTTAGTGACGACTTGTATGTCGTCACTATAGGCTACCTTTAGCGACGAAAATTTGGAGTCGTCGTTGATACTCCTATCTGATTTTATCTTCCTTTTTTTAGTGACGACTTATTTTCGTCACTATTTGTCACATTCAGCGACGAAATGAGTTTCATCACTAATAGTGTTCTTAGCAACACCTTTAGTGACGAAAATTTTCATCACAAAAAACTTAAACTTTTAGTGACGAAATAATTCGTCACTATAGATGAATTTAGTTTGGCGCCTTTAGTTCAACACAACATATAGTGATGAAATTTAATTTTCGTCATTAAAAGTTACTAATTTTTTTTATAAATAGTGACGAAATATAAACTTCGTCACTATATGGTACCTTTTTGTGATGAAAATATTTTCCTCACTAAAATTCGTCACTGAAAATACATTTTGTTGTAGTGACAGAAATTAATTAAAGCCCATTAGTCTGTTAAGCCCATTAAGTCATTAGGGTTTCAGATTTAATTCTTCTAGTATTTAAAAGAAACCTTAAGGCACGTTTTGTTATGACTTTGGAGGTGCTCTTTTGAGATCTAAAAGGTACTGTACCTTCTCTTTTCAAAGTCACTACTAGAATTCCATTTACACATTATTAGAACTAGTAGATCTAAAGTTGCTGTTACAAAGATCAACTACTGCTGATGATCTAAAACTTTGAGTGGGAACTCAAACTAACAAACAGGGTTGTTTGTGTGTGATGAATTCAGATAGAAGAGTCTATGGATTCAGAGTTACGTGTGGTCACGTGAGCAAGTACTATAAGAGGTAGTTTTAGAATTAGGGAAAAATCTATTGTAAACACTTCCATTCTATTTAGTGAAATTATAGTCGTGAGGATAGTTTAGGTTAAATCTTCTCCAGGTTTTTTACCTTGAAACTGGACGGTTTCTTTGGTTTTCCTGGGTCATCATAATGCTTGTTTTCTTTATTATTCCGTTTTATGTGATATGATTGTTTGTGTTTAACCCAAATCTGAATAATAAACTTAAGTATTAACTTGGTTAATTAATTAAGTTAAACAATCTAAGTGTTTAGGGGTCTAAATGAACGGCCACTACAACAAAATGTATTTTCAGTGATGAAAAAATTTGTCACTAAAAGTCTAGTTTTTCGTCACTAAGAACTTTTAGTGACGAAATTGGACTTTTAGTGACAAAACTCATTTCGTCACTGAAACCCCGTCACTAAAAGTCTTGGGGAGGAAAAATTTCGACACTAAAAGTCCGATTTGATTTTAAAAAAAAGAAAACTTTTAGCGACGAAAACGTTTCCTCACTAAATGTTTTCCTCGCTAAAAACACTATTTAGTGACAAAAATATTTTGTCACAAAAAACACATTATTTTATTAAATCATATTTAGTGACGAATAATTTTGGTCACTAAAACTATGTTCAGGTACATATAGTGATGAAAAAGTTGTCATTAAAACTATTTTTAAAAAAATTCAGGCACATATAGTGACGAAAATTTTCATCACTAAAATAATTTCTTACAAAATTTTGCTACATTTAGTGACAAAATATTTTGTCACTAAAACAATTTTTTGTTGCTATATTTGTGATGAAAAAATTCATCGCTAAAACTTATTTTCTGTTTTTATTTTTTTCATGGCTTTGATATTAACTTGTAACTTGTCATTACATTATTAAAACCTCACATTTGAATAATACATTTATTTCAAGAACACATTTATAAAAAAAAAGATCCATACATTTCACAAGTAAAAAATAAAACAAGTGTCCAATTCAAACTCATTCCATACAATAATTGTTTGCAATACATACAATAACTCAAGATGTTTTATAACAATATAGAAAGGGTAGTATAATATAATTAGAACTAACGGAAGATGTCCTCATATGTCTTCAAGTAATGCCAAAAGTAAATCCCCTAAAAGCCACCAATAAGAAATCTTCACAAATATAAAAACAATACTATATTAAAATCATAAAGTAAAAACATTAACTATGTTATAACTTAAAGTTGGGTCAATTACCAAAATAAAGTACTAACCAAAAAGTGGTTTAACTTGAAGTTGAATCACCCCCATAGGTAAGAGCATCATCATAACCCTTATTCCTCATGAAAGCTCGAAAATGTGTTGAAAACACAAGAGCTTGTTTAGACCCCCAATTAAAATTACGGCTAGATTGATTTTACTCTAACTTATCTAAGTGCGGAAACAAGAGTAAATGAAGCGCAATCAACTAAAACTACTCTAGTGCATAAACATGACCAATAAACCATAAAAGTAAAGCACAAGAGTAAGGGAAGAGAGAATGCAAACACAGATAACACCGGGATGTGTTATCGTAGAGGAAACCGAAAATCTCTGCGAAAAACTTCTCCGCCGCCCTCCAAGCAGTAATCGATCCACTAGACAATTAGTTGGGATACATGGGTGAGCAAGAGACCCTCCAAGCCTAATCTACCCGCTGTACCTAAGCCCTCCAAGCTCTTACTCCAACAAGACTTCTCGGAACCCTGTCTTATCTAGCTCTCCGGATCTCGCAATGCGCCCGATCCACTAGAGAATAAGTTGGAGTACACGAATAACAAAAAGTCCTCCAGGCCTAGTCTACCCCATGTACTTGAGCCCTCCAAGCGCCTGCTACCAACTGACTTCGCTGAGCCTTGTCTTCTCTAACTCTCTGGATCCCGCAATGCGCCTAATTACATCCACCAAGCCTCACTGGCTTCTGTTGGCAAATCTCCAAAGCTTCCCAATCTCCAATACACTATCTACACTCTGAAAAGGTGTGGGTTGTGTTTGGGTACAAATCTCCTCTCAAGGTATGACAATGGGAGAGGGATGGAGAAGAGGCTACAATGATTTCTCACTAAGGAAGAGTAGCTCTCTCTCAAAAAGATGGGTGTGTGTGTTGTAGAAAACCTATCTAGGGTTTTTTTTCTCTGAATAGCCTCACTTACATTTGTGGGTAATGAGGGTATATATTGTCTGGATGAAGGGTAAGGAATTCACACATAAAAATCCTCTAGGCAGAATGTTTCGCGACTGTCTCGCGGGAAGGCCTTACCCGCGAGACACTCGCGAAAACAACAGCCTGACATGACTCTTCAGCTTCCAGTCATGTGCTCCTCACATGCTCTTTCGCGGCTTAGCTTCTTGCGAGCTTCTCACGAAATCCACTGATTCTTCATTTAAGCTTGAGTCTTCAATAACTTAATACTAAACCCAATACAATAAAATCCCACAAAATACAAGGAACAAAATTAGAGAAATAACAACACTTTTTGTCTTGGAATAAAGCCAACATAAAACATTTTGTAAATCACAACTTTACACCTCAAAAAGTAAAGAATATTCTTTTGGACCTCTTTTTGTTTAGCTCGCACCTCTTGGTCCCTATCTCGCCCCTCTTGGTCCTTAGATTGCTCCTCTTGGTCCCTAGCTCTTGCCTCTTTGAGCTCAATCATCTCATTTTCTAACCGTTGGATATACTCCACCAAGGAATTAGATGAGGCGGTGGTTACTAGAGAAGAGGAAGGTCTCATACCAAATCTTTTTACAATACCAGACTTCTTCTTAAAAACCAAGTTTGAGATCTCCTCTTATGTTAGGGGAATTGCATTAGGATCTTGACAATGATCCACTTGCACTTTGAGAATATTTTCCTATCATTTGAAAGAGAGAAAAAAAACAAACAATCACAACATTAATACTACATATGTTATAACTTTACAAACATGATAGGGATGGAATGATACACATAAATATGTTGCTTCATCCTCATGGTGTATCCACATATTTGTATGTGGATTGAAATGAACATCTTTGAAGATTTTTGCCAATTCAGGAACTTGACCGTCATTATTATTTGTCTGATTAATTAACATTCAAGTGTTTGATAAATATACTTAATTAATCACAACATGCTATATACTAAGGTTTAAGAAAATGAAAAAACACACACTTCCTCATCAACCCTAACAGTAAATGCCTTAGTCCCGCATCTATGTTTGCCTTCGTCACCAATAGGTGGTACATAATCATCATCTATCACAACATTAGCTCTACTTCTTTTCTCTTTTGCACAATTGGACTGAGCAGAATCCTTTAGAGAAGTTGAGATGTGCTTCAATCCCAAAGCATCAATTATCTCTTGGTTTTGCCTTATTCTATCCAATCTTGCCATCTCATACCTCAGTATATTATGAGTGTATTTGGCCTTTTTGGGCATTTTTTAAAACTATGTATTGACATGAAAGATAAGAACAATTGCTACTAACTTAACATCAAAGTCCACACCATTATCCATATCAAGCAATTTACAAGTGCAAAATTTGAACACAATTGCTACTAACTCAACACAACAAATGATCACATCAATATCCATATCAAGTTCAAGATAAGTACAAAACATCTTAATAACAATTACTACTAACTTTACATATCATAGTCTACACCATTATCTATATCAAGCAATTCACAAGTGCTAAATTTGAACACAATTACTACTAACTCAACACAACAAATAATCACATCAATATCCATATCAAGTACAAGATAAGATAAGTACAAAACAATTGCTACTTAGACAAACATAAAAATTTAAGACAAGCACACAACATTTAAGACAATTGTTATGAACTCTACATATCATAATCCATATCAAGATCAACATCAGTTATGTCATGCTCTTCATTTTGATTAGCATCTCTTGAAGTTCCACCTTCAAGACCCATAAGCAAACAATTCAAAAACCACAGAAGTTATTAAAACTGTGAAATATCTCAACACTTAAACAATGTGCAAACCCATAAACCCCTTTATAAATCACAATAATCTATAGCTATAAATCCTCACATTAACATCCAATCTTCAAGTCAACTATAAAATGTTCATTTAATTAATGCATAACCCTACAACTACAAACAAAAAAACAAACAAAAATTGTTTTATCCTGCAAACCAAATAGAACACAACAACAGTACTCATAGGAAAACATACCGTTGATTCCAATCCTTGTCTTCCCACCAGTCCTTGATCATTTTTAAAGAGCTACCAAGCAGGACCAAAAAATGGAAGTTGCATTCTTCTGCCTTGAAAGCTGTGACAAAACTTTTAATTAGAGATACCAAGACCTGCCTAACTGAATTCCAAAGTATTCATACCACTTAACAATCAAATTATAGAAATGTTAGCTCCAAATCCTCCATTACTATTAAACCAAGTATTTAGATGAACTAAACAAACAAAACAACAAGGCAGCAGACAAACTCAACAAACAAAAGAATAGTAACCCAACAGCTATAATACGTGATCTATTATATAACAATTTTTGTAGTTCGGCACCAATAAAAATTTCAATATTTCACTTCAGAGAGAAAAAAAAAAACTATGTACATCACCCACCAACTATTAATTGACTTATGAAGAACAACTCTACTCATTCTTCACTCGAACAAAACAACAAACACATAACATGTGTAATAGGAAAATCATTGAATATACAACCAAACCCCTGTTTTGTCTCTTTAGATAGAACAATGAGGTATTTCATATACCGAGTAACATTTCAGACAAGTAAGAGAACAACAATTGATATGTATACTGTTCAAGGCCTTTAAAACAAGAAAATTTATCATTTGTAGAAAAATAAACATAAAAGTGAAAAGGGAAGGTGAAAAATAAAATAAAAAATAAAAACTTACCGATTCCAAACAAAGGCCACGGCGAAGGGAGGATTGTCGCGAATGGGAATCAGCGTCGCGAATGGGAATTGAAATCGTCGAGGATCGTTGCCAAAGGGAATCAGAATCGTCGAGATCGTCGCCAATGGGAATCGGAATCGTTGAGATCGTTGCCAATGGGAATCGTCTAAATCGTCGTAAGTGGGAATCGTCAAGAATGAGATCTTCGCGAATGTTAACACTAACTAATAGTAGTGGTAGCTTATAGTAGTAGGAAGATAAATACCTTTAGTTAATATAATAAATATGTTGGGTAAATATGCTTACAGTAGTGGGGTGATAAATACCTTTAGTTAATGTAATAAATATTCTGGGTAAATACCTTGGGTAAGACTATGCTTGTAGTAGCATGCTTATAGTAGTGGGGAGATAAATACCCTTTAGTTAATATAATAAATTTTTTGGGTAAGACTATGTTGGAGATATGCTTTGACTTTAACAACTAATAAAATTCTATATAAAATCTTAACCTTTTAAGAAATGATGAATTTAATCATTTAATAGAACCCGTGCTTTGATTTTGACAACTAAAGCTTGTAGATAAATACCTTTAGTTAATATAATAAATATTTTAGATAAAGATGCTTATAGTAGTGGGGAGATAAATATGTTTAGTTAATATAATAAATATTTTGGGTAAATACCTTGGGTAGGACTATGCTTATAGTAGTGGCAGCATATAGTAGTGGGGAGATAAATAACTTTAGTTAGTATAATAAATATTTTGGGTAAATATGCTTATAGCAGTGGGGTGGCATATAGAGACATCCCTTAACCCAATTAATGGGTATGAACTTAACTATATTATATTAACCACATATTTTTCTAATCATTATTTAATGTGTGACTTCACTCACACTTGTATACCCAACAAGTGTCAAAGTTAGGAATTTTTTTTAAGGGTAACTAATTGGCAAGGTTATATAGGGATATAAAAAATGTTAGAGGTAGTAATTTATCTAAATAATAATCTATTTTGACAATTCAGGCATAAACATGCCGTCTTATTATTATTATTATTATTATTATTTGGACAAGAGCATACCTCTCTTATTTTATGCAATATATTCACAGGATGCACCGTGTTATATTAATCCAAACGGCCTAAGTTTAGTGGGTATGAACTTTTATTTTGAGAATAGTGGGTATGAACTTAATTATGTTATATTAACCACTTAACCCAAATGACTTAAGCTTAATGGTTATGAACTTAACTATGCTATATTAATCATGTATTCAATGTGAGACTTCACTCACACTAATATACCTAACAAGTGACAAAGTCAGGTATTTTTTTTTTTTTAAGGGTGACTAACTGGCCAAGGTTATATAGGGATATAAAAAATTGTTAGAGTTAGTAATTTATCTAAATAATAATCTATTTTGACAATTAGGCATAAACATGCCGTCTTATTATTATTATCATTTTACAAGAACATGCCTCTTTTATTTTATGCAATATATTCACCAGTACCCACAAAGAGTAGAAGTTTATAAAAAAAAGAAATTGAGCTACATTTTGAACCAGTTGAAGAGCTCACAATGTGTTTTATAGGCACTGTGTTTTAATAACTTGAAAACATGACTTTGAATCATGTTTTCAGTTATAAACCACAGTACGTGTAAAACAAGCTTTTTCCCTTGACAAAGGAAACACGCCCTTCTTTATTCTTATCATGGAAGTCGTCTCATTGTATAAGTAATTTTCAACAAGCGTGGTCTTTAACTTGTGCTAGGCAGATTCTAAATTTTTCTAGCAATAACTGCAAAAGGAAATGAACAAATATCACACTCTTATGGTTGTAGTGAAAATGGGTCTAGAATATGTGTAGGGGTGTCAATTCGGATTAGTGTGTCGGGTTCATGTCATGTTGAGGAAAGGGTATTCGACTAAATGACTCAATCCTAATCCAATCCATTAAATAATTGTGTCATGATTCTTCAACCCTAACCCAACCTGTTAATGAGGTGAGTTAACTTGACCCAACCCACTTAACACACTTAATAAATAGGTCGTGTTGGGTTAACAAGAATGTGATACAACCCATTTCAACCAACTTAATAGTTAATATTAAATATAATATCCATCTATAAATAAATATTTTTTACATCCCAAAAGTAGTGCATACACTTCAAATTTTCAACCTACATTCAAAATAATATAGTTCAATTTCTAATCATATTAGTGTATGAAAAATTTGTAAAGTTTCAATTTCCAATTATACTTTTAAGTTTTATGTAATTACAAGCTCTTCATTTTAAGTTTAAAATATAGGTTGGATATAAAAGGTATTTGACAAATCTAAAATAAAATGAATATATTTTTTTTTATATAAGTTAAATAAGTTGTGTTAAATGGGTCATTTTAGGTTGATACAAATAAATTGATGTATCAAACGTGTCTATTGCGAGTTGTGCGGGTTGACCCTCTATATTTGTTTTTTTATATAAGTTAAATAAGTTGTGTTAAATGGGTCATTTTAGGTTGATACAAATAAATTAACGTATCAAACGTGTCTATTACGAGTCGTGCGGGTTGACCCTCTTATGGCTTATTTCTTATTGTGTTGTTTTCAGGTCAGCCTGTTTATGACCCAAATATGTTAAGGCCCAACCTAACCTGCAAAAACCCGTGTTGGATTCGTGTTGTGTTTGCGGGTTGGGTCAAACATTGACACCCCTAAATATGTCTTAGCCAAAAGCTTTGTTACTGTAATTAAAAAGCACACGGGAAATCTCGTTTTTGTGAAGAGCTGAAGTTTTATTATATAAAATGCATTGGTAATTTTCACCTAAAATGAAATCTAGTTCATCCCCGCCGAAAATTTATGAAAGCAGAGGGAAAATTTACTATACAAACATAATACAAACAAATAAGAACATATTTCATAGCATTATTAGTGCAATTATTTTTTTTAAAGTTTGTACACACATAACAGAAAATCAATTGTATTGTTTCTTTGCCTTTGTCTAAACATAACAGAAACTTATGTAAACAGTTGTAATTTGCTACCTAAAAACTGATAAAGAACAACAAGATAGAAAAATCAGTTAATTAGTAGATATTTTATTCTCTTCAATTTGAGCAATCCGAAGACCCAGTTAATTAACTAGTTACTTAGGAAACAAATAGAAGACGAAACGTAGACATCATGAACAAAAATATGGTCAAGAAGATGAATTGTGAGTTGACTCTCCTATACTTCTATATCTACAACAGCATGACCACCGCATGACCACCTTATGGCTGCGGGAAGGTTTATAATCATGTTACCGCAGCATTAGGTTTTAAGTTTTGATGGGTCAATGATTTTGGGATGGATGTGTGTGCTCGATCGGAGTTGGAGCTTTTTGGAGTTTTAATTGAGGTGGTAAGTTTTAATTAGGCCAAAGTTAAATTACATGAATTGTATCTTAACATATTTTGTTAACGGATGCCTATGGGAAATTCATTTAGAAAATACTTTTACAAACTTTATATAAAAAATGAAAAAAAAACTAATTTTTTAAACAAAAATTTATATTTCCAATAAGACTTCTTCAGTTCTTAATTCTTATATATCACATCCATTTCTAAGAGTGAGAGCTGAGAGATCTACCAACCAAACCCCTACTTGCATGCTTCTGATCAGGTTACTAAATATACAATATATTCAACCAAATCTACAAGAAATGTCGACAATTTGATTATGTATTGTTGCAGTGTTAGTATTATATTTTAGTTACTGGCTGAGGGCACCTATACCAAATTATTATTATTTTTAAAAAAGAAGAAGAGCATATACTTCTGTTGTATATATATCTGCCTCTCTGGTCAACGGAGGAGGCTAGCAAGTAAAAACTAAGCTCAACAGGTTGTGGTAACAGCCGAAAGTCATAGAGGAAATTGATATTTTATTCGAATTTATTGAAAATAAAGATAATGTCTTACGGATCAAAATCTAAATATAATCTTAATATAGTTGACCAAAGCATCATTAATTAATCAAGAATCAAATACTCTATATTGATGTTCGTCTCAAAAAACAAGTACTCTGTTAAAAGAGTTCATTAATTATGACCGGTTGATTAAGTGGAATCTGTCTTGTTCCAGTAGTTCTCACAAGACTTCTTCACTTATATATATAGATCCACCAATCAAACCATTACTTGCTATTTAAGGGTTCTACAAAATAATTTTAACCAAATCTACAAAAAATGTGGATAATTGGATTATGTATTGTAGCAGTACTGGTCGTATATTTGACTTACTGGCTAAACAAATGGAGCAATCCAAAGTGCAATGGAGTCTTCCCTCCTGGTTCCATGGGTCTACCTCTTATTGGAGAAACCCTTCAGATGATTGTTCCAAGTGACTCTCTTGACCTCCATGCATTTATCAAAAAGAGAGCTCAAAGGTTGCATGCTAATAATTGTGTCCGTTTATATTGTTTTTATTTTATTTTGGATAACTACAAATGTGTCTTTATAGTATATACCTTTGTTCTAGGCTACAAGTTTATATTTATGTATTTAAGTATATGTATGCGTCTTGTATCAACTTAAAACAAGCCTAGCTAATATGAGTATCAGTGAACTCTTCTTTCTTTTGCTGGTCACATGCATTAACTCATCTCATTGTTATGCCAACTACTCCAAAAATTCAGTAATTGAAGACTTAGTCACTTAGATATATACACAATGGCCTTGTATGGTGTGGGTTGTAGTTTAAAAAAGAGATGGAACAATAGGGGGGTTGTCTAGCTTGGTCGAACAAAATTGATTCCTGCTGAGAAATTATCCTCTTCTAAGAGAAATAAGATATTTTAGTGCTACCTAGAACAAAGGTACTTCAATGGTAAGATCAACACTAAGAGTATTATTAATTAGTTTAGAATTAGTAGAGATCACACATCTTGGTTAGTGACAGGGACGGAGTCAAGACTTAGAGTTAGGGGGGCGGCTTTATTGTTGGCTATGTGCAGCAGTTCTGGCCTCCGGCTCTACTGCTTAACTAATTGCTAAGGGATTTTCTATTTTTTTATTTATTATTTTTTTGTGCTTTTGATGTGTGTGTGTTGTTGCTAGGTAAGGACAAAATTATTTTATTTAAAATTTTTTAAAGGGTTGGGTTGTTTGTTTTGAGCAAAATTGGTTGATTGAACTTAATTGTTTTTAGCTTTTACTATTGGTAATTTTTGTTGTTGGGCTAATTTATTTTGCGCTTGTACCTATAAAAGATTTTATGGCCTTTAGAAAGAGGAAAATACTAGAGTTACAATTTTTTTTTTTACAAATTGTTGATGTGATGAGTGGTTATTGGTAAGTAAAAAGGTGATGTAAGTGGTAGGTCTAGATGTAAACCAATAAGAATTAACTACCTCAACAATTTGTAAAAATATTGTAGAAAAGTTTGTAACTATAGTATTACTTTTAAAAGAATCAATGATATTATTAAAGGGGGTAAAGTGTAATTTTATAGAACAAAATTGCTAAAATGAGTAGCTATATATATACTAATATTTTTTATTAAAAAAATTAGGGGGGGCCATTGCTCCGCAATGCCCAAGTCTACCTCCATCCATGGTTAGTGAAATAAATAAGTCTTTACAGGGCCAGTCCGGCCAAATGAGCTTTGGTGGGAATGATCACCCAAAGCCCCAGCAAAGAATTCATATTTCAAAAAAGTTTGATTCCAAGTATGTTTTGAAATATTTTTTTCCAATTTATTTGAAGGTGGTTTATACGATTATCTACATGTAAAATAACTCGTATAACTCATTAAAAAGTCATATAACTACAACTACATGTGAATAATCTCTTTAATCATGACATCATATAGAACTAAATTACAATAACTTAATTTATTTTTTCTTTCTACATACTATATTGTGGTACCCCAAACCTACGAACGTTACTGTTTAGGATGACAGTAGATTTGGGCTCTCAATTTATTTGTCGGTGAGTTTCCTCACAGTCTTACAGGTTTTGCTTCAAATATATCCTAGACAACCCAACCTCAAGTATCCCTGTGGTTTCTACCCTAACACCCTTTTCCCCTTAGATTTTGCTTCTTACTTTCTTTGCCTTCTTTGTTCTTTTGTCCCCTCTATGTCTACTCCCTCTCTTTGTCTTTTCTTACACTTTCTCCCACTTCCAAGAAAAACCAACCCCCTTTTCTGTCTTCCCTCACTCCCTTATATAGTCTCCCCTTAATGGGATTCAAATCATTACTTTTCACCAGTTTCCATGCAATCCCACTTTCACCCATAACCCTTATCATGTCTTCTGAAGATTCTCTCGAAACTTGTTCCTACTGCCAAATTGCGTTCGTCATGAACTCCTCAAAGGTACTACTAGTACTCGGGCTTGATATGAATTTATCTATCTCCTCATTGATTTCCCATTGTCTTGTCAATCAATAGTGGGTCGAGATCAGCCCAAACGCTTAGCAAATTCCTCAAGCAATACTCTCTATATCCTAACATACTTATTGTTGGGCTGAGCCCATTCCCACAAGGTTTGGGCCAGTTTCAATCTCACAGGCTAACCTTGGCTACTCAAGCCGATCTCGGGCCTAATACCTAGGCCGCAATCCAATTAGACCCAAGATCGGCTTAAGTAGCCAAGTCCCATGGGCCGGTACCTATTACCTGCAACACAACCCCCCCCCCCCCCCCCCAAAAAAAAACATGTAATTACACTCAAACATATATACAGAGTTTTTAAGATCAATATGAAATTAAAACATCGGGCATGTATATATTGAGTTCTACTTTAATGTAAGAGAATTCACAAAAACGATGATATGTTCATCATATTTTATTTATTTGTTAAGGGTTTTTTTTTTGTGTGTGTGGCTTAAATAAGTCCTTTTACAAATTTTTGTTCACAGTTAAAATTACTGGTATAAATTTAAAAAAAAAAAATTTATCAGTTAGATAGAAACTAAATAAATCCTACCTAAATTTATGTTGCTATGTAATCATCTCAAATGTTGTTTTGGTTATTAAAAATATTTTATGAAGGAGAAAAAAAATATTACATAAATTATTTGAGGTCTTATTAGCTTTTATTTAGTATCACAACTTTTGAAAGATAATAATATTTTTCTTCTTTTTCTCTATTGTCAAAACTCTAGCTTTGCTATTTTCACTTTTTCTGCCTGAACCTGAAAAATGAAATTATAATTCTTCATCTTTTTTCTCTCTCTCTTAGATATGGACCAATATTTCGATCTAGTTTGGTTGGTCGGCCTATAGTGCTATCAACAGATCTTGAATTCAACCATTACATTGTTAAACAAGAAGGACGGTTAGTTGAAATATGGTACTTGGATATATTTGCCAAGTTTTTAGGGATGGAAGGCGAAAATAGGATAAGTGCAGTTGGTAATGTCCACAAGTACATAAGAAGCATCACATTGAATCACCTTGGTGCTGACGCCGTTAAGGAAAAGTTGCTTCCTCAAATGGAAGAAGTTGTTAACAAAACCCTACAAACATGGTCAAGTCAGCCTTCAGTTGAAATGAGAGATGCTGCTTCTAAAGTAATTTTCAACTTTCCCTTGATATAGACAGTGTACTACCCCTTGGCTTATGACATATCTATGTTTCTTGGATATTGCAGATGGTTCTTGATTTCAGTGCGAGGATATTCTTTAGTTATGATGCAGAAAAACAATTACAGCTAAAACTGAGTGAAAAGTTCGCTAATACCTTAGGATGTTTTATGTCATTTCCCTTGAATATCCCTGGTACAACATACCATAAATGTTTAAAGGTAATTAAAATAACAAGAAATATTTAACTTTCCCAAATATTATTAATTTGAAAAAATTACTCATACATTAATTTTGAATTTTACTTTTCATTGGCTAGTCACAAAAGAAGCAATGAGCATGTTGAGGAAAATAGTAAAAGAGAAGATCACTTCACCTGATAAAAGATCTGAAAATTTGCTTGATCAAGCTATAGATGACATGGAGAAGGAGAAGTTCTTGTCAGAAGACTTTATCGTCCAACTGCTTTTTGTGATCTTATTTGCTAGCTTTGAGACCTCAGTATCAGTATTATTAGCTTTGAAGTTTCTTGCAGAGTATCCTGCAGCTTTACAAGAGTTGACGGTATGTAAATGTACAAAGAAAAATTATTTTTTTGCCCACAATCTATATATATGTTGTGTTGTACAGTAGTGACGTAACCTAACACTAATCATGTATCATTTATTAAGATGAGCATGATGCAATTCTTAAGCATGGAGAGAATCCAAATTCCATACTCATATGGGATGAATATAAGTCGATGACTTTTACATTTCAAGTGGGTTCTACAATCTCTACACGTTCTGGTCTCTCTTGGAGTTGTTTGATGAATTCAATTATCTTATAAAAACAAAAATTTTGTTATGTTTAATTATAGGTAATCAATGAAGTTCTAAGGATGGGAAATGTTTCTCCTGGGTTATTACGAAAATCATTGAAGGATATTGAATTTAAAGGTATGTTCTCACACGCATATATTTGATTCAAAGTCTTCATATATATATATATAATATATATATATATATATATATCCAGTTACTAAGTGTACATGTTTGGCCAAGCGCATACAGGATATACAATTCCAGCTGGTTGGGCCATTATGCTGGTAAAGGCTGCTCTTCAGGTAAACCCAAACACATTCAAGGATTGACTACAAGAATTTTGGTCTTTTGCGACCAATGTTTTAGTGACGACCAAAAAGTCGTCACTATTAGGCATACATTAGCTACGAAAATATATGGTCATTGCTAATAAGTGTATTGGAGCAACGACACTAAGGTAGTCGCTAATAAGTCGTTGCTAACGCCATGGAGGGAATTTTATTTACTTTTGGAAAAATGGAGGGAAGCTTTTAGCAACGACAATAAATTTTGTTGTGATGACATTTATGTCGCTAAAATAAGGTCTATTTTAATGACGACATCTATCATCGCTAATAATCATCTTTAGTAACAACCTTATATTTCATCACAAATATGTGGCCAAAAATATATAGTAAATATTATATATATATATATGCTTTATTTATCAGTGATGACACATTGGTGGTCGCTATTAGAAGGCTATTAGCGATGACATAACATGTCGTCGCAAATATATCTACCTAAATATAATGGAGGGTAAAATTCTCACTCTCAAAAAGTGGTGGGAATTATTTGGGGGAATCAGATTTTATATTAGCAATGAATTAGGTCGTCGTTATAAGGGATCTTTTAATGAAGACAAAGATTGTCGTCACTAATATGTGGCCAAAACAATTTTGATATAATATGATTTTTAAAAAAAAATCAAATCCTTCAAATGTCTCTTTAAATATTAAAAATGACATAAATTCCTTTAAAATGTTTAAAATGATTAAAATACCATTAACCTCGTCAAACTGACCAAAATACCCCTAAACTTATATAATGACCAACTTAAACTTGGAGCCTCCAAAGTAATTTAAAACTTTCAAATCCGTTAATATATATATATATATATATATGAGACAACAGAGGGCTTGTTGCTTCAATATGTTCTCAAATCATAATGTTACCCATTTGAAACTTGAAATCGATAAAATAATAAAAATTGAGAAAGTTCTGATTCCACTCAAAATACTGACTAATTCTCATAGTTATCAAAATGTGAATCGTATCGGGAATCAATTTTTGATTTTTCTGTATCATGTGTCATAAGAAAGGTATTAGTCAATATCTACCAAACTAATAAATTCATTATAAATATATGATAGGTATATTCATTATAAATTCACAATATATTCAACTAATAACCAATTCAATCATCAATTATGTAATGATATTTACCAAAAGTAAGTAAATAAATCAAATTAAAATATATTTATAACATACATATTCAAATTAATTAAAATCAAAAGTGATAATACGTGATATATGAGCCAAAATAATAAATTTTTTCATCATTTTGCCTAATCAATTTTATCTAAGTCAATGTTAACAAGATATTCATCATCTTTCAAAATTATTTCTTTATTAACATTTTCTAACAACTACTCCAATACCCAATAATCCACTGAAAACCTTCCCACTAAACCTAATTTCACAAAGTCTAGCGGTCTCGAGATCATCTATTAAGTTTGATCAGATTTGACCAACTTTAACTAAACTTTAACTGTGCCTTTCTCTAAATCTAACAGTTTGATTGTGACTATAATTTACTAAATTAACCTTTCATTACACTCTTCAAGTCCAACGGTTAGATTTCAAATCTAAGTACGGCGTGAGATGGATATGTGTTGTGTATCTGTATGGCTATTAAGTTTAACTGGGTTTGACCAACTTTAACTAAACTTTGACTGCTTCTTTCTCTAAATCCAGCCGTTTGATTGTGATTATAATTTACTAGAATTAACCTTTCATTACAGTCTTCAAATCCAACGGTTAGATTTCAAATCTAAGGATGACGCATGATGGATATATGTTGTATACCTGTATGACTATGTTTTCTCAATCTGACAATCAAATTGTTCTCAAATTTCACCAACACCAATATGTCACCATACTCTTCAATCCTAATGATGAAGATTCAAATATGAATTTCACCAAGTCCAGTAGTCTTGGGACCATCTATTAAGTTTGATCGGGTTTGACCAACTTTAACTAAACTTTGACCGCACATTTCTCTAAATCTAACCGTTTGATTGTGACCATAATTTACTAAAATTAACCTTTCATTGCACTCTTCGAATCAAACAGTTAGATTTGAAATCTAAGGATGGTGCGTGACGGACATGTGTAGTATACTTGTATGACTATGTTCTCTCAATCTAACCATCTAATTGTTTACAAATTTCACCAACACCAATATGTCACCATACTCTTTAATCCCAATGATCAAGATTCGAATATGAACTTCAATAAGTCTAGTGGTCTCAGGACCATCTATTTAGTTTGATCAAGTTTGACAAACTTTAACTAAATTTTGACCGCTATTTCTCTAAATTCAACTGTTTGATTGTGATATAATTTACTAGAATTAACATTTCATTGCACTCTTCGAATCCAACGGTTAGATTTCAAATCTAAGGATGGCGCGTGATGGATATATGTACCTATATGGCTATGTTCTCTCAATCTGACTATCCAATTGCTCTCAAATTTCACCAACACCAATATGTCACCATACTCTTCAATCCTAATGATCAAGATTCAAATATGAATTTCACCAAGTCCAGTGGTCTCGAGACCATCTATTAAGTTTGACCGGGTTTAACCAACTTTAACTTAACTTTGACCGCACATTTCTCCAAATCCAACCGTTTGATTGTGACCATAATTTACTAAAATTAACCTTTTATTGCACTCTTCAAATCTAATGGTTAGATTTCAAATCTAAGGATGGCACGTGATGGATATATGTTGTGTACGTGTATGGCTATGTTCTCTCAATCTGACAATCCAACTGTTCTCAAATTTCATCAACACCAATATGTCACCATACTCTTCAATCCTAATGATCAAGATTCAAATATGGATTTCACCAAGTCTAGTGGTCTCGAGACCATCTATTAAGTTTGACCGGGTTTGACCAACTTTAACTAAACTTTGACCACACATTTCTCCAAATCCAACCGTTTGATTGTGACCATAATTTACTAGAATTAACCTTTTGTTGCACTCTTCAAATCCAATGGTTAGATTTCAAATCTAAGGATGGCATGTGATGGATATATGTTGTGTATGTGTATGGCTATGTTCTCTCAATCTGACAATCCAATTGTTCTCAAATTTCATCAACACCAATATGTCACCATACTCTTCAATCCTAATGATCAAGATTCGAATATGAATTTCACCAAGTCTAATAGTCTTGAGACCATCTATTAAGTTTGACCGGGTTTGACAAACTTTAACTAAACTTTGACCACACATTTCTCTAAATCCTACTGTTTGATTGTGACCATAATTTACTAGAATTAACCTTTCATTGCACTCTTCGAATCCAACGGTTAGATTTCAAATTTGAGGATGGCGCGTGATGGACATGTATTGTGTACCTGTATGGCTATGTTCTCTCATTCTAATCATCCAATTATTCTCAAATTTCACCAACACAAATATGTCACCATACTCTTCAATCCCAATGGTCAAGATTCGAATATGAATTTCACCAAGTCTAGTGGTCTCAGGACCATCTATTAAGTTTGACCAGGCCTGACCAACTTTAACTAAACTTTGACTGCACATTTCACTAAATCCAACCATTTGATTGTGACCATAATTTACTAGAATGAACCCTTCATTGCACTCTTTGAATCCAATGGTCAGATTTCAAATCTAAAGATGCCGCGTGATAGACATGTGTCCAAGAGCCCATTCGGCACTTTAAAAGGGCCGAATTGACATCTTTTGGGCTTTGGCCCAACAGCCATCGGGTGACAATAAGGCACACCCTTTTCGATCTTTTTGCAAAAAGATGAGTCTCGATTCGCGTTCTACACTTCGGGGCTATTTTTTAGAGTTTTCTAGCCCCTATAAATAGAGGTTGGGTCTCATAATTCATCACCTTTTTTCTACGCTCTAGAAGGCACACGTTTTGAGGTTCTCAAATTGTTGATACTTGCTGATCCTCTTTGAGATTTGCTGCTTAAATTAGGGTTTTAGGTTTCAAAGATAACTGAATAAGTTTCTTTGAACCCTAAAACATCATTTCAAGAACAAGGAGTGCTCATGCAAGAGGTTGTTTTCAATCACCTTTTCTTTTTATGCTTCTTGTTTATGATGATGCATGCTTTCCTTTATCCATAACATGAATTGTTAATCATTGTCTTGTTAAAGCATGATCTTGATTTTCTTTATGTAATTGTTATTATCTCTTTCTTAGTTCCAATAATTTGCATATGATCAATGTTTTTTCTTGAAATTAAAAGCAGATCTACATCTTTCTTAGATGAAGATTTGGATTTTTCTTGAAACAAAAACAGATCTATATCTTTCTTAGATGTAGATCTGAATTTTTCTTAATTTAAAAACGGATCTGCATCTTCATGAGATGCAGATCTGAATTTTACTCAATTAAAAATTGATTTGTATCTTTCTTAGATACAAATATGATTTTTCTTTAACATATGCAGATTTTTGAAATAAAGAAAAAGATTAAACATGATTGTGTTTGTTTTATTTAATTCATGTTGCATAAATTTATGTTATGAGTGAAACTCTCTTCTTAAACAATCTTTTCCATATTTTTTTTAACATATAAAAAACAGATCTGATTTTTTTGTTATAAAAAAAAAAAAAAAAAAAAACCCCATTTTTATCATTATCATAAAAAGATCTGATATTTTTCAAATCAAAAGACTTTATTTCATATGATAAACATAGATCTGAATTTTCTATCTCCAAAAACTACCTTTTTCTACATCCTACAAAACAGATATGGTATTTTGACAAATCAAAATCAATTTTTTTTTTTTTTTACCAATCAAAACAGATCTAAATTTTTTTAAAACAAAGAAAAGACTTCATTCATAAATAAATTTATGAGATTTAATACTTGTTTAACATATTCAACATATCATTCATGACATGCATAAAAAAGGTACATTGGTCACAAGAGTCTAGAAGACCTGACTCTGTCTAGGCGGAATGGGTGCCTAACACTTTCCCATTCCGTAACCTAGCCTCCGAATTTAGGTCTTTGGCTAAGTAGATCTAGCCTTGTCTTTATTTATTTTGGGTAGAATGTAACTAGGACAAAAAGCCATGTAATTATTTGGTAGTTTCTAACTAGGACCCAAAGCCAAGTAATTTTTCAATTTTCCAAATATGTATTTTTTTTATTCAATCAATGAAGAGAATAATTCAGTCATATATTTATTTTTTCTTATTTTTTTATATAAAAAAATAAGTGGTGACTCCATACCACTTATCCAAAAAGAAAGGTGCCCTAAAAAGCACTCTAAAAATCTCTCTTTCTTGAGAGGCACTTTTTTCGAGGTCTCTCACACCTATGTTATTTATAGGGGGAGTTGTTGCTCTTCATAGGGGAAGTTGTCTCTATTTTTTGTAGAGCTGAATTCTTTTGTGTTTCTGTAATTCTCTACATTCTCTTGCCTTTTGTTGTGTATGTTTACTATCTACATTCTGATTGGGTTGTGTTTGTCAATATGTGACAAAAATGGGGAGAAAAAGATGAAATTTGAAGATTTTTTTAACTGTCTTTATTTAGGGGGAGAAAATAAAAGTTTTTGATGTAGGGGCAGATGATGAAATTGTTTTTGAAAATGGGAGAAAGTAAAAGTTTTTGATGTATCTAACTTAGGGGGAGAGTTACTTTGCATATTTGTTATTTTTTGTTTATGTGTTCTTATTTCCACACATGCGTTGATGTGCTCTAGTGAGTGCTTTAGGAAAGACAGGTACATTCTGATCAAGATCTTCTGTCTTTTCTAGCAACTTTTAGGTTTGAAGTCTTAGATTGAGATTTGTGATGTAATTGGACATATTATTGTAATAGAGTTGTTCTTGTATTTGAGCATTTCATATTGTATGTAAGTTTTGTCACGGATTGCCAAAGGGGGAGAATGTTAGGTTCTAAAAGTTTAGAGCAATTGGCAAACCGTGAGCACAAACTTGTCTAGATATAGATTCCTAGATCTATAGGTTTGATTAGACAATGCTCAAGGTGTTACAAGTTAGAACACAAGAACATACAAGCTGCAGAAAGAAGAATTCAAAACATGCCAGGTTCAACCGATTGAAAGACAGCTTCAACCGATCAAAAGACAGCTTTGACCGATTGAAACACGAGTCTGTAGAATTTTAATTAAGCTCAACTGCTAATTAAGCCCATTAAGTGATTAAGGTTTCAGATCTATTTCACATAGTATTTAAAGGAAACCCTAAGGCATGTTTTCAGAAGACTTTGGAGGTGCTCTTGTGAGATCTAAAAGGAATTGTGCCTTTCTCTTTCAAAGTCACTATCGAAAATCATTCTCATACCATTAGAACCGGTAGATTTGAAGTTGCTGCAACAAGATCAACAGCTAAAGGTGATTTGAAACCTTTGAGTGGGATCTCAAAGTCACAAGTGTGGGTGCTTGTGTTGCAGTAAGTCCAAGAAGAGAAGGAGTCCGTGGATTTGGAACTTGAACGTGGTCGTGTCAATAATTTACTAATAGAGATAGCAATAGATTTAGGGCTAAATCTGATTGTAAAAACTTTGATTATCTTATAGTAGATTTGCTTTACCATGAGGATAGCTAGGTTAAATCCTCCCCAGGTTTTTACCTTGAGATGGTTTGTTTCATTGGTTTTTCCTAGGTCATCATATCGCGGTGTTATTTACTTTCAGCTGTTTTGCATGATATGATTTATTATTATTTAACTTAGATCTGAATAATTAACCTAAGTAATCACTTGACTAATATGTTAAATTAAACAATCTATTTTAAGGGGTGTAAACAAACAAACAAAAGATATTGAATTTAAAGGTATGTTCTCACACGCATATATTTGGTTCTTATGGATATATATATATATATATATATATATATATATATATATATATATATAAATATATATATGTTACTAAGTGTAAATGTTTGGCCAAGTGCATATAGGATATTCAGTTCCAGCTGGGAGGGCCATTATGCTTATTGGAAGAAACAAATGATCCAACCAGTTATTAGAAACCTTTTTCCCTAATATTATTGTTGTTTATTATGGGCACTCTCCTTGACAACATTTTTTATAAATGGAACCAGGATCTTGACCCATTGGTTGTATCTAAGAATTTCATGCCTTTTGGACGAGGAATTGGACTATGTTCAGGGGCGGAGTATATTAAAGCATTCATGGCTACATTCCTCCATGTTTTGGTCACCAAATATAGGTAATTTGCTCACTTTAATTATCTAACTTGTGCAATTGTTGCAACAAAATTTTCCACGTTTTGTCGTGGGATAAAAGAAACCTCTCAATTGAAATTCATCTATTTAAAATTTAAATTAAATACAATAAATTTAAATATTTTTGTTAGGTTCTAAAGATTTAGGATTAAATGTTGGCAAACCAAGAACAAAACATGTCTAGTCTATGTGTTAGACAATGCTCAAAGGTGTATGTTTCAAGTTTCAAGTTCGAGCTGACTTCAGAAAAGAGGAGTTGGAATCTGCCAAGCTCGATTGATCGAGAATTAGGCCCGATCGATCAAGAATTACAGAAAAAGAATTTCTGTAGAATTTTAATCTAGCCTAAGCCCGCGAAAACGTTTAGGGTTTCAATCTAACTTCTCCACATATAAATGGGAAACCCTAGTTACGTTTTTCAAGACTTTTGGAAGACTTGTGTGTTATTCTTTGTGAAATCTGAGAGGTTTTGTATCTTCTAACTACATAAGCATCTACCGGAGCAAGATCTACAATCAAGCAATGGTAGAACCTAGTTGCTACTACAAAGATCAACAATTAAGGGTGATCTGAAACCTTTGAGTGGGATCTCAAAGTAACAAGTGTGGGTGCTTGTGTTGCAGTAAATCCAAGGAGAGAAAGAGTTCGTGGATTCGGAGCTTGCACGTGGTCGTGTCAGTAAGTTATTACTGGAGGTAGCAATAAATTTAGGGTCAAATCTGATTGTAAAAACTTCAATTCTCTTATATTGGATTTTCTTTACCTTGAGGATAGCTAGGTCAAATCCTCCCCAAGTTTTTACCTTGAAACGGTTCGTTTTGTCGGTTTTCCTAGGTCATCATATCGTGGTGTTATTTATTTTTCCGTTGCTTTGCATGATATGATTTATTATTGTTTAATCTAGATCTGAATAATTAACCTAAGTAATCACTTGGCTAATATATATTAGATTAAATAATCTGGTTTAAAGGGTCTAAAGAGAACAAACAAGTGGTATCAAAGCAGGTTAGCACTTTTTTTTTTTTTTTTTGGTATCTATACCTAGAGTTGATCCTTAACCCCTGCTGTCATGGAACACAGTCACTCTTTTGTGATCCCTCCTTACTTTAACAGAAATAACTATACTTATTGGAAGGTTAGGATGAAGTCCTTGAAATCTATTGATGAGAGAGTATGGTTCTTTGTTGAAAACGATTGGAAAAGACTAATCACTGCTATTGGTGAATGGACTACTGCCCAAAAGGAAGCAGTAAGCTTTAACAGTAAGGCTATGAATGTAATATTCAATGCTGTCTCTATGAAAGAATTTATGAGGATCTCTAATGTGGAGATTGCTCACATTGCATGGAACATCTTGCAAACAGTGCATGAAGGCACTAAGGCAGTAAAAATTAATAAACTGCAGCAACTAACCTCTAGATTTGAAAGTATTAGAATGTTTGATGATGAGTCTTTTAATTTGGGTAAATTTTATGATCAACCTAAAATTGTTAGGAGAATTCTTAGATCATTAACTGAGGACTTTAGACCAAAAGTGACTGTCATAATTGAAAGTAAAGATGTTGATTTCATTCATGTAGATGAACTTGTAGGATCTCTTCAATCCTATGAATCTAACTTACCAAAAACTAACAAATCCAAATCCATGGCTTTGAAATCTGTTGATGATTGTGGATTTGATGATGAACTCTCATCTACTGAGATTGCTTATCTTGCCAAGAACTTTAGAAATTTTTTGATAAATAATAATAGAAGGGCAAGAATAAGTTTTTGATCATGAGTCTAAAAGTGATCGAGAAGGAAACTTTATGGCTTTCATTGCTACTACTATAGTAAGTGAAACTGAGACCGCTGATGAGAACCCTTCTGATGAGGAACTCTTTGAGAATGCTGACTTGCAAGAGGCTTATAACAAGCTTTGCAAGATTGGAGCAAAAGATGTCATAAGTGTTGATCTAGGGCTGAAAAAGATAAACACCCTTGAACAAGAGAAGAAAAATTTGTTGTTGAAATTGTTTGATGGCAATGAACTCTTAAATTTTGTTAAGATTAAGAACATATATTTGCTTCAAAGGTTAAAAGTTTAGAATTTGAATTATCTGTTGCTAGAGAACAACTAGATAGGTCTTCTACTTCTAAACTGGATGATATGCTAAATGTTTAAAAATCTGTTTCTGATAAGACATGTTTAAGGTTTGTTGAGAGTGGTTCTTCTTTTGTTGTTCATCCTCCCAAGTTTGTACCCGCTACATGTACTTCTGTTGTTCATCCATCTTTGAGTCAAAACCTAAGAATCCCAATCAATCTAGAAGCAAGAAACAACACAAACCTCAATGGTTTTGTCATTTTTATGGTGGAGCTAGGCATACTCGGCCAAATTGCTTTAAACTGCATGCATCACATCAAAGCAAGCATCCAAACAAAAAGTGCCTGTGCCAAAAGCACGAGATCCTATGGCACTTATCCATGAATTGGTAAAGGTTCTTAACGTTTATGCCAATACTAGAGTTGAGATTAGGGCTAATTCTAATAGAAACCCCAACTTCAAGTTTGCATCTAAGAAAGTCTGGATGCAAAAGACTCAGTCTTAGTGAGTTTGTTTGACATGGTCCTTGTGTTAATTCTTTCAATCTCTCATGACCAAAACTATTTTTCATTAGGGTTTGCATTTGCATTACATTCATGCATTTTATTCTAGGTTTGTTTTTTAGGGTTTTTAGTTTTCATTAAAAATATATAATAAAAAAAAATAAAAAAACAAAAAAAGAAAGATTTTTGTATTAGACATCTTCAAGATGTGTAATAGAGGCTAGCCTATGAAACTTGCATTTCATGACTGTGTACCTTCTCTAACTTTGATGAGCTTTATTTTTCTGCACTTTGCTAGTTTGTGCTACTGCTTATATTGTGTGAGTTGTTTATGGTTTTTAAACACATGCTCTTGATTTCAAAGTCACATTCTTTTGATTGTAAGAAATAAAAAATCTTAGGAGAAAGGCGTAAATAACCATCTCACCACTGTTACTCACCAATCATGAACACCTATGTGCAAATCATAAAAGTTGTGCTCAGTAAGGTGAAGCATTTGCACAACAAGATATTTAAGGTGTTACTATCAAAATAAATAAAAGAAGAAAAAAGAAAAAAGAAAAACAAAGAAAAATATGCTTCAAAAGAAAAATAAAAGCAAAAAAAAAAAAAAAATTGCATGGTCACAAGCGTGTTTTCTAGGAGATGTGAGAGTTATATGATGTAACTCTTTAGGTGATAGTCACTTTCAAACTTATGTAATTGATAATGTAAAAATTATGCTTATTTAACATCTACATATCACCTTTTGGGTAAGTCATACACTTACTAGTTGCACACACCACAAGCAAGTCTTTGTTAAACTCTGTACATGTGATTGTGTTAGGTTCTAAAGTTTAGGATTTTATGTATTTAGAACTCTAATGTGTATTGTTGGGAAACTATGATCAAAATAATGTGTTTAGAAGTGTTTAAAGCTAGCTCAAAGTTGTGTGTCAATGTAAAGTTGGAATCGAGTTAAAGCAAGGAAGCATTGTGCCTTTTGGCCTGGCTCGATCGATCGAACGATAGGCTTGACCAATCGAAGCTCGGGCAGAATGCTTTTCTGCAGATTCGTCCAACTCAGCCCTATTTGTTTTAAAACGTTTTTAGGGTTTCTTATTTATCCTAAGTATAAAAGGCAAACCCTAGCCACGTTTTAGGTAGCTCATATTTGCGGTTTGTGTAAATCTCTTGTGAGATCTAGAGGAGCTTTCCTTTACACAAACTTAGGGTTTTCAACGAGAAGATTTATCTACGCCTTGATGATCAATTCAGTTGCTGCCATTGAAGCTTAAAGAAAACACAAGCGAGTGTGCTTGTATTTGGTGGAGAATCCAAGAAAGAAGGAGTCCGTGGATTCGAAGCTTGCATGTGGTCGTGTCAGTAAGTTCTACTGGTTGTAGCATTAGGAAGTCGAGCGTGGGTGCTTGTAAGTCCTTTTGTATGAACTTCGATTCTTTCAAGATAGTGGATTCAGGTTTACCTTGAGGATAGCTAGGTCAAATCCTCCCCAGGTTTTTACCGGTTTGGTTTCCTGGGTGATCATATCGTGTGTTATTTATTTTTCGCTGCTTTGCATGATTTGATCTTTATTATTGTGATAACTTAGACTTGTTTAATTGGACTAAGTAACAACTTGACTAATTATCTAGGTTTAATCAATTGTTTAAGGGGTCTAAAAACCATCAAGTGGTATTAGAGCGGGTAGCTCTTCTGTTTTAGATCTTTTGATCTAAGAGCTGATCCTTAACCCATGTTGTCGTGGATAATTTGAAGTGTCTTTCTGATCATGTTTCTGCTCATGCTTCTGTTGATTTTATTGATGCCTGTGAAACTCTTCGTAAGGAATTATTGAAATCTATGAAAATTGCTAAGAAATTCAAGGAAGAGTTAAAATTGGCTAATCTTGAAAAAGAGGAATTAGTTGTTAGATTAGATGAATCTAATAAAAAGAATGAATTTTTGAGAAATCAAATTTTCTCTCAAGATGAGAAGATGAAAAGCTTGGAACAAAATTTAGTTGAATCTAAAGCTAAAATTGAAAATTTAACTAGTACCAAACCTGTTGTTGATAACAGAAGTGTTTCTGTCTCTCTTAGGCCTAAAACTGAGAAAGTTTATATCCCTCCTTTTAAGAGGAATAATAAAGAAAAGGCTTATTTTGCTAGGTTAGACAAAGGTAAAAATTCTGATGTAGACGCTGATGTTTCTAAACCTAAGTCTAAACCTACTGTTAGAGAGCATAATAAATCTGTTTTTGTGCCTACCTGTCACCTTTGTGGTGTTATTGGTCATATTAGACCAAATTGTTCTTTGTTGAGGCAAAAACCAAAATCTGAGATTAGATGTGTTGTTAGGAATACTGATGTTCCTAAATTTGTTCCTGTTTGTCACTTTTGTGATGTCCCCAGTTACATTCGTCCTAATTGTCATAAATTGAAATTTAAGCATTCTGTGTTTCAATCTAGGATTTGTGATGATATTTCACCTGCCATAAGTCCATATAAATTGTTTCATATTCTTTTGAAAAATTTAAGCTTGTTGACTTGTGAAAGGAATTTGCAGGATTTTAGTCTCTCTCAGAAGATTGGTGTAATCCCTCAAATACACTCTGTTTCACATGGATTTTCACCTACAAAGCCGAAGACTCGTGCTATATGGGTGAGAAAAGATTCTCTAAGGTGAGTGTTGTTGACTTGTCCTTGATTTAATTCTTTCAATTAATTGTGGACTTGTTTTTTTTTTTTTTTTTTTTTTTTTTTTTTTTTTTTTTTTTTTCGTTTTTGGTTGTTTTTTTTTTTTTAAGTTTTTTTTATATATAAAAAAAAAAATCCAAAAACATTGAAAATTTTCAAAAAGACAAAAATATTTTATTTTGTGTCTAATTTTATTTTTCTTGAGGATTACATGAATTATGATATCTCTCTCTTGATTTAGAACATGCTTGACATTGTGGAGAAACTTGAATAGTATGTATTTTATAAGTGCTAAGCTATTTCTGATTTTGTGTGGGTATGTACTAATTTGTACATGTACTCATGGGTTAATTAAGAAATTAATATTTCTTGTTTGTGTACCCTCTATAGCTTAGTTAAGCACTGTCATGCATTGCATTTGCATTGTTCATTTAGCATAATATGTGTTTTTTGTTTTTGGTTATATAGTTTTTAAAACCAAAAAAAGATTTTTGTGTTTTGTATTTCACATCTTGGATTTATAATCAAGAATTGGCCATTTTATCTTTACATAACAAGTTTATGTACCTTGTTTAGCATTGATGAGCTTATTTATTGCACTTGACTAGTTGAAGCTTTGTAGTGCATGTTGTGTGGGAAAGATGTTTATGGTGTTTATCACTTTGTCTTAATCTTGAAGTCACATGTTGTTTGATTGTCGGACTTGATCCTTTTGAGAAAGACATAAATAACCATCTCACCACTGTGCACTAGCCAATCATGAATACCTTAGTCATATTTTAAGATTTTTGTGCTCGAGAAAGTGTAGCACATGCACAAAAAGAACATAAGGTGAAGCCTCGGTTTAATTGATAAATGCTTAAAATTGGTGTGTACTATTAGGCTTGATGCCAAATCACTTAATTAAAATTGGTATGTATATTATGAGGCAAAATTCAAGAAACTTACATGATTGCAAGCTTATGTTCTAGGAGATGTGGGAGTTATATGATGTAACTCTTTAGGTGATAGTCTCTTTTAAATTTTATGTGATGAATTTTGTAGACTTTGTGATTGATTACTATTCACATATCACCTCACATGTATCTCAAGTTTTTGCTAGTTGCACACACTACACAAGTTACTCTTTGCTAAACTTGGTACATTATATTGTATGTGATTTTGTTGTGGCCATCCAAGATTAAAAGTTCCTTGATTTTAATGCAAAATGTGTTTAATGCTTGTGCTTTGAGGACAAATTGATTGAAAGTCTTGATTTTGGAAGATCTGGGTTGAAATTGATGAATTGGCTTGTTCTTTTGATGTAATTGATCATTCTAATCAGTTTTCTAGCTTGTGCAATAATCAATTGGTCAATTTATTTTAAAAATTAACAAGTGGTTTAAATTTTTTTGGGGTTTTAGTTAGAAACTCTATGTTCAAGCCAATTTTGTGAGTTTGAACTTATTTTGAACTTAATTTACTGTCTTAGCTCATGCATCATGTCATTTAATTTGCGCATGCATCATTTATGTTTAGGATTCACATGCATTGAATTGTTTTTGTATCCATCTTGCCATTTTGCAGTCATATCTCTCATTGTTTTCGCACATAACATGCATACACTTTGCTATATTGGTTACTCAACTTGATCAAAAATTGATTGATTAATTTTTTGAGCTATGTACTTTCTAGTATATGCCTTTTTTTTTTGTGAGAACTGTAGAAAATATTTTTCTTAAGAAATATGATGGATAATCAATATGCAAATATTTTCTCTACTCATGCAACTGTTTATGGGTCACATAGTGCCATGTTTGCATTTTATTGAAAGAGAGAATATTTTTTCTTCATGTGTATCCTCAACTTAATTTTTTTAAAGTTTGGTTTGTGTGTTTTTATTTATCCCCACCCCCTTTATTTTTCTTGAAAACTGTTTTTCTCAAAACTTGTTTTGTTTTTCCTATTTTTATAGGGGGAGAAATTTTTTTTAACCTTTGTGGTTCTTAGGGGGAGTTGTTGTTCTTCATAGGGGGAGTTGTCTCTATTTCATATAGAGTTGAATTGTTTTGTGTTCCCTTGATTCTCTATTTTCTCTTATCCTTTATTGCGTATGTTTACTCTTTATTGAGTTGTCTTTGTCAATACGTGACAAAAAGGGGGAGATCTAGATGAAATGTGGGGATCCTGTTTGTTTTGTGTTTGTTTTGTTTAGGGGGAGATATTTTGATTATTTATGATAGTGGAAAATACAAGTATGTTTTGTGGTATCTAACTTAGGGGGAGAGTTAATTTACATATTTGTTGTTTTCCTGTTTTCCTGTTTTTATTTTCCACACATACGGTTATGCATTTTGTTCAGTGTTTTAGGAAATATACAGGTTGATTCAATTGAGCTGCTGTTTACACTTGCAACTGATGGATAGTAGTTAGGATTGAATTTGTTTTATGAGCATTATTTTGTAAAGGGCTTTTTATTTTGTAAACTTTGAGCTTCTAAGTTGTGTTTTGTCACGGATTGCCAAATGGGGAGTTTGTTAGGTTCTAAAGTTTAGGATTTTATGTATTTAGAACTCTAATGTGTATTGTTGGCAAACCATGATCAAAACAATGTGTTTAAAAGTGTTTAAAGCTAGCTCAAAGTTGTGTGTCAATGTAAAGTTGGAATCGGGTTAAAGCAAGGAAGCATTGTGCCTTTCGGCCTGGCTCGATCGATCGAACGATAGGCTCGACCAATTGAAGCTCGGGCAGAATGCTTTTCTGCAGATTTGTCCAACTCAGCCCCTATTTTTTTTAAAACATTTTTAGGGTTTCTTATTTATCCTAAGTATAAAAGGCAAACCCTAGCCACGTTTTAGGTAGCTCATATTTGCGGTTTGTGTAAATCTCTTGTGAGATCTAGAAGAGCTTTCCTTTACACAAACTTAGGGTTTTCAATGAGAAGATTTATCTACGCCTTGATGATCAATTCAGTTGCTGCCATTGAAGCTTAAAGAAAACACAAGCGGGTGTGCTTGTATTTGGTGGAGAATCCAAGAAAGAAGGAGTCCGTGGATTCGGAGCTTGCACGTGGTCATGTCAGTAAGTTCTACTGGTTGGTAGCATTAGGAAGTCGAGCGTGGGTGCTTGTAAGTCCTTTTGTATGAACTTTGATTCTTTCAAGATAGTGGATTTAGGTTTACCTTGAGGATAGTTAGGTCAAATCCTCCCCAGGTTTTTACCGGTTTGGTTTCCTGGGTGATCATATCGTGTGTTATTTATTTTCTACTGCTTTGCATGATTTGATCTTTATTATTGTGATAACCTAGACTTGTTTAATTGGACTAAGTAACAATTTGGCTAATTACCTAGGTTTAATAAATTGTTTAAGGGGTCTAAAAACCATCAAATTGTGTGTTAATTTTTGTGGCCATCCAAGATTTAACTTCTTGATATGTTTAATACATTTTGGGGGTGTGAGGAAAGAAATGTTTGATGAAATTTGCTTAGCATTGAAATTTTTTTTGGAAAGATTGCTTTTGTAAAACATTTGAAATCATGAACATGCATCTCATATCATAAAAATTGGTTTACAAATGTTTCTGCAGAAAATTTTCTAGGTTTTTCAAAATTTCTGATTCTTCAGGATTCGATCGATCAAACTTGTTTTTTGACTGATTGAAAAGAGAAAAAAAAAATAGTTTTAAGGTTAAAAATCTCGAGTTTTCTCGATTCCTTTCGATTAGTCAGATCTGTTTTTAAATGATTTTCAATTCCTGTCTAGATTTCTCTTGATCGATCGAAACTCATTTTTTTAAAACAAATAGGAATCAGATCACATGTTCTTCAATGTTTTTGTCTTCCTCTTCAATCCCTCTCTCGATCCCTTCTTACTCTTTTTTTTTTTTTTTTTTGTCTTTTTCTGATTCAAAGTTTGAAAGGTTTTCTTCCTCAACATAAGGTAAGACTCTTTTACCCCTTCTTTTTTGTTAAATTACATGCATTCATGCATTTTTCATAAAATTTTCGAATCAAAGAGATTTAGGGTTTTTGGTGATTTTTGAGTATTTTGATCCAATTTTTTGGATGGGTTTTTTTTCATGCATCATGTATACATGATTCTCACACTTTAATTTCAAAAATTTCATGATTTCTTCAAAATATCGAAATTAGGGTTTATGTGTTCTTGAGAGAATTAGGGATTTTGTTCAGTTTGGCTAAATTGATTAAAATTGACTCTTGATATTGCTTAATTGAATGATTCTAACATGTTTTATACTTGTTGTGTTGTTCAATTGCTAAATATAAGAATTTTTGAAAATTAGGTTTTTCAAAATTGGGGTTTTTGATAAATTTCTAATTTTCTTGGTCAATTTTCAAAATAGATATGAAATTGAACTATTTTAGAGCATTACATCATGCATCATCTGTGTACTAATGTCATGCATCATATAGTTTTTCAAAAATTTCATGTTATCTTGTCTCTAACTCAATTTGATGTAGTCTGCCCTTAGTTTCTGTTTTTCCTTCATTTAATCTTTAGACATGGCTCCTAACGTTGGTAGGAAATTCAAAACCAAAGCAAATAGAAATATTGCTTCATCTTCTTCTGCCTTTCCCTTGGTCGAGAGGGTTAGGTTTCTTTGTGACAAGACTGAGGAAGTCTATGAGACCTTAACCAAGTATAGGTCTATTTAGGGGGAGAGAGAGATTGTTCTAGATGAGTTAGATCCTTCCATACGTAGGAATCTAATGTCTAGGAATTGGGTGTCTCTGTGTGATATTTCTGATCCTCTTTGTTGGGTTCTAAATGTTTAGAACAATTGGCAAATCGTGAACACAAACTTGTCTAGATATAGATCTTAGAGTTTAGAGGTATTATTAGACAATGCTCAAGGTGATGATGAGGTATTTCGAAGCTCTAGGTGTACCTTTAGTTCGCAAACCCACATTTCCATATACTAAGTTTCCTCTTGTAGATTATATCATGTTTTTGCTCTGTGGTAGGTCAGTTTCTTAGGGATCTGAACCAAGAAAAAACTCATGTGAGTTTACTAAGCTTACCTATCTTTATTTGAGGATATCCTGGCATAACATCTATCCTATCTTTGGGGTGTGCATTCCTCTATGCTTTCATCACTGATGGATCTATGTGTTTTCCTTCTCTTTTCATTCAAACTATTATTGATATTTATAGGGGTAAGTGTAAAGCACAGAAGCTATTCTTTCCTATGTGTGTGTGTGTGTATATATATATAGGGTCTTGAAATTTCTAGGGTTATCAAGTTTTCCTCCTCTAGAGTTAGTTCATATCATTACACCTATAGGAGCCACATTTCTTAGATAGTGACAAGCTCAGATGAAGAGTGTTGAACCAAGCACTGGAACTTCAAAGAGATCAAGAGGTGAAGCTTCTACTACAGCTCCTGCCTTTGGTGCTATGCCTACTATTGAGAAGATACATGTGGATCCTACTACTGCTGTGGATCCTTCTGGTGATGATGATGTTGTTGACCCTACAATTACCCCTCCTCTCTCACTCCATGCCATTATGGAGTCCTTTATGACTACTTAGGTAGCTCATAGACAGCTTCTTGATGAGTTACTTATTGAGGTGGCTGCCTTGAAAGTTAATTTTGCTGAGTATAGGAGTGTTTTTCCACCTCATCCACCCTCTGATACTTGATGGTTGCCTTTGGCAATTCGTAACAAAAAGGGGGAGTAGGTTTTAGTGCTTTAAGAGTTCTTGTATTTAGGGGGAGTAGAGAATTTTTGTACTTAGGGGGAGTTGTTTTGAGCTGATCATAATTTTTTATGTATATTTATTTTATATTTGTTTAGTGTTATTGTTCTTGTTTCACAAACATTGATGGTTCATTGACAATGATAGTATATTTGATGTTTTTTCATTTGATGTTATTGTTCTTCTTTTAAGCTTTGTGAATTCAAGTTTAGTTTTTATTTATTGGATTTCTACTGTATTTTCCACACATGTATTTATGGTTTGTTTCAGTGTTTAAGGAATTTACAAGTTAATTCTTTCAACTACTGTTGTCTATACTAGCAAGTAAAAGTTAGTAGTTGTGTTAGAATTGTATTAGGGCAATACTTTGTATTTGGGCTGGTTTTTTATTTGAGCAATTCATTTTGTATGTGTGTTTTGTCATGGATTGCCAAAGGGGGAGATTGTTAGGTTCTAAAGATTTAGGATTATATGTTTAGAATCATATTTTGTATGTGTTGGCAAACCGAGAACAAAACATGTCTAGTCTATGTGTTAGACAATGCTCAAAGGTGTATGTTTCAAGCTTTAAGTTCAAGCTAACTACAGAAAAGAGGAGTCAGAATCTGCCAAGCTCAATTGATTAAGAATTAGGCCTGATTGATCGAGAATCGCAGAAAAAGAATTTTTGCAGAATTTTAAATCAGGCCCAAGCCCGTGAAAACGTTTAGGGTTTCAATCTAACTTGTCCACATATAAAAGGGAAACCCTAGCTATGTTTTCAAGACTTTTGGAAGACTTGTGTGTTACTCTTTGTGAGATTTGAGAGGTTTTGTACCTTCTAACTACACAAGCATCTACCGGAGCAAGATCTACAATCAAGCGGTAGTAAAACCTAGTTGCTGCTACAAAGATCAACAACTGAGGGTGATCTGAAACCTTTGAGTGGGATCTCAAAGTCACAAGCGTGGGTGCTTGTGTTGCAGTAAATCCAAGGAGAGAAGGAGTCTGTGGATTCGGAGCTTGCATGTGATCGTGTTAGTAAGTTATTACTAGAGGTAGCAATAGATTTAGGATTAAATCTAATTGTAAAAACTTCAATTATCTTATAGTGAATTTGCTTTACCTTGAGGATAGCTAGGTCAAATCCTCCCCAAGTTTTTACCTTGAAACGGATCGTTTCATCGGTTTTTGTGAGTCATCATATCATGGTGTTATTTATTTTTTTGCTGCATTGCGCATGATATGATTTAATATTGTTTAACCTAGATCTGAATAATTAACCTGAGTAATCACTTGGCTAATATATATTAGGTTAAACAATCTGATTTAAGAGGTCTAAACAGAACAAACAATTTTTTGAAAAAAAATATTATTTGATAGTTGGAGGAAAGGGGGTTTGAACCCTAGATATCTCTGTTGGAAAGACCAGGAGGTACCAATTGAGTTATAAGGTTCTTGACAAATATAAACATGTATTTAGTTTCACATCATTCAAAATAGTTTTATACAATCTTAATTGTGATATGGATATATTAATTTAACATGTGACTAATATGTAATATCCCATCACACTAAACATGATCCTCTTTATATATTTATTAAATTTTTTTATAGGTGGACAAATGTCAAGGAAGGAACCATTGCTCGAACTCCTGCTCTAGAATTTATAGATGGCCTCTAAACTGAATTCTTTGTGAAGAATAATTAAAAGGCAATCCAATTTCTTGCAAAATAATGGATATTTCTATATTGAAATAAGATGTTCTAATTTCACGAAAAATAATTGGACGCTTATCCAAATGCATGTACATTTTGCTTCTCTTATTGTATATGTATTTCAGGGTTTTGATTAGATCACTTATCCAACAATACATCATTTATAAAATTTGGACATGGTATGAAATATTATATATTTGAATTGAAATAATAATTCCCCTGTACTTTATGCAACCTCTCTCTCTCTCTCTCCCTCCTAGAATGTGAAACAAAATCTACTGTTAGCAATTAATGTTTCTCATGTGTGAGGAATATGTGCTAGTTTTAAGCCAATCGTTTTGCACCAAAAAAAAAAAAAAAAAAAAAAAATGCAAAGGAAGTGAGATTTTTTATATTTAGTAACTTGTATAGCTAATTTAGTATAGTTGGTTTTTTTTTTTTTTTTTTTTTTTTTTTTTGAGGCAGTTGGTAAAATATTTGATCTAACGGTAAAGAAAAAATTATAATAGAATGGATGCTATAGGTTCTAATCCCATCATGTATACAAAGATTGTGAGGTGCATTTTAATCTTTGGTGAATATGGAAAAGCACTTGTCGTAAGTCGTAACATACCGTCTATCATATTACGGATGAATAATGTGAGGGGATACTACAGGCCAACTATACTTATGCTTCATGCGAAAACAAAAAAAATTAAGTTGTTGTTTGGTTTAGGGTAGTCTTTTAGAATTTTCAGGAGTCTAGAGCATTCAATATTTGGTTGCAAATAGCTTAAAGAATGACTACTTAGCTAAGTGACCTAAAGCAAGACCACTAAACTAAATGATGAGTAGATTTTAAAATTCCACAGAACCCATGTGTGAGCGCACTGCCTCGCACTACACACGTGGTTCATGCCGCCCATGTGAAGTATGCCTCAGCCAATGAACTGGAGGAGCAAATTTGGAAGTAGCCACCTGAGTTTAGGGTGAAAGAAAATAAATTAAATAAAAAAGAAATAGAAAACGAATAAGCATGTTAGGAAACCTAAACTCTAAACTAACATAAAGCAAATAAAACTCTGGCCACCCTAGGCTTTTTTATTTTCTCTTGCAAGAAAAAGGAAAATATTAATGAACGTGATCCTTTCTCTGTGTGTATATATATATATATATATATATAATTTTTTTAATATATGGACAAAGATCAAGGGCAGAACCATTGCTCGAAGTCTTGTTCTCAAATTTAGAGATGGCCTCCACATTAAATTCTCTATGATGAGTAATTGAAATACATTTCTATTTCATGCAAAATAATGGATAATTCTATATTGAAATAAGATGTTTCAATTTCACCAAAAATAATTGGACCGTTATCCAAATGTAAGTATATTTTTCTTGCCTCATTGTATATGTATTTTAGGGCTTTGATTATGTCATATCCAACAGTACATCATTTACAAAATGTGGCCACTTGATGTGAAAGTGTGATAATTATGTGAAACATTATATAATTGTGAAATAATAATTTCCCTTTAATCTATGTATCCTCCCTCTCTCAAAGTATACATGTGCTAGTTTTAAGCCATATCAATTTCTCAATGGGAATAAATTGTTAAAGTTTGTTTAAATTATGTTTCACTAACAATTCATTTAAATGGAATGTTTTATTTTCTTATTTTTTATTTTTATTTTTTACAAATACAATATATAGAATTTCAGCCGATGATGTTCACTAACTAGTTTGAAGAAAAGAGACTTTACTAGTATAACTAATTGGTTTTTGTTCAGTTTATGTTTCACTGACAATTGATTTAAATGAAATGAGAATTATTAAGACAAAGATTTTTTTTTTTTTAAATCGCTCAAATAAGTCAAAAGAATACCAAATACTTTTTCCAAAAATAAAAAAGAAGAATACAAAATAATTGGACAACTTATTGAAATGCACCAATATATGTATTTTTTCTTCTGATTTTACATTTATTTCATTCTCTCTCTCTCTAAAACTTTCATGTTTGCACTATTTTTTTATGTGAGCATTGCATGTTGTGCTATGGCCTACATGTATATTTTAAGTTGGAAGCAGCTTAGGTTCAATGCTCCTATGCACTAGACCTATTGAGATGTAGACATATGTCAACATCCCAACGGATCTAGTGCTCACGTGTACGAGGCCCAATCCTTACCCATTTTAAGCCATATCTAAACTTCTCAATTTAAATAAATTATTAAAGTTTGTTGAATTTACATTTCACTAAGAATTCATTTGGATTGAATGGAATTAGAGGTTAATGGATGAGATTGTCATTGGGATTTAATGGGTTTGGTGAAAGTAATTACTTTTGGGTGGGCTTCTATTTGAGAGAGAGAGAGAGAGAGAGAGAGAGAGGCATTGACGGCTTCAACAAGGTGATGAGGAAATCATGTCTTGTTGAGGTTTAATGAGAGATTTTTCTAATAAAAAAAATAATTTTAAGTGAGACTTTATACTTAATAACTTGTATTCCAGCTAACTAACTACAATTGGTAAAAATTCTGATATAATGTTAAAAAGTAATCATAATATAATGGATGTTGTAGGCTCCAACCCATCATATCTATAAAAAAACAAATAAAGAAACAAACAAAAAAAGCCTAAATTAAAATTGATTAAAATATAAAGAATATGAGGTGCTTTTATGGAGAAAATGCACTTTTGGTCCTTATATTTTGGGCCGATTCTCATTTTGGTTCCTAGCTTTTATTCACACCTACCTTAGTCCCTAAAAACGAAAAGTTACATCCATTTTGGTCTCTGCCGCTAACTTACTAATAGAAAATTCATATGTGATAGATGGAGAGTACTTTTTGCATAATCAATACTGACGTGGCTAATAAAATAATTATTTAACATTTCAAAAATTCCATGCCAACAAATAAATTTTAAAAATTAATTTCTTAATTTTAATTTAAACTGAAAATAAAAATTTGATTTAAAATGAAAATTTTATTTCCCAATTATCAGATTTTCTTGCATTTTTTTTTAACCAAACACAAAATTACGAATGGTTTGGTCTTAAGCCGGATCTTCCCCAAATCTCATATCAATTTCTCTGCTCCTCTTATCAAAAAAAAAAAAAAAAATCTCTTTTCTACTTCTCGATCTCACTCTCGAATTCTTCGATAGCCATGAATTAGCAAGGCCTCTATGGGCGGAGCCAGGAATTTAGGTCAAAGGGGGCAAGATTAAAAGACAAAATTGAAAGTCAAAAACTAATCTAAAAAAATTTAAACGTAAATATTAAGAGTATGCAATATACCTGTGAATATATAAATGTGACTCAATGACTTGAATGCTTCTAAAAACTCAACAGAAACTCTAATAGCTTGTTTGAATAGAGATGGAGTAGAGTAGAGTAAGGGACAGTAACATAAATTACTTTATTTGGATATTTTTTAAGGGAGGAGGGGGAGAGATTTGGAGGGGTTCTAATTACTTCTAACCCCTCATTTTTAATTCCCCTAAATTAGAGAGATGTGGAGGAAGAGTAGAGCATATAAATATTTGACCAAATGAATTACCAAATTTAAAACTTCTTTTTTTAAAAAGCTAATTATTTTCCTCCCTTTACTTAATTTTAAAAGCATTCAAAAACTTTTTTTTTTTTAATATGGGAGGCATGCTTTATACTGTATTATATATACACTATTTTTTTTAGAGTTCTATTAGTATTAGGCTGCTGTGATTTCTATTCTATATAGGCATATAGCATAGGGAAATTATTGTGTACTCCCGGAGTACCATAAATACATGCTCCCTCCTCTCACATGAATGGTGGGTCCCACTAATTAAATTCATGGTGGGACCCACCATTCATGTGAGAGGAGGGAGCACGCATTTATGGTACTCCGGGAGCACCTAATAATTTTCCATATAGCATTAGCAATAGTTTTTTTTAAAATTTTTTTTTTTTTTATAATGATTACTAGGTGGGACCCATAGTTCTATATTAGAGTTATTGTAGTCTCAGAGTTCTAGTTAAGGCTGCTGAATTCTGTACCATGTAGCAGTAGGTTGTTCCTAATAAATAGAAAAGTTTTTTGGCTTTTGTGTAGAGGGGCAAATAACACATTTCAATACTATACTGCCATTATTAGTAAAACTTTTGGAAGTTCAGGGGGGGCACTTGCCCCCCCTCGTCTCCCCCCCCCCCCCCCCCCCCCTCCCTCCGCCGACTATGGCTAAACCTTGAGCTTCTCCATGACAACCAACACCTTAGACAGTGGCTCAAGCTCATCCTCCTTCTTCGATCTTGGCTTAGGAAGACTCTAAAGGGTGAGTTCAGATGGTATTTGAGAAACGAGATTTGGGAAAGAGTGATGACATCTCGAGTTTGGTCAAAGCCAAACCCTGGCCCATGTCCGTTTCTCTCTTCAATCTATCCCCAGATCTCCCACACATCTCGAGTTTAGTCAAAGCCAAACCCCATGACATCTTGGTCTCTCCCTCTCCTCAATCTAGACGATTGGATTGGATTTTTGCTATTTGATTTTCATTTTGGGTTTGTTTTGTTGGGTTTGCTTTGTTGCTATTTGTGTTTTGAATCTTTGAAGGTCCATTGTGCTTATACTAAGAAAGTGAAAAATCGGCTAAGTAATTGTTGAAATCTTTGTGGGATCGGTGGCTTGTGTTGCCATTTAATTTTGCACATCTAAGATTAGGGTTGAAGAGGAAATTAAGGAATATGAATTTGATAATTTGAATGTGAAATTTCTAGGTTTATGGGTTTGCTGAAGATTGGGTTGGTTACTATGTTTATGGGGTTATTTCTTGGGCTTATTTATGGTTTGGTTTGGTTTCTTGGATTTATTTCTTGTTTTTCGAGATTTGATGGAGATTGAATTTGGTTGCTGGATTTGGATCTGAGGTTTGCTGGAGATTGGTTTGATTGTTGGGTTTGTTTCTTGGATTTGGGAAAAACGTGAAAATAAGTTGTAACGTTCTTACAAAAATATAATGAAAAGTAAAAAAAAAAAAAAAAAAGTAAAACTAAAAATTCTAATTAAATTAGAGTTAAGGATTTTTTTTTTTTTTAAATCTAATTAATTTTTTTGTTTAAATTTTATGAATTGGCCTTTTTAAAATTAAAATGCTAACATGGAATTTTAAAAATGTCAAATAAAATTTATAATTATTATAAGGGATAATTACACATAACCGACCTGTGGTTTGAGCGAAAATCACTTTGCCTACCCGTGATTTGAAAAGTATCACTTAACCCACCTGAGGTATGTTTCCGTCAATTTCTGTAACCCGCCTTAGTCTCTGCCATTACAAAAACACCTTTTAACCCCAAAACAGAACATAACGCGAATCAAAACACCCAAAACTCAAACACTTTTCCAGAGAGAGACACAAGGTGCAATCAGCTTGTTCTTCGTGGTTTGGAGCGTCTGAAGGGGGAGAAAACACTTGTTTTGCATCATCGAAGCTAGGCAAGGTATGTGTGACTGCTGTTCATTTGCATTTGGGTTCTTGATGTCATTTTTTTATCGCGACCCACCCATGTAGTTAGGTTTTGCTGTTCATCTGCACATTAAATTTTTTTTATTTTTTTTATTTTTTATGTTAAATGTGCATTTTGCTATTTATATGTAGAATCGCTTAGGATGTAGCTAATGTATTGCTATGGCTGTTTATAAGCATATACCTGAAAGAATCAAATTTATTTTTCAATGATTGCACTTGTTTGTGAACTGTGGGTAGTGTGGTCCCTATGAATTTGTTGGGAATCTGGTTTTGCATGTGCTTTATGTGGTCCTTTGTCCGTATGTTGTTGTCATGTTGTCAATTTGTTGGCTTGTTGTCTCTTTTGGCTTCTTGTCATTTTCTGCATGTCAGTGTGTAAACAAACTACTTATTTTAATTGCAGATGGTTGACTTCACATTTGACATTGAAATTCATGTTGGGGGATGTTTTGTGGAGGAGCCAACCATTGAATATGTGGGTTGATCTGTACGTTTACTGACAAAGATTGACCCTGACAAGTTGAGTTTGTTTGAAATTTGGGATTTATGCCATCTAGTTGGTGCTCCTAAAGAATACAGTAGATATAAGTATTTACTTCCTGAAGGTGATCTACAGGATGATTTAAGAGACATAGAAATAGATGTAGATGTCCTAAACATGACTACCCTTCATAGGGCATGGCTAGCTGAAAAAATCATAACCTATACTGACATAGATGTGGAGCCACTGGTAGTTGAGTATCCTGATGGAGGGGGAGTGACAGATGGTGGTGTAGGTGGTGATGGAGGGGGAGTGGCAGATGGTGTAGGTGGTGATGCAAGTGGTGATGTAGGTGGTGATGTAGGTGGTTTAGGTGGTGATGCAGTAAGGGATAAATAGATTTGGATAGTGATTATGATGAAGATGATGAGAATGATGAAGAAGAAGATGTTGAGATTAGTGCAAAAGATGAAGAAAAGAATGTTGAAGGAGATGATGTTGATGATGATGATGATTGGCTAAATGAAGGCCTAGAGGGTGATGACTTTGGTGATGATATATTTATTGCTCAAAACTCAGCTCCACAAGGTTCTACTCAAAACTCAGCTCCACAACCATGTGCTCAAAACTTAGCTCCACAAGGTTCTGCTCCCAATACAGCCCTAGAATCAAGCAATGCACCCCACACAGCCCCAGAATCAAGCAATGCATTCCATGCAGACCCTGAGTGGGCTGAGCCAGCCCTTGAGGATGACCTGGTAAGCATGGATGGGTCTGATAATTAGCAGGTACTTGAGCAAGTAAAGTTTAATGCTAAGAGTGACATGAGAAATGTTGTACTGAAGAAGGAGATGAAGTTTTCTAATGCAAAGGTATTTAGAGCTGCTTTGAGGGAGTATGCAATCGAAAAATCTATTGACATCAAATTCAAGCTTAATGAGAGGACCAAGATATCAATTCATTGCAAAAATGGGTGTGGGTAGAGATGTTATGCATCTCAAATAAGTGGAGAGCTAACATTTCAAATCAATAGAGATGAGAAACTGCAATATGGTGTCCTTAGGGACTATGCACAAATGATAACCACTATAGACAAGGGGAGTAGGGTTATACTGCAAACAGAAATGGCTGATGAGACTTCCCATCCAAAATTTAAGAGGATGTATGTTAGGTTCAATGTTCAGAAGGTAGGATTTTTAGGTGGATGCAGGCCATTTATAAGTTTAGATGGTTGTTACATAAAGCACAGATTTGGTGGACAAATCTTATCTGCCACTGCCAAGGATGCAAATGACAACATTTTTCCAGTAGTCATGGCTGTTATGGAACAAGAAATCAGAGAGCCTTGGATATGGTTTTTGGAAATTTTTGCTAATGATATAGGGAGGCTAGAGGAGCTTCAGTTGATCTTCAATTCTGATAGGCAAAAGGTATGCAAGTTTTGTTTTGTTTAGTTACACTTGAATAGTTTACTTTGTTTGCTGAACTAACTTGTTTTGTTTGTTTGTTTGTTTATTTGCAGGGGCTTATACCTGCAATAGAGACACTATTCCCTACTGTGGAGCATAGATACTGTGTGAAACACATCTACAATAATTTCAAAATTGATCACAAAGGATTGGAGCTGAAGGATGCACTGTGGAGGTGTGCTGCTGCCACAACAGTAAATGAGTTTAAGAGATGTATGTAGTACATAAGGGATTTGGATGAAAAGGCATATGAGTATCTTGCAAAAATTGCACCTTCACAGTGGACAAGGTCACACTTCACTCCTAGGGCCTTAACAGATTGTTTGGTAAATAATTTGAGTGAGTCTTTTAATGCAATGATATTGAAGTCTAGGGACAAGCCTATCTTGGCAATGTTGGAGTGGCTTAGGGTTAGACTTATGACTAGGCTTTACACAAAAAGGGAAGGGATATGATATAGAAGTATGCTGGAAAGTTGTGTCCAAGCATACAAGATAGGTTGGAGAAATTGAAGGTTGAAAGTAAGCCATTTAGTGCTACCCCAGCTGGCAGTTTCCTTTATGAGGTAGGCAGTCAGTATGAAAGGCATATAGTTGATTTAGTGAAGAAGACATGTAGCTGTAGATCTTAGGATTTAAATGGCATTCCCTGCAAACATGCCATAACAGACATTTATACAAACATTGAGACACCAGAAAACTATACCCACCCATGCTACTTCAATGAAACTTACATGGAGATATATAAGGAGGTACTTCCTCCCATGCCTAGCCAGTTAGAATGGGCTGAGACTAGACAACCTGTTCCCTTGGCAGCTCACATATACAAACCACCAAGCAAACCACCCAAGCAAAGAAAGAGGACTTCTGATGAGCCTAGGAACCCTTACAAAGCAAGTAGGCTGAACAGACCTGTAAGATGTGGGTAATGCAAAAAGGAAGGGCATAACTTAAGAGGGTGCAAGGCTGGCATCACTGGGGAGACACCATGGCAGAGGAGACAGAGACTTGACAGAGAAAAAGCTGTAAGTAATTAGGATTTAAATGGTAAAAAAAAGAAAAAAAACAAAACTTTTTTTTTAACTTACAATAAACATTGTATTGAAACTGGGTTTTGTTGCAGGCAAGGGGAGGGGTGTCTGCATCTAGATCTGCACCTCAGCTTGCACCCCAGCCATCATCCCAGCAGCCTACCCAGACCTACAACATGATGTCTGCCACTCAGCCTTCATCCTCACAGCAAGGAAATCAACCTAGGTCATCTCACAGGAGAGCAGGATGGTTCTCTTCCTCACAGCCAAAGTTTCACACACCTAGGGAGACCTGAGATACTTGACCAAGTTCTTCATAGGTAACTTAGTTGAGTAACCTCTTTCCTGGATGGTTGATTAGACTAGAATATTTTTTAACAAGTGGATCTATTTTTTATTTTGTAGCCTTCACATGCAAATAGAGCACTGGTGGTGTGAGGACTAGAGGACAGCTTGCTGCATAAAGGCCACCAAAAATGAATTTAGTAGATGGAAAGAGGAAAGAGTAAAGACAAGAAATGAATGAAGCTAGTGGGTATGCATGCCAGTATTGGGAGTAAAGCTAGTGAGAACATGTGGGCCTTTTTGTTTTTTTGTGAAGACAAGAAATGAATGAAGATGTGTATATATATATATATATATATATATATATATATATATGTAGCTAGCCTTGGAATGTGCTTTTTTGAAATTAAGGTACAATACACTCCAGGTTGTTATATGGAAGTTGTGGTATTATAGTTTGTATGGAACAATATTTGTCCAAACTAGATTATATGAAAGTTTATTTATTACTACTACAGAGTGTGTCCAAGTAGATTTTTCCAATATAGATTGTATGGAAGTTGTTATTGTGGAATGGTTGTTATGGTATGCGCAGGTAACTGTATGGAACATTATTTGTTCAAACCAAATTATATGGAAGTTTATTTATTGCTACTACAGATTGTGTCCAAGTATATTTTTCCAATATAGTGTATGGAAGTTTTTATTGTGGAATGGTTGTTATGGTATGCACAGGTCATTGATAATTGACCAATACTTCTTTTATTATATGCCCACAGGCTAATGGCATGACCAATATTTCTTCCATTGAATGGTTGTTATGGTATGCATAAAATAATCAATAATTGACCAATTCTTCATTCATTGACACATCAAAACATTACATCAGTAGGCTAGTGCTATTACAATGCAAATTCATTAAACCATTGCCATAACTATCTCTACTAACCAATTAACTACTTCAGGGCAACAATCTAGGTCTCTTCACTCCAGAGAACTCAATTGAGCCAAAACATAGAACATAACAATAACAAAAAAAATGATCCATGACAAAATGCATGCAGACTTCCACATTCTTTGCTTTTCTTTAGCAAACATGACATTTTCCTTAGCTTTTGCACAGACAGCTCGAGCCTTTCTCTCCCTCTCCTTTGCTTTGGCTTCCTCTTCAAGAGCCTTTTCTGCCATTTGCCTAGCTTCTTCTGCCATTTCCAGAGCCGTCCTTTCCCTCTCATTGGCCAGTTGGAGAGCACTCTGAAGCCTAGACATCTTCTCTAGAGCCAAAGGTGTAGTTTCATTCCCACGAGAATAGGTTGGGTTATCAACCCAAACAAAGAAAGGACACTTAAGACCAACCTTATAATGGCTACAACCCAAGAACCTCCTCCCAAAATTGTACAAACTCAAACTTGTTCTCAAAACACAAATCTGCTCATTGCACATATGTCTACATGAACCCGAGAAATTACCACTTGATGAAGACATATCAACATAACACGATTCTTGGGAAGTACAAATTTAGACTTTCACACGGTAAGTTTGCACTTGAACAAAATCTGAAACTCTAAATCAAGAACAGACACAAATACGTGGGTAGGTCGCGATGAACAACAGTCACACATACCTTGCCTAGCTTCGATGATACAAAACAAGTGTTTTCTCCCCCTCCAGACGCTCCAAATCACGAAGAACAAGCTGATCTCACCTCAGGTCTCTCTCTCAAAAAGTTTTTGAGTTTTGGGTGTTTTGATTCGCATTATGTTTTGTTTTGGGGTTAAAAGGTGTTTTTGTAACGGTAGAGACCGAGGTGGATTACGGAGAGTGATGGAAACATACCTCAGGTGAGTTAAGTGATACTTTTCAAACTACGGGTAGGCAAAGTGATTTTCACCCAAATCACAGGTGGGTTATGTGTAATTATCCCTTATTATTTTATTAGTTACGTCAGCAATTACTGTGCAAACAGTGCATTCCATCTTCCATGTATGAATTTTTTGTTAGTGGGCTGACGACAATGACCAAAATTAATGTGATATTCCATTTTCAAGAACTGAGGTAGGAGTGAATAAAAATTAAGGACCAAAACAAGAATCGGTCTAAAATGTAAGGACCAAAAGTACATTTTCGCATTTTTCTTTTATCCTAGGTGAACATGTAAGTCATAAATTGATTTTAAAATTAAATATAAAAGTTTAACCTTTTAAAAGATGATTTTTTTTTTTTTTAACAAACCTTTTAAAAGATGACGAATTTAATCATTTAACTATATTTCTAACATAACCCATGTTTTGACTTTAACAACTAATAAAATTCCATATAAAATCTTAATCTTTTAAGAAATGATGATTTTAATCATTTAACTATAGTTCTAACTAAACACATACAAAAAAAAAAAAAAAAAAAAAAAAAAAAAAAAAAAAAAAACCTAAATTAAAATTGATTTAAAGGTAAAGAATGTGAGATGCATTTTTTATCCTAGCTAAACATTTATAACTTTTAAGAGCCCATGTTGTAAGTCATAAGTAAATTTTAAAATTCAATATAAAATTTTAGCCTTTAAGAAATGATTAATTTAATCATTTAACTATAGTTGTAAAACAACTCATGCTTTGGCTTTAATAACTAGTAAAATTCCATATAAAAGTTTAATTTTAAAAAAAATTATGAATTTAATCATTTAACTATAGTTGTAGCAGAACCCACAAACAATGATACAAACAAAAAAAAAAATACCAAAATTAAAATTGATTTAAATGTAAAGAATGTGAGATGCATTTTTTATCTTAGCTGAACATGTATAACTTTTTAGAGCACATGTTGCAAGTTGTAAGTAAAATTTAAAAATCAAAATAAAAGTTTAACCTTTTAAGAAAGGATTAATTTAATCATTTAACTATAGTTCTAACAAAACTCATGTTTTGACTTTCACAACTAGTAACATTCCATATAAAAGCTTAACCTTTTAAGAAATTATAAATTTAATCATTTAACTATAGTTCTAACAAAACTCATACTTTAACTTTAAAAACTAATAAAATTCATATAAAAGTTTAAGTTTTTAAAAAATGTTGAATTTAACCATTTAACTATAGTTCTAATTAAACCCATGGTTTGACTTTAACAACCAACGCCTATGTTTTATGCCTTTATTGAACCTAACTAATGGTAGTGCCTTTATTGGACTTATATATATATGTTTCATGCCCTTACTGAAGCTAACTAATAGTAGTGGTGTTGGGCAGATAAATATCTTGGGTAAGACTATGCTTACAGTAATGGATTTGGGGAGATAAATACTATGCTTCATGCCTTTATTGAAGCTAACTAATATTTATTGAACCTATGCTTCATGCCTTTATTGAAGCTAACTAATAGTTCTAACAAAATACATGTGAGGTTAACCTCTATGTGAGAAGGAGGAAACATGCATCCAATGGATGGTGTATTTTCTCCTGGTCAACAGAAGAGGCTAGCAAGTAACAACAAAGCTTAACAGGTTGTAATAACAGTTGAAAGTCATAGAGGAAATTGATATTTTATATGAATTATTTGAAAATAAAGATGATGTAATGGCTTACATATCAAAATGCAAATATAATCTTAATATATATATATATATATATATAGATCAAACATATATGGATTAAGTAGAATTGGTATTGTTCCAGTAGTTCTCACAAGACTTCTTCACTTACATATATAGATCCACCAACCAAACCATTACTTGCTTTTAAGGGTTCTACACAATAATTTTAACCAAATTTACAAAAAATGTGGATAATTGGATTATGTATTGTAGCAGTACTGGTCGTATATTTGACTTACTGGCTAAACAAATGGAGCAATCCAAAGTGCAACGGAGTCCTCCCTCCAGGTTCTATGGGTCTACCTCTTATTGGAGAAACCCTTCAGTTGATTGTTCGAAGTGATTCTCTAGACGTCCATGCATTTATCAAAAAGAGAGCTCAAAGGTTGCATGCTAATAATTGTGTCTGTTTATATTGTTTTTATTTATTTTTTGATAACTACAAATGTGTGTTTTTATAGTATATATTATTATCTACAAGTTTATATTTATGTATTTACTATGTTTATGCGTCTCGTATCAACTTAATGCAAGCCTAGCTAATATGGTGATACCAACTACTCCAAGAATTCAATAATTGAAGGTTTAATTTAGAGGGTGTTCGGATTAATGAAAACTAAGTTATATAATTCAATTTTCATTATTCAAAACTCAAAAAACATGAGGCCCACTGAGATATAAGTTTTTTAGATAAATTTTTTAGTTAAGTTCTCATCAATCAAAACTCAAAATTTGGAGGTAAAGTTATAGAGATAAAGTTGTAAAAAAACAAAACTTGTGGATCCCATTTTCTTGACTTGTCTCTATCAAATCAACAGTGCCACACCAACTTTTTTTTTCTTTCTTTCTCCTTCACAGTTTCACCCGCCTTTATTTATTTATTTTTTTTCTTCCTTTCTTTATTCCTTCTTCAGACCATCTCCACCATCTCTTTCTTTTACTTTCTTTCTTCTTCAAACCCACTCCACCACCAACGATCTTTTTTTTTTTTTTTTTTCTCTTCTTCTTCTTCCTAGTTTTTTCTTTCTCTCTCTTCTACTTCTTTCTTTTTTTTTTTTTTTTTTTTAAGACCCCACTCCACCATCTTCTTCAAACCCAAGCTATCTCAAACCCAAAAACACATGGGTACTAATCAAACACACAAACACAAACCCAAAAGCACAAACCAACAACCATGGCTCTGAATCTTTCTGTTACCTTTGAAACCCGATTCGTCTCAACAATCGGGCTGATTCTTGACAACTCAGCCAAGTTCGAGGATTGGTTTTTGAACGCATTGAATGGGTCAGGTTTGCTTAACAGAGGGTTTACAAACCCGTTTTCAGTGAATTGCTTGCTAGGTTTGGACGATGATGGTGTTGTTGGCGGCATGGGAGGGGATTTTTGGCTTATGGGTTTAGGCTCTTTTTGGGTTTTGTGATGGGCATGGCACAACAGAAAAATGTGATGGCATGTGACCCATTTTGCCAAAAATTGGAGTTGAAGAGTGAAAAATATAACTTAGATTTGGAACCAAACACAAATTTTAGAGAGATTTGAGTTATTGTAGGAACAGAGAAATGAGTTATGGATTATGAGTTTGATTTATGGGTTTTGAGATATAAGTTTTAAAATATGGGTTATGTGCAATTCAAACAGGCCTTTAGTCACTTAGATATATACATAATGGCCTTGTATAGTGTGGGGGGCAATTTAAAAAAGAGATGGAACAATAGGGGGGTTGTCTAGCTTGATCAAACAAAATTGATTCCTGCTAAGAAATTATCCTCTTGTAAGATAAACAAGAACCTTTAGTGCGATCTAGAACAAAGGTACTTCGATGGTTAGGTTAACACTAAAAGTATTCTTAGTTCAGAATTATTAGACAAACGATAATTAGAAATCACATATCTTTTTTTTTTTTTAGGAAGTTTCAATATATATCGTCTGCCCTTGATGATAGTTCTTTATCATTAGACCAAGACACCAATTAGTATTTGGTATAGGCGGAAATTGAACCTCAAATCTCTTATTCAATTATCAGAGATTATACCAATTGAGCTAACTAAAACCCACTGAAGTCACATATCTTGGTTTTGAAATAAATAAGCCTTTACAGGGCCGGTTCGGCCAAATGAGGTTGACTTTGGTGGGAATGATCCCCCTGAAGCCCTAGTAAAGTCAAGAATTCATATTTGAAAAAAGTTTAACTCCAAGTATTTTTGAAGTATATTTTTTCTAACTTATTACGTGATGGTTTATAAGATTATCCAAGTGTATTATTTAAATAAGTCACATAACTTATTAAAAATTCATGTAACTAAAACTCTATGTGAATAGTCTCTTTAATCATCACATAATATAGAACTAAATTAAAATAACTTAATTTGTTTTTTCTTTCTACAAACTATATATATATATGTGTGTGTGTGTGTGTGTGTGTGTGTGTGTGTGTGTGTGCATATATTAAGACCAATGAGAAATTAAAATATCATGCATGTATATATTGAGTTCTATTTTAATGTAAGAGAATTCACAAAAAAGATGATATATTCACAAAAACTATTTACTTGTTAAGGGTTTTTTTTGTGTGGCTTAAATAAGTCTTTTTACAAATTTTTGTTCAAAGTTAAAATTACTGGTATAAATTAAAAAAAAAAATGAACAGTTAGATAGAAAATAAATAAATCTTACCTAAATTTATGTTGCTATGTAATCATCTCAAATGTCTTTTTGGTTATTAAAAAATATTTTATGAAGGAGAAAAAAAATATTACATTAATTATTTGAGGTCTTATTAGCTTTTATTTAGTATCACAACTTTTGAATGATAATAGTATTTTTCTTCTTTTTCTCCATTGTCAAAACTCTAGCTTTGCTATTTTCACTTTTTCCGCCTACCTTCATTTATTTTTTTATAGGTCCTGAACCTTAAAAACGTTGTAAGAATTGGAAATTTTTTATTTTATTTTTAAATTTTGACTTATGAAAAAGATAATAGTGTATTTATTATAAGAATTATAGAAAAAAATTAGAACAAGTCTAGTGACACAACTTGCTAAACTAGCAAATTGTAGATGGTGAAATTTAAAAAAATTAATACTAGTGGTAAGTTCATGTCAAAATAATTGTTTACCAGTCTACCACTGATACCTTGCTATCTCAACAAGTTGTGAAATAAGTTATATCTATACAAATAGTTTAAAAAAAAAAAAAATTAACATATCAATAAGAAATGTATGAAAAAAAATACTCACAAAAAATCAAATTATAATTCATCATCTTTTTTTCCCTCTCTTAGATATGGACCAATATTTCGAACTAGTTTGGTTGGTCGGCCTGTAGTACTATCAACAGATCTTGAATTCAACCACTACATCGTTAAACAGGAAGGGAGTTTAGTAGAAATGTGGTACTTGGATACATTTGCCAAGTTTTTAGGGATGGAAGGCGAAAATAGGATGAGTGCACTTGGTAATGTCCACAAGTACATAAGAAGCATCACATTGAATCACCTTGGTGCTGAAGCCGTTAAGGAAAAGTTGCTTCCTCAAATGGAAGAAATTGTTAACAAAGCCCTACAAACATGGTCAAGTCAGCCTTCAGTTGATATGAGAGATGCTGCTTCTAAAGTAATTTTCAACTTTCCCTTGATATAGACACATTTCCTTCACAGTGTGCTGCCCTTTGGGTTATGACATATCTATGTTTCTTGGATATTGCAGATGCTACTTGATTTCAGTGCGAGGATATTCTTTAGTTATGATGCAGAAAAACTATTACAGCTAAAACTGAGTGAAAAGTTCGCTAATACCTTAGGATGTTTCATGTCATTTCCCTTGAATATCCCTGGTACAACATACCACAAATGTTTAAAGGTAATCAAAATAACAAGAAATGTTAAACTTTCCCAAATATTTACTCAGATATATAAATATTAAATTTTCATTTTCATTTTCTAGTCACAAAAAGAAGCACTGAGCATGTTGAGGAAAATAGTAAAAGAGAAGATCACTTCACCTGAAAAAAGATCTGAAAATTTGCTTGATCAAGCTATAGATGACATGGAAAAGGAGAAGTTCTTGTCAGAAGACTTTATCGTAAAACTGCTTTTTGCGATCTTATTTGCTAGCTTTGAGACTTCAGTATCAGTATTATTAGCTTTGAAGCTTCTTGCAGAGCATCCTGCAGCTTTACAAGAGTTGACGGTATGTAAATGTACAAGAATATTTTTTTTTTGCCCACAATCTATATATATGTTATGTTGTACAGTAATGATGTAACCTAACACTAATCATGTATCATTTATTAGGATGAGCATGAGGCAATTCTCAAGAATAGAGAGAATCCAAATTCCGTACTCACATGGGATGAATATAAGTCGATGACTTTTACATTTCAAGTGGGTTCTACAATCTCTACATGTTCTGGTCTCTCTTGGAGTTGTTTGATGAATTCAATTATCTTATAAAAACAAAAATTTTGTTATGTTGAATTATAGGTAATCAATGAAGTTCTAAGGATGGGAAATGTTTCTCCTGGGTTATTGCGAAAAGCATTGAAAGATATTGAATTTAAAGGTATGTTCTCACACGCATATATTTGATTCAAAGTCTTCATAGATATATGGTTACTAAGAGTAAATGTTTGGCCAAGTGTATACAGGATATACAGTTCCGGCTGGTTGGGCCATTATGCTGGTAAATTCTGCTCTTCAGGTAAACCCAAACACATTCAAGGATCCACTTGCCTTCAATCCACGGCGTTGGAAGGTATGTAGTTACAACCTTATTAGAAGAAACAAATGATCCAACCAGTTATTAGAAACTTTTTTCCCTAATATTATTGCTGTTTATTATGGGCACTCTCCTTGACAACATTTTTTTATAAATGGAACCAGGATCTTGACCCATTGGTTGTATCTAAGAATTTCATGCCTTTTGGAGGAGGAATTAGACTATGTTCAGGGGCGGAGTATATTAAAGCATTCATGGCTACATTCCTCCATGTTTTGGTCACCAAATATAGGTAATTTGCTCACTTATATTATCTAACTTGTGCAATTGTTGCAACAACCAAAAAAAAAAAAAAAAAGAAATTGCACGTTTTGTCTTGGGATAAAAGAAACCTCTCAATTGAAATTGATCTATTTAAAATTCAAATAAAATACAAAAAATTTAAATATTTTTTGAAAAAAATTATTTGATAGTTGGAAGAAGGGAAATTTGAATCCTAAATATCTCTATTGGAAAGACTAAGGTAACCAATTGAGTTAAAAGGTTCTTGATAAATATAAAAATGTATTTAGTTTCACATCATTCAAAATAGTTTTATACAGTCTTAATTGTGATATGGATCTATACATTTAGCATGCAACTAATACGTAATATCCTACCACACTAAACATGATCCTCTCTGTATATTTATTAAATTTTTTTATAGGTGGACAAATGTCAAGGGAGGAACCATTGCTCGAACTCCTGCTCTGGAATTTATAGATGGCCTCCAAACTAAATTCTTTGTGAAGAATAATTAAAAGGCAATCCAATTTAAAGCAAAATAATGGATATTTCTATATTGAAATAAGATTTTTTTTTTTTTTTTAAGAGTTTTAACTTATAACATCTAAACTTGATGATCTATTATTAGATCAAGATAACAGTTGAAATTCTCTCAAAAAAGAAAAGAAATAAGATGTTCTAATTTCACGAAAAGTACATTTTGCTTCTCTTATTGTATATGTATTTCAGGGTTTTGATTAGATCACTTCCAACAATATATCATTTATAAAATGTGGACATGATTTGAAATATTATATAGTAGAATGTGAAATAATAATTCTCCTGTACTTTATGAAACCTCTCTCTCTCCCCCCTAGAATGTGAAACAAAATCTACTGTTAGCAATTAATGTTTTTCATGTGTGAGGAATATGTGCTAGTTTAAGCCATATTGTTTTGGAAAGAAAAAAAAGAAAAAAAAGCAAAGGAAGTGAGAATTTTTATATTTATTAACTTGTATAGCTAATTTAGTATAGTTGGTAAAATATCTGATCTAATGTTAAAAAAAATTATAATAGAATGGATGCTATAGCTAGGTTCTAATCCCATCATGCATATAAAGAATGTATGGTGCATTTTAATTTTTGGTGAACATGGAAAAGCACGTGTCGTAAGTCGTAACATACCGTCTATCATATTACGGATGAATAATGTGAGAGGATACTACAGGCCAACTATACTTATGCTTCATGCGAAAAAAAAAAAAAAAAATTTAATTTGTTGATTGGTTGAGGGTAGTCTTTTAGAATTTTAGGAGTCTAGAGCATTCAATATTTGGTTGCAAATAGCTTAAAGAATGACTGCTTAGCTAAGTGACCTAAAGCAAGACCGCTAAACTAAATGATGAGTAGATTTTAAAATTCCATAGAACCCATGTGTGAGCGCACCGTCTCGTATTGCACCCATGGTTCATGCCGCCCATGTGAAGTATGTCTTAGCCAAATGAACTGGAGGAGGAGATTTGGGAGTAGCCACCTAGGTTTGGGGTGAAAAAAAAATTAAATAAAAGAAAGAAATTTGCCAAATTTGGGTTTAGGATGCGTACGCATACTTAACCATGTGTGTCGAAATCCTGCATGTGCATCCCAACTATGCATATGCATCCGAGATATTAAAAATTTAAAATAGAAAATGAATAAGCATGTTAAAAAAACTAACATAAAACAAATAAAATTCCGGCAGCCCCAACCTATTTTATTTTCTCTTGCAAGAAAAAAGGAAAATATTAATTTCATAAAAACGTTAAGTTAGAGAAAGTCATGGAGATAACGATACAAAATATCAGACTTTAGAACTCCCATAAAAGCTCCAACAACTGAACATCAAACAAAAAAAGGGGGACACCCATCTTAAATGAAAATGAATTCCCAATCTTCTTGATGTCTACAACTCCAAAATTCAACAGTAACATTCAATATAGGATACCCATTAATCGGTTATGTGGAGTTTTTCTAATATTTTTATTTTATTTTATTTTTGAGTAGTTATAGTAAACTCAATTGTGATTTGACCAAAATTTATATTATCTACCCATGGTTTGTGAAGTATCAGGAGTTTTTCCAATATTTTTATTTTATTTTATTTTTGAGTAGTTATAGTAAACTCAATTGTGATTTGACCAAAATTTATATTATCTACCCATGGTTTGTGAAGTATCAGGAGTTTTTCCAATATTTTTATTTTATTTTATTTTTGAGTAGTTATAGTAAACTCAATTGTGATTTGACCAAAATTTATATTATCTACCCATGGTTTGTGAAGTATCACTTTGTTAACATGAGGTTTGTTCTGTTTGTTGAGTACTTTGAAAAGATTCACTTTACTCACATGAGGTTTGCTTTGTTTGTTGTGTACTTTAAAAAGTGTCACTTTACCCATATGAAATTGACTCTGTTCGTCTCTCATAACCGACCTATGTTAATACTTGGAATTTGAAGTTAAACTTTCAAGCTAGTGAAGAAGCTCTTAGTCTAGCTTAATTTGATTCAGAGTAGGTTTATCATTTCGAGCCCCAAACCCAGCGCTGTATACATGAAATCTGAATCACCTCCGTTAGTATAATTGACTAAAAGCAAAATTAATTAATTTTTTGTGCCACTAGTCTTAAGCTATATATGATTGGTGGTTAGAGATATTGTGTAGTGCAACTGCAGTCAAAGCTTCCATTTGAATTGTTGACTGATAGTGGATAATTGTGATTTGCATTAATAGTAATCCTTTGTTTTGCGATTTTGTTGGAAGAGAGAGTGAGACGAAGAGAAGAGAGAGAGAGAGTCAAATGTTTTTATTACTTTTTACAAAATCCTAAACTTTTTGATCTTGTTTTCTCTTTTTTTTACTTTTTGTTTTGTTTTGTTTGTTTAATTTAAGCCATATTCTACACATAGAGCACAAACTTTATATTCTTTGAGCGTAACACCAACTCTATATTGACTGCCCCAATGTAGTTCACCATACTCCAGAAAGCTTCTATGCATTAATCTATCCATGTTACAACAAAATTTCAAATACATTCTTACGCTTCACATCACATGGGCAATGGGCCTCCACAATACAGAAATAGTGATTTTGGACTTTTCTATTTATTTTTTATATTGTTTGAAACTTTGAATATGGACTTATGTCAATTTCATAAGGATTGGCATAAGAATTGTCATTATGTTAAATAAATTTGTCTTTTTGCAGCAAATCAAAATATACGTTTCACAGTTTCTCTCTCTCTCTTTTCTTAATTAAGATTTAGGAAATTACACCTAATGCAAGGGAAATTATTGTGTACTCCTGGAGTACCATAAATGCGTGCTCCCTCCTCTCACATGAATGGTGGGTCCCACTAATTAAATTCATGATGGGACCCACCATTCATGTGAGAGAAGGGAGTACGCATTTATGGTACTCCGGGAGTACCTAATAATTTTCCCTAATGCAATAGGTATAAATGATTGAACTTTAAAATTAGAATAATGTGCAATTACTAAATAGGTATCTATAGTAGTCTAATAATATATGATTAAAAAAAAAAGTTACAGTAGAAGTAAAATTATGATTTCTTTATTTGCTCATGAACTACGATTGAATTTAGGATTTATTTATTTATTTATATTTTTTCATTGGACGACTTGAGTCTTTTTTTAACATTGACCAGCATGGGACTTGCTTTTAAATCCCACCTAGAGAAGGGGGAAAAGAATCCAAGTATGGTTAAATTTCATGTGTATATAGTCCACAAACTTTTGCATGTTAAGAATCTTGTAACTGAACTGGCACTAGTTGATAATTCCAATAAAAATGTTTAGGATTTAAATTTTTACTCCTCTGTTGTAATTGTTGAATTAAAATGAAGAGATTTGTGTATCAAGTTTAGGAGTACTCAAAATTTCCTACATCCAGCTTGGATTTGCTTAATTTACTAGTCTGTTTTGAGTTTGATTTCATCTAGAAAAATAATTGTCCATTAGGTGTTCGCAAGCTACATGTCTGTAGCTTTAAAAAGCTTTCTTTTTTTTTTCCTTACTTATTCCGAGAAAAAAAAAATGACATGAATTCAGAAATAACGAGTCTTAAAAGCGCCAAGGGATGAGTCTGTTGGAAGAATATCAACGACTTGTGTCTGCCCAGAAAAATTCTTAAGTTTCTGTTAAGCTGTTTGGTTAGATTACAGTTTCTTTGTAATGTTCCAGTTGTTATTTGGGACCTTCTTTCGCTGTTTCCTTTTGTCTCTGCTTACGACGCCGAGTCCTCTCTTTGTATACGTTTTTCCTTTTGCGGTTCATCAATACAATTTTCTATCTTTTATCTCAAAAGCGCCGACGCTGACCAAATAATGGCTTAACATAATTCTTTTTTCTTGAAAGTAGAGTTAGTTTAGGCATGCGCATGATCGACCAAATTCACTTAACGATGCCTGCAATTATATATATATATATATATATATATATATATATATATATATATATATATATGTATGTATGTATGTTAAGTTCTAAGACTTTAGGAACTAATGTATTAGAACTTCAATTTGTAATATGTTGACAAACCATGATCAAAACATAGAGTTTAGGTTTAGGCTTGCTCAAAGTGTGTTTAATTGTAAAATTGGAATCAAGTGATTGCAGAATTTATTAGACAAAATCTCCAAGGCTCGATCGATCGAAAATTAGGCTCAATCAATCGAACCACATGTGGATTTATTTTTCTGCAGAAATTCTTGACAAAAAGTGTTGTAATTTCATTAATTTATTTATTGTATTTGTTGGGATTTAATTGTAACAAGTTTAGTCTTAAGTGGTGAAAATTTGATCAAGACAGTTAAAGGTCACATGAAAAGCACATGCCAGAAGCTGAAGAGTTAGTGTATCTCGTAAGTAATCTTGCTACTTGTCCAACTCGCAAGATGCACTGATAGCTGAGATTTTAAGTGTGACACATTTACCCTTCATCCATACTATATATACTATCATTACCTATAAAATGTTAAGGAGATTATTTAGAAGAAAACCCTAGAGAGAGGTTTCTACAACACCCACCATTTTAGTGAGAGCTACTCATCCCTAAGTGAGAATTCATCAGTAGTCTTTTCTTCTTCCCCTCTCCCATTATCATACCTTGAGAGGAGATTTTTACCCAAACACAAGCCACACCCATTCAGAGTGTAAATAGTGTTTTGGAACTTGGGAAGTATTGGGTCTTTGCCAAAATAAGTCGGTGAGGCCTGGCAGTGCAATCAGGTGGTATTGTGAGATGGGGGAAGCTAGTAAAGACAAGACTCTGAGAAGTTTGTTAGTAGTTGGAGCTTGGAAGGCTCAAGTACTTTGGGTAAATTAGGCTTGGAGAGTCTTTTTGATATCCTTGTACTCCAACTTATTCACTAGTGGATCATTTCAGCTTGGAGGTCCATGGAGAAGTTTTTACACCGAGTTTTTCAATTTTCCTCTTTGACAACACATCGCGGTGTTATCTTGGGTTTTCTATTCTTTTTCCTTATTGCCCTTTACCTTTTAGCATTTCACCTATTTGTTCATCCATGCAATTGTTGAATGCTTCGATTAATTAATTTGTTAATCAAGTATACTCCGCATTAAGTGTGTTTAGATTAAAATTAATTGAGCCATAATTTAAAATTTGGGGTCTAAACAAGCTTTTGTAGTTTTACTATTGAGCTTTCATTGTGGTATCAGAGCGGGTACACTTGTTTTGATTTAATTACCTAAGTGTGATAATTGAACCATTGTTTTAATTGCCATGGATAATGCTTTGTGTGCTTCTTTGCATGTTTTGGATGATATTGAATGTAACATGCCATATGTTTGTGAAAATGTCACTATGAGTGCTTATCCTCATGATTGTGATGCCCTGTTACATGACTCTTTAGGTGTTATAAAATTACAAATGTCAAACTCTTGAAGAAAAGGGCTAAGAAATTTCATGAAAAAGTTCACAAGTTTGTTTTTGAAAAGGATGATTTGATAGTTAAGTGTAATGAATCCAACAAATTGATTGAAAAATATAAGAAACTTATTGAAAATTCTATTAAAAATATGAAATAGTTTGAATGTTTGAATATGGACTTGGATGCTAAACTTGTTGTATATTACCCCATCCAAGGCATGTGAGAATGCTTGCATGGCTGGATCTAGATCGTACACGTGGAGTAGCTATGAGCAAAGGAAAATGAATGCTGGCTGAAGGAGGGATTTTTGGCCCATGCCAACAGCGTGACCATCTTAGGAAAGAGTGAAATTTGCACCTGACATGGACAACTAGTACTTGCACAAGAGGGATATAGCAACTCCCTATAGCCAAATACTACAGAACACCCCTTATTGGTTGAGCTCTTGTTGGACCACTATTAAAGACACATGTATCACTCCTAACATTCCTGATATCCCTTTCCTTGTCCAGTGTTTGCTCCCTACATAGTAGCAAAGTCGCCCTCGGTTCCACTATCCTAACATTGGTGTGCTTTATTTCTCCTCAAACCATTACCTAGTACAATAGTTGTACCAAGATTCAAATGGAGGAATCATGACTTGTCACCTATCCTTATGTACTTGGTAGCATTCCAAAAACAATAAGAGGAACATATGAATCATTAGGGCAAGAATCTAGAGAAACTAAGAGAAAATCCAGAAAGTTTGGGTGGGAAAGTGAGATATAGAGAGAAGGTATTTTTTAGGAAGGAACATCACCATTGTACAAAACCTTCACTTTTCTTTATATAATAGAAAATAGAAGAGAGTAAGGGCAATTCCCCTTGTTCATCCCTTCCAAAGGATTTTCAACGTACTCCCCATGTCTTCTTTACTTTCCATATTACACTTTCTGATTCTCCTGACATCAAAGTGTTAAAGCTTTCCTTTTTTTAGTATTCTTAGGTTTTTTCACTTAAATGTACTGTTAGATCCATCACCTACTCTCTTACACAACTTGATAATCTAACTTGCATGTACACTTGTTTTGTCTAAGAAACTTGTTGATGATTTGAAATGTGAAAATGAAACGCTTAAGATGCATGCCAAGTGTTTGATTGCTGAATCAATTGCTAAAAAGGAAGATGTTATTGTTGCAATCTTGTTGTGAAACCCAAATTTGTGCCTATTGTGAGTTCTACCTCTAAAGACAAATTGGCGTGCATACCTCCACACAAAAGAATTCATAAAGTGGAGAGAAAGACTCTTAAGGGAAAACCTTTGTTTAGGCCTCAACCTAAAGATTTGGATGGATCTAAGTTTGTTCATACTTGCTACCATTGCAGTGTGATTGGTCATATTAGATCTCAATGTTCCATGTAGAAGAAAGAACAAAACCATGTTACTAGATCCTTCCCTAAAAAGCCTAAAAGACCTAAACACATTGAATGTCACTATTGTGGTGCTTTTGGCCATCTAAAACCTCATTACTCAAAGTTTCAAGCTCTTAAAAGAATCAAAAGAAAAGAGATACTTGAGCTTCTTGGAAGTTATGCTAAGAAAGCTAAACTGGATTTGATTGAAAATGGTAAATTATTGAAGTATGTGGTTAATGCTCTTACCACCTTGACTATGTGCATCTTCAGTTCTCATTCTTCCAATCCTTATCTCACTTATCATAAGACACTCACTCCAAACACTTATTCTGTTTGGATGAGGAAGGGTTCCTATGATTGACCTTATGCTCTTTTGATCCTTGATCTAATTCTTTCGATCTCTGTAGGACTTTTCATGTATTAGATGTTATATCCTTATGCATTTTTGCATCATGCATTTCTTTATATGCATTGTGTTTGTTTTAATCTCACTTTATTTATTTATTTATTTATTTATTTTTTGGTTTAAGTAAAAATCCAAAATCACATAAAAAGTACAAAATCCAAAAAATTTGATCGTATATGTTTGATCACATATCACATGTAAAGCTTGGCCTAGTACCTTCGTGCTAATGGCATAGTGTATTTACGAGCTTAGTCTTGATATATATGCACTTATATTGAATGTGAGTGAAATCTAGAAATCAATTTTTGATTGTTGTAAATATATCTTCAAGCTTGTCATGCATGTCTAGCCAATATTCTTGATTGATCTTGATACATTCGTATACTTGATCTTATATACCTCTTCACATTTAATTTAATGTCAAAAAGCTCTTCAAACGTCAATATCTAAAAAGAGAGAGAGCTGAAAAAGTCTTACTTTGAAAACTAATTAGACTAGAAAAAGGTGGAGTAAAAATGTATTCAAATGCATGATGCCAAAGCCAAAGGCTTATTCTTCAAAGAAATATAAAAAATTTCATGGCATCGATACTCAAAAATTTGAGTTGTAAAGATCAAAGTATAAAAAATTGAAGCCAAATGAAAAACTTTCAATCAATGTATACACTTTGGTGAGGAGTCATATATGTTCATTTCTATTCATGAGATAGGTCTCTTGACTTAGTGTTATTTGTGTATGACTTGATTGAATTGATCATTGAAACTTCATGCTAGACTATGGACTAACTTATACTTGGCACTCACACACAACACATAAGTCTAATGTTCAATGAAAGCTCAATAGTAAAACTACTAAAACTTGTTAAGACCCCCAATTTTAAATTACGACTTGATTAATTATAATCTAAACACACTTAATGTGGAATATACGTGATTAACAAATTAATTAATCAAAGCATTCAACAATTGCATGGATGAACAAATAGGTGAAATGCTAGAAGGTAAAGGGCAGTAGGGAAAAAGGATAGCAAACCCAAAAGAGGAAAACCAATGATCTCGGCTTAAAAACCTCTCTGTGGTCCTCCAAGCCAAAATGATCCACTAGTACATAAGTTGGAATACAAGGATAACAAAAAAAGCCTCTAAGCGTAATCTACCCATTGTATTAAAGCTCTCCAAGCTCTAGCTACCAATGGACTTCTCGGAATCTTGTATTCACTGGATTTCCAAATCCTGCAATACCACTTGACTGCACCGTCAAGTCTAATCGGCTTATTTTGGCAAAGACCCAACACTTCCCAAACTTCAAAACACTCTACATTCTGAATGGGTGTGGGTTGTGTTTAGGTATAAATTTCTTCTCAATGTATGACAATAGGAAAGAGGAAAGAGGAAGGAGAAGAGACTACTTAGAAATTCTCACTTAGGGATGAGGAGCTCTCTCTAAATTGGTGGGTGTTGTAGAAACCTTTCTCTAGGGTTTTCATTTGAAAAGCCTCCTTACAATTTTATGGGTAATTAGGGTATATATAATATGGGTGAAGGGAATAAGAGTCATACTTAAAATCCCAACTATCAGTGCATCTCACGAGTCATCTCATGAGTTGGCCAAGTCGCGAGATTACTCGTGAGATACACTGATTCTTCAGCTTTTGTCATGTGCTTCTCATATGATCTTTAACTGTCTTGATCTAATTTTTACCACTAAAGACTAAAGCTATTACAATTAAATCCCACAAAATATAAGGAAATAAAGTAATGAAATTACAACACTTTTTGCCATTGAATAAAGCCAACATAAATGTTATGTAAAAACCATAGCTTTACAATCTTCCCCTTTGGCTATTCTATGACAAAACACCCTATAACAGACTCTACACTTAAACATGAGTTTGGGAATACTAGCAAAACTCACTCACACCTAAATCTAAAACCTATGATGAGAACAGACTCCACACTTAAACATGAGTTTGGGAATACTAGCAAAACTCACTCACACCTAAATCTAAAACCTATGATGAACTTGGAACAAAATACCTGTATCATAAAACACTTGCACAAGACACATTAGACCCTTAAGGTAAAGCAAGTAATAAAGGATAAGTGTAAAGTACAAGTAAAATTTGATCAAGTAAACATGATGTGAAACAAATGAACAACTTGATCAAACACAAAATAGTCATATCGAAATGACTACAATGATCACATAGCAAAGCAAATGATCATCTGAACATGCAATCAATAAAGTACATGGCATAAAGAAAGTATGCATATCCAACACATAAACACAATGCAATGAAAATAACAAAGCATAGATACTAAAAGAAGCTCAAAGAACCATAAAAAAATCAAGAAAACAAACATAATGTAAAACAAAACAAAGCATGATTTTCTTATAAAAAGATATCTTCCCCTCTTAGTATATGGATCTCCTTTATAGAATTTCTCCCCCTACGAATGTACACAAGAGTCTAATAGACTCACTAATATAATATTTATTTTCCATTGTGCATGATATGTATGCTTATATATATTTTTCACCTAAGGTTCTCAAAATAGATCTAATTAACAACATGGCCTTAAAACTGTTTAAACACCATTTGTCTCATGGGTCTAAAACTTACACATTCTTTATCAAGAAAGAATTTTGTCTTTACCTTTTTGAAATTCATTAAAATTGAATTCGTTCTCACAAACTTCAAGGATAATGATAAAGTTTATATAAAAATAAAATAAAATATTAATTTTTCTTTCCTCAACCATAACCAAATAGTGATTGAAATCTCCTTGTCGAAGTAACCAGAAAAGAAAAAAAAAAAAAAATCTTTTGTATAAAAGAATTAAAATATTTCATTTTTTCATAAGATCTAATTATTGTTAATAGTATAAAAGGAAAATGCTTATTAATAAGTTTCTATTTTAATTCTTAATTATTTTATAAGATCTTTATTGAGATATTCATTGTTAAGAGCATTTGTATCAAAGAGTGTATAAAAGCTATAATCCTATTTTAGCCTCTAAAGCACCAAAAAGCAAGTTACAACAAACATGTCATTCTTATAAAAAACAGCTACAGTGAGCTTTCAAAGATGAAAGCTCACTGTAGCTCCAATCTTGAAAAAAAAATATAGTTATTTTAATGCCTGCGGTGGAAAAGGTGGTTTGTGCGGTTGTTTTTTTATTTTTTATTTTAATCAGTAGTTTATATTATTTTAAATGAAATGGTAAAAAAAAAAAAAAAGAAGTTTTGATGTTGGATGTATTTTAGAGAAAACATCTCTAGCAAACTTTTATTCAAAAACACACATAACATAAATAACCTCTCTATAAAGAGTATTTATAGGAATAGAATTTCTCCTACTCCTTTTAGGAAAAGAAATAATAAACCTACTTCTACTTGAGAAAGGAAAAACAATTTAACTATGAAAAGAAAAACAATTAAAATCCTAATTCAACTAGGAAAAAGAAAATAACAAAAAATATTAAAATATTTTATTTGTCCTTAACCAATCTGCATCATTCTCTCGGGGTTGGGGAAAACTCGTCCTCGAGTTTTGTGGCAATCTTCCACGATCAATTGGAACCCTGAATAATCCTCTCCATCCTATTCTTCTTTGTACGACAAGACGAATCAATATGCTACTTAACAATCTTTTCTCACTCATAATAAATCTTGATGTACGGATTTTCATTCTTGACCTCTTTTGCCACGGCGGGATATATGAAGCAAGTACTAAAAAAGAATCCATGCACACATCCATAAACTTCATATTTCCTCCTCCACAAAGATTACTTAAAATCACTCGTTCATGCCTCTTGTTGACCTCTATCAATTCTTGTTCAATAAAATCCTCCTAGAAGGGATCAATAACCTTTTGTTTCTGAATGTCGAAAGTCTCATCAACAATGTGAGTTATGGGCTCATCTCGTATGTATATGACTTTATTTTTATCAAGCTCAATCTTTTCTCCTTGATTAAAATCTTCAGGATTGTCATCATAAATTGGTGGAGAATCCCAATCTACTAGAAAAACTCTTTCAATATATTTATCATCATTTTTGATGCCGCAGTCCTCCTGCTCAATATCAAGATCCTCCTCCTCCTCCACAAAACATGGATTTGGATGGTAGTTTTGAGGTTGACTTCTAACGATTAAGGCGGTGAGCTGCTTTGAAAGCGCATCAAACCACTCCTCTATTCGTTGAAAGAACGCCTCTAATTGCGCATTGTGTGCAACCTCATCGCATTCATACACGTCATCTATGGCAATAGGTCTTCCCCCACATGCTCCTCTTTGTGCCATGGTAGGAACCTAGCTTTGCTCTGATACCAACTGATGCAGCGTAGGTGTGTAGAAGCAGAATCTGTAACACACAAATACTACAACTCTTCCACTAAACCTAAGTTCTACAAGAACACTAGGCTAATAGGTAAAATAATAGAGAAAACATCTCTAGCAAACTTTTATTCAAAAACACACATAACATAAATAACCTCTCTATAAAGAGTATTTATAGGAATAGAATTTCTCCTACTCCTTTTAGGAAAAGAAATAATAAACCTACTTCTACTTGAGAAAGGAAAAACAATTTAACTAGGAAAAGAAAAACAATTAAAATCCTAATTCAACTAGGAAAAAGAAAATAACAAAAAATATTAAAATATTTTATTTGTCCTTAACCAATCTGCATCAGAGATGGTATAATAGATAAAATAACTTTTTAAGATATTAAATGCTAATTTTTTTAGAATCATTGATGTGAATGCTCTAATAGTATTAAAAAAAAAATTAACATGCTTAAAATAATAAATAATAAATAGTAGGTCGCTACGCAGCAATATTTGATCTGTGACCATTATGCTTATAATTTCCACAAGCATTTCAACGTTGTGGTCTGTTGTGAGGGGTTCTGGATAACATTGGATTTGAGAGATTTTTGTGCATTATATGCCACCTCCAGTTTTAGATGTGAGATCTCGTCCATTTTCTATTCAGTGGATAGTCAATTTTAATTATTTTGTGCTTCTATTCATCATTGTCTCTTTGTACACCACAAACAATTTCTACTAGCTCTTCAATTTTGTATATATCTAAGTGTCATATTGTGATTATATTAAATATTTTACTCATGAACCACCACTACAAAAAACATGAGCTTTAGATGCGTTTTTTTAAGCGGTGTTTACAAAAATGCGGCTGTAGACTGGCTTTGAGCTGCGTTTGGCAAACGCAGCCTAAAGATCAACTCTATAAACACATTTTTTGATGTTTGAGCTGCGTTTTTGTGGGTTGGGCTTAGGCTGCGTTTTAAAAACGCAGCTATAGACCCATCCAATTTTTTTTTTAAAAATATTTCCTAAAGCCGCATTTAAAAAATGCAACCATAGACATACCTATAGTTGTGTTTTCTATAAATGCAACTACAACTGTATACCTAAGCCACATTTTATATAAATGCGGCTTAAAGCATGTCTATAGTTGCGTTTGTTTAAACACGGCTACAAGTTTGTGTAAATTATTTAAAAAAAAAAAAAAAAACCCCTAAACTACTTTCTGATCTCTAACCCGATCTCTCACCTTCCCTCTCACTCTCTACCTTTGACTCCCAAACCCTCACCTTCAACCCACCCCTCTCTACCACCCATCCTCGTCATTGGCACATGAGCACTCTTCTTCATCTTTGTTCTCCTTGCGCTTCTCTTCTTCTTCTTCTTCGAAAATCCCCAAGCCTATTAAGTCCAAGAAACCGTTACCCTAACCCACTAAGCTACCTGAAAAGTAACTAAGCTGTGAGTGTTTATAATTAATGTTTGGTTGGTTTATTTGTTTTAGCTTTTAATTAATGTTTCACCTTTGTTGGGATAGAATTCTTACCAACCCTCTAAACGAAATGTTTTACTCCATGCCCTTTCTTTTATATAATTAAAACTACCTTTTTTTCCCCTTCCAATTAACGAGGGAAGTCCCAAATATTTTTCATAATGGTGCTCCTCTCTAACCCCCAAAATCCCCTTAATAACCTGTCTCGAAATTTTATTGACTGACCCACTAAAGAAAAATGTAGTTTTTTCCCAATTCACCTTTTGGCCTGACACATTTTCATATTTTGATAGCAACTCCATCACCGTCTCACACTCCCTTGTTGTTGCCCTGCAAAACAGTAGGCTATTGTCTACAAAAAATAGGTGAGTAATTTTTGGTCCTCTTCTACAAAGTGCAAAGCCAGTAATGTCTCCTATAAGGGCTGCCTTCTGAATAAGGCCATGAAGTCCTTCCGTGCAAAGAAGAAATAGAAAAGGGGAGAGGGGGTCCCCTTGTCTAAGCCCTCTCGTTGGATTGATTAATCCCTTTGGTTCACCATTAACCATCACTGAATAAGTTACAATTTTTATACAAGTCATGATCAAACCCACCCACCTATTATTGAAACCCATCTTCAACATTAAGCTCTCCAAAAAAGCCCACTCAACACGATTATAAGCCTTGCTCATATCTAATTTTAGAGCCATGTAACCTATGGGACCAAACTTATAATTTTTCATAGAATGTAAAGTTTCAAAAGCTATAAGAATATTATCTGTAGTAAGATGGTCCTTGGCAAAGGCAGATTGGTGTTCAATGATAATTGATGGGAGGAAATTTTTTAACCTATTTGCCAAAGCTTTTGAAAAGAGCTTGTAAAGAACATTACAAAGGCTAATGGGGTGGTAATCTGTCATATGTTTAGGATTTTTTTTTTCTTGGGAATGAGAGTAATATGTGTATGGTTTAAAGGATGGGGTAGGGTACCTAAATTCAGCCATGAGAGCACCGAGTATGTAATGTCACCTTCCACCATGGGCCAAAAGTGTTGAAAAAGTAGGGGCGGCATCCCATCCGGGCTAGGTGCTTTCAAGGGCCACATTTATTTTAAGGTAGCAACAACTTCTTCAGCACTAAATTCCTTCATCATTTGGTTGTTCATTTCATCAGTGATCACTCTTGGAATCTAATCAAGGACAACACTTGAGAGGTTCAAACTAGAGGTAGTAAACAATTCTTGGTAAAAATCAGTGATGACTCCTACAACTTCCTCCATATTTTTAGTCCAAACATTGTTGGAATTATAAATGCCCCTAAGAGAATTTTTCCTGAAGCGATGAGATGCTCGGGTATGGAAGTACTTGGTGTTGCCATCCCTTTTGCTCAACCACAATATTCTAGACCGTTGCTTCCACATTCTAGTTTCATGATCCAGCAATGATTTATTTCCAATTTCAAGGCTCTTACCCATGTATTGTCCCCACTCCTCATTGCCAAATTTTCTTCCTCAATTAGCAACTTCTTCTTCTGATTGAGCTCCCTACGGAAATTGCCAAAGACATTGTGATTCCACCATGTCAAGTCTTTTCCACATTGATTCACCTTGTTGATAACCATGCTATCCAAATCTGTATAAGCACAAGAATTCCAAGTTGCTTCAACAATTTCCCCATGTCGGCTATCAGAAAGCCACATCTCTTCAAAGCTGAATAATTTTTTCTGAGGTACCGGTTCAATACCAGTTGGATTGATAAACAGTGGGCAATGATCAAATGAGAGACATGGGAGGTGTGAAACCCTAGTTCCTGGATATCTTAGGAACCACGAATTTGTAGCTAGTCATTGATCTAATCTCTCCCATATTGAGTGTCCATTGTCAAAGTTATTGCACCATGTGAATTTTGGTCCAATAAATCCCAAATCCATAAAGCTGCCTTCATCAATAATATCTCTAAATGATTGCATTTGATTATGACTCTGAAGAGCTCCAACCAATATTTCCTCTTGTCTTGTAATCTCGTTGAAATCACCAACACAGAGCTAAGGAATTGTTGGATGAATATTCAAAGCTCTAAACTTAGACCAGGCTTCATGTCTCCTCCAAGTTATCGGTTCCCCATAAAAACCTGTGAAGGGCCAACCTTGCTCAGAAAGCTTGTCAACAAAAGCATCAATATAGTATTTTGATGAATCAACCATAGTAAGATCAATTGTGTCCTTCCATAGCAAAACCAAACCACCTCCTCGATTTTCAATTGTTACGGTCCATCTATTTGTGAAATCAAAATTTCACAGCACACTGTCAAGCCTTGCATCATCTGTCCATGTCTTGGCCAAGAACACAACAAAGGGATCTTTTGCCCGAATATAATCTTCGAGCTCTCTAACTGTACATGTGTTCCCAAGCCCACGACAGTTCCAGACTAGGAGACTCATTGTGACTGGCAAGGCTGGCATCCAGCCTCTGCCTCTTCATTTTTTTCATCTCCAATGATAACCCCTCCTTTTTTATTGGGTAAACCATTAGGGATATTTAGAACCTCAGTTGATCTCTTCCTTCCTTCTCCACCTTCGTAGGATAGGGCTTCTATTTCCTTGCATGTTCTATTCCCTACCCTCCTCCATGTTACTTGCTTCACATTCTGCCCTAGCAATTTTTGCTCCTAAATCCGTGAGTCAACTTATGGAACAGCCACCTCATCATCACAATTAATGCTTGTCTCCTTTGTTGTTGCTGCTAATATTTTGTTCTTCTTAATTGCTTCAGGTGATATTATTTCTGTATTAAGACCGTGGACCTCATTTGTTGATTGCCGTTGGGATTGCTGTGAATGCGGATTAATGGGAGCATTAAATGGTGAGCTGTATCTCTCTTAACTTCCCTATCTGAATTGGCAGGTGAATTAACTTGGCATGATTCTCCAATTATGGGTTGATACTTTCCCATATTAACTTTTGAATTCCCATCCAAATTTGGACCCGATTTTGGCATTAATGAGGATTCAATTGCGTAGCCCTCAGAGTTTGTAACTGAAGTAACATACTCATGCATCGTTCCAATTCTATCATGCACTGTTTCAGGCAACTCTAGTACCACGTCACCTCCCTCCATTGTTGCTGCCGTGTCGGATTGGCCCCTGTTCCTACCAACATCACCCTTATCACTCCCTGCATCTTAGGATGGACTTCTCTCAAAAATCACAAGCCCCACAATTGCTGCTTTCTCCATTGAACAGTATGGTGAAACTCGAAGTGATGGACCAAATTGTTGATTAGAGACTTGTAGCATTCCTTTGCTTTGAATCTTGAAAAACTTCCCTGCCATGATAGTGTTTCCCTTACCCCCATAAGAAAAAACCCCCACAAGCTCTCTAGATAAACTTTTTATCCAAAGAGGTACAAAACAACAAAAACTCCTTCTTTAGATCGAAGGGACAGAACAACAAAAAACTCCTTCATAAGAAGGAACAAAGAAGCTCTCTGGATAAACTTGTTTTACAAAGAGTTCCAAAACAACAAAAACTCCTTCATAAGAAGGGATAGAACAACAAAAAAACTCCTTCAAAAGAAGGGACAAAGAAGCTCTCTCAACACTTATTTGTTTTCTCTAACAACACTTCTTCTATGACCACGACATCTCTCTCCTCACTTACACAGAGAGAGAGATTATTCCATTTGATTTGCCTTTGGAGGCTACAAAACACATAAATACTAATAAAATAAAACCTTAGGACAATTAGGAAATATCTGAAACCTTAATTTGCATTAATGATAAGATTATGTGGCAAAATTCTAAATATTACCAAAAATGGTAAAATTGAGTTAAATGGAAAATCATAAACTACTGACTTTAAGAGTTGTCCTAAAACAAGTAGGGCCTTATTCTGACTTTTGTGCAAAAAGTTAATAAAAAAACAAAAATAACTAAAAACAGAAAATTCACTGTTTCTAGGGGTTAAATTAATGAAGGAATTCACCAAAATCAAACAATTTCCCTTCAGCCTACCAAATTTTATATAATTCTGAATTTGTCGGCCAAATGATTACTACTAATGCATTTTTACCTTGTGCAATTTTAGGCACCCTTGAAAGTTTAGGAAGATCATGGCAGTTTGTTCTACATATATATATATATAATCTTAATTTATAAACATCTCTAAACCCCACTTAATATCAACTCAATTAACCTTTCGAAACCAATGATCATATAAAAAATCATTAGAGAATTCACATAAAAACTTATAAGTCTAGAAGCTTGTATTAAATTTTTTGCTCAGTAGTACAATACAATTACAAGCATATACAAAATAAAAAATCAAATTCAAGATTTTCACACTCATTTCATCAAACAAATGATATGCTTGCATTGAACTTCAAATATTAGAGAACCGCACTCATATTTGTTTTGCTCAAAATTGAATGTAATTCAAAGAATCAGAGATTAGCATCAAAATTAACACAACATTCGAAAATTTGGGTTTTCTATCCTTGTACTTCTATTCTTGTACTAATTCTTACAATCCAAAGATATTTGTGTCCATATTGGAATTAGATTGAATTGGTACATATAAATCAAAAGTGAAAGAAATATGATACGCTAGGAATGATGAGTTTTGTGAGTAAGTGAGTGGTTTTATTTTAAGGGTGTACATGAATCAGGAAATAATTGAAAACTTGCTGAAAATAATGATAGGGGATGAGGATGAAGTTCGGATGCCTTGTTTAAATCACGGCATGGTCATGAAACTAATCTTAATATAGGGCATCATAGAGCATTGAAACTCAAATCTAGAAACTAAAATGACTTGCAAATCAAAGTTACATGTTTATGCCTTGTTTACATCACATGATAACATGTCCAAGAATGAGTCTTTATATTTGAACTAAACTTTTGTCATGGAAATAATCAAGTTTCATGAAAGGTCTATACCCAAATTCTTTTCAATTATGGGCATTTTATCAAACATGTGAAGTGCAGAAAGAATGAACCTAAGTTGTGCATTAATTAGCCATGAATTCTAAATACCCAAAAAAATTATTGAAGATATGAATACAAATTCTCTGTATCACTTTTTATATTCCACTTTATATTTCACCAATTATAACTTGTTATGTATTTATTTTTTTCCATTTCAAGCTTTGGTTATTTTATAAGGAAAGTTTAACAAATATATAGCAAGTTATGATTTATAGAAAATAAGTACTTGTGAGGTGTGGGGGCAAAGGTCAGGGTTCAAGTCTCCAGTAGGAAGTTTCACACATATATACACTTATATTAGATTAGGGTAAAAATTCTATTTTGTATAAAATAAAATAAAAAATAAAAAGAAAAAAAGTTGCTTATTTGCGCCATATATTTCCAATCCAGTGGAGCCCATCTAGGAATTTATATTCCTGGTTTTTGTTTTCTATGGTGAAAAAATCTGCCTCACTATTAGGTAAGTAGTAATTAGGGGTGTCAATGTTCGATCCAATTTGCGTACATGACAGGAACCCGACACGGATTTTTTCGGGTTAGGGTTGGACCTTAATAGGTTTGGGTCATAAATTGGTCAACCTAAAAGCGACATGATAAAAAACGTGTCATAAGCGAGTCAACCCGCATAACTCGCAATAAACATGTTTGACACGCCAATTTATTTGTGTCAACCCGAAATGATCCACTTAACACAATCCATTTAACTCGTATAACAAATAACTATTTATTTTATTTTAGATTTGTCAAATACCTTTTATATCCAACATATATTTTAAATTTAAAAAGAAAAGTGAGTAATTACAAAAATTTACCAGGGATATATTTGGAAATTGAAACTTTACCGACCCTAGAACTACTAATACTTTTTTTTTTTTTTTTTGGGCATAGAACTTGCACAAATGAAATTGGATGAACTTGTGGAAGATGTTATGAATTTGGACATCACCAAAGAATCTATGAATGATAATCATTGTCATAGTCAGGATTAGTCTACTGTTTACTTAAATTCTTTTAATATTGATACTTAGCATTTGACGAGTTCCCATGATATTATATTTTTATTGAACTATGTTATTTTATTTTTGTTAAACTTAGTTATTTTGCATTTGGGTTGAAGTGTATGCATTTCTTTTGGAGTATAAAGAACTTATTTTCTAGATGAATGTTATATTTTTGTTGAACTATATTATTTTGAATGTGGGTTGAAGACTTGAAGTGTATGCACTGCTTTTTGAGATGTAAAAAAATTATTTCTAGATGGATGTTATATTCAATATTATGTACGTTGAAATAAGTTGTATTACATTTGTGTCAACCCAATACGACTCGTTTATTAAGTGTGTTAAATGGATTGGGTTAGGTCAACCTGTCTTATTAACAGGTCGGGTTAGGGTTGAATGATCATGACATGATTATTAAATGAATCGGGTTAGGATTGAATTATTTAGTTGAATACCCCTACCTTGACACGACACGAATCCGACACGCTAACCCGAACATCCTATTAGTAATCATCCATCCACGGCATTTAAGTATACACGATAACGTCTTTTCAAAAAAAAAAAAAAAGACGAAGATCAACTTCGACGGTGCCGTATTCCATGAGACAGACGAAGCAGGGCTGGGAGTGGTTGTTCGTGATCACCAGGGAAGGGTGATGGCCTCCATGTCCGAAAAAATCAAGTTACCATCTTCCTCAGACGAAGTAGAAGCGTTGGCAGCAGTGCGAGCCATCTCTTTTGCTCTTGAACTCCATCTACCCTCTGTTATAGTCGAGGGAGATTCGGAGTTAATTATTTCAGCCTTACGAAGTGAGGAGGAGTCCTTTACTTCCTTTGGCCATTTGATCTGCTCAATTAAACAAAGTCTTGGTATTTTTTCTTGTATTTCTTTTTCACACACCCGTAGGACGGGTAACTCTCTAGCTCATAATTTAGCTCAGTATGCTAGACACATTGATGCTCTTACAGTGTGGATGGAGGATGTTCCACCTCATCTCCATCATGTTATAGTAACCGACTTTGGTTGATTTAATAAAGTTTCTTCAGCTGGATTCTCAAAAAAAAAAAAAAAAGAAAAGTAAACGCGACAACGTTTATACTTTTGGGCCGCAAAGGTAGTACTTGTCCTTCATGAGCTCCAGCGAGGAAATTACCTTTCGGTATCGTGGCTTGTCCTCATTTACTCCCGTCTCTGTCATTCTTTGATTTTGGAGATTAGATCGCGTATTCAAAGCATGTGAAACCAATTGGTCAAGACACAAATATTTCAAGCATACAATTCAACGACACCTCATTGCACAATGCGTCGAAAAAACGATAATGCTGTATACCAGAGGAAAGAGTCTTTTTTTTTTTTTTTTTTTTTTGGGAAGGAAATACTTATTAATTAATACACACAAACTGTATTACAAATTATTTTAAAGAATACATTTTTAGGCTGTGTAAAACAATTTCGGGTTTGACTTATTTTTAGTATTTTTTTTTAAGTAAAAGTAACTCAAACCTACTAACTAAATGAAATATGGAAATTAAAACTTACCACCATTTACTATTGTATATTTAAAACAATAGGAAATATCTAATTAAAAAAAATACTAAAGTTAAGTCAAACCCAAAAATTTGTATGCAATTAACACAACATTTGGAAAAATTAGAATTATAATACACCAATAACAAGTTGACGTTTAAGTATGCTATGAAATTGGGTACAGGATTTGAGTGCGTCTCTAGTTCTCCAAAACAAATTTCGTGATTTCAAAACGCGATCACATCTAGTGGCCCACGAAGAAAATCGGAAGGAAACCTCCTTTTTTATTTCCATTTTTTCTCATCCTATTATTCACGTCTTTGCGTCGACCGGGTATTACGCGGTCCAAAGCTTGGAGTTGAAGTTTCCAACGAATTAGTCAATGTAGAAAGTAGACACATGCATTAAAGTTTAGAACAGGAATGATATATATTGCTATACTAAAATTCTTCAAACCTACAACTGCAGTGGAACAATGAAAATGGGCTGTTCCAAACTACAAATTTTCTTCTATTTTGCTCTCATTCATCTTGTTATTCCCACAGCTACCCAAAATATCTGTACTAACACTGATAACTACACCAGTAACAGTACCTACAGGGCCAACCTCGATGGCCTCCTGACCTCCATCATTTACGACACCAAAATTGATTATGGGTTTTACAATTTCTCTGCTGGTGAATCTCCGGACAAAGTATACGCGATTGCACTTTGTACTGGAGACGCTTCGCCCAGCGAATGCCGTAGTTGTATCAATGAGTCAAGATACGACCTACTGCAAGCTTGTCCAAATCAAAAGGAGGCTATCAATTGGGCTTGGGACAAAAAATGTTTAATTCGATACTCATACAAATCCATATTTAATAAATTGGAAACTGACCCTCAAAGAGCCTCTGTAAGAGTAGACAACTTCACAGATGTAGCAGCTTCCAACAACGTGCTAAGACCCTTGTTAGATAGCCTAAGAAAACGTGCTGCAGGAGGAAACTCTACTAGCAAGTTTGCTCTGCAAAGTGTGCCTGCCCCACACTTGCAAACCATATATTCACTTCTGCAGTGCACCCCTGATTTGAGCGAGCTGGAATGCAACACTTGCCTGCAGGATGTTCAGGATGATACTGTAGCACCTTCTTATGGAAAGCAAGGAGGAATATTTTTAGCACCCAGCTGCGTTCTAAGGTATGAGACATACCTTTTTTATAACCCTTCTGCTGAGACAACATCACCGCCACCGGAATTGCCGACAAGTACACCAGGTATGCACTGATGTTGTTTCATGACACCATTTTCTTTTTCTTTTTTAACTGGTGTTTCATAATGTTGACTTAATTATCTTCTTGGTTAATTTAATTTATTTATTTGTTTGCTCGTCTTCAGTGGAATTGTTTCTAATATAATGGATTTTTTTAATAATGTAGAAACAAATAATAATTCAAAATTGTATTACTGAAAGTAATTGAAAGCAAGATATATATTTTCACAAGACATTAAAATAATACTAGTCTCTAAGCACGCGTTTATGCTTGTGCTCAGAGGCTCTTTTATTTTTAAATAAAAGTTAATAATTTGTAATTATTATATTTTTTAATCATAAAAAACATAGGAGTGTGATGAAAAAAATATTTCATCCACAAACACATAACACTAATCACACCCCTAGGTATTTTATAATTAGAAAATGTAGTAATCCTAAATTATAATAAATACAAATTATTAACCAGTGACGGAACTATACTTCTGCCCCCCCCCCCCACTTTTTTCAATTTTTTTTTAGTATATAAATGTGTGTATTAATTTTAGCAATTTTTTTCAATAAATTTGCACTTTTCCCCTCTCAACAATATTATTGATCTTTTTAAAGGCTATAAAAATTTTATTGATCTAAAATCTTAAATAAATTGAACAAGTTTAACAACAAAATTTACCAATAACAAACTTAAGCCCAAACAGCACCCCAAAATAAACCCACATAAGACAAAAACAAAAAATAAAATAAATTCCTAAATCAATTATAACTAGTCTAAGTAAACACCCACACATATCTGACAACACACAAGACACCCAAAATTTAAAAAAAAAAAAAAAAAATTTGAAAAGTGCTACGTTGATAACATTTTCACAACAAATCACATGCGGTAAGTTGTTATTGGTTTTAATTTGTATTCACAACTTAAATTACTTTTTTACCCACTCATAACAACCAATAATAACTTACCACCTACGATTTTTTGTAAAAATATTATGAAAATATTATAGAGATAGCATTTTTTTTCTAGATGAATACTTATTTGGAGTTTCAAAAAAAAAAAAAAAAAAAATTGTTTATACTTTTGCCTCTCCTAACTCCAAGTCCTAACTCTGTCCCTGAATATTAACCTTTACTTAAAAATAAAAGAGTTTTTGAGCACGCGCGTCCTCAGAATTTAGTCTACTAAAACTTTTTTTTTAATTAAATAATCCACTATAACTTGAACATGAATACATAAAATATAAAATATGCTTAAATAATAATATTATTCCTTAAAATTGTTAAGGTCCATATCTCTTCATTTTTATTATTAGTTCTGAATTCACTCCAATATTTGTAAGCATATCTAATTTACCCTTTTTTTTTCCAGTGAAGCATAAAAAATGAATACTATATATATACTCCACCAAATATATATATATATATATATATATTCTAAGTCATATAAAAAAAAAAAAAAAAATCCAATACCAAACAGCATCAAAAAATGAAGAAAGAGAGTAACAGAAAGTAAATTGTACAGTGGCTTAGATACAGAAGTAGAAGAAGGGTTTGATAATTCAGGAGCCGGTGGCTTTTCTTCCTTGAGTTTAGTCCCTGAACGCAATGGGTAACGTTGAAGCTTCGGTTTCCCCGATCCTACAAATGTCTCCTCAAACAAACATACAACACCACAACCTCAGTACCCAAAAAACAAAAAAATACAGAGAAAGAGAGAGGGTGTTGTTGTTGAATACCAGGAAGTGGAGTCTGGGTCTGTTCCTTGACTGGGTCTTCCATCGTTATGGCTCTATGGCTGTTGGGTGTCTCTGCTTTTCAGATTTTTTTATTCTTTCTATTTTTGGTCACAGAGAAAAAAAAATACGGGATTCTTTTGGAGAAAACTGAAGTAACTGCACAACACTCAAAATCAAATGACTTAAAAAAGTTGTAAGGAATAAATTTGACAGAGTGAATTTTATATAGAGGCTTTTTTTTTTTTAAGTTAATGATTTTCATTCAACATAACCAATTTTTTTTTAACTGTTAAGACTTGTTTTTTTTTTTTTTTTTTTTAAGTGATTTAAAAAAAAAAAAAAAAAAAAAAAACTTAAGTTTAAGATGTTGAAGCATTTCAAATACCTTAACTGAGAGTATTTATAATTTGTAGGCAATATTTTAGTGTAAGTCAAACTTGTATTTTTTCTTGATTATCTTTTAGTTTTGTTTTCACTTAAACTTAAGAGTGTTGGAGGTATTTAGGAACAAAAAAAAAAAAAAAATCATGTCTAAACATGAGAAATCCTTTAAATAGTAGTATAGATATTTCTTAAAAAATCTGTTTCCAGTTTTCATTTTAAAGAGGAACAAAATCAATGAAACGCCATATTAATTATATTCTGAGCACAGCTTTTGAGTTGCCTACTTTTAGTTTTAGACCACACAAGAAAAGAAGTCCTTGGCTTTCATATGGCGGTAAAAAGAAAATAGGAAGAGGAATATTGGAAAATTACAAATCAACAATTATTTACTGAAATTATTATAAGTTTAAGATTAAATTATTAGAAATTTAGGATACAAGAGTCTAAAAACTTTAATACAAACGATTAGTTGAGTAGCTTTTCGGTTTTGTATAAATCCGGAATAGTTCTTACTTTCCCTCGATAGCTATCTAGGATTTTGAGATAGCATATCCTATTAAATACCATGCATGAGTTTGTCAAGTTATTTTTTTGAATATGACCATATTCATTACCTCACATGACTTTATTTCTGGCTTAGTTAAACTTTTTTTTTTTTTTCCAGAAGGTGGCTTAATTAAACTTAAAAACTCATTACCCAAAGAAAAAGCTTAAATTACTTACTTTCCACTCGGAAAGTTCAATGTACATCCCTTTTATTTGTACGGTGGAAGTCCATCTGATCTGGAAGGAAAATGGTCCACTGGGCGGTGTGTGAGAGGTTGTTTGGATTTGTAGTTTTCCATCATCCATAACTCAAAACTAGTGGGTCCCACGACTAAATAGTTTGTTTGGATGTGTTTTCAATTTTTGTTTCCATCACTCAATTCTTTGATTTTTGAGTGATGAGTTATGAAAATTAAAAACATATTTTGAGTGTTTTCAAGTTATAAAAAAAGAGTTATGTGGCATTTTTTAAATTTACTCAACCGGATGGGACCCACCTTATGCCTTGTCTCATCAATCTGACTTCTTGCACCCGTGCTCTCCCTCTCTCGCTCTCTCTTTCTCTCTCTCATCTTTTTTCTTTTTTTTTTTCCCTCTTCAAACACACATGAATCAAGCCCAATTTCTTCAAAGAATCCATTGTTTATCAAAACCAAACCTATTCAAGAGCATATTAAAGTAATCTAAAGCAAAATCCAGCTCAGAAACACATGCAAATTTGGTCCCGGTAACAGCTTAATTAAGCTCCAAAATTTGGAAAATTTGTAAAAAAAATAGAAATAAAAAAAAGAAAAAGGAAAAAGATTGTTAAAAATGTACCCTAAAATACATATTATAAAATTATAAAATATGCGAAAGTATATTGGCCTACGCATGGCATAACCAAATAGAATAAAACATTGATATATTAAATAAAATTATTATAGATGACTAAAATAATTTAAAATTATGGATATATTCATTAAGTAGGCAATTTTTAGAGAGTGTAATGTTATACCTATATTTAAGTTTTTTCTTTTCTTTTTTCCTTTCAGTTTTATTATGTTTTTCCTCTGTTACGACATTAAGCAATTGGAATTCCGGATTGTGCAGGAAAGGAAAGTAACTCATCTCGAACTGTAATCATTGTAGTAGTGACTACTATTGCTTCTGCTGTACTAATCATCTCTATCAGCATCTGCATTTATTTAAGAGCGAGGATCCCAGTGGATAAAGCTGAAAGTAAGTTAGAAATTGGTTTACCTTTCCTTTTTGCTAAGTGGTAAGTGAATCATTACTATAAAAGCAAGAAAAAATACCATATCCCTACAATTTGTATGTAGTGGTGAATGCATTGTTTAGAGAATTAAGCAATATTAGTGAAAATAAGATTCCGCTATTTCAGGTATTATTTTCTCCTTATCATTTTAAATGAAACAAAAACATAATCTAGAGGCCATTAATTGGATATTAAATCGGATTTAGTAGAAACTACCCAACTGCAAGAGTTGTACTAAACAAATACAAGAATATTACATAGAAGACATTTTTAGATCCCTCAGAATTCAAGAAGAAAGAATTTCAGTAATTCGTTCTGCATACCCCTTGTTGTTTTTGTATATACATAATTGCAATTTCGATTTAGGCAATACCTAGTAATCTAACTCAAACGTATTAACTTATTCTTCAGTTGATACTGACGATCAAATTAGTGTTGTTGAATGCTTGCAATTTGACTTCGGCAAAATCAGAGTTGCTACACAGAACTTCTCTGATGCTAATAAGCTTGGAGAGGGTGGATTTGGTGCTGTTTACAAGGTAATGTGACATTATCAAGTGGAAGAGTGTATCATTTTTTTCTCATAATATGTTAAATCCGAAATTTTGAATTATTACGAATTACATATATATATATTCTTTTTCCAGGGTAGGTTTCTAAACGGACAAGAAATAGCTGTGAAAAGGTTGTCCAAAAATTCATCACAAGGAGAAATTGAGTTTAAGAATGAGGTCATGTTAGTTGCTAGGTTACAACACCGTCATCTTGTAAGACTCTTAGGATTTTGCGTTGAAGGAGATGAGAGGCTTTTAGTCTATGAGTTTTTGCCAAATGCAAGCCTCGACCGCTTCATATTTGGTATGGTTTCACTTCCACTTAACCATCATATTCTTTTTGTAGTGATTTCTTCTCTTAAAAGAAGTTTTGTTGGGTTGAAAACACTTCCACATATATTTATTTATTAGAATTATACACTTACATGAATTTGTAGATCCCATCAAGCGTGCACAATTGAATTGGGAAAAGCGATACAAAATTATAGAGGGTATTGCTCGAGGACTTCTTTACCTTCATGAAGATTCACAACTTCGTATTATTCATCGAGATCTCAAAGCTAGTAACATTCTACTAGATGCCTATATGAACCCCAAGATATCTGATTTTGGTATGGCGAGATTATTTCAATTAGATCAAACTCAAGGCAACACAAATAGAATTGTGGGGACCTAGTAAGTATATCCATCTAAATTATAACTAATAATCACAACATTGTATACACTCATAAGGGAAAAAATCATTAATAAACAATTGGGAATTCCTAAAACTATTTTAAACATTCGCTCACAAATATAAAAAGTTCTATTACTATTGAAAGAAACTGATCTTACTCATATTCACATTTAGTGGATACATGCCTCCAGAGTATGTGTATCATGGCCAGTTTTCAGTGAAGTCCGATGTCTTTAGCTTTGGTGTACTAGTTCTAGAGATGGTGACTGGACATAAAAATCATACTTTTCGTGGTGAAGACAGTGGAGAAGGCCTTCTAAATTATGTAAGTTATAGTATCTTCACCTACTTTATAACTCATTTACGTGACTACTAATCCATATGATTAACTAGTGCTACTAATTCATATGATACAGTAGGGTAAAACAATATTCTCTTTGTTGTTGTGTTTACTATTTTAACATACCTTTGCAGGCCTGGAAAAAATGGAAGGATGGGACAACTTCTAATCTTGTAGATCCTACTTTACGCACTGATTCAACAGTTGAAATGGTGAGATGCATCCATATTGGGTTACTTTGCGTTCAAGAAAATGTGGTTAATAGACCAACCATGGCTTCAGTTGTTCTCATGCTTAATAGTGAATCTATGACTCTATCAATACCCTCAAGACCTGCATTTGTGATGGACAGCCACACTAGATCAAGCATGGGGTCAACACCATCCAGAAGTAGCCCTGTCCAAGCCACAGTAAATAATGTTTCAATTACTGAATTAGACCCTAGGTAGCGTTAGATGGAAGTTGCATGGGTTCATGATTCCTTCTTACATTTTAAGATTTCCATGTTTGGGTAGATAAATTTATTTTTTTGGGTTCATTCTAACATTTCCATTTTCGTTTACGTTTCATGAAATCAATTCGCGGCATGTATCCTTACACAAGTCATGTGTGGTATTAAAAAGCAATTTTGGTCTATCATATACATTTAAAAATAATGCTACAGCCACAAACTATTTTACGACATTTTTACAAACTATTGATATGGCAAATTCTTATTAGTTCTAATATGAGTCCACCACTAATATCACATTTATGTTTACTAATAATTATTTGAAAAATACTAAATCCACATCAGAAATTTATAAAAATATTGTAAATTAGATTATGTCTGTAGCATTACTTTACGTTCAAATATTAGATTTTCATTTCACAAAAGTAATGCACTAAACTCGTGCTTGTGTCCATGTAAAATATCATTTACTACGTGCATCTCGTAAGCATTACCGCATGCAAATATTGCTTTTCTTACGGCAATTTTGGAGAGACATCAAACATAATATTAAGGAGTGGTATCTAATGGAGTGGCTATATATGTCATCGCTGTCTCGCAGAATGTGGGGTTCACTTGCAATGAAGGCCCTGATAAATTCTCAAAGAATTAGCCATTGTATTATGTATACCTCTTGACTTTGCAGCACACAAGCACCCATGCATGTGACTTTGAGATCTCACTCAAAAGTTTCAGATCACGGCTTGTTGATCTTTGCAGCAACTAGATTCTACTAGCACTTGATTGTCGATCATGTTCCGATAGATGCTTGTAGAGTTAGAAAGTATAGAACCTCTCAGATCTCACAAGACTAGCTCACAAGTTTTCTAGGAGTCTTCAAAACATGGCTAGGGTTTTCCTTTTATATGTAGGAGTGTTGGACTGAAACTCTAAATGTTTTCGCGGGCTTAGGCTTGTTTAAAATTCCGCAAAAAAAATTTTCTGCGATTTTCAATCGATCGAGCTTCACAATTTGATCGGTCGAACTTCACAAAAAAATAATTCTTTTTCCTGTCGTTTGTACATTCTTGAGTTTTGACCTGTACAACTTTGAGCAATTTCTAACACTTATTCTAGACATGTTTTTGTTCTCGGTTTGCCAACACATACAAGTTGAAATTCTAAACCTTTAATCCTAAATCTTTAAAATCTAACAAATAATAATAGTTTTTAACGTGTAAAAGGCTTGTATGCTTTAGTTCTACTTTACTTGTCTTGTTTAGCACATATACTTGTATGATTTACTTGCCTTCTATATAAAGACACTCTTGTATATGTTATTACTTGAGAAATACAATACAATTATTCAGTATTTCTAAAAATAGTAAATAAAATACTTGGGAACGAGTTTTAATTAATACTCTACCATGTAAAGCTTCAATTTTCCCTAAAATACTATCCAAACAAGGAATAAAGAGTAGATCTATACGACTCTAATCATTTGAAAGGAGTAGAAATCATTTTCCCATATAGTGCATTCTACTTTGCGCTCCATCAAATATAATATTCCATGTGTATAGTATGATTTTTTTTTTTTCTATTTTAAACTTTAGTAATTTTATAAGAATAGTGACAACAATATGTTACAAGACCATATGCTCAAAAGTTGAATCTAAATTCTCTTAATTATTTTTCTTGTTTCATAGATTTTTTGAGATGATGTGGGATTTAGGGGTGGGGAGTGGTGGGGTAACTAACATGTCCTCTTCTTTTTAGTTTTTCTTCGCTTTTGAGTGTCATTATTCTCGATCAGTTCAATCTTCTTCTCTTTGGATTCTTCACCAATTTCTTGAAAAAAAATAAATAAATTACGGTTCAACTCATCGATTTGTTGTATAACTTGATAACCAATACAAGTTTTTTTATCACATCTTGGTCCTTTATGGTTGACTCCTAATATTTATATATTCTCTTGACGGTTGAATATAGAACATAAAATGTTATGTTCCTTGAGTCTAAACTTTTTGGCTAGTAATCTTGCCATAAGAATAAAAAATATTACATTATCATTCAAGGGAAAGAAATTCAACTGGATGCTTCTTTTTCATTTTGTTAGTTCCAAAATTTTATGAATTAATTGGAAAACATGTGAACACAAATTTATTTAGATATAACTTTTAGACTCTATAGAATTGATTAGACAATATTCAAAAAGTTGATATTTAATGTGCAAAAACAGGAAATAAGCTAATTCAAGAATTTGAATATTTAACTATTACTGGTCGAAACTTAACTTCAACCAATCAAAATTCATTTTCAGAATTGGTCCTTCATCCCATCAACCCATTAAATGTCTAGACTTTCAGACCTACTTCACTAAGTATTTAAGGAAAACTCTTAGGAACATTTTATGAGACTTTGTAGTAGCTCAATTTGAGATCTAAAAGTTTCTGCCTACTGCTCTTTCAAAGTCACTACCAGTGATCATTCACACTCATTGAACTAGTAGATTGAAGTTGCTAATCTTCAGCTATCAAGTGTTCTAAAGATTCAAATTTTCAATGAGATTTTGAAGTGCATCGATTGGAGGTTCACGTTGCAACAATTTACTGTAAAAGAAATTTGTGGAATTTAGAGCTCAATTCAATAACTGAAGTTATGTTTACTATGAATAGATTATTCTTGATTGAAAATCTCTAGCTTATAGTGAAATCATTACCTCTAGATTGATTAGGTCAAGTCCCCCAAGAATTTCCTTTGGAACAATTTGTTTCATAAGGTTTCTTGGGTCATCATATCCTATATCACATTTATTTTCCATTGTGCATGATATATATGCTTGTTTGTTTAACGTAAAGCTTTAATAATAAATTTAATTAACAACCTGACCTTAAAACTAGTTAATTAAACATTGTTTGTTGCAGGGGTCTAAAACATACACATTCTTTATCATGAAAGAATTTTCTCTTTTAGCTTCTTGGAATTCATTGAAATTGAATTCATCCCACTAAATTAAAGCATGATGATTAAGTTCATATAAAAATAAAAGGGTAATTAGGAAACAAAAATGGTAAAGTGCAAATTACACTCTGAAGTTTTATAATTTGGATTTTACTCCCTGAAGTTTTGGACATTTAGATTTTACACCCTAACGTTTTGGAATTTGGATTTTACTCCCTAAAGTTTGGATTTTGATCCCTAAAGTTTTGGGGTATTTACATTTTACACCATAATGTTTCGGATTTTGGGAGGGTAAAATTCCCGCACTCTCAAACTTTAAGGAGTAAAATCTAAATTCTGAAATGTTCATAAGATATTAAAATCTTCCACACACACACACACACACACACACACACACACATATATATATATATATATATATATCTTCTATATAAAAAAATTTATATATTTAATTTGTTCATAAGATATAATCAATGTTAATAGTATAAAGAGGAAACATGCTTATTAATAAGTTTCTATATTAATTCTTAATTATTTCATAAGATCTTTACTAAGATATTCATTTATTTATTTATTTATTTGGATACAAGATAGAAATTCTACTCTAGCCTAATCTAAGTGTATATGTGTGTGAAGCTCTCTCCTGGAGACATGAATCTCGGCTCTTACCCCCCACACCTCACAAACACTTATACTTGTGAAGTGACTATTGTTAATAGTAGGTTGCTACGGAGCTATATTTGATATGCGATCAGTATGCTTATAATTTCCACAAGTGACAACGTCGTGGTCTGTTGTGACGGGTTCTAGATAACTTTGGATTTGAGAGATTTTTGTACATTATATACCACCTCCCATTTTAGAAGTAGGATCTCGTCCATTTTCTATTCAGTGGACAGTCAATTTTAATTATTCTATGCTTCTAATATGTTATATACGTACCTACCTTGTTCTTGCTCCAACTAGTAAAGGGACATGTGAACAACTCTAATTGAGTAGTTAATATAATCTATAATGATATTAGTTAATCTAAAAGCTTAAGCCAATGTGTTTGGGCTAATTATGTTATATTAATCACTCACGTTCCTCGTTATTATTCAATGCAAAACTTCACTCACACCTCTATACCCAACAATCTCCCCTTCAAGTGTGAGTCATCGCTTCTCTTTAGGTCCTGAAAAAGTCCGACTAGCTCTCCACTTTCACATGGTTGGGTGTCAACTTGTGATTGAATTATATCAATTATACATGAGACCACCATATGTACATAGTGAAAAATGAAATTATTGTGCACCAATTAGAAATTAACACTTAGGCATGTTATGAAATTGGATACTACTTGGGTGTGTCTTTGGAGTATTCAAAAACAAAATCTGTGTTTGCCAAAGAGGTTTTTTTTTTTTTTACACAATTTCTTTTTAGGGTATGTGTCAAGTCACAATTTTAGAGCTAAACGCACACATAGATGAATTAAATTGATTTTAAAATTAAAAAGATATTAAGGGTCTATTTGAAATCCGCTAATTTTGCTAAAATTGAAAACTTTTTTGTCGAAAATACTGTAGATAATGTGTTATTCAATCCTTTAACTTTTAAAATTAAGTTAATTTATTATTCTCATTGAAATAATGTGTTATTCACTTTGATCAAGTAAAATTAGACATATGGTCTGTTTGGGATTCGCTTATTTTGCTAAAAGTACTATAAATAAAAATAAAAATTAGTTGAAATAGTATAGTAAGACCCATGAATAATACCAAAAAGTGTAATGGAGCCCATGAATAATAGCAAAAATAAGCTAAATAGTAAAATAAGTTGACTCTTTAAGCTAAAGCCAAATGCACATAGATGAATTAAATTGATTTTAAAATTAAAAAGATATTACAGGTCTATTTGAAATCCACTTATTTTGCTAAAATTGAAAATTTTTTGCTAAAAGTACTGTAGATAAAAGTAAATGTTAGTTAAAATAGTACAATGAGACCCATGAATAGTATCAAAAAGTGTAGTGAGACCCATAAAAGTAGCAAAAATAAGTTGAACAGTAAAATAAGTTGGCAAAAAATAAGCTAGCCAAACTAAACTTTACACAATAATTGGACGTTTTGAAATTTATCTCCATCTTTCATGTCAACCACCAATACTTTAACATCCACCTCCACCCCCACCACCACCTCCACAACCAGCACCAGTACAACCAGCTCCATCATCACCTCCACCTCCATCTCCACAACATCCACCTCCACCTCCAAAACACCCAATCCCACCATTATCACATCCACAATATTGACACCACACATCTAGTCCCCAATCCTCGTTACAACTCAACTCACCACGTTTTTTTTTTGGCTTGAAAGGAGGTATATTGTCTCTGGGGTTATCATCACTTGTACAAGAAAATATGATCATTGATATTGTTAGAGATATATTAGCCATTAGCATAAGCCCAAACCTAATTCTATTTTGTGTGCAAGCCAAGTCTCCTACTTGTACTAGGAGTCTATTAGTCTAGGGTTTAGTCTATTATATATACACATATTATGATTCACTGTAACACAGGATTTGTACCATACTATAATATATTATTGATGTAGCCCTTTAGGGTTTCCTTCATGTATGTAAGCCGTTATGCTGAACCATGTAACCCTTGTGTGTTATTGTGTTTTATATTTTATATTTTCGCTTCCGCATCCATACTAGCATATTCAACATGGTGTATCAATGCTAATATTTGACATGGTATCAGAGCCACCTTCTTGTGGCCATGGTTTTTTGTCCTTGCAGTATATTTAAGAGCAATCTTTGTCTTCCTCGGTGTTTTTTCACTGCGTTCATCTGCTTTGGCTTCCTACTGCTGCCGTTAAAACTCTCTGGTATAGTCATGCCACCGTTAGAAGTCGCATCAACACTGCAAGACCATTGCCTTCCTCAAACTACCATAACAGAGCCAAACTTCATTTAAGGGATCTTTTCAACCTTATAAAATCTCAAGATTTCATCAAGCTTCCATCTTGAGTTTGAGAGGGGGTGTTAGAGATATATTAGTCATTAGCATAGGCCTAAGCCTAATTCTACTTTGTGTACAAGCCAAGTCTCCTACTTGCACTAGAAGTCTATTAGTCTAGGGTTTAGTCTACCATATATACACATATTATGATTCACTGTAACACAAGATTTGTACCACACTATAATCTATTATTGATGTAGCCCTTTAGGGTTTCCTCCGTGGATGTAGGCCATTAGGCTGAACCACGTAACCCTCGTGTGTTATTGTGTTTTATATTTTATGTTTTTGCTTCCGTACCCATACTAGCATATTCAACATGGTGTATCAATGCTAATATTTGACAGATATAATTTGAGAGAGACATGATAATCCTGCCTAATAAAAGTAAGCCACCGAAGCATTCTAACAGAACACCCGCATCATCTGCCTGGGGACCAACTCCAGCAACAAAATCTCTTGCCATTTTTGGAGTTCGTTCTCTCTTACTTGGCTTTGGAAGTGTTACCGTATCGTGTATATATAAAGTTTGGCAAAAAATCAATTACTTAAATTATACAATAATGACCTATGAAATTTAAACTAGACACCTTGATTCAACACACTTGAAACAGAATAATGTTTGATTATATAAACACAACATGCTTGAAACTTCAACAGATTAATGCTTGTTTTCTTTTGAACTTCAATGCAATACTAGTATTTTTTTTTTAAACTTCAACACAATTCTTGACTATTCGTTTTCCTGCTTTTTAGTTTTTGTTAACATGTATAGTGTTATGGGCTTTAGGCCCACTTCAACACATACTTGCACTACACTTTTACTTGTAATGCACATATTTGCCTCCTATATAAAGGCATTCATGTATATTCCTTTACTAGGAAATACAATACTATTGAATTCAATATTTCTAACATGGTATCAGAGTCACTACTCTGACCTTTCTCTTAGCAGTCTTGTCTCTTTTGGTGTTACTCCATTCTTGTGGCTTCCGCCGACATAACAGCCGCTACAGCCACTCACTGTTGAACCTTCGACGTCTCTCAGCCATTTTCCTTGGGTCCTGGGCCTGCAACTATCATCGTTGAGGAGTCTCGCACCACATAGACCACTACACTTACCGTCTTCACCGTGTATCTTGCTCTGATAAGTTTTTTGTAGGTACCACAATGATTGCTTCGCCCAAATCTACTCAATCGTGGAAGTCTCGTAGTCATCAGAGCTTGCACGTGCCCTCATGCGCAGCCCAAAAAAGTTGCGCCTCACACGCCGGCCTCTATTCTTGTTGACGTCATCACTACCACATCAGCCCTAGTTGACGTCATCATCGCCATGTCATTGTCCATTCATCTACTAACATCACCCGCCATGTTAGCTAACGTCATCATTGCTGATCGTTGACCAGTGTTGACTTTAATCGAAGGTTAACTTTGACCATTGACTTTTCTTAAGGGTAGCATGCTCTGGCAATATTGTACTAGTGCAATTACTAATCCTGTCAAGGGGGCAAGTGAAGAAGATGCTGCCTTCATCAGTCGCATGATTGAATGGGATAGTCATAATCACATGATCTTCACATGGATTCGGAACGCTTCCATTTCCTTCATCTCCAATCTATTAGGCAACTTTGATGATGCAAAATCGGCATGGGATATGTTGACCAAAATATACTTCACTACTTATAGATCTATGAATATTAGTTAGTGGTTGAATTGCATCAACTTAGGCAAGAACTAGGGTAATCCATCAATGACTACTATGATTAGCTTTGGTTCATTTAGGGCCAAATTGACCTTTCTGATCCAACTTTGGAAGCATGCTTAGCAATATGCTACTATTAGAGATCAATTTTGTCTCTATGAATTCCTAATGTTACTTCACAAGGATTATGAGCCCATCCAAGGTCAGCTTCTTAATCGTAATCCTCCTCCTTCTCTTAATATAGCTGTAAATGAGTTGGTTGGAGAAGAAGCTCATCTTGCAACCCTTCAAGCCCAAAATAAGCTTAATGTTTTGGCTATTGCTCCTTCTGCTTCACCCATAGAGCAACCTTTGCAATCAGGGTTTGATTCCTCTAGCTCTGGCAATCATCGCAAGCAGACTAATAAAAAGTTCTACAACTATTGCAAGTGTCCTGGCCATACTATTGAGACTTATTACCATCGCAACAAATCTACTGTTGCTATTGCTAATACTGAGTCTACTTCACTAATACCTTCAATTTCAGCTGAGTCCCAGTCTTCTGGATCCACTATCAACCCCTCCCCCACTGACCTACAGGACATCATAGCTCAGGCTGTTCGTATGGTTTGTAATGCATCTCTTTCCACTACTCTCTCAGTTTTACCTTTTTAGTCTCACACTTGGCTTTTTGATTCTGCCTGTTGCAATCACATGACACCTCACTTGTCCATATTCTCCAAACTTGACCCTGCACCACATCCTCTTAATATTCATATAGCCAATGGTTCCACCATGCATGGAAATAGTCTAGGTTTTGTTTCGACCTCCAACCTTTCTGTTCCTGGGGTCTTCCATGTACTTGACCTATCCTATAATTTATGCTTTGTGGGACAATTAGCTGAACTAAGATATCACCTTTTTTTTTACTATTCTGGGTGTACTGTGTAAGATTCAAGGACGAGGCAAGATCTTAGGACCAGTCTTAGAGTTGGGCGTATGTTTCCTATGGACAATCTTCATCTTCCACTAGTTGCTCCTATTTTTGTTGCTGTTACAATTTCTGCGGTTTCTTCCTTACCTTCTCTCGCACTTTGACATTCTCATCTTGGTCATGCACCCTCTTCTCGAGTACAACACTTAACTTCTAAGGGTCTGTTAGGTTCTATATTCAAAGACAATTTTGATTATACTTCATACCAGTTAGGAAAACAGCCAACTTTACCTTTCAATAATAGTGAATCTATTTCCAATAGTATTTTTGAGTTATTTTATTCTGATATTTAGGTACCTTCTCTTATTGCTAGTATTGGTGGATCTTGATATATATATATATATATATATATATATATATATATTTTTTTTTTTATTTTATTGATGATTATAACCGTTATAGTTGGATTTTTTCTATGAAATCTCGTTCTAAATTTTTACCAATCTACAATAACTATGCAAAAATGGTTGAAACGCAATTCTCCAAATGTATCAAAAATTTTCGATCTGATAATGCTCTTGAATATACTAAATATGCTTTTCAAACTCTAATGCATTCCTATGGCATTGTACATTATCTAACTTGTCCAGGTACCTTTCAACAAAATGGTCGAGCCGAACGAAAACTTCGTCACATTCTTGACACTATTTGTGCTCTTCTTCTTTCTGCCAAAGTTCCTGCCCCATTTTGGGGTGAAGCTGCTCTTCATGCTATTTATGCTATTAATCACATTCCTAGCACTGTCATTCATAATCAAACTCCATAAAAGCGCCTTTTTGGGTCACCCGCTGACTATCATCACCTTCACTCCTTCAATTCTGCTTGTTTCGTTCTTCTTCAGTCTTATAAGCATAAAAAACTTGAGCCTCGGTCTAAACTTTGTTGTTTCCTTGGCTATGGAGAAACTCAAAACAGGTATCGGTGTTCTGATCTTGTCTCTCATCATCCTCGTGTTTCCCGTAATGTTGTCTTCTGGGAACATTGCCTATTTGTTGAACTCTTTTACTTTCATTCTTCCCTAACTACCTCCTCTGTTTTAGAAATATTTCCAAACAAGTCACATGTTCCTTCTACAAATACTCTTGATCCTTCTTTGGACTTCTCTATCCAACCTTCAGATATTTTTGATGCTTCTCATGGATAGGTGGAAGATGGACAGGTTGATGACGAGCTACCCCACTTTGAGCCTGGGTCCCCAGCTCCTACTCTGCTTGAAAATCTTCCACAAGACATTCCACCTCGTCAATTAACCTGGGTAAGATCCATTCTTGCACATTTACTTGACTATCATTGTTACACTGCCCTTGCTACAATCCACGAGCCTCACACCTATCATGAGGCCTCTACTAACCCTTTATGGCAAATTGCGATGAAAGATGAACATGATGCATTATCCAAAAATCATACTTAGGACTTGCTTACTCTCCCTCTTGGACAGTCTATGGTTGGTTATAAGTGGATCTACAAGATCAAGACTTGCTATGATAGGTCCATTGAGTGCTATAAGGCTCGTTTTGTTGCAAAAGGTTTTACGCATGGGATTGATTATGAAGAGACCTTTGCTCCAGTTGCTCGTATCTCATCTTTTCGTGCCTTCTTAGCTGTTGCCGCTGCTAGTAAATGGGATCTTTTTCAAATGGATGTTAAAAATGCCTTCCTTAATGGGGATTTTAGTGAAGAAATTTATATGCAACCTCCTCTTGGTCTCTCTGTTGAATCAAACAAGGTTTGTCGCCTTCGACATGCACTTTATGGCCTTAAACAAGCTCCACGAGGTTGGTTTGCCAAGTTCAGCTCCACCATTTTTCCCTTGGGTTAAACTGCCAATTCTTATGATTCTGGCTTATTTCTTCATCACATTGACAAAGGCCCCATTTTGCTTCTCCTATATGTGGATGATATGATCATAACTGGTGATAACCTCAATGGCATTCAAGAACTCAAGGATTTTCTCAACCAACAGTTTGAGATGAAAGATCTCGGACATCTCAGCTATTTCTTGGGTCTTGAAATCACTCATTCCACTGATGATCTTTATATTACTTAAGCCAAGTATGCTTCTGAACTTTTGTCTCGAGTTGGACTCACTGATAGCAAGACTGTTAACACTCCAGTTGAACTTAATGCGTATTTGACTCTCTCGGGGAGGAAACCATTGTCTAGTCCCTCTCTTTATAGACGATTGGTTGGAAGCCTAGTTTATCTCACTGTTACTCGTCAAGACATTTCCTATGTTGTTCATCAGGTGAGCCAGTATCTGTCTGCTCCACAATCAACTCACTATGCTACCGTTCTGCGCATTCTTCGATACTTGAAGTGCACTCTCTTCCATGGCCTTTTCTACTAAACTCAGTCTCCTCTTGTTCTCCGTGCATTCTTTGATGTTGATTGGGCAGGAGATCCCACTGATCGCAAGTCCACCATTGATTATTGCTTTCTTCTTGATTCTTCTTTGATTTCTTGGCGAAGTAAGAAACAAACCTTTGTGGCCCACTCCAGTACTGTAGCAGAATATCGTGCTCTTGCTGATACTAAATCTGAGCTCCTTTGGCTACTATGGCTTCTTAAGGACTTAGGTATGTCCACATCCTCTACTACTCCTCTTTATTGTGACAACTAGAATGCCATTCATATTGCTCATAATGACGTCTTTCATGAACGAACTAAACACATTGAGATTGATTGTCATTTTATCTATTATCATCTTGTCCATGGTGATCTCAAGCTCTTCTCAGTCTCCTCCAAAGATCAACTTACAAATATCTTCACCAAGTCACATTCTAAGGGACGCCTTTGTACTTTGGTTGACAACCTTAAGTTGGTCTCACACCCACCTTGAGTTTGAGGGGGGCTATTAACTTGTACAGTGTTATGGACTTTAGGCCCACCTAGATTTCTTATATAACACACATACTTACACTATACTCTTACTTGTATTGCACACATTTGCCTCTTATATAAAGACACTCATATATATTCTTTTACTAGGAAATATAATACTATTAAATTCAGTATTTCTAACCGGTTTTAATTTTAATATAACATGTTGTTTACTAATTAGCGGTTTGTTGAAAATTTCTCTACTCCTGTCCTTTCCAGTTGAAACCATCAATGAAATTTAATTAATTGAAATAGTCAAACAGGTTAGAATTTCAAATTATTTGACCTGCCATATATACTCAACTGTCAACTGTGTTCTTTTTTTTTTTTTTTTTTTTTTTGAAATGATACTAAAAAAAAATGAGCATATATACTCAACTCCGTTCTTGCTTATGTATAGATATCTTAAGAAATGAGCACCTTTTCCTTGGTAGTTCGTGAGATAAGAGGAAAAATCAGAGAGAGTACATTGTGTACTTTCCAGTATTTTTCATAACCGAGAAAACAACAGATATACTATCATAAAACTTAGCAAGTCAAACAAGAAAACTTGACTGAGTTATCCGACGTTGTACTCTATTGCTATTTAGAATCTTATATCACAAGATTAATTTTGAATAACGTTCTAGAAATTTTTTCTTCTTCTAGCTTAGACAAGTTGATGTGTGAATATATATATATATATATATATATAAATATAATTGAGAGCTTTTCTAAATAAAAATGAGAATTTTATTGATCTGAGAAAAATCTAGAAGCTCTTAGTAAATACAAGCTCTTCCCTTCTTTATACACACGCAGCAGAGCAAGAATAATAACTATATAACTAACCATCAGAACAAACTAACTAATCAAAGTCCTACACGTGCAAGCTATTTACATCAATACAAACAAATGCTTGACAGCTGTACACTTAATCTAACGACACCGTTTCTTCAATCTACTCCTCTTCTTTTTAATCAAAACACTGCCCGTTTTCATCTGCCTTTAATTCTTGGCAGCCCCTGTTTTTGTTACCCGAGATTTCACAGTCATCTTCACTGGATGCTTCAACACTCCCCTTCAGGTCTTGAACTGTAAATTCACACACTGGACTTTCAGTAGGCTTGAGACTTGGTGAATAAATGTTAATCAACCCCAAGCAAGTCACCAACCTGGAAAAGGCTAGAAGCCCCAATGCCTTTGTGGAAATATCTGCAATTTGAAATTGGCTCAAGACATGGAAAGTTTTGATCACGCCTTCTGTTATTTTGTCCCTGACAAGATGACAGTCCACTTTAATGTGTCTGGTTCTCTCATGGAAAACAGGATTGACTGCAATATGTAATGCAGCTTGATTATCACACAACAATTGAGCACTCTTAGGATGATCAACTCTCAAATCCCTTAGCAATTGAAGAATCCAAACAATCTCACATGTTGTGGTAGCCATTGCTCTATACCTTGCCTCAGTGTAAGATCTAAAGACAGTGCCTTGTTTCTTTGACCTCCAAGATATTAGAGAATCACCTAGAAAAACACTATAGCCCCTCAAAGACTTTCTTGTATCAGGGCAGCCTAACCAATCTGCAACACAAAATGCCTTTTCTTGCAAATCCGAATTGCTAGAAAAGAACAAACCTCTACCAAGTGTCCCTTTTATGTATTGAAGAATTCTGTTGACTGCAAGTATGTGAGGTTCTCTTGGTTCAGCTAGAAATTGACTCAATCTAAGTACAACAAATGTAATGTCAAGTCTGGTTAAGGTGAGATATAATAATATCCCTATTACCCTTCTATATTGATTTGCATTTGGCAGTAGCTTTCCTTGATCTTTTGAAAGATGCAGGTTTTGCTCCATAGGTGTTTTAACTGGTCTAGACCCCAAATTGCTTGTATCATGTAGAATTTCTAAAGCATATTTTCTTTGGTTTAGACTAATTCCCTTGTCACTTCTTGCTACTTCAAGTCCCAAGATATACTTAAGAGAACCCGAGTCTTTTAGACCAAACTCAGCATCAAGCAAAGCTTTTAATTCATGAATGCACTTAGGATCATTTCTTGTAAGCAAAATATCATCCACATATACCAGCAAAACAGTAAATGATGAGCCTTTAGTGTGAGTAAAGAGAGAGTAATTGATTGGATAAAGCCAAAATTCAGGAGTTTATAAGAGAATTAAGCAAACCATTGCAGTGATGCTTTCTTAAGTCCATAAAGACTTTTGTCAAGCTTGCAGACCAATGTTCCAGAACTTTTAGAACCACAAGCACACTCCTCTTAGCTGTGAAAACTAGGGGGGAGACTCATATAAACTTCTTCATCCAAATCACCATGCAAAAACGCATTGTTCACATCCATTTGATGGAAGAACCACTCTTTTACAACTGCCAAACAATTCCAGCTGGTTGGGCCACTATGCTGGTAAATTCTGCTCTTCAGGTAAACCCAAACACATTCAAGGATCCACTTGTCTTCAATCCATGGCGTTGGAAGGTATGTAGTTGCAACCTTATTAGAAGAAACAAATGATCCAACCAGTTATTAGAAACCTTTTTCCCTAATATTATTGTTGTTCATTATGGGCACTCTCCTTGACAACATATTTTATAAATGGAACCAAGATCTAGACCCATTGGTTGTATCTAAGAATTTCATGCCTTTTGGAGGAGAAATTAGACTATGTTCAGGGGCGGAGTATATAAAAGCATTCATGGCTACATTCCTCCATGTTTTGGTCACCAGATATAGGTAATTTGCTCACTTATATAATCTAACTTGTGCAATTGTTGCAAAAAAATTTCCGCGTTTTGTCTTGGGATAAAAGAAACCTCTCAATTGAAATTGATCTATTTAAAATTCAAATTAAATACAATAAATTTAAATATTTTTTGAAAAAAAATTATTTGATAGTTGGAGAAAGGGGAATTTGAATCATAATATCTCTGTTGGAAAGACTAAAGTACCAATTGAGTTAAAAGGTTCTTGACAAATATAAAAATGTATTTAGTTTTACATCATTCAAAACAGTTTTATACAATCTTAATTGTGATATGGATCTATAAATTTAACATGCGATTAATACGTAATATCCTACCACACTGAACATGATCCTCTTTGTTTATTTTTTAAATTTTTTTATAGGTGGACGAATGTCAAGGGAGGAACCATTGCTCGAACTCCTACTCTGGAATTTATAGATGGCCTCCAAACTAAATTCTTTGCGAAGAATAATTAAAAGGCAATCCAATTTCAAGCAAAATAATGGATAATTCTATATTGAAATAAGATGTTCTTTTTTCTTTTTCTTTTTTAGAAAGTTTCAACTTATGATGTCCGCTCCTGATGATAGCTATCATCAAACCAAGACACCAATTGAAATTCTCTCAAAAAAGAAATGAAAAAAAGAAATAAGATGTTCTAATTTCATGAAAAATACATTTTGCTTCTCTTATCGTATATGTATTTCAGGGTTTTGATTAGATCACTTCCAACCATACATCATTTATAAAATGTGAACGTGGTGTGAAATATTATATAGTTGAATGTGAAATAATAATTCTCCTGTACTCTCTCTCTCTCTCTCCTAGAATGTGAAACAGAATCTACTATTAGTAATTGATGTTTTTCATGTGTGAGGTATATGTGCTAGTTTTAAGCCAAATCATTTTGCAAAAAAAAAAAAAAAAAAGCAAAGGAAGCTTCCTTTGCATAGCTAATTTAGTATAGTTGGTAAAATATCTGATCTAATGGTAAGGAAAAATTATAATAGAATGGATGCTATAGGTTCTAATCCCATCATGTATATAGAGAATGTGAGGTGCGTTTTAATCTTTGGGGAACATGGAAAAGCACATGTCGTAAGTCGTAACATACCATCTATCATATTATGAATGAATAATGTGGGGATACTACAGGCCAACTATACTTATGCTTCATGTGATAAATTAAATAAAAATAAATAAAAAACGTTGTTAGTTGGTTTAGGGTAGTCTTTTAGAATTTTCAGGAGTCTAGGGCATTCAATATTTGGTTTAGGGTAGCTTAAAGAATGACTGCTCAGCTAAGAGACCTAAAGCAAGACCACTAAACTAAATGATGAGTAGATTTTAAAATTCCAAAGAACCCATGTGTGAGCACACCGTCTCGCACTGCACACGTGGTTCATGCCGCCCATGTGAAGTATGCCTTAGCCAAATGAACTGAAGGAGGAGATTTGGAAGTAGCCACCTGGGTTTGGGGTGAAAAAAAAAATATAAATAAATAAATAAATAAATAAAAGAAATTTGTCAAATCTGGGTTTGGGGCACATACGAATACTCAACCATGCATATTGAAACCCTGCATGTGCATCCCTAACCATGCATAGGCATCCTTAGCACAAAAACTTGGAAAACCAAAATTTTGCATATTTAATTAATCAGAGATATTAAAATAGAAAACGAATAAGCATGTTAGAAAACCTAAACTCCAAACTAACATAAAGCAAATAAAACTCCAGCCACCCCAACCTTTTTTATTTTCTCTTGCAAGAAAAAGGAAAATATTAATTTCATAAAGACATTAAGTTAGAGAAAGTCATGGGGATAACGATACAAAATATCAGACTTTGGAACTCCCATAAAAGCTTTAACAATTGAACATGAAACAAAAAAAGGGGGACACCTATCTTAAATGAAAATGACTTCCCAATCTTCTTGATGTCTGCAACTCCAAAATTCAAACAGTAACATTCAATATAGGATATCCTTTAATCGGTTATGTGGATTTTTTCAAATATTTTTATTTTATTTTATTTTTGAGTAGTTATAGTAAACTCAATTGTGATTTGATCGAAATTTATATTATCTACTGTTAGGTTTTGAGTTTGTAATGTTGGCAAACCATGACAAAACATGACAAAAACTAAGTCTTATTAGTTTAGAATGGTCTACATTGAAGCCCAAGACAAAAAACTCAAGTTTGGGATAAAAACAAGTGAGTTACAAGCTGGTTGGTTCGATCGATCCAAATACAAATTCGATTGATCCAAATTTGCGTATCAACAAAATCAACAAACGTAAAAAGGCCATAACTTATTCGTTTGAAGCCCAAATCGCGAGCCGTTTTTTCCATTATTTAAAGGACATTATAAGCTAACCCTAGGTGGGGTTTTTGAGAGGTTTTTTTAGAGAGATTAGAGTGCATCTTGTGCCTCTTTTGTAGATCTAAGGTTTTGTACCCAAAAGCTCTCTTATGTCTTCTACCGGTGTTATTACTTGAAGAATCTCAAGATCTGGTGTTATAGAAGTTGCTGCCTTCTCTAGTCATCAAAGGTGCTGATGATCTAAACCTTCAAGGGTGGTCTTGGAGTCACAAACAGGAGAGTTTGTGTTACAAAACCTTTGAGTGAGATCTCAAAGTCACAAATGTGGGTGTTTGTGTTTTGCAAAGGCCAAAGAAAGAAAGAGTCCGTGGATTCGGAGCTTGCACGTGGTCATGTCAGTAAGTTCTACTGGTGGGTAGCAATAAGAAGTTGAGCGTGGGGGCTTGTAAGTCTTATTGTATGAACTTCGATTCTTTCTAGTGGATTTGCTTTTTACCTTGAGGATAGATAGGTTAAATCCTCCCCAGGTTTTTACCGGTTTGGTTTCCTGGGTGGTCATATCTTTGTGTTATTTATCTTTCCGTTGCTGTACATTATATGATTGTTTCATCGTGGTAACCTAGATTTAATTAATTTGACTAATTAACAACTTGGCTAATTTCTTGGGTTAATCCAATTGTAGTTTTAAGGGGTCTAAAAACTTACAAGTGGTATCTGAGCAGGTAGCTCTTTTGTTTTAGATCTTTTGATCTAAGAGCTGATCCTTGACCCCTGTTGTCATGGATAATTTGAAGTGTCTTTTTGATCATGTTTCTGCTCATGCTTCTGCTGATTTTATTGATGCCTGTGAAACTCTTCGTAAGGAATTATTGAAATCTATGAAAATTGCTAAGAAATTCAAGGAAGGTTTAAAATTGACTAATCTTGAAAAAAAGGAATTGGTTGTTAGATTAGATGAATCTAATAAAAAGAATGAATTTTTGAGAAATCAAATTTCCTCTCAAGATGAAAAGATGAAAAGCTTAGAACAAGAGTTGGTTGAATCTAAAGCTAAAGTTGAAAATTTGACTTGTACCAAGTCTGTTGTTGATAACAGAAATGTTTCTGTCTCTCTTATGCCTAAAACTGAGAAAGTTTATATCCCTCCTTTTAAGAGGAATAATAAAGAAAAGGCTTATTTTGCTAGGTTAGACAAAGGTAAAAGTTTTGATATAGATGCTGAAGTTTCTAAACGTAAGTCTAAACCTATTGTTAGAGAGTATAATAAATCTATTTTTGTGCCTACTTGTCACCTTTGTGGTGTTGTTGGTCATATTAGACCAAATTGTTCTTTGTTGAGGCAAGAACCAAAGCTTGTGACCGGAAACCCCACTAGGAATACTGATGTTCCTAAATTTGTTCCTGTTTGCCACTTTTGTGGTGTCCATGGTCACATTCGTCTTAATTGTCATAAACTGAAATTTAAGCATTCTGTGTTTCAGTCTAGGATATGTGATGATATTTCTTCAGCCATAAGTCCATATAAATTGTTTCATATTCTTTTGAAAATTTTGAGCTTGTTGGCTTGTGAAAGGAATTTGCAGAATTTTAGTCTTTCTCAGAAGATTGGTGTAATCCCTCAAATACATTCTACTTCACATGGATTTTCACCTACAAAGCCGAAGACTCGTGCTATATGGGTGAGAAAAGACTTGCTAAGGTGAGTGTAGTGTACTTGTCCTTGATTTAATTCTTTCAATTATTTGTGGACATGTTTTAATTTTCTTTTTGATTATTTTGTTTTTTTAGGTTTTTTTTTATTAAAAAAAAAATCCAAAAACATTGAAAAATTTCAAAAACATTGAAAAATTTTAAAAAAGACAAAAATATTTTATTTTGGGTCTAGTTTTATTTTTCTTGAGGATTACATGAGTTATGATATCTCTCTCTTGATTTAGAACATGCTTGACATTGTGGAGAAACTTGAATAGTGTGCTAAGCTATTTCTGATTTTGTGTATGTATTAGTTTGTACATGTACTCAAGGGTTAATTAAGAAATTGATATTTCTTGTTTGTGTACCCTCTATAGCTTAGTTAAGCACTGTCATGCATCGCATTTGCATTGTTCATTTAGCATAATATGTGCTTTTTTGTTTTTGGTCATAAATTTTTTAAAACCAAAAAGATTTTTGTGTTTTGTATTTCACATCTTGGATTTATGATCAAGGATTGGTCATATTATCTTTACATAACAAGTTTATATACCTTGTTTAGCTTGGATGAGCTTATTTATTGCACTTTACTAGTTTGAGTTTTGTAGTGCATGTTGTGTGGGAGATGTTTATAGTTTTTGATCACTTTGTCTTGATCTTGAAGTCACATGCCTTTGACTGTCAGACTTGAACCTTTGGAGAAAGGCATAAATAACCATCTCACCACTGTTTACTAGCCAATCATGAACGCCTTAGTGCATATCGTAAGATTTTGTGCTCGAGAAAGTGTAGCACATGCACAAAAAGAACATAAGGTGTAGCCTCGGTTTAAATGTTAAAATTGGTGTGTACATTATTGGACTTAATGTTAAATCAATCAAATAAAAATTGGTGTATACAATATGAGGCAAATTAAGAAACTTACAAGATTGCAAGCTTGTTTTCTAGGAGATGTGAGAGTTATATGATGTAACTCTTTAGATGATAGTCTCTTTCAAATTTTATGTGATGAATTTTGTAGAAATTGTGCTTGATTTCTATTCACATATCACCTCACATGTATCTCAATCTTTTGCTAGTTGCACACACTACACAAGTTACTCTTTGCTAAACTTGGTACATTATATTGTGTGTGATTTTGTTGTGGCCATCCAAGATTAAAAGTTCTTTGATTTTAATGCAAAATGTGTTTAATGTTTGCGCTTTGAGGACAAATTGATTGAAAATCTTGATTTTGGAAGATCTGGGTTGAATTCAAGTGTTTTTGAAAAACTTTTCGTCTCATACTCATGCATTTTTTTTTAATAAAACAATGTGCTTTGAGGAGTTTCTGCATTAAAATGCTTTGTTTTTCAAAAATCTGATTTTTCCAGACTTTCGATCAATCGAACCTGTTTTTCGATCAATCGAAATTGCGATTAAAATTTTTGGTTTGAGTTTGCCTGACTCGATTGATGTTCCATCGATTCTTGATCAATCGCAACTGAAAAATTTTCAGTTTCTATGTTTTTGACCAAAAATTTTTTTCATGCATAGTTTATGTTTAGGATTCACATGCATTGCATTGTTTTTATATCCATCTTACAGTTTTGCAGTCATATCTCTCATTGTTTTCACATATAACATGCATACACTTTGCTACATTGGGTACTCAACTTGATCAAAAAATTGATTTGATTAATTTTTGAGCTATGTACTTTCTAGTATATGCCTTTTTTATGTGTGAATTGTAGAAAATATTTTTCTTAAGAGATATGATGGATAATCAATGTGCAAATATTTTCTCTACTCATGTAACTGTTTATGGGTCACATAATGCCAAGTTTGCATTTATTGAAAGAGAAAATATTTTTCTTCATGTGTATCCTCAACTTAGATTTTTTTAAAACTTGGTTTGTGTCTTTTTATTTTTCCCCACCTCCAAAATTTTCCCCAAAACTTGTTTTATTTTTCCCATTTTTATAGGGGGAGCAATTTTTTTTAACCTTTGTGGTTCTTAGGGGGAGTTGTTGCTCTTCATAGGGGGAGTTGTCTCTATTTTCTCTTACTCTGTTGTGTATGTTTTCTGTCTATCTTCTGATTAGGTAGTCTTTGTCAGTACGTGACAAAAAGGGGGAGACATAGATGGCTTGTTTGTTTTGTTTAGGGGGAGAATATAGAAACTTTTTGATGTATCTAACATAGGGGGAGAGTTAGTTTACTTTTGCTTTTTATATTCCGTTTCATATTATTGTTTATATGTCTTTCTTTCCACATATGCGTTGATGTGTTTGTTGAATGTTTCAGGAAAGACAGGTCCATTCTGATCAAGATCTTCTACCTCTTATTGGCAACTTCTAGGTTAGGAGTCTTAGATTGGGATTTGTGATGTATTTGGGCATTTTATTGTATATGGGCATTATGTTGTATGTGTGTTTTGTCACGGATTGCCAAAGGGGGAGATTGTTAGGTTTTGAATTTGTAATGTTGGCAAACCATGACAAACCATGACAAAAACTAAGTCTTATTAGTTTAGAATGGTCTACATTGAAGCCTAAGACAAAAAACTCAAGTTTGGGATAAAAACAAGTGAGTTACAAGCTGGTTGGTTCGATCGATCCAAATTCGCGTATCAGCAAAATCAACAAACGTAAAAAGGCCATAACTTATTCGTTTGAAGCCCAAATCGTGAGCCTTTTTTTCCAGTATTTAAAGGACATTATAAGCTAACCCTAGGTGGGGTTTTTGAGAGTTTTTATAGAGAGATTAGAGTGCATCTTGTGCCTCTTTTGTAGATCTAGGGTTTTGTACCCAAAAGCTCTCTTATGTCTTCTACCGGTGTTATTACTTGAAGAATCTCAAGATCCGGTGTTGTAGAAGTTGCTGCCTTCTCTAGTCATCAAAGGTGCTGATGATCTAAACCTTCAAGGGTGGTCTTGGAGTCACAAACAGGAGAGTTTGTGTTGCTAAACCTTTGAGTGGGATCTCAAAGTCACAAATGTGGGTGTTTATGTTTTGCAAAGGCCAAAGAAAGAAAGAGTCCGTGGATTCGGAGCTTGCACGTGGTCGTGTTAGTAAGTTCTACTGGTGGGTAGCAATAAGAAGTCGAGCGTGGGGGCTTGTAAGTCTTATTGTATGAACTTCGATTCTTTCTAGTGGATTTGCTTTTTACCTTGAGGATAGATAGGTTAAATCCTCCCCAGGTTTTTACCGGTTTGGTTTCCTGGGTGATCATATCTTTGTGTTGTTTATCTTTCCGTTGCTTTACATTACATGATTGTTTCATCGTGTTAACCTAGATTTAATTAATTTGACCAAGTAACAACTTGGCTAATTTCCTAGGTTAATCCAATTGTGGTTTTAAGGGGTCTAAAAACTTACATCTACCCATGGTTTGTAAAGTGTCACTTTATTAACATGAGGTTTGCTCTGGTTGTTGAGTACTTTGAAAAGTTTCACTTTGCCCACATGAGGTTTGCTTCGTTTGTTGTGTACTTTAAAAAGTGTCACTTTATCTATTTGAGATTGGCTTTATTTGTCTCTCATAACTAACCTATGTTAATACTTGGAGTTTGAAGTTAAACTTTTAGGCTAGTGAAGAAGCTCTTAGTCTAGCTTAATTTGATTCAGAATAGGTTTATCATTTCGAGCCCCAACCCAGCGCTGTATACATGAAATCTGAATCACCTTAGTTAGTATAATTGAAAAAACTAATCATTGACTAAAAGCAAAATTAATTAATTTTTTGTGCCACTAATCTTAAGCTACATATAATTGGTGGTTAGAGATATCGTGTAGTGCGGCTGCAGTCAAAGCTTCCATTTGAATTATTGACTAATAGTGGATAATTGTGTTTTGCATTAATAGTAATTCTTTGTTTTACCATTTTGTTGGAAGAGAGAGTAAGACAAAGAGGGGAGAGAGAGAGACAGAGAGTCAAATGTTTTTATTAATTTTTACAAAACCCTAAACTTTTTTATCTTTTTTTGGGGGGGGGGGGGTGTGTGGAGGAGAGACATAAAAGGGGAGTAAAAATACATTTATACTCTCATTTTTTACATATGTGGGTTACGAGAGACAAACGGAGCGAATCTCAAATTGACAAAATATTACTTTTCAAACCATGAGTAGACAATGTGCATTTGGGCTAAATCACAAGTGAGTTTATTAGAATTAAACCCTTTTAAGAAGATTTTAAGGGAAAAGAAAAAAAAAATTCATATTTTGACAACATTTTCTATTTTCCATGAAAGTCGTGTCAAAACTTCTCCAAAATAGTTGGTTAACAATTGCTTAAGAGCACTTGTTAACAGGACATATATATATATATATATATATATATACACACACACATACACATAAGTAGTTAATTAATTTTATATTCATAATGAATTATTACAACATATAAAATTTTTAGCATTTTCTAACAACCCTATTCCCTATGCATCATTATTAGATCTAGATCATCAATAAAACTGTCAAATTTGCACTTTCAATAAGAAAGTCAATTATTAATTGGCATATTTCTAGAGATGAAATAGAAAGTACGCCAAGGATATTTTTTTCTTCAATAAAATAAATCAAGTACTCTATATTAAGATAGAGTAATTTTTAGGTACTTTCAGAACATATAGAATGATGTTTACTTCTCTCATATTCATGGTGGAGTCTACTCATTAAATTCATGGTGATCCCCATCATAAATGTGAGAAGATAAAGCATCATTTCTTTGTGCTCTGAAAGTCCCTAAGAATTTTCAATTAAAATGAGTTCATGGATCAAGTTCGGTTGATTAAATAGATTAAAAACCGGTCATAGTCTATCCCCACTTCTATATATACCATGCATCAATATAGCATTCCATATAAGACTCCTTCATTTCCTATATTAAATCCATTTTCTAGAGAAGGGGAGCAAGAGTACCAACAAAACATTAGAAGAATCGAGTTAGAAATGTGGACAGTTGGATTGTCACTACAAAAAAATTGAGCTATCCTAGCGTTTGCAAAACCGCTGGGATAGCCCCAGAAAGCGCCAGAATATGGTCAAAATGCCTATCCCGACATTTTTTTCCTAGCACTTCAAACTGTCGCGCAGTGACAATCAGTAGAAGGTCTCTAGACCTATACTAGCACATTTCAAAAGCCCCGGGATAGGTCCCGACGCTTTTTAGACCCTGTTCTAACGTTTTTACTTGTATGGGGATAGCCTTTACCAATAGCTTTAAAGACATGTACTAGCAGATTTCAGGGCCTATACCGGCACTTTTTTTATTATTAAAAAAGTGCCGGTATAGGTCTATCTATACTAGCGGTTTTATAACTGCCCTTATAGGGTATTTACAAAAATATGAATACAAACTATACCAACACTTTTGTAAGCGCTGGCATAGGCAGTACCTATTCTAGCATTCTTGAAAGCGTTGGTATAGGTCTTCAATGAATATAATTAAAAAGGTCTATACCAGCGCTTTTAAACCGCCACAATAGGTTCTGCCTATGCCAACACATTGAGAACCACCGGTATAGGGCATATGCCCATACCCCATTCCAGTAGTTTTTAAAGTCCTAGAATAGGTCTTCTTCTTTTTTTCTTTTTCTTTTTTTAGCACCTGTAATGTACCTACAATACATATTTTCCAATAAATATTTTATAGCAACTGTAATGAACCATAATTCATAATTTCCAATAGCAAATACAATACCACATTAAACTAACAAACTAAATATATTTAATTACACAATATCAATAATTACATCCCAAATGTCTAGAATGTTATACACAAAATAATACATCCCAAGTGTCTAGAATACTATGAACAAAATAATATATTCTACACAACTATGTAGAATGTCTTGCACAAAAGAATACATTCTAACTATATAGAATGTCCTGCACAAAAGAATACATTTCAGTTGTCTAGAATGTTATAATAAAGTTTCCAACTATGATGTATATATATATCAAAGTTTGAAATTTTATTATAAATATCAAAATGTCACAGTAACTACTCAAATAGGGCCCAAAGTATCGCCTACTGCGTATCATCAAATGATAAGCGCTGAGCATCGAGAGACTGGATATCCACTGCAGAATCACCATCACCATCCTACAAATTAAGAAACACACAATAAATTAGTGTACTAAACAACAGAGTTAGTAGCTGAATGAATTAGCAATTAAAACACACTTAAAATTTGAGATTTCAATTAAGCATTCAAACATTCTATTCCTTCAAAAACTCTCAAATTTATTTCCCTTGAAATGGTCCATAAAAGGCAAGCCAAAGTAGCTCCCCACAAAGTAAAATAAGTCTTTTTACCACACAATCTGGACCAAATAATGAGTAGGCCTGGCACCAAAAATAGCCTTGAATTGTAGTAAGGTACCTAGACTAGTGTGGTAAAAAGTGTAGAGGAAAGGTTCAAACCTTAACTCTAACTCTCCTAAAAAGAACCAAGCAATACATTAAGTTATATGAGAAACATGTTTTAGATATCACATTCTATATTAGTAGAACCCTTAAATAAGTTCAATTAAATAAGCTACATCTTTCAAACTTATTTCCTTCAAGTGGGCACTCTTATGTTGCCCTATCCAACTTATTCAGTTCACTCATAAAATCACTCATAATTAACAAACAAAAACTGCTTAGCAAAAGTGACACCACTCTTCAACCAGTACATAAAAGAAAACTTCCCTAGTATCAATAAATTACTATGCCTTACAAATCACAATATTTTATGTCTCTCCATCCTTCCTTCCCCTCTCTTCCACTTCTTTCGCAAATTCAAATAAACCCAATTGTCTTATTTTGCTAAAAGGAAACTAATTCTTGAGCGGCTGTATGGCAATAATCAAAGCTATAATTCCAAGACAATCATCACTTGGTTTTGGGAAAAAGGTATTGCCTTTGTTGTGTCCATAACCGGTCACTCACTTGAGTTCTCAAGGGAGATTTGAAGGTAGGTAGTCAATCAAAATTATACTCAAAATGAATTTCTGTTTGAAAATTTTATGAATATTTTCAAATACAAATTATATAAAAAATAATAAAAAATAAAAAATCTTATGTATCAAAATTTTCTTGGTATTAGTCTCAATAAATTTCTCAGAAAGTGATTAGTGAGCAATTTATGCAAAAGATTCAATACGTGATTAGTTACAAATAAGTACCAAACAACTATCAATACATAGAAAAGGAAAATGTTTTCCAGAATCCCAATCACAAAACCACAATAAAGTTAATAACTAAAATAAGTTAAAATGAAAATTTAATAAAACACATAAAAAATTAAATATATATAAAAAAAATAAAAAATAAAAACCTTATGGGGTGACTTTATATTCAAGATAACTTCTAAAAACCCATTTGCTCTATAATATCTCAACAAGATTGCATCTTTGAATGAAATTTGTGACATAGTGAAACTCTGATATTGGCCACAACAAAGACAACATGAACGTATTTTACATGAGAGCCACTGACGCATTTGAAACCTAAGTGAAACTAAGACATACATACATAATAGGCATAGATAGAGATTGAATTAAACAAGAGACACAATTGTACTATATCTGACCCTCATGGGTGTAATCTTCAATGAGTTGTTCAATGAGGCATTCCACTTACATGGTATAGATTTTGGATTATTGAAGATGTTATTGTCTTTTGAAGGAAAGAAAAGCATGGTGTTTGCTATTATCATGGAGCCACAATCTACATTACCATATCTAATAAACATGCACATGCATATATCTAATAAATATGACACAACATACTTTGTAATTCAAACTTCTTACCATAGACATAGTGGGAAATGATGGGTACAATTGGGACAACATCCTCCTCATTAACCTTACTTTAAGCTTCAATGGCATCATAACAAGTGCATTTCTCCTTCATTGCTTCTACTTGAGCAAACAACTCCTTAACCCTTTGGTCGGTTGTAGTAGATGTTGGAGGTGGTGTACTGTCATCCATTGAACTTGCACAATTGCCAAAGGGGGTTGGACCAAAGCCTACCCCTCTAACATGGCCACCTCTCTCTGCACTAATGACCTATCCAAATGCATCGTTGGGCTGCCAAAGTATGCCAGCCTCAATGTTGTCTCCCTGCAACTGTGACCCCATTGCCATAAGCTCTCTCATCTTCGCCTAGTACTTACAAATAAACAAGACAACATATTAGCAACGAGGGCAATAATACACATGCCAACATGAATAGTATGCTTTTATATATATAAAAGTTGGGTTGGAGTTAGTATAAAAGAAAAAAAAAAGTTGGGTTAGAGTTATACCATGTGTACTTAGAATCCAAACCATATATATTGTGTCCTTAAGAGTTTCCATCAAATATCTAAGCATATCAGAATGGCAGAACCAACATCTGAAGAACTATAATGTTTTGAACCTAGACGTTTCCTAGTTCATATACAAACACATTTAAGAAACAGTTGTATAAATACAGCCCAAAAATGGGACCTCTAGACAATTAAATTTCCTTTTATTTTTTTTTATGGATAATTTTTAGCCCCCAAGAGAAGGGGAAGGAGAAATTCAAACAAGTGACCTCTGCTTTATGAGGTGTGGCCTCAACCAATTGCACTACTGCTTGGGATTGACTACTATGTTCATGAATTCATAAATAAACAATTTATGAATTGTTAATGGATCACTACGAACGTTTCACTCAAGAATCTAGAAGTTCCCAAATAAACAAAGGGCTTGCAAGTATTTAATAAATACAACTAGTGTTTTGATAGAAGCTCCCAAAAAAATTTAACTTTGAGACCTTAACTTATCATCTACACCAATACATGCATCTTACTATATTAAACCTCTATGGAGCACAGAGCATACTCTAGTTCTTGCATGTGTACCTTATATACAATTCATAAGTCATGCAAACCAAGCACATAGTCATGACAAGTAATGAAGATGCACATGGTCATATGTTATAGCACCTGTAATGAACCATATGAACCAGTAGCTTCAATCTCAAATTGTTCTCCGCCATCAAAGAATTTCTTTCTAGCTCAAAATACAACACATTCAAATCACTAATATAATTTGTTACAAACTTACAATGTTTGCTTCCACAGTGGCATTCACAGCAGTACCATCATGGTGAGAATACGCCACTTCATACATCTCACCTCTCTCTAGTTGCCTGCCTTTCTTATTTTCCTAGAACATGGTCAGTACATTTAGCATATTAAAGTGAGGGTGTCAATTCGATGGTGTCGAATCACATCTATTTCTACTTTAGAACGCAACATAATATAAGCTTTGTTAATTTCTGCATGTTCTTAATATATATAAGGTTGTTCTTACAATGGTATCTACCATCTGGGCATAGCTTCTAAATCCCAGTGTATGCAACTCCATCTGCTTCCCACGCATTGTTATCTTTAGACAGTTCCTACGAACATTTCAACAAAGTCGCTACCAATTACAATAACAAGCTAATATATAATACTCTTGAGCATGGAACCTATAAAATCTTAACATCTATACTACTATAACTATAACTACCATGCCTTTCTCAGAAAACCAGTACTCCACCAAGACATGAAATTGGTTGTCATCAACCTCTGGCGGTGATAGCTCAAGTAACTCTTCCTTAGGAATGCCCAGCTTGCAGTACTTCTCCTTCAACTCTACTTTGTGGCCGCTCCACAACTTCCCAATCCATGACAGTGCCATTTCCTCTGCTTGGCATGTGGGATGCGATCTGCAAGAATTATCCACCATACCTACCATGTGTAAAGTTGAATTAACAAATGTTACATTTTCAACATAATAACTTAATTTGATTGGTCATGTTACTAGCAAAATAATAGCACTTTTTAAAACTAAATATAATCAAACCACATATAAAAAGTACTTATCCCCAAAAAACAAAAATCTAACTTTGATATTTGATAAACGTCTGTCCATGTATATGGTGTGTTTAGATTGACCCATTCGAACAAATCCACAATTTGACCCACCATCCACAATCTTCCTCACCACTCCATTTCTTTTTGCGTCTCAAAATAGAAAAAATAAAAAAGAACCATATAATTTCTCTGATTTTCACCACACAAAAAACACAAACACAAACACCAAAAAAAAACACCATGGCCACCACCCCTCTGCACTTTCCAACGGCCTCTTCACTTCCCTCGGCTTCAACTTCCTTATCACAGTCCCTTAGAAGAAGAAGCACAATGGGTAGTGTCAGAAATTTGAGAACTACCCTTTATGCCATTAATGCCCAAAACAAATCCAAAATCCCCATTCCCCCATTCAACCCTAAGGACCTGTTCCTTTCCCAACTCCCCAAAAATGTGTCTTCACAAGCCTGTCAACTCTAATACTCCTGCTTACTTGGATTTTTTTGACTCTCCTAACCTCATGGCTACACCTACCCAACTCAACTCTCTCTCTTTCTCTCTCTCATCCCCATTATTACTTTTGTATTTTGCAAGTAATATTTTCCTTGAGTATATACTACATAAAAAGTTGAATTAACAAATGTCACATTTTCAATATAATAACAAACTTTCATGAAACTTTACACAAGTAATAAAAAAACCCCTTTTACCGTAGCTTTTTGCCTAATACCTGAATGGCTTCCCAGCACCAATTCTTGTATTGTTGTGGCACTGAAGGCCAACGAACATAACTAATTGGGCATATGTCATGCCTTCTTGCTACTATTCCCAACCACCTTGGCCAAGACCCAGCATTTTTCCCGACAGGCTGGCCCGCTTTATTTACTTGCAAGAATAGTTTTTTCTCCGGTGGCATATTCCAAATGTCATCAAACTGGCTAGGCCCACGTTTATTGGGTACATTGTCCGCTCCAGCTGCGGGTACATCCTCAAGATCTATTAAACCACCAACAAGTTGCATCAAATTACAATGAAACACAAAAGAATGAAATGTCAAGAAACTAGTTATTTGGATGCTTAGATATTCCAAAAAAACATATAAGTAAATTTATATTGTATCCTTATTAGTATAAGGATATTTAATGACAATATTAAAATATATTCAGTCATAATTCTCAAAATGTATGATAAGTGATGATATATATAAAGAAGGTAAAAAAAAATTCATAAATTAGATAATAGGTAAAACTGATTTTTTTTTAGGTTACTGTAATTATAATATTATAAGAAATACTTTTCTGCGCAATGAATAAGAACCTACATAAATATATTTTATAGGTATAAGTGAGTAGATAAGTCAAATTTGAAGCTAATGTTGCACATAAGAATGAGGCAAATTTGAAACCAATGGTGAACTTCTATTTATTACTTTAGCCTATCCCCATTTATTTTTTTTAACCCCTAAGAAGAAGAAGAAAACAGAAGAATTTCCTATTGGGTTAATGTGGGGAGGTTGCCTGATGAAGCCAGCAAGGATGAGAGACAGGAAGGCACATTCATATTAAATAAATCGTGATTCCTTCTGAGAAAATATTTCTATGAACTTATTAATACTCATTGAAATTATTGATCAATGGAATATAAATGTAACATTGTTAATGAATTTTGGATGCAATTTTCTCTGCTAGAGTGCTAGCCAACCAAGTAAGCAGTATTGTATTTGCATCACCAGGCAACCAATAAAAGTCAAGAATAAGGAAAAGCCCTTGCTTCCAAACCAGACCAATCTTCACTAATGATATTATCATTACTGGTTGGCGGCAAGTTGACTTTATGTGCCTTTCAAGTGTGTTGATGTGATGATTATTATTATTATTCACAAAATGATTATTGACCGTGGAAGAAACTTTTTTTAGTTATCTAGCCTCCTATACTAATTGAATGATTACATTTCATATCGAGATTGAAAAGGCAAATTGACCTTTAGGTGCCAAAGAAAAGGCAGATTTCAGAACTTCGTTGCAGAGTGTACATATATTCATAATCCTCTTCTCCCCTTCTAACCTTTGTAGCATATAAATCATCCAAGAAGGATTCTGGCTCTAACCTTATACCACCCGAAAAAAGATGGATTCCACTGTACATGTCAATAAATCCATATAATCTGCCATCATTGCATCTCTATTTCTAGTTATTAGAAATAGCATTGGATATCTTTTGATAATTGGGGGAGGGGAGATTTGAACCCAGACATCTTTGTTGGAAACAACAAGAAGTGTAGTTAAGCTACATGTTTAGAGGTTGTTACAAGTCTGAAAGTTAATTTGGATAAGAGTGAGGTGGTCCCTAGTAAGCGATGTGTAGGCAATGTGGGTAATATGGTAGAGTCGGTTGATATTCATGGTTGTAAAATTGAGAATTACCATTCACTTATCTTGGGATGCCTTTAGGTACTTTCTTAAGGTGACATTGCTGTGGAATCCTATTTTGACGAAAATGGATTGTAGGCTGTTAAAAAGTACACTTTCAAGTTTACTAAGTTATTACCTTTCATTATATACTATTCCTACTAGTGTGGCAAATAGGTTGGAGAGGTTACAAAGAAATTTTTTGTGGGGCGCCTCAAATGTGGAGTTTAAGTTCGCTTTGGGGGCATGGGGACTGTGTGTTCTCCTATTACTTCAAACGCTTGAGGATTTGGAGGTTGGGAAACTTTAATCAGGCCTGATTGTAAAAGTGATTACAATGATTTGGGACTGAGGGTTACACTTTTATGGAGACAGGTGATTGCTATGAAATTTGGGGAGCAATAGGGTGGTTGGACTTTGGGTTCCATTAGGGTACCTCATGCGTGTAGCCTATGGCAGGGTATTAGGGTGAGTTGGAGCACTTTGTAGCAATATGTGTATTTTGAGGTTAGGGATGACACTCAGTTGAGGTTTTTGAATGATGCTTGGTGTGGAAGTTAGTCTTTTAAAGAATTGTATCCTAACTTACTGCCTTGCTCAATTGATCATAATGCCTCAGTCCATTCAGTCATGGATAGCCTTGTAGGTGGGAAAGCAAGATCTAGAACATGGAATTTCACGAAAATTGTAAGGTTGAATTTAATCAACCATCTTGCTGGCTTTATTCCGTGCCAAATTTGTATGTATTTTAGCAATTAGAAACCCTGTATTTAGGTGGGAATCATGTAAGGGTAGTGTGTGAGAGAGTGTGAAGAATTGCTCAAGTGTGTGCAAAGAAGCAGGGACTCACAGCTAGATTTCACAGGTGGCTCGCGGCTGCAAGCCGCCAGATTGAAGCACACGTGCCAAGCATACCAGAAGCTGAAGCGTCAAACCAGTTGTTCACTACAGGACAAAAGTCCCAGGCTGGCCAGGCCATTTGCTCGTGGATTGAACTCGCGACTCAACCAAATCGCGAGGTTAAGCCGCCAAAACACCCTGTTTGGCAAAATATGACTTTTCACATTCCTTCTCACCCTCCTATATATATACCCTTATACCCTCAATTCAAAGAGAGCTTCTAGAGAGAATTTTGAGAGAGAACCCCTAAAGAAAACAAGATTGACTCATCCACAATCTTTACCTAAGAGACTCTTGAAATTCCTCTTCTCTCTTCCTCTCCATTGTCAAACCCTTGAGAGGCTCATTACCAAAACCTTTTCTCACTTTATCCATTTTTGTGAGAGGGTTGTTTGGTGCTTTGGGAAGCAGTTAGGAAGGAACCAATCTCACATTGGTTGATGCTATGGTCAAGTAGCGGAATCCGGGAAGCTAGAAAAGAAATAGGTTCGGCGTAACCTCGTTGGAGCAAGAAGCTTGGAGGGCTTAGGTACATTGGGTAGATTAGGCTTGGAGGGTCTATTGTTGTTCATGTATCCCAACTACATTTTCTAGTGGATTACTTACCACTTGGAGGGTGGCGGAGAGGTTTTACGCCGAGGGCTTCGGTTTCCTCTTCGATAACACATCGTTGTGTTGTCCTTGTGTTTGTATCTCTCTTCCCTTATCTTTGTCTTTTATTTTCTGCTATGGATGTGATTTTAAATTGGTTTAGATTGTTTATCAATTCTGTTTATAGCTTGTGTTCATTTTCTGCACACTTTGTGTTTGTCATATAGCTTGAATTGGTAATTTTTTATTTGGGGGTCTAAACGTTCATAGTGTATTTTACACTATTTGAACTTTCAATTGGTATCAAAGCGGGTGCACTCTTTATGGTTTAAACACCTTAGTGCGATCCTTGACCCCGTATTGAGATGGACCGGTCTCAATCTTTAAATGTTCCACCATTTTTTTATGGAAACAATTATGCATTTTGGAAAGTCCGGATGAGAGCATTCTTGTGTTCAATTGATGATACTGTTTGGGATGCTGTAGAAGCAAGTTGGACTAGGCCGGAGGCTGCTAAATCCACTTGGGATAAAGCTGCATTGCAGTAGCTAATGCTAACAGTAAAGTCTTGAATGCAATTTTCTGTGATGTCGCTCCAGATGAATTTCATAGGATTTCACACATTAAGGTTGCCAAAGAAGTATGGGAGATATTGGAAACCACCTACAAAGGAACAAAGAAAGTGAAAGACACCAAGTTGCAAATGCTGACCACTCGGTTCGAGGAGCTCACAATGAGTGAGGATAAGTCCTTTGACTCTTTCTATAGCAAGCTGAATGAAGTAGTTGTTAGCAAATTCAATTTGGGGGAGAAAACGAAGGATTCTAAAATAGTAAGGAAGATCCTCCGGTCATTGTCGGAAGGCTTTCGTGCCAAGGTGACAGCAATGGAGGAGAGCAAGGACCTTGATGATATCAAAGTCCAAGAGCTGATTGGTTCTCTTCAGACCTACGAATTGTCATTGCCCAATCAAAGAAAGAGCAAATCCCTTGCTCTCAAGACTGTAAATGAACGGGTGGATGTTCATGACTCTTCAGATGATGATACAATCGAAAAGGATGTTGCCTATCTTGCAAAGAATTTCCGAAAATTTTTGAAGTTCAAAAATAGTGGTAAATTTGGTGATAAAGGGAAATTCCAAAGTTTAGGAAGAGAGAAAAGGGAATTCAAAAGGAAAGATGGAAAAGAATCCCAATCTACACAAGATGTCACTTGTTTTGAATGCAATGGGCATGGACACTTTAAGAAAGTATGTCCGAATTATTTGAAATCGAAAGGCAAGGTGTATGCCACATCACTTAGTGACTCGGACTCTTCAAATTATGATTCTGATGAAAGCTGTGACGGAGAAGGAAGTTACTCCGCATTTATGACTGTTGCTCATGTAGAGTCTTTGGAGGACTTGAATCTGCTTGTGCAAGAACTTGGGGAACATAGTGATGAAGAATCCATAGGAATTGTGGAAGAGTCAGATGTTGAAGAAGATGAGAATGCAGCCTGTCTTCAAGAGAATTATAATTCTCTTCTTGAAAAATCAGGAGAGTATGCACGTGTGGCCAAGGTAACTGTGAAGAAGATGAAGAAAGCCGAGGAGGACTATAGGAGTCTTCTAATGCATCATAAGGAAGCTACGTGTGAGATAGAGAAGCTGAATGGTGAGTTATCAGAAGCTTACACAAAAGTGAGATTTCTTGAGCAAGAGGTTGTGCAAGCCAATACCAAGATAGAGAGGGTCTCCACCAAGAAGCTAAATGATGTCAATTCATCTCAAAAACAATTCTCAGACAAGTCCGATTTGGGATATATCGGAGGAAGTAGTTCATCAAGCAATGTCACCAAAGAAGTAAAGTTTATAAAGGCCAAAGAGCAAATTGAAGTTAGTCCTACTACTGAGAAGCCCAAGATGGAGGAAAAGAGGAATGTGGATGACAAACGGATGTTGAACAACTCTCATAAGCAATTTGTGGGCAGGTTTGAATCCCGAGCCAAGTCTCATCCCTGATCACAAAGAAGTCCTAGATCAACCTATGTGTGTCACCACTATAGACTTCAAGGGCACACTCGACCAAATTGTCAAAAGCTGAGAGCAATGAATAATGCAAGTGCTCCAAGGTCTCGAGGACCTAGGAATGACAGGGGAAATTGGGCCGGTGAACCGTCAAGAGGTCGAAGAGGTGATCCTGGAGTGACGGACGTGATGAAGATGATTGGGGCATTCACCAATTGTTTGGAAAGCTTCACACGAAGGTTTGAAAGCCCTAACACCCGTACCCAATCCTATAAGGATATCACCCCAAATGCAAGTGACGTATGTGTGAAAAAGGGTACTCATGCATAAGCACTACAACATGTCCATGCATCAATACTTCCTATGCTTTGTGACTTTGTTTGGTTGTTTGCTTATTGGTAATGTGATTTGAAATTTGTTTGTTTGTTTTTGCATTCTTTCATACAAATTGTCTTCAATATTTCTTTTGATCGATCTTTTCATTCTTATGTGTCAAAAGTCCAAAAAAAAAACCCACATAAAAAGTAGAAAATCAAAAGTTTGTTTGACATTTTTGAGTTTTGTCTCAAAACTTGTTTTGCCTTGTACCTTTGTGCTAATGGCATTGTGCATTTACGAGCGTAGCTTGTTCCTTTGCACTCTTATCACTGTGGAAGAAATCTTGAAATCTATGTGACTGTTGTAAATAAATCTTCAAATTTGTCATGAATGATTAGTTAATGGTTTTTGTTGATCTTGAGACATGCATAGACTTGTGCCTATATATCTTCCCACTCTTTATTCTTTTTGTTTTTGCTAAAAAAAGCTTTCCAAATGTAAATCTCCAAATGAAAAGAGATATTGAGTTGCAAAAGTCTGTCGCACATACTAGTGTTCGACTAAGAAAAAGGGAAAGCGACCAAAAATTAGAGTATATGATTGCTCAAAATGCCAAAGGCTATCCCATCAAGGAGAAATATCAAAAGGCATTCTCACAATGAAATGTAATTGTGTCAAAAAGATCAAAAAGATCTAACGATGGAGTCAAATGTAAAGCTCCAAGTTATGTTATCAAGTCTTGTGGGAGGTCATATATGCATACTTCTGTAATTGAGATGGATAACATGATCTAGTGTTAATTGTGTATGCCTTGGTTGAATTGATTGTTGAAGCTTCATATTAGACTAAGGACTATCTCATTGATGACATCCACACACAACACACAAGTTTATGTTCAATGAATGCCATATTCATTTGTGTGATTGTACTTGTTAAAATGTGTTTTCACATGCTCAATCTTTGTTGATTCAAACACAAAAAGATTTTTGAGTGTTTTAGGTGTTTTTGGAAAGTATTTTGTTTTCACAAAAACTGAAAAATTTCAAAAACAGTGTTGCCTTGTTTTGGCGACTCAATCGCGGGTTACCCAAGTCGCATGCTTCAGCCGCGCGCTCGTGTGTTATTTTTGGCGACTTGTTCGCGAGTGAAGGGTCCAGTCGCGAGGGGTACACAGAGATTTTTGTGGCTCAGCTCGCAACTCCCTCGCGGATAGACCTTCCAGTCGCGAAAAACACTTAGAAAAATTTTTCACAATTTTGTCTTTAAGTGTTTTGGTGGCTAGACCTGGTGACTTGTTGGTGACTCACTTCAGTCACGAAAAACGCGTGTTCTGCATTTCGAAGACAGTTTTTAAAACTTTTTCAGTTTTTCCTTCGAATTTTTGTGACTATTCACTGTCTTCCCCATTTCTCTCTCAAAAACTGACCCAAACCCTCCTCAAACTCCATTTCTGCATCATTTCTTCTCAAATCTTCAAGAAAATGTATGGGTTTTCTCTGTTTCACTTCATTGTCCATGTTTGAAGTCTGCTTTTTTTGTTTCTATGAGTGTTTTGGGGTCATTATGATTTTGTAAAATGTCATACTCATTCAAGGATTTACTTTATCTTGGTGATTGTTCATTGTTTGAGAGTTAGTTTTTTTGACTTTATTACTGATGGTTGTATGTTGTCTGGGGTCTGTGCACTATTTCATGATAGTGGTTATTTCATTCACATCATGTTTATGGTATTCTATCACATTATTTGTCATTTGAATCCTTGTAATGCTCAATGGCCACTTGATTCTGAGGTATTGTTGTTCATCTCCATAATTGCTTGCCTATTCCACTTATCGTGTCCATGTTGCCTTTGACTACTTGCCTCTAACCTTTTTTTTTTTTTTTTTTTTTGGTGAAATCTCCCTGTTTCACATCCTTATACCTGAATCTAATCAAACTGATGTGTGTTCCTTGTGGTATTGCATTTGGCTCTTTGCTGTGTGATTGGTCTCTTGCAGATGACTCGTCGTTCTCCTAAAGGATAAAACATTGTGCCCAGTGATCAATCAACTTCGATTGCTAAACGGACTCGACTATCATCTCAATCATCTAAAGACTCCAATTGTGAGAGGTTTAGAACCCCTTTTAACTCACACATCTACTCAAGCATCTTTGACTTGGCTTCTCCTATAGTGGAACATGTGGTTGAGTTCAACACCTTGAAGACTACTTTTTTCCCTTGGATCTTTGAATCAAGAGATTGGGCAGTCTTATTCGGAAATTTTGAAGACCCAATGGATGAACTGGTCAAAGAATTCTACTCCAATATTAGTGACCTTGGAGTTGAACTGATTTGCTAGGTGAGAGGAAAGGAATTTATCATCAACCCGAACTCTATAGCCGATATTCTCCACATCACATGACCTCAGAATGTGAATCTAACTCCCTATGATGATAGAACTCTAGAGATTCACGACATTCTACAAGTTCTTGGACCTGACCTTGAAGTCTCTAGTAAAGGCTCATCTATAAGTATTGCCAAGTTTGCACCTGAGTTGACTACTTTGAAGTTGATCATGTTTTCCAATCTTTATCCGCTGTCCAACACAACTTTCATCAATCTCGGAAGAGCTCAATTCCTATGTAATCTTATTACAGGAATGTCCATTAACATCTGTGCCTACATCTTTCAAACCATAAGGAAGACTGCGGCTCGATCAGCAGCACGAGGATGAATTCCATTTTGCAGTCTCATTATGAAGTTCATTCTTCGTGAAGGTATTAATCCTCCCTCAGATGGAAAAATGATGACCCGTCCGCGTCCAATTTCTATGATCACTCTCCAAGCAAGCAAGAGTCATTCTTCTAGAACTCCTAAGAGTGAGCCACCTACATATGAAACTCCACAAGTTCATGCTCCAGTTACACCTGCTCAATCAACTGGCGCTTCATCCGTTCCTCTTGGGTTTCAACCAACCAAGCAAAGCCAATTGACTACGAATGTGGCTCATCAAATATTTAAGTTAGAACGGCTTCTTCACTCCTTTCACAATCAAACTCAGATGCGTCTCATAACTATTGAGACACAACTGGATGCTATTCAACAGAAGCTCAAAGAAAGCCTTTAGCTATTCGTGCCAAAAAGGGGGAGAGCAGTAGCACATAGTTAGAGGGAGAACAGCATAAGAATGAGAAGGAATGTGCATACAGAAAGGGGGAGTTGTGTATAATACACATATATTTATACCCATCTTTATTTTTGTTTATGGTTATAGTTTTTGTGTTTTGGACAATTGTTGTTATTGTGGGTTGGGTTTGTTTCACTGTGATTATGGGTAATGTTTGTTTTTAAACTTATAACTCATGGATGCTTTTTGAAACTTTGGTATATTCTATATATTGATGATGTTTTTAAGTATATATTGTGTTTTGTACCCATGTTGCTTTTGTAAGCTTTTAGGGTTATGTTTTATGCATAGTTTGTAGGCTTTATGGTGTGTACCATGCTTTTATGCAGCCTTTATGCATTATTTAATCAGTACTTCTAACTAAATGTCATGCATTTTCCTTTTAAGTACTATCACTCCTGTGCCCTTGTAGGATTGTTCCTAGATGCATATATTTAGTGTATTATGCATTGGTTAAGTGTTAGGCATGCAAGTGATTTGCATTGAGCTTATTAGCCTGTATGTCCAAGTGTTCATTCCAAGTGTGAATGAGCATTGTGATCACTATCTTATAGTGATTGCTTGTTTGATCAAGCCATGGTTTGTTTCTTAACTTCATCTTTGCTTAATCACATCATGCTTGCTTCATATGCATTTCATGCTTTTTTGCATACAATGATCATGGTGTATTATTGTGTTTCAGGAGATTCATGTTCATATGATTCAAGAGTTTCACAATTTTTAGAATTAGGTATGACTGATTTATGTTCAACTGTTCCCAACTCACATGTTAAGTCTAGAGTCTGTTTTAGGGTTTTGTCATGGAATAGCCAAAGGGGGAGATTGTAAGGTTGAATTTAATCAACCATTTTGTTGGCTTTATTCCATGCCAAATTTGCTTATATTTTAGCAATTAGAAACCCTATATTTAGGTGGGAATCATGTAAGGGTAGTGTGTGAGAAAGTGTGAAGAATTGCTCAAGTGTGTGCAAAGAAGTAAGGACTCGCGGCTAGATTTCGCGGGTGATTCGCGGTTGCAAGCCGCCAGATTGAAGCACACGTGCCAAGCATGCCAAAAGCTGAAGTGTCATGCCAGCTGTTCACTACAGGACAGAAGTCCCAGGCTTGCCAGGCCATTTTCAACCCAGTCGCGAGTTCAAGCCACCAGAACACCCTGTTTGGCAAAATATGACTTTTCACATTCCTTCTCACCCTACTATATATATACCCTTATACCCTCAATTCAAAGAGAGGTTCCAGAGAGAATTTTGAGAAAGAAACCCTAGAGAAAACAAGATTGACTCATCCACAATCTTTACCTAAGAGACTCTTGAAATTCCTCTTCTCTCTTCCTCTCCATTGTCAAACCCTTGAGAGGCTCATTACCAAAACCTTTTCTCACCTTATCCATTTCTGTGAAAGGGTTGTTTGGTACTTTTGGAAGTAGTTAGGAAGGAACCAATCTCACATTGGTTGATGTTATGGTCAAGTAGCGGAATTCGGGAAGCTAGAAAAGAAATAGGTTCGGCGTAACCTCATTGGAGCAAGAAGCTTGGAGGGCTTAGGTACATTGGGTAGATTAGGCTTGGAGGGTCTATTTTTATTCATGTATCCCAACTACATTTTCTAGTGGATTACTTACCGCTTGGAGGGCAGCGAAGAGGTTTTACGCCGAGAGCTTCGGTTTCCTCTTCGATAACACATCGCTGTGTTGTCCTTGTGTTTGCATCTCTCTTCCCTTATCTTTGCCTTTTATTTTTTACTGTGAATGTGATTTTAAATTGGCTTAGATTGTTTATTAATTCTATTTATAGCTTGTGTTCATTTTCCGCACACTTTATGTTTGTCATATAGCTTGAATTGGTAATTTTTGATTTGGGAGTCTAAACGTTCATAGTGTATTTTACACTATTTGAACTTTTAGAGATGTTCATGATTAGGAGTTGGAGTCAATAGTTTTTTTCTAGATCTTTTCTTTAATATTCTTTGGAGAGATGGTCATGACAAGATAATGTTGAAATGGAAAGTGGGTGGTGTCTTTAATGTTCACTCTGATTATGATGTTATCCACAATACACTGACTAACTCTTTCCCCTGAAAGAGTGTTTGGCATTTTAAGGCTCCTAGGATGGTCTTGTTTTTGGTTTAGATAGTGGCATAGGGAAAGATCCTTAATTGTAATAATCACATCAAGCGAGGCCAAGGATTTACCTTGGTTGGATGGTATTGCATGTGCCAGTGTCGTGGAGAGACAATAGATCATTTGTTCATTCATTGTGATGTAGCCTATGGTTTGTTGTGTCTGCTGTTTAGAACATTTGGGATCCATTAGGTACCAAAAAGGAGGGTGGTAGATCTTTTGTGTGGGTGGAAGAATTAGTTCGGGAGACACTCTTCAGAGATTTGAAATGTGATAACATTATGTTTAATGTGGATCTTGTGAAAGGAGAGAAATAACTAGACTATTAAAGATTTTGACAAATCAAATATTCAATTGGAAGCATTGCAATTAGGACTCAATTGGAGAGTGATTCTCAAGGATTACAACTCTAAAAGCCAACCCCAAGATTCTCAAGAACCTTCCCCCAAACAGTTATTTAAGTCAGTAGACAAGTGAATTTGTACTTATATTTTCTTCTTGCTTAGCGTAGATCATCCCTAAGGTTGAGCAAACAAGTGAGGTGAAGGTTGTAATCAAAAACTTTCTTTTCACTAAAAAGAAGTTTCATTATAATCTATATATATATATATATATATATATATATATATATTACTAAAAGCTAAAGCGTAGCATTTAATTTTGATACGCTCACGTTGAGCCATATCAGCAGCAATGTCATCATTTTTTATTTCCAATTTTTCTATATATATATTTTTAAAAATTTTCTCATTTAACGTGACTTAAAAGCTCTATTATTTAAAAATTAAAATATCTTTTAACCATTATTGTTATTATTAATTTTCCAAAACTCCCCTCCCTTTTCCCTCTTCATCTCCCCACTACTTTCTACCTTAATATCATTTTTTTATCTACCTTTTTATCTTCCTTTATTTTGACTCTTCTTATTCTCAACATCTTACTATAAATTTGATTTTTTTTTTTTCATTCTATGCATAGTTTTCTCACAAAAAAAGGTTACTTCTCTCCCTCTCTCTCTCTCTCCTCTCTCTCTCTCTCTCTCAATTTGTTTTTCATTTTTTGTTTGACTTTTTTATTTTTATTGCATCAATTGATGAATTTTTTCGTTAATTAGAATTCTACTTTGGATTGATGCAATTTAGTTTTGTGTTTTCAGTTGTTATCTTTTATATTCTTCTAAATTAAATATTATCCTACTGCATTATACATATAGTATATGCCAATATAATGTTACTATATTATGCAGAATACTAAAAGCTAAAGTATAGCATTTAATTTTGCTATGCCCACGTTGGGCCATATTAGCAACCACGTCATCATTTTTTATTTTGAAATTTTTCTCTATATATATATATATTTAAATTTTCTCATTTAAGGTGACTTAAAAGCTCTATTATTTAAAAATTAAAATATCTTTTAACCATTATTTTTATTACTAATTTTCCAAGAGTCCCCCTCCCTTTTCCCTCTTCATCTCCCCACTGCTTTCTACCTTAATATCATTTTTTACCTACCTTTTTATCTTCCTTTATTTTGACTTTTCTTATTCTCAACATCTATAAATTTGAAATTTTTTTTTTCATTCTATGCATAGTTTTCTTACAAAAAAAGGTTACTTCTCTCCCTCTCTCTCTCTCTTCTCTCTCTCTCTCTCTCTCAATTTGTTTTTCATTTTTTGTTTGACTTTTTTATTTTTATTGCATCAATTGATGAATTTTTTTGTTAATTAGAATTCTACTTTGGGTTGATGCAATTTAGTTTTGTGTTTTAAGTTGTTATCTTTTATATTCTCTTTAATTAAATATTATCATACTGCATTATACATATAGTATATAACAATATAATGTTATTATATTACACATAATACTTAAAGCTAAAGTATAGCATTTAATTTTGCTACGCTCACGTTGGGCCATATTAGCAACCACGTCATCATTTTTTATTTTGAAATTTTTCTATATATATATATATATATATTTAAATTTTCTCATTTAAGGTGACTTAAAAGATCAATTATTTAAAAATTAAAATATCTTTTAACCATTATTTTTATTACTAATTTTTTAAGAGTCCCCCTCCCTTTTCCCTCTTCATCTCCCCACTGCTTTCTACCTTAATATCATTTTTTATCTATCTTTTTATCTTCCTTTATTTTGACTCTTTTTATTCTCAACATCTTACTACAAATTTGACAATTTTTTTTATTCTATGCATAGTTTTCTCACACTAAAAGGTTTCTTCTCTCCCTCTCTCTCTCTCTCTCTCTCTCAATTTCTTTTCATTTTTTTTTTTTTTACTTTCTTTTTATTGCATCAATTGATGAATTTTTATGTTAATTAGAATTCTACTTTGGGTCGATGTAATTTAGTTTTGTGCTTTAAGTTGTTATCTTTTATATTCTCTTTAATTAAATATTAGCCTACTGCATTATACATATAGTATATGCCAATATAATGTTACTATATTACGCAGAATACTAAAAGCTAAAGTATAGCATTTAATTTTGCAACACTCGCATTGAGCCATATTAGCAGCCACGTCATCATTTTTTATTTTTTATTTTTCTATATATATATATATATATTTTTTTTTTTTTTTTTAAAATTTCTCATTTAAGGTGACTTAAAGGCTCTATTATTTAAAAATTAAAATATATTTTAACCATTATTTTTGTTATTAATTTTCCAGGAGTCCCCCTCCCTTTTCCCTCTTCATCTCCCCACTACTTTCTACCTCAATATCATTTTTTATCTATCTTTTTATCTTCCTTTATTTTGACTCTTCTTATTCTCAACATCTTACTACAAATTTGACAATTTTTTTTTTTATTCTATGCATAGTTTTCTCACACTAAAAGGTTTCTTCTCTCTCTCTCTCTCTCTCTCTCTCTCTCTCTCAATTTGTTTTTCATTTTTTTTTTTTACTTTTTTTTTATTGCATCAATTGATGAATTTTTTTGTTAATTAGAATTCTACTTTGGGTTGATGCAATTTAGTTTTATGTTTTAAGTTGTTATCTTTTATATTCTCTTTAATTAAATATTATCCTACTGCATTATACATATAGTATATGCCAATATAATGTTACTATATTACGCAGAATACTAAAAACTAAAGTATAGCATTTAATTTTGCAACACTCGCATTGAGCCATATTAGCAGCCACGTCATCATTTTTTATTTCCAATTTTTCTATATATATATATATATATATATATTTTTTTTTTTTAATTTTCTCATTTAAGGTGACTTAAAGGCTGTATTATTTATAAATTAAAATATCTTTTAACCATTATTTTTATTATTAATTTTCCAAGAGTCCCCCTCCCTTTTCCCTCTTCATCTCCCCACTGCTTTCTACCTTAATATCATTTTTTATCTACCTTTTTATCTTCCTTTATTTTGATACTTTTTATTTTCAACATCTTACTATAAATTTGACATTTCTTTTTCATTCTATGCATAGTTCTCTCACACAAAAAGGTTACTTCTCTCTCTCTCTCTCTCTCTCTCTCTCTCTCTCAATTTGTTTTTCATTTTTTGTTTGATTTTTTTTTTTAGTGCATCTATTGATGAATTTTTTTGTTAATTAGAATTCTACTTTGGGTTGATGCAATTTAGTTTTGTGTTTTAAGTTGTTATCTTTTATATTCTCTTTAATTAAATATTATCCTACTGCATTATACATATAGTATATAACAATATAATGTTATTATATTACACAGAATAACTTTGATAATTTGATATTTATTGTCATATATTTTATTTTTACTCTTTTTTTCCTCTCATCTTATTTTATTCAACATTTACATCCAATCACATCCCCCATACTATTATTAATATTATTAAAAACTGAAGCATAGCATTTAATGTTGCTACACTCACGTTGAGCTACATCAGTAGGCACGTCATCATTTTTTGTTTCTAATTTTTCTTATATATATTTTTAAACATTTTCCCATTTAAGATGACTTAAAAACTCCATTATTTAAAAACTAAAATATTAGTTTTAACTTTCATATAATTTTACCTTAACATATTCATCTATATTAATTTAGATTTTTTTTTTCAAAAAAAAATGAATTTAGATATTTATAAGTAAACAATGAAATAATGATTCGTGAATAATAAAAAAAAAAAAATTATCTATACATATTTATCTTGTGCGGTTATAACTTTACATATAATTTTGCATTTATATATTCGTCTACTTTAATTAGATGTTTATGACTTAATAATGAAATCTATAAACAAGTTAATTAAAACAATCATATTTCTACAATTTAAAAGGTTACAATTTCTTTTTTCAAAAAAAAAGACCTTTTACATTTCCTTGGAATTATTTTTTAAATTATTTTTATAAAACCTTTGAGATACCACTAACCTAACCACTTCATACATTAAAAAAAATTTAAGGCTCATTTTTACTTCATTAATATATTATGGATATCTTAATTGATTGAGACCAGACTAGAGAAATGCCTTTCATATTTCCTTGAAAATTTAGAAGTAAAAAGAAAAGAAAAAAACCCCCTTTGACATACCACTAACGTAACTACATCTATAACTATTTAAGCCATCCATAATATCTATTTCTTATTGATAACCATAAAATTTACAACTAGCAAGGGAACATACAAAGTAATAAAGAATAAATGAAGGGAAAGAAAAAAGAAATGAAATCAAACGTCAATTAATAACCTTATTTGGAAAAATAAAATGGTGGTCAAAAGGAGTAAGAAATAAAATAGAGATTGCTATATAGAGGACATTGAAAATTTTATATTGCAATAAAATCAACAATTAAATATAACAATACAAAATTTAAACTTAAAACTAATCAAACTCTAACTAGGGAAATTATATATATATATATATATATATATATATATATATATATATATATAATCATAATCTTCATATACCATGACTTTAAAAATTTAACGAATAGACAAGATTATGAAAAATATGATAAAATTATTTTTTATTAAAAAAAATAATCTTTATAAAGTCTAGGGACTAAAATAATATTTTATCTAAAAAATTATTATGCACAACGTGCAGGTTTGCGACTCGTATATATATAAAATTGAAACTTTTGAAGCTCCCACAATTTTTCACGTCATCATTTAATTTTTTTTTATACTTTTTATATTTGATTTATATGTTTTGATTTTTTTTTCCAACCCATTTACTCACGTGCATTATTAAAAAAAAAAAAAAAATCTCTTTTTTCCCCCACCAAATACACGTTACAAAACCCGATACCTCTTTAAAACCTAAAACTAAAACTTAGACGCTATCTCCTCAAACGCTATTTCCTTCCCCTAAACTTGAAACTCACCCTTTCCTTTCTCCAAAATCAAAATCCAAAACTTAGATTATGATAGTGAAAGTCATTGGGTAAAGAGAGATCGAGAGAGCCACCACCCACTATCAGGCATGCATTTCGCCACTGTCAAATTTCTGGTAATTTTTTTTGTTTTAAAAATTTGGATATTATGATTTAGGTTTTGGGTTTTTCTTGAGATCTGTTTTTATTTAGCCATTCATGGTTGGTAGTGTTGGAGAATTGGAATTATTAGGATGAGAGGAAAGGAGGATGGTATAACCCTAAAAATCAAATTTTCTTTTTGTGGGTATTGCTGCATATTGCTATATGACTAAAATATTTGTGTTTTTGTGGGATTTTTTTTTTTTTTTTTTTCCGAAGATTGGGGTTGGTTACTATAGCTATTTAAGATTCCTAACAGGTGTTTGATAGAATGCTTGGGAGAGCTATACTCTCAGTTGTTTGTTCTCTGTTAGTGTTGGCAATCATAGTTTTAAATACATGCATTTTTTGTTAACGGAATCTTTTAACCTCATAATCAATCTTTTAATGCATTCATTGTACTTCTTTTAACCTCATAACCTCATAAACTGAAGTACAATTCTTTTGATTAAAACTTTCAAAGAATTTATTGCTTATGCAGTTTTATGTTGTAAAATCACCATAACCATGAATCACCTGAAAGTTTTGAGAAATATTCTGATGGAATCTTTTGATTTTCCTGTAGATTGTTATGCAGAATATTGTGGCCCTTGTGGGATGCAATCCCTTCACTTGTCTGCACTTTTTTTTTGTCCCTCACCCTCCCTTCTCTTAAAGAAAGATAAAGATTACATCTTTATTCAGATTTCTAATTCTAATTTCTTTTTATGCCTTATGTGAATGATCTGATTTATTAGAAAAGAAGAGCATTTTTGTGCATATTGTTGGATTATATATTTGGGTTGTGCATTGTTTTTTTTTTTTTTTTTTTTTTTTTCTCTTAGGAACCAATATTGTTGCATAGTTGCTGAATGTGTGGAACATTGAGGTGCTCTTATTGACATCAAGTTTTAATAATCTTGAGGATTGCTTTTATCTGGACATAATATAACTTTTGTTTTTGTTTTTGTTTTGCCTGGTATTAAAGGAAAAATTATTTGGCTAGGAATGAGATCCTTCTACTACAATGTAGATTTGAGGGAGAATGTGGTGTGTTGACTGAGACCATGTTTTATGTCCCTAATAGGAACAAGATAAGTTTTGGTATTGGAACAGTTTAGTAGTGACCCGTTAGATTTTACTAATAATACAATTTTGGTCCTTTTGTCTATCGTAAATTGTATATTGATGATAGTTACTGCCTTTTCCAAGTAGTTACTTTTTCCAATTTAAATGATGAAATTTGCATAGCTATTCATTTGATGAAATGATAGTTACCGATATGGGTTAAATTCATATTGAAATTGTTTTAAATGGGACAAAGGCTCAAAGTTGAGTTTTAATTATGTCTTCAATTAGGTTTTCTGTCAATTTAGGGATTTCAATTCCTATCTTTTTGTAAGAAAATATGTGGATATGGATGGGTTTCGTAGTGGAGATAGTATTGAAAAGCCTCCCAACCCTCAAAATCTGACAACAACCCTGCAGGTTTTGCTTTAGCTTCAAGCTCTGCTTAATTTCTTTATTCAGATTTCTAATTCTAATTTCTTTTATGCCTTATGTGAATGATCTAATTTACTAGAGAAGAAGATCATTTTGTGCATATTGTTGGATTATATACTTGGGTTTTTTTTTTTTTTTTTTCCTTAGGAACCAATATTGTTGCATAGTTGTTGAATGTGTGGAACATTGATGTGCTCTTACTGACATCAGGTTTTAATAATCTTGAGGATTGCTTTTATCTAGACATAATATACGTTTAGTTTTTAGTTTTTGTTTTGCTTGGTACTAAAGGAAAAATGATTTGGCTAGGAATGAGATCCTTCTACTAAAATGTAGAGTTTAGGGAGAATGTGGTGTGTTGACTGAGACCATATTTTATGTCCCTAATAGGAACAAGATAAGTTTTGGTATTGGAACAGTTTAGTAGTGATTCGTTAGATTTTACTAATAATACAATTATGAACACTAAAATACAAATATATTTGTAACAGATTAATGGTGAATTATGAAGCATATATAAATCATTAAACATTTTTTTTAAAAAAAAATCAATGACATAGATAACAAATAATCACAAAGCCTTGGCAGCTTCTCAAAATACACCGCTTACAGTTGCCACATGCATAGACAATCCATTTGACTTAAAGGAGGCTACAAGGTCCTCTCCTTATCACATGGCCATTGATTAGAAGCTCACTGGTGGACTGATAAATATTCTAAGATCTAATAAGGTTGGTGATTGCTTTCAATCTTCTATCTATTTTGGTTCAAATGCTTTATGCCCCTCCATTCTAACATTGTTTTAATGTTGAACAAACATAATCATTGATGTGGTATGCTTTGAATTGAGTTGGCCGCCATTTAAGTATAATAACTTATGCTTAATTTTTTAGTTGGGAATAACTTATGTTTAATGTCTACTTAATATTTTCAATCTTCAACTTTCTTTTACAACATCATCAAAATCAAAGTCCTGGGTTAGAAAGATTTGGTGGGCATGAGCATAACTTTCAATCAAAGCTAAGCCCATAGCACACAACTTGGAATCTCAGCAAAATAGCAATGGCAGCACTTGCACACACGCAAAAAGTTTTGACCTTTTATTAATTTTCATAAATGTACATGTATTTATATTCTCTTATCTCACTCTTTCCTCAAAAAGATACTTAACTATATCCACACACCTAAAACTTGCTGAGAAGCTTATGTTAAAGGTAAAAATGATTTAATTCCTTAGCTAAATTTAGCTAAACTTTTTTACAAAACCAACAAATTTGATACCGACCCATTTCACCCAATATGGTTTTCTTGGCAAACGTCAAGATAAAGCACATAGTTTGTTCCTCACCTAAAAAAACATCCACATTATTGAGAGATGTACTTTTTGTCTGAACGAAGTTGCTTGCTTCAAACTCCCAGTTTTGAGAGTTGAGTTTCACTGTTATCAATAATGGTGATTTTGATACATTTGAGGTTAGTTTACATCTGGGGTAGTCTTATTTTTCTTGGAATCCCATCTGGGTTGCTTTAAATGTTGTTTCTTTATGTCTAATATGTTGATTTCTTATGCATGTGTCTGTGAGGAAAGCTACTTTAAAAATTGAGGTATGGTGGTCTTTATTTCTTATTTAATTATTTTGAAGTTGATTCTCATATTGGTTGTCACGCCCCAAACCCGAAAGGGTCCAAAGCATGAGAAAAACGTCTCAAATGTACCTATAGATTTTGTTCCTTTTGACAAATCCATCCAAATAAAATCATATTAAGTACCAACATCAAAAATTATCATAATAATTCCATTGAATATACTTTCAAAGTAAGTCAGAGCTCTGAGCAATAATTATAAGGACCATTGGCCATAAAAGAATAGAGCTCTGAATAAATAATTACATATCATCAGCTTGTCCCATCAGTGGGAATAACGTCACAACTACTATAATATACAAAAGAATGAGTCAAGCCTATTCTAAGATGTACATCATCTAATATCTCAATTTCAAAAGTTCAGCCTCCATCAATAGTGAGTCTAACTACTGTTAGCCACCAAAAACAAAGCTGTCTCAAACAGAGAGTCGCCTACTCTGAAAAAGTTTGTAAAATAATGGAATGAGACAGAGTTCAGTAAGTAGCACAATTAATGGGGGTGGGGGAAATGCAAGTTTCATGATAATGGACATTTTACAAAACATGTTATAATTTGGGAATTTCCATGAAAATCTAGCAAATCCATTTTTCTTAATAAAATGACAAGAATGATTAAAAGAATGTATCACCAAGCTTTTTCAAAGTATTTTAACATGTAACTATGTACTATTTATTGTGAGCTATCAAAACACCCTTTTAAAACCTGAAAACCCAACCCAAGGCCACATAACAAGCTGCCAGACGTTAAGTATGCCACAAAGACATCAATTATGCCACGAAGACATCAATTATGCCATGAAGACATCAATCCGCCACAAAGACGGGGTGCCAAGATACCAATGTCACAAATACTACAACATCTGGCTAGGTAATCACCGGGTAATCACATATCATAGCCCAAGGGTAAAAGCATAAAGAGCTCAAAGTTTACATGAAATCAAAACATTGTTCAATTTCAAGTAGTTTCACAAAAACCTTTGAAATACCCAATATATTCACAAGGTTTTCAAGTTTCCCAAAATCATTTCTTGTCAATAACATTTTCTATCAATTTCCCAAATATCACAAGTCAAGATAAAACATCTTTAGAACTTGCAAATAATGCAATAATTCCATAAAATCCATTCCCAAGAATTTTATAAAAAATGCTTATCATTTCCAATCTAACAAATCATGCATTTCCCCATTCGCATTACCAAATATGATGCATGTTTCATAAATAGTCATATACAATAAGGTCACAACTCAATACTTTTTAAGAAAATATAATCCCACAAATAATTTTCCAAAATGTGTTTGACCCAAAAATAACGTTTATGCGACATGGTTATTTTTCAAAAGTCCCATTAAAAAGCTACTTACCTTGCAACCCGCAAATAGCTTAACTCTCCAAGCTCCAAAAGAGATTAGCTAGAACCTAAACAATACCAAGCAAACCTACCACAATAAGCATAAAGCTCGACATTGCATTTAGCTATGAATTAGAGATTGCTAACCAAGCAATTAATTAGGCAAGCCTAGTAGTTAACCTCACAAATAATATATTCCACTTCCAAAGTTTCTAAACAAATTAAGTCCCCATTTGGATTACACTGAAAGTGGCATTTTCAAGCTTCCCCCCCCTGCACGTGAACAGTAAAATCACATGATTTTATTGTGCAGGGGACAAAAAACATTGTTCATGCACTGTTCACACACTGTTTATGTACTGTTCACGGGTTCCACGACACTATTTACACATTTAAAAATTATTTTGCTACAGTGTTTTCAGTTTTTAGTTTTCAGTTTCAACAACAATAAGTTCAATCCAAACGGACTCTAACTCACAAGACATAGGCTCCAATTTATAAAATTTACCCATTCAATATCATCTCCCTAATACTAAAATCTTAACAATTTATGAGTTGCTTCCATAAGATTTACACATCATCAAAGACCCACGAAACCAAAATCACAATATCCTCCAACACAACCATTTAAATCTTTTACTAGCTCCAAATAAACTCAATAAAATTATATTCACAATCTATTTCACATTAAAAAGAAAAAACTCCCAAATTTTCACCACTTAAGTAACCACCATTGTAAAAACTATAAACCCACACATCAAATACATCCACCAAGACCAAAACCCATACATAAAAACACATAAATATCACTTCTAATGCTCATAAATCACATGGGTATTATTATTAAAGATTAGATAAACATAACCTCAAGCAATAGCATATAAACCCACCAAAAGATTAAGAGTCTTACCTTAAATCAAAAGAGTTAAAGATGCCTTAGAGGTTCCTAGAGAGTTTTCCGGTGATCCTTGCCGGAAGAATGATGGTGGATGTGGTGGTGTGGAGCACCATGGGAGTTTGAGGGAGTGAAGAGAGGAGTGTGTGTTTGTGAGAAAAAGAAACAAAACAAATGAGGGAGGGTAGGTGGCCGACTAATGAGAGAAGAGATATATGTGGGTGTGTGGTGTGTGGTGGGGAACAAATGGGTAAGTGGGGCACGTGTGCCCATTAAGTCTGATCCCTTTTTTTTTTTAATTTTTAATTTTTTTTTAAAACTTTGACTGAGACGTTACATTGGTTGTCCTTAATTATCCTAAATGGTATTTGGGTAGAGCTTTGGATTATGGTCCTTTTGCCTATGATAGGTGAAAAGCAAATTTTTTTTTCCCCTTTAGAAAGAGAGAAGAAGTTGACAAAATTGCCTGCTAATGATACTTTCTAAGTTTAAAGAACAGGTTTTGTTTAGTAATGGTGTTTTCACATTTCATTATCTATTATATATGAAAATAACACCAATATGTTGTGGTTATCGCACTTTCTCAGATACTATAACTCTTCTTCTGTTCTCAAAGTCCCCAACTTGGGTAAAGCAACTGTTTTCTAGGAACTATTTCAAGGCAAAGCAAAAGGGTTTGACATGGAGAAGGCTTTATTGGCAAAGTCTATTTGTGATTTTGAAAAAGCAATATCTATGGTATCTTAGCACAAGAGATGTGGTTGGGAATGTGAGCAAGCAAAGAAGATTTATAAAACTCAATGTTTTATGTTGAATAAATATATGATGTACTCTTCTATATAATGCAAATTTGTTGTATTATGTTCTTTCTCTACTCTTTTTGAGTCATAGCAAAAGAATTTGACATTGGTAACTATATTCTATTTATTTATTATGGAAATAATATTGCAATCATTATTGCAATTTGTTTATTTGTTTATTCATAGTATATGTGTAACTATGAAAATAACTTCATTGCCAATGGACCTATGGTAGTGGTATTAATCTTTTTGGCATGTATGTATTTTTATGGAGATGATATACAAGATTTCCTTATCCCTTATTGGTTTTTATTGGGCACAAGGGTGTACTAGGTTTGACAATGTTTAATATTTGAATTAGTGAAGATTTTATGTTATGCTTGGTCTTCTCCATTTAGTTGTATTATTTGATTAGTGAGTCTTGAAACATTTTGATTTAGTGCAACAAATGATAATTGCAATTTTTTTTTTCTTTTTAAAGAATCCCGTGCATCACACAGGTTGGCAACTAGTAATATTAATAACTAAAAACATTATTATTATTATTATTATTATTATTATTATTATTATTATTATTGGCTTCAATAAAAATCTAGTTTTACATGATGGTTTCCATATTATTAAAATATTTTCTTAATTTATAAATAATTTTTGATTGTATCATGCATGGTACATGCATAATAATATTAGTTAGAAATAAAAATTGTGAGAACTGTGAAACCTTGGGTTTGCGTTTTTATTCCCAAAGAGCAACCAATCAAAATATCCAAACAGATTATGAAATCTATTTATATAAAAAAAATTAAATAAATAAACAGAATTAAACAAAAGTCCGATAAGATTGTATGTGAAAACTTCTAAAACATCCTTATCAGTCTATGGTAATATCAAATATGGAATTGTGACAGAGTGTTGATGTTGATTTGAGATTTAATAAATTTCAAGGGTAATTTAGTAATTATCATAAGGAAGGAAGATGATATAGCTGTTGAGGCTTGAACTGGGTTCTTTTTTTTCAAAATAACACCAATTTTCAAAACAATTTTGTTAGTTAGAATGGTTTCCAAACTATTTAGGAAACTAGCAACTCAAGTCTCTAAGACTCGAGTTCCACAAAAGAAAACCAAGAAATAAAAAACGCAAGTCTCTTCTTCTTCTGGTCTCTTCGTCTTCTTCGTCTGAAAAAAATCCACTAGTAAACAAACAACCAAAGAAACAGCAAAAACTTAAACACAAATAAGAGATCAAAGCAGAAACTACAAGAAGCAAGAGATCAAAACAGAAACCATGAACCCAGCATCTAACCGGAGCAACAAACCCACAAACCTAGTGGTAAACCCACGAACCCAACAACAAACCCACGAACCTAAGCAACAAAACCCACGAACTCAAGCGGAGAACCCACAAACCCAAGCAGCGAAACCCATGAACCCAGATCTCCCTAACCCAAACCCTTCAGCTCGAATTGAACCTAGGTGGCAAAGGCTCCAAGCGAAGGATTTGTGCAACGGTTTTCTTCTTCCTCGAGCCATAGTTTCATTTTCCTCTGTTTCTCTCTCTTCTTCTTCTTCTTCTTCTTTATTTATTTTTATTTTTATTTTTTACTTTTTTGGTGCTGAGCAAGAACTTGAGTCTCTAATAATCGAGTTCCACTGGAAATTGAGTCTTTTAGACTCAAGTTGCTACAGTGAACTTGAGTCTAAGAGACTCGAGATGTTACTTTCCTAAATATTTTGGAATCGATGTTAACTAATGCTAACGAAATTGCTTGAAAATGGGTGTTGTTTTGAAAAAAAAAAAAAAAAATCCCTTTGAACCGACTATACTAGGACTCACAATTTCTCTCTCCCACACTCTTAGTCTCCCTCTACAAATCTTTCATTGCAAGTAAAAAAGCACTCGGTTTCCAATGGAGTATCACATTTTGGAAGAACCAGAACCCAGTTATGAAGATGATATCATTGACAATATCATACCCAACACCCAATACTTCGTGATCAGCCTGTACTTCTTTCACCACAATTTAGAATACCCACAAAGCTCTCCCTTAACTACCTTTAGACCAACCCTTACTCGTTTCATGTAACACACTCTTCATTAATGGTGCTACAATCCTGCGCAATATATTCTCTAATACGCCCCTAACTCAATACTTTTTGGATCTAATCATAGCCAACATATACTTTCCTTTGCTTCTAACATGCATCATTAGAACATTATTAGCCGTACAATATTCCCTATGGTCCTAGTCATTACTGTTGTCCCCACAAGAGAATCCATAGAACCTCCACTAATTGACGATTCTTGTTCAAGAAAGGAATGTAGTATTTGTTTGGATGATTTTTGTGATGGGTTTGAGGTTTTTGGCATGCCGTGTTCACATCTTTATCATAAGGACTGTATTGAGAAGTGGTCAGAGACGAGTCATATTGTTAGGGTCATATTTTCTATGTAATTGGCTAATCCTTTGACAAAAAGCACTTTACTTGTAATTTGGTAGATTTAAGGTAGGTTTAATATATCAAGAAGTATGTCTCTCAAACATATCAAGTGGTATATTTAAAGTCATGAAGAATGATCCAAGAAACAAGTGAAGAAAAGGTGATTCATTAAGTCTCGACAGAAGCTTGACAGATACTGCTATTGAGGTTAAGTGAAGAAGTTCGACACAAGCTCTATCTATCGAGAATTACGATTTCAGAATTCTAGATCTGAAATTCGGCACTGGTTGATGTATTTGTCTAGGGTTTCTTTTCTCACAATCCTAGACATATATAAGGCTTATTTTTAAGAGCCATCACACATAAATATAGAGACCAAGAGTTTAATTTTCTCTATGAGAAGCTACTGCGTTTGTACGCCATAGGGTTTTGTAACCAAGTTTTCTTTATTTCACCTGAAGATTCCATTGGTGAAGAAGCTGAAGTCATAGTAACTACCATATACTTGCTGCTGTGAAGAAAACCTTTAAAAGGTTCTTGAAGTCAATTGAAGGTTCCAATTGTGATTGTGGGTGGATTGTTCATATATTGGAAAGTTCAGAGGTTCTAAAGTGGTAGAAAGTTTCTATTGTAAATTCATCTACTTGGATTATAGATAGGACTGTTCATGGGTCGGGTCGAATCGGGTTTGGGGTTGACCCACAACTGACCCGATCATATCAGGTGTATAAAAAATGGACTTGCAATCGACCGAATTTTCAAGTCAAATCTAATATTTTGGGTCATCGATTGAGCGGGTTGAAGTCATTAGGTGACTTCGAGTTTGATGAACAACATAGCAGAAATAAAACCCACACCTAAAGAACACAGTTCACAAGTCACAACCACAATCCAAAACTAGTGAAATCAAATAACACCAAAAATACCATAAACCCAAATCTGAGATTGAAACCAAATAGCATAAAAAACACCACAAACCCAAATCTAACACCGAAAGAAAGAGAGAAATATGAGAATTAGATTTGAGATGAAAGAGAGAGAAAGATGAGATCTAGATCTAAGATTGAAAGAAAAGAAATTATCACCAAATAGCACCACCACCACTCCTCCTTCGATAACATTCCTTCCAGTTCCCACCATCACTGCATGCATCATAATATCAATACATCCACCATCAAATTGCATAAGATCAAAGTAGATTAGAGGCGGCTTTACAAGGAAGTAGGTCTAGGCCTAGTGATTTGAAAGAAGCAGGTCTACAGCGGCAGGTTGACAAAGGCAGGAGCTAGGGATTTGAGAGAGAGAAAAAACAAAGAGGCAGGTTAGCGTGAATAATGGAGAATGGTAGAAAGACCTAGAATGTTTCCTTTTAAATTTAAGAGCAGTTAGGTCTGTTTATATGGTTTTTAAATTCATTAACCCGCAACTCAAACCATTTCAGTTTTTAAAAGCACAAGACCCGAATCCAACCAACCATGCTATTTGGGCCCGCCTACTGGGCCTTAGGTCGGGTGGGTCTAGTCGGTTTGGTCAGGTTTCTTGGCCCGCTGGACAACACTAGATCTAAAACTTCTCTTTATTATAGTGGATTGCTTTTTGGAAAGGTTTCCCCCTAGGCTTTTTACTGTGAAACTGGTTTGTTTCATTGGTTTTCCTAGGTCATCATATATTTTCTTATTTACCATTCCACTATGCATGATATTGATATTTGTTTGTTTGAACAATGATTATTCATAATAGATATAATTAACAACTTGAGTTTAAAACTTGTTAATTCTATTAGCCAGGGTCTAAATTTCCCAACACATATGTGTCCCTTATGGATATCCAACGCGTACTTGAAGACATGAAGTTGTAGAAGCTGCTCTACCGCATGCTAGTTGGATCCCAATTTTCTGATTCAGACAAAATGTGTCTTGAATGCTATGCTTGGCTTTTTCAATGTTAAATTCTTTTCTTGTTGATTTCTTTTTTACTTCTTTTTTTTCTTGTAATATAAGTGTATGATTAGTAGTTATTGTATATGAGAGCATAAGAGGGAGTCAATTAGTGAAATTTGTCTTTGTTGAATGTGTTGATAGCCTATCAACACTAGGAATTTTTTTTTTTTTAGTCATATTATGAACTTATGCAGCTTTCTACTTTAGTAATTTGTTGGGAATTTGTGCATGAGTTTGTTCGATTTTATTTTATTTTTAGATATTCTAAATAATTAACATAGATATGCTTAATTTTGGGGTTTGAATTTGGATTAATGTTTTGAACTTCATTGAATTGGAAAGAACTTAAATTCAGTCAGGATTTGGCGTAAACCCAAGTGTTTACGCCCTCCAATGAGCTAGTGCCACATGATTATTTTACCAAAATATGAATACAACTCACGCACAATAACAGCTTACAATATTAGTTTCAAAACAAAATCAAAACTCAACCTTCCCCCTCACATTCAAGCCAAACCTCCATAGCTCCACCCCACCCCACCACACACGTGGCCACAAAAGCCGACAGAGTCACATCTGGAGTAAACAAAAAACATTGGAGCCACCACTCCACTGAGTGTAATTTACAAACAAAAATAAGAAATGCCATAAGACCCATCTCATTTCTAGTGCTCATCTCAAAGAAGTAACCAAACCCAAAAATCTATAAACACCAATATTAATAACAAAACAAAAATCCATTAGCTTGTTTCAACCCAAATGACAAAATATATAAATTAACAAAAATGATGAGGAAGGTGGCCATGGTACTGGGTCCTTTGTTCGAGATCCGATGGATGCAGTGTTTTTTTAGGGCCACCTTATAGACTCTCACTAGGCCTTTGATGAGTGAGAGTTTCAGGTTATGGGTTTGATCATTTTGAATGATTTCAAAGAGAGAGATGAGATGATTTTGGGTTTGAGAGTCATTGTTTGTGGCTCAGGTGATGGCACAGTAATAAAGCTCCACCACAAATTTCAATCCATGGTGATTCTAATGGTTTGTGAGGTGGAGTGGAGTGGAGATCTAGTTTGAACGGGAGAGGATGACTGGATTTTGTTTTTGTTTATTTTATTTTAGTTCTGATATTGTGTGCTGGTATTGTGTGTGAATGTTTATATTCATCTTTTAAAATGCTAACATGTCACTATCTTATTGGAGGTGTAAACTCTTGGCTTTACGCCAAGACCAAACCGAATGTAAACTCAATTGGAAAAGTTGTTGGACTTTATTGGTTGAATTGTATATGTGGTCCAATTAAATAGCCGAACCCAGTTTACGGTTGGCAAAATTTTCAACCCATACAATCCAACCCAACCCATATTATTAATGGCTTAAAAATGTATGTTTATATATATATATATATTTAAAAAAAATTGGTTTGTTTAATTTATCTTGAATTTTGAGACTTAGTTCAAATTTTTTAGCTTGATTTATTATGGTACTTTGAGACTTAATTGTGATCAAATTGGAATATTAGAATCAATAGTGTGAATTATAATAATTTATTGAATAATGAGCTTAAATATTTGAATGAAAAGCCAAATTTTTATTAGGCCTAATAAGACAAATCCAACCCAATCCGTACGAATTAAGTTGGGTTGAAAATTCGTTGTGACAATACTCTCAGTCTCACCCTTAAAGGGTTGCATTTCAAGTATATAATTTTTAAGCAGTGAGTTTTAAGTAAATAAGTTTTAAGCGAAGAAAATCAATTGTTAAAACAATTCAACTCTTGAAAAATGGGTCAATTTATTTATTTATTTTTTTAAATGTCATTTCAACTGCAGCTACAAATCTTCTCCCAAAAAAAAAAATTTGCAGCTACAACATTGGGGTGTAGCATAAAACTCGACTTTTTGACGTAAGTTTGAAAAAGATACTATAATGAAGTGGATAAACAAATTTCCTAATTTAATCCTTATATCCAACAAGCAAGAATGGTAAAAAAGAAAGAAAGAAAGAAAGAAATTAAAAAGTTCCACCACAGCCCCGCCAAGATTTTATTTTAAAAATACTAAAACACCCTTTTATCCTTTACTTAAAAAAAAAAAAAAATCCAACTCAACTGAGTCGATGAGTTGATTTGAAATTTAAAACATCAAAGGAAATTCTTTAATTACAGGGAAGGAACTATAATATAACCGTGAGTTGAGCCGACTATAGTATATACTATATACCGACATAGCAAATTAATTAAGGACTTTATATTTGTGTAATGGTTTCAGATTTCCTACTCGGAGAGGGAAAACAAAGCGGCTGTCTATAAATATCAATGCTTGAATAGGAATTGCCTACAGTTTAACTTAAGCTATGGGGTGTCCAAGATCACTTTTTTCTTGGGTTTCTTTTGTTCTGGTTTCTAGTACTATTATTTCTATGAGGGTGTGTTGTGCAACTTCAACTTCCCTTGGAATCAACTATGGGCAACTTGGAAACAATCTTCCAAGTCCCACACAGGTTATTCCTCTCATTCAATCCATTGGAGCCAAAAGAGTCAAGCTTTTTGACGCAAATCCAGAAATTCTTCATTTCTTCGCTAACACCGACATTGGAATCATGGTTGGACTCAGCAACAAATACTTATCGGCAATGCTTGATCCAAATCAAGCTTTAACTTGGGTCAAATCGAATATTCAAGCATACCTACCAGCCACCATGATCACTGGCATCATGGTAGGGAACGAAGTGTTAACTTTGTACAAATCTGATTTGAGCAAGAATTTAGTCCCGGCCATGCAAAGCATATATAGTGCACTACTTGGTTTAGGACTAGACAAAAGTATTAGTGTAACCACGGCACATTCCTTTGATATCATGGAATTTTCTTATCCTCCATCGGCTGGAGCTTTTAAGCAAGAATTAATGGGATATATGCATGAAATCTTGAACTTCCACGTGCAAACGGGTTCAAAACTTTATGTTAATATGTACCCTTTTTTTGCATACAAGGGTTCAAAGGAGATTCCTCTTGATTATGTTCTTTTTGAGGCAAATAAAGGGTTTGAAGATCCAACTACCAATCTCTTCTATGACAACATGTTATTTGCACAGATTGATTCGGTTTATTTTGCAATATCTATGTTGGGTTATAATGGGATCACTATTTGTGTCTCGGAGACTGGTTGGCCATCAAAGGGAGATGTTGATGAAGTTGGTGCTACACTTGATAATGCAGCTAAATATAATGGCAATTTGATTAGCATGGTAGCTCAAAACAAAGTGACACCATTGAGGCCGAATTCGGATTTGGATGTGTATATTTTTGCGTTGTTTGATGAAAATATGAAGCCTGGACCTACATCTGAGAGAAATTTTGGGCTATTTCAACCTAATGGTATGCCAGTGTATTCCATTCGAGTCATTTGTGGAGTTGATAGTTCTTCTGCCGTTGAAAGATATAATCAAATTGGGCTTATGTTAATCTTGTGCCTAGCATCAATTGCGCTGCTCTAGAGTCGATTGAATTGATAAAGAATGTAGAAGGCGGAAGTACATGTATATTTAGAATCTACGGTTGATTATTTTGTTATTGAAGAATTACTGTATTCTTTGTTTTTACTTCTTTGGCACATTTTTAATATGCTACATTAGTTTGTTATTGAAGAATTAATGTATTCTTTACTTTTACTATTCTGGCACATTGTTAATGTATGTACCCAATTTTCCTTATTAGACCGAACTTAGGGTTGGGCACACAATTTACTTATATAGAGGGTAATGGGTTTCCTACTTTGGGTAGCTCCTAGCCAAGCTTTAAGCAAGAATTGCCCCGCACAACCTAGCCTCCCTCTTTCCCCTCTTAAGCTCTTTCAAGCTACAGATGTGTTCTCTCTATCTCTCTTCTTCTTTTCTCCAGTATCCAACCCCATTATCTCCTTACTTTCTCTTATTTATAGCTTAAGGTTAGTGGGGTAATCATGATTACCTCTGATTCCACTTGTGTGGGTGGGGTCCAAATTGATTATTCCTGACTAGGAATATGCTTCATTGGGAATGGTGTCAAGGATATTGAAACTGACGCCAGCCTCCAAAAGATTGCTCAGCAGTGTGATTCCCCATGACACTCCCGAGCTGCCATGGAATTTCTACCCATCACATGGATACCTACCGGCCATCCTACACATGGGTGGCATTCACATGCTGAGCTTATGAATAGTGAGCCGGTCATGACACTAGGCCTGGGCCTAACAATATTTATGGTCCTATTTCGGTTTGGGCCCAAGATAAATAGGCCTGTGGTCGTATGCCATATAATAGCCCCCCCCCCCCCCCCCCCCGGATTCGTGTCCGGCACCCGGGAATGAATCAAGGACTTACCTCAATAAGCCAATGACTCCTCGGGAAGATTAACCGTCAGTCATTAATGTTGGATAAGACAATCATTAATGTTCTTTTAAAAGATGCATTATGATAGCCTGTCACATCCGATTGTAATCATGACCTGACGGTTTGTGAACTGAGGCCACGCGTATGGGAGTAACAAAAAGTAACTTGAAAAGGCTTTTCCCACTTCTTTTTCATTAAATGTCCCCTCCTTATAAATAATGTCCTCTTTCCCTCAATTTATCTTTTCACTTTCCCACTCCCTTAAGTTCTCCACAACCGAGCATATTTCTCTTCCTGTGCATAGATTCTCCAACCGAGATTGAAAATTCCTAGAGCCTACTGTAAGTTTCCTTATTCATTTCTCTTCTTTATTCAATTTTCTTTTTCTATTCTATAACTAGGAATGGGTTTCTTCCATCTTCTTGATATCGCGTTGCCTTAGCTAGTTTTAGGGCTAGGTTTGCCATCCTTAATGATGTAGAGGTAGAGTATTGTCATAAGGACAATATTGCTCTTGAGCGACGTCCTCATGTCATGTTTTTTCCTTCAATGTCTATCTTAGAAGGAGTTAGATTTCTCATGGACCCTTTATTACTCAAAACTCTTAGGTTTTATGGCCTATGTCCCGACCGACTTCCACCTATCTTTTACCGAGTAGAAAGTTGTGTTAGTCAGCTAAATCACCTTTATGGATTACAATTAGATCACATCACCATGATATAAATTACATGTATAGTTTGTGCGGTAATGATAGATCCAAATATACTTGAAGGTTAGGGATACTTGGATACGACTAATATCCCCTTCCTGACTCTAACAGGAACTTGGCAAGAGAGTTTTTTTGGGTTAGCGGCAATTAGCACACCAACGAACTCACCTGCCTGACTTCACCTCGGAACGTTGGTCGGTACTGTTCATGTTAATTTTGCCTTTGTTATATATTATGACTTATTTATTACTACTACCATTTATACATTTATTGATCATTTCCATTTACCACTATGCAAACAGTAAAAAGTTCGTGCCAGACCGTAACGCCGTACACATAAGGGACTTAAATTTTGTGCTTAGGTCAGAGATTTTTGTCCACTTGGAAGGAAAATTGTGGGCCTCCCACCTTATCCTTGGTTACACTCCAGTCTACACAAACTATCAACCTTCCGGGTAAGCCTTGACAGTAGGTAGTCCATTGTTGTCCTATATAGACATACGGCACTGAGGCTTTTTTCCTTTAACATTAACGATCGATGAAGCTTGGGATCTTGACCCATAGCTAATAAGAGTAGGTTCATTGGTACCTGCAAGGGACGGGTTAGTTGATACTGTTTTTCAAGGCCAGGTTAAACATACATCGATCGAGGAGCAGCGTATTGAAGCCTTAGATGTCGAGCAAGTAGAGGCTGAGTCAGTCAATTCCTCAAGTGTCGAAGCTGAAAACGCCAAAGATAATATGGTTGTTCGAAGAAATATGACTGTTGACCAATTTTTGCCTGGTGGTAGCCTTACTGCTTAGCAACAGCAATCCCATAACTGCAAAAGGCCCCTCCATACCGACCAGCCTCAAAGAAGGCTTAAAAAGACTCCAAGGACTCCTCTAACTCCTACCACGACTGCCATGTTAATCCAAAAGCCTACTAGCGGTGCTCGCCCAACTGTGCAGGTTGGGTCCAATGTGGCTTCCTCCTCCTCACCCCCTGCTATTGGATGGCAAACCACATTTATGCTCGGGAACAAACCCATTCCTGTGACCTCCAGCATAACGAATTAGGCCCAAGGTGAGGGTGGGCGAATTGCCTAAAGCCTTGGGCAAGCTCTTTAACTCCCTGAGGATGTGAACTAGTTCACTGGCGAAAGTGATGAGGCCTTTGTTATTCAGTTGCAGTGGCACTCCATTGCAGTATTGATTCTCATTCATTTTCTTACTCCCTATTACGATATTCTAACATTCTTTAAACAAATACTAACACTTCCTAGGAAAGCTGTGCAACTGGCCTATATTATGGAGGATAAGTTGAAGGATGCTACAGAAGAGGTTGACAAGGAAAGAGACATGAAGGATGTTGCCGATGCTACCATCAAGGAGAAAGCCACAACCACTGAGAGTGCTGAAGCATGGGCATAGGGAGCAAAGAGGGACCGAGCATAGGCCGAACAATAGAGAGTGGAGGCAGAGGTTAAATTGGGGGAAGCTGAGCTCTGGGTGGCTTGCGCCGAAAGCATTATTACTGCTAGGGACAAGGAGATAGCAGCCCTGAAGGACCGGAAGTATGGGTTTTACAAAGGATGGCTAGCTACCGTGATGATTATGGGTGTACTAGAGGATTCCCCTTTGAGGAACCTTGACCAAATTCCCTACTCGGAGCCACCCTTGCCTACAACTCAAAGCCCCACCAAAGCTTAAGACAAGGACACCTCAATTATGAGGGAACTGGTGCAGGCCATCGATTCTCATGCTGAACTGATTGACCTGGAGATCACCAACAATCCAAGTGTTGTGCCGATCACAGCTCAACCCCAATCTACAAATCCTAACATTCAACCTCCCATGAACCTTAATCTCGTTCAGCCAGACCAACCGCAAAATCCAACTTCTTAAGCTATCTCTTGTTTTCTTTCCTTTATGTTTTACTTTTTTGTCAATTTGCCTAAAATCACCAGGTTGTGGTGATGAAACAATGTTGATTTTAATAATTTTATATGTATGATTGGAAAAACTTTTAACGCCATTACATGTTGGATTTAAACTATCTTTGCTTTGTTAGATCTCTTCTGCTCTTTATAGATGCTTAATAACCGAGACCAAATTAAGGTTTCGTTTAACCATGAATGGGGGATTTAATCAAATTCATACTTGTATTTTAAGAAGTGTATTAGTATGTTTTAGCATGATCGGTAATCGATGTCAAACTAATCGGTGACCGAGACCAGTCAGAATCTATGTTTTAACATTATCCTTATAAAAGTTTTGTGATAAGGTTTCCACCCGGTCGGTGACCAGGGTCCAACTGAACCTAGGCTTTTTTCAGAAAACATTTCCTAACTTAATAAGGTTTCCACCTGGTCGATGATCAGGATCGAATCGAACCTAGGCTTCGATCTTTAGAAAAAATTTTGTGATAAGGTTTCTACCTGGTCGGTGACCGGGATCGAATCGAACCTAGGCTTTTGTCCTCAGAAAATTTTTGTGATAAGGTTTCCACCTAGTCGGTGGCCGAGATTGAACCGAACCTAGGCTTCTGTCCTTAGAAAATTTTTGTGATAAGGTTTCCACCTAGTCAGTGAACAAGATCAAACCGAACCTAGGCTTCTGTCTTTAGAAAAAATTTTAACTTGATACTAGGGCCAAGACTTCTGTATATTATGTCCTTAGATATGTTCATTCACATAGTAGCTTGTACACAACCCATATTAATACATTTCCTATAGCTAATAGTAGAACTTGTTCAAATTTTGAACATTCCATGGCCAGGGAAATGGTCTCTCCTCCATATCTTCTAAATAGTATGCTCCTGCTCCATCAATGGTAGTAACCCTATATGGCCATTCCCAGATTGGAGCCAACTTCTCGACACTAACATCCCACACATTCCCACAACTTTCGGAAACACAAGGTCTCTTGTACTGAACTCCCTTTTCTTTATATCCTTGTTGTATCACCAAGCAAGTTTCTGCTGATAATCCACTAATCGTATGGTCGCTAATTCCCAAAATTCTTCTAATGAATCTAGTTGCTTCACCATTAATTCTTCATTCTTCACCGAAGCAAATCCTGAAATTCGGGCACTACATAGGCTTATTTCAGCCGGTATAACAGCTTCTTCCCATACGTTAAAGGAAATGGAATCTCTCCTGTGGATCTTTTGGGGGTTGTTCGGTAAGCCCACAAAACATTTGGTAACTCCTCGACCCATATACCCTTGGTCCTTTCCAACCTTTTCTTCAGTCCATTAACAATTGCTTTATTAGTTGCTTCGGCTTGACCATTGCTTTGTGGGTACACCGAGGTTGAACACTTGTTCTTAATGCTGAGGTCGTTACAAAACTTACGGAAGGTTTTACTATTAAACTACAACCCATCGTCAAATACCAGGGACTCCAGTACTTCAAACCTGGTCACTATATTTCTCCATACAAATTTTTTGATGTCTACATCTCGGATATTGGCTAATGCTTCAGCCTCCGCCCACTTGGTGAAATAGTCCATGGCCACTAAAACAAATCTTCGGTTTCCTATAGCCTAAGGGAACAAACTGATGATGTCTAGCCCCCATTGTGTGAAAGGCCTTGGGTTATTAATAGGATTCAAACTTCCTGCTGGCTGATGTATCAACGAGGCATGCCTCTGACACTGCTCACACTTTCAGACATAGTCGGTAGCATCTTTTTGCATTTGAGGCCATCAAAACCCTTGGGTCATTACTTGGTGGGCTAACGAGCATCCCCCGACATGACTGCCACATACTCCTTCATGGAGCTTGGTTAGAAGCTCATCAACCTTACTAGGATGCAAACATAGAAGATAAGATCCCCTAAAAGATCTCTGGTACAACCTGTGATCTTCAAACAACCAATACCGAGTAGCAATTTTGCGTATTTTTTTCGGCCTCTTTCTCATTGTTCGGCACACGGTCCTTAGCTAAAAAGTCAATGATTGGATCCATCCAACACGGCTTAGATACCATAACAATTGAGACATTCACCTTTACGTCTATGCTAGGCTTTTGCACAACTTCCACCTTGATCAACCGTGGTACCTCCTTGGTTAACGATGATGCCAAGGTCGGTGAAATCCACACTCACTCTCCATTTACCATTTTTCTTCTTCACGACCACTGTATTTGCCAGCCATTCCGGGAAAAAGACCTCCCTTATTGCCCTCACCTCTTTCAACCTTTTCACCTTCTACTTAACAGCCTCGACATGCTCTTTTGCCGACCTCCTCAGCTTTTACTTCTTGGGTGGATATGACAGGTCCACATTAAGTTGGTGAGTTATGAACTTCAGATCTACCCCTGGCACCTTATACGAACTCCAAACAAAAACATCCAAATTTTACACCAACAATAATAATATTTCTACCCTATCCTTGTTCAGCATACTTGCTTCTATTTGAAAACTCTTACCCTCATCCAGTAATATACATACTTTGATCAGCTCCTTAGCACAGCTAGCCCCCTTTTCTCCTAGGGTCTCTTGTAATTGCTATAAATGAACTTCCTCAGCAGACTCTTTTTGCTTTATCTCTTAGTTGACAGATACCACCAAGCATTGCATGGCCACTTGCTGATTTCCCCTCATTGTTGCAATATCATGCTCGATGTGAAACTTGACTTTAACATGCAACGTGGACGGGACTGCTCCCATAACATGAATCCACGGCCAACCAAGAATGGCCGTATATAAGGAAAATGAACTAACCACTATAAAAGTCACCATCACCTCCTTCCCTTCCATATTTATAGGGAATGAAATCTATCCTTCAAAGACCACCATTCGACCATCGAATCCCACTAGAGGTGTGTCATACTTAGATAAATCTTCATTCTTCAAATCTAGCCCCTTAATCAGATTAGGATACATTACCTCGAATCCACTTCCTTGGTCCACCAATACCCTCTTCACTATGAAGCCGTTTATCCTGGCTGTAACCACCAATGCATCATTATGAGGCTGAGTCGTTCCTTCCAAATCTTCATCATTGAAAGCAATGGGTTCCCGAGCATATTTCATTCTCTTCCCCAATGGTCATTCTTGACAACTTTCTACTGGCACCATGATCAGCACCCCCTTTCTTTGGGTCACTAAAGTACCCCTTAAAGCAGTATGTATGACTTCTATTACACCCAATGGAGGTGGGAGAGGGTTCCCTCGAGGTCTTGTAGTTTGCTCGGTCTCTAGACCCCTAGGTTCCAAAAAAAACTCCTTTAAATGCCCTGACCTCACCAATTGTCCTTTGTCCCGATGATAAGTGCAACACAAATTCTGATTTCTTCTTGATGGGTCACCTCCTATTTTGCTCAGCCACTGAAAGTATGGCTCGTTATTTATTTAGTCCAGAATTTTGTGCACGGGTTCCTTAAATGTCACGTTGACTTCCCCTGCCTGAGCACTGGGTTCTTGGATCCTTAAATCCCTTCTAGGTCTTGGCTGAAAACCCCTTTGCCGAGACTCCTTCGAATACTACGTCATGGCTGGCGCCTTCCCTTTGCTCTACTGCCGATCATCCTCTAACCTTTTATACTCCTCAATTTGCCTCATAAGTTGCCTCATATCCTTTAGAAGTTTCCTCATCAGCGACTCTCGCAATTCAGAGTCCTCAGGCAATCCCAGCCTAGAGGTGCTTGCTGCGATTTTTTCATTACCCCCACTAATCTTGTTGTACAGGTCCCAATACCTAGTAGTGTAACTCCGAAGGGTTTCCCCAACTCCCATCTTCATAGACAGCAATGCGTCCACTGGTTGTGGTACCCAGCTACAGGTCATAAACCAAACCCCGAACTCTTGAATCAACTCTACAATATTATGAATCGAGCCCTTCCTTAACCCATTGAACCACCTCAAAGTAGTGGGCCTGAGACTAAAGGGAAACTCCTTACACATCAACGCATCATTATGTAAGGACATCATATGGATATAATAGCTTATATGTTCTACGCGACATTTTGGGGCTTCCGCCCTTTAGGGGAAACCGAGTCTCTGTTGACGTAATCCTGAGACTGATCCTTAAAACGATGGGAACTAGACTAACGGGATGATTCTCCATGACTGCCTTATATATTTACAGACCCTTCATCATGTTCATCACGGTTTCTTCGTCGGCACCTTCCTTGTACTTCTAACTCCAAGTTCCTCACTATCCTACACAAGCGTTCTAGCTTTTGATCCCTCCTATCACGATGCTCAAGTTCAAGGACGTTCGACATTGATCGGTATGTCTAAGACGATCCCCTCCCCCCCCCCTCACGACCAGAATGTTCCCCACCTCGTTCACATCTTTGATCCTCATTTCTCTTATACCTCCTTTCCCACCAACTGGAACCCCGAAAAGAGCCTCCAGACCCACTAGTGGCGTAACTCACTGAGTGCCATTCAAACATCCTCCTGACTTGAATCTTAGTAGAACTACAACTATGTAAAAGATCCCCACAGACGGTGCCAATTATACGAATCCAATTTTCCTTATTAAACCGAACTTAGGGTTGGGCACACAATTTACTTATATAGTGGGTAATGGGTTTCCTACTTTAGGTAGCTCTTAGCCGAGCTTTAAGCAAGATTTGCCTCGCACAACCTAGCCTCCCTATTTCCCTCCTTAAGCTCTCTCAAGCTACACATGTGTTCTCTCTCTCTCTCTCTTCTTCTTCTTCTTCTTCTCTCTACTATCCAACCTCATTATCTCATTGCTTTCTCTTATTTATAGCTTAAGGTTAATGGGGAATCATGATTACCTCTGATTCCACTCATGTGGGTGGGGCCCAAATTGATTATTCCTGACAAGGATTATGCTTCATTGGGAATGATGTCAAGGACGTTGAAACTAGTGCCAACCTCCAAAGATTGCTCGGCAGCGCGATTCCCCATGACACTCCCAAGCTGTTGAGGCATTTCTGCCCATCACATGGATACCTACCGACCATCCTACATGTGGGTGGCATTCACGTGCCGAGCTTATGAATAATGAGCTGGTTATGACACTAGGCCTGGGCCTAACAATATTTATGGTCCTATTTCGGCCTGGGCCCAGTTAATATGCTATATTGTTAATAATTTTAGACCCTAGCCTCAGCATTCACTCCTAAACAGTTTTGATTTCTCTTCTAAGGCTGATCTTACTTTTGTGATTAACTTGGACTAATAAAGATGCATACATGTCACTGTACTATATAGGGATAGATGCTATAACATATTATTATATTAAACAATAAAGATGTCATATGAAACCATGCAACTTTGTTTATTTAATAAAAAATTTACCTATAGCAACTATTGTTTGTGTCCACGCTTTGTATTCCCATCATTCTAGGCAGAAAAATAAAGCTATTTGGTAGATATATGAGGGATGGATCATAGAAAGCTTTATTGTTGTGGTAGAAGATGTTAGAACATATGTGTTTCTCATGTTAAGAACATATGTCATGATTTTATGTAATTGGCTTATCTTTTGACAAAACACACTTTACTTGTATTTGGGTAGACTTAGGATGTGTTTAAATACTTCAAGAAACCACGTTTCAAGATCAAGTGTTGAAGCCTTTAAGTCTGTTCAAGAAATCAAGTAAATAGTGCAAATTCATTAAAGCTTGACAGCTGCTCGATAGCTAATCGACACCTCCTATTTGTCGAGGTTTAAGAATTTCATAATTCAAATCTGATTTTCTTGGGATCCGTGAATATGTCTGTAGGCACTTTTTTCTCCTAACCCTAGACATATAAAAATATTGTTTTAAGGGCCGTTAAACGGTACACAAGTTGCACAAGCATTGAGCAAAATCTGTTCAAGCAAATTGTGACTGGAGACAAAGTTCTTGACCTAGTTCATCTCTTTCTCTTGAAGAAGTTGCTGTATATTTGCACCGTAGGGTTTTGTGACCAAACATCTTCTTGATCTTCATCGTGTGGATGAACTGAAGAACTTTGCAGCCGTCAATCTTCTTAGTTGGTGATTGAAGTCGCGTACTGGGATCCACGCAATTGGTTAGTCACGTACTTGGGAGCCGTGCATCAGAAAGGGGAACTGTCACTACAGAATAAGTCCAATTGGGTATTGGGGTAAGGATTCAACTATAGGTTGGTTAGTCACGTACTTCAATTCATCGTGTGGATGAACTGAAGAACTTTGCAGCCGACAATCTTCTTAGTTGGTGATTGAAGTCGCGTACTGGGATCCACGCAATTAGTTAGTCACGTACTTGGGAGCCGTGCATCAGAAAGGGGAACTGTCACCACAGAATAAGTCCAATTGGGTATTGGGGTAAGGATTCAACTGTAGGTTGGTAAGGTACTTGGGATTCCTTTACTTGTAACTGCTTGTTATGATAATAGTGGAGTTTCAGGAGTGGTGACCTAAAAAACACCCGGTGTCGTAAACAAATCACCGTGTTATTTATTTTCCACTGCATAATTAGTTTATTGGTGATTTTTTTGTGCTACCACGCGTTTGCATGATAAATTGATTAATTAATAACTTGGCTAATTAATTAATTAATTTTTATCATAAGGGGTCATTCAGTTTGTGGCCTATATATCAGAAGAATTTATGATTAGGATAATCTCAATATGTTCAAAGGAGAGATAAAAGGCTATCACTTACTAGGCTCCAAGAATCCATTTAGATTGATCAGTTGGTTTGTTGCATTAATATTCTGATTCATGTGGTAATGGAAGTTGTGATCACTTGAGTTTACTTGGTTCTCTATGCAGATATTCTCCGGTGTAATGTAATATTACTTGCCTCTTGTTTTGCATCAACAATACAACACTGATTTTATCATGTGTTTTGAAGTTAAATGCTACTGCTTTGAATCTTATCTAGCATGCCCACCCTAACATAATTATTTGGAAAATGTCCTTTCAATACATACATAGAAATCAGCATTGATCAACCCAAACAGGTCCAACCCTAGTCTCAACTGATGTGTGATTAATCTACCTTCATCACACATAAAATCCTCAGGTTGCTTTTGTGATAGTTAATCATTCATGTGTGAGATGTTGTAATGTTGTACACCGAGAAAGATGGAAAACTTTTAGTGAAGGATCAAAATTTCCTTTCCTCGTCCTTAATCATCACATGAGCATACACTTCCCAATTGCCTGTGTAATGGTTGGTGAAGGAAGGAAATATAGTTATTCTCAGCTTATTCTGCAATCTTGTGCTTAATTCTTAGCTATCAGAATCTTTTGCAATAATTTGGCAATCGCTATTTGAATACTGGTTGTGTCAGAAGCCCTTGCTCTCGGCCAGTCTCTACGAATAGCTGCCTGTACTCTGACAAGAGCATTCAACTCTTCGAGCGCTCGTTGTTGGAGTAGGTTTAATACTTCTCTTTTACTCAACTATTTGTGACTATGTTCTCTGTGGGAATTTTTTTTTTTTTTTTTTTTTTTGAATGGTCAAATACATTTCAACGTGCAGGTAAACACTCAAATTTGATATGTTTGAAGTACTTCAATATATAATCTAATTCATATTCTCAACAAGTGCAGCATTTTTCAATTATGCACTCCATTGGATAGAATTATTCTTGGTTTTCTTGCCCAATGTTTGAAACATATACACCTGACTAATGGTTGTTAATTTCTATCTGGTCTTCATGTACTTGCTTGTGAAGCAAGCTATAGACTTAAACCTTGCAGTAGAATCAGCCAAAGACGTTGATTGAAAATTCCCATTAACATCCCAAGCTCTAGAGATGTACGTCCTTTTTCGGTTGTATAGAAATTCTGGAGTCTCAAAATTCTAGCATCAAATATTGTTCGATCAGTTTCTGATCTTCTGATAATAATTTTATCGTTGGCAACTTCTCTCAGCTTTCATTTCATATTGAGTAAGTCTAATAATATATCCTGAACTGTGTTGTACTTATTGTCTAATTTTTAGGCTGTTGCTAAGACTGGGATGGAGTTGGCTTATGTGGTAGGATGAGAGACAATTTAAAACTTGTAGTCACATGTTATTGGTAAAAATATATTGCTGTAGCCTAGACTAGTTAGTCAGAATAAGCTCAATTGAATTTGCTTTTATCCTAAACTAATATTCTGAGAGGCCAAATCATATGCATTTAGTACATAATTTGCATGGCTTGTATTGATTCATGGCCAAAAAAGAAAAATGAACTATGAGGCAATCATACAAAGTATGGAGAGGAAGGTCAGAGGCATGTTTGTACAAAATAAGTAGTCACATACGAATGCAACTTTAAGTTTTTTCTTCAGTACTCCAGACATAAGACCTAAAGACATCAATTTTTTTATTTTATTTTATTTTATTTTAAGATTATGAAACACGTTTGGAGCTTGTAGGGAAAGTTCACGTTATTTCGGAGATATCTTGATCTCTTACATCAATATTTCTCCTTTATAGAAGTTCCTACCAACTTAGGACCAAACCTTGAATCATTTGTAGGAGACAGGGAAGTAAACTGATAGTGTTTTTGCTGAGCTGTTACTCACCTGATGTTTGGGAAGTAAACTGTAATTTTCCCAAACATCAAAGATTGAATCAAACTAAAAATATTGCAAAGCCAACACTGCCCTCAAAAACAGAAAACAATATTTTTACACAAATGTGGACAACCCGTTTTATCACCATCCAGAATTAGAATGACAATTGGAAGCCAACCTTCTCATATCTTATCTTTTGGATGATAGACATATTGGAAAAGTGACAAAAACTTATGTACAATTTCTTAGTTATAGTTTATTAAAATTTTCAATTATATTCAAGCACATCTATATTGATCATTACACATTATAGATCTGTTAGGTTCTAAAAACTTAGGTTTTATGTATTTAGAATCCTAATTTGTATTGTTGGCAAACCATGATCAAAACAATGTATTTAAGTTGTTTTAGAATTGCTCAAAGTTGGTTCTTTGTTGTAAAGTTGGATTAAAATACTGTGCAAATTAAAAAACTGTTTCAGTACATTTCGATCGATCGAAGCTTAGGCTCGATCAATCGAAAATCGTGTCTGACATTTTTTAATTAGAATTTTCAACTTAGCCCTAAGTTTTTTATTTGGTTTTGGGTTTCTAATTTACCCTAGGTATATAAGGGAAAACCTAGCCACGTTTTTGTGTTGCTCATATTACGGTTTGTGTGAATCTCTTGTGAGATCTTTGAGGAACTTTCCTTCACATAAACTTAGGGTTTTCAAGGAGAAGAATTTTCTACACCTTGATGATCATTCCAGTTGCTGCCATTGAAGCTTAAAGAAAACACAAGCAGGTGTGCTTGTATTTAGTGGAGAATCCAAGAAAGAAGGAGTCCGTGGATTCGGAGCTTGCACGTGGTCGTGTCAGTAAGTTCTACTGGTGGGTAGCAATAAGAAGTCGAGCGTGGGGGCTTGTAAGTCTTATTGTATGAACTTCGATTCTTTCAAGATAATGGATTCAAGTTTACCTTGAGGATAGCTAGGTTAAATCCTCCCTAGGTTTTTATCGGTTTGGTTTCCTGGGTGATCATATCTTTGTGTTATTTATATTTCCACTGTTTTACTTGATATGATTATTTGATTGTGTTAACCTAGATTTAATTAATTTGACTAAATAACAACTTGGTTAAATTCCTAGGTTAATCCAATTGTGTTTTAAGGGGTCTAAAAACTAACAAGATCAATATAGACGCATTTGAATACAGACATGTATTGATCAATATAAACGTGTTTGAATATAATTGAAAATCTTAATATAATAGAGTTAAATAACTGTGCTAAGTTTTGCCCTTGGAAAAATAAATTTAAATCCCTCTAGAGTCTAGACCACCTGAGTAGCACCAGTTGATAGCTTGGGGATCAATGTTTCATCTGGATAATTGCCATGCTTAGTATCATCATACTTCTCTCCATCACCCCACAATGCATATGCTTCCTCACCATGAACAGCATCATCCCCTATAAGTAATAAATCATCGGGCATACGCAAAGGGATCACCAATTTTATCGCAAGGCAGATGATAGTTGTGGCAAGAAGGTTCCATCCAATGATGAATAAGCCACCTACAATCTGTTTGCCGACTTGTATTCCTCCGTTTCCTCCATAGACTCCTCCCCTAGAGTTTGTAACAGGCAGAAAGAGGTTGCATAGTTCAGGCTCAGCAAAGACACCGGTAAGAATTTCACCAAGTAATCCAGCCACAGCATGGGTGTGAAACACACCTAGTGTGTCATCAACCTTTTGGAGTAGTTTTGACTTCTTGTGTACTATCATCATAGTGAACCATGGAACACTTCCTGACAAAATTCCCATCACTATAGCGGCCCATCCTTGAACAAGACCTAAGATTAATTGAAGATAATTCAATTAAGTATAATTGCATGATGTACCCCCTCATTGATAATTGAGTAATCATAAGTAAATTAATATGGTTATTTTGAACATCATGTATTTGAAGGACCTATATATTTGACATTTTATGCATAAGGTGTGATTAATCGCTTTTGCTAAAACTATGCAACGCATGTAAGATAATAATAAAAGCATCCTCATTTTTTGTTGACTTTCTCCCCTAATAATGTAGCATTACATAGATGAATTAAATGAAAATCATGTACCGTGGTGTTAGTTGATTCACTTGACTAATAAAGTTTATTGTTGTCAATTGAATATTTCTGCTTGCATTGACTGAAGTGAGGTTTAAACGTCAACGTAAGGGAGAAACTATCTCCATAATAATAATAATAATTAGAGAGAACTTAATTAAGCCAACTGATATCATGCCAATATTCCATAAGCTGGCAAGAATTCTAGATTCCATTTCCCAAAATTATTTTAAACTTGTATTTTACTCAAAAAGAATCATGAAATATAATAACATTAAGGCTTAATTAATCCTATTTCATTTTGAATAGAAATAGTTTTTGAGTATAACGTGTACAAGAGGATTATGTAATAGAAATAGTTTTTAAAGTCTACATGTACAAGAGGATTATGTAAGATACAAGCATGAATAATTGAAATTTAGAAATATAACAAAAACTAGGCAAAATTATATTTTATTAGTCCATGATTTGGCATGAAGTGGACTTTAGCCATGCTGGTTCAGAAAGGTAGTACTTTTCTTTAGGACTTTAATAGTTTTTCTGTTAAAAATTGATGGATAGGTTTTGCATTCGCAGTGAACATGCATACATATAAATTTTTGTTTTTCATGATTTTTCTTGCATCAAGCAAAGGTACAATTAAAAATTAAAGAAAAGAAAGATAATTTATTCAAGTTTAGGCTCAAAATGAACTAACATGCAGCTTGCATGTGCTAATTAAGAAGGCACACTAGCTGAAAGAAAATCATATGAAGGAGAAATTGATGCGTTAGGTGTATATAAATGATTTCCAACAATATATATATATATATATATATATATATATATATATATATATATATATAAAATTCAATGTAAAAAATAATACCCCAATTGAGAAGAAATCTATTTACAGAATCTTTTAAGTACATAATAAAATATCAATGTTCGATGCCCTAGAGTATAAGTTAAGATGTATTTTATTTTATATTATAGTATTTGTGTTGTTCTTAATATATATATATATATATAGACAGATAATAAAGAAAAAAATCAACTTCAAACCAGTTTTGAGTTATCATCTTCAATTATGTGATAATTGAAAATATTATTCTCAAATGTTTTTAGTTACATAATTTTCTTAATGAATCTTGCGATGTATTTAAATAATACATATGAATAATCTTATAAATCATCGTTACGTAAATAATTAGAAACTAATTAAGATATTTGATAATATCACCTGCACCGGGTGTGATGCAAACAAGGCCAGTGATCATGCCCTGGACGGCTCCAATGACTGAGGGTTTATTGAAGAAAATGACGTCTAGCGATGTCCACATCAGGAGGCTAGTAGCAGCACAAATGTTGGTGTTTAGAACAGCCATGGAAGAATCTATATTGGCTGCATATGGATCTCCACCATTGAATCCTGCCCATCCCAGCCACAGTAACCCTGCTCCAGCCAATGTCAACAATACATTGTTTGGAGGAAATCTCTCTCTGTCTCTTTTCAATCTTGGTCCCACCTGCATCGTCATTGAAAAAATCAGTCTAAGGTAGTAAGGGTATAACTAATTAATTTCATATCAAAATTTACAACTGTTGAGAGTGGTGACTTGTAATTAATCTATGATGAAAATAATGTATGTGATGGTTCACGCATATGAAAGTAATACGTTATAAATCACAATTGGATACTTCAATAAATTGTGAGAAAAGTTATGAAATTTTGTTGTATGTATAACATTGATGTCATTCAATTAAAATTGTCACCCACCCACCATACATTTTGATTCCTTCACGCCTTCAAATTTTTAATATTTATTTATGCGTATATATGTCTTATTATACATTACAAGTCAAACTCATGACGATCATGGGGGATGGATATTCAAAACCAAATGGAATCTAAAAGAGCAACTTTCATCAATTAATATAATACAAGATTCATTGAACATAATTAATCATATACTAATAATTTTCCATTGTACTAAGTCAAGGGTGAACTAAAACATTTAATCGCAAAGCAACCGATATTATTAATATTGAACAAGTAAACAGCAAAAAGATTGTAATACTCCTGCAACACTTTCTTTTTCAACCAAGAAAATTGAAATCTCTCTCTCTCTCTCTCTCTCTCTCTCTCTTAGCTTATTGAAGTTTCTAAAAAATTGCAAAAAATCTACTCTTGTAAGAATTGAATTAGTCAAGCTCATTCCGTAAAAACAAGTCTAGCTTATGAAGTAGTAATTAATCTACCAAAGAAAGTATAGCACATCAATGTTCATAACAATTTTATAATTATAAATTCCTCATTCTTGGTCTATTTTTTTTTTTTTTTTTAATTCATCTTTCGATTGATTTTTAAATTTAAGAAGTGGGTGGACAAGAAAACCTTACAAGATGACAAAGACCTTCTTAAGTGATAACTGGTTTGTATACAAATAACATATTGGTATGCATTAATAATGTCTCAATTGAAGTGGCAAAACATTGACCTTCTTTTTTTTTTCGCCTTAAGTGTGTGAGAAACGAGTACAGAATAAGGCTTGTTTGGTAGCAATAATGACTAGTTTTGATTTTCAAAATAAGATAAAAACTATGGTTGATTTTATTTTATTTTTCTTTTAAAGTTTTAAACTATAGCATCCGTTCATAATAATAGTTTTTCTATTATCAGACTAAGACACCAGTCAGTTTTTGGTGTAAATGGGTATTAAATCTCAAATCTTTTATTTAATTATTAAAAATTTTACCAGTTGAGTTAACTGGAACTCACTTTTAATATATATTTTGTTTGAGTACTCATAATGCAAACAAATATGTTTGATACTATGTTTTCAAAAAGAGTAAATAGTGAAAGAATTAGAGACTCCAATTAAGTCAATTAGTAAACTTTTTAATCTTTAAATAAGAATTTAAGTTTGAATTCAATTTATACCAAAAATTAATTAATATCTTGATATAATAATAAGTAATAGTTATTAATTAATATCTTCATATATATATATATATATATAGAGAGAGAGAGAGAGAGAGAGAGAGAGAGAGAGAGAGAGAGAGGACCCAGTATGCAGCTGTGAATCCACCAATCCCAGAAGAAAGATGAATGACATAACCACCAGAATAGTCCATGACACCCCAATGGAACAAGAACCCACCACCCCACAAACTGAATGCTCCAACAGTGTAAGAGAAAGTAAGCCAAAGTGGCACAAACATCATCCATGCCTTAATATTCATCCTCCCCAACAAAGATCCAGCTAAAAGTATCAAAGTGATTGCAGCAAACACACACTGAAACCACACCATCGTTGCCATGGGGTAGAATGGCCGAGCCATAGCCGTCTCTAACCCACCAGTACTATTAAACTGCGTAGTTTCAGGTAGTGCAGCCCAATTCAAAAGGAACTTCTGGCCTAAAGCTGGTCCAGCTTTGCCCCAGAAGGGAAGGAGCTTATCACCAAAGGACATCTTGTATGCCCATGTAACCCAACAAATTACCACAGCTGCAAAGGCATATAAAGCCATGAAAGCTGAGTTTACAGCCCATTTTTTCTTGACAATACTACCATAGAGTATGACAAGCCCTGGCACACTTTGTAGACCAACCAGTGTGGCTGATATCATTTGCCATGCGTTATCTCCTTTGTTCAACCAATCTGGCACTACTGGAGATGTGCCGGATTGGTAAGCTATTGGTATTGGTGGAGTACCCATGTCTAGCTGTGGCTCTCTAGCTACAACTAAAGCAAGCAAAGCCAACAAATCTCTCTCTCTCTCTCTCTCTCTCTCTCTCTGTGAATGTTGTGCGTTAAGGAGTTACAAAGAAAAACTGTAGAGAGAGAGAGAGAGGGAGAGAGAGAGAAGTTATAAAGAAAGAAGACTAGCGTGACCTTTTAAAAGTCAAGGTTATGGTATAGAGTACTATAGACTATAGATTTTGACATTTCAACAACGGACTAAGTGTGCGTTTCAGCGGGCCTCTTTTTTTTTCTTTTTTTTAGCGCTTGTTACTGTTTATGACCAATTTTACTGTTCACATACTATTTCCATTCATGAAACCATATCCTCTTTATTCTTAAAAAAAAAAATGGTCATACGGTATTATTCACACATTTAAAAATTATTTTACTACAGTATTTTTCAGTTTTCAATTGTATCCAAACGGACCCTAAGAGCATCTCAAACAAGCTCTTTAAATTTTTATACTATTTGGAGGATGAACAATATATTATACAATTTACCTACTTACTTTTTCAAATATACTTTCTAACAGACTCTCTATCATTTCTTTATTCCATTTAAATTTATTTCTTCATTCTATTTTTTAATATTTCTTTATTCTCCTTTCAATTTTCCTTCATTCATTTCTAAAAACTACGTTCATAATATTTTTATAACACTTTTACAAAAAATCATTTGTGATAAGATGATATTGATTTTAATTTGAACATACTATTAAAATTATTTTTTTCTCTTTATAAAAAAATTATTTTTTTCTCACTAATATTAGCTAATCATAATCTATCACTTAAAATTTATTGTGAAAGTATTGTGAAAATATTGCCGTATCATTTCTTAATTTTAATTATTTATTCTTTATTTTATTTCCCTTATCTCCATCCTTTTTTTTTTTTTTCATTCATTCATTTCTTTTTCTTCTTTTTTTTCCTCTTTTTTTCTCCTCCACACACGTATACTTCTTATCTCTATCTTCAATTTCATTTTTTGTTTCTACCTCCAGACATACCTCTAGCTCTCTTTCTCTCTTTCTTTATGTCACACACACACACACACATGCGCGTGCACACACACACACATACACACACAAAGATCGCTGGCAAGAAAGAGTTAGCCTTAAATCGGCATTCACGCATGCCACTTGTCCGCCTCACCAATGCGGCTCAGATGGGTTAGATTTGCTTTTTTTTTTTTTTTTTTTATTAGTTTTAAGATTGTGATTTGACTTTGTTTTTTTATTGTGATTGAGTTTAGATAGAGATGTTTGAAAGAGAAAATTATGGAATGGTTGAGATGTTTGCAGTTAGCTGTGAACTTGAGTAAAATTAAATATTTTATTTGGTGGTTTGAATTTTTTATTACAATTAATTGTTTTGCTCATGAACAGTAGGTCATCAGACTAAGAGAGTGACTGTTCATTAGCAACCAATTTTTTGCTAATGAATAGTGAATTAAAGAGACTGCTGGAGCATTTTTTTGTGGGTTTGCTCTCTAAATTTTGGGTTTAGAGAGCTTGTTGGAGATGCTCTTAGCTCTGGTACTTTATTGCACTGGACACTTTGATGGTGACACGTTGCAATGAGGCATGGATCAAACTTTTCCTTTGATTAATTAACTAATTATTCAAATAAATGTTAATAATAAGTTTAATAATAATATAATGTTTGTTTGTAATTCAATTAATACTTTTTAGTGTTTCTAATGATAACGTATGTAAGAGTAAGTTTTGGTTCCTAAGCCCAAAAGGTAGAAGGACTCAGGCCCAAAGCGCCCAATATAATGAATTTTTAGAGAGTAGGCTGAAAACTAGGCTTCAATGGATTGGACAACACTCGCAATGGACCAAGGATGTTAAGAAAGCAAGGAAAAAAAGAGAAAAACAAGTTTTTTGCAAAGAAACTCCTCCTGGGCAAAGTCCAAGGAGAGTAATTCTTGAATATATCACTCTAGGACTTTATTACAGTTTCAGCTCTTTATGATACAGTGCTTTTTCCTACAGGTTCTCTGATCCTCTTTCCCTGGAGGATCTCTCACATTATATAGCTCCTTTTAGATAATCTTGGCCCTCCATTTGTTAATCATGCAGGCCACTACTTGAGTGCTTGTCCTATTAGACACATTTTTAAACCCCTTATGGGTCGCGGCAACGAAAGCAACGTTGTTCAGGGGTCTTCTCCACATAAACGCGGCTAGGGTGTTTGATGAGGTGCATTAAATGTGGTGGCAGCTACCGTCCCTCCCATCACGTCAAAGCTAACCCCCTCTCTGAAACTCTTCCTCTATAGTGTGGCCCCCTCCTGTAACGAGCCATTGACATGGCCATGGCCCACCTCTCCGGCCTTACCATATGAGTGTATGGACTCCTCGGAACTGTATTGGCCTTCTCGGCCTTGGGTATGACACGTGGCATGATTAAATTTTTGTACCCCACATTAGCCCTTAAAAACTCTGGATTTTCTCTTTCATCCGAGGAGAAAAATGGGGTTTTGATCATGAGTGATTGACTCCACACGCGTCTTTGTTTTTCCCACGTGAGAATGTCACTGTGCATGCCCCATAATCACTCTTGGCACTTCAAAGTCCGTAGCATCTCATTAAATGCTCTAGGCGACGCCTTGTCTCCCACGTCCTACAATGAAATGAAGATCCTATAGCTGATATTTTTCCTTGAAATTTGGGGCGGGGTAACTCCCACCCAGCTCCGCCTCCTATATAAGATGCTTGGGGGATTCATTTCTCCCATTTTCCAAATCTTCAAATTCTAAAAACTTCCTGAATCTTCAAACTTTCAAGAAGCTTCTAAAGTGACCCTTGTCCTTATTTTCATAAGTTCCCTTATACTTAGGTTTCTTTCTTATCAGCCAGTCTCCTCAGCCTTTTGTTTTCTGTTTCTTCCTTCATAAAAATTTCTTTCCCTTCTCCTTAGTCTGCTTAGATGGGTAGGTTTGCTCATTTGGTAGATAACCCCGCGGGTATAGAGGAGTTTAAGGCCTTGTATCATATTCCCTGGTGTGTCTCTCTCCAGTACAACCCTTTAGGTGATTGGCACACCCATAGAAAGGAAAGGGAAGTTGTCATTCCCATGATTGCCTTCATAGAAGGAGGAATGAGACTTCCCATGGGTAGAATAACCAGGGACTACCTGATCGCCCATAGGATATACCCCCGCCAGTGCGCGCCCAACCTGTTTAGGGTCCTAGGTAGCGTAGACACTCTCAACGAGCAAATGGGGTTGGGCCTCACCTGGCACGACATCATTTGGATGTACGAGTGCCATCTACTTGCATATTCGGGCTATTACCTTAAGTCTAGGTCTTCTGAAGTCAGGTTCATCTTATGTCTCTCGAAGTCCAACAAGGGCATGAAGGATGACTTCGTAATTGTCTCAGGTGAATGGGACCTTCATTGCCTTACCTAAGAGGAAGCACCAGGTGGGGTACCCTAGGTTTAGGTCCTTTAACATGGGAATTAGTCTTGTATTTTGCTTCTTCTTTTGTTCCTTTAGCACTTTGCTTCCTTTTGTCTGATGACTCTTTTTCTAACAATGGTTTTGCTTCTCGGCTCCTCTTTTCTTGCAAATAAGAGATATGTGGCTCCCAACCTCAATTTCGTTAATGTTCCAGATCTCAACAAAGTCCTGATATCTGAAGTGTCCATAAGTGAGGACAAATAATTGAGAGCTGTCCATCTCATTCTTAACTTCAAGCCCCTGTCCGACAAGTTCCAAGTCGTAGGCAACGCAATCAGAGCGGGTGCCCCTCGGCTAGCTTGGGTCAACGTTTTAGTGCCCAGACTCTTGGCCCGAGAAGGCACCATACAGGTCAAGCTGCCCTCCTACCATGCTCCCCTTGAAGCAACAGCTTCGAGAGAAGAGACAACCTCTTCGTGCTTATCATTCAAGGTGGGGATAGACCAGTTTTACCTTAAGGAAGGGACAGAGGAGTAGGGAGAGCCCGTGATCCAAGTCTCGAACTCAGGAGACGAGCTCGATAGATCCTCGGGCATTAGTGCCCCCAAATTCACTGTTGCGTGTGTAGCTGACAATTCCAAGGAAGAAGAAAAAGAAGAAATTCCATTAAAGAGGAAGAAGGGCCTCTGTGAGCTCCTCACGAGCAAGGCCAAGGGGTTGGCGCCCAAAGACGCCTCGGGGTCTCAGCCCCTTCCTACTCTTCCTCCTCCTCCTCCTCCTTCGGTCAACCCCTTCACGTTAGCCAACCTTAAAAAGAGGAAAAATGACAAGGAGGTGGTCGAGGAGGGGGAGGTGATTCCCTTGGATGAGGGGGTTCCTCCCAAGCTACCTAAGACGGCCAAGGGCAAAGGGAGGGGCTTTTCGGTCAAGAGTAAGGATGCGGAGACCATGGTTGAGGTGCGCCTCCCTAATCCGGCATGAAACCCTCGGCTAGATTTGGATAGTGTAGCAATACCCTGGAACTCTTCCATCAAGGAGTTCCAGAGGGGGAGCACCCATTACGTAGCCAAGGCTCTGGAGTAGCCCCTCCTGCTGCCGATGGACATGGCTACCTTAAAGAACGTAAGGTAGCAGGATCTCTTCCTGTCCCTGAAAAGGGACTTGGCTCTAGTAAGCTTCTTGACATGCCTTCCTGATTTCATGCTAGGTTGATTAGAACTCTTTTTTATTGATCTTATGCTAGGGGTCTCACAAATTGCAACACTCTTAAAGATTTCATAGAATCACTTCTATTTTGTGCATAACCTTCTGTAATTTGTTTTAGTTACAGAGTGCTCATCATCCTGAGCATGAAGTAATCTATTTTATTTGTAAATTTATTACTAATAATAAAAAATAAAAAAATAAAAAAATAAAAAAAGAAGAAGAAGAAAGATTGCTAGAAAATATGGACAACAGTTGTGCTTTGGGATTTATGGCTGATTTGATATGTTTTTTGGTGGATATTACTAGAGAAAATATGTGGGATTTTATGGTTTTGATAGGTAAGGAGACAAGCATGATTTGGGGTTGTAAAGAAGAACAAAAGGAGAGTAATTTGTTGTTGTTCATGGACTGTATGACCCATGACATGAACAGTAACTGTGCTCCAAAGAGAGAGAGCGATAAGAATACTCCAGGCACTTTAGCCTCATTTTCCATTAATGGAAGTCTGCATAAAAGACTCCTAATATCTTTAAGAAGCTCTAGAATAATCTAGATCAAGCATTATTTAAAAACTAACCCTGAGAAAAAAATTATGCACAGGACTTTTATGAATTTTCAATTTTTCCCTCACATAAGCTACCTGTAACTTATAAACTAATGACTCAATTTAAAACTATTTTAACCCTGAGACTCTCATTAGATAACCTTCGAAAGTATATAGATTTGCTTCAATCAGATACGGCATGATGGCCTCACACATGGAAAGCTCTTAAGCTGTCAAAATTGAAAATTTCCCTAAGGACAACAACTTTTGACTCTTGTTCCATGGCTACATCAACAAAGCCATGTGTTCTTTTATTGCATACATAAAAGAATACTAATCCATAAAAGCATTCAAACTCCTCTTACTTATTTTCTCTATTGGTTACTTTGTGACACAGCTTATTGGGAAAACCCCAATGGTTTACCTGAATAATATTGTAAAGGGGTCTGTAGCAAATATTGTTGCCAAGCTTGAGGTCATGGAGCCATGTTGTAGTGTCAACGACAGGTAAGTAAAAAATGCCACTTTAGGTTTTAAACTTTTATAAGCATCTTCTAGTTAGTACTCAATGTTTTCAAGAATTAAGGTAGAAGGGATAATTTGCATGGCCCACTTTGAGAATTATGTGGTCTTATGAATGTTCTTACAAGTTTCCTTTATATTTTTCTATGTGGATAGTTGATTTTTTTAAAAAAAAAATTCAGAATGTCCCATAAGTCAGATTGTCAATATTATCTGTTTTTTTAAAGGTCATTTCTTAAGCCAGTAATCTAGCTCTCTGTTCTAAGTTTCTAACAAGTTCACAATTCAGGCAGCAAATATGTTCATTTATAAGTGATTCAAAAGTAGATAGAATTCTTAGGCCTCCACTATTGAGTTCTTACAATTGTATCCATCCAATGCAAAATGTGTGGATTTGATTTTGCCATATCATTATCAAAATAAGCATTGACTATTACAATTTTGGTATCTATTTCATATCATTGATGATGTGACAAATCCGATTCATTTATTCCACAATTTATGGATAGAATTTTAAAAACTCCATGATGGAATTAACTTAGGAATTCTATAGAGGATCTTAATCCTTAAGGACCCGTATGTCTTGTACCTACTATGAGGATCACATAATCTCATCCATATGAAAAGCTAATATCCTAATTTATGGCCTTAAAAATCTTTGGAATTAGAGTTGGAAATTGATTTTTAATATTCTCACTAATGATTCTGATATTTGGCTGCAGAATAGGTTACAGTATGGTAACTGATACAGGACAAAAAGGACATATAACGCCTGGAAAGGTAAGGAGCAGTAGGTACTACTCTTATGCATATTGTTGGAATTGTAATGTGAACTTACTTTAATGGAAGAATTGTCTTATGGTTTTTCTCGATATGAGCACTTTGGGGCTGGAAGTTTGGCTTCTTATAAAACAAGGTAGCCTTCCTTTGATTGGCTGCCTCAACAAAATTCAACTTGACAGGGAATGATCATGACTGATGCTGTATGCAAATTTTTCTAAGCATAAATACCAAAATACTTTTGATGCTAGAGCTATGATTTACCATCAGACCTTGACTTTTATTTTAAGGATCAATTTAGGGTTGGGTCTTTTTGTAGCTGGAAGTGGGCCTTGATGCATGACTTTTGTCATAGATGACAAAGGGCCTGCTTCACACATACTTCAAGCCAGTAATTGGATATATCATTCAGGTTTGCATTAAATAGTTTTTGCTTGATAGTGCCAAGTTTGATATTATACTGGAAATGCCAATAGCAAACACCACTTGCAATTGTGGTGACAAAGAACTTTTAGGGGTTTGACTATTGTGAAAACTAAAAGCCTCCTATATGCTATAGTGGATTGACTATAGTGCATTTTGCGTTATTTCAAAACTTCTAACTAATTTTTTATGCATCAAAAGGAAAAAAACAAAGGACTAAAAGCTAAGGCCCTAAATATGATTTTTAGGGATTTGCAGTACTAGTGTTAACTAGTACTGCTAATTTTATCTCTTTTGGTTCATTTGGATGCTAATTTTAGCTTTAACTTTATTAATATGTGTATTTGGGACTCAAAAAAAGAATAAGTGTAGTTGAAATAATTAGATGAAATGCCTTACAGAGATCCACGTTGAGCCTCAGGAAGAAAAAATGAAACAAAAGAGAAGAGTTAAAGAAGATACTGTTGACAGAGATCCACGTTGAGCCTCAGGAGGAATCTCAAAATCCAATTCAGGAATGTGCACATATGAAGAATGAATGGCAACATAAATCTCAATAGCTCAATATCAAAAAATTCAAAGGGAACTTGCTGAGCCAATGCACAGAAGGAAATCACGACATGATGAAGAATCTAACATGCTCTCATTATTGCAAGAATCTAACATGCTCTCATTTTTCCTCAATTTATTCATCTAGAAAGGTCACAGGAATTGTGAAACATAACCACCCCCACTCCCCAAAAAAAGTTCTACAAGTTACAATTCCAATAAAACAACAAAAACCTGGGGTACAAAACACCAGCTATAGTACTCTTTGCAAGTTGCAACCAACAGTGATCTATAAATAATGTAACGTGACACCCCTGCACATTGTGAGAGAGCTTGAAAGTGACCCTCAAAAAAGAGAGATCTTTGGTAACTTTTTAAGCCACTTTTCTTTTTGGGTAAGTGATGTGGTATCATCTCTAATTTTTTATACAAAAAAATAAGAAAAAAATAAATACATAACTGAATTATTCCTTGCATTGATTAAATAAAAAATTACATATTTAAAAAACTGAAAAATTACATGGCATTGGGTCCTAGTTACAAACTACTACCCAAAATAAATAAAGACAAGGCTAGATCTACTTATCCAAAGATCTAAATCCGGAGGTTAGGTTACGGAATGGGAAGGTGCTAGGCACCTACTCCGCCTAGACAGAATCTAGTCTTCTAGACTCTTGCAACTAATGTACCATTTTATGCATGTCATGAATAATATGTTGAACATGTGAAAAAATTAAATCACACAAATTTATTTATGAATGAAGTCTCTTATTTTGAAAAGAACCAGATCTGTTTTGGTTGGTAAAAAAGAATTGATTTTGATTTGTCAAAAATACCAAATCTAGTTTATAGTATGTAGAAAAAAGTGGTTTTTGGACATAAAAAATTCATATATATTTTTATTACATAAAATAAAGTCTGTTGGTTTGAAAAATATCAAATCTATTTTTGAAGAATTAAAAAAAATGGTTTTTTGATTTATAAAAGATCAAATCTGTTTTGTAATAACCAAAAAAAAAAAAAAAATATTTTTAACAGCAAAAAAATCATATCTATTTTTCTTATATGTTAAAAAAAAAAAAAAAAAAAAGGATTTTTCTTTTCTTTTAAGAAGAGAGTTTCACTCATAATATGAATTTATGCAATCATGAATTAAATAGACAAAAGCAAACACAATTATGTTTAATCTCTTTCTTTACTTCAAAAATCTGCATAAAAAAAAAAAAAAATCAGATTTGTATCTATGTGTAAGGATGCGATTTGAGTCCTAAGCCCAAAAGGTAAAAGGATCTAGGCCTAAAGAGCCTAATACAATGAATTTGTAGAAAATTGGTTGGAAAACTAGGCTCTAACGAGTTGGGTAACAATTATAGGGGATTCAAATGACAATAAAGTAAAAATACACTAGTTTTATCTGAAGAAAATCATCCTCGGCACAATTTGAGGAGATCAGTTCTTGTATATATCTCTTGAATTTGATTATGAGTACAATTCTTAGTGCTACAGTATTCTTCTCTCAATTCTCCGATCCCCCTTCTTAGGATCTTCCCTCTGTTTTATATCTCCTTCCTAACTTAGTCTCTACCCTCCATGTGTAGATTAGATTTCAGGTGTTAATCCTTGTCCCATCGGCACCTTCCTAAAGTCTTTTGGGAGCAACTGTAAGACTGAAAATTACTATTCAGGTATCACTTCCTCATTAATGTGGCTAAAGAGTTAGTTACAAAGCATTCAATGTGGTGGTAGTAGCTTTCTCTTAGATATTATAGGGCTTTCCTCTATCCTGTTCTTTCAGAGTGCTTGTCCTTATCAACAAAACCTCCTAGAATGTTGCCTTGGATGGCATACCATACCTTCGGACCTCGGCTTTGCTCAGCCGAGGAGGCATTCATCTTTGGACCACCTTCTTGGACTCCTATGACCAAACTTTACCTCTTCATTCACTGACATAGACCCCTATGACAGTGTTTTACCCATTTTTGGACTACTTATTGTCCTTGGATTGTGCCCTCGACCCAATATATACCTAGATACATACTGCTGGGCCTATCACCCCTACAAAAACCCCTCAAAATTCTCCCATTTGGCTCCTTAAGAAGAAAGGAGGATTTCGATGTCACTACAATTGCCCCACTCTTATCATACATCATCTTTACATGTACAGGTACCTTTTTAACTGCCCAATGCATGCTCCTAACACTTTGGCATCCAAGACGCACATTCATTAAATTTCTGCATCTTCATGTTCCCCACATTCTACAGTGCGATGTGGATCCAACGACTAAGGATTCCATTGGAACTTGGGTGGGAATTTTCCTGCTCGTCTCTCTCTCTCTCTCTCTCATATAAATATCACTTAACACTCTATTCATTCCACTTTTGCACTCATTCACTTCACTTATGCACTTATTTGATTTACTCGTGCCCTTACAAATACCAAAAGCTCGTCCGAGGAGAGTTTCTTCTTTATGTAAGTCATTATAAACCCTTCCCTTTACTTTCTCTCCTATTTTTCTTTTCTCCGTGTCCTTTTCTCCTCAGCCCTTCTAGTTTCTCTTTATCTTCTTAGTACCTTCAATCCTCTCTTAGGAATGGGTAGATTTGCTTACTTGGTAGACTCCGCAAAGAGTATAGAGAGCTTTAAAGCTTAGTATAAGATCCCGCCAAGAGTATCCATTAGGTATTCTAAGGAGGGAGATTGGCACACTGATAGGCAGGACGGAGAGGTGGTATTCCCAGTGATTGTCTTTATAGGAGGGATGAGAATCCTCATGGGCACAGTTACTAAGGATTACCTTAAGACTCACAGATTAGCTCCCACTCAATGTGCCCCAAATATGTTTAGGATTTTGGGTAGCGTAGATGCTCTTAATGAGAAAATAAGCCTAAACCTTACCCACCATAACGTCAATTAGGTCTACAACCGTCACCACCTAAAAGGGCAAGGATACTACCTCAAAACTAGGTACCCCGAGATTAGGCTTATTCCATGCCTCCCTGACTCTAACAAAGGCATGAATAAAGACTTCTTGATCGTTTCAGGGGAGTGGCACAATGGCCTCCCCTACCTGATGAAAGAGGGGCAACCAAGTGGGGTTTTAGGTCTAGGTTGATTACTTGAAAATCACCTTTTTTCCTTTGGCATGTTCTGTTCCCATTAGTCTATGTTTATGCTTGCAACTGAATTTTTCCTTGTGCCCTTTTTTGCTAATGATGTTTTTCTAATGGTTTTGCAGACAAACACGCCGCCATTCCCAACTTCAATCTTGTCAACTAGGCGAGCTTGGACAAGATATTGAAGGCCGAGGTGTTCATTCACAAGGATGGCAAACTAAGAGCGGCCCACCTAATCCTAAACTACACCCCGATCTTGTCCAACTTTCAAGCAACGAAGTGCCAGATAAAGGCAAAAGATCCCTGCCTGCATCTAATCAACATCGTCATGCCTGGCTTTCTCAACCCAGGTCTGGGACCATAAGGTGCATTAACAGTAGAACCCATCCTTCAGTGCAAGACCAAGGACACAGCCACCCCCTTACAGCTAACCACCAAAGGGGAAGAAGAAGAAGAAGAAAAAGTAGTTAAGATTTTTTATTCCGAGGACAATTTTGAGTTGTTTAATCAACTTTAATCTCAAGAAGCCTTCATTAGTGATTTCAGTCACTTGCCTCCTGCCGAAGTAAGCTAAACACAAGGAGATCTCTCCATTCCAAAAGCCATGGGGATACAACATAAGCCCTGAGCTGGTCTTCTGGATGTCATGGAGTCTTAGTCTGGGATCAAGGCACCAAAGAAGACTACCCAAGCCAAGCTTCCTCCCCTTTCGCCTACTCAACCTCTTCGGCCTGACCCTGCCGATCACAAAAGAAAAAGGGATTAAAAAGGTCCTGAAGTACTGGAAGGAGGGAAGGGTCCTTTCCCTAAGGAGGCCGAGCTCTAAAAGGGAGCTAAACAAGCCAAGGTAGCACAGACCTTGGCGGATAAGAGAGTTGAATCTCAAATTAGGGTCCCCGCCTAGATGCCCGCTCTGGTGCTGGACAGAGCTCCCTTGCTTCCTAATGCTTCAATCAAAAATTTCCAGCAAGGGAAGGATGGATACATGGTCGATGCGGTGGAGCAGGCTTTACTACTACCTAAAGATATGGGCGATTTAAGGTCAATAAGGAAGCACGAGATGTTCCTTCGTCTGAAGAGGAACCCTGCTCTGGTAAGTCCACTTACTACCTTCCTTTTCCCCTTATTATAGCAATAATCTATGTTATACTTGTACTTATACTTTGCTAGTTTTATTACTTTTTTTTTTAAAGGATGTCTAAGCTGCCTACAGAGTTGAGACAATAGTCATCAGCTCTCATAAGGCAATGAAGGAAGAGGAGGGTAGGCACGTTGCCGCCATGAAAGCTTTGAACTGGTAGGGAAGAAGTCACAAGATGTCAATGCTAGGCTAGTTGAAGCTGATCGAGATAAGAAAAGTGTCGAGGCCACTTTGGATGGGGTGGAGAGGCAGGCAAAGGCTCATGCCAAGCCGAGGACGAGCTCTCCGCTACTAGAAGCCAAATCAAAGTCCTAACAAAGAAGTTGGAGGAGGCCGAGAAGGCCAAGTAGCAAGTCAAGCAGGATGGCTATGACGTGGGTGTGGAAGAGACCGAGAAAGCCCTCAGGGCTAAAGTCTCGAAGGTATGTAGATTCTATTGCCTCCAATTGCAGAACGAAGCCCTTGACCAAGCTAGGGTTAAGGACTCCTCTGCCCTTAAAAGAGTAGAGAGTGTATACTACCCTCCAGCCATCCACGCCTCGGCTCCAAGGCTAACTCGATCTCTAAAAAGGCAGATAAAAGTAAGGAAAGCCCAACCAAAACTCTTCCCACAACCAATATCTCCCCTGAGGCAGCAGAGCAATCCGAGGATGCTGAAAAGGCAGTAGACACCACCAAGAAAGTGGCCTATGATGCCACCCTACCTCCAGCCGCCCCTAAAGACACCCCCCCCTAGGAGAAAGAGGATTCCCACAACATGGAGATTGTGCTGGCAACTCTCCTTATACCCACCAAGGAAGACCTCAAAGGTAAAGGCCCAGAATCCTCTATGACGGCCTCCACCTAGCCTCCCAAGATTCCAAAGGGTAAACTTGTAATAAAAATGAAGCCATAAGTTGTCTTTCTTTTTTTTTTTTTTTTTTTTTTTTTTTTAACTGTTGTTTTTGTTTCCACAAGTTGTAACCAACTAGTTCTTTTGTAACCCCTTTGCCTTTGGTAACCACTTCTAAGTCTTGATATAGTTTCTGTTTTATTCAACACTTAACCAATATGAAAATGAAGCGCAGTTTCATTTAGTTATCTGCATGAATAATAATAATATGTTTGAAATCTCAACAAAGTATATCTTTTACTCCAATAACATACACAATGGTGGAGTATCCATACATGTCTAACTCCACTTAAACCCTTACTGATTAGTAAGTCTAAAGGACTAGAGGGACAATCAATTCTTAAACAGATAACAGGTATTCCTACAAATTCTTTAAGTGATGCTCATGAGTGTCTATTTGAGCATGTTACTACAATGAAGATCTCTGCCATTTAGAATGGCTGATTCTATTTGACACTTAAACCAATAATAGGAAGTACTAATTTACCCAAAGTATGTAATCCGAGGAGTCAGACATGACTAAAGTTCTGTTTAACACTTAGAAAAATGATTGAAAGCATTAAGTTACTCAAAGTATGTGGTCCGAGGAGCCAGACATAACTAAGGTTCTAATTAATACTTAGCAGAAGTAATTGGAAGTATTAATTTACCCAAAGCATGTGGTTTGAGGAGCCAAGCATGACTAAGGTTCTGTTTAATACTTAGCAAATGTAATTGGAAGTATTAATTTACCCAAAGCATGTAGTCCGAAGAACCAAACATGACTAAGGTTCTATTTAATACTTAGTAGAAATAATTGGAAGTGTTAATTTACCCAAAGCATGTGGTCCAAGGAGCCAGGCATGACTAAGGTTCTATTTAATACTTAGCAGAAGTAATTGGAAGTATTAATTTACCCAAAGCATGTGATTCGAGGAGTTAGGCATGACTAAAGTTCTATTTAATACTTAGTAGAATGACATGAAGTATTAATTTACCCAAAGCTTGTAGTTCGAGGAGCTAGGCATGACTAATGCTCTGTTTAATACTTAGCAAAATGATATGAAGTATTAATTTACCCAAAGCTTGTGGTCCAAGGAGTCAAGTATGACTAAGGTTCTATTTAATACTTGACAGACAAGAAGTATAACGCATAATGTTATAAATGAAAATATGGTAGAAAAAGCTTTCATTAATAGTAATACCTTCATAGGTTATTTACATTCCAGGGGCGTGGTACAACATTTTCATCTAGATCTTCCAAATAATATGCACCTATTCTAGCCACCGAGGTGATGCGATATGGCCTTTTCGAGTTGGGCCCTAAGTTTCCCCATGTTGGGTTTTTTGTAGTACCTAAAACCTTTCTTAATACCAAATCTACAAGTGCTAATGGCCTTAACCTCACGTTGGCGCCATACCCTTGCATGAGCTTGTGTTGATAATATGCCAATTGAACCATGGCATTTTCTCTTCATTCCTTAATTAGGTCCAAACTCTTCTCTAACAGCCCATCATTTTTTCCCGGAGTGAAAGAACTCGTCCTTAGCATTGGGAATCTGGTCTCTAAAGGGATCACAGCTTCGGCTCCATAAGTCATTGAGAAGGGGATCTCCCTTGTTGACCTACTAGGCGTATTCTGATATGTCCAAAGGACGTGTGATAGTTCTTTCACCCATTTTTCCTTTGCATCATCCAGCCTTTTCTTGAGTTCGTTCACTATCACCTTATTGACAGCCTCAGCCTATCCATTCCCTTATGGATAAGCTAAGGTGGAATACCTATTTGTAATGACCAGGTCACAATAGTACCTCCTGAAGGCCTTATTGTCAAATTGAAGCCCATTGTCCGAGATGAGAGTATGAAGGATCCCAAACTAGGTGACAATATTTTTCCAGACAAATCTCTTGGCATTCACATCCCTAATATTTGCCAATAGTTCAGCTTCAACCCACTTGGTGAAGTAGTCCGTGCCGACCAATAGCCACCTCTTATTTCCTATTGCCTTAGGGAATGGCCCTACAATATCCAAGCTCCACTGAGCAAAAGGCCAAAGCCTTGACAAAGGATTAAAGGCGCCCCTTGGTTAATGAATGTTTGGGGCGAATCTTTGGCATTGGTAACACTTCTTCACATAATCTTGTACTTCCACGTGTTCAGCCACCAATATCCCTGAGTGAGGGCTATATAAGACAAGGATCTACCTCCCGTGTGGCTTCCACAGATCCCTTCGTGTAGCTCTTCCAAGAGTAGATTTGATGTCTCAGGGTGTATGCATAGTAAATATAGCCCTGAAAAAAGCGCTTGTACAACTTTTGGTCCTCGGACAGCCAAAACCAAGGTGCCTTTCTTCACACTTTGTCAGCCTTGGACTTCCCCTCAGACAAGACATCCTCCTTAAAGAAGAGTACGATGGAGTCCATCCAACTAGGTCTCGCCCTACTTTAATGAATATGGACCATGCCTTTCTTCACCTCAATAGGTTTGCACAAGTCTTCAACAAGGATAACTCTAGACAAGTTCTACGCCGAGGAGATTGCAAGTGGCCAAAGAATCAACATGGGTATTTTCACTTCTGGGGATATGCAATAAGTTGAAAGTCTCAAACCCTGATTGTAAGTGTCTGACCTGATTTAAGTATCCTTGCATTCTCACGTCCCTGGCCTCCAACTCTCCCTGAACCTGGCCCACAACCAGCCTTGAATCTGAGAATATTTCTACTACTTTTCCTCTTATTTTCTGAACCATAGTCATTCCTACCAATAAAGCCTCATACTCAGCCTCATTGTTTGTGGCCGAGAAACCTAATATTAAGGATTTCTCAATAGTGATCTTCTCAGGAGATATCAAAACTAGCCCCACTCTAGATCCTTTTTTATTCGCAACACCATCAACGTATACCCTCCAGGATAAAGGTTCTTGCAATGAGACCATGCCAACTGATTTTCCATCCATGTCCTGCTTCTCTATCTACTCTTTTAATGGGGATTCAACAAACTCGACTACCAAATCCGCGAGGACCTGGCCTTTAATAGAGGTGCGAGGCATGTATTTGATATCAAAAGATCCCAAGATCGTACCCCACTTAGCAATCATTCCCGTGTAATCAACACTTTGAAGTAGGGATCGAACCGGAAGTTAGGTTAAAACAACAACGGTGTGGAATTGGAAGAAATAAGGAAGTTTACGTGTAACATGTACCACTACTAAAATGGCCTTTTCCAATGGTAAGTAACGAACTTCTGCTTCATGTAAAGACTTGCTCACATAGTAAACTGGCCTCCACACATCATTGTCAACCCATATCAACACTAAGCTCACAGCATGGGAAGCCACATCAATATAAGCAAACAAAACCTCATCCACCTCGGGCTTGGACATAACAGGCGGCCGAGAAAGATATTCCTTAAGCTACTGGAATTCCAAGGCACACTCCTTGGTCCACTCAATTTCCTTCCACTTATTCAACAACTAGAAGAAATGTCTGCACCTGTCTGCTGACCGAGAGATAAACTGGTTCAAGGCAGCAGTCATTCCTATTAGTTTCTAGACCTCTTTGGGATTTCGAGGTGGCCACAAACTATTAATTTCCATAACTTGATCAGGGTTGACCTCAATTCCATGATAAGTAACCATGTAGCCTAGAAATTTGTCTGATCCCACACCAACGGAGCACTTGGAAGCATTGAGACATAGTTTGTGTTTCCTCAGTATTTCAAAAATATTCTCAAGGTCTTCTACGTGCTCGAACACCACCTTACTCTTGACCACCATATCATCTATATAAACCTCGATATTTTTGCCTAATTGTTGCTCAAACATCCTGGTCATAGTCCCCTGGTAGGTAGAACCTGCATTCTTCAATCCAAAATGCATCACTTTGTAGTGGTAATTCCCAGTGGGAATGACAAAAACTATCTTCTCTTGATCACCCAAAGCAAGTGGTATTTGGTGGTATCCCTAGAAGGCATCCAAAAAGCTCATTCGAGAATGGCCTACAGTTACGTCCATTAGCTGATCTATCCGAGGCATAGGGAAAGGGGTCCTTTGGATAGGCCTTGTTCAAACCTGTGAAGTCTACACATACTCGCCACTTTCCATTCTTCTTCTTCACCACTACAGTATTAGCTAGCCACTTAGGGTAAAACACCTCTTTAATAGCCTTAGCCTGCTTAAGTTTGATTACCTCATCCTTGATAACATTAGAATGGTCCTTAGATGAGCGTCGAAGTGGTTGCTTTTTGGGGATGACGGACGAATTGACATTCAAATAATGGCAGATGTGCATGTTTTTAGACACCTTAAAATACAAGTTGTTTAACCTAGTTATTTAGCCAAGTGATTACTTAGATAAATTATTCAGATCTAGGTTAACATAAACAAATCATATCATGTAAACACTGTGGAAAAGTAAATAACACAGCAATATGATAATCTAGGAAAACCAAACTGGTAAAAAACTTGGGGAGGATTTAACCTAACTATCCTCAAGGTAAAACAGATCCACTATGAAAGAATTGAAGTTTGTACAATAAGACTTAGACCACTAACATCCTATTGCTACCTCATGTAAAAAACTTACTACCACGACCACGTGACAACTCTAAGTCCACGGACTACTTCTTTCCTTGATCCACAGCAACTACAAGTTCACCTACTTGTGTTTTTCTTTAAGCTCTTGAAACAGCAACTGAAGAGATCACCAAGTTCTTGACATCAATCTTGATCTTGATAACCCTAAGTGTATATGAAGGTAAACACCTCTAGATCTCATAGAAGATTCACACACACAACATATCAACTACTTCTAAAATGTAGTTAGGGTTTTTCCTTTTATACATGAAACAAAACATAAAATCTTACACGTCATATGGGCTTAGGCTAAGTTGTAAATTCTGCACACAAAAAAAAAAAACAATCTGCACGAGGTTTAATCGATCGAGTCTAATTTTTTATTGATCAAGCCGTGCAGATTTAGTTCAGTAAATTCTACAATCACTCAATTCCAACTTTACACATAAACACACTTTATGCAGCCTAAATCTAGACTCTAAGTTTTGATCATGGTTTGCCAACCCATTACACATTAAAATTCTAATACATTTAGTTCCTAAAGTCTTAGAACCTAACAAACTCCCCCTTTGGCAATTCGTGACAAAACACATCACAAAACTAAAATGCTCAAAGTTACAAACAGCCCATTAAACATTAAACATGCCCAAAAACAATTCATCCTAACTACTATGTATCAATTGCCAGTGTAGACAACAACACGACTGAATAAACCGGTATATTCTTGAGACACTCAACAAACACATAAATGCATGTGTAGAAAATACAAGTAAAAACAAAAACAAATTCTTTATTTCACAAAACAGAAAATAAAAAGACATATATCATGAAAAACCTCATAATATAGATCAATAACCAATGTATCATATGTGAAACAAGAAACAATAAAACATAAAACATAGTGTCTCCCCCTAACATATACAAATAAACACATCACGAGCCAAATAAAAAAAAATAAAAAAAGCTCCTAGATATACGATCTAAAGCTCCAAAAAAGAACTCCAAAGCTCCAAAAACTCCAAAACTCCCTCTATCTCCATCAATATGAACTCCCCCTTTTTGTGACAAATTGCCAAAGGGCAATTATGAATCATCATCGAAAGGAGGTGGTGGGGGAGATTGTCGAGCACTCGCCAAATCAGCACGCAAAGCCTGAAACTTCGTGAGCACGTCCACCAAAATCTGTCCATACGTCACCTGAACGGTCATGATAGTGTCCAGCAAACTCCATAGAGAAGCATCGCTAGAAGAAGATGATGGAGGATCAACAGTGGCAATGGGATCAATAAAATCCTCATGTATGGAGTCACCTAAATAAAGAGGCTAAGATGCAGCACTTATGAAAGACTCTACTCTAGGGCGTTTAGAGCTAGCTTTCATCTGAGCTGCTCTTTGCCTAAGGAAGGTGGCACCTATGGGAACAATGATATGGACAGGCTCAGATGCAAGAAAAACCTCTAATCTTAAATGTAACAAAATCCTATGGATAAAAACAGGGAAGAAAAGACTACGTGATTTAGAACTACTCCTATGAACCTCAACCAAAGATCAAATGAAAAGAGTAGGAAAAATCATAAAAGCATTAGTCACAAGGGCATACAAAAATGCACATCTCTCAATATGAATGATCTACAAGTGAAAGATAGGCCAAATAGAATGACAAGAAATTCAAAAGAACAAATAATTGAGCTTAGTAAGCTCATGAGAGGTGACACGAGGATCAGTACCCCACTGAATAGAAGTACCAGTGATATAAAACATAATGTCATCAAAAGGAGGGGTCTCAGTGTATGAGTACACGGGTTGTTGTACCAAAGGTACACCAAGAGCAGTGGCCACTACAGAAGGTGTAATGACATACTCTTCATCCCTTATCCAACTTATCACATATTGAGAGTTGGAATCATCGAAGTGGACAAGAGGTTCGAGTAGAACTTTCTAATCAAGGTAGCTAGAGGAGGATGATCTATATCCAAAAGAGGCAATCAACCCTTACACTCAAAGTTCCTACGGATTTCTAAATCTAACTCATCTAGTATGACCTTACGCTCAACCCAAACAGACCTAAATATGTTAAGCTTCTCATAGGTTTCTTGGTTTTTCTCAAACCTAAACCTATCACTCTCAAAAGTCGGGGAAGAGGAGGCGGTGGTAATTTTTTGTCCTAGTCTTTCTAACCATGATGTTAATGGTTGGAAAGGAAAGACAAAAACAGAAAACAAAGAAAAGAAACAAAGAAACGAAGGGCAAATTGCATTAGAGAGGGTTAAAGAGAAAAAATCTCAATAAATAACAATCTATATGATGCATGTAATGAATGCACATATGATGCATGCTCTAATGCATTGAAAATTGTTCAAAATAACCTCAAAAACCATCAATTGACTTGAACACAGAATTTTAAACTCAAAAAAAAAAAAAAAAAAAAAAAAAAAAAAAAAAAAACCACATTTTGAAAAATCCAATTTCAAAAATCCCAACAATTTGATCAATTTATCATTACACTAGTTAGATAATATCATCTAATGACATAATCAACCAATAACACAAGTCAATTTCATCAATTTTAGCCCAATTGAACAAAATCCTCAAGTTCACAAAGTTTCAAGCCCTAGATTTTTAAAATTTTCCCAAATCACAAAATTAATCAAATTAATGCATGGGAATCATGTTAATAACCTCCAAGAACAAAAACCCATTAAACAAAATTGATTAAAAATAACTAATTTGAATAAAAATCCCAAAATCCCTAGGTTTGAAATTTTCATTAAAAATGAATGAAAATTATGATTTTAATACAAAGAAAGGGTAAAAAGGTCTTACCTGTACTTGAGGACAAAAACCCTTGAGAATTTAAGGAAGAAAGTGACAAAAAAGGTTTAGATTGGATCGGTCGAAGAGGAACAATCAAAAAGTGTTTGAAAAGGTATGAAGAACACTTGAGAAAAGACTTTTTAAAATACCTTCAAACCAAAATTCAATCGGTCGATAAGCTTCGATCGATTGAAGAACAGATTTGACCGATCCAACATCACTCGAGCACCAATCAAGCCAGGCAGATTGTAACCAAAAATTTTATTGCATTTTTTATCGGTCGAGATTCAGATTTGATCGATCGAAAATTGGAAAACTCAAATTTTTTAAAAACAGAGCATTTTAATGTAGAAACTCTCAAAGCGCATAGTTTTATGAATGAAATGCATGAGTATGAGATTAAAAGTTTTTCAAAAACACTTGAATTCAACCCAAATATCCCAAAAACAAGTTTTTCAACCAATTTGTCCTCAAAAACTCAAACATTAAACAAATTTTGCATTAGAATCAAGGAATTTTTAATCTTGGATGGCCACAACAAGTTCACACACAATATCATGTACTAAGTTTAGCAAGGAATAACTTGTGTAGTGTGTGCAACTAGTAATAGCATGAGATACATGTGAGGTGATAAGTATATAGTAATCAATCACAATTTGTACAAAATTTATTACATAAGTTTGAAAGAGACTATCACTTAAAGAGTTACATCATATAACTCTCACATCTCCTAGAAAACAAGCTTGCAATCATGTAAGTTTCTTGTTTTGCCTCATAATGTACACACCAATTTTATTTTATTTGAAATTATGAGATTAGTCAAGTAATGTATACACCAATTTTATTTCATTGTGAATTTATTATAGCCCTATAATGTACACACCAATTTTAGCATTAATCTGAGACTACACCTTATATTCTGTTTGTGCATATGCTACACTTTCTCGTGCACAAAATCTTATGATATGCACTAAGGTGTTCATGATTGGCTAGTAAATAGTGGTGAGATGGTTATTTATGCCTTTTGATTATAAGTCTAGGAAAAATAATGCAAAATACATTTTTCCTTCCTTTCACTTTTTTTATTTTTTTTATATATATTTATATTTTTTTTATTAAAGAAAAGCAAAAACAAATTATCATGAAATACATGAATTTTATGCAATGCAAATCCTAAAAACAAAAACAGCAAAGAAGAATGGTCACAAAGAGTAGAAAGATGAAGCACAAGAACCATGTCAAAAAGCCTCAATTAGATTGAGCCTTTTGCAACCAAAACCATTTAGATGCAACTCTAGCATTGGAGTTATTGTTCATATTATTAGAATAATGAGCAACTCTAGGATTTGAATAAAGGTTTAAAGCCTTTACCAACTCATTAATAAGTACAATAGGATCTTGTGTTTGAGGCACAGGTACTTTTGGCTTATTTGCTCACTTTGTAGTTTGCAACTTGAAACTGTTTGGACGAATATGTCCAGTCTTTCCAAAAAAATAACAAACCCATAAAAGTATATCATGCACCTTATCCTTGGGAAGGATAAGATTCTAAGGTTTAGACTATTTAAGATCAACCCTAATCTTCCTAGAAGGAGGTATCACTTCTATTGGTTTGACAATCTCACACTTAGGGGGCTTAAAAGAAGAAACAAAGTTTGTGGAATGAGTTTCAAACACAGAGATGCTATCTTCAAAACCTAGACTAGTTTTGTCTAAGGGAGACTTCTGAATACTCAACATGTGTTTAAGTTTAGAACTAGCAAACCTATTTCATTTGTTCTATAGCAACAAATAATTCAAGTTCCAAGTTCTTAACTTTATCAAGTAACAACATATTTTCAGTCTTCACCTTATCAATCAATTCATTAGCATCAAACAACTTCAACAACACTATTTTCTTATCAAGTTCAAAAGAAGCAATTTTCTTTAAGCCTAAATCAACATTCATAGCATCTATTGCAGCTGTTAGGATTAGTGCCCTTTAATCCTATTGTATGATGCTATGTATGATATTATGTGTGACATTATGTATGACATGATGTATGACTTAATATTGTAATTAATAAATTTGTTTTGTTATTATCTGAAATAAAGGTAACATGAATATTTAGACATTATCATATAGTCCATGAGATGCATAGTATGTGATTTATGTGAAAAGTCACAGAAGATATAAATTACAAGTTCTTTGTAAACTCAGAATTTAGTTCGTAGTCGGTGATGAAATTGGGCGTTTCATCTGCGAAGACTATAATGTATCAACTAAGATGATTTGTCTTGATCATGGAAGTGGTGACTTCTAGTTGATATGTTGATATGTTTTAAGAGTTAAAACATATTGAACTGGACTGCTGTGAGATTTATTATTCTTGTAAAGACTGTCAATTGAATAATAAATCTCACGACTTATATTTGCTTGAACTCTTAATCCTGAGAGAATAATAGACTTGATCATGAAGTGTAGGTTGCTTTGATATATCATGAGTGAGATCTAAAGTAACGATCAAAACCTCATTATATTGGGTAGCCACATTTAGTGTTGATGGAACATATATTCTCAAGATAGAATTCATAGTCTCTTAACGGAGATATAAAATATTTCCTTAAGATAAGTTTAATGGGTTTAGTGATTCAAAGAGTTAGGCCTAACCACTTTAGTAAGAAATTACTAAAGTATATATTTATGAAATTGGATTTCATAAATATATGGTGAATAACATAAAAGGATTAAACCAGGTACTCAAGGATTAAAATGTAGTAATTTACAAAGTGGCAGTCTACATTAATTACTTTGTATTACTATGAATATTTTATGAAGGGGTTGCATGTACAATAAAGTCTTAGGATATAATTTATAGATAAGACCTAGAGTACAACTATATTTATATAGTGGTATTCAACTATATTTATATAGTGGTATTAAATATAGTTAATGGTAACTTTGAACTTGTCAAGAGTTGACAGAAAAGCCCAAGGCCCATTGGAACTAGTGTCTTATTGGTCCCTTTTTGTCCCATTCCAAGTCACACACTTAAGCCCAATTGGAAAGGCCCAAAAGGTCAGCCCAATTAGATAATTGGTTAGATACAAAGGGAAAAACGTACATAATTTTAAAAGTGAGAAACATCATTGTGAAATGGTGTAGGTGAGTGTATGTCACTCTCAAATTCTTCCTTTGTAACCAATTGAGAGTCCACACTTCTTGGGCGTTAGTGGAATTGGAGTGAAGATTAAGAGTATTCCCAAGTGCTTCGATCTTTGTTTTTGAAATTCACCGCTTCAAGATATGCTCTCTTATACTTGAATTTTGAAATTTACATAGTGCATGTTATAGATTGTGAATGAAGTAGATCCGTTTAACTTTCCGCTGCGTATATGCATATTTCCTTCAATTGGTATAAAAGCGGTCTTCAATTTCCAATCTGTTTAACATGTTTTGTGAATTTTAGAATTAGAGATGATAGTTTTATATTGTTAGAAGATTATGTTTTTTAATTTTCTGCATGTTGTTGAAACTATGATTTGATGAAAACTGAAATTGATGTTATGATGTTGTTTAAATTTAAATTTAAGTACGTTAAATTGAATCTTAAGGCTATAGCATCAATAGAATTCAGTTTTGACATCAATCTCTGTCTGTAATGTTCATATGTTGAATGTTTGTTCATGAAAAACAAAGAAAACTGCCTTAGAAAAATTCTGGAAATTCGAGTTTCACGATTTTTAATTGATTGAAAATCACTTTCGATCGATCGAACAAGTCAGAGGGTTGAGTTTGAATTTTTTAATTTTTTTCGATCGATCGAGGGGCACATTGGATCGATCGAAAGAAAGAAAATCAGAATTTTTTCTAAGTGTTTTCACATGTAAAAAGAATAAGACTATGTGTAATTAGATTATGCATGTTTTAAATTTAAAAACCTTTATTTTAAAACATCTAGTGGGGGAGAGACACAAGGGTTGAATCTCACAGCCTCCATTGTTGGTTCATAGTAGTGTGAAATATATACTTTGTCTTAGCCTTGAGCTTTGCATTCCATGCGAAGAGTATTGTTTCATGGTCCTACAAGAATGAATTACTTGGTTTATAGTAGTTTGATCAAACACCTTGTCTTAGCCTCGAGCTTTGCATTCCATGCAGAGGGTGTTTTGTATCATGGTACTACAAAATAAACTTGTTAAGGGGATGAAATGTGGCTACACATGATTCTAGACAATGGTATACACTAGACTAAATATTATAGTATCCTCTATGCTGAGTTCTTACTATTATCATTTAGAGGCCAAATGTAAAACAGCATATTATTAGTGTTTGATAAGAGTTATCATGATAGCATTAATAATGAGAAGAGTTCTCATTCAATCATAGTATTTAATGTTCACTTTATGCTGAGGGATATTGAATATAGGATTGGGTTGTCGTTGCATATATTATATTATGGTTTTGTTAAGGTTCTATATTATATGTTTATATGCTAAAATGATAATTTCCGGTTTACTTATTATATTCATGTTTATTATTTTCAGATTTGAACATGGCATCATTTAGCCCACTTGTAACTATTCTTAATCAAAACAAACTGACTGGATCCAACTATATATGTTGACTGGAAAAGAAATTTGGACATAGTTCTCACAGCTGAAGAGCACAAATATGTGCTTACTAAACCATGTCCCAGCTTTCCTTCATTAGATGCTCCTCTTGAGGAAAAACAACGATATGATCGTTGGTAGAAATCTAATGAGATGGCCAAGTGCTACATCCTAGCATCTATCTCAAATGTTCTACAACATCAAATACAGGATGTAGAACTAGCTTCAGACGTCATGCTAAGTTTGAAGGAGATGTTTGGTGAGCAAGGCCGTTCTGCAAGGCAAGAGACTATGAGGCAAATTTATAATACCAAAATGGCTGAAGGAAGTTCAGTAAGGGAGCATTGTCTTACAATGATCTCTAATCTGAATACATTGGAAGTTTTAGGTGCCGATATTGATGGAGAATCCCAAGTGGATATGATACTCCAGTCACTACCGGAATCATTCAAGGAATTCAGACTTAATTACAGTATGAACAAAAAGATTTATTCATTGTCTGGTAGCGGCGGAAGACATCCTTGGTACTTCTAATGTTGAAGCCAATGTGGGTGAAACTTCTACTTCTCAACCTAAGTTGAAAGGCAAGGGTAAAAAGAAGAAGAAGAAGGACTTTACCAAGCAAGAAGGTAAACAAATTGCCTTAGGGGTTGCTGATAAAGGAAAGAAGATCAAGGGAAAATGTTTCCATTGTGGTGAGAAAGGACATTGGAAGAGGAATTGTCCAATATTCAAGGCTGCCAAGAATAAGGGTATGAATAATACATTCCTTCTAGAAATATGTTTGGTACAGAATCCAACAGATTCCTGGTGTGTGGATTCAGGTTGTACTAATCATATCTGCAATTCCTTGCAGGGGTTCCAGGAGACCAGAAAGCTTAAAGAAGGGGAATTGTTTCTTACTTTGGCTGGTGGGAGCAAGATTCCAATTGTAGCTGTTGGTGTTTATAATTTATGTTTTGAGTCTAGAGTTTTAATATTGGAAGACTGTTTGTATGTACCTAATGTTGGTAGGAATTTAATTTCTGCTACTTACTTAGGTAAACATGGATATTGTGTTATCCTTAAAGACAATGTTGTAATAAAGAAGGGTAAAATGTTTATCTGTTCTGGCAATATTGTGGATGGTCTTTATATTTTAACTCCTGATAAGCATGAATTATATAATTCTGAATTAGATAATGATTCTCATGTAAAATCATTAAAGAGAAAGTTTCCTTCAACTAGTGATGCATATCTTTGGCACTTGCGTTTAGGTCATATTAACTCAAATAGGATTCAAAGACTGATCAAAGATGGTCTCTTAGAGCCCATGGACTTTGATGAATTTCCAGTTTGTGAATCTTGTTTGGAAGGTAAAATGACCAAACGACCTTTTAATGCAAAAGGTAGAAGAGTCCAAGATTTGCTAGAACTAATACATTCAGATGTATGTGGTCCTATGTCAATCCAAGCAAGAGGTGGTTATGAGTACTTCATCACTTTTACCGATGATTACTCTAGATTTGGTTATGTGTACCTAATGAAATGGAAGTCCGAAGCTTTTGAAAAGTTCAAAGAGTTTAGGGCTGAAGTTGAGAATCAATTAGGTAAACGCATAAAGGCCATTCGATCTGATCAAGGTGGCGAATACCTTCTTGGGGATTTTATGGATTACTTAACTAAGAATGGGATTGTATCCCAATTGACTGCACCTAGAACTCCACAACAAAATGGTGTAGCGGAAAGAAGGAATAGGACTCTTTTAGATATAGTTAGGTCCATGATGAGTTATTCAACTTTACCAATTTCTTTTTAGGGATATGCCTTAAATACTGCAATGTATCTTCTGAATTTAGTACCTTCGAAGTCTATTCCTAAAACACCTGTAGAGTTGTGGAATAGGCGTAAGCCTAATATGAGATATCTCCATATTTGGGGTTGTCCAACACATGTGTTGAAAGGAAAGTCTGACAAGTTACAATCTAAAACAGAAGTGGTTTTCTTTGTAGGGTATCCAAAAGGAACTATTGGAGGTTTATTCTATAGTCATAAAGATAATAAAGTGTTTGTTAGCACAAATGCCAAATTCTTGGAAAATGACTATATGAATGATTATACTCCTAGAAGTAGAGTTGTGTTGGCTGAAATGAATGAACCTGTAAATGTACAACCAATAGATGAAACTAGGGATGATGTGAATGTATTAAATACACCGCAAGATACTACTCAAGAGATGTCTAGTACACAGGTGCCTCGTCGTAGTCGGAGAATTGTTCGACCTCCTATAAGATTCATAGGTTTAGGAGAAACTTATGAAGCTATCTCAGAAGAGGCTGAATCAAATCCCTACACTTATGAAGAGGCTATTAATGATATAGATGCACATCATTGGGTTCAAGCTATGAAATCTGAATTAGATTCCATGTATTCCAATCAAGTTTGGGATCTTGTAAAGGCGCCTAAGGGCATTAAACCTGTTGGTTGCAAATGGGTTTACAAGAGAAAGAGAGGGATAGATGGAAAGGTTGAAACCTTTAAAGCAAGGCTAGTGGTGAAAGGGTATACACAAAAAGAAGGCATTGATTATGAAGAAACCTTTTCACCAGTAACAATGCTTAAATCTATCAGAATTCTCTTGTCCATTGCTACTCATTATGATTATGAGATTTGGCAAATGGATGTCAAGACTGCTTTTTTTAATGGCAATCTTGATGAGGAAATCTATATGATGCAACCGGAAGGTTTCATAGCAAAGAACCAAGAGCATATGGTATGCAACTTGAAAAGGTCCATTTATGGACTTAAACAAGCATCTAGGTCATGGAACATCAGATTTGATCAAGCAATCAAATCATTTGGTTTTGAACAAAATCTTGATGAACCATGTGTGTACAAAAGACATCAAGATAAAGTAGTAATGTTCCTAGTGCTTTATGTTGATGATATTCTACTCATTGGAAATGATGTAGGGGTAATGTCATCAATAAAGGTTTGGTTGTCAAGCCAATTTGATATGAAGGACTTGGGTGAGGCTAATTTTATTCTAGGGATCAAGCTTTGTCGAGATTGCAAGAATAAGATGTTAGGCTTATCACAAGCTGGATATATAGATAAGGTTCTAGAACGGTTTAGCATGCAAAACTCCAAGAAAGGTTTACTTCCTTTTAGACATGGAGTTCCTCTGTCTAATGACCAAAGGCCTAAGACTCAAGAGGATGTAGATATGATGAGACAAGTTTGACAGATTTTAGACCCCTTAAACAATTGATTAAACCTAGGTAATTAGCCAAGTTGTTACTTAGTCCAATTAAACAAGTCTAGGTTATCACAATAATAAAGATCAAATCATGCAAAGCAGCGGAAAATAAATAACACACGATATGATCACCTAGGAAACCAAACCGGTAAAAATCTGGGGAGGATTTGACCTAGCTATCCTCAAGGTAAACCTGAATCCACTATCTTGAAAGAATCGAAGTTCATACAAAAGGACTTACATGCACCCACGCTCGACTTCCTAATGCTACCAATTAGTAGAACTTACTGACACGACCACGTGCAAGCTCCGAATCCACGGACTCCTTCTTTCTTGGATTCTCCACCAAATACAAGCACACCCGCTTGTGTTTTCTTTAAGTTTCAATGACAGCAACTGAATTGATCATCAAGGCGTAGATAAATCTTCTCCTTGAAAACCCTAAGTTTATGTAAAGGAAAGCTCCTCTAGATCTCACAAGAGATTTACACAAACCGCAAATATGAGCTCACCTAAAACGTGGCTAGGGTTTGCCTTTTATACTTAGGATAAATAAGAAACCCTAAAAACATTTTAAAACAAATAGGGCTGAGTTGGACGAATCTGCAGAAAAGCATTCTGCCCGAGCTTCGATCAGTCGAGCCTGTCGTTCGATCGATCGAGCCAGGCCGAAAGGCACAATGCTTCCTTGCTTTAACTCGATTCCAACTTTACATTGACACACAACTTTGAGCTAGCTTTAAACACTTCTAAACACATTGTTTTGATCATGATTTGCCAACAATACACATTAGAGTTCTAAATACATAAAATCCTAAACTTTAGAACCTAACAAAGTTCCTTATGCTTCTGCAGTGGGAAGTCTCATGTATGCCATGCTTTGTACTAAACCAGATATTTGTTATTCAGTAGACATGGTCAGCCAATATCAATCAAATCCAGGACCAAAACATTGGCAAGCTATAAAGCACATTCTCAAGTATCTTCGGAGAATGAGAGATTATATGCTTGTTTACCGTTATGAGGAATTGATTTTCATTGGCTATACAGACTCAAATTTTCAATCGGATCTAGATTTCAGAAAGTCCACATCAGGATGCGTTTTCACCTTGGGAGGTGGAGCCATAACATGGAGGAGTGTCAAGCAATCTTGCATTATGGACTCCACCATGGAAGCAGAATATGTTGCTGCTTGTGAAGCAGCAAAAGAAGCTGTATGGCTCAAGAAATTCCTTTCTGACCTTGGTGTAGTAAGAATTGAGCAAGTTCCCATTACTTTGTTTTGCGACAATAGTGGAGCAGTTGCACAATCTAAAGATCCAAGGAATCACAAGAAAGGAAAGCACATTGAGAGAAAGTACCACATCATTAGAGATATTATTGCTCGTGGAGATGTGGTGGTAGCAAAGATTGAAAGTGAAAATAATCTAGCAGATCCCTTTACCAAAGCATTGCCTCAAAGGACCTTCAAGTTGCATTTGGAGGGAATGGGAGTTAGATTAGTGCACAATAGTTTTTAGGACAAGTGGGAGATTGTTAGGATTAGTGCCCTTAAATCCTATTGTATGATGTTATATATGATATTATGTGTAACATTATGTATGACATGATGTATGACTTAATATTGTAATTAATAAATTTGTTTTGTTATTATCTGAAATAAAGGTAACATGAATATTTAGACATTATCATATAGTCCATGAGATGCATAGTATGTGATTTATGTGAAAAGTCACAAAAGATATAAATTACAAGTTCTTTGTAAACTCAGAATTTAGTTCGTAATCGGTGATGAAATTGGGCGTTTCGTCTGCAAAGACTATAATGTATCAACTAAGATGATTTGTCTTGATCATGGAAGTGGTGACTTCTAATTGATATGTTAATATGTTTTAAGAGTTAAAACATATTGAACTGGACCGCTGTGAGATTTATTATTCTTGTAAAGACTGTCAATTGAATAATAAATCTCACGACTTATATTTGCATGAACTCTTAATCCTGAGAGAATAATAGACTTGATCATGAAGTGTAGGTTGCTTTGATATATCATGAGTGAGATCTAAAGTAACGATCAAAACCTCATTATATTGGGTAGCCACATTTAGTGTTGATGAAACATATATTCTCAAGATAGAATTCATAGTCTCTTAATGAAGATATAAAATATTCCCTTGAGATAAGTTTAATGAGTTTAGTTATTCAGAGAGTTAGGCCTAACCACTTTAGTAAGAAATTACTAAAGTATATATTTATGAAATTGGATTTCATAAATATATGTTGAATAACATAAAAGGATTAAACCGGGTACTCAAGGATTAAAATGTAGTAATTTACAAAGTGGTAGTCTACATTAATTACTTTGTATTACTATGAATATTTTATGAAGGGGTTGCATGTACAATAAAGTTTTGGGATATAATTTATAGATAAGGTCTAGAGTGCAACTATATTTATATAGTGGTATTAAATATAGTTAATGGTAACTTTGGACTTGTCAAGAGTTAACAGAAAAGCCCAAGGCCCATTGGAGCTAGTGTCTTATTGGTCCATTTTGGTCCCACTCCAAGCCACACACTTAAGCCCAATTGGAAAGGCCCAAAAGGTCAGCCCAATTAGATAATTGGTTTGATACAAAGGGAAAAACAGACAGAATTTTAAGAGTGATAAACATCATTGTGAAATGGTGTAGGTGAGTGTATGTCACTCTCAAATTCTTCCTTTGTAACCAATTGAGAGTCCACACTTCTTGGGCGTTAGTGGAATTGGAGTGAAGATTAAGAGTATTCCCAAGTGCTTCGATCTTTGCTTTTGAAATTCACCGCTTCAAGGTATGCTCTCTTATACTTGAATTCTGAAATTTACATAGTGCATGTTATAGATTGTGAATGAAGTAGATCCGTTTAACTTTCCGCTGTGTATATGCATATTTCCTTCAACAGCAACCTTGCAAAGCTTATTATAGGCTTCTTGCAAATCAGCATTCTTAAAGAGTTCCCCATCAGAAGGGTTCTCATCAACCACAACACTTTCATCAACTATAGCAGTAGCTGTGAAAGCAATAAAGTTTCCATCCTCATTACTACCAAACTCATAATCAGAAAATTCATCATCACTAAGGGTTATAGCCATAACTTTACCCTTTGATCTCAAGAATGTGGGACATTCTGATTTCACATGATCATACCTTTGACAACCAAAACATTGTTGTTCCATGGAATTATTAAAGGTTTGACCTGCTCTTTCTTGAGATTTATTAGTATTATTCACTTTAGTGAATTCATTCCTCTTAAAATTCCTAGGTTCAACATTATTTTTGCCTCTTACCCTTCTATTGTTGTTCCTAAAATTTTTTTTAAAGTTCTTGGCAAGATATGCAATCTCTGTAGAAGAGAGTTCATCATCAAATCCATTACTATCAACATCATCAACTAACTTAAGAGCTATTGATTTGGATTTTTTTGTCATGGGTAGGTCTAACTCATAAAACTGGTGAGATCTTACAAGCTCATCTACAGGGATGGAGTCCACATCCTTGCTTTCAATAATGGCAGTCACTTTGGGTCTAAAATCCTCAATCAAGGATCTAAGAATCTTCCTAACAATCTTAGGTTGATCATAACTTTCACCCAAATTATAAGTAAAGTTAACAATATCATTTAGTTTAGCATAGAATTTATCAAAACATTCATCATCAGACATTCTAATACTTTCAAATCTAGTAGTTAACTGCTGCAGTTTGTTAATCTTAACTACCTTTGTGCCTTCATGCATAGTTTGGAGAATATTCCATGCAGTATGAGCAACCTCAACATTTGAGATCCTCTTGAATTCCTCCATAGAAACAATATTAAAAATAGCATTCATGGCCTTGCTATTAAAAGTGGCTGCTTCTTTCTGAGAAGTTTGCCATTCGCTTACAAGAGTAGTTGGTTTCTCCCATCCGTTTCAAGAATGCTTTCATCCTTACTTTCCAATAGGCATAGTTGTTCCTATCAAAGTGAGGTGGGATCACAAGAGAGTGTCCGTGTTCCATGACAACAAAGGTCAAGGATCAACTCTAGGTATAATAATCTAAAACAAAAGCTAACCTGCTTTAATACCACTTGTACGTTTTTAGACCCCTTAAAACACAAGTTGTTTAACCTAGTTATTTAGCCAAGTGATTACTTAGATAAATTATTCAAATCTAGGTTAACACAAACAAATCATATCATGTAAACACTACGGAAAAGTAAATAACACAGCGATATGATAACCCAAGAAAACCAAACCGGTAAAAAACCTAGAGAGGATTTAACCTAACTATCCTTAAGGTAAAACAAATCCACTATGAAAGAATTGAAGTTTATGCAATAAGATTTAGACCACTAACATCCTATTGCTACCTCATGTAAAAAACTTACTACCACGATCACATGACAACTCCAAGTCCACGAACTATTTCTTTCCTTGATCCACAGCACTCACAAGTTCACGTACTTGTGTTTTTCTTTAAGCTCTTGGAACAACAACTGAAGAGATCACCAAGTTCTTGACATCAATCTTGATCTTGATAACCCTAAGTGTGTATGAAGGTAAACACCTCTAGATCTCATAGAAGATTCACACGCATAGCATATCAACTACTTCTAAAATGTAGCTAGGGTTTTTCCTTTTATACTTGAAACAAAATATAAAACCCTACACATGTCATATGGGCTTAGGCTGAGTTGGAAATTCTACATAAAAAACAATCTGCATGAAATTCGAAAGATTAAGTCTAATTTTCGATTAATCAAGCCTTACAAATTTAGTCCAGTAAATTCTACAATCACTCGATTCCAACTTTACACATAAACATACTTTGAGTGGCCTAAATCTAGACTTTAAGTTTTGATCATGGTTTGCCAACACATTATACATTAAAATTCTAATACATTTAGTTCCTAAAGTCTTAGAACCTAACAAGATGAAGTTCGGATCCACTCCAGGAGTTTTGTAAGCACTCTATGCGAACATGTCAATATTCCTCTTAAGAAACACTATTAGCTCTTCCTTCTCCTGAGGAGGCAGCTAAACTCCGATCTGAAAGAATTTCTCTAAATCATCATCTACAATGATCTTCTCCAACTCTTCACACTTCGCTGCCTCTGATGCCTTATCCATGGGAAACACCGAAGTCTTTGACAGCTATAAACCCTTGTCAGTAGAGGCCGAGGACCCAGCTTCAGACTGATGCATAATTGCAGCCACCAAACACTACCTAGCCACGAACTGGCTCTCAACCAACTTCTTAATTTGATCCCCGGATGGATATTTCACTTTCAAGTGGAGAGTGGAATAAGTAGCCTCTAGGGCATGAAGCCAAAGTCTTGCTACAATGGCAGTGTAGGCAGAATAAGCATCCACCACAATGAAGTCTACTTCCACCACCTTTGAACCTGCCTGCACGGATAGTCTAATCTGGCCCCTTGGAATAACAACCTTCCTATCAAAACCCAATAGAGATGAATCATAACTTGTCGAATTCTCAAGCTTCAAGTTCAGCCCCTTGTACAAATCAAGGTACATAATTTCTACCCCACTACCCTGATCCACCAACATCATCTTCACATCATACCCTCCTATCCGGAGGGTGACCACCAGGGCATCATTATGTGGTTGTATGGTGCCAACCTTGTCCTCATCCGAGAAACTTAGCATTGGTCAGATCTCTATCTTAGCCCTCTTCGGCTCAGAGTTGGAGTCCTTGGCAGATAGTCGAACTACAGACATCACCCTGGAGGAATGAGAGCCAGTTTTCCCTGGAGCAGTGAGGATAACACTGATTTTGCCCAAAAGGGCTCTTGAAGAAGTATCTCTCTAGGGTCCTAATCCTAACTGGCCCCCTTGCCCACTGGATTGATGTAAAAATTGCTTTAACCTCCCTTCTTTAACTAACTATTTTACATGATTCCACAAGGTTCTGCAATCTTCTGTGGTGTGCCCTCGCTTCTGGTGGTATTAGCAATAAAGGTTCTAATTGTGCTTCATAGGGTCTCCTCCCATCTTATTTGGCCATTTAAAATATGGCTCATTCTTGATTTTTTCTAACACTTGATGCATTGGCTCTCGGAATACTGTACTGACCACCAGAGTAGCAAAAGGTCCAAATTGCCTAGTAAAATCTCTTTAGGGCCGATTATTGTTATACCTATCCGACCTGAAATCCCTCTTCTCCTAAAGGATAGCCTTAGCCTTCCCCTTCCCCTGCTGTTGGTCTTCCTCAACCCATTTATATTTGTCAATATGGTCTATGAGCCAATGCACACTCCTTACGAGTTTCTTGGTCGATGACTTCCTCAAATCATGCTCGGCAGGTAGGCCGACCTTGAAAGTCCTTATGGCTACATCGTCAAAGTCCCTATCAATCTCATTGAACATCTCCCAGTATCTATCTAAGTACGTTTTCAGAGTCTCCTCTTCTTGCATGGTCATAGACAACAGGGAGTGTAAGGGCTAAGGAACTCTACTGCATATAATAAAGCGTGATCCAAATGCCCAAGTGAGTTCTTTAAAAGAATCAATTAAATCTGCTCCTAAGCCATCAAACCACCTCATAGCCACAGGCCCCAAACTGGATGGGAATACCTTGCACATTAAGGCCTCATTCCTAGAGTGCACAGCCATTCTCTGTTTGAAGTGGCTCACGTGCTCCACAGGATCTATTCGACCATTGTATATGGTGAACGTTGGCTGAGTGAACTGTCGAGAAAGTCTCCCTACCTAAATTCTAGGCGTGAAAGGTGATCTAGGAATTTGGTTTAACGCTCTACTCATCGCATCATTTCCTAAGCCTTTAGAAGACGAGCTCCTATTTCTACATTCATGGTGGTAGTCCTTATCACACAAGAATGACTCATTAGGAGGAGTCCTTGACCTAGGTTTGTAACTGCCATCCCTGTCATCGTCAAAAAAGTCATCAAAATTTGAAGGAGTCCTTCTCCATCGTTCGCGGCGTAACCTCCTTCGCAAACCATCAATCTCCCACTGCATGGCTTTAGTATCCTTCTCATGAGAAACATGACTCCCACTTCAAGATTGAGCCCCACTAGTATGGGTAGTATGCATACTAACCTCCCTATCCCTCATTTGCTTGAGATTAAGAAAATGGTCTTGACGTTGGGACCCCATAGATTCCTCCCTATCCAGCCCTGAAGCTACCATAACTCAACACTAAACTCACTAAAGCACAAGAATTCCCCACAGACAATGCCAATTGTAAGGACATAATTTGAGTCCTAAGCCCAGAAGGTAAAAGGATCTAGACCCACAGAGCCCAGTACAATGAATTTGTAGGGAATGGGTTGGAAAACTAGGCTCTAATAAGTTGGGTAACAATTATAGGGGATTCAAATGACAATAAAGTAAAGATAGGCTGGTTTTATCTAAAGAAAATCGTCCTCAGCACAATCCGAGGAGATCAGTTCTTGTATATATCTCTTGAATTTGATTACAAGTATAGTTCTTAGTGCTATAGTATTCTTCTCTCAATTCTCCAATCCCCCTTCGTAGGATCTTCCCTCTGTTTTATATCTCCTTCCTCCCTTCATCTCTACCCTCCACATGTAGATTAGATTCCTAATGTTAATCCTTGTCCCATCAGCTCATTTCTGAAGTCTTTGGGGAGCAACTGTAAGGCTGAAAATTACTGTTCAGGTATCACTTCCTCATTAATGCAGCTAGAGAGTTAGCTACAGAGCATTCAATACGGTGGTAGCAGCTTTCTCTTAGATATTATAGGGTTTTCCTCTGTCCCGTGCTTTCAGGATGCTTGTCCTTATCAACAAAACCTTTTGGAACATTGCCCTAAATGGCAGACCACACCTTTAGACCTCAACTTTGCTTAGCCAAGGATGCATTCATCCTCGGACCACCTTCTTGGACTCCTATGACCAAACTTCACCTCTTCACTCACTTACATGGAACCCTGTGACAATGTTTTACTCATCTTCGGACTACTTACTGTCCTCGGATTGAGCCCCCGGCCCAATATATACCTAGATTAGTACTATTGGGCCTATCACCCCTACACTATGAAAGATACAAATCAGTTTTTTATTTAAGAAAAATTCAAATCTGCATTTAATGAAGATGTAGATCAGTTTTTTTATTAAGAAAAATTCAAATCTACATCTAAGAAAGATGTAGATCTGTTTTTGTTTTAAGAAAATTTTAGATCTACATCTAAAAAAGATGCAGATCTGTTTTTTATTAAGAAAAATTTAGATCTACATTTAAGAAGGATGTAGATCTATTTTTAATTTCAAGAAAAATAATTGGTTATATGCAGATAATTGGAATTAAGAAAAAGATCATAACAATTACATAAACAAAATCAAGATCATGCTTTAACAAGACAATGATTAACAACTCATGTTATGGATAAAGGAAAACATGCATCATCATAAACATGAAACATAAAAGAGAATAAGGTGATTGAAAACAACCTCTTGTATGAGCACTCTTTGTTCTTGAGAGGATATTTTAGGGTTCAAAGAAACTTATTCAATTATCTTTGAAACCTAAAAACCCTAATTTAATCAGCAAATCTCAAAGAGGATCAGCAAGCATTAGCAATTTGAGAGCCTCAAAACGTATGCCTCTCAGAGCATAGAAAAAAGGTGTTGAGTTATGAGACCCAGGTCTCTATTTATAGAGGCCAGAAAACTCTAAAAAATAGTCCCGAAGTGTAGAATATGAATCAGGACTCATCCTTCTACGAAAAGATCGAAAACGGTATCGTCACCCAAAGGCCATTGGGCCAAAGCCCAAAAGATGCCAATTCAGCACTCCAAAAGTGCCGAATGGTGCTTTTGAATGCCAAACACTCTTTCATGTTCAAGTGCCGTTTGGACTCTCCTTTTGGGGTTTTTTGATCTGATTCTTGCACCTAGACATGTTTTCATCCTCCGTCCATGAATTTTTATTTTTTATTTTTATCTCTTTTCTAGATAATTTAGGCTTGTCAAGAACAATTATCTTGTAGATAAATACCCTAAAATAAATCTTGATAAAGTTTAGCATATCCACAAATTTATTGTTATCCAATATTCCCTTTTACTCCTATGTATGCATCCCTATTTTAGACACTATTTATCAACCAATCACAAAATTATTTAATTAATTTTAATTGTTTAACCAATTAGAATTAATTTAAATTAATCATGTGTGGTTGACTCTACCTAAATACAATGCATGTTGACCGTGCAAACTTGATCATGCAATATTTTTCGATCCGATAGTCCGATTTGGAAACCGGATACACCATTGCAATCGTTAGAACCTCGAGATCATTTTCATGATATGCAATGAATGAATTGATGCCTATAATGCAAAGACAAATTTATGCATGTAATGCCAGAATGATATTTTTTTGGGGGGTACATGGATGGTCATTCAAGTCATTCTCCTTGATTAAATCATGGGTGCAAAATTGAGTGTCTACACACATTTATACACAACCAGAAAAAATAGGGGGAAAATAAAAAAGAACTTTCTTAACATCATCCTTGCTGATTTGAACTGGTTTTACACAACAATTCCATTAAGATCATGTTATTAATATCATCTTAATATCTTATATCTTATGACAGAAGATATTGAGATCACATTCAAGTTATCAATAAGGAACTAGATATTCAGTTTATCAAAGTTAAAGAGAAACACCCTTTTGATGTTCACCACAACCAAAAGATGCATAATTTCAATAATAAAAAACATATAATTCATCATCATCATCCTCTCTCTCTCTCTCCACATTTTCTTAGCAAACAAACAAACCATTAACAAAAACATCTAGTCTATCCTTCCATTTCCTTAGAAACCAAACAAAGCATAGTTTAAAAAGTGCATAATTTATAAACCCCAAATTCCTAATTTATTAGTATCTCTTACCAATTTTACCATAAACCAAATAGACTATTAACAAACAGCTAGCCCATCCATCCATACATTTCCTCATATACCAAACAGAACTTTCATTCATACATACATAGAAAATCCATAATTCAAAAGTCCAAATATTTCTAATTTCTTATCTCCTTCACCTCCCTTTCCCATCAACCCAATTACATTTACAATTTTACACACACAGACACACACTCTTGCCAATTTCGTAGAAAATGCATAATGTAAAAGTCAACCACACACACACATGCAATTACCAATTTCATTATAAAAAAAAAAAAAAAAAAAAGCATAATTTTAATGTCCAAAGATTACTAATTTTTTTATCTCCTCACCTCATTTATCTACAATTTTAGAAACCCAAAAATTCAAATTAGGTCCAATTTAGTAACATCATAGATACAACAACAAACAACTAAACACATATTGCGCCCCCTAAACATTCATTGTTGAATAACCCCATCATTGAAGAGAAGAGAGTAAGGGAGGACGGTGGTGGCTCAACAGTCTGAGCAACGAGGGTATAGAGAAGAGAGTAAGGGAGAAGGAAGTAGAGAGTGTTTGGGTGGGCAGTCCAATGGTTTGATTTGAGTGAGAGAGTAAAGAGACCCCAAATTTTTATGAAGTGTTTTGGTGGGAACCGAAGAGTTTTAAAAGGAATTCAACAAATTTTTATTGTGACAACATTTTGACCTATTATAGCAGATTTGAAGCTGCTGCAACAATAAAGAAAGAGTAGGCTAAGCTTTATTATGACGGGAATATAACTTGTTGTGGTGAAATTCAAGCCCGCCTTAATAGCTCTTTATGGATTTATTTAATAAAATAATATTAATTCATCAAATTAATAAAATAGAATTTAATAATTAAAAAATTATAATTTAATCCTACATAAAAATTTGGGGTCTCTTTACTAAAATTAATTTAATTTATAAAAATATAAATATAAAAATGTAATTTGATGTATTAAATTAATTTGAATACATCCAATTAAATTAATATAAAAATATAAATATAAAAATTAATTTAATACATCAAATTACTAAAATGAAATTTGATACTACAATTGTCAATAAAATATAATTTACTAATTAATAACAATATAAATAATACTTCCAATTATGTAAATATATTTTAATACTACAAATTAATTGAGTATAATTTATTAATTAAAAAGATTTAATATAATACTTCAAATTAATAAAATATAATTTAACACTACTAATTAATAAAATGAAATATATTAATTAATAAAAATATATTTTAATAATTCAATTTAACAAAATTTAATTTAATTTAATACTTCAAACTAATTTAAAATATTTTAATTTAATACTTCAAATTAATAAAATATAATTCCTCACTACAAATTACTAAAATATAATGTAATAACTAAAAAAAAAAAAACAATGTAAGATGAGACTGGAGGACCAAAAAAAATAAAATATAATTTAATATTACTTTGGAATGACTAAAATACCCCTAAAACTAAAAGAAGGCCAACTTACCTCCATAATCGTAAAAAATGACTGAAACACCCCTACCACCCAAAAAATGGATGAAACACCCCTGAAGCAAGAAAAATAGTTGAAATACCTTTGAAGCCTAAAAGAAGACCACAATACCCTTGAATCCTAAGAAAACACCAAAATTGGAGGAAATATAATGTATTATTCAGTGAAAACAACTGAAATATCCCAAAGACTAAAAGAAGGCTAACCTACCCCACAAACTCAAAAAATGGCTACGACACCCCTGCCACCCAAAAAATGACTAAAATACCCCCGAAGCAAGAAATATAACTGAAATACCATTGAAGCCTATAACAAGACCACAATACCCTTGAATCATATGAAAAAACCAAAATTGGAAGAATTATAATTCAATATTCATTTAAAAGCGATTGAAATACCCTAAGACTAAAAGAAAGCAAACCTTCCCCACAAATTCAAAAAATGGCTGAGACACCCCTACCAACCAAAAAATGATTGATATACCCCCGAAATAACAAAAATAACTGAAATACCTTTGAAGCCTATAAAAAGACCATAATACCATTGAATCATAAGAAAAAACCAAAATTGGAGGAAATATAATTTAATATTCATTTGAGAACGACTGAAATACCCCTAAGATTAAAAGAAGGCCAACCTACCCCACAAAGCCTACCATCCAAAAAATGCTTGAAATACCTCCAAAGTAAGAAAAATAACTTAAATACCATTGAAGCCTAAAAAAAGGCCACAATACCCTTGAATCCTAAGAAAACACCAAAATTGGAGGAAATATATAATGTATTATTCAGTGAAAATGACTGAAATGCCCCCAAGACTAAAAGAATGCCAACCTACCCCACAATAAACTCAAAAAATGGTTGAGACACCAAAATACCCCCGATATCTGAAAATGAACCAAATACCCCATACACATTAAAAATGTCCACTATACACCCTAAGCCAAAAGGTGACCAAAATACCCTAAAAACATTGAAAAGAACCAAAGTACCCCTAAACCCTAAAAATGACCAAAAATACACTCTATGACTAAAAAAAATGACCCAAATACCCCCGTAAATGCAAAACAAAAAAAAAAAAAAAAAACAAATACCCCCTATGCATTAAAAAAATGTTACACACATATATCCTAAGCCTAAAAAATGACATAAATGCCCTTAGAACTTAAAAAATTATTAAAATGTTTAAAGGGTATGAGATCATTTCTTATGTGTTGGGGGGTATTTCGATCATGCTATAACATTTCTCTAATTTTTCTATCATTATAATACTGCATTCACGGGTTCTTTAAGCGTAAAAAATGATCAATCATTTTTAACACTTTAGAGGTTTATTAGTTATTTTTTAGGTTCCGAGTGTATTTCAGATAGCTCCTACGATTACAGGGGCATTGTGGACATTTTTTAAATTATAGGGGTATATTGGTCTTCTTTTAGTCATCGAGCGATATTTTGGTCTTTTCCAAACATAGAGGGATATTTATGGTCTGTTTCCATGTTTTAGGGGGTATTTTGGTAATTTTATGCACTTTTGGGGGGGGGGGGGGTTGGTCATTTTTTAAACTTTTGAGAGTGTTTCGGTCATTATTTAGGTTTCAAAGGCAATTTGGTCTTTATTTTTTATTTTTTATTTTTTGTTACGATGCATTGGTCTTTTTATTGGTATCGGGTGTATGTTGGACATTTTGTGTGGTTACGAGGGCATTGTGGTCATTTTTTCAATTTATGGGGCTATTTTGTTATTATTCAAGTAATCAAGGGGTTTTCCACCTTTTTCTAGCATAGGGGCTACTTTTGTCATTTTCTAGCTTTTAGGAGGTACTTCGGTCATTTCGATGTTTTGGGGGTATTTTAGTCTTTTTTTTTTATGTTTCGGGGGTGTATCAGTCTTTTTTTGGGTGTTGGGTGTGTTTTGGATATTTTTTTGTCTTTTGGGGGGGCATTTTGGTCATTTATCAGACTTATAGGGGTATTTTAGTCTTATTTAAGTAATCGAGTGTATTTTGGCTTGTTTTAGGCACAAGGGGTACTTCGGTCATTTTCGATGTCTTAGGGGGTATTTGGGTCATTTTTTATGTTTTGGGGGTATTTTAGTCATTTACTAGGTTTCAGGGGTATATTAGTCTTTTTCTAGGTATTGTGGGTGTTTTTTCTCTTTTTCGATGTTTTAGGGGGTACTTTGGTCTTTTTCTAGGTTTAGGGGAGTATTGGTCATTTGTTAATTAACAAATCCCTATAAGTGACCTATTCCAATGCTTTTCCAAAAGCGCCGAGATAGGTTAACCATATGTTAGTGCTTTCAAAAGTGTTGGAATAGGTCTTTCTCCATAAGGGAACGAAGTGATCCTATTCCAGCGCTTTTGGAGCACTAGAATAGGATCACTCTCCATAAGGGAATGGAGTGATCCTATTCCAATGCTTTTGAAAACACTGGAATAGGTGGACCCTATTCCAACGTTTTTAGAGCACTAGGATAGGACAACCATATTCCATTGATTTTGAAGCATCGGGATAGGATAGTTTCAAAAATTAAATTAATTAAAAAAAAACGATAAACCTAACTTATAGCAGCAATTATAAAACGCTACAATAGGGCTTCCTATACCAGCATTTTTGGAAACCGCTGCTATAGGCCTCTTGTTGCAACGATTTATAAAGTACCAATTTTGAGCTGCCATAATAGGGTTTCCTATACCAGCAATTTCAAAAAGCACTAGTACAGGCTTCTCTATTACAGCAGTTTTTAAAAGCGTCGAAAAAAAAACGCTGCAATAAGACAATTTTTTTTGTAGTGTGTGTATTGTTGCAATGGTTGTCATTCATTTTACTTACTTGCTAAACAAATGAAACAATCGAAAGTGCAATGGTGTCCTCCCCCCAGGATCTATGGGTCTACCCTTTATTGGAGAGTCCCTTCAATTGATCATTCCAAGTTACTCTCTAGACCTCCACCCATTTATCAAAAAGAGAGCTCAAAGTTAACATGCTATTGATTATGTGTATCTTTTTATTATTATTATTATTATTATTATTATTTTGATAACTAGTGTATGTGTGTGTTTTTAACTTTTTATTGTATATATCATTGATCTATGTACAAGTATGTATTTATGTATGTATGCTTTTCTTGTTGTGGGAAAAGGGATGAAACAAAAGATAGATTATATGAATCATATCTCATATCATTTGTACCGATATTATAATGCATAATCACTAATCCTAGTCTAGAATAGGATAACATAAACATTGATTCCTCCTAATTGATTAGATAAGCCAACTATCACTGATGTAATTTTTTTTCCTTTCTTTTAGATATGGCCAATATTTCGAACTAGTGTAATGTGTCGGTCGGTTGTAATATCAATAGATCCTGAATTCAACTATCACATCGTTAAGCAAGAAGGAAAATTAGTTGAATTATTGAACGTTTTTAGAACCCTTAAAACACAAGTTGTTTGACCTAATATTAAGCCAAGTTGATTAACAAGTTCATTGATAAAATCTAGGTTACACACATTCAAATCATATCATGTGAATAGTGCGGAAAAGTAAAAAACATAACGATATGATAACCTAGGAAAACCAAACCGGTAAAAGACATAGGGAGGATTTAACCTAGCTATCCTCAAGATAAAACGGATCCACTATAAAAGAATTGAAGTTATACAATAAGACTTAGACCACTAACATCCTATTGCTACCTCAAGTAGAAAACTTACTACCATGACCACTTAACAACTCCGAGTCCACAGACGACTTCTTTCCTTGATCCATAGCAACCACAAGTACTCTCACTTGTGTTTTCTTTAAGCTCTTGAAACAGCAACCGAAGAGATTACCAAGTTCTTAACATTAATCTTGATCTTGATAATCCTAAGTAAGTATGAAGGTAAACACCTCTAGATCTCATAAGAGATTCACACATATAAGCTTGGGCTGAGTTGGAAATTCTGCAGAAAAAATAATCTGCACGAGCTTCAATCGATCGAGTATAATTTTCAATCGATCAAGCCTTGCAGAAATTGAATAGTAATTTCCTGCAATTACTCGATTTCAACTTTACACATAAACACACTTTGAGCAGCCTAACAAACTCCCCCTTTGGCAAACCGTGACAAAGCATATAACAAAACTAAAATGCTTAAAGTTACAAAACAGCCCATTAAACATTAAACATGCCAAAAAACAATTCAACCTAACTACTATCTATCAATTGCTTGTGTAGACAACAGCATAGCTGAATAAACCTGTATATTACTAAAACACTCAACAAACACATAAACGCATGTATGGAAAATACAAGTAAAACAACATAAATTCTTGATTTCACAAAACAGAAAATAAAAGAAATATATCATGAATAACTGCATAATATAAATCAATAGCCAATGTAGCACATATGAAACAAGAAACATTAATAGAAATAAAAACATAAAACAAAGTATCTCCCCCTAACATACAACCCATAAAAATAAGTACATCAAGATAAATTCACCATGAGCCAAAAAATGAATACATCATGAAGCACCTAGATACAATCTAAAGCTCCAAAGCTCCAAAAACTCAAAATCTCCCCTTATCTCCATCAATATGTACTCCCCCTTTTTGTGACGAATTGCCAAGGGGAAATCAAGGCTCATCATTAAAAGGAGGTGGTGTAGAAGACCGTTGAACACTCGCCAAATCTACACGTAAAGCCTGAAGCTCCGTGAGCACATTCACCACAAGTTGTCCATGCATCGCCTGAACAGTCATGACAGTATCCAACATACTCCAAATGGATGAATCACCCAAAGAAGAAGGTGGAGGATCAACAGCAGCATTAGAGAGAGCTAGAGCAAAAAAATCACAATAAATAACAATCTATATGATGCATGTAATGAATGCACATATGATGCATGCTCTAATGCATTGAAATTTGTTCAATTTTACTTTAGAAACCAACAATTGACTTGAACATAGAGTTTTAGAACAAAAACCCCAAATTTTGAAAAACCCAATTTCAAATATTTAACCAAATTGAGTAATTAATCATTACACTAGATAGAGATCATCATATAATGACATAATCAATCAATTACACAAGTCAATTTTACCAAATTAAGCCCAATTGAACAAAAACCCCAATTTCTCAAATTTTCAAGCCCTAGAAATTTCAATTGATCTCAAATCACCAAATTAATCAAATTAATGCATGGGAAACATGTTTACAACATCTGAGAACAAAAACCCATTAGTCAAATATGATTAAAAACAACCCTAAAATAAAAAATCCCATGTTCAAAATTTTTAGAGAAAAATGCGTGTAAATGCACGAAAAATGTTAAAAAAATGGGGGATTATTTGACTTACAAGCACAAGACGACAAAACCTTCAAAAAAATTTAGGAAGAAAACGACAAACTTTGCTGAGATTGGATCGGTTGAGAAAGAGAAGTCAAAAAGCTTTTAAAACCTTTTTAAAAACTCACTGACTGATTTTCGATCGGTCAAAAATTAGATTCGATCGATCGAAAAGCAATTTCGATCATTCCAGCACCAATTGAGCCAAGAAAATTGTAATTAAAGTTTTTATCGCATTATCGATCGATCAAGCAATAAGTTCGATCGATCGAAAATCTGAAAAAATCAGTTTTTTTAAAAACAGAGCATTTTAATGCAGAAACTCCTCAAAACACATTGTATTATGAATAAAATGTATGAGTATGAGATGAAATGTTTTTCAAAAACACTTGAATTCAACCCAGATCTTCCAAAAACAAGATTTTCAATCAATTTGTCCTCAAAGCTCAAACATTAAACACATTTTGCATTAAAATCAAGGAACTTTTAATCTTGGATGGCCACAACAAGATCACATATAATATCATGTACTAAGTTTAGCAAAGAATAACTTGTGTAGTGTGTGCAACTAGCAATAGCTTAAGATACATGTGAGCTGATAAGTAGATAGTAATTAATCACAATTTCTACAAAATTCATCACATAAGTTTGAAAGTGACTATCACCTAAAGAGTTACATCATATAACTCTCACATCTCCTAGAATACAAGCTTGCAATCATGTAAGTTTCTTGATTTGCCTCATAATGTACATACCAATTTTATTTGAATTTGAATTTATTATATCACAATAATGTACACACCAATTTTATTATTTAAGCCAAGGTTACACCTTATGTTCTTTTTGTGCATGTGCTACATTTTCTCAAGTACAAAATCATATGATATGCACTAGAGGTTCATGATTGGCTAGTAAACAGTGGTGAGATGGTTATTTATGCCTTTCTCTTAGGATTTTTTTAGTCCTTACAATCAAAAGCATGTGACTTCAAGATTAAGATCATGTGATTAAAAACTACAAACAGCTCCCACACAACATGCACAACAAAGCCAAAACTAATAAAGTGTAGTAAAATAAGCTCATCCAAGCTAAAAAAGGTACATAAACATGTTATGTAAAGATAAAATGGCCAACCTTGATAACAAGTCCAAGAAAAATAATGCAAAACACATTTTTCCTTCCTTTTCCTTTTAAAAAAAAAAAATAATAAATAACAAAAACAACCTATCATGAAATGCATAAATGTTATGTAATAAAAATCTGAAAAACAAAGAAAACAAAACAACAAAAAAGAATGGTCACAAAGAATAGAGAGATGAAGCACAAATACTATGAGAGCCAAAGATGACTAAGGACAAAAAATCACACTAATTACTTGACGAAGTGCCTCAAACTTACTTCTATCAAGAGGTTTAGTGAAGATGTTAGCATTCTAACGTTCAGTAGGGATATATTCAAGAGCCACAATCTTTATTTCAACCATATCTGTTAGGTTCTAAAGACTTAGGTTTTTATGTATTTAGAACTCTAATTTGTATTGTTGGCAAACTATGATCAAAACAATGTATTTAAGTTGTTTTAGAATTGCTCAAAGTTGGTTCTTTGTTGTAAAGTTGGATTAAACTACTGCAGGAATTAAAAAACTGTTTCAGCCCATTTCGATCGATCGAAGCTTAGGCTCGATCAATCGAAAATCGGGTCTGACATTTTTTAAGCAGAATTTCCAACTCAGCCTTAAGTGTTTTAAAAGGTTTTGGGTTTCTAATTTACCCTAGGTATATAAGGGAAACCCTAGCCACGTTTTAGTGTTGCTCATATTGCGGTTTGTGTGAATCTCTTGTGAGATCTTTGAGGAGCTTTCCTTCACATAAACTTAGGGTTTTCAAGGAGAAGAAGTTTTCTACACCTTGATGATCAATCCAGTTGCTGCCATTGAAGCTTAAAGAAACACAAGCGGGTGTGTTTGTATTTGGTGGAGAATCCAAGAAAGAAGGAGTCCGTGGATTCAGAGCTTGCACGTGGTCGTGTCAGTAAGTTCTACTGGTGGGTAGTAATAAGAAGTTAAGCATGGGGGCTTGTAAGTCTTATTGTATGAATTTTGATTCTTTCAAGATAGTGGATTCAAGTTTACCTTGAGGATAGCTAGGTTAAATCCTCCCCAGGTTTTTACCGGTTTGGTTTCCTAGATGATCATATCTTGTGTCTTTTATATTTCCGCTGCTTTACATTATATGATTATTTATTTGTGTTAACCTAGTTTTAATTAATTTGACTAAGTAACAACTTGGCTAATTTCATAAGTTAATCCAATTGTGTTTTAAGGGGTCTAAAAACTAACAAGTGCTATCAGAGCGGGTAGCTCTTTTGTTGTTGATCCTTTGATCTTTGAGCTGATCCTTGACCCCTGTTGTCATGAAACATAGACACTCTCTGGTTATTCCTCCTCACTTTGATGGAAATAATTATGCTTATTGGAAAGTAAGGATGAAAGCATTCCTGAAATCAATTGATGAGAGAGTCTAGAACTCCGTTGAATACGGATGGGAGAAGCCCACTACTCCTGTTAGTGAGTGACAAACTTCTCAAAAAGAAGCAGCTATGTTCAATAGCAAGGCTATGAATGCTATCTTTAACGCTGTTTCTATGGAGAAATTTAAGAGAATCTCTAATGTTGAGGTTGCTCATACTGCTTGGAATATCCTCCAGACTGTGCATGAAGGCACAAAGGCTGTGAAAATCAATAAATTGCAGCAATTAACTTCTAAATTTGAAAGCATTAGGATGTCTGATAATGAATCTTTTGATGAATTCTATGCTAAACTGAATGATATTGTTAATTCTGCTTATAACTTGGGTGAAATCTATGATCAACCTAAAATTGTTAGGAAGATTCTTAGATCCTTAACTGAGACCCAAGGTGACTGCCATAATTGAAAGCAAGAATGTGGACTCCATCCCTGTTGATGAACTTGTAGGATCTCTTCAATCTTATGAGTTGGACCTACCCAAGACTAGTAAATCCAAATCAATGGCTCTTAAGTCAGTTGATGATGTTGAGGTTGGTGGATTTGATGATGAGCTCTCTACTACAGAGATTGCTTACCTTGCCAAGAACTTGATGATGTTGAGGTTGGTGGATTTGATGATGAGCTCTCTGCTACAGAGATTGCTTACCTTGCCAAGAACTTTAGAATTTTCTCAGGAATAACAATAGAAAGGCAAGTGGTGCGAACACTGCTGAACCTAGAAATTTTAGGAAGAATGATCCCACTAAGGTGAACAATAATGACAAACCTAGAGAAAAAGTAGGTCAATCTTCTAATAATTCCATGGGTCCTCAGTGTTTTGGATGTCAAAGGTATGGTCACATGAAATCTGAATGTCCTACTTACTTGAAGTTTAAGGGTAAGGCTATGGTTGTAACCCTTAGTGATGGTGAAGTTTCTGATGATGAGTCAGAATGTGACGAGGATGGAAACTTCATTGCTTTCACAGCTACTGCTGTAGTGAATGAAAGCATATCTGCTGAAGAGAACCCTTCTGATGGGGAACTCTCTAAGGACATAGATCTTCAAGAGGCCTATAATAAACTTTACAAAGTTGCTACAAAGGATGCTATGAATGTTGAACTTGGCCTGAAGAAAATCGAATCTCTTGAGCTTGATAAGAAGAATCTACTTGTTAAACTGTTTGATGCTAATGAACTTTTGAACAATATGAAAACTGAGAATATGTTATTACTTGATAAAGTTAAATCTTTGGAACTTGATTTATCTGTTGCTAGATTTGTTAGTTCTAAACTTGATCAAAAACTGGGTGTTCAAAAGTCTCCTTCTGACAAATCTGGATTAGGTTTTGTTGAAAGCATCTCTGTGTCTGCTCCCCATTCCACACACTTAAACTTTGCAAAGTTGTTGCAAAAGATGCTATGAATGTTGAACTTGGCCTGAAGAAAATTGAATCTCTTGAGCTTGATAAGAAGAATCTGCTTGTTAAACTGTTTGATGTTAATGAACTTTTGAACAATGTGAAAACTGAGAATATGTTATTGCTTGATAAAGTTAAATCTTTAGAACTTGATTTATCTGTTGCTAGATCTGCTAGTTCTAAACTTGATCAACAACTGGGTGTTCAAAAGTCTCCTTCTGACAAATTTGGATTAGGTTTTGTTGAAAGCATCTCTGTGTCTGCTCCCCATTCCACACACTTTGTTCCTTCATCTTCTTCTGAACCTTCTGTGAGTGAGACTATGAGTGAAACTGTCGAACCCCCTGTAAGTGAGGTTGTCAAACCCATAGAAGTTTCACCATTTAGGAAGATTAGGGTTGATCTGAAAGAGTCTAAACTTAAGGAGTCTACCCTTTCTAAGGACAAGATGCATGCTAAGCCTACTTGGGTGTGTCATTTTTGTGGGAAGTCTGGACATATTCATCCTAATTGTTACAAGTTGCAAGCTGCTAAGAGAGCAAACAAACCAAAAGTGTCAGTGCCTTAAGCACAAGATCCTATAGCACTTATTGGTGAATTGGTAAAGACGCTCAACCTTTATTCCAATATTGGAGTTGGAAATCACTCTAATGTGAATACAAACTCCAATGCTCGTGGCGCATCTAAAAAGTTTTGGATGCAAAAGATTCAAACTAATTGAGTCTTTCTGACATGGTCCTTGTGCTTCATTGCTTTTCCTTTGTGACCATTGTTCTTTGTTCTTTGGTTTTTGTGTTTTTTCTCTTTTGTCTCTAGGATTTTCATTGCATTACATTCATGCATTTCATTCTAGGTGTTTTTTTATATAATATATATATATATATATATATATATATATATATATATATATATATATATATATAAAATAAAATAAAATAAAAAGGAGAAAGGAAGGAAAAGGGAAGCACATTGTGTTTTTGCACTATTCTCTTTGTTTTTTATTAAAACAAGGTTGGTCAATTTATTTTCACATGACATGTCTATTGTACTTTGTTTAGCTTTGATGAGCTTATCTATTGCACTTGACTAGTTAAAGCTTTGTAGTGCATATTGTGTGGGAAAGATGTTTATGGTATTTATCACTTTGTTTTAATCTTGAAGTCACATGTTATTTGACTGTTGGACTTGATCCTTTTGAGAAAGGCATAAATAACCATCTCTCCACTGTTCACTAGCCAATCATGAACATCTTAGTGCATATCATAAGATTCTGTGCTCGAGAAAGTGTAGCACATGCATAAAAAGAACATAAGGTAAAGCCTCGGTTTAATTGCTAAATGCTTAAAATTGGTGTGTACTATTAGGCTTAATGCCAAAATCACATAATTAAAAATTGGTGTGTATATTATGAGGCAAAAAATTCAAGAAACTTACATGATTGCAAGCTTATGTTCTAAGAGATGTAGGAGTTGTATGAAGTAACTTTTTAGGTGATAGTCTCTTTTAAATTCTATGTAATGAATTTTGTAGACTTTATGGTTGATTTTTATTCACATATCTCCTCACATGTATCTCAAGTTTTTGCTAGTTGCACACACAACACAAGTTACTCTTTGTTAAACATTGTACATATAAATGTGTGTGTGTTTATGGTCTGACTAACCAAGTTTGAAAAATACTTTGAGTTTTATGCAAAACTAATTTGTTGCTTAAAAAAAGGGAGATTGTTTAAAATCTAAATTTTGGAAAAATTGGGTTTAAAACTTGTGTTTTGGAAGAGCATTTCATATCATACTCATGCATTTTTATTTCTTATATTCAATGTTTTGAGGTAAGTTTTCAAAAATCAGGTTATTTTTTCTAAAAAGCTGTTTTTCCAAAATTTCGATTGATCGAATTTGATTTTCGATCAATCAAAATCCTTTTTAAAAAATTTAGTGAGCCTCTGCCTGGTTCGATTGATCGAACCTGTTTTTCGATAAATCGAACATCGTGAATCTAGTTTTTTAAAAACAATGTTTTGACTGATTCAAACTACTTTTTCAAAACTTTTTCAAACTATCCTCTCTCTCTCTCTCCGACATGGCAAGGCTCCACTGAAGATTTTTTGTCGTTTTCAACCAAACTTTTGCAAGTTTTTTCTCTCACAAGGCCGGTAAGACCTTTCTACCCTTCCTTTTGTTTTTATTTTCACGATTTCATGCATAAACTCATGCATTTTAAAGGAATTTTCGGAACTTTTCAAAATTGGGATTTTTGTTGAATCAATACATTTTTTCTGAAATTGATCATTGGGTTTTGCTTCTATATTGATATATTCATCATATATGTTGGTTAATTTGATCAATTTGGGGTTTTGTGAACAATTGAAAATTCTAGGGTTTGTTTTGAATCTGATTTGGGGATTTTGTTCAATTGGGTTGAAATTGATGAAATTGGCTTGTTGATTTGATGTAATTGATCGTTCTAAACTGTTTTCTAACTTGTGTAATGATCAATTGGTCAATTTCTTTAAAAACATTCAAGTGGTTTTAATTTTTTTTGGGGTTTAAGTTAGAAACTCTATGCTCAAGCCAATTTTGTGAATTTGAACTTAATTTGGACTTAATTCACTGCTTTAGCACATGCATCATGACATTTAATCTGTTCATGCATCATATAGTTTTTGTTCTATATTTTTTTTGTGCTAACTTGCAGTCTGCCCTTGGTTTTGTTTTTGTTTCTTCTCTTTTTTTTGCTGTGTGCTCTTGGTCCTTATTCTAGCACCATGCCTAGGAAGACTAGAGCTAATAGGGTTCCCTCTACCCCTTCTGTGTCTCCCTTTAGGGTTCAGCTGTTTAGGAACGAACGTTCTCGTGAGGCTTTTGAGAAACTGAACAGTAAGCGTAAAATTTGGGTTGAGCGTTCTGTGATCTTAGATGAGGTTGATCTAGCCATTAGAGCTAATCTTGAGTCTAGAGGTTGGTTTTCCCTCTTAGAGATAGATCATCCACCCCCGACCGCCCTAATTAGAGAGTTCTTCTCGAACCTCTCTTGTCACGTCTATGATTCCAACACCCTTTTTCGGAGTTGGATACGAGGTGTTGAGTTCACCATTACCCCTAGGGGAAATTATTGTGTACTCCCGGAGTACCATAAATGCATGCTCCCTCCTCTCACATGAATGGCGGACCCCACTAATTAAATTCATGGTGGGACCTACCATTTATGTGAGAGGAGGGAGCACGCATTTATGATACTCCGGGAGTACCTAATAATTTTCCTACCCCTAGGGTAGTGGCTGAGGCTCTTGGAGTTCCGGTCGTTACCGATCCTGTCTATCCCTATGATAAGTCGCCTCCTATAGATGTTGTCATCTCACACATCACTGGATCATCTATCCAGTGGGGTTCTGATCCTCGGATCACGTCTTCTGCGCTATTTGAGATTGCGTATTTGTTTCTTAGAGTTGCATGTCATTCTTTGCGGCCTATTTCTCATCTCCACACCATCCCTCTTGAGCGATGTGTGTTTTTGTACGCTTTCATGTCTGGTGCGTCTATCAACTTTCCTCACTTGTTTCTTCGTTCTTTGAACGAAGTTCATAGGAGTTTTGCCATAGGGCATGCATTTATTCATCCTATTTTCATACATAGGATTTTGTTGTTCCTTGGTCTAGCTAATTTCCCTGCTGGTGAGCCCGTTCATGTTGTTAATCCTTTAGGTGCTACCTTTCTTAGACAGAGGGCTACTCACTTGAGAGCTGACCCTTCAGGTCCTCGAGGTGCATCTTCTAGTGGTGTTCCCCTTCCTCCTTCTTCTACAGGTGCTGCTGCTGAGACTTCTGGTGCTGCTGCTGCTGACGTTCGTCCACCGACTACTTCGAATGATTCAGACATTTGATGTACGTTGGATCATGTCTTGACCATTCAGGCGGCTTAGGGACAGGTTTTGGTGGACGTTTTTGATGAGATTCATGATTTGTGAGCAGATTTGGCACGGTTTCGAAGTTCTTCATCGCCACCTCCTTTTGATGATGGATTTTGATTGCCCTTTGGCATTCCGTCACAAAAAGGGGGAGTACGTATGAGTTTTGCACTTGTACTTGTTTTAGTTTTCAGGGGGAGAGTTTATTTTTGTTGGTTGGAGCTTGTGGAGTTGCTTTAGATTGTATCTAAGTGCTTCATTTTGTATTTTACCTTTTTAGCTCTTGCCACATTTGTTTTACCTTGTTGGGTTATTCATGTTAAGGGGAGTATATTTTTTATGATTCTTGTTTCAAACTGCTTATTGATTTATGTTTATGAGTTCTTCATTGATATATGTCTTTATTGTGTGTTTTTTGTAATCAAGATTTTATTTTTATTTGCTTGTATTTTTTCCACACATGCAGTTATGCATTTTGTTTAAGTGTTTCAAGAAATATACTGGTTGATTCAATTAAGCTGCTGTCTACTCTTGCAACTGATGGATAGTAGTTAGGATTGAATTTGTGTTTTATGAGCATTATTTTGTAAATGGCTTTTTATTTGTAAACTTTGAGCTATTAAGTTGTGTTTTGTCACGGATTGCCAAAGGGGGAGTTTGTTAGGTTCTAAAGACTTAGGTTTTTATGTATTTAGAACTCTAATTTGTATTGTTGGCAAACCATGATCAAAACAATGTATTTAAGTTGTTTTAGAATTGCTCAAAGTTGGTTCTTTGTTGTAAAGTTGGATTAAACTACTGTAGGAATTAAAAAACTGTTTCAGCCCATTTCGATCGATCGAAGCTTAGACTCGATCAATCGAAAATCGGGTCTGACATTTTTTAAGCAGAATTTCCAACTCAGCCCTAAGTGTTTTAAAAGGTTTTGGGTTTCTAATTTACCCTAGGTATATAAGGGAAACCCTAGCCACGTTTTAGTATTGTGCATATTGCAGTTTTTGTGAATCTCTTATGAGATCTTTGAGGAGTTTTCCTTCACATAAACTTAGGGTTTTCAAGGAGAAGAAGTTTTCTACACCTTGATGATCAATCCAGTTGTTGACATTGAAGTTTAAAGAAACACAAGCAGGTGTGCTTGTATTTGGTGGAGAATCCAAGAAAGAAGGAGTCCGTGGATTCGAACCTTACACGTGGTCGTGTCAGTAAGTTCTACTGGTAGGTAGCAATAAGAAGTCGAGCGTGGGAGCTTGTAAGTCTTATTGTATGAACTTCGATTCTTTCAAGATAGTGGATTCAAGTTTACCTTGAGGATAGCTAGGTTAAATCCTCCCCAGGTTTTTACCGGTTTGGTTTCCTAGGTGATCATATCTTGTGTCTTTTATATTTCCGCTGCTTTACATTATATGATTATTTGTTTGTGATAACCTAGTTTTAATTAATTTGACTAAGTAACAACTTGGCTAATTTCCTAGGTTAATCCAATTGTGTTTTAAGGGGTCTAAAAACTAACAACATTCGAGGCTTTGGATCTCAATCTCATGTTATCATTCAAACTCCCCAATATGTTTGTGGCAGGGTGATTTAACTTGACTCTAGAAGATGGACCTTTGACCAGAGATGTGAAGGTACCTTTTTGTCCTGATGAAGGACTAGGCTCACTTTGTTCTTGTTGAGTTTCATGAACCGGTGTGGATGGTTCTGAACTTGATGGTATTGAAACAACATCATTCAACAACAGTAGCTCTTCATCACTATGCTTCCTAACATAATCATCAGGAATAGAATCATTAAACTCCACAGTCTTTTCTTGAACTAGAGGAGTGTTTTTTGAATGAGTTTATGAACACAGTTCATCATTGATCACCACATTTGAAGACTACATGACTATTTTAGTTCTCAAGTTGTATACTCTATAAGATCTACTAATTGAAGAGCATCCCAGAAAGTTTCCCTTGTCACTCTTTGCATCAAACTTTCTAGGTTCTCCCTATCATGCAAAATGTAACAGTCACTGCCAAATATCTGAAAGCATTTGACAACAGGCTTCTTTTCTCTCCAAAGTTCATAAGGAGTTTTCTTGGAATCAAGTCTGAAATACACCCGGTTGAGTGTATGGCAAGCAGTGTTAATTGCTTCTCCTCAGAAGGACTTGGGCATCTTTTTGTTATGTAGCATGACATGAGCCATCTCTTGAACAACCCTATTCTTCCACTCCACTATTCGATTCTGTTGTGGTGTCTTAGGTGAAGAGAACTCTTGATGTGTGCCTTGATCATTGCAGAAGGTAGCCAACTTTGTGTTTTCAAATTCCCTTCCATGATCACTTCTATTCTGGCTATCACAGTACCTTTCTCAACTTGCAATTTTTTGCACAAGTGTATCATCTTTTCAAAAGCCTCAGCTTATCTCTCAAAAGTACAGCCCGAGTATATCTAGTGAAATCATCCACAGCAACTAGAATTTACTTCTTTCCACCTAAACTCTGAACTCTGGCAAGAGCCATGAGATTAATATGCAACAACTCTAAAGGTCTTGAAGTTTGAACTTCAATTACAGACGGATGTTTGGACTTTATTTGTTTACCCATTTAACATGGTCCACATATGCACTCTTCTATCTTTTCAAACTTGGGCAAACCAATAATTGCATCACACTTGGAAATCTTCTCTAATTGCTTGTGACTTGCATGTCCCAACCGTTGATGCCATAAGGCTACTTGATTGATCTTTGCACTGAAACACTTGTTGCTTATACTTGATTAATCAACTATCCTAACACCAATAAACATGCAGTCACCTCCTCCATCAAGTATCTAACATTCATACTTGGTGAAGAGAACATTCAATCCATTGTCACAAATCTGGCTGATGCTGAGTAAGTTAGCCTTCAGTCCATCAACATACCATACATCTTCAAAAACCGGCAACCCTGAAATGTCCACAGTTCCAATGCCTCTGATCACTGATTTGCTTCCATCTCCAAATGTGATTGTCCCAATCTTTCATTCAAAGAGTGTCTTGAAAAAAGCTTTATTTCCTGTCATCTGCTTGGAACAACCACTATCAAAATACCGAAGACAAGAATCACGTGCCTTTAAGGCGGTTAAAGCAGTATAGCACACATAATTATTATCACATGTAATTATACCAAGATACTCAAGGAAAGACTTAACAAAAGCAACAAAGACATAAACCAAAAGTAGATAAGTTGGAATTTTAGCAATAAGAACTTCCAAGAATCCATGACAACAGGGGTCAAGGATCAACTCTTAGATCAAAGGATCTAAATACTAGAGCTAACTCGCTCTGATACCACTTACTGGACCATGTACCTTACCAATCCATCCAATGACCAATTGGTGAAGGATGGGGGGCACAAATCTTTTAAGCATTCGATCGCAAACCAAGCCCATTGATATTGGAGCAAATTGAGAAAATCCCTCACAATGCGGCTCCAACGACTCGAACCTATGATCGAGCTCTGATACCACTTAAACGTTTTTAGACCCCTTAAAACACAAGTTGTTTAACCTAATATTAAGCCAAGTTGATTAACAAGTTCATTAATAAGATCTAGGTTAAACACATTCAAATCATATCATGTGAATTGTGCAGAAAAGTAAATAACACAACAATATGATAACCCAGGAAAACCAAACCGATAAAAAACCTGAGGAAGATTTAACCTAGTTATCCTTAAGGTAAAACAATCCACTATGAAAGAATTGAAGTTTTACAATAAGACTAAGACCACTAACATCCTATTGCTACCTCGAATAGAAAACTTACTACCACGACCACGTGATATCTCCGAATTCACAGACTACTTTTTTCCTTGATCCACAACAACCACAAATACTCTCACTTGTGTTTTCTTTAAGCTCTTGAAACAACAACCAAAGAGATCACCAAGTTCTCAACATCAATCTTGATCTTGATGACCCTAAGTATGTATGAAAATAAACACCTCTAGATCTTACGAGAAATTCACACACATAGCATATTAACAACATCTAAAATGTGGTTAGGGTTTTTCTTTTTATACTTGAAGCAATATATAAAACCCTACACGTCATATGAAGTTCTAATGCATTTAGATCCTAAAATCTTAGAGCCTAACAATTATGGTACTTGGATTCATTTTCCAAGCTTTTCACTATGGAAGGAGAAAATAGAAAAAATGCAACTGGTATTTTCCACAAATACACAAGAAGCCTCTTATTGGATCACTTTGGTGCTGAATCACTTAAGGGAAAGTTAGTTCCTCAAATTGAAGTATTTGTTAGTAAAACCCTAGAAACATGGTCAACCCACTCTTCTATTGAAGTGAAACAAGCCGCTTCCATTGTAAGACTCTTCTATTGAAGTGAAACAAGCCGCCTCCATTGTAAGTTGCAATTTTCGCAGAAGACACATTTCTTTTAGAATGTACAATTTTTTGTCATTCATGTTACAAGTAACATATCTTTGAAAAATTCTTTTTTGAACCCTAGCGTTCTAACCATCAAACTTGAATAACTCTTAGATACAGGATCAATCTGCACGTACAGTTCAAGTTCTCAATAAAAATGTTAATAAATATGCATCACCATAAACTACAAAGCAGTAGAGACAAATCATAAAGTTCACAAGAATTTGGTGACGAAGTAGAAAACTTTTGAAGAACTTCTTCTAAAGATAAACTACTCCAATTGAAAATCCACTATAAGAGAAGTAGTTACAAGATTAAACTACAAAACCTTTGTAATCCTATGTAACCAAGAAAACGGCCAGCTTACTTTACCGTAATATCTCCATAAAGACCATAACCTTTAGACTTCTTTTGTACGATCTACAAATGGCACGTTCGCTCCAAGCCAAAACTCTGGGAAGTCAGTGTACACACTGACACAAGGTAAGAATCTATGCTTTCAATAAGGTCAGGTCAAACAGATGATTACTTTGTTTCTAAGCTCAAGGAAAGGCTCTTGGGGTTTAAAGTCTTGCATTAAGGTTTATTTATGTATAGGTTCAAAGTCAGCAAAAATCCCTCTTCACGTTGAAATAGAATTCAACGTTCCGCAATCATGCTTGAGTGAACTTTGAGTTAAGTCAGCTGATATAAACGTTGTCTGACTTATTGTTTCGCTCAATTGAATCCAATTTCGCTTTATTTTATATTTTGTAGAAAATGTCAGGAAATTTTATTACGATAATAAATTTAATAAATTTTGACTTAACCTAACTTCAACAAATGTGTTACAACCATATTCCATACATACATTGTGATATGGATTTGCCAACATTGAATTCTAACATCTTTATGGGCATTGCAGATGGTGTTTAATTTCAGTGCAAAGAGTATAATGTTTAGTTATGATGCTGAAAAATCACCTGTGAGATTGAGTGAGAAGTTAATCAATGTCATAGGAAGTTTTATGTCATTTCCATTGAATATTCCTGGCTTTGCATACCATAAATCTTTGCAGGTAACCGAAATAATTAATGAGAAAAGATAGATTCTCGCAGGATAAATTATCCCAAGATGTATATGTTTAAAATGACTCAGATAGATTAATATAAAATCTTCATTTTCATCCAGGATAAAAAGGAGACAATGACCATATTCAGGAAAATAGTAAAAGAGAAAATGGATTCACCTGAAAGACGTGAGGATATGCTTGATCAAGCCATAGATAACATTGATAAGGCCGTTTTATTTTTGGGGTCTCATTTGCTTCCTTTGAAACGATTTCAACAACATTATCATTTACTATCAAGTTAATTGGAGACTATCCAGCAGTTTTACAAGAGTTGACGGTATGTGCACATGTAGAACAAATTTCTTTTAGCACTTAATTTTCTGTATGGTAATGGTGAAACACTGATGATGTATCATATATTAGGCTGAGCACGAGGCAATTCTTAAAGCTAGAGAGAATCCAAATTCCATTCTTACATGGGATGAATATAAGTCAATGACTTTTACCCTTCAAGTTAGTTCCACAATCTCAAAATATTCCCTATTTGTACTTTGTAGTGTTAGATGATTCTGATTATCTCATAAACATAAATATTTTATTGTGTGGAAATTACAGGTAATCAATGAAGTTCTTAGGATCACAAATCTTTCTCCTGGCTTGCTACGAAAAGCACTAAAAGATATTAAATGTATTTGGTTCATTGTCTTTATATTCAGTAACAAAGTGTAAATGATGGGCCGAGTGCTTACCAGGATATACAATTCCGGCTGGTTGGACCATTATGCTTGTAAATTCTGCACTTCAATTAAACCCAAACACTTACAAGGGTCCACTTGCTTTCAATACATGGCGCTGGAAGGTATGTAATAACTAACCTTACTAGAGTCAATCAGTTATTACACACATTTTTTAATTCCCCATATTATTGCTTTTGATTGATATGAAAATCAATGGAACTAGGATCTTGACCCATCCGTTGTATCTAAGAATTTCATGCCTTTTGGAGGGGGAATTAGACAATGTGCAGGGGCAGAGTATAGTAAAACTTTCATGGCTATCTTCCTCCATGTTTTGGTCACCAAATATAGGTAATTTTGTTCCCCTTCATAGTGTCACTTACATTGGGGATTAGGCTATTGCCACAACAAGATGATCACAGCGAGTTTTGTGGTAGGATATTACTATCTATTAGTGACCTCTTAAATTTTTATTTTTCTTTAGGTGGACAAAGGTGAAGGGAGGAAACATTACTCGAAGTCCTCTTTTGGTATTTACAAATGGCCTCCACATTAATTTTTCTAAGAGCAATTAAAGGACAATTATCATGAAACAAACGTTATATGATGAAATTTGATAGTATTTATATTAGGGAAAAAAAAAGAAAAAAAAAAAAGACATTCTTATTTCATGCAAAATAATAGGATGTTCTATATTGAAATAAGAAGTTCCACTTTCATTCAGAATAATTAGATACTCTATAGTTTATTTTTAGTATTAATGTACCTACTCTCTCTCTCTCTCTCTCTCTCTCTCTCTCTCTCTCTCTCTCAATGTATTTGACGTGTGTGTGAGGAAACATGTTTTGTGTTTCAACCTATGGATTTGTTTTAAGCAATATGTGAACTTCTTGATTTGAATAAGATGTTCTTAAAATTTTTTGAATTTACATTTCATTGGCAATTACTTTGGATGGAATTATCTGGAAAGAAGGATAAGATATAATCTTTTAGTTTAGAATTTAGATTACTTGAATAAGGAATTGAAATATACATTTTTTTTTAATTGATGAATTAGGCTTCTATTTCAAGTGATAGATGAGTTCTATTTTAGCTAAAAGCTAGTTTATTACCAAAAACCTAAAACTAATCACAATCATTGATTCTTAAAAAAAATAAAAATAAATAAATAAATAAAAACCCTAATCATAATCCTTAAACACATTTAATATAGAGTACCTTTTTTTTTTTTAAGGTACTTTGGTCAACTAAAGAAATATTTACATTTCTTTAACCTCCTTCATTGATCGGAAAGGCAGATATATATATATATATATATATATATAGAACCATGTGCCCTTTTTTTCTTTTGGGTGGTAGCTCCGTGTGTACATTGCCAAGGCCATGGCAAGCCTGCGTGTGTGTGGGGCATAGTTATTAGTATTGTACGATACGTATCATATCATATCATGTATAAAAAATTCCATATTGTAAGGATGTATTAGAAGTACTCACAAATTGTACATATAGTATCGTAAAATTGTATGTATCGTATGATATATGGACATATACTTTAAAATGAGTTTTGTTTTCTTAAAATTTGTACTTTTATTTGAAATTTACATGTTTTTAGACTTGTTTTTTATACAAAATTATTAGGTTGCTTAATTTAGCTTAATAAAATAACATGTCCATAAGTTTTTTATTTTTGTTTTCTCTTTCTCCTTCAAAATTTAGATTACACACTTACACTTCACTTTCATATTTACAAATTTTTTTATATACTATGAATCAAGTATTAATTGAGAATATAAATTTTTTTTTTTTTTTTTGTCATTATTGTTATAAGTTTAAAAAAACTAGAATGCCAAGAACAATTTTTTTTTTTTTAAACAATTAAAATAAAACAACAAGAAGAGATAGTAAATAATGATGAAGAAGAAGAAAATTTCAATGAAGATATAAATTTGCAAAATGATGAATATGATGATAAGATTGACTTAGATGAACTTAGTTAGCCAAGATGGTGAATATGATAAAAATAAATTATTATTATGTATCATTTGTAATGTATAATCACTTTTAAGTTTAATTAATTTTAATGTGTATGTTATAAACACATGTTAGTTTGATTTATTTAATCAGTTAGCTTATTAAATATTATTATATAAGTGATAAATTAATTAATTATTAGTTGAAAATATTCAAAATTTAAAATGAATATAACCTTTGCTTTGTTTTTGTTTTTTTTTTTTTTTTTTTTTTTTTTTTTTAAATGAAGAAGAGCAAATAGCATAAAGAACGATTGCTAGCTTAGCTATACTACCTAAAGCATTGTCACTTGACTAAACGATGAGTAGATTTTAAAATTCTACAGAACCCATCCTTTGAATTTAACAACTAAAGACAACGCCTTGTGCCCTTATTGAACCTAAAGAATAGTGGCAAAGTCAGTTTTTTTTTTTTTTTTTTTTTCAAGGGATACTAACTAGCCAAGTTTATATAAGGATATAAAAAATGTTAGAGAGTAACTTATCATAATAATAAATTATAATAATCTATTTTGACAATTCAAGCATATACATGCCATCTTATTTTATGCAATATATTCACAAATACCCAAAAAAGAGAAGAGAGTCAATATATATATATATATATATATATATATATATATATAAAATTGAGCTACACATTAATTCTACACCTACTGAAGGGCTCATACTCGGCAAAAGAAACAAGCGCTTCTTTATTTGAATCGTGCAAGTCCAACAGATTATATAAGTAATTTTGAATAAATGTGGTTTTGTTCTCAATAAATTTACTCGACCATGTGTATTTTACTTGAAGTGTCTCTAGAGGACTCAAACTAATAGGCAGAGATAGTTTCATCTTTGAGATGATTTCAATTCCAGTTCTTCTTACCTATGTTGTAACTTTCTATACATCAAATATTTTGTCTGGACTCTGGACTGATATTTTTGTTGATAAGGATGAAATTATTTTATTGGCCTATAAGCATTTTCTTGATATCTTTTTGTCTTTTTGCTAAATACTATGTTGAGGGTCCAAACAAAAAATAATAATAGACTTTGAGAGAAAGACGTTTAAAAAGAAAAAGCTTTTCTAATTACTGTTGCTCTTTATAAATTAAAGTAAGTACCCTTATATCTGGCTTCACAAATTCTATAATTTTTTTGGTAAATTATATTTAAACCCCATATTTTTAAGGTGTTTACATATTGAACCTCACACTTTCAAAAGTTTTTAAGAAATCCCTTCACTTCAAAAAAAAAAAAAAAAATCTATTAAAATCATACAACCATTATACATGAAGTCAAAAATGAAAAATACAATGCGACTTGAAGTGAAATCATATGTAAAATAATTTGTATAAAATAATTTGTATAAAAATAAATAAATTATAACTAGGATATGTATAGAGAAGATTAAATTATATGTATAAAATAAATAAATATATATATATATATATATATATATTAAAATAAATAGTTATATAACATTCGGGATATATATATATTAAAATAAATAGTTATATAACATTCGGGATTGGATGGGACAAGCAAAACCCATCCCAATTTTATTACCTTTTCATGACAAGAAAAATTCCTATAGGATGTAACAGATCAAGTGAGAAAGTGGGGGGGCATTTTTGCCATCTAGACTTTCTTTATTACTCATTTCTTCTCTCCTTTCCAAAAGAGAGACATTTGCGTCTCTCTCTCTCTTTTATACTCTTAAACAAACAAAGGAACGCTTTGGCTCTTTCTCTCCCTTCACCCCCATCTCCTCTCTCCTCAAATTGATAAGCTATGGGGAGAAAGATAGCCATTATCGGAGCCGGTATCAGTGGACTCCTGGCTTGCAAGTACACACTGTCAAAGGGTTTCCATCCTATCGTTTTTGAAGCCAAAAGCAACATTGGAGGAGTATGGACCAAAACCATAGAGACCACTAGACTCCAAACTCCAAAAGTACTATATCAGTTCTCAGATTTTCCATGGCCTGCTTCAGTGACAGAAGACTTTCCTAAACAACATCAAGTTTTCGACTATATTCAATCATATGCTCATCATTTTGACTTGCTTAGGCATATCAAATTTAACACCAAAGTTGTCAGCGTTGAGTATGAAGGCCTATCTGAGGAAGAGATGCAATCTTGGACCATGTGGAGTGGTACTGATGCGTTTCTCAGTTCCAAAGGGAAATGGAAGCTTATGGTAGAAGATACAAGTAGCCTTTCAACTGAGGTATGTATATACACAAACATACACCAAGAATTGTTGTCATTTATTTATTTTTTTTTTTTTCCTCTGCTTGGAGATAAGGTAGAGCAAGATAAATTTGAAGGACGTATAATACACATACCGACATACGTATTTTGAGGTTCTCACCTTCTCATTAATAGTCATTATTCATGATGAGGGACAGGACTTTAAAGTTTGGACAATCGATATGATAAGATGAATTGGGCCAAGGCTCCATTTCGATATGAAATTTTTTTTTTTTTTTTTTTTTTTTTTTTTTTTTTGGAGACAGTAGTTAGTAAGGGAGGTGAGGTGAATTTTGAACCACGAATGTGAAGCATCAAAAAAATACCACATTATCATTAAATTATCACTTTAAATATAACCTAATTAAGATTGGATTATGTTAGAAAATAGGAGACCAAACCTAAATTTATGGCATGTAGATATTAAAAATAAATAAATAAATAAAAACCAATACACATGCTCATATTTATGTGATTCACTCAAAACTAGGGCTACTCAAATATTGGAATTTAAGCCCCCAATAATTAATTGTACAAGACCGTTGGTCCCTATTCCTCAATGTAGCCAACATAGTTAAGTAGGCTCCACATACATCCCATCAGATCACTCAAAAGTCAAAACTAAGGCTATGTTATAGCTTTATTATGACAACTATAACAAAAGTTATAAGGATCATTAGCATATATATAAGGGAAATATTAATGAGTGCTGTACGGCATTGGTTAAGAATCTAATTAAAGAAAGTTTTTATGAAAAAAGAAAAAAAAGTAATTAATGTTTTGATAGCTTTTTTTATTTCTCATAAAAGTGATATAAAAACTTTCCTGAAATGAATTCTTAACCAATGCCGTACGGCACTCGTTAACATGACCCTATATATAATCCATCCTATTACTTGGTCTACGCACTTAGAAAAGTACAAATAAAGGGCATGAGGCATCTAAAGTAAGGTCATATACTGGAATTACCCCCAATAATTGTATGGGATTGCTGGCCCTAAACCCTGACAGAGCCAACATAGTTGATTAGGCTCCGCATACATCCCTTCAAAATACTATATTGAACATATAAAACCAGTTTCTAGTGGATTATTAAAATGAAATGTTCATACTGTAGAATAACAGTAGTGATAATAATAATGTTTTTCGAAATGAATCTGCAAATCATTTGTTTTGAAACTGTCACGTATTTCTATTTTTATTTTCACTAGTTCTCATTTTATGCAACCCATGCGTTCCTGATAATCTACTCTTTCAGGCCAATCAAAGTTGTGACAAAGATATTTAGCCAAAGTAGATTGGACTTATGTGTCTTAAACTCCTACTAAATTAAATGGAAATGCAGGAGTACCTAGTGGACTTTGTGATCCTCTGCATTGGGCGATTCAGTGACATTCCAAACATTCCAGGATTCCCTCCAAACCAAGGCCCAGAAGTTTTTCATGGCCAGGTGATACACTCCATGGAATATGCAGCCATGGATTATGAAAGTGCAGCTAAGCTTATCAAAGGGAAGCAAGTCACTGTTGTGGGTTTCCAAAAATCTGCTCTGGACATTGCTATGGAATGCTCAATAGCAAATGGTATCAAACATAAATTTCACTTATATTACAATGTAGAACTTGTAGGCGTTTACAAAAGGCAACAACTTTAATAAGGTCATTTTCTAGGGAGAATTTACTAAATTTTTTAGGCTTATGCATGAAAAGTACTACTCCTATTAATTATCTGCTCCATTACTCAGATTTGTACATATTGTTTTCATTGATTTACACTTAATTTGCAGGCATTGAGCATCCATGTACTGTATTATACAAGACTGAACATTGGATTGTTCCTGATTTCTTTCCTTGGGGTGTGCCTTTACCATTGTTATACCTTAATCGCTTCGCGGAGCTATTGATTCACAAGCCTGGTGAAGGTTTTCTTCTAAGTCTCCTGGCAACAATTCTTTCACCAGTGGTAAATTTTCTTTGCATTTTTTTGAAATATTTTTATATAGCCTCAATATAATTTTTTATCTTTATACCTTGAAGAAGGCTCTCCTAAGAGTAGAAGCTTAAAACCTTTTATCATATAAACAGAGATGGGCATTCTCCAAATTTGTTGAAAGCTATATAAAAAAGAAGCTTCGGTTGACAAAGTTAGGAATGGTACCAAAGCATAGTTTCCTTCAACAACTCAGTTCTTGTTTAATCTGCATAATGCCAGAAAAATTCTATGACAAAGTTGAAGAGGGAAGCATCATTTTGAAGAAAGGTACAAACTTCAGCTTCTGCAAAGGAGGTGTTATGGTTAATGGTGAGGAGCAACTTCTGAAAACTGATTTGGTCATATTGGCTACTGGGTTCAGGGGTGATATAAAGCTCAAAGACATTTTTGTGTCCCCCACCTTTCAGGACCATATGGCCGGGTCCCCTAATACTACAGTTCCCCTCTACAGGTTAGTTGATTTCTTTAAGGGGTGGGGGTCATAACATTAGAATTCAATACCAAGGAAAAATGAAAACAACTTTAAAAAAAAAAAAAAAAACCAAAATAATCTATGTTACAGAAAATTGAAATGTTGGAAATTTTATGTATTATTTCATCAAGGTTAGCTTAGGGATGTGAGCAGTTTAGTACAATTTGGTTTCTTGGACAATCTAGATTTTCCTTTGGGGGGCCATATATAACATGTGTCAAACTATGAATTGTGCCACTTCGCCTTAAAACCAATGGTGATAAGAGAAATACACTCAAGTCTTTTATAACATTTGACATTGTCCCCATCAAGCCTGTTTTAAAAGCAATAACAGAGAGCCAAATTATGTGCCCCCTCCCCCACCCACCCCCCAAACAACTATATATATATATACACACACACAAACACACATATATGTATAAATAGATGCATTTGTATTAATAACATACTAGCTAATAGCGGTAAACTAACATCATTTATAGATTCTTTATTCAATTTCTTTTGAACATGGTAACTTCTTAACATTGAAAATTTTAAAGACTTAATATTTATACTAAATTGATGAATGAAAATTAGACATTTGTTTTTTCTCTATAATATAATATGATACACTTAGTTCCAACACTATCCATAATCAATTCCAAAATTTTGGGACTAAGTCTTAATTGCTGTTGTTTGATTCCTTGAACAATTTAAAACCTTCATGCATTTTGAAAGTAGTAATGAAAATGAGGAAATGACATTTCCATTTTATCAGGGAATGCATTCATCCACGAATTCCACAATTGGCAGTAATTGGTTTCTCAGAGAGTGTTTCAAACTTGTACACCTCTGAGATAAGATGCCGATGGCTGGCAGAGCTTCTTGACGCCACATTCAAATTGCCCAGCATTAAAGACATGGAAAAAAATGTGGAAATATGGGATGAATACATGAAGACATACTCTGGCCAATACTACAGGAGATCCTGCATTGGTACTATTCAAATATGGTACAATGATCAACTGTGCAAAGACATGGGATGGAACCCCAAAAGAAAGAAGGGATTCATTGCTGAATTGCTTGAGCCTTATGGCCCATTAGATTACGTTTCCTCATAAAGTGGTCATATTACATCTTCTAGTTCTGATTCATGGCCTTGTGGATGCATCAACTAAGCTTTGTATCACTCCCATTTCACACTATCATGTCCAAACTTTCCAAAGAATGTCCACAATTTGTGTGCAGTGTGTACGACTGGTGTAAAATGAGGAATGTCAAACAATAATTTTCCCTGTTTTTATGTGCTATGAATCCTTATGTAGGAATAATGAATCCATTGAAGGATAGGAGAGGAAGGTGGCATATGAAGTACTATACTCGTGCATAGCATCTGGTCATCAACTAACATCTAGCAACACTATATTTAAGACAAGCAATGATGGTTTTGAGCTTAGCTCTCTAGCGAAATTTATTTTTATGTACGTAAAGTAATTTGCAATATTTTTCAAAATTAAAGCTGATTTTATTAAGTAAAAAATAAAATAAAAAATTTTGATTGAAGCTGATTTTATGTTCCATGATATTTTTGGTACAATCCATTTCCAGATACTTTCGGCTGTGCTAGGATTTTTAATGAAGCCAACGGACAAGAGACCAGAAAAAACTTTTAGCCATATCTAAAAGTTGCTGCTTTGTTTGGACCAAAATCTATGGGCCTGTGGTCCATAATATTCCTGGATTTCTCTAGACTTTGGACCACACTCTAGGTACCCCTAGTTCCCTTCAAAGGAAAGAAAAAGATAAGTATAGAAATGATGCTTTCGACCCCTTGGGATGATTTTACTTAGAATAAATCAACTTTGCAAATTAACTAATTAAAAAATTTAATTGATTTTCACTTAATTAACCACAAAATACAATTCAACAATTACAAACAAAGTGTAGTAAAATAAATAACTCAGTCAATTGGTGATGAAGTCAAAAACCTATGAACACATTCATAGAAAATACCACTACAAGGGTTGATCCTAACCCACAAGAGGAATTTCACCTTTTAGAATTAAAATTTACAACTGATATATACTTATATCCCTAGTCTCTACACGATCTAGTCATAATTAAGGAGAAGGTTAGTGAAAGAGATTCATGTATGAAAAATTCTAAAGTTTTCCAACTAGTATAAGGTGTCGTTAGTAAGTTAAACTACTTAGTAGTGTTAATGGTCAAGCTTTTGAATTAGATTGTAAAAATTCTTTTCTTATTGAATTGCGTTACTTAGGGTAGAGGTACCCCATTAATGGTTTTCCTTTAGAGTGTTCTCCGTCAATTTCTAGTTCATCACCAAAATTGTATGTTTTTTGTGTTTTTTATTTATTTATAATTTGATATCTACCACAGAGGGTTTTAAACCTTGAACATCTCTATAAAAATCTCCAAAATATGCTAATTGAGCTACAAGGCATTTGACTCATGTTTCTTGTATTTGGAACTTTGATTTTCAAATATGGTACATATTATAGCTATGATTAATTAATCTAAGTTGTAATCACCTAATCGACTTAAGTTAATTAATTGTCATTTAATCCACATGCAGATTGTCCCTCTGTCTTTCTAGTTAATTAATAAAGTTTGCAGTTTAATTACCCCCAAAAAAAAAAAACAAGGGTCTAAAAGAAGCTTTCAAGAATGTTAAATCACATGCTTAAAACTTCTCAAAACATGTGGAAAATCTCTAGAAACGATCTTCAAGATGCCAAAATGGCAAGATTGGAGTAAAGAGAAATATATATATATATATATATCTAAAAACTAAAGCATAGCATTTATTATTGCTACACTCCAACTAAACCACATCAACGTCCACGTCATTATCTTTTTTCTTTCCAATTTCCTATAATTATTTTTAACATTTACTTTTTTGTTAAAATATTTACACTTTCTCCAACTTTTCTCCCTTCCTTACCTTTTCATCTCCCCACTATCCTCTACATTAATATCATTCTTTCTCCTTCCCTTTTGTTAGGTTCTAAAAGTTTAGAACAATTGGCAAATCGTCAACACAAACTTGTCTAGATATAGATCCTAGAGTCTATAAATATTATTAGACAATGCTCAAGGTGATTCAAGCCAAGATTCAAGAACAAGTAAGATGTAGAAAGAAAATTTCAGAATTTTCCTAATTTGACCAATCAAGAGACAGGCTCGATCAATCGAAACACGTATCTACAGAATTTTAAGTTCAACCCAACAGTAGTTCAAGCCCAAAAAGGATTAGGGTTTCAAATCTACTTCTTCTAGTATATAAAGGAAACCATAAACACGTTTTTAAAAGGCTTTTGAGAGAGAGAAAAGTGTGCCTCCTTTGTATCTAGGGTTTTATATCCAAAAAGCTCTCTCATATCTTCTACCAATGTTATTCCTTGAAAAATCTCAAGATCTGATGTTGTAAAAGTTGCTGCCTTCTCTAATCATCAAAGGTATTGATAATCTAAATCTTCAAGGGTGGTCTTGGAGTCACAAACAGGAGAGTTTGTGTTTTCTATCACAAGTGTGGGTGCTTGTGTTGCAAAGGGCTAATAGAGAAGGAGTCCGTGGATTCAAATCTTGCATGTGGTTGTGTCAATAAGTTCTACATGTGGTAGCAATAGGATGTTAATGGTCTAAGTCTTATTGTAAACTTTGATTCTCTATAGTGGATTTGTTTTTTACCTTGAGGATAGTTAGGTTAAATCCTCCCCAGGTTTTTTACTGATTTGGTTTTCCTAGGTGATCATATCATTGTGTTCTTTATTTTCTACTACTTTACATGATATGCCTTTATTGTTTTAACCTAGATCTGAATAATAAACCTAAGTATTCACTTGGTTAATTAATTAGGTAAAACAATCTAGTTTACAAGGATCTAAAACCTAATATGTGGTATCAGAGCGAGTTAGCTCTTATTTTTAGGTTTCTTAACCTAGAGTTGATCATTGATCCCTGTTATCATGGATAATTTTAAGTGTCTTACTGTTTTTGATTGTAATGATTTGAATAAAAAAGACACTATTGTTTCAGTTGATCTTTTTGAGGCTTGTGAAAGGAATTTGTAGGATTTCAGTCTTTCTCGCAAGATTGGTGTAATCCCTCAAATGCACTCTACTTCATATGGATTTTCACCTATAAAGCCGATGACTTATGTTATATGGGTGAGAAAATACTTGCTAAGGTAAGTGTTGTTTACTTGTTCCTGATTTAATTCTTTCAATTATTTGTGGACATGTTTTCTTTTGGTTTTTGGTTGTTTTATTTTCTTAGGTTGTTTTGATTATTCAAAAATCCAAAAACATTGGAAAATTTCAAAAAGACAAAAATATTTTATTTTGTGTCTAGTTTTATTTTTCTTGAGGATTAAATGAATTATGATATCTTTCTCTTGATTTAGAACATGCTCGTCATTGTGGAGAAACTTGAATAGTATGTGTTATATAAGTGCTAAGCTATTTCTAATTTTGTTTGAGTATGTACTTGTTTGTATATGTACTCAAGGGTTAATTAAGAAATTGATATTTCTTGTTTGTGTACTCTCTATAGCTTAGTTTAGTACTGTCATGCATTGCTTTTGCATTTTATTCATTATGCATAATGTGTGCCTTTTAGTTTTGGTCATAAAATATTTTTTGAAAATCCAAAAATATTTTGTTTTTCTTTTGTATTACACATCATAAATGTGTAGTTAAGGTTGGCCTATGAAATTTGCATTTCATGACTATGTACCTTGTTTAGCTTGGATGAACTTTATTTATGCACTTTACTAGTTTGTGCAATGTAGTGCCTATTTGTGTGAGTGTTTATAGTGGTTGTTCAAATGATCTTGATTTTGAAGTCACATTCTTTTGATTGTAAGGACTAAAACATTTTAAGAGAGGCTTAAATAACCATCTCACTATTGTTTACTAGCCAGTCCTGAACACCTTAATGCATATCATAAGATTTTGTGCTCGAGAAAGTGTAGCACATGCACAAAAAGAAAATAAGGTGTAGCCTTAAAATAAAATAAATAAATAAATAAATAATTTCTGCATTCAATAAGGCAAAATAAATAAATATATATATACACACACACATATATATATATATATGCATGATTGCAAACTTGTTTTCTAGGAGATGTGAGAGTTATATAATGTAACTTTTAGGTAATAAAGTCACTTTCAAATTTATGTGATGAATAATATAGAACTTTTGATTGATTACTATCTACATATCACCTTATATGTATCTTATGCTCTTATTAGTTGCACATACTTCACAAGTTATTCTTTGCAAAACTTTGTACATGGAATTGTGTGTGAATCTAGTTTGGCCACCCAAGATTATGTTTACTATGGTATTTGATGCAAAATATGGTTAAGAGTTGGCAAAATTTGTGTTTTTGATGATTAAAAACCTTGTTTTGTGGTTCTGGGTTGAAAACTCATGTTTTTTAAAAACATTTAAACTCATGACATGCATTTCATTCATGAAATTACTTGGGTTGAGTTGTTTCTACGTAACCTTCTGTAGTTTTTCAAAAAATTCAAATTTCTAGAATTTCGATTGATCAAATGTGTTTTTCGATTGATCAAAAATTCCTTCATTTTTAATCATTGCTCCTGCTTGACTTGATTGGTATTCGATCGATGCTCGACCAATCGAAACTGAAAAATTTTCAGTTTTTAAGTATTTGACCAATTTTTTTCTTTCATGCATCATTTATTTTTAGGATTCCTATGCATTCTATTGTTTTCTATATCCATCTTGCAGTTTTACAGTCATATCTCTCATTGTTTTCACACATAACATACATACACTTTGCTAAATTGGGTATTCAACTTGATTTAAAAATTGAATGATTAATTTTTGAGTTATGTACTTTTTAGTATATGTTATTTTTATGTATGAACTGGAGAAAATATTTTTCTTAAGAGATATGATGGATAATCAATGTGCAAATATTTTCTCTTAAACACATTGCATGCATATATTTATGGGTCACATAGTGTCAAGTTTGCATTTATTGAAAGAGAGAATATTTTTATGGCGAAAATGTACTTTTGGTCCCTATAATTTAGGTCAATTCCCATTTTGGTTCCAAAATTGATTTCGTTACTAATGTCATCCCTAAAATAAAAAATAAAAATAAAAAAGTTTTTAAAATGGTCCTTTCCATCAGCCAACCAATGGAAAAATCTTACGTGTCTAACGGAATGTCCTGATTGCTGACTTGGCGCTTCCATTAAAATATTATTAAAAAAAAATATTTGGCATTTTTAAATGCCATGTCAGCATTTAAATTAATTTTTAAAAAAGCCAGATTAGAGTATTTAAACTAAATTAAAAAACAAACCTTAAATCTAATTAAAAAACAAACCATTAATTTCTTAAATTTAATTTAAACTGTAAATACAAATTTGATTTAAACTAAAATTTTAATTTCTCAATTCTCAATTTTAAATTTTAAATTTTTTTTATCACAATCCTCTGCACTGAACCCCAATCCAACCCCACGAACCCAAGTTACCCAACCCAACATCAAATTTTCTTAGTCACCAACATCAAAGCATCAATTTAATCCCTCTCTCTACCCATTGTTCTCTCACTCTCTGTCTCTTTGATTTCTCTTTGATCTACTCCATACCCAGACACCCATGGCCAAAGACCCCAAGCTCTGCCTCTCACGATTTCTTTTTAATTTCTCTTTAATTTAAATGATTTCTTTTCATTTGACCATTTTATTCATTAGCCCATTTTGAACCAGTGATTTGAGTTTAGAGAGAGAGAGAACTTGTGATCTGGGTTTAGAGAGAGAGAGAGAGAGAGATAAGGAGATAAAGAGATGAGGCCAGTGGTGGTATGGAGTAGATCAGGGCTCTAAACCCCTCTTCGACTTTGGCTTCTCTACTTCTCTGTGTGCTAGGTAAGCCACCATGAATGGTGAAACCTCTCTCTACCTCACCCTCTCTTTTCCACTCTCAGGCGTGATTCTAGCAATGACCAAAACCCTTACCTCAACCCGTGTCGTCACCAATGCCACCACCCTAGGCAGTGGCTCTCAAACCCATATGATTGGGTTGACGAGGGAGATGGTGGGTTTCAAGTGATGCAGAGCTTTTGATAGGCGGTTGTTTGAGTGATTTAGGTTGTGGATCTTGGACGATGATGTCGTCGGCTCCACTGCAACACTACCACAATGAGAAATATTGTATCAGGATAATAATTTTTGGTTGAATGTATAATAGATTTTTGTGGAATAATTTGTGTTCAAATTTTGGAATATTTTGGGTTTCTATTCTTTTGTTCTTGGGATTGAATATTCTGGGTTTGTTGTTCTTGTGTTGTACTCGTGTGTTCGTGATCAATATGAATTTGGAATACGAATTTGATCATTTGAATGTGAAATTTATAAGTTTATGAGTTTGTTGGAGATTGGTTGGTTTGTTGGATTTATTTCTTGTTTTCCTAGCATTGATGGAGATTGGATTTGGTTGCTGGGCTTGTTTCTTGGATTTGGAAAGAACATGAAGAACAAACTATTATGTTCTTACGAAAAAATAATAAAAAGTAAAAATAAAAAAATAAAAAATTAAATTAGATTTAAGGCTTTTTAAAAAAAATAAATTTATTTTTGTTTCAATTTTCTGACATGGCTTTTAAAAAAATTACAATGCTAACATGATATTTAAAAAATGCCAAATAATTTTTTTTTAAATATTTTAATAGCTACGTCAACGCCACATCAGCAAGCAAGGCATTCTGTTAGACACGTAGGATTTTTCTGTTGGTTGACTGACAGCAAGGGCCATTTTAAAAACAATTTTCTTTTTTTAGGGATGACAATAGTAACGAAATCAATTTTGGGACCAAAATGAGAATTGACCCAAAATGTAGAAACCAAAAGTGCATTGTCGCCTATTTTTTTAAGTGTATCATCAACTTATGTTTCTTTTACTTTTTCCCCCCCTCCTAAATTTTTCCCAAAACATGTTTTGTTTTTCCTATTTTTATAGGGGGAGAAAAGTTTATTTTAATCTTTGTTGTTCTTAGAGGGAGTTGTTGCTCTTCATAGGGGGAGTTGCCTATATTCTCTATAGAGCTGGATTCATTTGTTTCCTTGATTCTCTATTTTCTCTTCTCCTTTGTTGCGTATGTTTTCTGTTTACTCTTTGTTTGAGTTATCTTTGTCAATACATGACAAAAAGGGGGAGAAATAGATGAAATGTGGGAATCCTATTTATTTTGTTTAGGGGGAGAGTTAGTTTGCATATTTGTTATTTGCTTTAGTTTGATTGTTTATTGTTTATATGTCTTTCTTTCCACACATGCTTTGATGTGTTTTTAGAGTGTTTTCAGGAAAAACAGGTACATTCTGATCAAGACCTTCTACCTCTTATTGCAACTTCTAGGTTAGGAGTCTTAGATTAGAATTTTTGTTGTATTTGGGCATTTTTATTGTATTAGGTTGTTCTTGTATTTGAGCATTTCATATTGTATATAAGTTTTGTCACAAATTGCCAAAGGGGGAGATTGTTAGATTCTAAAAGTTTAGAACAATTGGCAAATCGTGAACACAAAATTATCTAGATAAAAATCCTAGAGTCTATAGGTATTATTAGATAATGCTCTAGGTGATTCAAGTCAAGATTTAAGAACAAGTAAGTTGTGGAAAGAAGATTTCAAAATTTGCCTAATTCGACCAATCGAGAGACAAACTCAATCGATCAAAACACGTATCTGTAGCATTTTAATTTCGGCCTAACAGCAGTTCAAGCCCAAAAAGGATTAGGGTTTCAGATCTACTTCTTCTAGTATATAAAGAAAACCCTAAGCACGTTTTTAAAAGGCTTTTAAGAGAGAGAGGAGTGTGCCTCCTTTGTATCTAAGGTTTTTTTACCCAAAAAGCTCTCTCATATCTTTTACTAGTGTCATTCCTTGAAGAATCTCAAGATCCAATGTTGTAGAAGTTACTGCCTTCTCTAGTCATCAAAGGTGCTGATGATCTAAACCTTCAAGGGTGGTCTTAGAGTCACAAACAGGAGAGTTTGTGTTTTTTATCGCAAGTATGAGCACTTATGTTGCAAAGCCCTAATAAAGAAGAAGTCTGTAGATTCGGAGTTTGCATGTGATCATGTCAATAAGTTCTACATGTGGTAGCAATAGGATGTTAATGGTCTAAGTCTTATTGAAAACTCCGATTCTCTATAGTGGATTTGTTTTTTACCTTAAGGATAGTTAGGTTAAATCCTCCCTAGGTTTTTTACCGGTTTGGTTTTTCTGGGTGATCATATCATTGTGTTCTTTATTTTTTACTGCTTTACATGATATGACTTTATTGTTTTAACCTAGATTTGAATAATAAACCTAAGTATTCACTTATTTAATTAATTAGGTTAAACAAACCTAAGTATTCACTTGGTTAATTAATTAGGTTAAACAATCTAGTTTACAGGGATCTAAAACCTAATAACTTCATCTTTTTTTTTTTTTGTCTCTTCTTATTCACACACTCTTATTATAAATTTGTAACTATCTCTTCCATTCTATGCATAGTTTTCCCTCACACAAAAAGGTTGCCTCTCTCTCTCTCTCACAAAATTTTTTGGTGGATTTTTTATTTTTCTTACATCTCCACTTTTGGTCGATAAATTCTTATGTTCTGTAGAACTATACTTTGGGTTAATGCGATTTAGTTTTGTTTTTTCATTTGTTTTTCTTTTCTTTCTGTTCTCTTTGATTGTTGAATATTATCCTATTGCGTTATAAAAAATTAAATATAGCATATAAAAATATAATATTATTCTATTACATAACATGATTTGGATAATTTGGTTTTTTTTTTTTTTTTACTTTTTTTTTCTCATCTTATGCTATTCAACATTTAAATTCAATCACATCTTCCATATCATTAAATTATTTATATTTTCTCACCTTTTAAAAAAAAAAAAAATTAAACATAGGATATTATATTTAAATTTGTAAAGTTGTGATTTCCAACTAGCTTGTGTTAGCTCTAATTCCGTGCCAAATTTGATTGTAATTTCTTCAATCATTACCTTGTATTTATGTGGGTTTATTTGTAAGAGACAAGTGTGAGAGATCAGTGAAGAATCAAGCTTCAAAGATGAATCAGTGCAATTCGCGACTAGCTCGCGAGAAGAGTAACCCGCAAAAAAGCCACGTGTGAAGCACATGACTGGAAGTTGAAAAGTCACACCAGACTGTCAAGTTCTAAAGTGTTTCACGAGAAGGGCCATCCCACGAGGTACCCACGAAACATTCTGTTTGGCAAAAAGATAAAGTGTTTTACCAAATTCTTTACCCACACTATAAATACCCTCATTACCCAAGAATTGTAAGTGTGTGTTTTCAGAGAGAAAACCCTAATAAATACACTTGAAAGTTAGAGATTGTTATACCCGCAATCATCTACACATTTCCTTGTGGTTTTCCTCAACTCCTATCTCTTCATCTCTAGATCCTTGAGAGGTTCTTAGCTCAAACACTTACCACACCCAATCTGAGTGTTAAGTGAGATTTTGGGGCTGCTGGGAAGTATTGGAAGGAGCCATTTAGTGGTGGATGCAATCAAACTAAATTGCAGGATTTGGAAAGCTAGAGAAGACAAAACTCCGAGAAGTCTGTTGATAGCAAGAGCTTCGAGGGCTCAAGTACATAGGGTAGACTAGGCTTGGAAAGTCTTTTGTTATTTGTATACTCCAACTTCATTCTCTAGTGAATCGATTTCAACTTGAAGGGTCGCAGAGAGATTTTTCGCCAAGTTCTTCGGTCTCCTCTTTGATAAAACGTCTTGGTGTTATCTTGTGTTTGCATCTCTCTTCCCTGCTCTTTAAACTTTCATTTTATTGTGAATTGTTGATGGATATGGGTTAGAGTAGTTTAATCGGTTCATTAAGCATATTTACTCTTGTTCCACACTTTGTGAAGTTTGAGTAAAAGTAATCTAACTGTAATTTTTAATTTGGGGTCTGAACAAGCTTGTGTGTTTTTACACAAATCTGAGCTTTCAAAATTCAAATACATAAAATTATTCTCAAAAAATTGTACTCATTTTTTTTACATTTTGACTTTGTGCAACCTTTCTCCTTCCCTTTAGTTTTTTCATCTCCCCACTACCCTCTACCTTAATGTCCCTCTTCTTCTTTCCCTTTATCTTCCTTTATTTTGTTTCTTTTTATTCACATCATCTTAGTATAAATTTGTCTTTCTTTCTTCCATTCTATATATAATTTTTCCTCAAAATAAAATGTTCTCTCTCTCTCTCTCTCTCTCTCTCTCTCTCTCTCTCTCTCTCAATTTTTTGGTGGATTTTTTGTTTTTCTTACATTTTTGCTTTAGGTTGATAAATTTTTGTGTTCTTTCGAATTCTACTTTGGTTTGATGCAATTTTTTTTTTTTTTTGGTTCTCTTTGATTGTTACACATTATCCTATTGCATTATAAAGAATTAAAGATAGTATATAAGAATATAATAATATTCTATTGCATAGTATGGTTTAGATAATTTGGTTTTTATTGCTATATCTTCTATTTTTACCTTTTTTTTCTTCTTATCTTATTTTATTCAATATTTAAATTTAGTCACATCTTCCATATCATTAAATTATTTATATTTTCTCTCTTTATTATTTAAAAATAATAATATTTTACTTAAATTCAATAAACGAAAGTGTCCTCATAAAGTGGAGTAGTGCTAGGACACACTCATTCTCAAACACCATACACCAAATGAAAAATGTAATACAAAACAAATGCCAATTGGGAAACACTAAATTTTAAATAATAATAATAATAGTGAGGATATCAAACCAAACACAACATAAAGAAACTAATAGATATGGATATACTAACTTAAGGGTAGCAAAATTAAATGAAAAGAAAAGGGTACAATGCATATTTAATGCAATAAAATCATCATCAAATTTGGGAAAAAAATAGGTTGCCAATGGAGAGAGAGAGAGAGAGAGAGAACAATACAAAGTAATAAAGAGTAGTTAAAGAAAAAAAAATCAAATGTCAGTCAGTAACTATTAATTGAAAAATAAAGAGGCTGTAAGGAGAAGTAAAAAAATAAAATAGATATGATATAACCATATGGAGAACATTTTTAAAAATTTTATAGTGCAATAAAATCAACCGTTACATAAATTAAATCAATAATCAACAATTAAACATAATCATAGTAATACATTTAAACTTAAAACTAATCAAACGTCATGGAAACATATTTTCATTCATAACTAAAAGGAAATCTTCTCTTGTAATAATAGATATTACATAATAAATAAAGTTAGAAATTTTAAAATCCCTTTTTTTACATTTCATTTAACCTTACATATATATATATATATATATATAATCTTCATACATCGTTACTTTTAAAAATATAATGAACAATGCTACATCTCATTTAACACCCCTGTTATGCAAATCATTAACCATTAAATATATAATAATAGTAAGAAACATTACAAATGAGGTTATGAAAAAAAAAAATGATAAAACTAATTAGCTACTCTCATTATGAAGTCATAGTCTATGATTTTACACATATAAAAAAGTGGAATATATAGTGTGGGTGCTCGAGGACCGAGGAAGAAGTTGAAGAGTTGTAGCATTGGTGTGGGAATGCCACAGGCCACAGGCCAAAGGGGGAAAACCGCTAAAGGAAAGGTAAAAGTGACTCAAGGTACTCTAAGGCATTCTTAGTAGGAGCTAGGATCTGAAGAGAGAGAGTTTATGGACATCAGGGAAGCTTCTAGTCTGGTATAGCCTGTTGCATCCACATTAAATGGTGGGCAACAGCTTTATCAGCCGCATTGATGAGGAAGTGACCTAAACAATGTAAGTCATAGCTAAGCATATTCCTTCCACCATCTTCTTCAGATGTTAAAAGTGACAAGTGTCATGAGAGCAGAGAGGTTAGGTGAGAATGGATGGATGAGATATGATAGAGGCAGAGGTATATAAGGAAAAGAAGGTGCACTGAGAAAGAGATGGAGACACAAATGTAAAAAAGAGATAAGCACTAAAGGGAAAGAGAAGAAGAAGAGAGAGAAAGGAGAGTGAACAGTGTAACTATTTGCACAAACTTAGCCTCCTCAGGCAAGCTTGTGAAGGGATATATGTCCCTATTATTCTATAAAATTAACATTTTCTTCTTTATCTTGATCCTTGGGTAGAATCCCCTATTGTTGTTTGTTTCCCTCTCTTACAAATTTTATTGATTTGGACCAAGTTTGAACTATGTAACTCACTGTTCTAAATGGGCTTGAGCCACTCAGATCTTTTGGTCCTTACAATTGGTGTCGTCTGTGGGAATAACAAGTTGTGGTGGATCTGTTCTAAGTACTTATGGCTAATACAGGCCAAGATAAGGAGGAGTCAGTTGGCTCCCTGAAGGAGAACCATTTTGTTAACCTAGAGCGTAGGAGAGATGGGCAACATACTCCAAGCATTATGATGGAGTCTTACCACACTGAGCGTACTGAACGCAATCATTCAATGTCTAGGAGTCATACATCTCATGATCTGGAGAAACGGAAGTTGTAGTAGGAAATAGATCGCCTGTGTAGCAAGTTGAGGCACAGGGAACGTAAAAGGAGAAACCCTCCTCCCTCACCAAGTGATGGTTCTAGAGGAAGCAAGGACAGTTCTTACCACTGCAAGTCGGGAACTCCATTTAGTGAGTCCTATTCAACTTCTTTGCATAAGGATAGGTGGGAGAAGAGCAGTCATGACCGTAAGAAAAGGGCTTCCCACCATGGCCTGAGGAATGATGCAATGAGTAAAGCCCTACAGCAGATCTTTAAATCACCCTTCTTCAGAACGATTAATAGGGCTAGGCTCCCTCACTGGTTTTCTCAACTGACGTTTTCCATTTACAATGGAAGGACTGATCCCGTAGAGCACATCAGCCACTTCAATCAAAAGATGGCAGCTCATGCCAACAATGAGGCCTTAATGTGCAAAGTGTTCCCCTCCAATCTTAGGCCTGTGGCTATGCATTGGTTTGACGCCTTAGAGGAAGGATTGGTGGGATCTTTTAAGGAGCTAATGAGAGCTTTTAGGGCTAGATTCATAACATGTAGTAGGGTCTCCAAACCTATAGACTATTTACTATCTATGGCAATGAAGGAGGGAGAAACCCTCAAAACTTACTTGGACAGATACTAGGAAACCAACAATGAGATTAATGGAAACTTTGAGGACATGACCATGAGGACCTTTAAGGTCAAGCTACCTGCCGAGCACAAGCTAAGGAAGTCGTTAACGATGAAGTCCACCTTGAATAAGCGCCAACTAATGGATCACATAGATAAGTATAAGCAGGTGGAGGAGGACTAAATACGGGGAAAGGGCAAGGCTAAAATGTTCCTCGAGTGGAGGGATCCTCGGAGAGAAAGATACCAGGGCAATCACCCCCGAGGGGAGTTCCCTAATCAAGCGCCATCCACAGGAGTTCAATTGGTTAACTCATTGTTTAAAAAGCCAGTATATCACATACTAGAGAAAATTAAGAATGAGTCTTATTTCAAATGGCCCAATAAGATGGGCAAAGACTCGTCCAGAAGAAACCAAAGCCTTTATTGCCATTACCACCAAGACCGATGGCATACTACACAGGATTGTAAAATCCTACGAGATCACCTAAACCAGTTGGCGAGGGCAAGGAAGCTCAACCGATTTCTACATCAGCCTATAGGGTAGTTCGGCCACTTAGGAGCTAAATTTCATAAAGGTAGCTCCCCTCTACTAGCATGGGGAACCATCAATGTGATCCTTGCCATACCAGGGAATAATGGGACCTCAGGCCCTAGGGTTATGTCAATAGGTGTGGGTTATCGCATGGAGGCCGATGATCAGGCTCCCAAAAGAGCAAGGGTGATGGTCACCCCTACTTTGGGTTTTTTCGAAGAGGATAAGTAGAGAACTCTCCAACCACAAGATGATGCTCTAGTGGTTACTGTTAGGATTAAGGGCTATGATGTGAACAGAGTGCAGGTTGACCAAGGAAGTGGAGTAGAGATCATGTACCCAGATTTGTACCAAGCGCTAAACTTGAGGCCCGAGAACCTAGACAGGTATGATTCACCGCTAATGGGTTTTGATGGCAAAATGGTGGTCCCTCAGGGAATGATAAGACTACCCGTTCAGGTTGGGGATGTGGAGGTCCAGGTTAACTTCATAGTAGTAGAAGCGTTCTCCCCTTATAAAGCTATCCTGGCTAGACCCTAGCTTCACACCATAGGTATTGTGCCCTCAACATTACATCTGAAGGTCAAATACCTTACTCAGGGGAGAGTAGGAGAGTTTGTGGGTGATCAGGCCACAGCTAGGCAATGCCTGGTGTCAACAAAAGCACAGTGGACTTCAGGTTCTGCCACAATAATTAAAGATCCAGTCCCATAGCAACTAAAAGGGCCTGCAAGGGGGCAGCAGACCGAGACATCATGAGAATTATCAGAGGAGCTAGAAAAGGTGATAATAGAACTAGATTGGGAGAAATATTTTCAAATGGGATCTCAGTTGCCACCCTTAGAAAAGGCAAAGTTGGTGAAGTTCCTGAAGGTAAACATCGATGTTTTTGCATGGAATGCCTATGACGTTCCAAGAATTGATCTCAGATTAGCGTGTCACAAGCTGAACGTAAATCCCGAGGCTATGCAACGTAAACAACCTCCTCAGTGATCATCCAAAGATCACGCCGAGGTAGTCAGGACAGAAGTAAACAAGTTGAAGCAGGCTAGGACCATTAAGGAGATTTTCTACCCTAAGTGGTTGGCCAACATAGTAATGGTTAAAAAGAAAAACGAGAAATGGCGAGTGTGAGTGGACTTCACTAACTTGAACAAAGTTTGCTCAAAAGACCCCTTCCCCATTCCTAGAATTGACCAGCTGGTGGACCCCACAGTGGGACATCCTCGGATGAGTTTCCTTGATGCCTTTCAGGGTTACCATCAGATAACTCTATCATTGTCTGACTAGGAGAAAACGGCCTTTCATGCTCCCAATGGGAACTATCATTATTGGGTGATGCCTTTTGGCCTAAAAAATGCAGGATCCACATATCAAAGAATGGTGACACAGATGTTTGAATCGCAGATTGGGAGGAACATGGAAGCATATATTGATGACATGGAAGTCAAGAGTAGGCAGGTAAGAGAACATTTGGCTGACTTAGGGGAGACTTTCTCAGTTTTGAGAGAGCATAAGTTACGCCTGAATGCATCGAGGTGTCCTTTTGGGGTCAGTTGGACAAATTTTTGGGTTACATGATTACTCACTGCGGAATCGAAGTCAACCTAGATCAAATTAAGGCCTATTAACAGTTTACATCCTCCTCGAAATCCCAAGGAGGTGCAGAGGTTGATTGGGATGGCAACAACCTTAAATAGGTTCATCTCTCGATCTGCGGATGGGTGTCATCCTTTTTTCTAGTTGCTTCACACGTGGAAGGATTTTCGATGGACCGAGGAGTGTGTAACAATTTTCAAGGACCTCAAACAGTACTTGTTCAATCCACCAATACTTTTCAGGCCCGATAAGGAGGAGGTGTTGTATGCATACCTCGCAATCACAGACTACGCTATTAGCCTTATCCTGGTCAGAAATGAGGACGAGATTCAAAGGCCTATCTACTATGTTAGCAAATCCCTACAAGAGGTTGAGACCCACTATCTTCTTTTGGAAAAGGCAGTGTTAGCCATAGTGCATGCCACTAGGAAACTTCCTCATTACTTCCAAGCCCATACCATTGTGGTGCTCACCTAGCTCCCTTTGCAAGCTCTATTGGGGAAATCGGATTATACTGGCAGAATTGCTAAATGGGGAACCAAGCTGGGAGCCTATGATGTCAAGTACATGCCTCAGACCACCATAAAATGACAGATCCTGACAGACTTTGTAGCAGAGTTCATCGATGGTGCCCCCAAGAAGGAAGAGGCAGTTATAGGGGTATTGATCATGTCGGCCATTGTTGTTCCCCCGTGAAAAGTTTATACGAATGGAGCTTCCAACCGAAAGGGAACAAGAATAGGAATTGTGTTGGTCACCCCTAAGAAGCTGATAATGGAGAAATCGTTATGACTGGGATTCTTAGCCACCAACAATGAGGCCGAGTACAAGGCCCTGCTAACAATAGTGGCAATGGTCAGGTAGCTAAAAGGAGAAATGGTTGAGTTGTACTTGAATTCTAGACTAGTCGTGAGCCAAGTTAATGGAGACTTTGAAGCTCGGGATGAGAGGATGCAGGGGAACCTTGGTAAAGTGCAAAATGTTAGGGCTCAGTTTAAGGGTTTTATATTGAAGTAAATCCCTAGGGGACAGAACTCTCACACAAATTCTCTAGCAATGTTGGCCACTTTGCTAGAGTCGAGTCTTCTTCAGGTTGTTAGTATTGAGGAGATGGACAGCTCAAGTCTTACAAGAGTACCTTTGGTAGGCGTGTACAACCTCTATGTAGGACCGAGTTGGATGGACCCCATAGTAACTTTTTGGAAGCAATGATTGTTGCCTAAAGACAAGGATGAGGCAGAGAAGGTACGTAGAAGTGCCCCTCACTACTAATTGTTTGAGGACCAGAAGTTGTACAAGCGCTCTTACTTAAGACCATATTTGTTGTGCGTACATCCAGAAGCAGTGGAGCCCTTATTGGAAGAGTTGCATGAAGGCATATGTAAGAGTCATACAGGAGGAACGTCTTTAGTGCATAGGGCCTTCACCCAAGGGTACTAGTGGCCTAGCATGCGAAAAACCTTTCAAGATTATGCAAATAAGTGTGACCAATGTCAGAGGTATGCCTCAAATATTTATCAGCCAAGGGGAATACTAAATCCATTATCTAAAGAACCGAAGATGGCTCCTCGTCGTCATGGACTACTTTACCAAGTGGGTGAAAGCCAAGCCCCTTGCCAATATTAGGAACTTGGATGCTAAAAGATTCATCTAGAGGAATATTGTCACTAGGTTTGGAGTTCCTCACACACTGATCTCAGATAATGGTCTTCAATTTGATAATAAAGCCTTCCGAAGATATTGCGAGGAGTTAGGGATTAGGAACGGGTATTCTATGCCTGCTTATCCTCAGGGGAATGGGCAGGCCGAGGCCACCAATAAGGTTATAGTGTCTTGGCTAAAGAAAAGGTTGGATGACGCTAAAGGAAAGTGGGTGGATGAATTGCCTCACTTATTATGGATTTATAGTACCACACCCCGAAAATCAACGAGGGAGACCCCTTTTTCAATGACTTATAGGGTAGAGGCAGTAATTCCCCTTAAATCTGGATTCCCAACTCTAAGAACTGACCAATTCAATGTTGGAGAGAATAACCATTTACTCCTAGACAGCCTAGATGTGGGCGAGAAAAGAAGAGAGGTGGCAACGGTGAAGATGGCACACTACCAACAAAAAATTAAGCAAAGGTATGATAAGGGGGTAAAGTCCAGACCATTGGCTCTCGGAGACCTGGTCTTGAGGAAAGTGGTGGGGATGACCAAGAACCCTGCTTGGGGCAAGCTGGGCCCTAACTGGGAAGGCCATATAGAATCACTTCCATTGCTGGCATTAGGGCCTACTACATGGAAGATTTGGATGAAAATATAATTCCCTACCCTTGGAATATAAACAATCTACGACGTTATTATTATTAATAATTTTTGTTACCCTTTATATCTTGCTTGGTTATATATTATTATGGATGTGTTTGCCGAGACAATTGGTCTGTTAAATATTATAAGTGTTAAATAGAACCTAGGCCTTGTCTGGCTCATCAGGTCACAAGCCCAGGGTAGATTAACATTGCAGAAAATATTCTAAGTATTAAACAAAACCTAGACCTTGTCTGACTCCTCAGGTCACAAGCCGAAGGTAAATTAATATTGCAAAAAAAATCCTAAGTGTTAAAGAGAACCTAGGCCTTGTCTAGCTCCTCGGGTCACAAGCTTAGGGTAAATTAACATTGCAGAAAAAATTCTAAGTGTTAAACAAAACCTAAGCCTTGTCTGGCTCCTCGAGTCACAAGCTTGTGGTAAATTAACTTTGTATGAAATATTCTAAGTGTTGGATAGAGTTTGGATTTGACGTAGCTCCTAAGGTCACAAATGGGGAACTGAGTGGGCCTTGAAAAAGGTTGCTTGAAGGAACAGAAAAGTAAACGCTATGGGCATTTCCTTGGGTTTCTGAAGTAGTGCCAGCAAGTTTTCAAGTAAGTGTTGGTTGATAAAATTGCTTAAGACCCATTGATTAGTTTACTCTTTATGTTATGATAAAGTAGAAATTTGCCACAGTGTAATCGTTATGAAGGAAGGAAGGTAATGTAGTAAATAAAATGACTAGCATAAAGTAAATAGTAAAAAAAAAATGTACAAGGGTAAAAAATAAACGAGCAAGGTTAACTTCAAACTTTTTTCATTAAAGATAAGCAAACTATGATACAATGAAAAAGGAAAAAAAAAGGGCACTAGCTATACAACAGCCCATTACAAAACTACCTAAGTATCTTCTAAACTAAGGCTAAGCTAGGTTGTTGGCTCCTTCTCCTTGGTTCCCTTCTTCTCCTACTCTTTTTCCATCTTCTTCCTCTTCAATTGTGTCACCTCGGCCACTTCCTTATCAGCCTCCACGTCCTACACATCAATTGGAGGTGGCAATTCTTTTTTCTTTTCTTTGCCCTTGGTCAAAGTGGGAAAAGGAACGTGATCGCGCTAAGCAAAGGAAGAAAGGGGAGCAAAGCTGGAGTCTGCTGGAGGCTAAGGGAGAGTGGGCGCCAAATGCAGAGCAGGGGGGTAGTACACCTTATCAAGAGACTGAAGCTCTGATTCGATACTGACTCCCGCAATGTTCAAGGCTTGGCCCCACACATCCAAGCAAAAAGCACGAGTAACATCTCTGAGTTAGACATTGAGGCTCTCAACTACCTTGGTCATGCCCGCGTCATATGTTGCTTGCTTGGCCTGAGCTTTCTCAGCCTCCTTAGTCTCCAGCTGCTTCTTTATTTGTTTTAGCTCCACAACTGTGAGAGCAATTTTATTCTTGGCCCTCTTCTAGGCCACCAAGGCATCAGCCACCTGGCTTTCATAGCCTTTGAAAGTAGACTCAGCGTTCCTCTGAGCCTTCTGCACTTCAGACAGTTGGGCAAGAGTCTTTTTCAACTTCTTGTCCGCTTCTGCGTAGGCTTTTTCTATGGCCTCTTGTCCTTTCTTGGCCTATCTTGCCACATCCAGGGAATGGTCTACCCATTCCTCGGCCATGAAAGTGGTTTGGATGGCCTACAAAAAACAAAAAAAAAAAAACCTAAATATCATATAACACATGAATAAGCTAACTATACAGTTAGATGGGATCAGTCATGTACCTTGGCCAGGTCCTACTTTAGAGTAAGGAAGACCTCGCGCTTCCTAAAGGACCTCAACTCTGCCATGTCCTTAGGTAGGCATAATGCCTTCTCCATGCATTCCGCCACCAAGACTAAGCTACCTTTTTTAGGGTCCCTCAAGTTGGTGTCATCAAGCACCGAATTGCTTGAGCTTAAGGTAAAGATGGGCCTCCAGATAGAGACCTTCTTGGGTTGGTCTCCCGGTGTGTGCAAACTTCTTTAGCTATCCTTTCCTTGGCAAAGGTTCAACGAGATCTCCCCCTCTTCAGCATCCTCGATGCCCTTGCCTCCTTAGCCCCATTTCCTCTTCTTGTCTACAGCATTAGCAGGTGATGTGTGCATTGCGGCAGAAGTAGGAGGGCAGGGTGTCACTACTACAGCTGGGGAAGAGCCCCCAACATGGGCTATTAGCATGGCAAGTAAATCTAGGGTTTTCTCTTCAAAACCCATTTCCGCTGAAGTATAAGCTGTTGATGTGCTAGGAATGTCCTCGCAGTAAAAAACCTCGAAGTCTTTTTCTATGACTTCTTGATGGATGGGCTCGGGGGTGGACTCCTTGGCCTCGTCGTTTGATAGGATGGGTGGTTCTTGAGAACAAAGGAGTCTGATAGCTAAAGGAACGAGGAGCTGGGCGTCCTAAGTCCCTTCTAGCAGAGGTTCTGACAACAGGAAACCCGATACAACTACGTCTATTAAAGCCAAACGAGGATCCCTAGCTTTAATAATGTTCTTTTGGCTCTAAAAGCGCTTGGTGGATGGCTTGTGACCAAAGATGATGTGAGCTACCCGAAGTTGTCTGTCCTTGTGTAAGAAGATCTCTACCTTGAGAATCTAGTTTAAGTGCTTAAAATTCACCAAGTACTTGGCTGGGGTGGTGTGGTATTCATCTACCAGGTAAGACAGGAGGAGTTATTAGTTAAAAAAATAAAATAAAAATTAATTTAAAAAAAAAAAATGCTAACACTATTAAAGCTATGTAAAATCCTATATGTGACCACGGTCCTTGGGAACACTACCTTGTTCCCCTTCTTAGGAAGGGCAGTGCATTCCATCGTGCCAACCTCCCAAGATAATAAGAGCTTGAGTCAGGCAAGCAGGAGATTAGTCTAACAGCGGGAATCCTACACTTCATGTAGTATTTGGTTTTTTCCCCTCTCTGGCAGTTGTATACCCAATTTACATCATGCCAAGTGAGGTTTGTCCCCATTCTCCGGCTTAATGCATCTAAACACCTAAGGATCCTAAAGATATTTGGGGAACATTAGGTCAAGGTTAACCTATAGTTTGTTAGATAGTCTCTAGTAACCCTCCCCACAAGAAGTTCCATCCCGCCTTCAATAAAGGCAATCATAGGAATGACCACGGATTCGGGAGGTCTACTTAAGACCAACCACTCACCCTCTTCGTAGTGTTGGATTTCAACACTGTCGGGAATCTTATACTATGCCCTAAAGACTGCCCTAGCCTCGATAGTGTCCACTAACTTAGCATATCTACCATGGAGTTTTGTAGTGTGAAATGTTAAACTTGTGAAAAAGAAGAAACAGGGAAATCAACACAGTTATGAGTGAACGCGAAAAGTGCTCCTCGAGAGGTTTCTTCAATTTAGATTGCCAGAATGTTCAAAATGAACCTCAACCAACTCTAAGTTCTCCTTTTATAAGAGTAAAAAAGTGAGTGGTAAATTTCCCACCCATAAGTGAGGGAGAATGAGGACCGTAAGATCTTGATCAAGCCGTAGAACGAGGGGAGACAAGCAGCCGCCTGATGCCATAAATGTGAGATTGTAGATTCTGAAGCATCAGGAGTGTGCAGAAGACAGGTGAAAGGATGTTAATACGTGGGAACACATATGGCACGTGCATAGTTTACCTGTGAGACTAAAACTTTGCTTTTGTCTCATAAACAAATAGCAAACGTTTTAAGGGGCTATTGTGGGTGCCTGAGGACCGAGGAAGAAGTTGAAGAGTTGCAGCATTGGTGTGGGAATGCCACGGGCCATGGGCTCGAGGAGGAAAGCCGCCCGAGGAAAGGTAAAAGTGATTCAAGGTACTCTAAGGCATTCTAAGTGGGAGCTAGAATCTAAAGAGAGAGAGTTTGTGGACATTAAGGAAGCTTCTAGTCTGGTATACCCTGTTGCATCCACATTAAATGGTGGGCAACAACTTTATCAACCACATTAATGAGGAAGTGACCTGAACAGTGTAAGTCACAGCTAAGCAGATTCCTTCCACCATTTTCTTCAGATGTTAAAAGCAACAAGTGTCATGAGAGCAGAGAGGTTAGGTGAGAATGGATGGATGAGATATGATAGAGGTAGAGGTATATAAGGAAAAGAAGGTGCACTGAGAAATAGATGAAGACATAAGTATCAAAAAGAGATAAGCACTAAAAGGAAAGAGAAGAAGAAGAAAGAGAAAGGAGAGTGAATAGTGTAACTATTTGCACAAACTTAGCCTCCTTGGGCAAGCTTGTGGAGGGATATATGCCCCTATTATTCTATAAAATTAACATTTTCTTCTATATCTTGATCCTCAGGCAGAATCCCCTATTGTTGTTTGTTTCTTTCTCTTACAAATTTTATTGATTTGGGCCAAGTTTGAACTATGCAACTCACTATTCTAAGTGGGCTTGGCCGTTCAGATCTTTTGGTCCCTTCATATAGAGTTTACTTCAGGTATATGTAAAAATTCACATTAAAAAAAAAAATTATATGTAAATGTTTTAAAAAAATGTATATTCTATACATAAAAAAATGTATATGTAAGGTTTTTATTAACAGGAAGAAATGAAAAATCAATTAATAAAACTAAAACAACAAGAATAATAAAAATATATAGGGGTAATTATATTCCTCTTCCATGAGATTTGGAAAAATGATACTTCACCCCAAACTTGAAGGGAAAAAATAATTTCCCCTTTACATTTTGTTTAACCAAATTTTATTAAATTAATATTAAAATATTGTGTACTAACCTACCTTTAAGGGTAGATTTCCAAAATTATCCTCAATTTCAAAATTAAGATCTCTTATTTTAAAATTTTAAAATAAAGCGTACTTTATAATATTAAGTAATGACTTTTGCCTCTTTTTTTATCTCTCTTTTCTTTTCTTAATGAGTTATGGAGAGATCTATCATTTCAAATGTATTGTTACTTGATAAATTTTGTATTTTTATTCTAAATTTATGAGTAATGTTTTTACTAACCATGGTTAAACATTTATAAAAAGATTCTTAAATAAATTTAAAATATTTTGTTATTAATATAAACAGAATAAGAGAGTATTAATTTTTTCAAATCTCAAGAGAGTGGAGTATATATATATATATATATATATATATATATTTCTCTAAAAAAATTATCTCACGCAACACGCGAATCACTCAAAATAATTTCTCTTTAGCTTCTTACTATGGAGAAATTATAGAGTCCTCTAGTGGATCACGTCATTTGTCCACCATTCCACTAAAAAACTTTCACTTGTTTAAAATTGTTAAGTCAGTAATTAATTTTTGTTTAAAAAAATTTTCTAACTAACAATTTTAAACATGTGGAAATTTTTTAGTGGAATGGTGGATCACATTATTTGTCCACCATATGGATCTTATAATTTCTCCTTACTATGGCCCAGCAAAAGTAATAAAAGAATAGAAAATAAGAAAGTAAATGTCAACTTGCCACAGAGATTCCGGAGGACAGGTTGTTCAAGTATTTTTTTTTTATATATATACAGAATAAGTTAATCAATTAATGTTATTCATAAAACAAAAAATAAAATAAAATAAACTAAAATCTCTATGCATCTTACTAGACCTTATAGGTTGGCTTCTCAATAAAACTGTGGCAAATACATGCCGATCTGCACGTTTCTATAGTAAAAAATGAATATGGCATTAAATAAAATTTAAAATTTAAAAAAATTTAAAAAATAAAAACTTTTGTATAAAAATATCACTGGATAAAGTGGTCGGTGCCAACCTTTCAAATTAAATTATTCAGCAAAAAAACCTTTCATATTAAATATGAAGAGAATTAGTTGGCAAATCTCCAACAATGAAATAAAAAATGCCAAGGATCACCTTATCCAATTTTCAAATAGATACACTACACTTTAAGCCAAGAAAAAAAAAGATACACCACTCAAGCCACCAACTCTAAACAAAAAGTATAATGGTGTAATATCATGATTATTGTTGACTTTTCAATCCATTATTTCTTACGATTCAATCTTACCAATTTGCAGCCAAATTTATAGAGTCTAAGGAAATGTTTTATTTTCACTTGAAATTACATCAACTTAATTTTGGGACCTCTTAGAAAAAAGGAACTATCTCATTTGGTTACTTTACCCTTTTTTTTTTCCTACAACAAGTGGGGGTGAAGAGATCTAAAGATTATGAACCCAAATTCTTCTTATGGGGGGAAACTGAATAGTATCATTAAACTATAATGCTCATGGCATTTTCTTCCAACTTTTGCCGAACTTTACATAGAGAATAAAACACTAATAAACTATATTGCGATCTATATTAAGCTAGAATGGTTGAGTTTCAATTCATTTGATTGTTACTAATAAACTAACTATTATTCCAAAAATTTAAGCTGCTAGAAAATAATAAATTTGATCATTTAACTAATATTATACCACTTCTCCTTCACATCTGAGCTCAAACTCACACTTAATAAGTGAGGGCCATATCATTACATGAATGCATTTGGATTAGGTTTTTGCTTAATGTTTATTTGCTTATTTTCTGATAATTGATAAAAATACATTATACATGTGAAAAAATAATAATAATAATGAGGCTTTTAAAAGTTATTCATATACAAATATGCTAAAGTGATACCCAAAAAAGAAGAAGAAGAAAAAGAAGATAATCCATGCTCAAACAGTGGTGTATTATATTAGTGTCAAAATCGATATAAGAAAATGGATATAATTTCAACAATCCCATATTGTACAAGCCATACTGATGTACAGATTAATTGCTTTAGGTTTTGTTCGATTCGCATAATCTTAGATTTTGTTGGAATGTTATATTCTTAGAATTTTTTATCCATTAGTCACTCCTCTAATATATATAGGAGCTAGGTGAACATTTCAACTCGGCACTAGAAACCCACGCTCACCGTTAGAAGGGCTCAATAGAGGGTTTCATGACTCCGGTGAACAGCACAAGAACCATCGATCCTACGTGCAGAGAGAGAGAGAAAGAGAAAGAGAAATGTTAATAATAATTGTGTTTTCCATAAAACAAATATTTTCCATAAGACTAAAAGACAATGAGTCATTTTCTCTCTGTTTGTTAATATTCTCGCTTTCTTTGTTTAGGCTAAAAGACATACATTTTCGCTTTGTTTGTTGTGCGAAAATATTTTCTAGAAAATAAGTCATTTTTCAAAAAGTGTTTTCCATAAAACTAAATTATTTTCTTATGTTTGATAACAACCTTAAATGAGTTAACAAATAATATTCTAACTTCTCTTATTTAACTTGCTGTGAAATAAAGTTGTTTTCAAAAAAAAATTTAATAGAAAACAATCTTTAAAAATAAGTCATATTTTTTCTGTTAATCTTTTTTTTTTTTACTCATTTTTTTTATATTACATGAAAAAAAAAATTATACAAGATTTTCAATCAAAACAAACAAAGCGTAACAGATTCTCTTTTACTATGATTTTGTTTGTATATGAAATATTAAATATGATAATTAATAATAGTCATTAATAAGTGTTAATTATGATTTTGTTTTTATATTGAACTCTTAAATATATAATTGTGGGTACCTAAGGCATGCTTTGCAACGTCCTAGGCATGCTTGGCAACGTCCTCGGCCAACCTCGGCATGCTTTGCAATGTCCTTGGCATGCTTTGCAAGGTTCTTGGCCGACCTCGGCATGCTTTGCAACGTCCTAGGCGTCCCACATCGAAGAAAAATCCTCCCACTTTCTGCCTTATAAACTATGAAACGAAGGAGTAGTGTACCACTAGCAAAGCATGCCGAGGTCAGTCGAAAATGTTGCCAAGCATGCCTAGGACGTTGCAAAGCATGCCTAAGCATGCCTTAGGTACCCACAATAATTATTGTAATCATTAATAAGTATTTATTATGTTGCACTTTTATATTGAACTATTAAATATATAATTATGGCAATCATTAATAGGTATTAATTATGGTTGTATTAATATATATCATTCAATGTATTGTCTTTTGCTTAAAAAGGTACACATTTTCAAAACTACTCTCCTTAATTTAAACTTGAGTTCGGTTAACGGATGCCCTCAAGATATTTGTTAATTGACTATTTTAGAAATTTTTTGTATCACTTTTATATATGGTAGTAAAAATAAAATGTTGTCAAAAAAGTTAATTACTTTTTTTTCCCACAAAAAGTTTTTAAAAATATTTTCTAAATCAATGTCATTAAGGAATCTGTTAACTTTTCTATTTAAACTTTAGTGAAAATAGAATATTGACTTTTTAAATAAAGTGAGGACTAAAGAGTGTGATGAGAAATTTTATTTATTGACTTTTCAAAAATGACTTCATTTTAGTACACCTTAAAAGTTAAAATGGAATAGAGCTAGGTCTAAAAATTTGGGACGAATGGAGTATTATTTAAAGAAAATACATTGAGTCAAGATTCTAATTGGGAGTTCAAATATGTAATAGAATTTAAATAAAAATATCTTAAAATATTAACATGTAAATTTGCAGTACCTCAAAATCTAGCATGACAATATATCATAAGATCAACCAAAAGTTAGATGCTTTCGATTTTATATAAATTATTATTATATTTATATATACTAAACATGGTAAGTAAGAAATGCTAATATTTCATATCTTTGACTGAAATAACACTTAACTTTGGATAGAGCAGGTTTTCCCACCTAATTCAAGAATTTTTCCTTTAGTGACCCAAAATCGTGAGAAACTATGTTTTGTTTATATATATATATATATATATATATATATATATATATATGGCCATGTTAATAAATACCTTTAAAACAATTATTAATAAACTATAATAGAAAAATTTTAACACAATTTTTATGAAAAATATAAATAATTATAAATAACATTTATTGTTTTATTATTCTCTCAATAAAAAATATATATATCTCACCACATTTCACAGCCACACTATAAGTAAAGTTAACCCTACTTTGCACCCTACCAGTTATACTTTACAGACAAACAATATGAGTGTTTCCAATAAAAAAGTATCACTATTAAAAAAGTAACACCCTTACCTTGATCTGTTTATTAATATATTTATTTTGAATTGACAATATAATATAAATAGATAAGTTTTTTTTTTTTTTTTGGAGAAAAATATAAATGGTAAGTTAAAAGGGTATTTTAGATAGTTTTGAAATTGTAATAAATATATTAATAAGCCTGAAGGAAAAATACATAAAAGGAAAAAGGGGACAAAATTAGAAGCTTATACCCTCTCCCATTAAATTCTTCCAATTTAAAGGTTTAAACTTCTCAGAGTTTAAAATAACCTTTCAAATCCTCTCAAGTGGTTCCTCTCTTTTCTTAAAAACACCTCTAATCTAATGTATATATATGTTTAAATCACTAAATAATAATTGAACTTTCGCTATTCTATGCAAATATTAAATGGTAATTGTCATAGTTGCAGAAGTGTTAATGATATATATTTGGTTTTTTGGAGCGACGGAAAAGACAACGTGCTTAATTTACAAAATCAAGTAACTGTGTATCTTGCAATTAACGAGATGAAACATTTTTCTATGAGCAGCCGACCAGGACAATTTGCACCTACCTTTCATTGTCTGCCATGTTCCACAGTTAGTACTAGCAAGATAAAGAATAGATAAACAATACAATTCAGTGTTCACCAGTGAGAGAAAGAGCATCTAGCTTAGAGTTGACAGTCTCAGTCTCAGTTTATCTAGTTTTGAGTGTTTTGATAGTACAGTCTCAGTTTATCTATGAAGGCAGAATCATACAAATTAAGTTTGATACTCAAAACACAAAGCAATGGAGAGGCAGGTGGCTATAATTGGAGCAGGTATCAGTGGTCTTTTGGCTTGCAAGTACACTTTGTCAAAGGGTTTTCATCCAATCGTTTTTGAAGCCAAAAGCAGCATCGGAGGAGTGTGGACCAAAACCGTAGAGACCACTAAGCTACAAACTCCAAAACCATTATATCAGTTCTCAGATTTTCCATGGCCTTCTACAGTGGAAGAAGACTTTCCTAACCAACACCAAGTATTTGATTATATTCAATCCTATGCTAACCATTTTGACTTGCTTAGGCACATCAAATTTAATACCAAAGTTTTGAGCATCGAGTATGAAGGCCCATCAGAGGAAGAGATGCAATCTTGGATTATGTGGGGTGGTATTGGTGACCCTTTTGGCTCTAAAGGGAAATGGAAGGTTATAGTAGAGGATGCTCAAAGCTTTTCAACTGAGGTATGTATATTGTATAATATGGAAACACACATATAACCTATTCGAATTGTTCTTTTTCTTGTCATGATTTTTTGTGCACTTGATATATATGAAGTTTATTTGCTTTGGGTTAGAACCTAGGAAGCACCAAGCGGCTGGGAGGGTGCCGCACCGGAGTCTGATGCGGGGTGCGGCCACAAATGCAACTACCCGCGCATCAGTTCTGCTTCTGAGTTGTTTTTCTTTTCTTTTTTTTACGGATTCGCTCCGACTTGACTCCAATTCACGCCAACTTGGCTTCGATTTGCTCCAATTCGGGCTGATTCGAGCCGAACTAAGCAGATTCGGCTAGAATTGGGTCGTAACGGCCGACGGCCGAAACTGACCGAAATGGCCGAAACAGGCCAAAATTGGCCTTGAATCATGCCGTGACAGCCGAAATTGGCTTTGAATGAGGCCCAAACATCCTAAATCTATTCTTCCTCAATTTTATTCTGAATATTTGTTGCTTTTTTTGTGTTTTCTTTAGCCTAACAAAACGTAGCAACAAGGGACAACCCGCTCATACAGCCAGCGGGGAGGTTTTGTTTTGTGTTTCTTGCCTTTGAAAATATATTTGAAATGAAAAGGATAACATATAGAAAATATATAGAAAAGGATGTTGTTTGCATGTTTTCCCAGTAGTGAAATATATTTGTTATCATTTGTTGTTTGCATGCTTTCCCAAAAATGTTGTTTTGCATGCTTTCAAAGGATCTTGTTTGCATGCTCTCCCAAAATAAAAATATATTTTTGCCTTCAAAGTATATAGAAAATATAAATAAAAATATTTTTAATAATTTTTTAATTGCTGCACCCACACCTTATTTTTTCAAAAATTGTCAAGTCCCGCACCCGCACCCGAATCCAGAAACGCACCTGTACTTCATAGGTTAGGACTAGGTGGAATGCAGGATTGTGCCAATTCTTAAATTTTATCTGATTTTTAGCTAATTAAGTTTGGATTGCTTAACTAACTATATCAGATCAGTTAAAGAATTTATCTTTTAAATTAGGATTTTCACGAAATCACTGTAAGGGAATCCTTGTCCTGTAGAATAGTAGTGAAAATAATATTTTTTTAGAATCTTTATCTTCTTCCTTCTTATGTGAATGGAAATGCAGGTACACTTAGTGGACTTTGTGATCCTCTGCATTGGAAGATTCAGTGACTTTCCAAATATTCCTGAATTCCCTCCAAACCAAGGCCCAGAAGTATTTCATGGAAAGGTGATGCACTCCATGGATTACGTTGCCATGGACTACAAAAATGCTGCTGACTTTGTTAAAGGGAAGCAAGTCACTGTTGTAGGATTCCAAAAATATGCCTTGGACATTGCTATGGAATGCTCAGTGGCCAATGGTAAGAAACACAAATTTCACTTACATTTTATATTTATATAAATAATAACTTGTAGACCAAAGTACACTTTTAACTTTTGATGTTTGAAATTGTTTTCATTTTGACATTTTACTTCTCAAAATTTTCATTTTGACTCTTCATGTATGATTCTATTTTCAAATTGGAGAAAACAAAAACTTAATCAAATATGAAAGACTAAAATGAAAATTTTAAAACATAAATGACCAAAATGAAAACAACTCCAAACTTTTAGGTCCAGAAGTGTATTTTAGTCAATAGAGTAGTTTTTGTAAATGATAAAATGCTCATGAACAAAATTTATTTACTATGTATACCTATGCTTAGATTTATTGTATTTGATAGGTTTTTTACATTGGTTTAACCATAAATTTGCAGGCACTGAACATCCATGTACTGTATTATACAAGATGGAACATTGGAACGTTCCTGATTACCTTCCATGGGGCGTGCCTCTTACTTATTTATACTTTAATCGCTTCTCCGAGCTACTGGTTCACAAACCTGGTGAAGGCTTCCTACTAAGTCTCCTTGCAACACTTCTTTCCCCTGTGGTAAAATTTCTCCCTTTTTTTGAGTTTTTTCTTTTTGGTGGCAGTCCTTAAGGTAAGGGGTCATTATCAAACAAACTACTTATGGTAAAACATCAAACCCTTCAATTTGATTTGATTTTGGTCATTATGGTATGGGTCATCATCAAACAAAGTACTTATGGTAAAACATCAAACCCTTCAATTTGATTTGATTTTGGTCATCATTTAGATTTCCTGTAATCCCTATTAGTTGGAGCCTTCGCAGTTGGATTTAAAACAACACAAGTTGACCCTTAAGTAGATTTCCATCACTTTTATTTAACAGAAAATGATCATATTGACATCATGTGGAGCATAACGCATGCAAATATAATTGATTCCTATATAACACATTGTTTACTTGATCATTATCTGTCCAATAAAAATAAATTGTAGCACAGTGTTTGACAATGACTCACAAGGTGGTCTCTTTGCATTAACCCCCTCCCTCCACTATTTTCTTTTTCCTTTTTTTCTTTTTTCTATTTGAAATCCATTTATTTTGTTGAAACTGAAAACCTTTTACTGAAAATATTATAGATAAAAATAAAAGTTAGCTACAATAATACAGTGAAACTCATGAATAGTACAAAAAATTGTAGTTGAGTCTATGAATAGTAGCAAAAATTAGTTAAATAGTAAAAGAAATTTGCAAAAATAATTTTTACCGAACACACACTTAATCATAAGGTTGAAGCTTACAAAGTTTTGATCATGTAACAGAAATGGGCATTTTCTAAATTTGTTGAAAGCCATATAGAAAATAAGCTGAGGCTGGCAAAGTTTGGAATGGTACCAAAACATAGTTTCCATACAGAAATCAATTCTTGTTTGATCGCCACGGTACCAGAAAAATTCTATGACAAAGTTGAAGAGGGAAGCATCAATTTGAAAAAGAGTAAGAGCTTCAGCTTTTGTAAAGAAGGTGTTTTGGTTAATGGTGAGGCACAACCCCTAAAGACAGATTTGGTCATATTGGCTACTGGGTTCCAGGGTGACAAAAAACTCAAAGACATTTTTGTCTCCCCAACCTTCAAAGACTACATTGCTGGCTCGCTTGATGCAACAGTTCCCCTCTACAGGTTAGTTTTTTTTTTTGGGTTATAATTTTCTTTGAGAGAAGAAAATTAAGGAAAATTGTCCTTTTCATTAAAAAGGGAGAAAGGAGAATCATAACATTAGATATATATATATATATATATTTATTTTTTTTATGAACATGACATTAGGTTTAATAACTAGCAATGTATGAATTAACATATTATATGTTAAGCAATATAAAAATAAAATTTAATTTTCTCCAACCCATTAAGCGACAATTCATAAGTCATCTACATGAATTAAATTACATGACTCATTAAATTATTCAAACAACGCACATTACTCATTTGATTCAAATAAATAAATAAAAAGTCAAATGACTAAGATTATATGTGAATATTTATACAAATAGTTATGTACTTTGTTAAAGAAATTTTTTTCTAAACCAGTTTAGAGGTAAATTCTGTCAAATAAGAAAGATGGAATTTTTATTTATCGTTTCATCTAGGTTTACAAACTTTGGTTTATTTTTGGGGAATAAGTGTTAGAATAATAACTAAATTATTAAATTTATCATTCCATAAGAGCTTAAACTTTTAGAATGTGGACTAGTACTAGGTAGGACTAGTTTATTATAGTGTCAAAGCATGTGCTTCTAAACTCGAACCATGTTTGCACTTAACCTCTTATTTAAATTCACCATTTTAGAAAATGTGATTAATTTATTAATAATATTACTTTGAATGACAAAATTAGATTTTGACTTCAACAGGGAATGTATTCATCCTAGAATTCCACAACTAGCAGTAATTGGATTTTCAGAAAGTATTTCAAACTTGTACACCTCAGAGATGAGATGCAGATGGCTAGCAGAGCTTCTAGACAGCACATTCAAATTGCCTAGCATCAAAGAGATGGAAAAAGATGTGGCAAAATGGGATGAGTACATGAAGAGATACTCTGGGCAATACTACAGGAGATCATGCATTGGTGCTCTTCATATATGGTACAATGATCAACTGTGCAAAGACATGGGGTGGAACCCCAAAAGAAAGAAGGGATTCATTGCTGAATTGTTTAAGCCTTATGGACCATTAGATTATGTTTCCCAATAAAAGAGGATATTGACAAAGTAAAAGTTGTCGCATATGACAACCAGTTGTGACTTACACTATTCATTTTCAGAACCTTTGTGCATGAATGAATGACTACAGTTGTCATTCATGACCACATTTGTGTGACCTTATCATGTAAGAATAATGAACACGGAAATAATAAAAACGCTACTACAATATTTGCTAAATATGGAGCATCTTTGTTTTTTTTCAAGGAATATGGAGCATACTTGTTCACGGCATCGTTTGCCAAATGGCACGTAATTCCATTACATTATCTTTTTAAGGATAATTAGCATTCGAATTCTCCCTCTCCTAGCCGACAAATTATTGAAAAATAAAATAAAATAAATCTTCCCTTCAATTATTACGTGTTTTTTTTTTTTTAATGGTGTTGGAGTCCAACTTTATCTTTACTAAAAACATAAAAGATATCTCCTGTATAGAAGTGGCAAAAGAAGCCTAAATCCATTTGTCCACCCAAATTCATCCACTCTAATTGAACCCAAACCACTCAATAATTAGTTGGGTTAAATGGGTATCAATCCAATTAGACCCAGTGATTATTGGGTTTTAACTAAAAACCCGTTGAGACACATTTAACACAAAAACAATATATCTAAATTCAACCCAGCCCTTTCCATTTTTTTTTTCTAAAAAGCCCCGAGAAAATGTTTCGCACACTGCAAAGAGGTTGCACTAAGCCTGTTTGGATTCCCGGAAACCGTGGCAGAGTGCAAGAAAACCCCTGAGAAAATGTTTCGCACACTAGACCCATACAAAGCAATATTAACTCTCTTGCCTAAAATCCAATCCATCTTCTCGTACGAGTCAACCTCCACCGTCCAATCATAGGCCATTAATTCCTTGATCAAACTCGGCGATACGGTGCATACAATGTTAAATTCTAGGAATAAAGAGTGGAAAGGTCGAAAACATACCCAGTGATTCCTTGGATGAGTTTGATGATGACTCCACTAAGATGAACGATGACGACAACGGTGTTCTCTGATGGATGGTCCTCCCACCACACGACGCTCCACTGGCGATGGTTGACAGAGGAGTGCTGAACTAGTCGTGTACAGTAGGATTTGTCCCCCCTCAGGATCGGGTTTTCTCCCAAGAAATTTCAATCTCTCAATGTTTTTTTGTGTTTTTTGAAAGCTTTTTGAAAATTAGAATGCAAAGAGGTGTAATGAAAATGATTTTCGGAGACGAGAAAAAGATGGGTCCATCCTAGTTCTGGAATCCAGTGGAAAACAAAATGCTCTCCCTAGTTCTGGAATCGCTGGGTATGTTTTCAACCTTTCCACTCTTTCGAAATTCCAGGAAAGTTTTGAGCTTGAAATGACATTTATTTGTATTTGTTGCACTGTTTGGTTGCCAAGAAAGTGAGAGAAAGTAGAAAAGAAAAGAAAATATTTTTTTTATTTGGATTTTTAATATAATTGCTGATGTGGATGTGCTTATGTGGAATTTTTTTTATCCTAAGAATGGAGACTAGAGAGAGTGGAAAAGGGAATCCAGGAAAGTGTTGGAGTTTTCACTTTAATGGCATTTAAGTAATTTTGATAATTGGGTAATTGGGTGAGTTGGGGTTTACCCATAATAATTGGGTTGAGTTGGATTTGGGTTAGAAGCAATTAGTTAAATGAGTTTTAATGGGTAAATGGGTTTTATATTCTCAATCTAATTATGTCCACCCCAAACCCACCCATTTGACACCCCTACTCTTGTATAACGTTTTGAATGTATATTCTTTCTAAGTCTTATAAAGTCATAGAATCCAAACATTATGAGAAAGAGGTTGATACATAAGATAATTATTACCAACAACAAGAATTTCTCATACTAACTATTTAGTGGTCAAATTTGTTTATTTCTTGATGTTTGCTGGTCATTCTTACTAATGAGACGAGTAAGTTTAGTATTGTACTAATTTCCACAACTTTGCCACAACTTCATCATTTGGTGACTTGTGAGTAGTGAAATCATAGACCCATATAGACCCACCATTTTATTTCCATCATTTAAAATTCACTACATTGCAAAGTTGTGGAAATTGGTATAGTGCTATGCTAAACTTATTCGAGACAAATCTTTTAACCTTTAGTCCCAAGCACTGTACAAGGGTAGTAACTCACCTCCCCAAGTCTTATGGAAAATGTTATTTAAATATCTTATCCTATCGACATCAAACTTAAGGAGCCTCAAGAGATAATAATTGAGTAGCGAAAGTAACCACGAGGGAGAATTATTGAATAAAATAAAGGGGAGATTTTTTTTTTTTTGGGAAAACAAATAAAGGGGAGATATTTTGAAGATTTTGAATGCCTTTCAATCTGGCTTGCAACTTTTCATGAACAAATTTAAACTCCCACCTCACTCATTCTAGGTAATCATACGAGAATTTAAAAAGCCAAATTCCAATTTATATATATATATATATATATATTAATATATTAATAGCCAACACTTAGAGAAGTTCTAATTATATTTTATAATTTAAGTTCAATTTTGTGTCATATGTCCTAAATTATTTATTTTTAAAATATTTTATTTCTTAATTTTGGAGACAAATGTAAGACCACATCATAAATATTCATTCAAGTAAGTTATTGAGTAATTTCTCAAAAAAAGTGAGTTATTGAATACAAAAACCAAAGAGTCTAGAATTAAAAAACAAAAACAAAACAAAAAAAAACAATATAAAAAATTAAGAATTAATAAAAAAAATTAAAAAATATATATGAAAAATTTACATTTTCTACCTAATAATATTCTTACAATGTTATTTTGAGTTAACAAAATATAATAATAACTATATATTAGTAGTATTTAAATTATATATATAGGAATTATACTATGTGTCTTAATGTATATCTTTTAAGTATATTCATGCATATGCATAAGGTTACAAGTTAATTGAAATGAATAAATAAGTTTCAATTCAAATCTTGGATTTCAAATTTGAGGTAAGAGATCAAGAATTCTCACAATTTCTTAGATACATGGATTCAATTCAATTCAATTCAATTCAGTCGATCTTTCATTCTTTTTTTTTCTTTTTCTTTTTTCCCCTATCCAGAACATGTTATGGAACTCTTGGACTCCTGAATTTTGAGTAAATGGCCCAAGGTGTTGCCAAGCTAGGAGACTTGAACCCAAAGCTTCATGTGATATTTAAGGCCTAGAAACCACCAGACCATACCCTTGGGTTGGTCTAATCTGCCTTTTTCTTTTTCTTTTTTCTTTGATAACTAATCTTCCTTTTTTTTCTTTTTTTTCTTTTTTGTTTGATAAGCTGATAACGAGGAAGATTAGTGATAACTAATCTTCCTTGTTATATAGAGGTTGTTGCTATTTCATTAGCAAGATAGCTCTTTCATTTTTCGGACTTTTAGTTAATATATCATATATATATGTAATTTCATTATGGTCAAATAAAACATTTGCAGCCAAATTTATAGAGTTTAAGGAAATGTTTTATTTTCACTTGAATATTGAAATTACATCAATTTAATTGTTCCCTTGTCCAAATTACATGCTCCAATTTTGGGACCTCTTACAAAAAAGGAACTATCTCATTTGGTTACTTCACCATTTTTTTTTTTTTTTTACAACAAGTGGGAGTGAAGAGATCTAAAGACTATGAACCCAAATTCCATGTCATGGGCGAAACTTTACAGTATCATTAAACCATAACGCTCTTAGCATTTTCCTCCAGATTTTGCCGAACTTTAAATAGAGAGTAAAATACTAATAAACAATATTGTGATCAATATTAAGCTATAATGGTTAGTTTTAATTCATTAAACTGTTACTCATAAATTATTAATTGTTTCGAAAGTTTAAAAAATAATGAATTTGATCATTAAATTAATATTATGCAACTTTCCCTTCACATATAATGCCCAAACTCTCACTTACTAAGTGAGGGCCATATCAACATGAAACTAACTACCGATGAAGAAGAGGTGATAGCGGTATCAGACGAAGGACGAAAGGATGAAATTGAGAGCTGCACACTGAGCTTGATTGGCAAAATTCTGACATGTAAACCTTTCAATAAGAGGGTGGTTCAGAATACTCTCAAGAAAGCGTGGGGTTTGGAGGAAGGAGAACAGACTCTTGAAATGGGAGCAAACTTGTTTCAATTCAAGTTCAATACAGAGTTTGACATGGAAAGGATCCTTAAAGGAGGACCTTGGACGTTTGACAACCAAGCTCTTATGCTCCGTTGTTGGCAGAAGGGAATGACAGCATCGAATGTGAAGTTTGAGTCAGTTTCGTTATGGGTTCAAGTTTGGGATGCTCCCTTTGATATGATTTCTCCAAAGGTGGCAGAGGAGATAGGGAGTAGGATAGGTATAGTGGAAGCGGTGGAGAAGAGGATTAAGCAACAAGCACAGAACCTATTCATGAGAGTTAAGAGTTGCTATTCCTATTTCTAAACCACTTTGGAGAGGAGGCTTTGTGGCGGGATCAGATAGCAATCGCTTTTGGGTCAGTTTCAAGTATGAGCGTCTGCCGATGTTCTGCTACCATTACGGGTTGTTGGGACACGATCTCAACCACTGTGTAAGCTATCACGCAATATCGAAAAATGGTGGAGAGGTGCTCTATCAATACGGTGATTGGTTGCGTGCAACTGAGCCTCGCTCTTGATCACTGCCGAAACGAAATTCTTTCCGGTTCAGTTCCAGCAGTACGGAAGGGGGAACGGCGACTAACCAAGAGGGCAGGGCAAGCGACCATCATCCGGCGGCAGACACACCATTCAATGCCAGTCCTTGCAGCAACGTAACGTACCAAAACAGCAACAACGGAAATAAAGGAGTTACACTGAAACTTCAGGAATTTAAAGAAGTTAATGCTGGCAATTACGATTTGGCGACGGTAATGAAGGAAGTAAATTCGGCGGTTAAAAATTCGAAGGAAGATAATGCTGAGAAGTATGATTCGGTAACGGTGATTCAGGAAGTTAATTCGGGAATTACAGCTCTGTTGGAGGAGAATGAATCAGGTAGGCTTCATGCAACACAAGATGGGCTTAATAAGCCATATTGTGGGCCTGACAAAACTAAGCCGAAGTGGACTTGGGTCCCACGAATGGATTGTGGGCTTTGGCAGTGTTGAGGAAGGGGAGCCTAGATTAATCCTGGGAAAGTTGGACGCAACACAGAGGGGTATAGAGGAGACGAACCAGTGGGAAGAAGCACAGCGTCTGAAGCGCAAAAAAAAGGGTGACTATTCTACTGACTCAACGGCGAGGGTGTTGGATCACCCTTGCCGAACACAATAAGAATATTAAGTTGGAACTGCCAAGAGCTTGAGAATCCTTAGACAGTTCGAAGTCTTCGTAATATTGTGAAGGATCAAACTCCCATGATTTGTTTTCTTATGGAAACAAGGTTGGACAAGGAAGGCTTTAAGAAACACTACAAGAATGCACCTTTCCCGAATCAGTTCTTTGTTAAAAAATCTGATTCTAGTGGGGGTTTATCTCTATTATGGAAAGAGGTGGTGATTGATGTTATTAACTTTACTGCAAATCATATTCTAGCAAAAGTGACTGAGGAAGATGGTTTCACTTGGTACCTGACTAGGTTTTATGGCTGGCCGGAATCAAGCCAAAAATCTAAATCTTGGGCTTTGTTAACTCACTTGTTGTCCTTTGTAGATGGTCTTTGGTTGTGCATAGGAGACTTCAATGCTATCCTACTCTCCTCAGAAAAACAAAGCAGACGGCCACCACCCTACAACCAAATGAACGAGTTTAGAGAAGCATTAGAGCGGTGTCAATTATCAGACTTGGGGTTCATTGGATATCCTTATACATGGAACAACAAAAGGCCTGGTCTTGCCAATACAAGACAGCATCTAGATCGGGCTATAGCTACGGAGAGTTGGAAAACAAAGTTCCCAGTAAGCACTCTAACTCACTTATTTTCTCATGCTTCAGACCATTTACCTATAATTCTACATATAAGAACTGCCAGGAGAACTAGTCCATCCAATTCAAGAGGTTTTAAATTTGAGGAATCATGGTTGTTATGGGAGGATTGTAAAGAAGTGATACATGAAGCATGGAATAGAGAAGGAGGGGCAGACTCAGGTTTGGCAAGGGTCAAGGAAAAAATAGCCAGCTGTGGAGCAGATTTGCATGCATGGGGGTCCTCCAGAACTCATCCTAATACCGAAAAAATTAAAAGGCTCCAAAAACAGGTTAAGGCACTCAGTACGGGAGAATTAACTGAAGAGAGCAAAGAAGTATGGTTGACAACAGGCAAGGAGTTGGATGACCTTTTATTAAAACAAGAAATTTATTGGGCGCAACGCTGAAGAATCTCTTGGTTGAAACATGGGGACAAAAACACAAAGTTTTTCCATTCCAAAGCTACACAGAGAAAGAGGAGGAACTTCATTCAGGGGATAGACCATGAAAACAATTGGGTGGGGGAGAACAAGAAGATTGCAGGTGTGGCAACAAATTATTTTGAGAACATGTTCAAAGCAGGTGTATGTGACTAGATAGAGGAATGCCATGATGCAGTTCATTGTCGGATTACTCTTGATATGCTACCAATACTCTCCAATGAATTTAATGCTGAAGAAATCAAAGTAGCGATGTTCCAAATGGGACCAACAAAAGCTCTTAGACCAGACGATATGAATGCTCTCTTTTATCAAAAATTCTGGCATATTATTGGAGATGATGTGATTAATGCAGTGTTAGATTTTTTGAATTCTGGTGATATGATACTTGATGTAAATGCAACTCAAATTGTTCTCATTCCAAAGATTAAGTCCCCCGAAAAAATGTCTGATTTTAGACCAATCAATTTGTGTAATGTAATCCATAAAACTATCTCAAAAGTCTTAGCAAACAGATTGAAGCAAATACTCCCCCAGTTGATCTCTTCCACTCAGAGTGTCTTTGTCCCTGGCTGCCTCATCACTAATAATATCTTAGTGGCCTATGAAGCACTTCATGCCATGCACAGCTAAAAGAAAGGCAAAAAATGCTCCCTTGCCTTGAAGCTGGGTGTCAGTAAGGCTTATGACCGAGTGGAGTGAGCCTTCCTAAAAGGTATGATGACTAAATTGGGTTTTCCATAGTTTTGGATAGACTAGGTAATAAGTTGTATTTCCACCCCTTCATTCTCTGTTTGTATCAATGGTAAATCATATGGTAACATCAAACCCTCTAGAGGGCTCCGTCAAGGAGACCCATTATCTCCTTATTTGTTTCATCTATGTGCAGAAGGGTTTACATCGTTATTAGCAAAAGCTGAATTGGAGAATAGTCTACATGGGATGACTGTATGCTAAAGAGCACCTAGCATATCACATCTCCTTTTTGTAGATGACTCATTATTATTTTGCCGAGCCAACAAGGAAGAGGTACACACAATTATGGAGATCTTGCAGTTGTATGCCTCAACCTCTAGTCAATGTATAAACCTAGAGAAATCATCAGTATTTTATAGTAGCAACATGGGAGCAAGGCAAAGGAAATGGATAAAAAACAAGCTGGGGGTAAAGGAGGTTGATAAATTTGAATCATACTTGGGTCTACCAACTCTGATTGGTCGTTCAAAATACCAAACTTTCTCCTTCCTTAAGGATAAAGTTTGGAAAAAATTGCAAGAGTGGAAGGGCAAATTATTATTTAAAACGGGGAAGGAGGTGCTTATAAAAGCTGAGCTCAATCCATTCCTACCGACACTATGGGTGTGTTTCAATTGCCAAAAAAGCTTTGCAATGAGCTGAATGCCATGTGCACAAGATTTTGGTGGGGTCAAGTGGGCAATGAAAGGAAGATTCATTGGCAAAATTGGAAATCGTTGTCCAAACCAAAGGAGGGGGATGGGATTTAGAGACATCCGGAGCTTTAAAACATGGATGGAGGTTGATGCATGCAAAGGATTCATTGTTTTATGAGTGCTTTAAAGCAAAATATTCCCCAAGATGTAGCTTCTTGGAGGCGGTGGAGTCTCCAAATTGTTCCTTTGTTTGGAGGAGTATAATGGCAGCCCAAGAGATCTTAACGCATGGATGTTGCTGGAGAGTTGGAAATGGTTCACCTATTCAGGTTACTAAAGATAAGTGGATCCCTAATCATCCAATGAACATGGTGATTCATCCACCCCAAGAAGATGAATGGGAGTGGCGGGTGGTGGAGCTTATTGACTGGACAACTTGGACATGGAATAGACATTTGGTCGAGACAAAGTTTCATAGAGATGATGCGGAGGCCATTCTTCGAATTCCACTGAGCAGAAGATATACTGATGATATTTTGTTTTGGCTACACAACAAAGAGGGGAAGTACACAGTTAAATCTGGATATCATATTGCAAGACAGATTTGGAAGGAAGCACAATCAGAAGGGGAGTGCTCCAAAGGTACAGGGGTCAGTCCGGTCTGGGGCAAGATATGGAAACTCCACATCTCAAATAAGATAAAAGTCTTTGGTTAGCGCGCTTGTCAGAACATCCTCCCAACCAGTGAAAATTTGGCTCGAAGGCATATAGTTGAAGTAGCACGTGTGAGCTGCGCAAGAGAGCAAAAGAATCTGTCGTACATGCTTGTGGGAATGCAACATGGCAATGGATTTGTGGGCAGGGAGTTCGAGGAGATTACAAAAAAGTGTGAATGTCCAAACTGATTTTCGGCAACTAGTGGAAGATATGATACGAAAGTTGTCAGTGGAGGAACTTGAACTGTTCCTAGTGCAAGCCTGGATGATATGGACACAACGGAATGTGGCTACAAATGGAGGCACATTGCAAGATCCGTCTCAACTTGTGAAACGAGCCTCTGTTTTTTGGGACGAATTCAGAGCATCCCAGGAGCAGTTGGCTTTACCGAATCCAATATTGAGAGAGTCGAGATGGGTTCCACCTCCTGGAAATTGCTTCAAACTTAATTTTGATGCGACTATCTTTCAGGACTTACAAGCTTCTGGATTTGAGGCAATAATACGGAATGGCAGTGGAGATGTTATGGCGTCAATTTCAGCTAGAGGACCACCGGTTATTGATAGTGAGGAAGCAGAAATTTTAGCTTGCCGAAAAGCTTTAGAATTTGCAGTGGATGCAGGTTTCAGGGATTTAATTGTTGAGGGAGACAATAAGGTGGTCATGACCTCCATTACAAGCATTCATACTGCATCCTCTCGGCTGGAACACCTGTATGGAGACGTTAATTGCATTGCAGCAGGGATAGGCAACTTAACTGTGAATTGTGTTCCTCGAACAGCCAATACAGTGGCTCATGCGTTAGCACGTTATGCTAGAAATGTTGAGGATGAGTTGGTTTGGTTGGAGGAATCCCCTCCGCCTGCCTTTGAAGCGTTGTATCTTGACTCTTCTTAATATTCAATGAAGTTTGCTTTTGGTTAAAAAAAAAAAAAAAAAAAAAAAAAAGGTTAGGGCCATATCATTACGTGAATACAAAGCTTTTTACTTAATGCTTATTTGCTGGTAATTGACAAAAATACATTATACATATGAGCAAAAAAAATGAGTCTCTTTAAAGGTATTCATATACAAATAAGCTAAAATGTTAAAATAAACAAATAAAAAAGAGAAGGAGAGAAGATAATCCAGGCTCAAACAGTGGGGTATTATAATAGTGTCAAAATCGATATAAGAAAATGGATATAATTTCAACAATACCATATTTTACAAGCCATATTGGAATGTTATATTCTTAGAATTTATTTTATCCATTAGTCATCTCTAACATAGGAGCTACCATTTCAACTCCGCACTTGTGACCCACGTTCACCGTTAGAAGGGCTCAATAGAGGGTTTCATGACTCCGGTGTACTCCGGCAACAGCGCAAGAACCAAGAGCAGCCTAGACAACCATAAATCCCACTTGCGGAGAAAGAGGGAGAGAGAAAGAGAAATGTTATTTTAAGATCTATTTGGTTTGGGGGTAAAAAAGTAAGAGATTAGAAAATAGAAAATGAATAGAAAAATAGGATAATAGAAAAGATTTAGTTTTCTTGTATATGTTTGATTGGAAGGATAGAAAAGTAGATAAATGAAAAATTCATTTGTTTGGTTGTGATGAAAAATTAGAAGGAAGAAAATAAAAAAGGTAGAAATTTATTTATATGTCCTTACTATATAATAGTTTTTTTTTTTTAATCATTAAATAAAAAAATATTTTCCACTATATCACATTATTTTATTTTATATATATTAGATGTGAAAGCCACCAGTTAACTCAAAAAATAAAAATAAAAAACCCACTTTTTTATTTGAACAACACGTTGACAGAAACAAATCAAAAAATAAAATATATAAAAATAAATAAGAAATAAAAAACAAGAAGTTTCTGTTTGATTCAACGAACAAACAAAAGAAGAAGAAAAAACAATAGTAGAAAAAACAAACAAACCGAAACAAATGACCATGAGACAAAAAGTGAAATATCAAATAATAAAAAAAGATTGAGAGAAGAAACACCGTTTATGTGTATAGGTGCTCACGTGGACTTTTTGATCCTTATCTTTTTATCCGGTTTTCTCTTTAGTATTTTCCCCAATTTGGAGAAAATACATTTTGGTGGGTTTGGAAAAAAAACACCAGAGCCTTACCAGTTTTCCACCCACAAATACACCCAACCAAATATGTTAGGAAATTTCTTTTCTTTCTCATTTCCCTCTTTCTTTCTTTTTTCCATCCTCCCTAAAATCCACTCAACCAAACACATCTTTAGTTTCTTTTTTACTATGATTTTGTTTGTATATGAAATACTCCCTCCGTCCCACTTTTTTTGTCCTCTATTCTATTTTGAGATATCCCAAAATATTGTCCTATTTTTAAAATAAAAATCATTAATTTACTAATGTTCCTATTATACCTCTATTAATTTACTAATTCAATTTTTTGATAATTTTTTTAATGGTAGTTTTGAAAACTTATACATTTTTAAAAGGTAGACAAAATAATAAATGATGTTCTCTTAAAAAGTTTAACTTTTCAAACAGAACAAAAAAAGTGGGACGAAGGGGGTATTAAATATGATAATTAATGTTTCTAAAAAAAAGATAATTAATATTAGTCATTAATAAGTATTAATTATGATTTTGTTTTTATATTGAACTCTTAAATTTATAATTATGGTAATCATAAATAAGTATTTATTATGTTGCACTTTTATATTGAACTATTAAATATATAATTATGGTGATCGTTAATAGGCATTTATTATGTTTGTATTTATATATTCCCTCCGTCCCACTTTTTTTGTTCTATTGGAAAAGTCAAACTTTTTAAGAGAACATCATTTATTATCTTGTCTACCTTTTAAAAATGTATAAGTTTCCAAAACTACCCTTAAAAAAATTTATCAAAAAATTGAATTAGTAAATTAATATGAGTATAATAGGAACATTGGTAAATTAATGACTTTTATTTTTAGAAACAGAACAATATTTTGGGACATCTCAAAATGGAATAAAGAACAAAAAAAGTGAGACGGAGAGAGTATATCATTTGATTTATTATCTTTTGCTTAAAAATGTACACACTTTCAAAACTGCTCTCTTAATTTAAATTTGAGTTCGGTTAATGGATGCCGTGAGGGAATTACATCTGTTAACTTTTCTTTTTAAACTTTAGTGAAAAAAAAACGTATTGACTTTTTAAATAAAGTGACAACTGAAGAGTGTGTTAAGAAATTTTATTTATTGACTTTTCAAAAATAACTTCATTTTAGGACATCTTAATAGTTAAAATAAAATAGAGCAAGATCTAAAAATTTGGGACAAAATAAGTATTATTTAAAGAAAATGCATTGAGTCAAGATTCTAATTGAAAATTTAAACATGTAATAGAATTTAAATAAAAATATCTTAGAAAATTAACATGTAAATTTGTGGGACCTCAAAATCTAATGTAACAATGTATCATAAGATCAGCCAAAAGTTAGATGCCTTTGATTTTATATAAATTATTATTATAGTTAAATATACTAAACATGGTAAGTTAGTAAATGCTAATGTTTCACATCTTTGACTGAAATAACACATAACTTTGAATAGACCAGGTTTTCCTCCTAATTCAAGAATATATAAATATATATATATATATATATATATATTCAAGTTACACTTAATATAATATTAAAGAGTTACAACTTTTCTGAACCATTAGATTTAATAAGTAGATTCAACGATAAATAAAATAAAATAAAATAAAATAAAACACTCATTGATACTGATATTTTGATTAAGATCTCATTTATTATCCCTTAATTATGACATTCTATACCTATTTCTATACCCAAAATAAGTTTCTCTCTCCTTCTCCTCTACCGGATACCAAAATAAACGTCCTGAGAGTGGGTAGCGCTGCACTGGTGCATAAAGTAGTCGTGGTGATCATGTGAATGAGTTTTTATTTTACTATGTTGACAAAAAAGAAAAAACAAGATAGGAAAATTCATTGTAGTCCAACAATGCTTGGGATCTCTGTATATATATGTTCCATATATACAAATTTTACTACAAGTTTTATGTCAAAAGTCAAAACAAAAATATTATGGTCTATATTTAAATAATTCAAAATAAACAATAATTTTTTGTAGTAATTCAATCAAAGTAGTAATTTAATTTTATTGAAATCTAGGCAATAGAGTTTCACTTAAAATTTAATTAGTTTATTTAATTAATAATAGTAGTATGTGGAGGAGAAAGAGAAATAGACAAAAATAAAATGTCATAAATTAATAAGATTCTAATCAAAATATTAGTAGTAATGAGTGTCTATTTTTTTGCCGTTAGATCTACTTAAATATAATAATTTAAAAAATGTATAATTCTTTCAAGTTACAGCTAATATAACTTGAACTCATTTCTCAGCTACTCTACAAGTAAAGGGCAAGTTAATAACCCTACTTTGCACCCAACCAGTTATACTTTACAGACAAACAATATGAGCATTTTCAATATAAAAAAAAGTATCACTATTGTTTTTGCTTGATCTGTTTATAATTACTACTACTTTCTTTATGAATGCAGAAGCAGCAAAAATTGATATCTATAATTACGTGGGTAGTGGCTTGAATGTTATAGCCCGTTGTCAACCTGAGGATATGCTTGGTCTTCTCGTCCAGAGAATTCCCTTTAAACTTGGCTTTTTCAAGATCATAGATGAGTCTGTAGTCTCCTGCACTTTTGAATGGTTTAAAGAACCCCACTCGTTCGATATTTATTATGTCCTCATATAATCATTTTCTTTATTATTATGTCTTCATATATAACTTCCGATTAGTGTTCTCTCTCTCTCATATATATATATATATATATATTTGGGATGTTGTGAATGTATTGTCTTGTCAAACAACAATTTTAACCAAATCTCTATAAATAAATGTATGAATTATTGAATTATGAACTTTTAACTCTAAGGACTAATACAATCGGTTGGGGATCACCCCTCATAATTCATTTCAGTTATTGTCATCTCCCTTATTCAACAACCGCTAATCATGGTAATTTAACAAGGTGGTGAAAATTCGGATTCATTTGATCAGTTTCTCTGGTGCGCTAGGGTTAGGGTTTTATCTCTTGCTCAGCCGCCTGTAGAATTATGTCCCTAACCTAGTTTAGGTATCTGTTCCCTTCTGCCTTCCGTGGGTTGATAGGATGGTCTGTTCCGTGGGTGTTGTGGTTTGTTAGAGGGCTCGGTGGAGCAATTTCTGTTTCGTGTTCAGTGGTCGGTCTCCTTTGTTCTCAAGGGCTAGTATTCTCATGGCTTCTTTAGATGAGATGTGGGCACATTTCTCGCTTACTAAAGAAGAAGAGGGGGGTACGGAGGTTCCTAAGGATGCGGAAGAGAGTGTATATCGGTTAGCTAGTCGTTTTTATACGAAAAGGGTTCTTAATGTGGATGCAGTTGCTCGCACGTTCAAGCCATTATGGAGAACTGCCGGTGAACTCAAGATTAGAGATATTGGTGAGCATATACTGTTGTTTGAATTCGAAGATGCGCTAGACCTGGAGCGAGTGATGGAGTTCGAACCATGGTCATATGATAAACATCTTGTGGCATTTGAACGTGTTCTCGACATCGAGTCGGTGCCATTCTTGGATTTCTCTCGCGCAACCTTTTGGGTTTAGATACACAATATTCCGGAGAGGAGTTTGAAGGTTGAAGTTGGGAAGTTGATAGGTAAGTCCATCAGTAGAGTTATCCAAGTTGCTGACCCGGAAGACGACGGCACTGGCAGTGAGTTTTTAAGGGTTAGAATAAACATTGACATATCCAAACCTTTACTTCGCTGCTCTAAATTACGCTCGAAGGGGAAACAGGTGGGCTGGGTTGGGCTGAAGTATGGATGGTTACCAAATTTCTGCTACTGGTGTGGCCGTATGACTCATGGAGAAAGGGATTGTGAAGTTTAGTTACGAGGTAAAGGAAGAACAACAGTATGGTGAGTGGCTTCGAGCGGAGCCATTGAGAGTCTCTCGCAAAACTGTGGTGGTGGTTCCCGGCGCATCACGCAGTCAAGCGCCATGGTGGAGGAAGAGGGATAGCAACAAAGGACCATCAAAAGGGAATGCCGAAAATCCCAAGGAGACACAGTCATCTGCTCATTCGGCAGCCAACATGGCTATGGACTATGTTGAAATTTCCAAGCCAATGCATGGTAATAGGAGTAACGTGGATACTGTGAGGAGTTTTGGAGTACAAAACGTTGAAGTGAACCAAGGCTTGCATGCAAATAAGCCAACCAATAAATTAGAGGAGATAGTGGTGGGGTTGAATTTAAATGATAAGTTGGATGGTTTTGTGGGTGAGACAAATGGGGAAGGTAGGAAGATGTTTGTGGGTCATGATGCTAAGGTGAGGAAGGGTGACATGAGGCCCTTGCAAGAATGCACCAACCAAATCACTATCTCTGATTCAGTGGGGTCCACAAGAAAATGAAAAAAACTTGCTAGGGAGGTGGGTCAGTGTGGGGTGTCTCCTTCACCAATGAATGTAGATAGGAGGCCTGTGATGGATGTTTTTGACAGGAGTGCTGGTAAAAAACAGCATTTGAGTGGTTGCAACTATTCAAATAAAGAAAATGATGAGGTGGCAGCTGAGTCCCAACGCCACCAGGCATTATGAGTTGCCTGAGTTGGAACTGTTGTGGGCTTGGGAACCCACAGACAGAAGACGAGCTGGTTGCAATGGAGCGCAACAAAGATCCCAAGTTGGTGTTTTTTATGGAAACAAAGGTGGATAAAGTAGTTTTAGAACGTATTGGCCGTATGATTCAGTTTAGTAACTTGTTTGTAGTCCCTCGTCACAATACAGAGGGAGGGTTGGCTTTGTATTGGCCAACAGATATGAATGTGGATGTTCAGACTTTCTCAGCCAATCATATTGATGTTATCATTGACCTTGGAGCGAATAACACTTGGCGGTTTACAGGTTTTTACGGAGACCTTGAAACTACCAACCGGGAAAGCTCCTGGTCATTACTGAGACTTCTTAGCCATCGGTTCAATTTGCCTTGGGTTATTATAGGGGATTTTAACGAGATTTTGTTTGCTGAAGAGAAACAGGGTTGGCTCATTAGACCAGAGAGACAGATGCAGGGGTTTAGGGATGCTCTGGACTTTTGTAGATTGAGGGATTTGGGCTTCAATGGGTTCCCATTTACTTGGTGCAATAGAAGGCCGGGTGGTCAGAATGTTTGGATTAGGTTGGATAGAGAAGTGGCTTCAGTTGAGTGGATTTTGAGGTTCCCTACTGCTCGGATACACCACTAGGATGCTTTTCACTCTGATCACATACCCTTGCTGCTTTGTTCAGACTCTGAATTTAAAAAATTTTACAGAAAAGGTAGGCCTTTTCGCTTTGAAGCTATGTGATTGAAGGATAATTCTTGTGAGGGTGTAATTTGGGAGTCCTAGGAATCTAGACAACCATTTGATTCGGTTTGGGGGTTTAATAGAAAAATTATGGCCTGCCAAGAAAACCTTAAAGTTTGGAATCGAACTACTTTTGGCCATGTTCGGTCTGCTCTGAAAAGGAAGCTGGAGGAATTGAAGGAAGCTAAAGAAGGAGATTGTTATAGAACTAATCTAGGATGTATTCAGATCTTCAGAAAGGAAATTAGTAGCCTCCAATCAAGGGAAGAATGTATGTGGAAGTAAAGAGCTAGAAACACTTGGCTTAAAGAAAGTGATCGTAATACTGCTTACTTTCATTGTAGAGCTAATCAAGGGAATAAGAGGAATTTGATTTTGGGATTGGAAGATGACAATGGGGTGTGGATAGAGGATGAAGCCAATTTGGGTGGTGTGGTAGAGGGGTATTTTAAGAATATATTTTCAACTTCAAACCCATCTTGATTGGATAGAATTTTAAATGGAATCCCGTACCCTGTGAATGTTGAGGTGGAGTCCGGTATGGGTGGTGAGTTTCAAGCCTTTGAAGTGAAGCAAGCCCTTGACCAAATGGCTCCAAATACTACTCTTAGCCCTGATGGTATGTCACCTATTTTCTACAAATCTTTTTGGCACATTGTTGGTGAGGATGTAACTGCAGTTGTCTCCAAGCCTTAAATTCAGGTATTGTCCCAGAATCCCTTAATTCCACTTTTATATCTTTGATTCCTAAAGTTAAAAACCGTAAGAAAGTCTCTGAATTTCGACCGATTAGTCTATGCAATGTTGTTTACAAATTAATTGCAAAAGTGGTGGCTAACCGGTTGAAAAATTTGCTGGCTAAAATGATTCCAGATTCCCAAAGTGCATTCTTATCAGGGCGGTTGATCACTGACAATATTTTAGTAGCTTTCGAGACTCTTCACTTTCTAAAAAGGAAGACTCAAGGGAAATTGGGGTATATGGCCCTTAAACTGGATATGAGTAAAGCATATGACAGGGTGGAATGGGTTTTTTTGGAAAGAATAATGTGTCACCTGGGTATTGAGGAAAGGTTGATCAAAATCATTATGGCTTGTGTGCAATCTGTCGCTTATGTAGTTCTTCTCAATGGGCAACCAGTGGGCAATATAAAACCCACAAGGGGGCTTCGCCAAGGGGACCCCCTGTCTCCATACTTGTTCTTATTGTGTGCTATGGGGTTGCAGAGTTTGATTCATCAGGCTGAAATGGATGGGCATATTCGAGGGGTGGCTATTTGTAGAAATGGCCATAAAGTTTCCCACTTATTCTTTGTAGATGATAGTGTGCTGTTTTATAGAGCTACAGAGACTGAATGTAATAAAATTTTGGAGATTTTGGAGGTGTATGAGAAAGGATCTGGTCAAAAGATAAATAAAGAAAAAACGAACTTATTCTTCAGTTCGAATACTCCTCTGCACTTACAGGAGCAGATCCAGCAGATCTTAGGCATCCCAGCAATTCGGCAGTATGAAAAGTATTTGGGGTTGCCAACTTTAGTAGGCCGAGCTAAAAATCAAAGCTTTATCTTCCTCAAAGAGAAGATTTGGAAGAAACTGCAGGGGTGGAAAGAAAAGTTGTTGTCTCAAGCGAGAAGGGAAGTCCTCATCAAGGCAGTCATTCAAGCTATCCCAACTTACACCATGAGTTGCTTTAAACTTTCCAAGGGGTTGGTTAGGGAGCTCGAAAGCCTTATCCGGAAGTTTTGGTGGGGTTACAGTGGTGATTCAAGAAAGGTGCACTGGGTGTGTTGGGAAAAAATTTGTGAAGCGAAAGAGGTAGGTGGCATGGGTTTCAAAGAAATCGAGAAGTTCAATGACGCTCTCTTATTAAAATAGGTTTGAAGGATGATTAATAACCCAGGTTCGCTTTGCTTTCGAGTGTTTAAAGCGAGATTTTTCCCAAATTGTTCAATCTTGGAAGCGAATGATTCCATAGCCGGTTCATATGCTTGGAAAAGCATCCTTGGTGTGAGAGATGTTATCCGGAAAGGAATGGTTTGGAGAATTGGTGATGGCAATTCTGTGCGGGTAAAGGAAGATAAATAGCTGCCTTAAAGAGATAGTAGATCCATCATTTCACCCCTTCCAACTATTTTGCCTGAGACAATGGTTAGTTCACTCATTGAAGCTGATCGGAGGGAGTGGAAAACAGAGGTAATTCAAGAGCTGTTTTTGCCTAGTGAGGCGTTGGTGATTATGGGAATTCCATTGAGCTTGAGGAGCATAGAGGACCGAATTATTTGGGCCTACACACCCTCTGGAATGTACTCCACAAGCAGCGCATACAAGCTACTTACGGTTAGAAATGTTCATGGCAGCTCTAACCGTGAGCCACAAAAACGTTTTTGGAAGGGCCTTTGGGAGCTTTGAGTGCCTCATAAAATCAAGCACTTTTTTGAAGGGCCTGTCACAATGCTCTTCCAACAAAGTGTAATTTAGTCAAACGGAACATTATCAATTCAGAGGTGTATGAGCTATGCAATGAAGGCCAGGAGGATGTGCTACATGCTTTATGGAAGTGTCGGGTGGCGGAAAGTGTCTGGAACTATCACAGTTGGGCCCAACAAGCTGTGAACCCCCCTCCCCTAACCTTTTGCAATTTATTTGATCGTTTTTTACAGGTAACGGATGATTTCAGGAAGGAAATCTTTGCAGTAGCAGCTTGGTGTCTATGGAACCGACGAAATGCTCTTCACTTTGGGTGTCAAGTGCAACCTATTTCAAACATTAACTTGCTGGCTAGTAATCTGTTACAAGAGTTCTTGGCGGCCCAAGAAGATGAAGCTCCGACTGTCCACTCACCTGTGAACCAACACCAGTGGAAACCTCCAGAGCATGACCACTTCAAAGTAAATTTTGATGCTATTGTGTTTAAGTCACTTAATCTGGCCGGTATCGAGGTTGTCATCTGTGACTGGCGTGGAGATGTAGTGGCAGCTTTATCCATGCCAGTTGCTCTAGCCTCGGCAATTGGGGACTTGGAAGCCCTTGCTTGTCGCCGTGCTTTGATGTTTGCTACTGAAAAGGACCTGCAGAATGTTATCTTCGAAGGAGACTCTGTTTCAGTTATAACTGCTATTGCCCAAGAAAACCCGATTCTGACCTCATATGGAGATATTGTTGACGATATCCGTTATGTAGCCTCTACTTTCTAGTCTACTCAATTTGTTTTTGTTCATTGGTCTTGTAATGTGATGCCGATGCATTAGCTAAAAAGGCCAAATGTTTGGCCGAATATAGGGAATGGCTGGGTGACTTACCTTTAAACATTGCCCAGTTAGTTGATTTTGATGTTCCTTGAAACATTCTTTTTAGTTCAATAAAGACCCAGTCGGCTTGGCTGGTTTCTCACCAAAAAAAAAAAAAAAACGACCGCTAATCATGGTTTTTTTTTTTTTTAAGAACCGCTAATCATGGTTCAAATACATACTCTTCCCCACTTGTTGTAATTATTATATAAAAAAATAAAAATAAAAAACTCTTCTTCTTTATTGACATACCGCGTATGTATTATTTAAATCCTATAAGTTCAAATGTTTGTGTGTAGGTGTTGGTTTTTTTTTTTTTTTTTAATATGGGAATTTGGAGGAAGAAAAGAAAAAAGAGATCGGTTGTCATTTCTTTTGTTAAGATATTTTAATAAATAATAGAAGTAGAGAGAAGAATAAATTTGTTTACCTTAGATTCTTAAAAAATAAAAATAACCCTTACCTTGTCTGGTTGAAAGATGAAAACAGAGAAACTGTTAAAGTATAATTTTGAATTGACAATATAAAAAAATAAGTTTTTTTTTTTTTTTGAGAAAAATATAAATAGATAAGTTAAAAGGGTATTTTAGATAGGTTTGAAATTGTAATAAATTAATACGCCTGAAGGAAAAATACATAAAAGAAAAAAGGGGACAAAATTAGAAGCTCACACCCTAGAGTGGCCTCTCCTATAAATTCTTCCAATTTAAAGGCTAAACTTCGAGAGTTTAAAATAACCTTTCAAATCCTCTCAAATGGTTCCCCTCTTTTCTTAAGAACACCTCTAAACTAATGTGTATATATGCTTAAATCACTAAATTAGTAATTGAACCTTCTTTATATATTCTATGCAAATATAAAATGGTAATTACTTGAAATATATATATATATATATATATATATATATATATATATATATATATATATATATTGTGGGGATCAGTTGTCTCAAGAGTACTGTTGAGGCTGTATGGACTAGGCCTATGGCCCAATAACCCAATCCGAGGATGCTAACAGGTCCGAGGACGGTCAACTAAGGTGGTGATGGAAATAGCATTGAAGGAAGGAATGAAAATCATTTATGATAGTCCTAAATCTATCCAAGGTGAAAAGTCACCTCGAAAACATTTATCCGAGGTGGTTTAAAACCTTCCAATACTCCAAAGCGCTACTTAAAAGTGGCCTCATAACAGAGAGTCGGACATTGGATAAGGGATGAGGGTGGAGGATAACAAATATCTACGAGAGCTGTTACCTCCACATTAAATGCTTCCTAGCCAACTCTCTAGCCGCATTAATGTGGAGGTGATATCTGAACAATGAACGAGCAATCTTACAGCTAGTAGTAGAGAGTTTTGGGAGGTGTGAGATAGGACAAGAAAAAGCTCTTAGAATCAAATTTACACGTGTAAGGTAAAGCTGATGCTCAAATTGTGGTATATAATATGAGAAGGTCACCAAAAGGAGGGGGATGAAAAAACATCAAAGGAAAAAGACTAAAGAATAAGTTACTGAAAAAAGAACCCTTAACTCTTGGTTAAATTATTGCGACCGAGTTACTCAGGCTACGCCGATAACAGTTTTTGCATCCTATTCTCTCAATCTTTCTTCCAAACCACCCATGATCGTTATCTTTTTTCTAAAATCAGACTAGTTTTTTCTCTCACACTCTACAAATTTATTGTTTGGACTTATTGAACCAAAACTCAATCCTATTTAGGGTCCAAACCAAAACTGATCCTTACATATATATATATATATATATATATATATATATATATATATATATATATATATGTGGTAATTGCAATAGTTGCAAAAGTGTTAATAATATATTTGTTTTTTGGGAGCCACAGACAAGACAATGTGCTTAATTTACAAAACCACGCAACTGTATATTGCAATTAACGAGATGAAACTTTTTTCTATGAGCAGCCGACAAGGACAATTTGCACCTACCTTTCATTGTCTTGTAAGGTAGGTGCAAGATCAACCATACAATTAATTCAGCATTCACTAGAGAGAGAAAGAGGATCTAGCTTAGAATTGACAGTCTCAGTTTATCTTAGTTTTGAGTGTTTTCACACTTTCCCACTTCACACATGTAGAGGCCTCTATAGAGGCAGAATCATACAAAGTTTGACACTCAAAAACACAAAGCAATGGAGAGGCAGGTGGCCATAATTGGAGCTGGTATCAGTGGCCTTTTGGCTTGCAAGTACACTTTGTCAAAGGGTTTTCATCCAACCGTTTTTGAAGCCAAAAGCAGCATCGGAGGAGTGTGGACCAAAACCGTAGAGACCACTAAGCTCCAAACTCCAAAACCAGCATATCAGTTCTCAGATTTTCCATGGCCTTCTACTGTGGAAGACGACTTTCCTAACCAACACCAAGTCTTTGATTATATTCAATCCTATGCTAACCATTTTGACTTGCTTAGGCACATCAAATTTAATACCAAAGTTTTGAGCATCGAGTATGAAGGGCCATCTGAGGAAGAGATGCAATCCTGGAGTATGTGGGGTGGTATTGGTGACCTTTTGGCTCTAAAGGGAAATGGAAGGTTATAGTAGAGGATGCTCAAAGCTTTTCAACTGAGGTATGTATATTGTATAGTATGCAAACACACATCCAACTTATTCGAATTGTTCTTTTTCTTGTCATGATTTTAAGTGCACTTGATATATATGAAGTTTATTTGCTTTGGGTTAGGACTAGGTGGAATGGTGGATTGTGCCAATTCTCAAATTTTATCTGATTTTTAGCTAATTAAGTTTAGATTGCTTAACTAACTATATCAGATCAGTTAAAGAATTTATCTTTTTCATTAGGATTTTCACGAAATCAATTTAAGGGAATCCTTCTACTGTTGAATAGTAGTGAAAATAACAATTTTTTAGAATCTTGATCTTACTCCTTATGTGGATGGAAATGCAGGTACACTTAGTCGACTTTGTGATCCTCTGCATTGGGCGATTCAGTGACATTCCAAATATTCCTGAATTCCCTCCAAACCAAGGCCCAGAAGTATTTCAGGGAAAGGTGATGCACTCCATGGATTACGCTGCCATGGACGATAAAAGTGCTGCTGACTTTGTTAAAGGGAAGCAAATCACTGTTGTGGGATTCCAAAAATCTGCCTTGGACATTGCTATGGAATGCTCACTGGCCAATGGTAAGAAACACAAATTTTACTTACATTTTGTATCTATCTAAATATCTCATAGACTAAACCTCACTTTGAACTTTTAAAGTTTAAGATTGTTTTCATTTTGATATTTTATGTTCAAAATTTTCACTTAGACTCTTCATATTCGATTCTATTTTCAAATTGAAAAAAATGAAAACTAAATCAAATATGAAAGACTAAAATGAAAATTTATAACGTAAATGGTCAAAATAAAAATAACTCCAAAATTTTAGGACCAAAAGTGTATTTTAGTCAATCTCATAGTTTTTGTAAATGATAAAATGCTCATGAGCAGAATTTATTAACTATGTACCCCTATGATTAGATTTATTGTATTTGATAGGTTTTTTACATTGCATAAATTTGCAGGCACTGAACATCCATGTACAATATTATACAAGAAGGAACATTGGAACCTTCCTGATTACCTTCCATGGGGCGTGCCTCTTACTTATTTATACCTTAATCGCTTCTCCGAGCTACTGGTTCACAAACCTAGTGAAGGCTTCCTACTAAGTCTCCTTGCAACACTTCTTTTCCCTGTGGTAAAATTTCTCCCCATTTTTTAGTTTTTTTTTTTGGGGGGGGTGGGGGGGTGTTCCTTAAGGTATGGGGTCATTATCAAACAAATTACTTATGGTAAAACATCATCAAACCCATCAATTTGATTTGATTTTGGTCATCATTTAGATTTCCTGTAATCTCTATTTGTTGGACCCTTTGCAGTTGGCCCTTAAGTAGATTTCCATCACTTTTATTTAACAGAAAATGATCATATTGACATCATGTGAAGCATAACAAATGCACATATAATTGATTCCTATATAACACATATGTTCACTTGATCATTATGTCCAATAAAAATAAATTTAGCAGAGTGTTTGGCAATGACTCGTGAGAAGGTCTCTTTTGCATTAACACCCCCCCCCCCCCCCTCCTTCTTTTTCTTTTTCTTTTTTTTCAAATATTTTTAACTTGACATGACAATTAATCATAAGGCTGAAGCTTACAAAGTTTTGATCATGTAACAGAGATGGGCATTTTCTAAATTTGTTGAAAGTCATATAAAAAATAAGCTGAGGCTGGCAAAGTTTGGAATGGTACCAAAACATAGTTTCCATACAGAAATCAATTCTTGTTTGATCCCCACAGTACCAGAAAAATTCTATGACAAAGTTGAAGAGGGAAGCATCAATTTGAAAAAGAGTAAGAGCTTCAGCTTTTGTAAAGAAGGTGTTTTGGTTAATGGTGAGGCACAACCCCTAAAGACAGATTTGGTCATATTGGCTACTGGGTTCCAGGGTGACAAAAAACTCAAAGACATTTTTGTCTCCCCCACCTTCAAAGACTACATTGCTGGTTCGCTTGATGCAACAGTTCCCCTCTACAGGTTAGATTTTTTTTTTTTTTTGGTTAAAATTTTCTTTGAGAGGAGAAAATTAAGGAAAATTGCCTTTTTCATTAAAAAGGGTGAAAGGAGAATCATAACATTAGATTTTCTTTTTTGTTTTTGTTTTAATGAACCTAAAATTAGATTTAATAACTAGCCAATGTATGAATTAACGTATTATATAATAAGCAATATAAAGATATAATTTAATTTAATTTTCTCCAACCCATTAAGCGAATATTCATAAAATCATCTACATTAATTAAATTACATGATTATTAAATTATTCAAACAACTCACATTACTCATGTGATTCAAATAAATAAATAAAAAGTTGAATGACTAAGATTATATGTGAATGTTTATACCAATAGTTATGTAATGGATTAAAGAAATTTTTTTCTAAACCAGTTTAGAGGTAAATTTTGTCAAATAAGAAAGATGAAATTTATATTTATCATTTCATCTAGGTTTACAAACAACTTCAGTTTATTTTTGGGAAATAAGTGTTAGAATAATAACTAAATTATTAAATTTATCATTCCATAATAGCTTAAAATTTTAGAATGTGGACTAGTACTAGCTAGGACTAGTTTATTATAGTGTCAAGGCATGAGCTTCTAAACTTGAACCATGTTTGCACTTAAACTCTTATTTAAATTCACCATTTTAGAAAATGTGATTAATTTATTAATAATATTACTTTGAATGACAAAATTAGATTTTGACTTCAACAGGGAATGTATTCACCCTAGAATTCCACAACTAGCAGTAATTGGATATTCAGAAAGTTTTTCAAACTTGTACACCTCAGAGATGAGATGCAGATGGCTAACAGAGCTTCTAGACAGCACATTCAAATTGCCAAGCATCAAAGAGATGGAAAAAGATGTGGCAAAATGGGATGAGTACATGAAGAGATACTCTGGGCAATACTACAGGAGATCATGCATTGGTGCTCTTCATATATGGTACAATGATCAACTGTGCAGAGACATGGGATGGAACACCAAAAGAAAGAAGGGATTCATTGCTGAATTGTTTGAGCCTTATGGACCATTAGATTATGTTTCCCAATAAAAGAGGATATTGACAAAGTAAAAGTTGACGTATATGACAACCAGCTGTGACTTACACGATTCATTTTCAGAACCTTTGTGCATGAATGAATGACTACACTTGTCATTCATGACCACATTTGTGTCACCTTTTTATGTAAGAATAATGAACACGGAACTAATAAAAAAAGCTACTGCAATCTTTTCCATATATGGAGCATCTTCCTTTTTTTTTTTTCAAAGAATATGAAGCATACTTGTTCACGGCATCGTTTGCCAAACGGCACGTAATTCCGTGATATCCTAGGAAAATTAGGATTAGAATTCTCCACGGTCAAATTATTAAAAAAAATAAAATAAAATAAATCATCCTTTCGATTGTCACGTGTTCTTTTTTTATTGACGGTATTAGAGGCAAACTTTGTCCCTATCAAAAACAGAAGATATCTCATGTATGAGATTATAAAGTCTTGAGTCAAAACATTATGAAAAAGAGGTCGGTACATAAGGTAATTGATAATGAGAAGGAAAATTTATCTTCTTGACAACTAAGTGGTGAAATTTGTTTCTTCCTTGATATTTGTAAGTCGTTCTAATTAATGAGACAACTAGGAAAAGGGATCAGAAGCCAAGACAAATCTTTTAGCCTTTAGTCCCAAGCATTCTTCAAGGTTAGTAGTTCACCAACCCAAGTCTTATGGAAAATGTTATTTAAATATCTTATCCTATCTACCTCAAACTTAAGGAGCCTCAAGAGATAATAATTAAGTGGTGAACGGAACTACGTGGGAGAATTAATGAATTATTGAGTAAAAAAAAGGGGAGAAATTTTAAATGCCTTTCAATCTGGCTTGCAGCTTTTCCTGAACAGTTCACTTTTCTCTTTTCTAACTTTTTCTCACATTACAATAGCCCTAATAATAGCACCAAATCCAAGTCCTCCTTTTACATCATGGGTGTCTAATAAGATTCTTAGAAAGTCTTGAATAATCTCATGAACAAATGTAATCTCCCACCTCACTCATTCTAGGTAATCATAAGAGAATTTAAAAAGTCAAATTTCAATTGAAATGAATATATCAATGTAATTTAAGAGAACTCTATGAAGGAACATCAATTCAAATCCTGAATTCAAATTTAGAGGTGAGAGATCAAGAATTCTCACAATTTCTTAGATACATGGATCCAATTCAATTCAATGGAATTTTTCATTCACATAGAACATTTTAATACATTTTAATTTTATAGAACTCTTGGACTCTTAAATTTTGAGTAAATGGCCCAAGGTGTTGCCAAGCTAGGAGACTTGACCCCAAAGCCTCATGTCATACATGAGGCCTAAAAACCACCAGATCATACCCTTGGGTTAGCCTAATCTTCACCCCCCCCCCCCCCCCCCCTTTTTTTTTTCTTTGATAACTAATCTTGTTATATGGAGGTTGTCGCTATTTCATTAGCAAGATAGCTCTTTCATTTTTCGGACTTATAGTTAATATATGTACTTTCATTATGGTCAAATAAACATCTCTTGCCTAGAGCCATGTAAGTCAATGAATGATCTACTAGTTTTTATAAGGAAAATCATGGTTCTAATCCCCCTCCTCCTGTACAATTATCAAAAAATAATAATAATAAAGCATCTCTTCAACTATTTTCTTTTTTCTTTTTTATTCAGAATTAACTAAAAGGTAGGCGTATAAACAAGAACTTCCTAGAAGAATACCCATCACAGTACCTACTCTCACCGAGGTTGTCTCAATTAAACACTTATTTTGGAGCACCATTGCTCTCTCGGGAAAGAAAAACCTAGACTTTGCCAGAGAATAACATACATAATAACTAAAAAGTTGAATGATGATCTAACAAGCACAAACGAAAATTTAGCAAGCACCATTTACAATAACAAAAATAACTAATTCATTAACAAAATTTCTAATTGATAACACATTGCTTTAATTTGTTTACTTTATACAAGATTATGCCAATTGAAAGCCAAAAACTTTCTATCAGCTTGAAAAGAATGTGTAACCAAAAGCCGCAAGTTGCAACTGAAACACCTCTAAAAGAATGTATGTCATGTCATACTTGAGCATCGTATATGTCCTGCAATCTTTCCAGATGGTTCCCATCTCAAGTGGCCAGCTGAAAAAGAAGGTGGTTAAATAATTCTAAAGTCAAGAACCAAACTCTAAAGTCGGAAAAAGGCAAAATAATGCACATTGGACCAATAAGCACTTACCAGTAAATTTTTACAAGCAATTCTACTGGATAGAAGCAGTTTTTCATTTCAATTGAGAAATGAGAAATACATACAATATCAACTAAACTAGAGAGCCATTTAGGGTATTTAGAAAGAAGGGATGTAATTTGCATCATTAGTTTGTGCAAGTATGAAAACATCATCTCAATGTGCATATTAATTCAAAAAAGAAACGTTGACAATATGCCATTTGTTTCCAACACAAATTACTTCAATTCAAATGTAAACTTATACTAAAAGAATGAACAGTTATGTACCACCAAGTTTCCACTATATATATTTGCTTGTTCTTGCTGTTGGGTACAAATGTTGGTCAAAATTGAGTTATCAACTCAAATGCAATAAGGATAATAACCTGCACTACATTTGCAGACCTTACCTAAAGAACTTGTCCTAAGGAAGTAAAACTTGATTTTCATCACAAATAAAAAAAGGTAATTGTTTTCTTTTATCTTTTTTGGTTATTATGTATGGAAAAATAATTTTCTACTAAAAATGCTTTGTTCTATCAAACTATTGTCTTCTTCTATTAAAAAAATATCCGTGCAAAAAGCAAGTGAAGTTCAGATAATGTAAGTGAGAGTCACCAACAAACATAGAGAATAGAGAAACTTTTGAGAGGAAGGGGGAAATAAGTACAAAACAAGTATGAATTACAGATAACTTTCGGTCATAGTTTAATGGGGTGAAGTAACTGCGTTTGAAGTGATGTTCAAAAGAAACCCTCCTTCAGGACTCATTCACCAAATGTCATGCATAAATTTAAAGGTAAATTGAACAGTAAATGAACTGACATTCATATGTAACCTTACCAACGGAATCAGGAAGACTCACTCACCCAATATCATGCATAAATTTGTAGGTACAAAGACGAGAACTTTTCATTAGTCGAAGATAAGAAAACAACCAAAAATTTCCAGGAATACATGACATTAATACATATCAGAAAATTAGAACACTAAATCATAATCAGAGTCATGAATATACATTAACCTCAGTTCTCTGGAAGTCCCTGTGCAAGAACCACCATGGACCATTTTTTGATAGTAATCTGAAAAAAATGATTATAAATAAATACATCTACTAGCACAAGCAAGAAATGGCAACATCAAATCTACATAAACAGATTGACACTGATAAGCATCCTAAAGTCCTCATGAACATTGACATGACAACAATTTTTTTTTTTTAAATGCAAATTCTGACAATACCTAACTTCTAAAAAATATGATTATGAATTAAAATTGCAAACATCAGTAATATATGGTACTAGACCAGAGATTAGTAGAACCAAATATGACTTCACATCATTATGTATTATCAAAATGCCAACACCAGGCATGTCAATTGTCAAGTGGACACATACTAAATAAAAAATTTCATCAACAATTGCATATCAGCCCTCACCTACTACTAGGATAAACAGTCAAAAAGAGAATATAATTCATAATTCACAATATAGAACCATCGTATGAAAGTAATAGTTCAAAATTCACCATACTCTCATAATATTGTAAAGTTTACCTCACAAATCCTGCCACCGTCCGTAAGCCCATAAAGAGAGTTAAGCCCAACCAAACCCCAGGAAGGCCCAAAATTGAAGGAGCATAGAGCAAAAAGGTTGAACATATTGCCCCCGATATCATCTATAAATCCATCAAAAAATGTCAAAAACAAGCAATAAGCACAACCAAGTAAGGACATCTCAAAGAAATTTTTACTTTGCAATGGTAAGGTTTACCATAGAGTAAGCTGCATATGGGAAGTCTGAAACACCATAATGGAGGCCATCAAAAATAAAAGCCAGGGCATTCAAAGGTTGACTAGCACTGACAAACTGTGAAAAAATTTTGAATTCATAAGAAATATGCAAGGGCACCGACATTTGTGTAAACTTGTCAAAAATCAAACAAATCATCCATTGTGAGTGTGCTACATACCAGTACCCCAGTTCTAACAATTCCCAACACTTCAGCATCCTTCGTAAACACAGTGGCCAACGAACCAAAAGATACACCCAGAATCACAGACAAGAAAACTCCAGTGAACAATCCTATCTGGAAAAAATATGCACATCAATTTCAAACAGATCAACTCAACTAAAGATGTGCATTAGACACATAGAACACAATGGAGAAGCATACGCAATAAGCTTACCTTTAAAACATAATCTGTAACGTCTTTCACAGACTGATAATCACCTTTAGAGAAAGAACTTGCAATCAGGGCCTACAAATAGATGACAATTTGGAAGTCAACAAAAACACAAACTTTTATGTAGGTTAGTCCTGATAACAAAATGAGGGGGAGTTCTGTGGTAAGCAAACTAAATCTTCTCATATAGTTTCTTGGAGGAATTTAAACTCTAAAGGTTAAATGCAGAAATACACTTTTCCTTTTTATTAGAGACATCTTTCCGAAATGTCATTATTACATATTTTTCATTCTCCAATTAGTTGTTAGACTTTACACCTTGTTTATGCATATTCTACAACAATCTGTATTTGTTGATTTTAATCACTTCCAATCCATGAAGCTCACACCAAAATTAATGATTCCAACCATAATAAAAATAAATGGGGTCATAGCATGGGGAATATAAATAAGTATGTTATGGCATTATATAAGAAAATAACTAAAATAAATTATTAAATACCTGACCAGATGCAGCCAGTGCATCCGTAAGGAGGGATACTGCCAACCATACTTGAATACATATCTGATGTGCAGCCATAGCAACTGGACCTTGACGAGCAGCCATCGATGTCCCCAATGTCATGGTAATAAGAACAGCAAGAGTTCTTCCAAGAAGAAAACCACCTACAGCAGCCAGTCATTGGTAAGCAATAAAATACATCTGAATTAGAGGAAATGATCTGGCATCTATATCAATCATTATCAGAATAAAAAATAGTCATACATTTAGAAGCAGCATCAAAATAAAATGTAGCCAACAAGCTATAACTCAAATGAAAGGATGAGGTAAAGGGTTCAAGACCCATTGCTTGCGTTGGTAACTAACAAGCTAAAAATAAAACCAATGTAGCCAACAAGCTATAACTCAAATGAAAGGATGAGGTTCACCCATTCGTTGTGTTGGTAATTAACAAGCTAAAAATAAAAACCAATGTACTGGTCCATCAGCAAAAGCAAAAGCAAACGAGATTGTCAAATCAGTAAGAAAATTGGGGAAAACAAAAATAAATATAAAAATCAAGAGAGTTGGCACTGACAAAGTGACAAAATTTAAGAGCTTACCAGATTTTAAATATCCACCAAACTGAAGTGATCCCAGCTTTGGAGGCAGTAATACAGCTCTCTTGTTTAGATGCCAGATCAGTAAAAAGGTAACAATATACCTGAAGCATTAATATTTTATGGCATGAATTATGGTTAAATAAAGCCAAAGAGAAAGGTATAGAGGAAGAAAGTCATCCAAAAAGCACATACTGAGACAAGACAGTGGATATGGCTGCTCCAGTTGCACCCAATTTAAAATAATACATAAGAATGGGAAACAAAAATACTGCTGATAGATTTCCAATGCCTGCATATGGGACAATACATTAGTCTGCAGGAAGCAGTGTACAAGAAATGAAGAAAAACAGAACCACAGGATGTTGATAAAGTGTAAACTCAAAAAATAAAGGCAATAACTAACAAGTAGGAAGCAACATAGGACAACATCAGGCAAAGATGAAATACAAAATTTTTTTTTTTTGAAATATCTCATAGATACTATAAAATAAGTCTAGAAAAGATCAGTTTCTTCCTTATTCACTACTACAAGTATTGCACTAAAATATGCTTCTGCATTTTTCCCCACGAAAAAAATTACAATTAGGATGAAGGGCATTGATGCAGATGCACACACTCCCAATAATGGGAATGTATAAAATAATGAAAAATACCATAAATGGCATCAACATAGAAAAATTTACACAATGATTTCTATATTTTTGAACAAATTTTTCATTAGTTTTTACATTGAATAGTTTCTTCATAAAGATCAGTCGGAACATCTATAAACCTTGCTTCTACCCTTGTATCCTATAAATGATGACCAATATCTTTTGGAAATGCATTGGAAAATATATGGGCTCAAAACTGAGAACTCATACCCCCCCCCCCCCCCCCCCAAAAAAAAAAAAAATCAAACAAAAGAAGGAAAAAGCCCCCTGGTTGGGTCAAACAAGGAAAAGAATATGACGTGACTCATTTGAATTTGATGATCAAATAAGCAAGCATTTCAAGATGGTATCAACCACCATGAAATGTAATTTATTCCTTCTATTCTTGACACAAAACACATTAGAACCAATTGAAAGAGAAACAATATAGTAAATTACAAGGCACAAAAGGAATTGGGTATAAAAAAAGCTCGAGTATTATGACATATGATATCTATATCTGTTGTCTAAGGATATCTTAGTGTCAATAAGTATTACTAAAATAAAGCACTTGCCTAGACATAAAACAGGAGTTTTTGTGTCCTTAAAACCACGGAAAACGCCTTGAAGAGCCAAAGATACCACAACTGCAGGAGCACCAAAGGCTCTAAGTGAAAGAAATCGTTGTGCTGGAATACGCATGGATGAACCCTAGAAAGCAAATGATACCCAGAGGAAAAAAAAAAATCCTTGTCAATAGGAAGCCATGTAACTGAGAGAATAAAAACATATACATGCACTTATGTGTATAGAGCGAGGGAAAGGAGGGAGCGGGGGTTGACAAATAAATATATAACGTAAACCTGAGTACATGTAATAACTTACTGATGATATGCCCATTAAATCTAGAAACTTTCCTGATCCCAAATACAAGGCCAACGCCTCAATAATGCCAATCCCAACTGCTAATAGTAAAGCTGTAGACACTGAAGATAGCTGCTTTCTTTCAGCTGGTTTACCATTAGTACTGTCTTCTAGAGAACCCCCACATGTACAACAATCAGACCAAATTAGCAATGAAAGTGAAAATACCAAGCCAGTTATATACTCATAGTCATACCATCAAACCAGAATCAAATACATTCAACAAAAACACTCAAGGCATCAACCGTTAATTTTACTTCACCTGAAGCAGAGTCTTTGACTGAATTCTTCGAAATGTCTTCAGCAACGAAAGAAGTGGCAACACTAAGGAGAGGAATATTAAATAGCTTTGATATGCAATTAAAGATGTTTGTGGAAACACCAGCTGAACCCAACTCCACAGGACCTATGAATAATAAAACAAAGGGGGTGAGTTAAAACTCCAAAGCAAAAAAATAATAATAATGATTGGTAATCCAGTGTGTATTTTAGCTTTTATACCCAGAAATCAGAACCAATGCAAAAGAAAATAACTTTTAGGTTGATTAAATTTAAGTTTTCCTAAATCATGAGATGAGTCCATGGTTTTCTATTGCCTTAAATGCCACACTAACTAAATCAGCTGAAAGCACAAACATTCTCACAACTTTAGTTCTAGGACTATAAAACCAACCCAACACTAGCTAAATATTGATTATCAAAGACACATCAATGGTTTTCTATTGACTCCACACTAACTAAAGCAAGTGAAAGAACCTGCTTCACACAACTTTAGTTTTAGAAGAACAAAACCAGCCAATGACCACTAAACACACATCATGACCATGATTTCCTATAACATAAAGAGGACATTATTATTTTATAATATGAATTAAACCGATAAAAGGGGCTCAAAATATTACCAAGAAAAAGGTGTTAAAATTAAAAATTAACAGAAGGAAGGAATCATATATCAGTAACAGATAGTACCTACTCTACCAATATAGGCAGTCTCCATCAGCTGTGCTAAGGGTTCAAGAGCCTGTCCACCAATTGCAGGCAAAGAAAGCATTAAAAGTTCATGCTTTACATCCCGAGACTTTGATTGACTGGCAGGAGTTCCTGTCAATTTACTGTTAACAAATTAAGAAAATTCATACTTGTACAGAAGTTTCATGATCTGAAACCCAACCAAAAAATAGGAAACTTTAAAAGAAATAGAAAATAATAACATCTTACACAATAAGTAGCAAATCAACTATTTAAAGACATATATACTATCATTACATACAATTGCGTCACTGATAAACATCTTATGAGAAAGTGTTGCCCACATATGCACACACACACACACACACTGAGAAAGCAGAGAGAGTCCTACCATCTATTTCCTACAAGTTATCATGTCAAATAACTTAAGAATCATGTCAAATAACAATACTTGGGTCTATAGCTCTCAAGATGCTATATACCCTATGCATGGAAAAATTGATACGTACACCCAGTGTACTACACCTCCTTCGCACATAATAGTGGACCCTATGTGCAGGAACCACAAGTAGGGCCCACCATTATGTGAGAGGAAGGTTTAGTACACGGGGTGCACCGAATAATCTCACCTAAGCATGAAGGACACAATTACCATGCCAAACAACTTATAATTTGTTAAATAACCATACACAGATCTATAGCTCTCAAGAGGCATACTTAAAAGCTCCAGGCAGTGCCCCACCAAGACCAATATGTCTATCCCTATCCACCTTAAAAGTCTGCTACATGAGACTTGTGCTTCTTTCTTATAATGCAGACTGATTAGGCTTCCTATAGCATATTGTCACACATAGAGTCCAAATAGAAGTAAATAGAAATTTTTCCCGTTACAAGCTTCATGTATTCTTTTTTTTTGCTGCACACAAGATTCACATATTCACTTCTGGATCGGGAATTGGAAATAAGTGTCATCTTAGCATTAAGAAGGGAAGAGAGAGGAGAGAGAGAGAGAGAGAGAGAGAGAGAGATCACAGAATAAGAGCAATTATAATTGTCTAATGGTTTCAATGAAAATCAGAGCTAAAGAAGAATAATAGCAAAATAAATAAAGGAAGTAAAAAGTGGGAGACACAACTTAGTACAATGTTATCAGGCCAGAACAAATATTACATACTTTCAGACCACAAACCAGTATATTTTGAAAAGGCATACTGCATTATTATTTCTATGTCCATACGAAGTAAAGAAATAAGGATATTCTACGCCTATAATTTGAAATTGAGCATCCAAATTTTATAATAACATTCCACAATCCAAAAAAATGCACGCATAAATCCATCATAGAACTTCAAACCAAAAATGCAAAAGAAAATAGTAATATCTCTATAAACAGATAAACATGTAAACAGTTGATCCTCAAATTAGTATGTACAAACAATACAGTTAAAGGCTTAAGATCTTACAGAGTGTCCTCCCCTGCACTGCTCAGAGTCTCCTCTTCCACATCAGAGGAACTCACATCACAATCAGAGCTCAACTGACTATCACAAACACAAATATCGGGTTTTCTTCGCCGAGTCACCAGTGGAGACAAAAATGCTCTATTCCTCAAAGACAAATGGCAGCTCTCCACAATCTCTGCATTGCTTAAACCTTTCCTATCAATTGGCACAAAGGAATTGCAAACTTTGCTTGACCGTGACAAAGATAGTGGCCTCGTTGGTTTCGTTATAATACCCTTACTAACTCGAGTGGCCAACATGGTAATCAATTCTTGTTAAAATCCTTCAACAATCAAAACCCCAACAAAGAAATCACCACCAATATGCAAGCCAGAGGTTAGAATTAGATAAAACAAGTACATTGTAATATTCAAACTTGTTTTAATTATAATGCTAACCAATCTAATTCGAATAGCCAAAATGGTAATCAATTCTAATTAAACCTTCAACAATTAAAACCCCAAAAATGAAATGACTATAAATATGCAAACAAGAGGTTAAAATTCAATCAAAAAAGTACATTATAACATTCAGATTGTTGTAATTATAATGTTGATCAATCTAAAACTGTTCTAACAGAGTACCAAAATTAGAAATACAATTCTCAAACAGAGAAAATGTGATAATTTAATTTTTTATTTTTAATAAAAAAATAATTTCTAAATTTCTAACTCCCATTTGTGTGCTAATTACACGTTCAAATACGAACCCAACAAAGCACTTCCAATTTTTACAAAAAGGTATAGCAAAGAAACAAAATTGAAAAAGTTACAAACTATTATACAACAAATAAAGAATTTGCAAAATCAAGCATACTTTAACACACCCACCCATCCAAATACACACATAAAACAATGAAAAGCACAAAGCTTTACATTCAAAATTCAATTTTGTTATGTTTCGAAAAAACAAAATTGAAAACAGAGCGTGAAACCGAAAGGGCAGTCAATAACCTAAAATGCAGCAAAGTATTAACAGAAAAAAACAACGTGAGGAACCACAAATGGTTCGGTGTTTTGAGCGCGGGAAAATGGTTTTGCAGAGGAGGGTGTTTGGTTCTCAAGAAAACAAAACAAATAGAGAGATAATAAAAAAGTGAGAACTTTAATAAGAGCTATAGTACCTTATTGGTTTTCTTCTTTTGAAAGTTGGGAATTTTAGAAAAAAATTGAGGAATGGATAACACTAGCTGTTGTTGTTGTTCTTCTTCTTCTTCTTCCTCTTCTTGTTGAAAAGACAACAGCAACAACAGAACTCTGTGACTGAATACTACAAAGAAATGGGCGAAACGGTTTTTGTTTATATATGTTGGACTTGTGTTGTGTTGTGTTGTGCTGTGTACTAGTGTTTGTGTTTAGGGTCCGAGTACTTTCACTAGAGGAGTGTCAAAGGTTGCCTCACGTGTTACGCCACTAAGAATTTTTTTTTTTTGGTTTTTTTTTTTTTTTTTTTTTTGGTTCTTTGAAGAAGTGTAAGGACCAAGGAAGTTTATTAAAAGAAAGAAAAGAAGAAAGGAAGTTGATGAAATTGTTCTTTGCATAATTAGATAATCATATTTTGAAGGGCTATAGGAAACACACAGTGTTCATCATTTTTGGTAAAACTAGAACTTTATCATCTAATTAGAAGAAGAGGTTGTTTAACGGAAATGCCTCTCATAGTAACCACCTAACATCATACATCACTCAATTGAAGTTTGCAAGGTTGCCATGAAATGTGCTAATGCTTAAGCTAGGAAGGGTCCAAAGCTTGACTAGGATCTTTTTATTTTTGATAGTCCTTTTGTGGTCATTTTTATGGTTTTAAGATTGTTTGCTAGCAATAGCATGGTAAGATTGTTTTTATTATTTGCATTTCTTTAAGCTTTGGTGAAAACTGAAAAGTTGATATTAATAACTAATCACACATAAATATTTTTTATTTATATTTATTAATGTTTTTAATACAATTTTAACACCTCAAAACAAACAACACATTTTATATTTATGTTTATGTTTTCCATACACATATAATGTTTATATCTATGTTTTCCAAGTCTATCTTTATTCATATCAATAAAATTATGATTTAACTTATAGTTATTTTCTCAGTATTTAATTTTTTAAATTTTCACATAGTGGCAAATACATTTAGTCCAGCAAATTACGAACAATTGATGCATACATATTTTAATGACATTTTAAATATTGAACCAAACATATAGATATAATAATTATTTGTTAAAGCAAATTATACTTTTACACTTTGATCTTTCGCACATATCACATGAACACATTGAACCATCGAAATGTAAGATTGATCACCCTAAAATTATAAAAAAAATTTCAATGTCCCCTGGCCATCTGTTTTTATGTTAAGTATGTAGATTTTATCATTGAAAAACCAATATGCCCCTTTTTCTAAACCAAATGACAAAGGGGTAGTAGGTTGGTCTTTCAATGCTAAATTTTGTCAATCTTAACAGCAAAACAAATAATAATGGTTAAGTGTAATCGGGGCAATAGTTTTGAGTGTAAAAGAGTTATTTGCCCTAAAAAAATAATGTACCAAAATTCTAATGGAGGGTTATAAATACACACACACACATTAGTCCATAACTTAGTGTAAAATGCACAAGAAAGTTTAACATAATATGTTTTTTTTTTTTATAATTTCTCTTCTTCTTTTTTTATTTGGTCCAAATATGATATTTTATAATTATGGTAGTTAACATTAGACATTTATTATTGAAGAGGATAAAATGTGAAATAAGGCTTAGTAAGCCCAATAGGCCCGTTGGCGAGCCCAATAGGTCCATGTCCACAAGCCCAAAAAAGGTAGAGCCCATCCTTCGCGTGGGCCCCCGACAGGACGAAGGCCCAGACTTGCCCACCACGTTTCAAGAAACTTGTTCTGCAAGGATGAGAGGCTTGCTCTACAAAGATGAGAGGCTTGCTCTACAAGGATGAGAGACTTGCTCTGCAAGGATAAGAGGCTTGCTCTGCAAGGAAAGGAGGCAGGACCTCACCACTATAAAAAGGCCCCAACACCCTCACAAAAAGGTACGCGTAACTAATCCCTCTCTAGCACTCTAGAGTTGTAAAAAGTATTTTCTGACTTAACCATCGGAGGGTGTTTGGCCGGCCCCACACCGGTGCCCTTTGAAGGTGTTTTCGTGCTGTTCTATTTTTCAGGCAACGGTTATTCGAGCGTAGGGATCGTGCATCTCACTGGTGAACATTTCGGCATCATCAGTTGGCGCCATCTGTGGGAAAGACGATCGTGACAGCTTAAGCCATTGTCGCCTCCCGGACACAAGAGTTGCATGGTACTCACACGTTCAATGGCCACCACAAACGACGTGCAAGGCGACGAGCCGCCAAGGCCCGCCGCATTAGAAAGGCAGGTCCAGACCCTCGCGGCTGCAGTAGAACGCCTCGCGAAGCAGAATCACGACTTGGAGGAACAGTTGCGACAGAAAGACCCGGGACGTAACGGTCAGGAGGAGAACCAGGGGGACAGTTCCGAAAGAGGGGGGCCTGAGAAGCAACAAGGCAGTAATGAGCCCAGTAGAACGGAGAGGCGGAATTCGAGCATGCCCTCCCTCACGAATGCAACCCCACCGCCCATCCTCGTAGAGATGCAGGCAATGAAGGAGCAGATGGAGGTCATGATGAACGCCCTCAAGGGACGCGTCTCCAGCGACCTTGACGATTTGGTGAATAGGACGGACTCACCATTCACCGCGCCAGTCAACTCCTGTCCCCTGCCACCGAAGTTCCGAATGCCGCAGGTTGAGAGCTACGACGGGATCAAGGACCCGTTAGATCATCTGGAAACCTTCAAAACCATGATGCACCTCCAGGGGGTACCGGACGAGATCATGTGCAGGGCCTTCCCTACAACACTGAGGGGCGCCGCGAGAATCTGGTTCAGCAGACTGACGCCAAATTCGATCAACACCTTCAAGGAGCTAAGTGCCCAGTTCACCTCGCACTTCATCGGGGGACACAGGTACAAGAAGTCTACAGCATGCCTAATGAGCATCAGGCAGCGGGAGGACGAAACGCTGCGGTTATACATAACTCGCTTCAACAAGGAGGCACTTTCCATTGATGAGGCCGATGACAAGATTTTGGTGGCAGCCTTCACGAATGGCCTGCGGAAGGGAAAATTCCTGTTCTCCCTGTACAAAAACGACCCGAAAACCATGTCCGAGGTACTCTACAGGGCCACGAAATACATGAATGCGGAGGACGCACTATCGGCCAGGGAAGACAAACCCAGGAAAAGAGAGAGACCGGAAGATACCCGACAGGACCACGGAAAGAAGAGGGCAAGAACGGGAGACAGGCGCGAGGATAAACGCTCTAAACCCCCAGGGGGGAGATTCACAAGATTCACCCCTCTGAACGCTCCGCTAGACCAGGTGCTGATGCAGATCAAAGACGAGGGATCTCTGACGTTCCCAGGGAAGCTGAAGAGCGATCCAGCCAAGCGATCCAGGAACAAGTATTGCCGTTTCCACCGCGATCACGGTCACGACACTGCGGATTGCTATGATCTGAAACAGCAAATTGAGGCCCTCATTAGAGAAGGAAAACTGCAGAAGTTCGTCAGCAAAGATAAGACGGATGCTCGTGCACGGGAACAGGCCCCTCGGCGGGAAAACGACCATCAGAAGCCCCCTATTGGGGACATAAGGATGATTATAGGGGGCACGACAGCAACGGGATCATCCAAGAAGGCCTAGAAGACCTACCTTAGGATGGTCCAAAATGTACAGACGACGGGTTCTGTACCCAAGGTAGCCCGGAGAGAAAGTCCGATTATTGGGTTTTCGGAGGACGACGCAAGACGCCTCTACCATCCGCACGATGACGCCCTTGTCGTCAGATTAAGGGTAGGAGATTACAACGTACACCGGATGCTGGTCGACAACGGCAGCTCGGCAGACATCCTGTACTACCCAGCATTCCAGCAGATGGGAATAAATAGAGCATGGCTAACGCCAACGCACGCCCCGTTGGTCGGCTTTGGAGGAACAAGGATACTCCCGTTGGGAGCAATCACACTCTCAGTGACGGTCGGTGACTATCCGCAGCAGATCACTCAAGACGTGACCTTCCTAGTGGTCGACTGCTCATCCGCATACAACGGTATAATAGGGCGACCCACGCTGAACTCTTGGAAAGCTGCGACCTCAACGTACCACCTGATGATCAAGTTCCCTACGGAGTACGGAATTGGAGAGTTGCGAGGAGATCAGGTGGCCGCCCGGGAATGCTACGTCGCCATGCTGAAAATGGAGGATCACCAGCAGACCTTGTGCATTGGCGAGCAGCGGACCGTCGCAGAGCCGGTAGAATAGTTGGAAGAAGTCACGCTCGATGAATCGAGACCCGGACGGACGACAAGAATGGGCACCATGGCCAGCCAGACGGTAAGGCTAGACCTGGCAAACTTCCTGAAGAGGAATCAGGACATATTCGCGTGGAGCCACGAAGATATGCCAGGAATCGATCCGTCAGTGATAGTCCATAGGCTGCATGTCAACCCGGACTCCCCCCCAGTCCGGCAGAAGAAGCGGGTGTTCGCGCAGGAATGGGACAAAGCGGTGGCGGAAGAAGTTAGAAAACTGCTGGAGGCGGGGTTTATCTGAGAAGTCTACTACCCCGACTGGCTAGCAAATGTGGTCATGGTAAGAAAGAGCAGCGGAAAGTGGAGAATGTGCGTTGACTTCACGGACCTTAACCGGGCGTGCCTGAAAGACAGCTATCCACTCCCAAGGATAGACACTCTGGTGGATTCGACGGCCAGACACGAGCTTTTGAGTTTCATAGACGCCTTCTCAGGCTATAACCAGATTAAAATGGAGGAGGAGGATCAGGAGAAAACCTCTTTTGTAACCAGCCAAGGACTTTTCTGCTACAAGGTAATGCCATTCGGACTCAAGAACGCGGGGGCTACATATCAAAGGTTGATGAACAAGATGTTCGCGCACCAGCTCGGCAGGAACGTACAAGTCTATGTCGACGACATGTTGGTAAAGAGCGTGCACGAAAGCAACCATCTCAGCGACCTTCAGGAGACATTCGACACTCTTCGGTCGTACAACATGAAGCTGAACCCAAGTAAGTGTGTGTTCGGGGTTACGGCCGGGAAATTCTTGGGATTCATGGTTTCCCAAAGGGGCATAGAGGTCAACCCAGAGAAAGTGCGAGCCATAATGGAGTTGGAGCCCCCGAAGACAGTGAAGGCAGTTCAGAGCTTGAACGGGAAAGTTGCGGCCCTGAACAGATTTGTCTCCAAAGCGACGGATAAGTGCTTGCCTTTCTTCCGAGTACTGAAGAAATCGTTCGAGTGGACGGACGAATGTCAGAAAGCATTCGAAGATTTGAAGAAGTACCTGTTGTCACCGCCACTTCTCAGTCCGTCCGTACCAGGAGAAGAGTTGTACCTCTACATTGCGGTCTCGCAAGCAGCAGTCAGCGCAGCCTTGGTACGGGACGACGGACGCTCCCAACGACCCGTCTATTTTGTGAGCAGGGCGTTCCGAGGAGCAGAAGAAAGGTATCCCCGGATGGAGAAATTGGCCCTTGCCCTAATGACCGCTGCGCGGAAACTCAAACCGTATTTCCAAGCTCATGTAATCGTAGTCCTGACGGACCAGCCTCTGAAGAAAGCAATGAGCAGCCCCGAGGCGGCAGGAAGAATGGCCTTATAGGCAATTGAGCTGAGCGAATTCGACGTACGTTACCGTCCGCGAACTTCGATGAAGGGGCAAGTGGTGGCAGACTTCATAGCCGAGTACACCCAGCCAGGAGACGAGGGGGCTGAAGGGCAGAAACTATGGATCATCCACACGGACGGGTCATCAAATCAACACTCAGGAGGAGCCGGCGTAGTCATGCGAACACCGGAAGGGGATAAGATCGAGTGCATGATACGACTAGACTTCCCTACAACCAACAACGAGGCGGAGTATGAAGCCTTGATAGCTGGATTAGATCTCGCAAGGGCTGCGGGCGCCGGTAACATGACCATACATTGTGACTCCCAGGTGATAACTAGTCAGATCAATGGCGATTTTGAGTGTAGAAACGAGAGGATGAAGAAGTACCTGGAGGAAGTGAAGGGTCGAATCGCAGGCCTCGAGGTCAAATTCGTTCAGATTCCAAGAGAGGAAAACGAGTGCGCCGACCGTTTGGCGAAAGCAGCCTCCGCGGAGTTCATGAATGCGCCTAAACAGGTATTATCCTTCGTTCAAACTTGCTCACTTATTGATGACGGGAGGAAGATACAGGAGATAGATGTTGGAGAGGACTGGACCGCACCCCTAAAAGGATATCTACAGTCGGGCTCTCTGCCAGACGAGAAGGATGCTGCAAGGAGATTGAAGGTCCGGGCCGCACGATTCGTGCTAATCAATGACACCTTGTACAAAAGAGGTTTCTCTCGACCTTACCTAAGATGTCTAAGCCACGGCGAAGCAGATTATGTGATGAGGGAAGTCCACGAGGGGATTTGCGGGAATCACTCTAGAGCACGGTCTCTGGTGCACAAACTTATCCGGGCCGGGTACTACTGGCCCACAATGCTCAGGGACGCCCAATCATATGTGAAGGTTTGTGACAAGTGCCAAAGGTTCAGTAATCTGATTAGACGACCATCAGAAGAACTCTCACCCATGGCGGCCCCTTGGCCGTTTGCGCAATGGGGGTTAGACATCATGGGCCCTTTCCCAACGGCTCTAAGGCAGCTAAAGTTCCTGGTAGTCGGCATCGACTACTTCACCAAGTGGGTCGAAGCAGAACCCCTTGCCATTATCATAGAGAAAAACATCCGTGCCTTCGTGTGGAAGAACATCGTATGCAGGTACGGGATTCCGAGGGTACTTGTCTCTGACAACGGAAAACAGTTCGACAATAACGCGTTCAAAAATTTCTGCTCAGAGCTAGGCATTCGGAATCATTACTCGTCACCAGCTCACCCGCAGGCGAATGGACAGGTAGAAGTCACGAACAGGACACTGTTGAAGATCATCAAGACCTGGCTTAAGGGGGCAAAGGGTATCTGGCCAGACGAACTGCCAAGTGTCTTGTGGGCATATCGAACGACTGCAAGGACACCCACAGGGGAGACCCCGTTCCGGCTTGCATACGGAGCCGATGCGATCATCCCAGCAGAGATTGGCCTCACCAGCTATCGCGTACAGAGCTACACGGAGGACAAAAACGAAGAAGCTATGCGCCTCCAGCTAGACTTGGTGGACGAGGTCCGAGCAATAGCTGAACAGAGGTTGGCGCGATACCAGAACCTCATGTCAAAGAACTACGACTCGAGGGTAAAGCACAGGGATTTCCAGATCGGCGACCTGGTACTACGGAAGGTCATGGGCGCTGCCAAAGACCCTACCCAAGGGAAGCTCGGACCAAATTGGGAAGGACCGTATAGAATCACATCGTGGCGTAGGAAGGGCACGTACCACCTCGAAACCATGGACGGAAAAAAGCTCCAACATCCATGGAATTCAGAGCACCTTCGGAAATACTACCAGTAGAAGTGACGTTTAAATTCCCCAATGTATATTTGCTAGACTTCGATTATTCTGAAGCAGTCTTTTGATTACTTTTGGGCTTTTTGCTTTAGTACCTTTGTAGGCCCAAGAGAGAGGGCAGGTATTTTCTTCTACAGGTTCGAATTTAATGAAGAAACATTCAGGACCTTGCTGTGTAAATCTTACTACTAAACGACTGCTATCACAAAGTGAACGGACCCCACCATGGGTTAAAAATTTGCAAGTCCTAAAAGAGGACGGACCCCACCATGGGTTAATAACTTACAAGTCCTAAAAGAGGACGGACCCCACCATGGGTTAAAAATTTGCAAGTCCTAAAAGAGGACGGACCCCACCATGGGTTAATAACTTACAAGTCCTAAAAGAGGACGGACCCCACCATGGGTTAAAAATTTGCAAGTCCTAAAAGAGGACGGACCCCACCATGGGTTAAAAATTTGCAAGTCCTAAAAGAGGACGGACCCCACCATGGGTTAATAACTTACAAGTCCTAAAAGAGGACGGACCCCACCATGGGTTAATAACTTACAAGTCCTAAAAAAGGACGGACCCCATAATGGGTTAATAATTTACGAGTTCACAAAGTGGACGGACCCCACCATGGGTTAATAATTTACAAGTCCTAAAAGAGGACGGACCCCACCATGGGTTAATAATTTACGAGTTCACAAAGTGAACGGATCCCACGATGGGTTAAAAATTTATACAGGTTCACTAAGTAGACGGACCCCAACGTGGACTAGAGATGTATGCGAGCCCAAAAAAATGAACGGACCCAACTGGGTAGCAAATACATAAAGGTCCACGACGTGAACGGATCAAATTAAGCAGGTATTTAACATCAAGACGGAGAACACATCAACATTATCAATGCGATACTAAAAGAAACGTTTAAATAAATAAGTTTAAATGTCAGATACAAATGATATAAAATAGCCCTACATACGACGGGCAAAAATTCAATGAGTTTTCAAAATAATTAAAACAAAACAGTAGACGGCTACACATCGGGAGCGACGGGGTCTTTAGCTTCTGGAGTCTTTATTTCTTCAGCTTCAGGCTCAGGGACGACGGTAACGGGCCTTTCCTCTGCAAAAAGGTCAGCTGTGTCATCAGAGGCGTCTGGCTGGACGGACATACCCTCCGCGACGTTTATGTCGACGGCTGAGAAGTCAAACTTAGGGTATAGAGCTTTGGCCTGACGGAGAGCATCCTCAAAGCCATCGGTGTATGAAGTTCCGAGCTCCGTCAAGAGAGCGTCGGAGTCGCGATACTCTTGGACGGCCTTCTCTTTGGCTAGACGAAGCTCGTCCTCCTTATCCTCCAGGACGGCTTTGAGTTCCTCCACCGTCCTCTGGTGCTCGTCCCTTGCCTCTTCCGCCAGCTTGAGCTTTTTCTCCGTTACCACCTTCTAGTTTTTGAGCTCGAGCAGCTCCTCCTCCGCCAGCCTGGCCTGGTCACGGACCCTCTCCAACGCCGTCTCATTGCGAAGAGCCCGGTCCATCAGACCCTTCGTCATAAGCATAGCCTGACGACCAAATTGGACTTAGTCAAAAATGACAACAATAGAAATTGAAAGATGAGTGGTGACGGGTCCTTACCTGGGCAATGTTGAAGAGGCCCGTCTCCCCCATGGCCTCCGTCGAGTGGTTCCCCAGGTCCTCGTAGTCCTCGCTCCCAATGATGGAAGAGATCTTCCCCAGAGCATATTTTGGATCTTCGCGGAGCAGGACGGGCGGTTTCTTCTGACTGCCCGGAGGGGGAACCATCAGACCTTTGCCAGCTCTAGGCTTGGCCGGGGTCACCGTCTTCTTTCCTTCCGCCATAAGGCCTATGACGGGCTCCGTCGAAACTTTTTGTTTCTTAGGTGCACGGTCGACCTTAGGCATCGGTCTCTTCGCCAGGGGTCTGCTCGAGCCCGTCCCCATCGCCCCCACGTCCGTCTCCTTGTTCTTGGCGGCTTTACTTCTGATGGCAGCCCTCCTCTTCGCGTCGTCCATCTTTGCAGGAACAGGGGTAGACGGGTAAAATTCAAAGCAAATGAGCAAAGGAAAAAAGAGATGACGGACTTACGCTGACGGGTGCGTTCCTCGTACTTAATCACCGCAGATGTAGGCTCCGGTCCGTCGCAATACCAATGGACGGTGTTGAGATTGACCAGCTTCGCCCACGTCCTCTCCTCTGGCTTCGTCTTTGAAAAAATTTTCTCCAAAAAATTGTACTCCTCTAAGTCAACTTGTGGACGCCGTCGCACTAAAAAAAAAAAAAAAAAAAAAAAAAAAAAAAAAGGAGACAATTAGGACGGCTATTAAAAAGTTAAAGCAAAATTACCTACGTAACACGACGGACTGAACTATACCGGACGGGTCCAAGATACCCCATGTCCTGTCGACGAGCAGGAAATCCGTCTCCCCCTGGTGGCACATCCAACCGTCACCCTCCAGGAAGAAGTAGCGGCTCTTCCAGTCTCGGTTGGAGTCCGGGGTCTCGTAAATGACCTTCAAGACGGATTTCCTAGGAACGAAACTGTACATTCCCCTCGACTTGTCTATCTCGTCCGGACGGTAGCAGTGAAGGAACTCCCGTACGGTCAACGACCTCGAGCCGTTGGACATGGCTCCGTACAGAACCTCCATTGCAATAAAGACCCTCCAGGCATTGGGGGATACCTGGCTGACGGACAGACCTAAGTGATGGAGGAGTTCTCGTTTTAACCTGTTTAAGGGAAATCTAAGTCCAGCCTTTAGTGCCTGTTCATACACCCCTAGATCACCCACTCCGTCGTAATAACATTTCTCGGATTTGTAGGGTAGACGGATGGGGATGTGGTCGGGTATTTGGTAGATTGCCCTAATTGTCTTGAAGTGAACCTCCTTAATTGTGGACACAAATTTGTGCACCGTCCACTCAGGCAGCATGACAAACTCCCTAAGTCCGTCAGCCCCGACTACAGTTCTAGGTTCTCCACCGTCGTCAGAACCTTCCTCTGGTTCGGCCAACTCCATATCCTCATTTGTTGAGGACGGTGAAGTGGCAGACGGAGTCCTCTCGATCAGTTCGTCCGGATCTTTGTAACCCGACGGGTACAATTCTTCGTAACCCGCCCCGTCGCGGACGAACGACTGGTTACTCGACGCACTAAACATTGCCTACAACAAGTGACAAAACCTAAGACTGACGGTCTAAAATAAAAAAGGGGGAAGAAACAGATACAAGAAATTTAATGCTTCTACCATGACGATCATAAAAATTAAAGGTATAGCAACGAGATGAACGGATAGAATCACTTACCGAAGAAAGCAGTGAACGGGTAGATCTCGTTGCTAAAGGATGTGAACGGATTGGGCTCTGACAAGTGACGGACTCGCTCTGACAATGAAGTTTCTGCGCAAAGTAGAAAAAATGAAGGAGAAGTGCTGGTTTTTATAGGTAGAGTGCACGGAAGACAAAGCGGCACTTCGATCCAAGATACGGACCAATCTACGAGTGACACGTGTCATCGCCTTAAATGCTCCTGCAGCCTGTCAGACCCCCACAGTCATGACGGCGTCGCTATCCGTCGGCCTCTTTCCAAAGGTCCTCGTTACCAACATCCATTGAGTTCTGATCGTCATCTCTCTGACTCCGTCTTCAACCATTCGATCCTTATGATCACCGTCCCAGTTCTTTGTTACCGTTCATTTACGCCCGTCCGTCACCCCCATGAGTACGGACCATCATTATTGTTTGTTTTAACCGTCACCCCAATTGACCGTTTGCACGACGGCGACGGATCAAATGGGGTGAAGGGGGCAGCTGAAGAGGATAAAATGTGAAATAAGGCTTAGTAAGCCCAATAGGCCCGTTGGCGAGCCCAATAGGTCCATGTCCACAAGCCCAAAGAAGGTAGAGCCCATCCTTCGCGTGGGCCCCCGACAGGACGAAGGCCCAGACTTGCCCACCACGTTTCAAGAAACTTGTTCTGCAAGGATGAGAGGCTTGCTCTACAAAGATGAGAGGCTTGCTCTACAAGGATGAGAGGCTTGCTCTGCAAGGATAAGAGGCTTGCTCTGCAAGGAAAGGAGGCAGGACCTCACCACTATAAAAAGGCCCCAACACCCTCACAAAAAGGTACGCGTAACTAATCCCTCTCTAGCACTCTAGAGTTGTAAAAAGCATTTTCTGACTTAACCATCGGAGGGTGTTTGGCCGGCCCCACACCGGTGCCCTTTGAAGGTGTTTTCGTGCTGTTCTATTTTTCAGGCAACGGTTATTCGAGCGTAGGGATCGTGCATCTCACTGGTGAACATTTCGGCATCATCAATTATGATTATGTTTGTATTTGGAATTACTATATTTTTTTAGTATTTAAAGAAAATTAAATATACATAAGATGTATGCAATTGTGAAGCCTCAAAATATTTAGAACACTATGTGAAGATATAGTTTAAAGACATTTTGCCAAGTTCTGACTGCCACTCAATCGAAGCTTGATCAATCACGAGGCAGAAGCTTGATCGATCAAAGGGCAGATCTCAATAAGTATTCGATCTCGGCTTAGTCAATCGAAAGTCACAAACTCAAATGGCATGTTTTGATTTCGAAGTCGACTGCCTTGGAGTTTGTACCCTATTTGCACCACATATGTAAGGCATGTTATAACAAAATCTAAGTCTTCAATCGTTCAACCCATAAGTTCAAACTTTAGACACCTAGTTTTCATAACAATGTTGATGTCCTTTGGCATGATCAAAGCATGAAACTATAGTCCCATCAAAAAAAAAAAAAAAAAAAAAGCATGAAACCTTAGAGCTATGAATCTTAAAATGTACGAATATTTCAAATGTTCTAAAACTAATATAGTAACAATATTAGTGCAACTACTGGTTGTAACGTCTAGACTCTAGAGTCAAGTGTCTTGAGCTAGATTACTATAATTTACAACAACAAAAAAATAAATAAATAAACATAGAGATTAAAAGATTTATATTTTTAGGGAGTATGAATATACTATGATGTAATTGTACAAGAAATGGTGATTGATAAAAGTAAATGGTTGGTCCACATGGTGGCTAAACCACGCGGTCTTGCATGGAGCCAACAAATAAAAAATATATATATATCATAAAATAAAAAAATCTTCTAAAAAAAATGCTTAGGTTTTTTTTTTTTTATGTGTTTTTTTTTAATGTTTTATTTACAAATTTGGTACTTGTAGTTTCCTTTAAATTATCATAATTGTAATTACATAATTGGAACTTAGCTGTTTAATTCTCTTCGTATTTAACTCAAGAATCTCTCACAATAAGATTATTCTCATACACCAAATTAATCAAATGATGATACTTTATACATCTCAATTGTGTGCCCCTGTCCTCCTCAAATGGTGGATAAAAACCATAGAAATACACTCTTTCTCATTGAGAAAGATGAAAATGAAGGAAGATCAACTGAATAGAGAAGACATGGAAGTTCCATCTCAAACCTTGCAAACAATCTTCGAAGCATCAGAAGTTGGTATACCAGATGGTGGGGCAGCTGGTGAGCCACCTATGAAAAACATAGTAGTCTTTACTTGAAGAATCAGGATTTTTATAAATGTTTAAAGCATTAACAAGTACATTTGTGAGCAATGAAAATTGTTTGAAGATGATTTCTTGCAATCCTGCTAGTTGCCTCGAGTTGTGGTCTTTTCTATAGAGTAAATCCATACCCCAAATTGTATAAATTTAGTTGGATTGGACTGGAATGTATGAGTACATGTTGTGTAAGGTGTGTTGAGTCTCATATTACCTGTTTATTAGGTAAATCTCAGGTATAATGATTTATGAATCCTATTGTAATTATTAATTACTTTTTTTTTTTTAGAGAGAGTTTCAACCTATGGCGTCCGCTCTTGATGATAGCTCTTTATCATCAGACCAAGATACTAATCAGTTTTTTATGTAGGCGGGGATTGAACCACAGATCTCTTATACAATCATCAGAGACTTTACCAGTTGAGCTAACTAGAACCCACTAATTATTAATTACTTGACTAGTCCTTTTAGTGAATAAGTGTAGATATGCCTAACACTTTCCTCAAAACATTATAAATGCTATCATTGTTATTGTACACACGCAAAGTGGATCATGATGAGGATGTAATTAATACATACATATATATATATATATATATATATATATATATATATATATATATATATATATATATCTATATCTATACTGCTATTTAAGGGGCTTCTCCTATTTGGATCAGATTTTTTTTGTTTCAAAATACTCCTACACCCCTATGTTTAAATAGAGAGAAAACTAAAGGATAGTTTGGTAAAAATACATGTCTAACTTGCACTAAAACATTGCCTACAAAATAAAAACACTCTTCCACTAACCCACTTCTTTAAAGTAAGTATACATTTATTAATTTTTTTTAAATAGAAAAATAAGTTAAACAACCCACGTTGCCGCTATTTTTTTTCCTTAAAAAAAAACACTTCATGTTTATCCAAAAACAAAACTAAATATCAAAATAATAATAATAATAGTTGTGTGGGTCCTTTTTAGACGGTACCCAGGCCCAAGTAGAAACAAGGACCTCGGGCCCTTTACTTCTTGTTTTAAGGGACTGGGCTTGGTTCACCGCAGTTAAATGGGCTGATTACGAAACAGATGGTACACAAAGCACGAATCCTACAACACATACATACTAGCAAACAAGAAATATATGCATTGAATAGCAAGAAACAGTAAAGGGGCAATGTGGTAAAGAAAGACACAAAATAAAACGTTAAGGGTCCTTAAGACAATGTGAAACATTTCATTACTTTCTTAATTGTGTAATACATTATGCTCACTAGGACATGTTACAAGGTCCAAAAAAGTTCAAAAATCACAGACTTAGATGACTCTTCAGGCCTCTAAGACTTGCAAAGTTTGAATTCCTTTGAATCCGAGTGTGTTCTTTAGTAGCTGTTTGAGGATACTGGGCGGTATTTCCCTCTCTTTTCTTTCTTTTTTGAATGCTAATAGAGTTTTTCTCAATGATTCTACTTTAATTCACTGTTGCTAAATGCTCTTCACTGTTGGCTGCTTCCCCTTTTTTATAATGTTATCCTAGGGTTCCCAAGATACCACTGATTCCCCTCATTTGCTCCCCTGGGTACCAGAATCAATGTTGGTGGTTGGTCCCTTCCTCATTTCTCATAATTTTCTTCTTTTGGTGTTTCTTCCCCAAAAGTTTTTTGCTGACTTTCTATTCTGGGGTGTCCTTAGAGACCTAATCTTTGGTCCTTCTTCCTTCAAGGCTTCTAAACCTCATATTTTCAGACTCAGCTTTTGGCTGCTTTTCCCTTTGTCATTTTTCCCAAATGAGTTGATTCCTTCCTACTAGGTTGAAAGTTTCCCAGTCACTTCCCTTCATGGTTTTTCTTTCTGGGTTCCCTGAGGTACCAGCCCCTTGTTCATGAATTGTCAGTTCCCAAACTTTCTGATTCTTTTCTGCATCATTGGGTGGCTGATAGGAACATATCTATTCTCATTCCTTAGCACCCCGTTTGAACTGTCTTAATCCAACCCTAGCTTTGCTGCACGTCCCGAGGATCCCGAGCTCTTGGCAGTCCCCAGGTATCCCAACCCAATTCTTACCACTGGACTCCCTAGCGATTTTCTGACCTTGGTGGGGTGGGGTAGGCTTTTCTTCTTCCCTTTGTTTCATGAGTTCTAAGGCTTATCCATTCGTGAGTTTAGGATCCTCCTTAAAACCCTTAATGGATTTGGGCCTACCATCTTTTTTCTTTATTGCAGGCTAAAGTATTTTATTTTTTATGGAGTTCAATTCTCTGTGCCATTTTGGGTCTTGGTGCAACATTGTGACTTTTTAGACCTCAACAATAGTTATCCCAAAAAAAAAAAAAAAAAAAAAACACTAAATGAAATAGATTCATACACTTTTTTTTATAAGTAAATACATCTTAACTCCCACTAAAACGTTACCTACAAACAGGACCACTCACTTGATGGTTTTCAAATTGCTCTTTTATTTATTTTTATTTTTTTGTAAAGGTTAATAATTTGCATCCATTATAATTTATATCACACCCCTAGATTTTTTTGTGATTAAAAAAATGTAGTAATCTCAAATTATAATAGATTCAAATTATTAATTTTTACAAAAAAATAAAAGGGACATGATGGGTTCAAAATTTTTATTTTAATAACTTTTATAAGGAGGAGAGGAGCTGGAATTAAACATAAAAGGGACATCTCTCTCTCTCTCTCTCTCTCTCTCTCTCTCTCAATACACATTTGTGTTTATATATATGTGTAAACTTGTTATGTATTTATGTTTATGTTTATGTTTTTATTTTCCACAAAAACATATATATATATATATATATATAGCTAAAACTCAGAGAAAATCTAATTAGATTTTAATTGGATTCTCAATTTTGCACCATCCATTTAATTTTAAATTTTGTGCCAAATAAATTATTGAATGTAAAAATCGAAGAGTCCCAATCCAATTAGATTCTAAATTGGATTTCAATTGGAATCCAATTTTCAGCCATATGTCCATTTATTTTTTAATTTTTGTGGCAAGTGAATTATTGGGTGAATAAACCAAAGAGTCTATATTTAATTAAATCATAAATCATGAGAAATCAATTATATTATAAACCAAAGAGTCTATATATATTTTTAATATATATATATATATATATATCTAATGAGAAATCATTATATATTTTAGAAATTTATGAAATTTAAATATTGTGAAATTTAAAATTATCATATTTCAATGAGGTAGACATAAAACAATAGGTAACAATATCACTTTTATGCATTCAAGTATATTAAAACCATCAAAGTTGTGTGCGGTGTTGATGTTTATAGAAAATATTACAATAATTACAGTACTGTTGAAGTCCAAATGTCTAATTAAACAGAACATTAATATTGTTAAACCTAATGGAGCTGCTAGTATATAATAATGTTTATGTCTATATTTTTCAAAACCACTCGTAAAATAATTTTTCATATTAATAAAAATCATAAATTAACTTATAATCATTTTCTTAATATTTAGCTTTTTTTAAATTTTTTATATTTTAATATCGTTTTCAATTTTAGAAAGAAAAAAAAAATTGTTTTTGTTGCAATCGCTTGTGAACATTTTATTACAATTTATTAACCATATTCAATTATAACCCAATAAATTCTATCTCATATGAACATCTAATATTTATATCGCAATACATTCTTTTCATATACTTGAGATTATTTACTTCTCATAGTAATACTAAAAAAATATCATCTTAAGAAAGGACCAACAAAAGGGTCGAATAACAAAACAAAAAATAAAAATAAAAAATATGAATACAAATATCTAAAAGTGGGTGTCGCCTTAACTAATAAATAACATGTATGATTTTTTTTTTTTTTTGGGAGAAGAATAACATGTATGATGTTAGTTCACAACCTTAAACAATGTTTATCCGTCTACTTCCAAAGTCATCATGGTGCCTATTTGCTGGAAATAGCATATAGTAAGATTGTTTTTATTATTTTGCATTTCTTTACACTTTGTTGAAAACTGAATAGTTGATATTTATAAATCATCACACATAAATATTTTTTTATTTATATTATTAATGTTTTAATACAATTTTAATACCTCGAAACAAACAACACATTTTATATTTATATTTATATTTATGTTTATGATTTCTATACATATATAATGTTTATGTCTATGTTTTCCAAGTCCATCTTAATTCATATTCATATCAATAAAATTCATGATTTAACTTATAGGTATATTCTTTCTCAAAAAAAAAAAAAAAAAAAACTTATAGGTATATTCTCAGTATTTAATTTTTTAAATTTTCACACAATGGCAGAAACACATTTAGTTCAGGGAATTCCAAACAATTTTTATAAAAAATTGATATATATATATATATATATATATATATTTAATGACATTTTAAATATTGGATCAAACATATAATAATTGTTAATTAGAGCAAATTATACTTTTACACTATGATGTTTTGCACATATCACATGAACACCTTGAAATATCGAAATGTAAGATTGACCGCCCTAAAATTATAATATTTTTTCAATATTCCCCTGCAGTCTATTTTGGTGTTAAGTACTTATATTTTATCCTTGAAAAACCAACATGCCCCTTTCTCTAAACCATACAACAAAGGGGTAGTAAATTGATCTTTTAATATTAAATTTTGTCAATCTTAACAGCAAAACAAACAACAATGGTTTAGTGTAATGTATTTTTAAAATTTAGGGGTAAATTGTGTTTTGATAAATAAGAAGGTTAATTGTAATCGGGGCGATAGTTTTGAGTGAAAAAGAGTAATTTTCTCTAAAAAATAATGTACCAAGATTCTAATGGAGGGTTTAAATATATAATAGTAGAATTTAAATTCAATTAAAAAATATATATTATAATAATGATGTATAAAATTGTAATGCTTCGAAAAGCTTTTGTCTCACAATATTTATGAGATCAACCAAAAGCCAAATGACTTTGGTTAATTTTCATAACAATGTTGACGTCCTTTGGCATGATCAAAGCATGAAACCATAGAGCTATGAATCCCAGTGTGTCACTACAATAATCAAACCTTCAAGGAAGGTCCTTGGAGTCAATTAAAGGTCCTTGTCATGAACATTGACGGTCCTCCATGTATGAATATTTCAAATGTTCTAAAACTAATATAGTAACTGTAAGGACCAGTTTTGACTTGAATCCAAAACGGGAACGGATCCAGGCTCACGTAGCCCAAACAATGAATTTATAGAGTGTAGGAAAGAAAGCTAGTCTGATCTTGGGCCAAGATATTGGGTTTTAGCGTAAAGAGACTAGAGTTACAGGTGTAGTTTATACAAAGAGTCTCCTCGGACATGTCCCAGTGCAACGATTTTAGAATAATTTTTCAGTCCCCTTCCTTTTTCCTTTCTTCGTCTTATATACTATGGCTTCTTTACCTTTTTCCTCATCCACGTGTGGGCTTGACGTTGAAAGTCCTTTTTCATCATCTTTCTTGCCCTTTCTTGAATCTTCCATTCTTAGCTGGAAGGCTGCCCGTTTACTGTTCAGGCATCACCTCCACATTAATGCGGCCAGAAGGTTAGCTGGGCGGCATTTAATGCGGAGGTGACATTACCTTAAGATATTTGTTCCTGTTTACTATTATCTTCTATTTGATATTTTTCCCTTTTACTTTGCTGTGGGGTTTGTCCGAGGTGTTATTCTAAATGACTGATAAGTTCACCAGACACCTCGGATAGAAGTCCCGAGGTGACTATATTCCTCGGACACGGTCAAATCCCCACGAGCGTTCTTCACCTCTCCTCGGAGGAGAACCTTATCGCTTCTTTTGTTGATTGTCCTCGGATATTCTCTCACCCTCAGATTGGACGTTGGGCCTGGCCCCTTCTCACACAGCTCGTACATATGAGATCAGATATTGGGCCTGGCCTCTTCCAGCATGGTTTGAGTACCGGATACAGTTGGCCCCCACAGTAACAGTATTAAATTCATCTACTGGTTGCAACGCCCAGACTCTAGAGTCAAGTGTCTTGAACTAGATTATCATAATTTAGAAAAGATAAATATAGAGATTAAAAGATTTTTTTGTTTTTAGGGAGTAAAAATATACTATGATGTGATTGTATAGGAAATGGTGACTGGTAAAAGTAAATGGTCGGTCCACATGATGGCCAAATCACGCGGTCTTGCATGTAGCCGACATATAAAAATTTATTTATTTTTAAGTGTTTATTGCTTAATGTTTTATTTACAAATTTGGTACTTCTTGTAGCTGTGTTTAAATTATCATAATTGTAATTACATAATTGGATAATTGGAACTTAACTGTTTAATTCTCTTCGTATTTAACTAAGGGGTCTCACACAATAAGATTATTCTCATACACCAAATTAATCAAACGATGATACTTTTCACCACCATTTGTTTCTCTTGTACTAGCTGATATTGCTGGATTTTCCTAATAAAAGTTAACCGTACTCCTTCTCAAAAAAAAAAAAAAAAAAAAAATTGTGTGCCCCTGTCCTCAAATGGTGGATAAAAACCATAGAAACACACACTCTTTCTCACTGAGAAAGATGAAAACAAAGGAAGATCAACTGAATAGAGAAGAAATGGAAGTTCCATCTCAAACCTTGCAAACCAATCTTGAAAGCATGAGAAGTTGGTATTCCAGATGATGCAGCAGCTGGTGAGAGACCTATATGAAAAACATAGTAGTCTTTACTTGATAATTACAATTATTTGATGTAAAAAAAAAATTTATAATTTAATTATTTTATAGTCTAGCAGAAACTGACAAACTATAGTCAGTACTTTATCTAACTATTAGAAATCATTATTTGAGAATTATAATTGAAATTTTGACCAGGAAGAAATTACAGCACGGCTTATTTATATACAAAAAATTTCCAGTAAATAAACACAATATAGTGGATATGCTATCTTTTTGTTTATATTCTAATATTTTATATCCAGATAAGTCCTAATATTATATATAAGCACAGTGTGTATCTATGTATTTTCATGGGTATATGGAAACACACACACACATATATATATATATATATATATATATATATATGTTAGTTATAAAATTTGCTCATTTGAAGTCAAATTCTAAATCTCCCAACAGATTACTAGCGATTAGTTGAAACCATATTATTAATGTTAAATAGGTCTTAATCTCTCCTCTCCTTTTTATTTTATTTTATTTTATTTTTTTATTCGGTTATGCAGAAAAGTGTTTCCCCTTGAGTAGACTTCCAAAAACACTTTCACTGTAATTAGCAGGAGCAATAATTCCCCCAAAAAACCTACATTTCCTGTCTCCTTTAGTTCCAAAATTTTTCATGTCAAACCAGGTTCTGATAAACAAAAATACAAAATGAAAAATATGGACAAGGCGTAGATATAGTATCCACAGTATGCAAGTGTCATCTTGATGGCTTAGAGATAACTCTCCAAGTAAAAAACTTTCATTTTCCACTGGTGAATGCAATAGGTTTATTCTCATCCACCAAATTCATCAAAAGTGATGCTCTAATGGTAAAATGAGAGTGAATAAAACCATAGAAATACACTCTCCATCTCACTAGGAAAGAGTAAAACAAAGGAAGATCAACTGAATAGAGATGAGAAGAAAGTTCCATCTAAAACCTTGCATACCAGTCTTAGAAGCATCAGAACCTGGTGAGGCAGTTGGTGAGGCATTTGGCGAGGCAGTTGGTGAGGCAGTTGGCGAGGCAGTTGGTGAGGCAGTTGGTACAACTGTGAAAAATAACGGTACTTAGTTGATAATTACAATTATTTATAACTGAAAGAATTGCATATCACATAGCACAAATTTTGATTTGTCAAGATCAACTGTTTAAACATGTTAGATGTAAAAAGTTTGGAAGATTATGCTACCTACTATTATGTCATACAACAGCCAGAGAAGATATCAGTGTAAGAGATAACTGATTGTCAATTCTTATCTTGCAAACATCAAAGTTTTTTATTTTTTATTATTACTTATATTAAAATAGCATTTAGTATTCACATAAATGACTTTTTATTATCAAGATTAGTGTGTGCGCATGCGCTTTCCTATATATACATAATACATGTCATGTGTGTTTGATCTAAATTTTGTCCCCTGGGCTCAAATTCTGGCTCAACCAAAACGTATACTGACCACTAATGACCTCCTAAAATGAATTCCTAGATGGTGAGATGGCCAATGTAGTATTTGGGTAATATGAAAATACTAAACATACAAAAATCAAAGCACTGCAACAAAGTTATAGTAATTTGTACCAACCTGCAGGACAAGTGGACTCAGTGGCAAGGGTTGTAAAAATGTTTTTGTTAGTGAAACCGGAATAGGCACAGAAAGTTTGGTTACACTTTGTCGAAGTTGTGACATTGCCAAGATATAGACTGCTTGTACAGTTGTACCATTACAATGCACTGCAGGGCAAGTTGACCAGGTTTTGGATGATGGTTTCAGTCCAGAAGCCTCACATTGTAGTCTGGCCACACAAGCAAAACGACATAAATTTAGAAACTTGAAAAACTCGCAAACACAAAGGGAAGAAAGTCAGTAACACAGTATCAAAGAGCCATTCAGTCATAAACTTACATATAGTTGTTCAATGAGGAACATTTGCAGTTCACACAATCGTTAGCAGTGTAGACATAAGTGCCATTGGCAACAAGTAAAGGGTAGTCCAAGGAGCTGCTGTTTACACTGGATGTACAAGCTGCAAATAAAACATTTGAGCATCATTTAATCACAGAATCCACACAACACCAAATAAAGCTAAGGACAAAGAATTTCAAGAAAAACATCATGCACTGTCAGAATTCAGAAGTCAAGGTAATATTAACTAAGAGTCTAAGACATATAATTGGTCTTATAAGTAATTTGAATCTTGATTATACAAAGCAATTAGGAATATAATTGGATCCTGGTTATATGATATTCCTATGAGAAATGAGTACGAGCTGGGACCAATTATCATTCTCCTTAATTATAGATAGATACACACTCACTTTACAAGCAAATTCTATATGCTTAGAGCAATGTCAATTACACTTTTTTAACATATGCTAAGGTGGTAAATTGTAATTAGAGCAACATCATTTTCATATAATCCCACAACTAACACAATTTTTAATTATGGACCATTCGCAACAGGTTAAGTTAGTAGTTACAAAAAGAAATTAAGTCCCTGAACATTTTCTACACTAGTTACATATATACCTCCAATAATTGAGTCAATTATATATACAAGTTGCACCTACTACTACAATGGAGCAACTTGTCACCATTAGCTAATATCCAAAAATAGTGAATCTATTCACAAAAAAAAAAAAAAAAAAAAAAAATCCTATGCTATGTGGATTCTCATCGACCTATTTTATGTCAAACATGTGAGAGAAAAAGAGTCAGTGCAGAGACCACTTTTGCTAACTTATAATAGGGGACTTTGGTTTGGACTGTATGGGCTTAATGGATTTGACAATACCAACTCTATCTACTGGTTATAGGTAACCAAAAGGCCATACTAACATTCTTTCCTTTTTTAATGAAAGCAAGATTTCATTTTTCCAAAACAATAACATGCATTCTTAATTGGGTTTTCTTTTGCTAGACCTTCTCCTGCTATATCAAATTTTCAATATAAGCCAATTTTTCCAGGTCTATACTTTATAGTTCATAATTCATACCGTATAAGACTAAAAGGAAAATAATGCAAGAGCAGCGCAAAGTCAAATAAAATTATTTTGTGTCCTTTGGATTATATATGCCAGATTTTAATTTTTTTTTTTAAATTATCCATTATTTGCTTTTTAATCCTTATAGTTCCTCATAGTTTTAACAAGTGTTACCCTTACCTTACCTCAAAAAAAAAAAAAAAAAAAAAAAAAAGTGTTACCCAACCTTTTTTCTAACTTCTTTTTTTTTTTTTTTTTTTCCTTCTCGCACTTCTTTATATGTTGAGAAAAGCCTCATGGTGGTCTCATAAATATAAAATATTAAAGGGAGATTTTGTTATACACAATGTACACATTGTGTTGACTATAAGTCACCGTGTGTAACACAGTGTATGACAATTAATAAACACAGCCCAATACTAAAAGTTCTAAGGAATTTTTAATTTTTTTGAGAAGAATTCTAAGGAATTTAATTAAGTATTATGCGCATGATGATAATAATACTAAAGTCTTCTTTCTTTCTTTCTTTCTTTTTATGAAAATTAAAGTTTAATTTAAAGTGACATGCACATGATGATAATAAATTAATAATTTTTCAAAGTTGTTAATGCCTTCACATAAAGCATGTTTTGTCACTAATAAGAGTTTTGACTGGTCACCATCCTCATGCCCAGTGGGCAGAGGCCTAAGTCCAAAACAAGATCGTGTTACGAGTCGGATTGATAAATAATAATTATTAATGTCATAATGACGATAAGGTAGGACATTAAGAAATAATTATTAAAGACGTAACATTGCGATTACAACACAATATAAAATATTGTTTCAATAGTAGACTTGTATGTAAAAGTCATGCTATGTTACAGCAAGTTTTCATCTCAAGCAAATATGAAAAATGATCAAGAATTTTATAAATCAATAACATTGAGATTTAAATTTAAGATACCCATTTCATGATAACTTTTACCATTAGCTAGAGATAGCAAAAGTTTTTTTTTTTATAATAAAAACAAAAAAGTGAGAGAGATTCATCATTAGAGTGCTTTACTTGGGTTAAGTATCCGTTTGGCAAAGATTATTTTTGTCAATTTATTTTACTATTCAATTTATTTTTACTATTATTCATGTATCTCACTACATTTTTTGATACTATTCATAAGTTCTATTTTACTATTCCAATTAACTTTTACTTTTATCTATAATACATTAAATAAAAAAAAAAAAAAAAAAAGGCCGCTTTCAAACAAATAGTAAGTATATGTCTAATGCATTAATGCACTAATCACATAACACATTAAGAGTTAAGATATTAATGCACCGGACACAAGCCGCGTTTGTTTTAACTTATTAGTCTCCATTTTATCTTAGTATCCAAAGAGGATTAAAGAGTAAAGTTGAGCAAAAGCATAATAATGGTAAAAAGGTCAAAGGTAAAAGCCTTTGAGAGGAACATCAAGGACTTGATAGGCCTGAAGATCAGTAGCATTAGTCATCCCATTGAGCTTCAACAAAATAGGCGTTGTAGTCCCAAACTCCGTAGCAATCTGATCCACCGAGCTCCCAGGTTGCACCACGTGTGCATAATGAACGACCTTAACACCGTCCACTTCATCACAGCTACAAGGCAGTGGGATCCGCAGCACTTGCCCGACCGTAATATAGTCCGGATTGGGTATATTATTAAACTTAGCGATTTCTGGGAACGTTACCAATCTTGAGAAAATCTCGGCAGCGATATGGTACAGCCCGTCGTTTTTTATCACCTTGTACTCGGGGGGTCTGTCGATGACACCTGTCCCGTTTTCGCAGCGGCAAGTGATGGGGATTTTGATCGTCTGAGTAGCTTGTATGGTCGGGTTTGGTGACGTGGAGGCGTTGAAGCCGTTGGCTCCTAAGAGGTCTTGGAATCTCTTGATTTGGAAGAGGGATTGGATGGAGGAGAGGAGGGTGGTGTTTGGGGACACGTAGCCAACCAGAGAGCGACATGTGGAGTTTTTGGTGGTGGTGTTCGTGTTGGTGCACGTAGGGCCGGCTGAATGATAGAGCAAAAAATGCAATCGCCTAAGGCCCCAAGTAAAAAAAAGGCCCCCAAATTTTAACCAATAGGGTTATTTATAATCAATAAATAAATTAATTTTGTTTTACTAGATGAAAAAAAATAAATAAATAAAGAAAAATGCAACATTCACAATATTTTTCACAATACTTTTACAACTAATGCTAAGTATCAAGTTGTTACAACCTATTGTTGATGGCAAAAAAAATAATTATAGTGATATTTTCAAATAGAAAACAAAAAAGTAGCTTAAAATTTAGGATTTGTTGTAAAAAATATTGTGAATGTTGTACTTCTAAAAAGAATAAGAATAATAATAAGAGTTTAGTTAGCAAACTTTTACTAGTTTTCATCTAAACCTACCACTAATACCATTGTTTTTACTTACTACTATCAATTTACCACATTAACAAGTATGAGAAATTTTGTCAAATTTTTTCTATCTATAAAATTTAAAAAAAAAAGAAAAAATTTTACATAGTTCATGTTAATTAGTAGTAATTTTGCATCTCAAACAAGATGATCAATTTTCGCCTTAGGCCTCCAAATGTATCAAGCCGCCCCTGGGTGCACGTGAAAGCCGCTGATGTGGTGGCTAGAGTGATGAACAAGAGTACACCCACCAACACTTTAGGAGAACCCATCTCTCTCTCTCTCTCTCTCTCTCTAGCTCTCTAGCTTTGAGGTTTGTTTTTTAGTAATTTGTGAGGAACATAGATGAGGTTTTAAGAAGAAGAAGAAATGTTGGGGAGAGAGGGGGAGAGAGAGAGAGAGAGAGGAAGGAATGAATGAATGGGAAGATTTTTCTTTAGCATGTGCGAGGACTTGGAAATGGGAACTTGGAAGTTGGTAAGTTGGAATAGGATGGAGTATAACGTTTCTCTGGGGGTGTTTGACAGGTAAGTCCAACAAATAATACTTAGGTACTCTCTAAGAAGTTTCTAGGTTCAAATATCCTTTTGAATATTTTAAATAATATTATACACTTTTTTATATTTTTTTTTTCATCCACACGTATATCAAAAACAGTCAAACAATATTCCTTAAACTTCTTTACCAAACACCCCCTTAGTGCTAGTTTGGATAGCACTTATTGCGTCTGCCTTTAAGTGAAGTTGCGTTTTCATTCTTTTGGTTCTTTTTTTTTTTTTTTTTTTTTTTTTTCAAGCGTTTTTGTAAGAATGCGGCTACTGTTCAATGAACAGTGCATGAACAGTAGCCGCAAATATTGACTTTTTCCGGTAAACCGTACATCCGTGCACTGTTCATGGACCCACAAATTTCATTTTTTATCAATTTTTTCATTAAAAATGGGTCCCACGGTACTATTTACACATTTAAAAATTATTTTGCTACAGTGATTTTAGCAATAAGCTTTCAGTTTCAGCAAAATAAGTCCTATCCAAACAGATCCTTAATCTTTCAGGCTATCATTTGTTTTGTTTATGGGTCTTGTTGAGGACCAGCATGGCCTATATCAGTTATATGTGACCTCAATTATTTCATTCTTTGTTATTTACCTTTTTTTTTTAGAGCTAACTTTTTAGACAACTATTCTTTTGTTTTCGGGTAATTTTTATTTATTTTTTTTTTTATATAGATAGATTGAATTTTCTTATAGTACTCAATTTTAGTTTTTTATATATATATATATATTTATTAATAAACATATATATTAGGAAGAAAGGGAAAAGACTCATTCACATTTTTCATATATAACTTAATGAGAATGGCTAGAAAGAGAAGAGATTTATAAGTGATTACAAAAGGCAGTTCAACAAACAAAATTATGAGACAAAATATTTAGTACATCTCTAATGACAAAAACAAAATCCCAACATGAAAATGAGTTTAGTTTATAGCATTCACTCATAATGATTACTTTTCGTTATCAGATTAAGATATCAATTGATTTTTTTAATACTTCAAATTTTTTATTCAACTAAAATAAATTTTATCTATTACTATTAGAATAAAATAAAAGTTTTTCATTATTACTATTAGAATAAAATAAAAGTTTTTCAGCATTGCTTAAACCTTTCCTATCAATTGGCACAAAGGAATTGCAAACTTCGCTTGACCATGACAAAGATAACGGCCTCATTGGTTTCGTTATAATACCCTTACTAACTCGAGTGGCCAACATGGTAATCAATTCTTGTTAAAATCCTTCAATAATCCAAACCCCAAAAAAGAAATCACCACCAATATGCAAGCCAGAGGTTAGAATTAGATAAAAACAAGTACATTCTAATATTCAAACTTGTTTTAATTATAATGCTAATCAATCTAATTCGAGTAGCCAAAATGGTAATCAATTCTAATTAATCCTTCAACAATTAAAACCCCAAAAATGAAATGACTATAAATATGCAAACAAGAGGTTAAAATTCAATCAAAAAAGTACATTATAACATTCAGAGTTGTTGTAATTATAATGTTGATCAATCTAAAACTGTTCTAACAGAGTACCAAAATTAGAAATACAATTCTCAAACAGAGCAAAATGTGAGGATTTAATTTTTTATTTTTAATAAAATAAATAAATTCTAAATTTCTAACTCCCATTTGTGTGCTAATTACACGTTCAAATACGAACCCAACAAAGCACTTCCAATTTTTACAAAAAGGTATAGCAAAGAAACAAAATTGAAAAAGTTACAAACTATTATACAACAAATAAAGAATTTGCAAAATCAAATATACGAAAACACTCCCACCCATCCAAACACACACACAAAACAGTGAAAAGCACAAAGCTTTACATTCAAAATTCAATTTTGTTCTGTTTCAAAAAAAAAAAACCAAAATTGAAAACAGAGCGTGAAACAGAAAGGGCAGTCAATAACCTAAAATGCAGCGAAGTATTAAGAGAAAAAACAACGTAAGGAACCACAAATGGTTCGGTGTTTTGAGCGCGGGAAAATGGTTTTGCAGAGGAGGGTGTTTGGTTCTTAAGAAAACAAAACAAATAGAGAGATAATAAAAAAGTGAGAACTTTAATAAGAGCTATAAAGTTGGTTTTATTGGTTTTCTTCCTTTGAAAGTTGGGAATTTTAGAAAAAAATTGAGGAATGGATAACACTAGCTGTTGTCGTTGTTGTTGTTGTTGTTCTTCTTCTTCTTCTTGAAAAGACAACAGCAACAACAGAACTCTGTGACTGAATACTATAAAGAAATGGGCGATACGGTTTTTGTTTACATATGTTGGACTTGTGTTGTGTTGTGTTGTGTTGTGTACTAGTGTTTGTGTTAGGGTCCGAGTACTTTCACTAGAGGACTGTCAAAGGTTGCCTCACGTGTTACGCCACTTAGGAATTTTTTTTTTTTTTTTTTTTTTTTTGTTCTTTGAAGAAGTGTAAGGACCAAGGAAGTTTATTAAAAGAAAGAAAGAAAGAAAGAAAGGAAGTTTATTTGGGACTTGTGTTGTGTTCATCATAAATAACACAAGTACACAACACAAGTATGTTTGACTGAAATCATAAACTTCCCACACCAAAAGGGGTGATATCTAAGGGTGGATGTTGCCTGAAATCATAAATAACATGTGATGTGGGTGTCTTATTTATTAGTAAGAATGAAACATAATAGAATTGCTTCTTCCACGGTGTTGTAATAACTTGATAATTTGATGAAATTGTTCTTTGCATAATTAGATAATCATATTTTGAAGGGCTTTAGGAAACATACAGTGTTCATCACTTTTGGTAAAACTACAACTTTATCATCTAATTAGAAGAAGAGGTTGTTTAACGGTAGTGCCTCTCATAGTAACCACCTAACATCATACATCACTCAATTGAAGTTTGCAAGGTTGCCATGAAATGTGCTAATGCTTAAGCTAGGAAGGGTCCAAAGCTTGACTAGGATCTTTCTATTTTTGATAGTCCTTCTGTGGTCATTTTTATGCTTTTAAGATTGTTTGCTAGCAATAGCATGGTAAGATTGTTTTTATTATTTGCATTTCTCTAAGCTTTGGTGAAAACTGAAAAGTTGATATTAATAACTAATCACACATAAATATTTTTTATTTATATTTATTAATGTTTTTAATACAATTTTAACACCTCAAAACAAACAACACATTTTATATTTATGTTTATGTTTTCCATACACATATAATGTTTATATCTATGTTTTCCAAGTCCATCTTTATTCTTATCAATAAAATTCATGATTTAACTTATAGTTATTTTCTCAATGTTTAATTTTTAAAATTTTCACATAATGGCGGATACATTTAGTCCAGCGAATTATGAACAATTGATGCATATATATTTTAATGACATTTTAAATATTGGACCACACATATAGATATAATAATTATTTGTTAGAGCAGATTATACTTTTACGATCTTTCACACATATCACATGAACACGTTGAACTATCGAAATGTAAGATTGATAACCCTAAAATTAAAATAAAAAAATTCAATGTCCCCTTGCCATCTGTTTTTGTGTTAAGTATGTAGGTTTTATCATTGAAAAACCAATATGCCCCCTTTTCTAAACCAAACGACAAAGGGGTAGTAAGTTGGTTTTTCAATGCTAAATTTTGTTAGTCTTAACAACAAAACAAATAATAATGGTTAAATGTAACCGGGGCAATAGTTTTGAGTGGAAAAGAGTTATTTTCCCTAAAAAAATAATGTACCAAAATTCTAATGGAGGGTTATAAATATAAACATACACACACACTCACACTAGTCCATAACTTAGTGTAAAATGCACGAGAAAGTTTAACATAATATGTTTTTTTTTTTTAATTTCTCTTTTATTTATTTATTTGGTCCAAATATGATATTTTATAATTATGGTAGTTAACATTAGACATTTATTATGATTATGTTTGTATTTGGAATTACTACATTTTTTTTTAGTATTTAAAGAAAATTAAATATACATAAGATGTATGCAAGTGTCTACATGCAATTGTGAAGCCTCAAAATATTTAGAACACTATGTGAAGATATAGTTTAAAGACATTTTGCCAAGTTCTGACTGCCACTCAATCGAAGCTTGATCAATCACAAGGCAGAAGCTTGATCGATCAAAGGGCAGATCTCAATAACTATTCGGTCTCGCCTAAGTCAATCGAAAGTCACAAACTCAAATGGCGTGTTTTGATTTCGAAGTCAGCTGCCTTGGAGTTTGTACCCTATTTGCACCACATATGTAAGGCATGTTATAACAAAATCTAAGCCTTCAATTGTTCAACCCATGACTATAAGTACAGACTTTAGACACCTAGTTTTCATAACAATGTTGATGTCCTTTGGCATGATCAAAGCATGAAACCATAGAGCTATGAATCCCAGTGTGTCACTACAATAATCAATCCTTCAAGGAGGGTCCTTGGAGTCAATTTAAAGGTCCTGGTCATGAACATGGACGGTCTATGTATGAATATTTCAAATGTTCTAAAACTAACATAGTAACAATATTAAGTGCTATTACTGGTTGTAACGTCTAGACTCTAGAGTCAAGTGTCTTGAACTAGATTATCATAATTCACAACAAAAATAAATATAGAGATTAAAAGATTTATTTTTTTAGGGAGTATGAATATACTATGATGTGATTGTACAAGAAATGATGGTTGATAAAAGTAAATGGTCGGTTCACGTGATGGCTAAACCATGCGATCTAGCATGGAGCCAACAAATAAAAAATATATATCATAAAAATCTTCTAAAAAAATGCTTAGGTTTTTTTTTTTTTTTTTACATGTTTATTTTTTAATGTTTTACTTAAAAATTTGGTACTTCTTGTAGTTGCGTTTAAATTATCATAATTGTAATTACATAATTGGAACTTAGCTGTTTAATTCTCTTCGTATTTAACTCAGGAATCTCTCACAATAAGATTATTCTCATACACCAAATTAATCAAATTATGATACTTTATACATCTCAATTATGTGCCCCTGTCCTCAAATGGTGGATAAAAACCATAGAAATACACTCTTTCTCACTGAGAAAGATGAAAATGAAGGAAGATCAACTTAATAGAGATGACATGGAAGTTCCATCTCAAACCTTGTTCGAAGCATCAGAAGTTGGTATACCGAATGGCGGGGCAGCTGGTGAGCCACCTATGAAAGACATAGTAGTCTTTACTTGAAGCATTAGGATTTTTATAAATGTTTGAAGCATTAACAAGTACATTTGTGAGCAATAAAAATTGCTTGAAGATGATTTCTTGCAATCCTGCTAGTTGCCTCGAGTTGTGGTTTCCTCGAGTTGTGGTTTTTTCTACAGAGTAAATCCCTACCCCAAATTGTATGAATTTAGTTGGATTGGACTGGATTGTATGAGTACATGATGTGGAGGATGTGCTGAGTCTCACATTACCTGTTTATTAGGTGAATCTCAGGTATAATGATTTATGAATCCTACTGTAATTATTAATTACTTGACTAGTCCTTTTAGTGAATAAGCATAGATATGCCTAACACTTTCCTCGAAACATTATAGATGGTATCATAATTATTGTACACATACAAAGTGGATTATGACATGAATGTAATTAATATATATATATATATATATATATATATATATATATATATATATATATTCCTTATTGAATAGTCTCAAATTTATTAAAAGATAGCCACATGATGGGTTTGAAAATTTTATTTTAATAACTTTTCTAAGGAAGGGATGAGCTAGAATTAAACGTAAAAAGGGCATTTCTCTCTCTCTCTCTCTCTCTCTCTCTCAATACACTTTTTTTTTTTTTTGAGAAAGAAATAAGTTATTTAATTCAACAATAGGCAAATCTGCCTAATAAGCAGCAAGTGTGTGAGATGAGATATCTTCCATCCATACTGAAAAACCAATGACATGACATGCATGCCTAGCTAGGTTGTAAGCTACAATATTACCCTCCCTATGAACATGAGAAAAACTAATACATCAAAAAAATTCAACATAAGCCTTAATATCTTGGATCAAAAGACCAAAAGAGGCTAACGATAGCGAATTATCCATCAATGCATTCATAAGAATCTCTGAATCACCTTCAAGAACCACGAAAATCAACCCCAAATCTGCAGTAAACTCAAGTGCTTTTAATGCCGCCAAAGCTTCAAGTTCCACAATAGTTTGAAGGAGAGGAATTACTTGAGACATTGAGCCCATTACCAAACTGCGGCTATCTCGAATAATTACTCCAATCCCTACCTTGTCTTGGTCCTTAAAGACAGCCCCATCAAAATTTGTTTTGAAGCTCTCACTTTGTGTCGCTATCCACTTAGCTCTCAGCCTGGCTGCCCTTGGCTCAACTAGTGTTTGCACTTTTCGAAACTCTAGAAGTGAGTTAACTACTATCACGACCCAAACCTACACTTCAGGATTTAGAGCATGACCGGCATGTTAATATCAAGTTTACCTCAATACTAACACGAACCAACCTAAACTGAAGGTACTTATCAAGAATTGTTTGATATATTCTTGCTTATATTCTTGCATAAAAGCCATAATATACAAAAATGATGGAAACCTTGAAATTTCATTTCCTTTGAACTTCGAAAATTACCACCTGGCTGAAACTTAAGGTATATGGGTAAATATTACATAGCTAAACGTTTAGCAAAACTCTTATTACAAACCTAACCCCAAAGACATACTACTGGGGTTTAAAACAAACTAAGATACTGAATTACAAATGTGCTCAAAGGATCAAGTACATCTTGATTCCTCCTATACAACAAAAGAGCTCAACTACTATACAACAAAAGCTCTACAATCTAACAAACGAGAAAACATAGAATCCTTGCCACCTCTAATACTCTCACTGCTTCCAGGAAGAACCTGTGCACTGAAATGTAATAGGGTGAGCTACAAAGTCCAGTAAGGTTTTAAGCTCCATGGACCTTTAATAAGAATGCATGTAAAACAAATATTTTATGGATATGCCTGATTTGATAAAATAGCCTTCATACTATTCATATTGCTCTTGAACTAATTTATGAGCTTTTAGATGAAAATACTTCATTTCCTTTCAGATAATCATAAAAGAACATAATAAGGAATATAAACATAATTCAGTAACTTCATCTTAAAAAGACTATAAAATGCTTCATCATAAACTTCTTTTCATGAGAGCTTTTAATTTTTCATAATGCATTTAATAAAATTATTCTCTCATGATAAATAACATAATATAGTTGTTCATAACATATTGGTTAGTCCATATCCGATAAGTCTGTACAGAGAAAGCCTCATCATATTTGGGTGACCTCGTGTGCATGATATTGTCCTCTTTAAGAAGCCTGATGGCACATCTCCTCAAGATTTTATTCCTCCTCGCCATCCATACACATTGGGGAGAATGCCATATTCAGATTAGAGTTACGAGCAACCCCATTTTCTCTACTTTAAATGGCCAAACAGATAGCATTTTTCATGGAAAGCCAGTAATTAACCCCTACTGGCTGAGTTCAGAACATAACAATGGAATAACCTGAAAGCTATATTTTTCTGATAACTATGCTTTTACATAATTCTTTCATAATAGTAGTATATCCACTTCATTCTAAGATATTATTATGTTCGCGATATAGGTACTAGCATTAATATGCTAAATTTATCATATATATAAGATTAAACAACTCACGAACATATATTTTACTTAAATCATGCTTATATGTAATATCTCTAATCAGAAAGTTTTAATGCATAATAGTTTTCAAAATAGTCTTTATACTTATTAAAAGCACATGTCACAAATCCCTTACCTGAAAACAGAAGGCGCGAGAGATTGTACACGAGGAGCTCAAGTGTTCGTGTTCTCGTTCTCGTCACCTAAATGAAAAACCAAAACTTAGTACGGACAAACTCTTCCTAATATATAAACTTATACCTCAATCACAACCTAACTCTCAAACTCAAGAAAAACTTAATTCCCATCACATAAAGTTCCCCAAAGCATATGATACAATCATCAAACATATTATGCATCCAAACCATAGAGAAACCAATTCATAAAATTCAAATATGATCCTAACATAACAAAGAATAATCATATTAAATTATAGCTCAAAACATACACCCTAACTTGAGAATTAAATCCACAAAGTTAGGGGTAGTATATGTTGTTCACTGCCCATTCCAGCAGCATACGTCCCATTTGTAAAATACAAATGGGCTGTCCACACACATCCAAATGTCATGAAATTTTACAGAACTACTCCCCTGTATGTCTAGTATACACCATAAAAATTTTGAAGTCAAAGAATCAACCCATGATTTATTAAAAATCACGCAAGACAGCATACTCAAATATGTCCTGACAGAAATTCATGCAACTTAGAAATTAAACCATTATTTTTCTACTCATCCAAATGCTGTGAGACCAATTCCATAACAACTATATGTGTCTTAGAATTCATAAAAACTACTCCTAGCCTCTTAATTCACAGCATATGATTTAATACATAATTTTCTTTTTGTAAACACCAAATCTGTCACAGAGACAGCTTCAGTACATATTCTTACAAAATCATCAACAAATAGCAATAAGCCTTAATTTCATTTGGGTATTTTTATACTTATAATAAACATACTAAAATATGTTATTAAACATTCAATAAACCATAATATCATCAAACAGAATCATAATTCAGCCTCTAAAATCAAGATAGTGGATAAAGAAATAGAAATAACCAAATGAAGTTTTGATTACTTACCCACAACTTGGAAGCTGAAATTTTAGTGTTAACCCTTTAATTTCTCCTTTAGAGAGGGTTATAATGTTTTGGTAAGAGAGGGAAGGCTGCCGTGTAAGAAGGGGAGAAGAAGGAAACAAGAAGAAAGAAAGAGGAATAGAGAAAGAAGAAAAGGAGTTGCTAAACTTCAGATGCAGCCAAGAAAATAGGATAAGGAAAGACTTTTGGGCAGCAAAATCAGATAAGGGATGTGGACAAATTGGGGTGGGATACGTGGGATGCTAGGGAAAAATATCACACCCACCTTTTCCAACTTTTGGAAATCATACATTTCACCCCTTAAAAACTTATAATTCTAGAAAGGCCCAAAAATAATATAATTTTTCATACATATATATCCTTAACTTAATAAAGTTATATCCATCACATTAAAATAGCATATATGTTCTATAATATCACAAAAATCAAAACTTCATGCACTTAAAAATAATTAAGACAATAACATGCATATAAAGCCATAAATTAATTATGAAATTAGGTTGGGGTGTTACAATTACAGTCTACATAACCTGGTCCAAAGGGAGCCCCGGTGGTGAAAATCTAAGTTTGTTTCTTCTGAACCAGATTGTCCATGTGATTGTAGCGAATAGTTCCACATTGCATGCTAAGTCCAATACCGTAAAGAGAAGTTGAGTGAAATCGTAATACCTTGAAGTTTGTCTAAAGCTCCATTGTGGATCTTCTTCCCACACTTGTGACAGAGTTGGACAGGACCACAAAGCGTGTAAAACATCCTCACATGACTTGAGAATAAAGAGCCGATTGGATCGTTGATGATGCATCTCTGAACCAATTCTGCACTTATAGGTAGTGCATTACCGGTTGCTCTCCATAAAAAGTTTTTTTATTTGTTTGGCAGATTAAGTTTTCAAATCTGATTCCATGGTGGCTTGGGATGATCAGGTAGAGCTTGAGCTTGTGTGGTTGTGGAGCGAGCTTCAGACTTGAGGAAATAGTAACTCGACTTGACTGAATAAATGCCTGACTGCATGAATGGCCAAAATAGAACATCCCTTGATTGTCCACGACCTAGAGTGATTTTCTAAACCAAGTTAGCTTCAAATGGAGAGAGAGCAATAGATGAATACCTCTAAATCCCAAATGCGAGTCTGGTGGTTTATAAGAGAGCTTACTAAGGATTTTCGAAATTCTGATGGTAAAGGGTCGTGAACACTAGAAAGAGAAGCAGTGGGCAACCAGTTGTCTCCGTAAATTTTGATTTATTCTCCATCTCCCACCCTCCATTTCGCCCCCCTTTGAATAACACCCTTGCCTTTCAAGATGCTCTTCCATGCATAAGACCCACCATACCTTTCTTTGGCTTCCATAATTATGCAATTTGGAAAGAACCTTGATTTAAAAACTCTATAGAACAAAGAATTTTTATTATGCAGCAGCCTCCATACTTGTTTGCCTAGTAGAGCTTCATTGAAAAGCGATAATTCCTTAAAACCCATCCTTCCTTCCACCTTTGGGTCACACATGTCACCCCATTTAACCCAATGAATTTTCATTCGGTCTCCCCTTTGTCTCCACCAAAACTTATGGATTAGAACTTCAATTTCATGACAAAGACTCTGAGGAAGCATAAAACAACTCATCGTGTATGTTAAGATTGCTTGCACCACAGCTTTTATAAGGATTTCTCTACCGGCTTGTGACAACAACTTCTCTTCCTACCCTGTAATTTTCTCCAAATCATTTCCTTTATGTAATCAAAGCCTGATTTTTTTTGCTTCCCAATAAGAGATGGCAGCCCCAAGTACTTATCATAGTGCAAAATTTCGGGAACTCCAAATGCTTCCTTAATCTCTCTTTTTTCCTCCCTGAATGTTGACTTACTAAAAAATAAAGAGGTTTTGCTTCAGTTGATTTGTTGCCCCGAAACATTCATAAGTTGCTAAAATTTCTAGCACCTTAAGGGAATCATGTTTGTTTGCCCTGCAAAACAACAAACTATCATCTGCAAAAAGCAAATGGGTTAGTCTTGGGCTTCTCCTACAAAGGGAGAACCCCCTTATAGAATCTTCATTGGCAGCTTTGGCAATAAGGCTATGTAGTCCTTCCGTGCACAATATGAACAAAAATGGAGATAGGGGATCGCCTTGATGAATCCCCCTAGAAGGACGGATTAGGCCTTTCGGTTCCCCATTCACTTAGTATCAAGTACGATACTGATTTCACAAATGCCATCATCAGAGTTATCCACATCTCTTCAAACCCTAATTTTCTCATAATTTCTTCCAAAAAATCCCCTTCTACCCTATCATAGGCTTTACTCATATCCAATTTGACTGCTATATAGCCAGTTTTTCCCGTTTTATGTTTTTTCATGCTATGGAGAGTTTCAAAGGGTACAAGAATATTATCAGATATCAACCGGTTTTTTGTAAAGGCACTTTGATGTTTTGAAATGATATTAGGCAATATTTTTTTCAATCTATTGGCTAACACCTTTGAAAAAAATTTATAAAAGACATTACATAGGCTAATGGGACGAAAATCATTAACAAACAAGGGGTTTTTTATTTTTGGGATTAGAGTAATGAAAGTAGGGTTAAGGGGATGGGGAAGGGTGACTGTATTTAAGTAGGACAATTGTTTTTGTGACATCACAACCTACCAAACTCCAATAATTTTGATAGAATAGAGTGGGCATATTGTTGGAACCTGGTGCTTTCAATGGGGCCATCTGCTTCAAGGCTGTTTGGACTTCACAATCCATGAATTCTTGAGACAACAATGCATTCATCTCATCAATGATAAGTTTAGGAACCGGGTTCAAAGCAGCCTCCTCCACGACTGGGTTTAAAGATGTAAACAACCCTTGATAGTAATCTGTGAAACTGTTTACAATTGAATCAGGTTGAGTAACCCACACCCCATTCAAGTAGAAGATGCCTGAAATTTTATTTTGCCTACACCGCTGAGTTGCCCTACTATGAAAGTACTTTGTATTTTTATCCCTTCCTATCAACCAAAAAATTTTAGCCCTCTAGCTCCACATTTTATTTTCCTTATCCACCAAATTGTGTACCTCCTTTGTTAACTCCCTAACCTGAAAATTATTGCCTGATTGCATAGCCACTTGTTTGGCCCTCTCTAGTTGTTTTTTCTTCTCTTTCAATTCTTGCCTAACACTCCCAAAATGTTGTCGACTCCACTGAGTTGAATCCTTCCCACACTTCTCGATTTTTCTCATCACTTGAACCTCGGCAACACAATTAAATTCATCTCTACAAACAACTTCCACCGTACGGCCACATCCCTTATTCGATAACCACATCTCCTCAAACCTAAATGGTCTAGACAAGGGTGGAGGGTCTAGACCATTTGGAACAATCTAGATAGGAATATGATCAGAGGTAGAGCTATTTAAATGAAATACCTTTGTTGCTCCAAACTGCTGCAACCAGCCATTTGTACATAATGCCCTATCCAACCTTTCCCATATTGATTAACCATTAGCAAAATGTTTTCTCCATGTGAACTTCAAACCCCGAGTAACCTAAATCAATGAAACCACATTCATCCAATGCATCCCAAAAAAGCTACATTTGATTATGATTTCTTCTATTGCCCCCCAATTTTTCATCGGCCCTTATTAGTTCATTAAAGTCTCCTGCACAAAGCCAAGGGAGTTGGAATTTTCGATCCAAACTTCTAAGTTGTTCCCAAGATTCTAATCTCTTATGTGTCTTCGGTTCGCCATAAAACCAAGTAAATCGCCATTGATCCTCCTTATTTCTGTTGATAATCGCATTAATAAAATTCTTACTTGAACCCACCACTGATACATCAATTAATGATCTCCAAAACAACACCAATCCACCACCCCTATTTGGTCTAGGAGCAATGAAAATATTTTCAAACTATATCTTCCGTAGCACTTGTTTTAGCCTTGCTTTATCTACCTATATTTTGGCTAAAAACACGACAGAGGGATCTTTTGCCCATACCATCTCTACAAGCTTGTTCTCTGTACATGGGTTTCCAAGCCCATGACAGTTCCACACTAAGCAACTCATTACAATTGGCGGGGATGCTGTACAGCCTCCACCATTGAAATTGTATCAACTCCATCATCTTTTGAAACCAATCTACGCTTCAAAGGTAACTCCAGATGATTAACCCCCTTCCTCTTCCTACATCTCAATCCATTCTCTTCTTTGTTCACCTGTGTTTCCTGTGCAGGTTTGTGAACTTGCTTTGTCCTCGTTTTTTATTTTTTTTAACACTTAGGATTAGGGTTTGCTGAGCTTTGAGAGTGATTTGAAGTTTCTACCACATCAGGAAAAAACTTTCCTTGGTTACCTGTTGATTTACGTGAACCCTTGCTACTGATTGGTGGAGCCAAATTAGAAACTTCAGTATTACTCATCCCATTAATTACCCTCACTACTTTGCCCTTAATACTCGGATTCTCATCATATCTAGCCAATTCTACATTAATCTCATTAATCTGAATATCAAATAAATTCTCGGAAGTAATTGGGTTCGAGATTAATTATGATTCCTTAATTTTCTCCTCCCCATTACTACATGTATCCGTTGGTACCTTTACAACCGTTGGGGAATTTGATTCAATAACAACTTCTAGAGGTAACGTAGCATTGATGGCCACCTCATTTGTAACTGGTAAATCTTTGGCATTAATATCTGAGTTAATTCCTTCATCAGTTTCCATTCTCGCCTGAGCCATCTCCGGTTGAACTGTTCGCCCTCATCTCCACCCTTTCCCTTACTGCCTGGAATTCCTTTCTCGTGAATGGATGTCTCATTTTGTAGAAACCAGGTACCACTATGACATCTCTTCCACTAGGCGTGTATGGTGCGACCTTCAGATTGGAGTTTTATTGCTATTGATCCACTATTAGTGTGCCTTTGCTTTGTAGCCACAGCTCGCGATTCTTATCAACATGATTCAGACGCCCACACCAAAAACAGAGGTTTGGCAAATACTCTTATCTAAATTGGACCCAATGCTTTGACCCATTCTCTAGTGTAATAACCCTACCTCTACATAGAGGCAGAGTAATATCAATCATCACTCGCACTTGAATGAAATGTCCACCTTCATCGGTTATTGCATTTGCTGATTTCTGCACTTCCCCAATGATGTCACATATGTTTTCTGCCACTTCCTTTGTCATGTACTGAATTGGGATATCATGGACCTAAACCCATAATATCGTTTTTGAAAAAACCAGGTTGCGAACCAAACAATCTGTACTGTACCTCTGCAACATCAGTAGATGTTTATTGAAACTCCAAGGCTAATTTTTTAGAATTCTTTCTATATCATTAGGGTTATCAAATACAAACAGAACTCGATGATCATTTTTGCTAGCTGCTAATTTCCTTACTTCAATTGGAGTCTAATTTTTCGCCATGTGTCCATTTATTTTTTAATTTTTGTGGTAAGTAAATTATTGGGTAAAAAAAATTGGAGAGTTTATATTCAATTAAATTATAAATCATATATATATATATATATATATATATAATGAAAAATCATTACATATCTGTGAAATTTAAATATTATGGAATTTAAAATTATCAGATTTCAATGAGGTAGACATAAATCGATTGATAACAATATCACTTTCGTGCACTCAAGTACATTAAAGCCATCAATGTCGCATGGGGTGTCAATGTTTATTGGCTGCAGTAAGTACTGCACCAATTAGGCCCAGATATTTAACCGACCAGAACATTGATATTGTTAAAGCTAAAGTAACTGCTAGTATATAATAATGTTTATGTCCATATTTTTCAAAACCACTTGTAAAATAATTTTTCATATTAATAAAAATTATAAATTAACTTATAATCATTTTCTTAATATTTAACTTTTTTTAATTTTTTATATTTTAATTCCATTTTCAATTTTAGACCCAAAAAAAACCAAACAAATAAGAATTGTTTTTATTGCAATCGCAAGTGAACATTTTATTACAATCTATTAACCATATTCAATTATAATCCAATAAATTCTATCTCATATGAACATTTTATATTTATATTGCAATACATTCTTTTCATATTCTTGAGATTATTTACTTCTCATAGTAATAATTAAAAAAAATGTCATCTTAAGAAAGGACCAACAAAAGGGTCGAATAACAAAAAAATCAAAAATATGAATATAAATATCTAAGAGCATTCACAGCAATGGAGTTAAAAATTTAGCTTTTTAACTCCACCAAAAGTTACTTTATCTATTTTACCTACATACATGCTGCAGCAGTAGAGCTATTTTAGCTTTTAACACAATAAAATAATATAAACATCACAATAAACTAATATATTCACTACAATAAAATAATATATCCACTACAATAAACAACAATCACAACCACCTGCCACCGCCACCGCCACCGCTACCGCCACCGTCACCGCCGCCACCGTCGCTGCCGCCACCGCCACCGCCACCGCTAGTGCCAAATCAAAAATCACGTACACATCAAAAAAAAAAAAAAAAAAAAAGGTCATTCAGATGTTATTCCAATACAAATGTTTTTTTAATTTTGCCCAAAACAACATAGGTACAACACCATTTTTCACCGCAAAATAACACCAAACCCAGAAAAATTAAGCCAAAACAACAATTAAAAAATTCACTAGAAATGAAGAGAGAGCACTGACCTGAAGTGGGCTGGCGACGGCGACGGGCGTGGGCTGGGATGGCGTGGGCTGCAAGGAGGAGGAGCTCTTTGTAGTGGGTCTGTGATGACAAGGTTAGAGCAAAGACTTCAAGATGGGTCAGCGACTTATTTCAACGGAGTGGGTCAAGGGCGTGGGTGGGCCGGCAGCGGTGAGGCGGAAAGGTGAGAGTTGAGAGTTGACGACGTGGGATGGCAACGGTTGGGGCTGGGGCTGGCGACGGCGACAGCTAGGGCTGGGGCTTGCGACGGCGACGTCTTTGGCTTTGGTTTTGAGGGGAGATGAGAGCTTGATGAGAGATGAGGGCTGATGAGAGAGATTGGAGAGGTGATAAGCTTGATGAGAGATGAGGGCTTGATGAGAGAGATGAGAGAGCTTGATGAGATGATGAAAAAAAAAAAAAAAGGCTTCAGAGGTTTTGTAGGAGCACGGTAGGTCTTGGAATGAAAGAATGAATAAAAGAATAAAAGAATGAAATATGTTTGTATTATTTTAATAAGAGAATTGAATAAAAAATCTTTTTTTTTTTTAGATGAGTGCTACAGTGCACATCTATAGATAGATGTGCAATGTAGCACTCATCTAAAAAAAAAAAAGATTTTTTATAGATAGATGTGCAATGTAGCAAATCAGCAAAAAAAATTTGCTTTACCTCCTCTGCTGCAAGAGATTTTTGGTATATTGGTGGAGCTAAAATAGCATGTATGAGTGGGTGTCGCCTAAGAGTGGGGTCGAATAACAAAAAAATCAAAAATATGAATATAAATATCTAAGAGTGGGTGTCGCCTAAACTAATAAATAACATATATGAATTTTTTTTTTTTTTTTTTTTTTTTTTTGAGAAGAATAACATATATGATGTTAGTTCGCAACCTCGCAAACTTCAACTGAGTGATGTATGATGTTAGGTGTACCATGTATGGTTGATGCATTTTAAACAATGTTTATCCGTTTACTTCCAAAGTCATCATGGTGCCTGTTTGCTGGCAATTGCATATAGTAAGATTGTTTTTATTATTTTACATTTCTTTACGCTTTGTTGAAAACTGAATAGTTGATATTTATAAATTATCACACATAAATATTTTTTATTTATATTATTAATGCTTTAATACAATTTTCATACCTCGAAACAAACTACACATTTTATATTTAAGTTTATGTTTTCTATACATATATAATGTTTATGTCTATGTTTTCCAAGTACATCTTGATTCATATTCATATCAATAAAATTCATGATTTAACTTATAGTTATATTCTCAGTATTTAATTTTTTTAAATTTTCGCACAATGGCAGAGACACATTTAGTTCAGGGAATTCCAAACAATTTATAAAAAAAAAAATTGATATATATATATATATATTTATCTTTTTTAATGACATTTTAAATATTGGACCAAACATATAATAATTGTTTGTTAGGGAAAATTATACTTTCACACTATAATGTTTCGCACATATCACATGAACACCTTGAAATATCGAAATGTAAGACTAACTGGCCTAAAAAGATAATATTTTTTCAATATCCATTTGCAATCTATTTTGGTGTTAAGTACTTATATTTTATCCTTGAAAAACTAACATGTCCCTTTCTTTAAACAATACGACAAAGGGGTAGTAAATTGGTCTTTCAATACTAAATTTTGTCAATCTTATGAGCAAAACAAACAACAATGTTTTAGTGTAATGTATTTTTAAAATTCAGGGGTAAATTGTGTTTTGATAGATAAGAAGTTTAAGTGTAATTGGGGCGATATTTTTGAGTGAAAAAGAGTAATTTTCTCTAAGAAAAATAATGTACCAAGATTCTAATGGAGGGTTTAAATATATAATGGTAGAATTTAAATTCAATTAAAAATATATATTGTAATAATGATGTATAAAATTGTGATGCTTCGAAAGCTTGTCTCACAATATCATGAAATCAACCAAAAGTCAAATGACTTTGGTTAATTTTCATAACAATGTTGATGTCCCTTGGCAAGATCAAACCATGAAACTATAGAGCTATGAATCCCAGTGTGCCACTACAATAATCAAACTTTCAAGGAGGGTCCTTGGAGTCAATTAACGGTCCTGGTCATGAACATGGACGGTCCTCCATGTATTAATATTTCAAATGTTCTAAAATAAATATAGTAACAGTATTAAGTTCATCTAGTGGTTGTAACGTTTAGACTCTAGAGTCAAGTATCTTGAACTAGATTATCATAATTTACACACACACAAAAAAAAAAAATATATATATATATATATATATAGAGAGAGAGAGAGAGAGAGAGAGAGAGAGATTTATTTTTTTTTAGGGAGTAAAAATACTATGATTTGATTGTATGGAGAATGGTGACCTTTAAAAGTAAAAGGTCAATCCCCATGATGACTAAACCATGCGATCTTGCATAGAGCCAACATATAAAAATATATATCATAAAAAATAAAATAAAAATGTTCTTAGAGAATGCTTAGGATTTTTTTTTTTTTAATGTGTTTATTGTTTAATGTTTTATTTACAAATTTGGTACTTCTTGTAGTTGCATTTAAATTATCATAATTGTAATTATATAATTGGATAATTGGAACTTAACTATTTAATTCTCTTCGTATTTAACTAAGGGGTCTCACACAATAAGATTATTCTCATACACCAAATTAATCAAACGATGATACCTTATACATATCAATTGTGTGCCCCTGTCCTCAAATGGTGGATAAAAACCATAGAAACACACACTCTTTCTCACTGAGAAAGATGAAAACAAAGGAAGATCAACTGAATGGAGAAGAAATGGAAGTTCCATCTCAAACCTTGCAAACCAATCTTCGAAGCATCAGAAGTTGGTATACCAGATGGTGCAGCAGCTGGTGAGAGAACAATGAAATACATTGTAGTCTTCACTTGATAGTTACAATTATTTGATTTTAAAAAAAAATTATAATTTAATCATTTTATAGTCTAGCAAAAACTAACATAACCTATACTCAGAACTTTATCTAACTATTAGAAATCATTATTTGAGAATTATAATTGGAATTTTGACCAATAAGAAATTACAGCACAGTGTGTATGTGCTATCTTTTTATTTATATTCTAATATTTTATATCCAAATATGTCTTAATATTATATATAAGCACACTGTGTATCTACGTATTTTCGTGGGTATATGGAAACATATGTACGTTAGTTATAAAATTTGCTCATTTGAAATCAAATTCTAATTCTCCCAACAGATTACTAGCGATTAGTTGAAAAAATATTATTACTGTTAAAAGGGTCTTCATCTCGCCTCTTTTCTCCCCTTTTTTTTTTTCATTATGCAGAAAAGTGTTTCCCCCTTGAGTAGACTTCCAAAAACACTTCCACTGCAATTTGCGAGAGCAACAATTCCCAAAAAAAGCCTACATTTCCTGCCTCCATTAGTTCCAAAATTTTTCATCTCAAACCAGGTTCTGATAAACAGAAATACAAAATGAAAAATATGGACAAGAAATAGATCTAGTATCAACAGTATGCATGTGTCATCTTGATGGCTTAGAGATAACTCTCCAAAGTAAAAAACTTTCATTTTCCACTTGTGAATGCAATAAGTTTATTCTCATCCACCAAATTAATCAAAAGTGATGCTCTACATCTCAATTGTCTGTTCCTTTCCTCGAATGGTAAAATGAGAGTGGATAAAACCATAGAAATACACTCTCCATCTCACTAGGAAAGAGTAAAACAAAGGAAGATCAACTGAATAGAGATGAAAAGAAAGTTCCATCTAAAACCTTGCATACCATTCTTAGAAGCATCAGAAGCTGGTGAGCCAGTTGGTGAGCCAATTGGTCCACCTATGAAAAATAACGGTATTTAGTTGATAATTACAATTGTTTATAAGTGAAAGAATTGCATATCACATAGCACAAATTTTGATTTGTCAAGATCAACTGTTTAAACATGTTAGCATCATAAAAAGTTTGGACGATTATGCTATGTACTATTATTTCATACAACAGCCAGAGAAGATATCAGTGTAAGAGATAACTGATTGTCAATTCTGATCTTGCAAACATCAAAGTTTTTTTATTTTTTATTATTACTTATGTTAAAATAACATTTATTATTCACATAAATGACTTTTTATTATCAAGATTAGTGTGTGCGCATGCGCTTTCCTATATATACATAATACATGTCATGTGTGTTTGTTCTAAATTTTGCCCCCTGGGCTCAAATTCTGGCTCAACCAAAACATATACTGACCACTAATGACCTCTTAAAATGAATTCCTAGATGGTGAGATGGCCAATGTATGTATTTGGGTAATATGAAAATACTAAACATACAAAAATCAAAGCACCGCAACAAAGTTATAGTAATTTGTACCAACCTGCAGGACAAGTGGACTCAGTGGCAAGGGTTGTAAAAATGGTATTGTTAGTGAAACCGGAATAGGCACAGAAAGTTTTGTTACAAGTTGTCGAAGTTGTGACATTGCCAAGATATAGATTGCTTGTACCATTACACTGCACTGCAGGGCAAGTTGACCAGGTTTTGGATAATGGTTTCAGTCCAGAAGCCTCACATTGTAGTCTGACCGCACAAGCAAAACGACATAAATTTAGAAACTTGAAAAAATCCCAAACACAAAGGGAGGAAAGTCAGTAACACAGTATCAAAGAGCCATTCAGTCATACACTTACATATAGTTGTTCGATGAGGAACATTTGCAGTTCACACAATCGTTAGCAGTGTAGCCATAAGTGCCATTGGCAATAAGTAAAGGGTAGTCCAAGGAGCTGGTGTTTACACTGGATGTACAAGCTGCAAATAAAACATTTGAGCATCATTTATTCACAGTATCCACAACACCAAATAAAGCTAAGGACAAAGAATTTCAAGAAAAACATCATGCACTGTCAGAATTCAGAAGTCAAGGTAATATTAACTAAGAGTCTAAGACATATAATTGGTCTTATAAGTAATTTGAATCTTGATTATACAAAGCAATTAGGAATATAATTGGATCCTGGTTATATGATAGTCCTATGAGAAATGAGGACGAGCTGGGACCAATTATCATTCTCCTTAATTATAGATAGATACACACTCACTTTACAAGCAAATTCTATATGCTTAGAGCAATATAAATGACACTTTTTTAATATATGCTAAGGTGGTAAATTGTAATTAGAGCAACATCATTTTCGTATGATCTCACAACTAACACAATTTTTAATTATGGACCATTCACAACAGGTTAAGTTAGTAGTTACAAAAAGAAATTATGTCCCTGAACATTTTCTACACTAGTTACATATATACCTCCAATAATTGAGTCAATTATATATACAAGTTGCACCTACTACTATAATGGAGCAACTTGTCACCATTAGCTAATATCCAAAAATAGTGAATCTATTCACAAAAAAGAATCCTAAGCTATGTGGATTCTAATCCACCTATTTTATGTCAAATATGTGAGAGAAAAAGAGTCAGTGCAGAGAACACTTTTGCTAACTTATGATAGGGGACTTTGGACTGTATGGGCTAAATGGATTTGACAATACCAACTATATCCACTGGTTATAGGTAACCAATGGACCATACTAACATTCTTTCTTTTTTGGTTTCCCACTGGGTGTCCGGGCCAGCTTACGCACATCTCGATTAATCCCCGCTCGCGGTAGGAGCCTGCAGCTGGCCACAAAGTGTTGCAGCAGCTGGGACTCGAATTGGGGAGCAAACCTAGTCGAACCCCAAAGCCTTACCCAGTGGTGGACAAGTCACTGGGCCACACTTGGTGGTTCTAACATTCTTTCCTTTTTTAATGAAAGCAAGATTTCATTTTTCCAAAACTGTAAAATGCATTCTTAATTGGGTTTTCTTTCGCTAGACCTTCTCAAGCAATATCAAATTTTCAATATAAGCCAATTTTTCCTGGTCTATACTTTATAGTCCATAGACTCCATACCCTATAAGACTATCTAACTTCTTCTTTTTTCTCGCACTTCTGTATATGTTGAGAAAAGCCTCATGCTGGTCTCATAAATATAAAATATTAAAGGGAAAATTTTGTTATACACAATATATACATTGTGTTGACTTTAAGTCACAGACTCACCGTGTGTAACACAGTGTATAACAATTAACAAATACAGCCCAATATTAAAAGTTCTAAGGAATTTATTTAGAAACAAACACACACACAAGAGAGAGAAAGGGGTTCTAACACAAAGGCACACAAAGTTCTAAGGAATTTAATTTAAGTATTATGCGCATGACAATAATAATGCTAAAGTCTTTTTTTTTTTTTTTTTGGGAGGAAAACTAAACTATAATTTAAAGTCACATGCACATGATGATAATAAATTAATAATTTTTCAAAGTTGTTAATGCCTTGGCATAAAGCATGTTTCGTCACTAATAAAAATTTTGATTTGTCACCAGCCTCATGCCCAGTGGGCAGAGGCCTAAGTCCAAAACAAGATCGTGTTACGAGTTGGATTGACAAATAATAATTGTTAATGTTGTAATGACGATAAGTTAGGATATTAAGAAATAACTATTAAAGTCGTAACGTTGCGATTCCAACACAATATAAAATATTGTTTCAATAGTAGACTTGTGTGTAAAAGTCATGCTATGTATGTTACACCAACCATTACTTTCCATCTCACCAAATATGGAAAATGATCAAGAATTTCATAAATCAACAACATTGAGATTTAAATTTTAGATACCCATTTCATGATATGATTGACTTTTACTATTAGCTAGAGATGGGAAAAGATTTCTTTTTTATATAAACAAAAAAGTGAGAGAAATTCAACATTAGGGTGCTTTATTTGGGTTAAGTATGTAATTATGTATCTCGTGCATCAATGCCCTAGCCAACAGATGTGTTAGGATTCAAACATGTGTTTAATGTATTAATGAACTAGACACAAGTCGTGCCCATTTATTTTATATGACTAGAAACTTTACCAATTAAACTAATCTATCCGAAGAGAATTAAAGAGAAACTTTTCCCATTAGTTAAAAATAGCAATAGATTTCCATTTTTATAAAAACAAAAAAGTGAGAGAGATTCAACATTAGGGTGCTTTATTTTGGTTAAGGATGTGTTGGATTTGGTTTAGATGCAGTGCATCTAGTGCATTGGATCGGTCAAATGATGATACGTTTAAAAATAGATATATGTCATCATCTCAACGAATCTAATATTACTGAACGCTAAACCTAAACCCGGACCCATATGGATTACTTGTCTCTAGATATGCTAAGATTTAAACTAATTTATCCAAAGAGGATTAAAGAGAAAAATTGATCAAAAATATAACAAAGGTAAAAAGGTAAAAGGCAAAAACCTCTGAGAGGAACGTCAAGAACTTGATTGGCCTGAAGCCCACTAGCATTAGCTATCCCATTGAGCTTCAACAAAATATCCGGTGTAGTCCCAAACTCCGTAGCAATCTGATTCACGGAGTTCCCAGATTCCACCACGTATCCATAATGAACGACCTTAACACCCTCCACGTCATCACAGCTACAAGGCAGTGGGATCCACAGCCTTTGCCCAACCTCAATCTTGTTGACATCAGGTATCCCATTAACCTTAGCGATTTCCTGGTACGTTACTAAATTTGAGAATATGTCGGCAGCGATATGGGACAGCCCGTCATCTTTCTTGACCGTGTACTCGGGGGCTCTGTTGCTGACACCTGTCCCGTTTTCACAGAGGCAAGTGAAGGGGATTTTGATCTTCTGCTTCGCTTGTAAGGTCTCGTTTGGTGAGGTGGAGTTGAGAAAGCCGTTGGCTCCTAAGAGGTCGTGGAATTTCTTGATTTGGAAGAGTGTTTGGATGGTGGAGAGGTTGGTTGTGTTTGGGGACACGTAGTCAATCAGAGAGTGACACGTGGACTTTGCGGTGGCGGAGCACGTGAAGTTTGGTGGAGGCTGAGCCGTTGATGTGGTGGCTAGAGTGATGAACAAAAGTACACCCACCAACACTTTAGCACAACCCATCTCTCTCTCTCTCTCTCTCTCTCTCTCTCTCTCTCTCTCTCTTTAGCTCTATAGTTTTGAGGTTTGTTTTTAGTAATGTGTGAGGAACATAGAAGAGGTTTTAAGAAGAAGAAATGTCAAATGCTGAGGAGAGAGGGGAATGAATGAATGGGAAGACTTTTTTGAGAGTGTGCGAAGACTTGGAAATGAGAACTTGGAAGTGGGGAAGTTGGAATAGAATGGAGTACAGCGTTTCTTAATCTTTCAAGCTGTCTTTTTGTTTTGTTTATGGGTCTTGTTCAGGACCAGCATGGCTTATATGTGAACTCAATTATTTCATTCTTTGTTATTTATTTTCTTTTTTTTAGAGCTAACTTTTTAGACAACTCTTCTTTTGTTTTTGGGTAACTTTTCTTTTTTTTTTTTAGTAGATAGATTGAATTTTCTTACAGTACTCAATTTTAGTTTATATATATTTATTAATAAACATATATATATATATATATATATATATATATTAGGAAGAAAGGGAAATGACTCATTCACATTTTTCATATATAATTTCATGAGAATGGTCAGAAAGAGAAGAGATTTATAAGTGATTACAAAAGGCCGTCCAACAAATGAAATTATGAGACAAAATATTTACATCTCTAATGACAAAAACAAAATCCAATCATGAAAATGAGTTTAGATTATAACATTCACTCATAATGATTACTTTTCTTTATCAGATTAAGATATTAATTGATTTTTTTAATACTTCAAATTTTTTATTCAACTAAAATAAATTTTATCTATTACTATTAGAATAAAATAAAATTTTTTCGTTATTGTATTAACCTATTAATTAATGGCACTATTTTTAGTATCATTTAAAAGTTAAAAACTGAGGAAAAAAAAAATAGAAAAAGAAAGGGAAAAAGAAAGAAGAAATTGTGAGGAGAATGAGTTGTATTCTCGATCCTAATCACACAAACCATTAGGACAGCGTAATAAAAAGGACACTTTGCACTGCGGTCACAGTCACACACGGAATTGTATTTATTCTGACTTTGAATGGTTGACGGATCAACGGACTTATCCCCAAACTAAACTGATGCATGTGAACTGGGTCTCTCAGTTAATATTAAAGTAATGGTATTTTTATTATAACTAGTTTATTAACAAAAACATTTTCTCAGGCATTTTCTTTGATATAAATAGGTACTACTATTTTTTTCCTCAAAAAAAAAAAAAAAAAAAGTACCACTATTTAGTATTTCCACAACAATTTCTCTTCTAAGTTACTTTATTATCCAAAAAAAACAGTGATGATTTAGATCCCACCCATCTTCATTTTTCCTAGTGACACACTAAAGAATTAATGGATCAAGGGAATATGCTCAAATCCATTACAAGAGATCCCCTATGGACTAATAAATGGGCATTTTCATTAGTTTTCAACTTTTCAATATTCAAACATAATTCCACTTCCACCGCAAATTCTTGATATAATTTTGTTTGTAGAAGTTTCCAAATCTTGGTCAATAGTTTGGTTTTCCTTTTGTTATATTGTATTACATTTGGTATAGCTTATATTCATTTGCTTAATCTTAAAATAGAATAAATACTATTACTTTTTTGGGAAAAGAATAAGTTCTAAATTTATGTATGGAAAATGTTAACGGACACCTAAAGGGTATTAGTTAGAAAGTATTTTTAGTAACTATTATTGAGAAATTTTTTAAAAAAAAGGATAATTAATTGTTTTGAGGACTTCTTATAAGTAATGTCAAAACTTTTCTAAAATGGTTTATTAAGAATTGTTCTAAGAACTTAGGACACCCATTAACCTGATTCTTTATGCATTTACCTTCAATGAGACCCTTAAAAACTCATGGCATTCTCAATTAGACATTTACCTTCTTTCTTTTTACTTTTTCCAAAAATTTTAAGAGGATTATAATATCTGTTATTCAAAATCTATTTATAAAAATTGTTTATATCTTCCAAATTTAAATTTACACTTTCTTCACCAAGAAATAATTTTTCTTTTGGCTTATTCATCTAACTATGTTTTCGGCATCATTTTTTTCTTTTTGTTTTTAAGTTAACAAACAAACTCTCAACAAATAAATAAATAAAAATAAAAGGATAATCCAAAAGCGCGGTGGCTTTGCCTTAAAAGAAATTTTCTGTCATTTTATGATAAACATTAACAAGTCATGAAAAAGATTTTATTGACATATTAAGAATCGAGAATCTGAGATTCCTGGAAGTCTAATATCTGTGAAAGCAACTAATCTAAGAACATAATTTTTGTGAAAGCTACTAATTCATGTGAAAGTAACATAATTTTTGTGAAAGCTACTAATTCATGTGAAATTAATTATTTATAAGCTGCAATAGATTACTTTCACAAGTTGTAACAAATAATGTGTTTCTAAAAGGATTATTACAAATTTTATTATATAAAAAACTTGTAGTAGCTTTAGAATGAATTCTACCAATTATTTTCTCAAAAAACTCTACCAATTACGTTGTTTTTTTTTTTGTTTTTTTTATTTTTTTATTTTTATATTGAGGTGCTACTAATATATATATATATATATATATATATATATATATATATATATATATATATATATATATATATTATTGGGGTTTAAGACCAATTAATGACCTATGTAGCAATGCATAATTGTTTTCTTCTTCTTCTTTATTTTTTGGGTAAGCGTAATGCATGCCATTGCATGGTTGATGGTTTTATAAACTTCGGGCTTTGTCCCATAGACACCGTACAAGATGGCGTTTTGTTTATGTTTTTTGGGCTTCAAGGTGAGGATTATCCTCTTAACTAAAGTTGAACGTTAGTATTTATTAATTCATTGCAAAGATCAATTATTGACCAATTTATTCAATCAAAGTCATATTTGTTTAATGTATTAATTTAAGGCTTCACTTATTTGCACTTATGTGATTTTAGGTCTAAAAAATCTCAAAAAAGGTGTCCACTTGACACTTAAGAAAAAAAGACTTTTATCAAATACAGTGGATCTTTTTTTTTCTTTATTATTTTTTTGCAAGGATCAATAAGTGATGAAGAAAGTTCATGTCACACTTAATATTTTATGTTTTACATCTATCAATAATTTATATTGTCACATAAACTTTTAAAGTTACACAATTTTATACATCAATATTTTAATATATTTTTTATTTGAATAGTTTAGTAATATACATGAAGCCACGCTTAATTTTGAACAAGTCCCTAGACATTTTTTTTTTAAAAAGTTGTACTTAGCACAAAAAACTCCAATTTTTGTTGGTTTGGGAAGGTCAGGAAAGACAACCTTATCTACAATTTTTTTCAAAGAGACAAATTCATGAACTTAAACATTGACTTGTGTAGATTTTAGTGAAAGGCACTTGTCAAATGCCGTGTAGATTTTAGTGGAAGACACTTGTCAAATGCCATTACACAAAGGCCTGAACTCCTAAACACACATTTCAAGTTGGACAATTTTCCTCCAATTATGATCATTTACATGTACCAAATCACATATAATTAATCAAATCACTTAAACAAGTTATTGGTTATTAAGAAAATTTCATGTAACTAAAAGTACATGTTGCTAATCTTTTCAAATTGTCACTTCATTGGTTGGAGATACTTACCTCCAATCCTTGATAGTTTTAATATATAACATATATAGACTGTTAAATTGATTCATTTTAAATATTAAGGACAAAATTTAGTTACAAAATTAGTTACAGCTTAAAGCTACAAACTCAATTAATAAAATAAAAATTACTACATATTTTAAAAATCTAACAATTGAATTACATGTTTTTTAGACTCTTAATACACATAACAATTTTTATGTCAATCAGATATTATTTACTATATAATCAGATGACATTGCTATTAACTTTTAATTTTTTTGAAATTTTACAAATATGGAAGATATAAGAAAAATAAGTAATCTAATGGTGAATTTGTCAAAATTCACCTCCTAAAGGGTTATATTAACGGGCACCTTTCGGTGCCCGTTAACAACAACCTTTTGCAGCTTTTTATAACATTAATATACTTTTTGTAGCTTTTTATTATTTTTGACAATTTTTAATAGTTTTTTTAATATCTTTTTTAGTGACATTTTTAATAACTTTTTGTCATTTTCATGAACACAACTCATGAAAATCTTAACAAGTATCACACAGTGCTTGTTAACATTTCCCTAAAAAAATATTGAGTAAAGTTGTAATAACTTAAAACAACAATCAATTTTGTAGCTAAATTTTGTACAAATATTAAAGCTATTTGTTCATTGCATAAATTCTCACTTTCAACTTTTTTTTTTTTTTTTTTGAGAAACCACTTTCAACTTTTAAAATAACTTTTTCCCATTAATACCATCGAATACATCCTTTATCAAAGTTGGCTGACCAATTTATGATTGCTTTATTAGGTCATCGTGTGAGCAGTCACAAGAATTTCACATTGAAATATAAATATAAGAAAATTTTGACTTTGGAACACAAATAATGTTAAGATGGGAAAGAGAGACCACTCCGTTCATTTGCTGCCAAAATGCTCCAAAATGACGATAATGAATAAAGATCCCAATTGACTTGCTCGCTTGAACACTATGATTAAATAAAAATGAAACTTCTTGTAGCTCCAACAATGAGTACGAACAACTTTTTTTTTTCTTTCTCGAATTATTGTTCCTGTTGTTGCCCCGTTAGGTTGTGAATATTATACACGGTATTGGAAGATAATCTTATCATCAACCCAGCCAAAAAGTATAAGTCATCATTAGTTTTCTACAAGTTCAGTGCTTCTCTAGCTCTATTCCTAGGAAATCCTGTGCTTTTAACGCAATAATTACGTCTTTCTTAGGTCACCCCCCTTGGTTCATCATTAGGGTTAAGTGATAACTGTGCAATACTGATATCTTTTGTGGTATTTCATATCTTGTTCTTACTCTCTTAATTCAATGAAAGTCGCAATTGCAAGCCTAATAGGCCACAAAAGAGGGGAAACTATACCCCAATAAATATTTTAAAACCTTACAAAAGGAGAAGCATCTTGTCAATCATAAAATGAAATGAACTATAAGTGAAATCAATCATGTAATCCAATAGGCGATAGGTCACTTACAATGAGGTGATGGATCCTTCTCAACACACACGAAAAAACAAAAACAAAAACAAACAGACAAAACAAACATCGAAATGATGGATCAAGTTCAAATTTTTAGCTACAATGGAATTAAGTTATTAGGACATTAAGTGAAAACTGTGAAATATTAGTAGTTAGTTTTCATCAAAAATACTAGTCACCAAAGGTGTGATTTTTGATTACTAACTACTTCCTCTATCCCAAATTGTTGAACCATGATTTGATCTCTAAACCTCGAAAAAATAATTTATCATATTATATCCTCTTTTAAAAGTTAGTAACCTTGAGTAAAAAGAGGATCCAATAAAAAACAAATGATAATATAATTAATCCCTTTTAAGTACATGTCATACTCACATAAACAAACAACAACAAAAATGATAAATTTAGAATAAAAATGGAAAAATTATTAAGCACCAAAATAATTGCAACAACAAATCTCTCCATAGTTTATCGAAATAAGAAGAAAAACAAGCAAAAGTCATATTTAATATTTTAAAATATACTATAAATAAAAATTAAAAGCAACATTTTTAATTTTGATGTGGAGTATAATTTTAGAAACCTGCAACATAAAGCTAACCGTTTTATTTCATTATATTGATTGATGACTTGGTGCTTATGTTGCTATATAATTTATGAATGGGGTCATTTGGACAAAACAACAGGGTGAAAATGTGTAATTTGTCCATCTTCAAAGTAGCATTCATCATTTAAGTGGACATTATTATTACTATAATTTCTAATCTGGTGTTTTTTTGAATTCTCAGTGTTAGTGGGATACATAGCTGAATGGGATTAAATGTATTCCTTCTTGTTTCTAGACAATATTGGAATGCACAGATACCAATAGCCACCATATATTGTAACCTAAACACACGGTCTGGTCTGAAGAAACTCAATGAATACCTTCTGCATCGGAGTTACTCAACAAGGCATGTATTCATCTCTTCTTTCTTTTTCTTTTTTTAAATCCCAAACATTCTGTAATTGTTCTTATGAGACATTGATTTGTGTGGTATTTCTATTATGTTCTTTGTCCTTAACGATTCAAACTACAAGATATCAATGATGAGATAGTTCATTTGTTATACTTCTGAGCTTCCAAACTTCAAATGATGATGTTTCTGCCGCAACTGAAAAAACAAAAAAGAGGGGGGGTCTTATTAAGTGATGACATGAAATACAAAAAGGAAATAATCACGTATATATTATGGAAAGTCCTTAGGCCCTAAATTTAAAATTGGAAAAAAGGTGCAAGTGTAACACACTTAACACTAAGAAAGAAGCCAAAAGCTGACTGTTTTTATTTCATTATAAAGCTAACCAATCATAAAAGGATGCTATCGCGTTGTTCATAAGGATAACGTACAGTTTCTAAAATTTTCAAAATGCCATAAGCAAAGGGTGGGTTAATATACAACAATTTTAATATTGAGTTAATAAATTTTGGTCAAACGGATGTTAAGGGACCAGCCCAGTGATTAAATCGGGTGAATAGTAATTTTAGTAATAAAAAATATTTTACTATAGTATTTTCAACAATAAATTTTTAATTTTTAACAAAATAAACGGCATGCTCACTTGATGCCAATGCTCTAAGTGCAGTCAACAACAGGATTAACAATGCTTATTTTTAAAACTTGAGCTTATAGGGTAAACTTCAGGGCTACAATTTCACCAGAAGTGTTTAACAAATATATAAATATCCAAAAGTTAGTAACATATATCTTTACTTGTGTTTTTGAACATTTATCTTTTCGCTGGATTGGTTCGATTTGTGAATTTGAATATTATGTCTTGGTCTTGGAACGATACTTCCTACGATGCCTGGAATAGATCATTTAAAAATTAAGACATATCATTGAAGCTCATAAATTCAACCAATCTTGAATAATTAGGTTCAAGTGGTACAATTAGCATAATTTGTATAATTCTGGTTCATTACATGACCCAATTTTTATTTTTTATTTTCAGCAATTTCCATTTAACTTTAGCTGATATGCTTTTAGAAAAACATCCAATTTGCAAGTCAATGGAATATTTATGTAACAATAAATTTATTAATTTCATGCAACTTAGTTACAATTGAAATTTAAGAGAAAATTAATTGTAACTTATGAAATTAATACTTTTATTAATAAATAAATATTTTACCCATACTTACACTACTTTGTAAAGGGGGCCACGGATAAATTCAAGAATAAGGGCTCGTTTCTTAAACAACCAAAGGTGACAAAATCAACCCAAATCCATTTATCCATCCAAACCCATCCACTTAAATAATAATCAAGCCCATCCAATTATTAATTGAGTTAAATGGGTATTAATTCAATTAAACTCAATCAACATTAATGTTTTTTTTAAGTAAAAACATTAATGTTTATTGGATTTTAACTAAGTACCCAATTAGACCCAAGTATTATTTCTACATATCACCTAACTCTTAAAATGACTAAAATACCCCCAAAACATTTAAAAAAAATAAAACAAAAACAAAATTCCCCCTAAACTAAAAAAAAAAACCACAATAATCTTGAATCCTATAAAATGACAAAAATATCTCAAAATCTAAAAATTAACCAAAATTCCTCTAAAACTAAAAAATAACCAAAATACTCCTGAAACCTAAAAATTAACAAAAATATCCCTAAAACTTAGAAAATAACCAAAATACCTCTAAAACCTAAAAATAATCAAAATACCTCTAAAACCTACAAAAATAATCCAAAATACTCCCTAAACCTTAAAAATACCAAAATACCCCTCCAAAACTTAAAAATTGACCAAAATATTTTGGTAATTTTTAAGTCTTGAGAATATTTTTGGTCATTTTCTTAGTCTCGGGAGTATTTCAATCATTTTATAAGTTTTAAGTATATTTTGGTCAATATTTAAGTTTAAGGGATATTTCGATCATTTTTAGATTTCGAGTATTTTGGTTATTTTTTAAGTTTTTAAGAGTATTTCGATCATTTTTTAGATTTAAATGATATTTTAATAATTTTTAAATTTCAAGAATATTTTGATCAATTTTTAGGATTTACGGGTATTTTGGTCCTTCTTTATGTTTTTGAAATATTTTGGTCATTTTAGATTTAAGGGGTATTTCAGTCATTTTATTAACTTTCAAGGGCATTTTAATCACTTTTTTAGTTTCAAAGGAATTTCAATCATCTTTGGTCAATTTCAATGGTTTTTTTAGCATATCGGTCTTTTTTAAGTGTAAAGGATATTTTAGTAAATTTAAAGAATTTTATGAGTACTTTGGACATTTTTAGGTTATAGTGACATTTTAGTAATTTTGATTGTTGCGCAATTGGGTGAGTTGGGATTTTCCTTGATAACTAGATTGGGTTGGGTTTGAGTATTTAGTTAAATGATAAATAAATGGGTAAATAAATTTTATGTAACTAATCCAATTATGTTCAACCCAATCCCACCCATTTGACACCACTGAACCCCAACAGCGTTGAAACATAGTGCATATTCATTTCTTCCAGGTTCCAAGTCAACAGATATTTTTAAAAACACAAGTAATATGCTCACCGCTAGGCATGTTTTGTTTAGGATATTCATTAAGGTGCTAATAAAGAGCTTCTTTTTTTTTTGGTTGAAAACATCACAAAATTTAGCTCACCAAAAATATTTTTAAAAATATCATTCGTAACTGGATTGAGGGAATTTGAGAAATTAATTTCAACGTACGGTACATTTGGGACTTTATCATGATTGAAGTATTTGAAAATAGACTCATTTCTATATTTCGAATTTAAATAATCTCTCTAGAAAAATGAAAAATAAAGAAGGTTATAACAAAACCAACAACATGAGCATATCTAAGGATTTTTTTTCTCTTTTAAGAACATTACTAACCAAACCACAAATTAGTACACAGAGATAGAGTTATGAAAGGTTAGGAATGTACCAAAAACCCTCTCCTTAAAAGCGTTTTGCGTGGTGCTTGCAGCCAGCTGGGTTAGCCTTCACCTCATAAAGACAAGCCCAAAAGATGGGACTTCACCTCATGGAGAAAGAAAATGAAACATGTTACTGACCCTAGTTATCATTTAACTAAAAGTTCAGGACTGACAAAAAAAAAAAAAAAATAGCAGAAGCAAGCTCAGGACTAAATTTCATATATTGAATCTTCTTGCAGAAAAATACAGACATAGATATATAGTTATGTACATGGAAGAATGTATGTATACCAAAAGAAAATGTAAGTGCTTAAACAGAGAACCAAATACAACGTAAAATAACACATGCACAACAACATACTGAAGTTACGAGCTCTTGTTTTACAGACCTCATTGTGCCTGATTTCAAAAGCTTCATTATCATTTTAATACACACTGACTAATCTATAGTCTGTGGCCTGCCAATCTTAATCTAGATAGAAGAAAAAAGGTTTTTTTATTTTTTTTTTACTTATGCCACCATATGGTTTTAAGCTAACAGTCTACCACTTGTTGTATATATCCTGTCAGCATAAAACAAAAGGTGGCTTAAGTCAAGAGTTGATCTCTTGCTATGGTTGTTTCTGCGCTGTGTGGTGAGTGGTGAGGATATTTATAGAGGGGACTAGTGAGTGTGGATTTCAAATACCAATGGTTTTATAGTTTTGACGGGTTTTCAAGTCCGGTTTGTATTATTGGTTTGTGTGAGAGAGAGAGAGAGAGAGAGAGAGGAATCAATTCTGTAATCTGTACATAACAGAGCTGAGAGCTCCGTAAATGATGAGATGACACAAGCTGGCAGAACTTTGCATGAAGAAGAAAGCTATGGTAATTGGCGGATTTCAAGAGCGATTTAATTGGATTTCAATCCAAACTTGCAATATGAATGAAGGTGCAAGTGTCAACACAGATCTTTTTTTTTTTTTTTTTTTTTCCGAGAGAGGATTCTCTGTACAGTTTTAAATTTATAGGTTCAGAGATGCTTTGCCAAAAAAGTGAAAAAGTGTGAGTTAAGGCAGTTCCTTAATAAATGAAAATTTATTCAAAAATAGTTTCATGACCTTAAAGGCAGAGTTGCTTATAAGACTTGGACAACGGAATTAGAACCCAAATTCAATCCAAATTCTTGAGCTGGACTTAGCTTGTAGTAATACATGAAGAGCTGAACAAGGAAGGGAAATTTTCCTATAAAGCCAGGACTTCTATGGCCAAGCTCGAGCATAGGTCCAAAGAGAAAAATAAAAGATGAAACTAAACTTGGTCAAGCCATTGGAACATTGCTTCGGAAGTCAACACATTGTCATCCATGACTAAAAGTAAATCTATGGAATTGTCATTATATATTGTATTACGATTTATTTGGCCATGAATTATTTTTTTACAAACTTATTTTACTATTCAGTATATTTTTTCTATTATTTATGAGTCTCATTATATTTTTTAATACTATTTATATATCCCATTAATACTATTTTAATTAACTTTTACCTTTTAGCATAAATTATTTTTGCCAACTTATTTTACTATTCAGTTTATTTTTGCTACTATTCATGAATTTCATTGCACTTTTTGGTACAATTTATAGATCTCATTGTATTATTTCCGCTAACTTTTACATTTATCTACAGTACTTTCAACAGAAAAATTTCAATTTCAGCAAAATAAGCAAATCTCAAATAGACATGTACTTTTGGTATAACTTATAATTATATTTTTCACAACAATGAGTTTTTAAGTTCATACACATATTAATGAATATGCACAATCACACTCAATTAATTCTAATACTCACAACCGCACACCATTAGTGCGTTGATCACTCTACAAACATAAGTATTTGTGAGATGTGAGGAGCACGGATCGAGCTTCACATACTTACGCTCAAATTAGGCTAAAGTTAAATTTCTATCTTGTATAAAAAAATTAAAAATTCTAATACCCATATGAAAATCTAACATAATTGGAAGAATTGTGGTAGGATTTATTCAATTTTAAGTGAAAAGTTCATGCAACAATCTCTTATTAAATAATGAGTTTTACACCTCAGCACTCATTTGGAAAACTATCAAATTAGTTCAAAAAAAAAAAAACAAAAAAAAACAAAAAATCTCTATAAAAGCAACAGGCTTCACATGGGTTGCTATTTCTTATTCTACCACAAAGCTTGAAAAGGGCCTGCACTCTGTAGCCATGTGACGTGAATTAGAAGTACGGATATGGAAAAGGAAGGGCCAACCCAGACTACTCTCATCAGCAAGCACAAACAAAGGATAGGGAAAAAAACAAAGGGCACATAAATTACAAGAGAAAATAAGTATAAATAAGGACTATCCTTCCTAGTTTGCCGACAGAAAAAAGCACTATCCTTCCTATGTAATTATAACTATCTGTTAAAAGGACTGGTTCACATGCCACGGAAACTTAGGCAGACTAGCTATCACCTAGGGATGCAAACTCGTTGCTTCCCAACGAGCTAGCCAACCATCTAGTTCTCATTAAAACAAACAGTTAGCCATCTAGTTCCACCTTATGGGCCTATAATAACATGAGGAAATTGAAATGGAGGACATGAGTACATAATTGAAGTCCCCGAATACTAATTAGACTTGGCCCATTGAATTATATCCAATTCAAGCCGAATTCATCCCCCTTGTTCCAATATTTGCCATTTGATCATATTCAAAGTTACTTGACTGAAGAAAATTACAATTCCATTGCAAAACTATTATGTAAAATAAGAATTTTTCCAGGCCAGGTAGAATAGAATTGTTAAAGCTTCTTACCAGAACTCAATTACAACATTATTAGCAAAGTTGAAAAACTAAATATTATTTTGCACAATCAGTCTAAACTCTAAAATCCCCGCACATTTTGCACACAGTCAGCCTAAAGGCCCTAAACTCTAAAATCCCTCACATATGGGTATCCAACTAGTTGTTCGAAAACAACACAAAAATAGTGACTCTGTATCTCAAAAAGGGTACAAGTAAAGAATTAAACAAAATATATACGTGTATTACTTCTCCTCCAAGCGTCGCAGCATGGACTCGGAAAAGCTTTGTTGCCTGCAAATGTAAGAAAAATAAGCTTCTTAAATGCCATTACCTTCTGGTCCAAAAAGAAGAAGAAGCAGTAATTATCTCCTGTTTTCTTCATATTAGAAGATGGTTCGGCAATGCAAAATGTGCAAAATCTAATGTTAAGCAAGAAATTTTGTGTACAAGACATGTTCTTACACAGAATCAAATTAAAGAAAGTACAACATGAATAACATACACAATTACTCAAACTCTGAAACGGTTAATGTTGACTACTAAAATTTACAAATTAGACTAATCTGGTAGATTGCAATATATGACCATCAAACTATAATATTGATGCAGTTCTATATCAATAATGTAACCAGCTATTTGCAATCTATGACCATTGAACAATAGTTGTGATGGAACCAGTTATTACTCAGTATTCAAAAATAAGCCAGTGTAATTATTGTTATGTGTGAAACTAATGCATAATAAAAGATACCATTCTATAGCAAAAGTTAGAGAGGAAGATCAAACAGAAAGGTTAGGGCAACCAGAGTACCAGACCAGAAAGCCATACAAATACAGGGTAGATTTATTTGATATTTCCAGTTCTATTTAATTGTGCAAGAGATTGAGATTGGACTTACTTCTGTTCTCTATGTTTTGGACTAGGGCGAGAGTACTTTAGATATCCATCCCAAGGAACCTTTTTGAGACCTGCTCTAACAGATATTATGTCCCTTACCCTGCGTAAGAGCACTTATATTTAACAACAGCTATTCCAAAATTTGGGGTAGTTCTAAAGCCAAGGAAATACATCTCCATCATATTCACAAGAAGATAAAATTTGTGCCATGCCATTTCTTGATACAACATACCTCTCTGCAAACTCTATGGCTGTCTCTCCAGGTTTTATATTTTGCGGCTCCAAGTACCAAACATCACACACAACAGCCCAGGATGTCATAAGCTGCAGCAGATGCATTGTGAAGGATTGCCTGCAAACAGAGCACATAATCCAAGAATACAGTATCATCCACAGCACGCCAACAAACATGAAAATCTAAGACCAAAGACAAAGGCGAACCCCAATGCAATCCGCCTAGATCCTAGCATAAACAAGGAATTTTTCTCCCATGTGGTAGTTATAACACAAAACAATAACATGAATATCATATGGTTTTGCCAAGAGACTTATAGCTCAACTGGCAACCCTAGATGTTTCAAACGGAGGCATTCAGGGTTCAAATCCCCCTCCTCCATTGTAAATATCAAATTATCAAAAATATAAGATGGTTTCATCTTTGGCAAAGACATGTCCCAAGATAAACACATCTACTGTTCTTTGCCACTCCATCTAAAATGCAGGGGATACTTTCAGTGCATGCTTATCAAATTATCAAATTAGTGAGCTATAAGCAGTTCCTTACTTCCGGCTGTTCCAAAAAGCATCAACGAATATTTTGTTGTACTTAATAGCAACTGGGCAAACAGTGCAGCCAAGTTCAAATGCACCCTACACATTATTCATATAGAAAATGAGTTAAAGAAAATTGAACTATTGAGAACTCAAAGAAAAAAAGAACAAAGAAAATTGCTTTCCCACTAGAGAGAGAGAGAGAAAGGAAAGGAAAGGGGGGATTGTTTTTTTCAATAAGTCAATTGTTACAAGTGAAGGATGGGGGTTTCAATCCCTGGTTCTCCTCATAAAGAGACCAGGCAAGGCCAATGAGCTACAAGGCATTGGCTGAAAGAAGAATGGTTGAGAGGTAAATTATAGGAAAGAAATATGAGTTTGTATTCTTATCAACTAGAAAAGCAGAACTTCATTAATTGCATTTCTACAACATTAGGTCATATATATTTACCTTCTTGAACATAACAGTGTAGTGATTATTTACACAAGTTCCCTCTGGAAATATGAGAAGAGGGTTATTTTCAGCGCCTTCAACGTGATCCCTCAACCTGAATATACAAGGTTATGTTATCATGAAATAGATGATGTTCTGATAAAAGAATATTTTTTACATTGTTAATATCACTTACTTCTTTGCTACAATTTCACGATCCTTTGCCTCAGAACGATTGAACCAGATACATCCTACGCTCTCTAATATGGTGCTTTGCAAGAGTCCTACAGAGAAAGCAAAATTAAATAAATCCTTCATGTCCACTTTTTTAAGAGTAATTCTGGCTTCCATTTATATACCCTAAATATAAATGGTCCAGTGCAAAATCGTTCACTAAACATAGATTATATACAGCAAATTAAATGTACTAAAAATCATTAAAGCCAAATTTGTTTCAATTATAAATGTATAAATTTGGTGAATTATTTCCACCTCCAAAACTAGATGGGCTGCAACTCAAACGTAATAGTTTCAGAACACACAGAGACTATCACTCAAGAATGCAACTTTTCTACTCAAACCAGTACACCAGTGTGTGTTCCTCTAACATGAAACACAAACAAATCCAAAGATATGGATATTTCTGTCATTGATGTAGTGACAACAACAGTATTCACGTTTGAGAAGACATTTTAAAAACTACAAATGACGTTTGGATATCGCTTATTTTGCTGAAAACTGAAACCAATAAAAAAAATAATTAAAAAATTACTGTTCACCAAAAAGTTACAGTTCATATGCCTGATTCCAGCAGGCGCTGGACTTAAAAAAAAGCGCCCAAAACGCAGATGCAGACGCACTACCCAAACAAACTCTACAATGCAATTTTTTTTTCTTGTCTATCTAAATATTAAAATCAAATCATGAAACTCAATAACACAAAGGACAAGTTGGGAGCAAAAAATTCTATAAAATTTTATCCTAATGACACAAGAAATATGCATTTGCAGATTGAAAACCAAAAGATAAGACAAAATCTACCATCACAATACACGGACACTTCCAACTGCATGCTGTAGTTCTTTGTATCACTACCACCTCCCCTTAATACACTTTCTTTTTGATAAGTAATAAAGGTATATTGAAATAGCACAAAAAGGGTGTGCCACCCTAGTACACCAGTTATGGATAAACAATATTCCAAGGGTACTTGGAAATTTTTTGAGAGTAACACACAAGACAGTAACCATAAGTCATTACCGAGAATGCAATTCCTTATTTACAGAAGAACACAATTTAAGTACAAATTTCGGGAGTAAACACTTACCAACCCATCCAGGATGCTTCTGCATAATAACAGCAAATGCAGTCATCTGTTCTAGGATGATGAAATCAATCATGGAGGTGTGATTGGCCACAAAAACCTGTTCAACCCATAGATGGAAGCAAAATACCATTCATTAGCATGAATTACGTAAACATGCTGTTAATGAAACATCAGGTGACATCCAGAAAAATAAAAATTTCAATCAGGTATACCTGCTTAGGCCGGATGCTAGGCCGTGGCCCATGGTATTTTACAACCCCAGTCCATGATGCAACAAAGAAACTGCAAATTAACTCCACCAAAGACCTCTGAAGATAAGGTAAACATGGAATATGTTAACGTTTATCGCAAGACCATAACTTTAAGACATTAATGTAATATGACAACATAGAATACCATGGGTCCCTTCCAATGATTTTGCATGACCATGGATTCTATCATATTCTCCTACATCCCTATTAGTATGTTACTGTGGGTGCTTTATCTATTCCTAAATGATCTTGTAATCTATTTTTTGTTGATAATTCAATAATTGAGGGAAGGGGATTTGAACTCTAGACGTCACCGTTGGAAATATCGGGAAGTGCCAATTGAACTACAAGACTCTTGCCCTAAATGATCTTTTATTTATAATAATACATTATGTTTTAGTACAAAAGGGTTCTACTGCAGAACATCTTTGAATTGGTACATTACTTTGGAGAAAAAATGGTAAATGCATACAGCATACAATATGGAAGTTTATAACCAAAACAACAAAGAGCTCACTTATAAGTATTCAAAGTTTGCAACACCTGCTGCTACCAATAGATAGAAACATAGATACCAAAATAAAACAAAAAACAAACATAATTTATCAAAAAGAGTATAAGATATACCACAAAAAGTAGAGCAATAATTAGATGAAAATTTTAAAATGTAACATTCCACACCTCAATCTTTTTTCTCAACTTGTCATGCCCTTTTAGCAGGAAGTGTACAGGAATATAAGATGAAAGGAATATTATCCATCCAATTGTCAATATTAGAACCCTGCACATTCAATTAAGACAAATCTCAGATAAGCAAAATCACACAAACCCATTAACGAGGCAAAATCCTCATTAGGACATTATTCATCCCCATTCACCGCCTTTCCCAAAATCCAAGCCATTTTTTAAAACAAAAGAATTCCCAATATCTTATCAAAGCTTAATCTATATTGGGTGAGATATCCAAGGGCACTATTTATTTCAATACATAATATAACATGAAGAAGCTACATCAGTAAAGGACTAACCTCACAGGGAATAGAATGAAATATCGTATTACAACCCCACAACACCATATTGGAAACAGATACACATTCCAATTCCACGGTTCCGGAGAATTCGACTTGAAGCATCGTGTAAATGAGTCCTGCCCATTCATTATATATATAAAATAAATAATCAAATTAAAAATAAAAATAAAAAAACTAAAACAACAACAACAAATTTCTTAAATTACAGTAAATACCAATACAATTAATAATTCTTTCTAGAGTTTCATTTTGCTAAACAAATGTTAATGAAACAAATACTTAACATTAATTATATATATATAAAGCTTACCTCAACAGCAACAAAAAAAAATATATTAAATTATAATAAATACCAAAACAATGAATGATTTTAAAATAACAAAAAGATATAGCACAATTCATTCCCATATTATGAAAAAAAAAAAAAAAAAAAAAAAAGCTACAAATCAAAATTTCATTTTGATAAAAAAAAGAAGAAGAAGAAGATGTTAATGAAACATAAATAAATAACATTAATTGAAAAAAAAAAAAAAAAAGCTTACATCGATAATGGCACCAGCAGCCTCAGTTAAGGTAGGAGAAATGTCAAGCAAATCACGGCTGCAAAAGATAATTAAAAGAGATATGTAAATTTACCAAAAAAACAAATTCAGAATCTTGCAACAGTCACATCAAAATTCCATTATTTTCTCAGCAACCAAACAAAGAGAGAGAGAGAAAGAAAAAGTACAGTCTGAGCTTGCCGCGGGGCTCTTGGATGGAGGATCCGGAAGGGAGATAGTCTTCGAGGTTGGGTCGATCCAAGTCCAATTCCAATTCGGAGCTTGAAGAGCTCAGCTTCTCTATCTCATTGCTATTGCTATTCATTCTCTCTCTTTCTAGTCTCTACGCAATGATAGGCACTGAGCAGAGCTCCTTTGGGTTTGGGTTTTTCCTCATTTACATTTTTTGTGGGGTTTTCTATTTTCCCGACTATATTCTTTTCGTATACTATAGTAAAAGCAAAATACTTAATAATAATAATATTATTATTATTAATAATTTATTTAAAATTTTATATTTTCCTTAAATCAATATTTAAATTTAATTCGGACTAACACAATATTTTAACCAATTATAAATCTAGTAATGCTAGATACAAAATATTTTTTACAACTTTTTTTTTTTTCATGATCTATTCTGAATGGATTGGTGTCACTTTTTCTAGATATAAAATAAATAAATAAATTAAAAAAAAAGATTTACTCATTGAAAACGCCACTTATAGTAAATAGTATTATTGCGTTTATTATGTACCAATCATAACTATTTGTGTTATTCATTATGAAAAATATTGTATCAATAAATCTATTGATTTACAGTTTTTTTTTTATGACTTGTTACTTATGATGTTTTCTTTTTTCTTTTTTGAAAAGAAAGCTATAAATGTTATGAGTGATGTTAATATTTTAAAAAGGTAATATAAGGCTTGTTAGCTGTAGAACAATGTAAAAGTGACATTATTTCAAGCATAACCCTCCTTTTTTTCTTTTCTTTTTTTTGGGGGGGGGGGGGGGGGGTGGGGAGAATCCAAGCCCAAAGGCCAGCTTTATTGAATAGAAAGGGAACTATAAAGAGTCATGAGATATAAGGGGAGCTATATTATCAGGAATGGATTCAATCCAAACTTGTAGCTCATTACCAGACTTAGATTTTCTAGCAAGAAAATGGGCAACTAAATTCCCTGATCGTTTTATATGAGAAAAACTACATAAACAAAAATCACCAGCTAAAACAAGAGAGTCATTAATGACATGACCAAACTTAGGATGGTTTGAACCTCCATCCTTAAGAACATTTGTTATTGTCTCAGCATCTCCCTCAAAAGCAGCTTCAAAAATACTCATCTCCTAAGCAAACAAGACTACTCTTCTACAAGCTAAAGCTTCAACAGTGGCTACGGAGTTAGGGAGAGGAATTTGCTTTGCCAAAGCACCAGTCACAATACCCTTGGAGTCACGAATAACCACCCCCAAACTAGCAGCTCCCATCTCCTTGAAAATAGCCCCATCAAAATTCACCTTATAAAATGGGGATATAGGGAGAATCCATCTGACATAATGAGAGTTAATCTATCTATCTATACTGTTAATGACAGAATTTCTTATTTGGTTTTTAACATTTCACGTATTAAAATACCCTCACATAAATTCTTAAACTCTCTAAAATACTCTTATCTTTTAGTTAAATAATTTTAAATTAGAAAACACAAACTAGTTAAAAGAGTAATTTACTATTCCAAAATTTTAGGTTTTTTTCTTTTATTTTCTCTATCTGAATTACCGCTTTTTATTTTAAATTTTTAAACTTTCAAACTTTACAAATAACATTTTTAAAAAAAATTCACACACTTTTTTCCGTTATCTTCTCTATTTGAATCACCACTTTTTTAGTTTAAATTCAAAATTTCAAACTTTAAACCCCCATACAAATAACTTTTTTTTTTAAACCACATAGAGAAAGATTATAAAAATTAGGACACTATTTTTATCTCACTTTTAAACATTATGACATTAAACCTAAAAAAAAAAAAAAAACTCATCACACACGTGTAGCAATTAAAAGTTTATGGATTAAGTTTTGAGATGACCAAACCGCATAAAGGCAAATTCCGACAAATTCGTAAATTTATTTTGAAACGTCAACCTTTTAACGATTTTCCTAAATAGAACCTTTTAACATCTTATATTAAGGCTATGTCTATCATGAATACAATTTATCTATATATATATATAAAACCGAAGCCTTTGAAGCTCTCACAATTTTCCACGTCAGCACAATATTTAAATAAAATTATAAAATTTTATAAAAAATAATTATTTTTAAAATTATTTTTATTTTTTAAAATTATTTAAAAAAAAAAAAAACTTAATAAGGAATAAAACTCTATTTTCTAACAAGTCCAACTTAAACTCAAACTTAAATGTTGGTAGTTTATCTCTAAATTTGCAAAATTTCATTTAAGAATTAATTTATTTTCTTAAAATTTACAAACCGATTTCTTTTTAAAGGAGAAAACACCAAATTGTAAACACTCAATAGTTCTCAAACTATTTGTAGCCGCCTCCTTTCTTTTTGAAACCCTATGTTATTTTGTTTTTTCTTTCAAGGAGATTGCCTTTATGTCATAATACCGCCATATGAACCTACAGAGAACATCTCATGGACAGACACATCACCAAAGATGCTAAGAAGACTAAGATGGTTACAACAGGTTTGGGTGAATGTAGCTCTCTTCACATAAAGCAATAAGCTAATATAACAAACAGGTTTGCAGCAAACTCTTTTTTTTTTTCTTTTTTTTTAAGACCTGTTAAAATTTAAAATTTATTGCTTCATGAGTTCATGTACTTTTTTCTTTTTTTTATATTTCTCTTTTGAATAGTCATTTGTTTTTTTAATTGTTTCAATAACTTATTCTTTAATTATATTTGAACATGTTTAGCAGATTTCAATAATTATACCATGCAAATCAATTTTCTTTTGAAGGTAATCAATTTTTTTTATTTTTATATTTCTCTATTGTGTAATCATATAAATTTTGTTTTGTTTCAAAAATTTATAGAAAGTAAATCTTATGATTCTTTAATATTTTTTGGTCTTTCATAAGTTTTAATATTTGAATTATTCTTTTGATGCTAACACATCTTTTTCTTATATTTCTCTATTGTGTAATCGCACGCGCACGCACACACACACATATATATTTTTTTTTTGATAAGTAACATATATATATATATATATATATATATATATATATATATATTTCTATAATTTGTAGGCTCTAAATCCTTTTATTCCTTTCAATGGTTATAACAATGGATTATTCTTTTGAATATAACCCATCTTTCTCTTTTATTGGCTTCTTTATCAAATTGTAATACAAATTGAAATCATACAAAAACAAATCATATAACGGATTAGTTTCTTAATCAATTTAAGATTTTATTAAATTATTTTAGTCTACTTCACAATTAGCTAAGTTCCCGTGCATAGCACGGGTTAGCGACTAGTTTATAAGAAAACAATTGGGACTTACATTTAGCCATCAAAGGTGAATTGTCTACTGACAAATGATTTAACTCCTATATGATATGCTTATCAAGTTATTTTACTTATGTATAACTTTTTAAAGTTTTATTTATTTATTTGTAACTGTATCTTTATCATACCTTTTTTTTTTTAAGTTAAATGAACAATAAAAATAAATTCTTCAAAACCAAACTTAAACCAACTTTAATTCCTTCTCAAAAAAAAAAAAACCAACTTTAATGAATGAAAAATATAATTAAAAAATGTAATCTAAATTTTTTTAAATATTTGTTTTATCAAATACAAAATAGTTAGGAGAGAAATTTAACATAAATAAGAGAGAGAGAGGATGTTTCAAGTCATTCTTGGGGAGATTCTACTTGCATACTTTATGCTTAAAACGCTTTTCTTTTTTCTTGTTTCGTATTAGTTTCTCTTTAAATTCTTTTTTTTTTTTGCCATGGAATCAGAATGCTATTTTCTGTTGAAACAAAAAAATTGTATACAAAACTTGACTTTACCAAATATTGCCAATTAATTATTTTAAATGGATGGAAACGACTTAATCCAAGTCAAATAACCCCTTCGGCTTTGGGAAGTGGTCTTAAACTTAATTGCTAATTAATTAATTAAAAATGGATGAAAACGACACATATTATATCCCAGTCAAAAGTCAAAACAACTGCTTTGACTTTGGAATGATGCTCTCGACCATTCTCATCACACATGTAAAAAGATATTAAGGTCCGTTTGGTATATGCGTTTAAAAATTGAAAATTGTTATTTGAAAGTATTTGTGGAAATATGTGTGGGTGAAAAAATGTATAAAAATGTGTGAAATGTTGTTTAAAAACTGAAAATAGTTGTTTGAAAAGACAAACCAAACACCCCCATAGCATTTAACATCTCAAAATACTATTTTATTTATTTTAATACTCCACTTTATATTTTATAATACATCCGACTTCATTAAAATATTATTTAATTTAATCAAGTGAGACAGAGAAAGTAGTGGAGAGAGGCACAGCACAAGAAAGAGTGAGATAAAGAGAAAAAAATGAAATAAAAAATAAAATAAAACTCTAGCAACTTACTATAGTAGGGTGTCAAAGATACACTCCACTGTAGTAAAGATGTCAAAAATTTTAAAAATAACATACTTGATGTGGATGATATTTTAAGAGAATGAGAGCTAAAATTGAGATTTAGCATTTTTCACATTTTTGATATGAATGCTCAATTGAAATCATTCGTATAATACTGTGGAGGCATAGACAAATAATCAAATATCAGCATCCCACTTCAACAAGTCTCTTCGGAGTTCAGCAAAAAAAGAAAAGTCTCTTCGGAGATTCACGTCTGTGTCTTTGACGTCTATGTCTAAGAGGTTAGAAGTTAGACGTTGGCAGTTAGAGGTTAGAACTAAAATAAATGAAGAATCTTCCCATAAAAATAAAATTTAATTAATTAATTAAAACATTTTTTTTTTTAAAGAAGGATCTCGTAGCTTCAATGGAAAGCCAAGTAAAAAAAGACCTCAAACTCTACCAAACCAACCACGCAGGATATGTTGGGGATAATACACAAAATACTAAAGAAAGAACAAGAATAATAGAAAAGACAAATAGAAATAGATAATTTGGAGAAAAAAATTGTTATTCTTAAATAATATTTGCCCTCACACTCTTGTTACTAAAAGGTTATCGCAAACTTGTCTCTAGAATACAACCAAATTGTTGGGTTCTACAGATAGCAATTCTGAAAAATAACTACAGGATTTCTTGCGTTTCTCTTTAACGTAAGTCTTTATTTATACCCATATGATTATATTTCATCAAAAGGCATGTATGGAGAGTCAAAATATTTCATAAAACCGTTTACAAGGTTTGAAACCTCTTCAAACTTTCAGAATAGTCACTAGAAAATTCTGCAAAAAATTCAGTTTTACGAGTTTCGATCAGTCAAAAATTCCTTTCGATTGATCAAATGCTTTTTTAATCAATCGAACAAGAATTGAGCATTGATCGAAATAGGCAGAGACTCCATGATAGATTTCCTTACCATTTCAATTGATCAAGTAAAAGTTTTGATCGATCGAAAATACTGAATTTCAAATTTTCGCTTAAAAAATTTCAGAACTTGAATTTTCACTTTATCGACTTTATGAAACAATATTTTCCAAACTCAAATATCATTATTACAACCTATTTATGTATATACATATATATATATATATATATATATATATATATATATATATAGAAGAGGATATGTTGTGAAATTGTTGTAGATGTGACATTTCTCTTACTTATAACATAAAATAAAAGGGGAAAAAGTCTTTCTCTTTATAGTGATAAATTTTCATTGTAAAACTGTAAAACATCCAAGTAATCCAACAACGGCAAAAGAATTTGCCTTTCGTACATAAACAATTTGACACAAGTTAATAGGAAATTATGTGTACTGTTTTGTTTGTAAGAAGTTTTTCTCTAACTTATTTAGAAAGATATCCTCTAATTTAGTACGAGACAGTTTATAAGAGTATTTAAATTATTAAACAAATATGTTATGCGGCTATAAAATATACATGTATGCTTATTCGAATCAACGTCTAGTTTTTTTTTTTTTTTGGGAGAATGAGAATCAACATCTAGTTGATTGGAAGAACTTTCATTCAAACTAATTTTAAGGAAAATTCTATATTTTGTGTATGTGTATGTATGTTTTTATTTATTTATTTATTTTTTTTTAGGGGGGAACAAAAGAACTTTATAGTAAGCAATAAACTGAGGCAAAGGCATAAATACTTTCTAGACAAGGGTCGGCCCTAGCACTAAGAAACAAAATTGTACGAAACTCATATCACTATATGTGTGTCTGTGGGGACATATATATACTGATATACACAATTGGACATAGTTATGTAGTCTTTTGCTATTTTGCTTGAAAAGTGAGCAAATATTTTTAATTTTTGTTAGATAATTAAATTGAAACTATTGAAACATTACCCATTTATTTTCTTTTTTAGATTTTTTAACATTATAGATTTTGTTTGTGTATTGTCTTTTCATATAAAATGGAATAAGTCATATATTTATATATGGTTGAAAGACTTATAAATTTTATATAAATCACTGGAAAAAGTTGAATTTAAATTAAGCATTAATATTGTATTTATAATATATTTTATACCTATTCATCAAAAAAATATTTTAAACCTGATTAACATGTTATGAGATACTTTTTGCTTTGATGAAACTTTTAACATCTTAAACATTTGAACATTTACTTCAAAAATGTAATTTCATTTACCCCTCACAATATTAACAAATTTGTGGAATACACTGGATTTAAAACATATATAACAATTATTTAACCAACAGACACCAAAGCAAAATGCCAATCAATAATTATTTTAGAAACTTATCATTCCAATCAATCTCTCAAAAAAAAAACATGATTTTCTTTTCAAGTGACTTCTTATGTAATTTTGCACTATTCTGTATCTCAAAAATCAACAAATTTAACGCAAGAAAATAAGAAGAAAAAAATAGCAATAAATTGAAGAAAAATATTTGAGTAGTCTAGAAAATTATGAAAACTAAGCATATGGAATACATAGTTCAAAAAGTGCACTGTCTAAACTATATTGACAGAACTTAAACCTCATATAATATTTTATTACTCATTCCAAATATCATTATAATTTAGATTTGACAATGAATTTGTTTTTTTAGCCATATACCTTAGATATAACTATATTAGAACTACTAAAGATTAGTCATTTACTTTCTTACAAAAATAATGAATTTGAGTTGGAGATTTTATACAATTTTTATAATGTACTTGAAGTCTTATTAGTTTTCATGGGATACTGCATTTAAAAAAAAAAAAAAAAATCTTTCTTTAAGTTCCTTAAAATCACGGAAAATTATATTATGTAATATATACACACACACGTATATCCTTCATAATCCAAAATGGAATTTCAGGTGGCAAGTACTAATCAATTGAGAGAAGTTAAAGAGCCCATTTCGCAGCAAAAATGAGATACAGAATTGCACTTAGCTATTTGCCTAAAAGAATATCAACCCATCTCATTGTTAGATGAAGCTAAAACTTTGTAAGCTTATGAGGGATAGCAAACCTAAAGCTAGCGTGGCCATTGGCTTATAAATCCCTTTTTGATAAATACGAAGTAAAGAGGAGGACGATTCAATAAAGGGGTTTATAGATGCTTATCTCAACTCTCAAGTATGCCCTTCAAAATTTTTATGACTACAATTTGTAAGAAATTGCATATGATTTAATTATAAGATTTGGAACTTGGACTAAATGACTAACCAAATTAGTTAAGCTACAAGAAATTTAGACTGTGTTTGGAGAATATTTCAATAAGTAAGAAATTGGTTTGAATTTAATTACTTTACGGGTCATGTAATTTAAAAAAAGAAAAAAAAAAGCTACTTAATGATCCTACCATAGAGACCAAACCACCAAAATAGTAGTAGTAGGCCAGTCGATTAAAGTAATGATTGCAAAGATTCATAGTTCATACCAACTCCATTAAATTTTCCTCACCAAGTTGGTGAACAATATGCTTAATGATTTGGTAAGCATAGACCCACCATATCATATACCAACATAACAAAATATCCCAACCCATTTAGGCTCACTTGATTATGACACCAAATGTTTCCCTTCTGCATTGCTAGCATTTATATCTCCTAATGTTCTAATTTTTGTGATAACTTTCATGATTTTATCTTCATATTATAAATTAATTAAATAGGTATGAATGAATGAAACCGGGAATTCAACTTGCAACCATACATATAATTACTTTTAATCCAACTCGAAGAAAGTACTTTGTTTGGAATATTATTAATGGTAACGAACGATTTTAATCACGGCCCAAGAGGATTGAAGAAATTTTTTTTTTTTTTTTTTGGAGAAAGGGATTGAAGAAATTAAGCGTGCGGTATCCGTTGTTGGTTTTATTTATTTATTTAAATTTTAAAATCTTAGGTAGATAAAAGGGAGATGAGATTTCCACCACAAACATGAGAAATTATTTAATTATTAAATTGTTATAATTTGTAAGAGAAAAATATTTAACAAAATTAACTCAAACGGTACGGCTTTCAAGGTTACATCATTGACCAATGTGGTAAGACATAAGAGTAGTAGTTTGTTCTTGTTAATCAAATGTGAAATTGTTGGAATATACTACTTAACATGCAATGCAATAGTTTATCCGCACAAAAAAAAAAGTTGAATTTCATGGTTCTTGGATACCAAAACTTCAAATTTGATGCTGTTTCTTTTTCAATCTTGGTTGGGTCTAGCCAAGAAGTTCCTTTGAATTTTGGTTTAAAGCATTTTGTTAGATTAACTGTGAATGGGCTCTGAATTTGGGCAGAGGCTTCTCTCATCTTGGACAAACCTTGGTCCAACCAGTAGGCAGGGCTGAGAATCAGTAAAAACTATTAGCTGCACTGAATATGGTGAAGGGCCCTAGGCCCAAATATTGTCCAGGTCCCATCAAAATTATTTGATCATATTGGACTTAAAAAAAAAATTAGTTAGTATCTTTATCATATTGAACTTGAATTACAAATCCACGTGTATATTACATCAAGTCTGAATAATCCACTCGAGTACTTGCATAATAGAAAAAATAATCAATAGTTAATCAAACTTAAATTTTATCAATATCAGGCTATGTAAAGTTGTGTATAAATATATGGTTATTACAGTATAAATTTACATTAACAATATTTATTTTGCATTTAGTTTTTTATTATTTTTTTACGTATCTTGAGAATAAATGAAGAGAGTGAATGATAGTTATTGTATATGAAGAAAAAGAAACAATTAAAAGTTTTTTATATTTTAATGAAATGTAATGTAAAATAAATAATCTAATTATCGTTGTTTTTGAAAAATAGATATTTAAATTAGAAAAAATAGGATTTTATACTAAAATAATTATGAATTTTTGCATATGAATTGAAAAAAGAAAAGAAAAAAGAAGCAAGTTGAACGAAATATCTACCCACAACTGGTTCAACTTTTCAACCTGCTCTTTTATTCGATCTAGAACGGATTTGAAACTGGTTACATGTTAGAAAAGTCGAAACTGTCTCTGTTGTAATAATATTGAATACTTCACTAATATCACATTTCTTGCTCTCCACATTATGGTGTGCTATCAATAAAACCCATCTCTAGAGACTCCTCTATTGATCGCTACAAGTTTCATTTCCATCGGTTATCTCTAATCAAGGTGAGTTTCCGTATTTAGTAGTTCTTACTTCTTACCTTTCTCCCTCTAAAAAAATTTGAGTTTAGATTAAGCTTTACGTCTATAAAATTTGGTATTATTTTCATTTTGGTTCCTTTAAATTTTAGATTTTTTTTATTGAAAGATTTTTTTCTTGGAGCAAGATGATAAATCTCAAACTTAAGTTAAGAGACCAAAAAATAAAAATAAAAAATCCCTAATTTAAAATGTCAAAAATAGACTTTATAGTGTTTTTTTTTTAAAGTTTATATGTTTATTTACAATTTTTAAACCTTTTTTTTTTCCTTAAATACAACTATTTTTTTGTCAATTTTCAACATACCCTTTCAGCTAATCAAAACACAAGAAAAATGTCAGAAATATCAACAGTAGAAAAACAAAAAATAAACACATATGGATGGGTAGCTAGAGATTCCTCAAGAATTCTCTCCCCTTTTTATCGGGAGAGAAGGTACTTATTTAGCTATATATTCTACTTGATATTATTTCTCAATAAGAGTTTATGTGACCATTTGCTTTGAGTTGAAACCCACGTCTACGTTTTTCTCGACGTTTTCCTCTTTTTTTTTTTTTTTTTTTTTTTTCTAGCCCGCAATTGTTGACTTTGTCAACTGTGAATAGTGCATATGTCTACTGTTCACGGTCCCACAAATTACACTATTTAGCAACTTTTTTATTAAAAATGGGTCTCACAACACTATTTACACATTTAAAAATTATTTCGCTACAGTGTTTTCAGTTTCAGTTTTCAGTTTCAGCAAAAATAAGCTCAATCCAAACACACCCTATAAGCTCATTAGATTGTGCGAATGGAAAAAATTGGCTTTTGCCCTTTTTAAAAAAACAATCCAGCATTTTGCCCTCTTTCTTAAACTAATTAGGGAAATGCCCCTCTTTTGAAACTCGATTTTCTCAAAATCGAGTCAAGTCCTATAGTGACGTTTTTAAGAAGTCTATAGTGACGTTTTAAGAACCTATAGTGGCGTTTTTTAACTCGACTTTATGAAAATCGAGTTATAGGCAAAAAAAAGCAAAAAAATTGCATGTAACTCGACTTTTGGGAGATCAAGTTAAAAAACATCACTATAGGTGCTTAAAACGTCACTATAGGCTCCTTAAAAATGCCACTATAGGGCTCCATAAAATCGAGTTGTAAAAAAAAAATATATATATATATATATATATATTTTTTTTTTTTTACAACTCGATTTTGAGAAAATCGAGTTTCAAAAGAGAGGCATTTCTCTAATTAGTTTGGGAAATATGGCAAAATACTGGATTGTTTTTTTGAAATGGGCATTTGCCCATTTTCTCCATGTGCGAATGCTACATGGTATTGCTTTTCTATTTTGTACAGGGCAAATGGCGACAACGATATCACCATAAAGATACTCTATTGTGGGATTTGCCACATTAATATTCACATGGCTAAGAATGAAGCAGGAATGACCAACTATCCATTTGGCCCAGGGTAATCTTTTAATGTGTGTATGAAGTTGTGTGAAAAATTTGTTTGACAATTATGTTCTTTAATAAAAACCATATCATTATGTTCATTTCATGTTTACATTAAAAATAAAAAATGTACATTTCATTTTTTTTTCTTTAATTTAATGCATGTGTGATTTAAAAGGTTTCTTTTAATGGTTTAACCTATTTGAAAGTTAAATTTATGCCTATGAAAAGTGAACCATCAACTACTTATTTATATTAAAAATGATAAATTTGAATATAAAGAATCACATTCTTATGTAGGAGATTGATGAAACCAAGTTAATATATATATATATATATATATATATATATATATATATATATATATATATATATATATAAAATTGAATCACATGAGGTTCACTTATTAAATTGTTACAAGGGTGACTTGATATAATTTATTCGGTAGAATCACATGATAATCTGCAAAGATTCATAGTTTATTGAATAATCCTTTAGTGAGTTGTTGGATCATAGCTTTTGATTTCTTTAAATGTTTTTCATTTTTTATAGGCACGAGATTGTGGGTGAAGTGACAAAGGTTGGGCACAACGTCACAAAATTCAAAATTGGAGGATAAAGCCGGTGTGGGCTGTATGGTGGGCTCATGTGGCTCATGTGAAAACTGTAAACGGAACTTGGAAATTTATTGCCCCGAAATGATTTGGACCTTAAAAACCTTTGGTGGATTTTCTGAAAACATAGTCATAGATGAGCATTTTGCAGTGTCAATTCCAAATAGTTGGCCATTACATGGTGTGCTGGGATTACTGTGTACAGTCCCATGATGTACTATGGACTCTGTAAGCCTGGTCAACATTTGGGTGTGGTTGGGCTTGGTGGATTGGGCCATGTGGCTGTGAAGTTTGCCAAAGTTTTAGGAGCGAAGGTCACAGTAATAAGCACCTCTCCAAGCAAGCAAAAGGAAGCATTGGAACGGCTTGGGGTGGATTCATTTTTGGTTAGTCATGACCAAGAGCAATTGCTGGTAACTAAGAACTAGTTATTCTTATTTTGAACTAATACAAAATATCTCACTCAAAGATATGCTATTGATATCCAAATTGACATACAACGCACGTCAAAAAAATGAGCTTCAAGCAAATCATAGGGCTTAGTTGCATTTCACCTTGTGTTGTTGGAATAGTTATTGGCTGCTTCGGAAAAATGCATCGGGCTCTCTCACAATATGTAAGCCTCATAACTGTATGAGATCCACTTGTCATGAGAGGCCCACTGCATGCATCGGAAACATAAGATACAATATCATAATTATTGGACCTAATGATTGGAAAGATTGCAACAATATAAAATGTAGTGTTGAAACTTTATTTTGTTTTATATAGATATGAGAGATGATTTTTCTTAATTATATAAGGTCAAGATACTATGGATTTCTTTTGGTGTAAACCGAATTAAATCCTATATCCCTTTTTATTGAAAAATAATTGTATGCTCCATTTGACTTTGGACTATACCTCAAAGCAATTTTTCCACCCGTGAGGATACAAACTTTATTAGTTTATGGAAATTAGCTTAATCGAAAATTGGTTATGAAATAAGCATGAACAATTTTTCTCTCTTAGGTTGCTGTGGACACAATGAATGGTATCATTGACACAGTTTCAAGCCCTCACCCTATGCTGCCATTGATTGATTTGTTGAAGACTAAGGGAAAATTCATTTGTAGTTGGTGTTCCAATAGAGGCTCCTAAGATACCATATATTCCTTTAATTATGGGTAAGTGTTATTTTTAAGGGTCTATTTCAAATGGAGAGGATCATTTTTTTTCAAGTTCTAGAGCTTCATTGTTTTTCTAAGTGCACATGATTAAATAGGAAGGAAGCTTATTGGTGGTAGCGGCACCAGGGGAATGAAAGAGACACAAGAGATGGTTGATTTTGCAACAAAGCACAATATTATCACAGATGTTGAAGTTGTTCCTATGGACTATTGTGAACACTGCCATGGAAAGGCTTGCCAATGGTGACGTTAAATATCGCTTTGTCCTAGATGTTGCAAACACCTTAAATTCTTCATTCTGAGTCCTTGACATGACTCCTTGGTACCCCTTCTTAAATTAGTTATGATTTTTATGTAATATAAATTATAGTTACACATTTATGTGATCCTTACCTGTGTACTAGATTTGGCTTGTTGGATTTTGTTGCCCAATTTGTACTTCTCTTGGGTATTGTTTAATTGTTTGTTGTTTAACTATAATATTTGTTAGTTTACATTAACTTCTTTTAACTTCTTGATAATAAGGATTTTTTTGAGGGTTTTTTTTTTTTATTAAAAAAAAAAAAAAAAAAAAAGGATTTATCCATGGCTGTTCTTCAACCTTACTATTCTCCATGAAAATTATTAGTATAAGTTGTCCTCTAGAACTGCTTGGATTTTAGAGGACATTTCCATTATTTGCTAAAGTTTTTGTACTTTTCTTCTGTTAGTATATATTTAAATTGTAATTGTGCTACTCTAACTCTTGCTAGGTGTTGCAAAAGAGAATGGGAAGGCTTTTATTTGGTTAGAACAGTGTCCCTCTTTTCTTTTTCACATCATATAACATGACTTTCAATAAATAAAGTTTACTATTATTTACTTTCCAAAAAAAAAAAAATTTCATTGCCAACTTACTAGAATTTTTTAAAGCCACATTTTTTCTAGTTACAAATATACTAAGAATAAAAAGGACTATGCTTTTGTTAACACGCTCAAACACAATTTGATTATGCATTATCTATATAGAATTAAATCAATTTCAATGCTCATAAGAAAACAAACTGGTAATTTCATTGAAGTACTTATTTCTGCATTACCTTTGTTGGGTATCCTTATGATATAATTAATCCAAAGAACCCTACAAATTATAATTTTTCTTCTGCTTTTGATTGGAAACACTACCAATAGAATAACACAACACATACATGAAACAAGTGTGCAACTTATCAATTGAACCCAATGGGCTTTCAATTTGAGATTTTTTTTTTTTTTTTTAACTTTTTCAAGCTTCAACAAATCTTAGTCCAACCTGTAGGCAGGCCTGAGAATCAGTGAGACTTAGAACTATTGTCTAAATTAGGATCACAGGACATTGTTGGAGTTGAAACTTAAAAATTCTGATATGGTGATTGGTGTGGTATTGATATAATGTTTATTCAAAATCACTTCACTTCATTAAGCTGTGTTGTTGACTCAATTAAGAGACCCAGCTCCTCCTTTGGCTTCTTTGGGTAATTTTTTTTTTGGTCACTTGATTCGAGATGTCCAAGTTTTTGCAGAGGAATCCAAAGTATTGGCTTCTTTCATGTATGTCGTGAGGGCAACTTTATTGCACCTTGCTGGCATGCAATACATGTCAATATGTCATAGGTTTATGTGTGTCGATGAAAGTTGTTTCACCTCACCTTTATGCTGTAATTCGAGCCAATGTAGTTACTACTTTTTATAATATTTACACTTTCTTTCTAAAAAAGGAAAAAAGAAAAAAAGATTACAAGTTTACAATAACCATATGCTATAAAATACAATGAGATAACTAAGCTTGACTCAATCTCAATCTGAAATGTTGAATAGAAATTCAATCAAGAACTAATGACCTGGGCTAGGATTGGTTGGCTTAGCTCATTTTTTAGTTTTTTATTTCACGTGACATAGCCATGTGGTTAATAATACTTAATTTGCCAAATTAGCCATCTGTCCTATAATTAATTACTCCCTCCGTCCCACTTTATTTGTCCTATTTGAAAAGTCAAATTTTTTAAGGGAACATTATTTATTCTCTTGTCTACCTTTTAAAAATGTATAAATTTCCAAAACTACCCTTAAATAAATTTATCAAAAAATGGAATTAGTAAATTAATAGGGGTATTATAGGAACATTAGTAAATTAATGACTTTTATTTTTAGAAACAGAACAATATTTTGGGACATCTCAAAATGGAATAGAGGACAAACAAAGTGGGACGGAGGGAGTATATGCCAAAAATTATTAATTACTATTTTAGGAGGAATGAAATGGAATAAGTCATATATTATTAAATAGTTGAAAGTCTTATAAATTTTAAATAAATTACTGGAAAAAATTGAATTTAAATTAAGCATTTATATTGTAATTATAATATATTTTAAACCCAATTCACATGAGATAATTTTTGCTTTAATGAAAGTTTTAGCATCTTAAACATTTGAATTTTTACTTCAAAAAAGTAATTTCATTTACCCCTCACAATATTAACAAATTTGTGAAATTCACTAGATTTAAAACATATATAACAATTAGTTGACCCACATATGCTAAAGCAACATGCCAATCAATAAACATTTCAGAAAATTATCATTCCAATCAATCTCTCAAAAAAAAAAAAAAAAAAAAAAAGACTTGATTTTCTTTTCAATTGACTTCTTATGTAACTTTGCACTCTTTCCCATCTCAAAATTCAACAAATTTAGCACAAGAAAATAAGAAGAAGAAAATAGCAATAAATTGAAGAAAAATATTTGAGTAGTCTAGAAAGTTATGAAAACTAAGCATATGGAATACATAGTTCAAAATGTGCATTGTTGAAACTGAATTGACAAAACCTAAAATTCATATAATATTTTATTAATCTTTTCAAATAGTGTTATATTTTAGATTTGACAATGAATTTGTTTTTTAGCCATATACCTTAAATATAACTATTTTAGAACTACTAAAGATTAGTCATTTACTTTCTTACAAAAATAATGAATTTGAGTGGGGGACTTTATATAATTTTTATAATGTACTTGTAATCTTATTAGTTTTATGAGATACTACATTTTTTTTAAAAAAATGAAACTTTCTTTAAGTTCCTTAAAAGAGTTTTTTTAGGGGGAGGGGGGAATACATATTTTTTTGGGAGTCCAAACTATTAAAATTTTTAATTTTAATAAATAAAATATATAAATTACTACAAAAAAGTTGCCCAACAAAGCTCTGTTTCTATTTATATATATATATATATATATATATATATATATATATATATATATATAAAGGTTTATCTTACTGAAAATTATATTATGTATCGTATTCGTATATATACAAAATTCATCTTATAGAATGTGGGTTCCATAATCTGAAATGGAATTCAAGTTGGCAAGCGATAATCAATCTAGGGAAGCTAAAAGAGCCCATTTCACAGCAAAAATGAGATATAGGGTTTGTTTGGATACCGCTAAAAACTAAAAACTGAAAACACTGTAACAAAATAATTTTTAAATGTGTAAATAATTCCATGGACCCATTTGTAATGAAAGTTTTGATAAAAAAGAGGTTTATGGGTTCCATGAACAATGCACGAGACCCATTGAACAATGCATAATCACGTAAAACGCTCTTCTAAAAATAAAAAAAAAGTGCCAAAACGCAGACATTGGCAGTTATATCCAAACAGGTACATAGAATTGCACTTTGCTATTTGCCTAAAAGAACATCAATCCATCTCATGGTTAGATGAAGCTAAAACTTTGTAAGTTTAGGAGGGATTGCAAGCCTAAAGCTAGTGTGGGTATTGGCTTATAAATCCCTTTTTGATAAATACGAAGTAAAAAGGAGAAGTATTCAATAAAGGGGTTTATAGATGCTTGTGTCAACTCTAAAGTATGCCCTAAAAGTAGTACTCAAAGTTCAAACAAATTATGACTACAATTCGTAAAAACTTGCATATGATTTAATTAGAAAATTTGGAACTTGGACTAAATGACTAAATAAATAGTTAAGCTACAAGAAATTTAGACTTTTTTTGGAGAATATTTCATTAAGAAATTGGTTTGAATTTAATTACTTTACGTGTCATGTAATTAAAAAATAAAAAAGCTACTTAATGATCCTACCATAGAGACCAAACCACCAAGATAGTAATAGGCCAGTCGATTAAATTAATGATTGCAAAGATTCATAGTTCATATCAACTCCATTAAATTTTCCTCACCAAGGTTGGTGAACAATATGCTTACTGATTTGGTAAGCATAGACCTACCATATCAGATACCAAGAACCAACATCACAAAATATCCCAACCCAATTAGGCTCACTTGATTATGACACCAAATGTTTTCCTTCTTTTAAATCCAGTGTTAGAAAAAAGATCACAAGTTAGAATTCTTCTCCTATTGACAAATCCACGTATATTACGTCGGGTATAATAGTCACCTCTGGCATCAATAATTATATAATAGAAAAAAGATCATGTTATATACTTGTACCAATCAATTTATTATCTAATGAAATTTCTATCGTCTTTGCTCAAAAAAAGAAATTGCTAGAAACCATGTAAACTTATACGAGCATTATTTATTTTATATTTAATTTTTTACTTTTGTTTAAGTATCTTGATAATAAAAGAAGAGAGTGGATAATGGTTGTTGTGGGTAAAGAAAGAGAAAAAAATTTAAAAATAAAAATATTTATATTTTAATGAAATGTAATGTAAAATGTTTTGAAAAAATAATAATCTTATACTATAATAGATATGAATTTTTGCAAATATGAATTAATGAAAAAAAAAAGAGAAAAAATAGCCAAATGAATGAAAAGTCTACGTGCAATTGGTTCAACTTTTCACCATGCTTTTTTATGCTAGAGCAGATTTGAAAACAGTACTGGTGGCTCTAAGAATTTCTTTTAGGATGGTTACTAAAAAATTTAAATTATACAAAATCTAATAAAGCGATAACTTGAATATTTGCTACAATTGTAAGCCAAGTCACTTAGGAAAATAAAATTGTTGTGACTTCAAAGGCAAAAAGAATATAACTATCATTACCATCAAAGATAATTGACACCCACAATATTTTTCTTGGTACCATTTTTTAGAGAAAAATGAATTTAGAGATTATTTTTATTGAATAGGTTGAACGAACTACAAATTTGAATGTTTATCGATTTTTATCTTTTTGATTTATAGTATGTTTTTTGTGGAATAATTAGATCACTTGTTGTTGTTTGGTCTTATCTTATTTTATTTGGTTTATGTTTGTTGTTATTTGGACTAATATTTATTGTTGTTATTTAATTTTTTTGTTTAATTTTATAGAAGGTGTGGGGGACAAAGACTTGAACTGTTATGTTGGACTTCAGGCCTTGATTACTAACAAGAGTATGGCCGAGGAGGATAAAATGTTTGGGGAAGCCCCATAGTAGGTGGACGAATAGAGAGATGTTCAAAGGCACTAGTCCGAGAGAGTCATCCTCCTCGGACCTGACGAATGTCAGTAAAGTGAACTTCATCTTGACTTGGATAACCTTCCAGGAAGTTCCAGCCATGAAGATAGACTTTAGATGCACAAGGAAGGGATAATAACATGGAAATATCTAGAGGAAAAGCTGCTACCACCGCATTAAATGCACTATAGCAGCTTTCCTGGCCGCATTAATGTGGAGAAGACCTCTGAACAGTACTTTCAACTACTACCGCCCACAGAAAACCAAAAAAAGATGTTCAATAGGACAAATATTTGAGTACAAGGTTGGATGATAAACAAGTGGACGATGGAAATGGATTAAGGGGGACTATATAATGGAGGAAAACCTCCATAAATAGGGGGATGAGAAAAATACTAAGAGAAAAAGATACCTAACAAGATTTACTGTAACCCTGGGAAGAACAAAGTATCTAAAATAGCCAATCCATCCAAAAACTTACTTCTCGAACTTAAATTCGACCTTCGATTATATGTCTTTTCCTCCTCGGACAGACTGAAAACCCTGATTAACTGTTAGAAAACCCGTTAACAGTCCAGTTCTTTCACCCACTCTCTTACAAATTTATTGTATTGGGCTTATTGGGCCTACATCCTAGGCCTTTTGGGTTTGGGCTGCGATTTGTGACCCTACAGAAGGGATTAAGGATTATATTTGGAGGGCAAAATTAATTTTGGAGTAATGTTATATCCACAATATTTTTACAGTAAATCTTATGCAAAAACTTGTTATTAGTGGGTAAAAAAATAATTTCAGTATTGAACCCAAATTAAAATTAATAACAGTTTACTACATTGGATTTGTTGTAAAATTATTATGAAAATATTATGAATGTAGTATTATTCTTAATTTTGTTAAACCTAATTTTTTATAATTCTCAAGTCAAGGTGTTCAACATTTTTATTTTTATTAAGGTGGTTACAATAAGTTAGTTATATATATATATATATATATATATATTTTTTTTGGCAAGTATATATATGCCATTTTTTACAAGTCTGGTGGCCCACCTTACCTTAAATGTAGAGCCGCCAGTGTTTGAAAAGTCTTTACTTGTTGGAAAAGCCGAAGAAGAGCCCACATTATGCATGCGTTATTGACTCTGACCTGTCTCTGTTCTGTTGTAATAATGTCAAATGCTTAACTAATCTCAAATTTCTTGTTCCCCATAGTGTGGTGTGCTACTGTGCTATAAATAAAACCCATCACTAGAGACTCCTCTATTGGTCACCACAAGTTTCATTTCCACTGGTTATCTCTAATCAAGGTGAGTTTAGATTAGTATTAGGAGTTCTTTCCTTTCTCGCTCTGAAAAAAAAGTGAGTTTAGATTATGCTTTATGTTTATAAAATTTGGGATTATTTTCATTTTGATTATTTAAGTTTTAGATTTTTTTTATTATTGAAAGACTATTTTCTTGGAGAAAAATGAAAAATCTCAAACTTAAGATACCAAAATGAAACCAAAAATGAAAAATCACAAATTTTAAATGTCAAAAGTAGACTTTAGTGTTTTTTAAATTTATATGTTGATTTACAATTTTAAAACGATTTTTTTTTCCTGAAGTACAAATGTGTTTTTGTCAATTTTTAGCAAATATCATTACTTTCAACTATTCAAAACACAAGAAAAATGTCAATACTATCAGCAGTAGAACAACAAACAATAAACACATATGGATGGACAGCTAAAGATTTCTTAGGAATTCTCTCCCCTTTCCACTTTGAAAGAATGTACTTATTTACCTATATATTATACTTGATATTATTTCTCAATAAGAGTTTTTTTTTTTTTTTTTTTTTTTAGAGAGTTTCAACCTATGGCGTAGTTTTTTATCATCAGACCAAGACACTAATCAGTTTTTGGTGTAGGCGAGGATTGAACCCCAAATCTCTAATATAATCATCAGAGACTTTACCAGTTGAGCTAACTGGAACCCACATCAATTTATGCAAATGCTACATGGCATTACTTTGCTATTTTAAAAAGCAACAATATCACCATAAAGATACTCTGACCTTCACTTTGCTAAGAATGAAATGACCAGCTATCCATTTATTCCAGAATAACCTTTTAATGTGTCTATAAAGTTGTGTGAGAATTTTGTTTGACAATTATGTTCTTTGATAAAAACATAATTATTATGTTCATTTCATTTTTTTTGCTTTAATTTAATGCATGTGTGATTTAAAAGTTCATTTTAATGGTTTAACCTATTTGAAAGTTTAATTTATGCTTATGAAAAGTTAACTATCAACTACTTTAATATATATAATTGAATCACATAACATTCACTTATTAGATTGTTACATGAGTGACTTGACATAATTATTTGGCAGAATAACACGATAATCTGCATTCTGTAAAGATTCATAATTTGTTGAATAATTCTTGAGTGAGATATTGGATCATTGATTTGGCACGAGATTGTGGGTGAAGTGACAGAGGTTGGGCACAATGTCACAAAATTCAAAATTGGAGATAAGGTCGGTGTGGGCTGTATGGTGGGCTGGTGTGGCTCATGTGAAAACTGCAAACAGGACTTGGAAGTTTATTGCCCCGAAATGATTTGGACTTTAAAAACCTTTGCAGATATTCTGAAAACATAGTCAATAGATGAGCATTTTGCAGTGTTAATTCCAAATATTTTGCCATTACATGGTGCTGCTCCACTTTTGTGTGCTGGGATTATGGTGTACAGTCCCATGATGTACTTTGGACTCTGTAAGCCTGGTCAACATTTGGGTGTGGTTGGGCTTGGTGGATTGGGTCATGTGGCTGTGAAGTTTGCCAAAGCTCTAGGAATGAAGGTCACAATAATAAGCACCTCTCCAAGCAAGAAAAATGAAGCAGTAGAACAGCTTGGAGTGGATTCATTTTTGGTTAGTCATGACCAAGAGCAATAGCTGGTAACTAAGAACTAGTTATTCTTATTTTGAACTAATACAAAATATCCCACTCAAAGATATGCTATTGATATCCAAATTGACATACAACTCACGTCAAAAGAATGAGCTTCAAGCAAATCATAGGGCATAGTTGCATTTCTCCTTGTGTTGTTGGAATAGTTATCCTCTGCTTCGGAAAAATGCATCGGGCTCTCTCACAATATGTAAGCCCCATAATTGTATGCCCACTTCATGTATCGGAAACATGAGATACAATATCATATTTATTGGACCTTAATGATTAGAAAGATTGCAACAGCATAAAATGTGGTGTTGGAATTTTATTTTGTTTTATATAGATATGAGAGATGATTTTTCTTAATTTTAAGGTTAAGATACTATGGATTTTTTTTTTTGGTGTAAGCTGGATTCAATCCTATATCCATTTTTATTGAAAAATAATTGTATGCTCAATTTGACTTTGGACTATACCTCAAAGCAATTTTCCACCCGTGAGGATACAAACTTTATTAGTTTATGGAAATTATCTTAATCTAAAATTGGTTATAAAATAAGCATGAACAATTCTTCTCTCTTAGGCTATTGTGGACACAATGGATGGTATCATTGACATAGTTTCAAGCCCTCACCCTATACTGCCATTGATTGATTTGTTGAAGACTAATGGAAAATTCATTGTAGTTGGTGCTCCAATAGAGGCTCTTGAGATACCATATATTCCTTTAATTATGGGTAAGTGTTTATTTTTAAAGGGTCTATTTCAAATGGAGATGATCATTTTTTTGAGTTCTAGTGCTTCCTTGTTGTTCTAAGTGTACATGATTAAACAGGAAGGAAGCTTATTGGTGGTAGCGGTGCCGAGGGAATGAAAGAGACACAGGAGATGGTTGATTTTGCTGCAAAGCACAATATTATCACAGATGTTGAAGTTATTCCTGTGGATTATGTGAGCACTGCCATGAAAAGACTTGCCAATGGTGACATTAAATATCGCTTTATCATAGATGTTGCAAACACTTTAAATTCTTCATTTTGAGTCCTTGACATGACTCCTTGGTGCCTCTTCTTAAATTAGTTATGATTTTTATGTAATATAAATTATAGTTACACATTTCTATGATCCTTACATGTACTAGATTTGGCTTGTTGGATTTTGTTACCCAATTTGTACTTCTCTTGGGTATTGTTTAATTGTTTGTTGTTTAACTATAATATTTGTTAGTTTGCATTTAACTTCTTTTAACTTTTGGATAATAAGGGTTTATTTGAGTTTTTCTTTTTGGTAAGGATTTGTCCATGGCTGTTCTTCAACCTTATTACTCTCCATGAAAATTATTTGTATAAGTTGTCCTCTAAAACTGCTTGGATTTTAGAGGTGTGGGTGAACCAGGCCCGATGGATTGGGCTGACTATATAGGCAAAGCCTGATACGAAACCCAGGGCCCATTGAGTATAGTGAGTCCGAGGTACAACCGAAGGGCTGCCCCGGGCTTCCTTATATTGAACCCAACCACTAGCCGAGCACTGAGAGTTGTGCACGGACCTACCCAAGGGGTCCTTTTGGAACAGGGAATCAAAAACAGTCATGAAGGAATTTTATACACAGTCCAAAGGAGGCCGATAATCAAGAGCCAATGATTATGAATAGAGTCTACTATCAAGCCCTAACCGGTGTGTAGAACAAGTTTCAAGGGAATCCTCTGAATTCGTGAGGATCCCTTGAGATCCTGGGAGATGTGGGAATACGTGAGTGAGTGGGAATAAAAATGATGGCCACCCCACTCACAAAGGGGTATAAAAGGGGGTCTAGGCCATAGTTCAAGAGATGGAAAAAATTGGGAAGGTGAGTGATAAGAGAGAAACTGGAAAAGAGAGGGAAGAAGTGACGATACTGGTGAGAGTTCAGAGTTTAAGGTAGGGTAACCAGGTCTAAGTTGGAGCCCTGTAAGTAGAATTGAGATTCAACCCACTAACAAATAAGTTGAGGGCCCAAGTACTTGCACCTACATGCAGGCCTTGCTGCCCACAAGAGGATATTTGCTAAAGCTTTTGTACTTTTCTTTTGTTAGTGTATATTTAAATTGTAATTGTGCTACTCTAACTCTTGCTAGGTGTTGCAAAAGAGAATGAGGAGGCTTTTGTTTGGTTAGAACAATATCCCTCTTTTCTCTTTCCCATTGTATAACGTGATTTTCAATAAATAAAGTTTACTATTATTTCCTTTTCAAAAAAAAAATAAAAAAATCATTGCCAACTTAGTGTGCATTTGACTCCAGCTTAAAAAGTTAGTTTATTTTACTATTCAGCTTATTTTTGCTACTATTTATGGGCTCCATTGCACTTTTTGGTACTATTCATGGGTCTCATTGTATTATTTCAGCTAACTTTTACCTTTATCTACCGTACTTTCAGCAAAAAGTTTTCAATATCAGCAACATAAGCGAATCCCAAACAAACTCTTACTAGAAGTTTTTAAAACCACATTTTTTCTAGTTAAAATATACAAAGAAGTTTTTTTGGGCCCCACTGCACTAAGAAAAAAAAGGACTATGCTTTTGTTAACATGCTCAAACACAATTTGATTATGCTTTATCTATATAAAATTAAATCAATTTCAATACTCATAAGAAAACAAATTGGTAATTTCATTGAAGTACTTATTTCTACATTACCTTTGTTGGGTATCCAAAGAACCCTACCAGTTATAATTTTTCTTCCGCTTTTGATTGGACAAACTACCATAAGCAATAGAATAACACACAACACATACATGAAACAAGTGTGCAAATTATCAATTGAACCCAATGGGCTTTCAATTTGGGTCCTTTTTAAAAACTTTTCAAGCTTCAACAAATCTTAGCCTAACTTGTAGGCAGGCCTGAGAATTAGTGAGATTGAGAACTATTGTCTAAATATCAAAACTTGGGTACAATACCTTAGGTACTATTTCTTCGGTTCCTCTCTTAAGATTCAGTCATGTGTTTACTTAACTAAAAAATACACTTCCATCCCATGAGAAAAAATTCACATAGCAAAAATCTTAAAAGGGGAACCTAAGAAACAACACCTAAATATTATACCTAAGTCTTGCTCTTCTGTAAATTAGGATCACATAACATTGTTGGAGTTGAAACTTAAAAATTCTGATATGGTGATTGGTGTGGTATTGATATAATGTTTATTCAAAATCACTTCACTTCATTAAGCTGTGCTGTTGACTCATTAAGAGACCCAGCTCCTCCTTCGGCTTCTTTGGGTCACTTGATTTGAGATGTCCAAGTTTTTGCAAAGGAATCCAAAGTATCAACTTCTTTCATGTATGTCATGAAGGCAACTTTATTGGACACAACCTTGCTGGCATGCAATACATGTCATAGGTTTATGTGTGTGGATGAAAGTTGTTCCACCTCACCTTTATGCTGTAATTCGAGCCAATTTAGTTACTATTTTTAATATATTTACAGTTTCTTTCTAAAAAAAGAAAAAAGAAAAGAAGATTACAAGTTTACAATAACCATATGCTATAAGATACAATGAGATAACTTAGCTTGACTCAATCTCAATCTGAAATGTTGAATAGAAATTCAATCAAGAACTAATGACCAGGGCTAGGATTGGTTGGCCTAGCTCATTTTTTATTTTTTATTTCACGTGACATAGCCATGTGGTTAATGATACTTAATTTGCCAAATTAGCGATCTGTCCTATAATTAATTATATGCCAAAAATTATTAATTACTATTTTAGGAGGAATGAAATGGAATAAGTCATATATTATTATATAGTTGAAAGTCTTTTAAATTTTAAATAAATTACCGGGAAAAAATTGAATTTAAATTAAGCATTTATATTGTAATTATAATATATTTTTAACCCAATTCACATGAGATAATTTTTGCTTTAATGAAACTTTTAGCATCTTAAACATTTGAATATTTACTTCAAAAAAGTAATTTCATTGTGGGTTCCAGTTAACTCAACTGGTAAAGTCTCTGATGATTGTATAAGAGATCTGGGGTTCAATTTCGGCCTATACCAAAAACTGATTGGTATTTTGGTCTGATGATAAAGAGCTATCATTAGGAATGGACGCCATAGGTTAAAACTCTCTCAAAAAAAGTAATTTCATTTACCCCCCACAATATTAACAAATTTGTGAAATTCACTAGATTTAAATCATATATAACAATTAGTTGACCCGCATATACTAAAGTAACATGCCAATTGTAAGGACCAGTTTTGGCTTGGACCCTAAACAGGATTGGGTTTTGACCCAACAAACCCAAACAATAGATTTGTAGAGCGTGGAAAAAAGAACTAGTCTGATTTTAGAAAGGAGGTAACGATTATCGATAGTTTGGAAGAAAAAAATGGAGAACATAAGATATAATAGTCGTCCTCGGTGTAGCTTGAATGACTAGGCAGTAGTCACTTAGTTAAGATTCCAGAATTCCTCTTTCAGTGACTTCTTTCTTATTTTTCTTCTTCTGGGGTTTTTTTTTTATCTCCCATGTCTTTGGCAACCTTTTCATGTTATATACCATGACTGGAGTATCATCCTTACCATACACGTGTAAACTTGATTTTGGGAGCTTCTTCCTGTCCCATCTCACACCTCCCTGAACTCTTTGTTACTAATTGTAAGGCTGCTCATTCACTGTTCAGGCATCACTTCCACATTAATGCAGCTAGAGAGTTAGTTGGGAAGCATTTAATGTGGAGGTAACAGTTCTCATAGATATTTGTTATCCTTCTCCTTCATCCCTTATCCAATGGTCGACTCCCCGTCATGAGGTCATCTTAGAGTAGTATTCAGGAGGATAGGAAGGTTTCAAACCACCTCGGATAGGTTTGGGTCTATCATAAATAACTTTCAGTTCTTCCTGCAATGCCATTTCCGCTATTGCCTTAGTTAACCGTACTTGGATCTGTCAGCGTCCTCGGATTGGGTCATTGGGCTATAGGCCCAGTCCATTCAACCTTAACAGTACTCCGAAGATGACTAGTCCCCACACCAATCAATAATCATTTCAGAAAGTTATCATTCCATTCAATCTCTCCAAAAAAAAAAAAAAAAAAAACCTTGATTTTCTTTTCAATTGACTTCTTATGTAACTTTGCACTCTTTCCTATCTCAAAATTCAACAAATTTAGCACAAGAAAATAAAAAGAAGAAAATAGAAATAAATTGAAGAAAAATATTTGAGTAGTCTAGAAAGTTATATGAAAACTAAGCATATGGAATACATCGTTCAAAAAGTGCATTGTTGAAACTGGATTGACAAAACCTAAAACTCATATGATATTTTATTAATCTTTTCAAATAGTGTTATATTTTAGATTTGACAATGAATTTGTTTTTTAGCCATATACCTTAAATATAACTGTATTAGAACTACTAAAGATTAGTTATTTACTTTCTTACAAACATAATGAATTTGAGTGGGGGACTTTACACAATTTTTATAATGTACTTGTAATCTTATTAGTTTTATGAGATACTACATTTTAAAAAAATAAAACTTTCTTTAAGTTCCTTAAAAGAGTTTTTTTAGGAGGAGGGGGGAATACATATTTTTTTGGGAATCCAAACCATTCAAAATTTTAATCTTAATAAATAAAATATATAAATTACTACCCAAAAAAAAAAATTTTGGGCCCAACAAAGCTCTGTTTATATATATATATATATATATATGAGATGGGTTCAAATTACACCTGGTGTAACTCTTATAAACTTACACATTTTTTACCTCGTAGATTTCTAAAAGTTCTAACGGTTAAAAAACATCATTAAATGCTATTGTTTTCCACTTTACTACCTAATTAATACTAACATTCTCTCTCTCCTTATTTATTGCTTTTCACCATATAATATTTTCTTCAACACAATCTAACCAAAAAAAAAATTGAAAAATAATCCCTACTCTGTCCAACATTTAGTATCTCTGAACAATTCGTAGTGGGCAACTTTTCTAACAATAATCTACAACATTTGATGTGTTTCTATGTGGAGTTGTATCACTAGAAACATCAACTATAAAAAGAACCAATAAATATATAAACAAAAAAATTAATAACAATAGATGTTAATGTATATTATGTTATGGGCTTTAGGCCCAATTACTTTACTTGTACAGCACACTTATACTTGTACTACACTTTACTTGTACCGCACACTTATGCCTCCTATATAAGGCACTGATGTATATTTTCTCATTAAGAAATACAATAAAATTCCTTTAGTATTTCTAACATGGTATCAGAGCCACTGCTCTGATCCCTTGGTGTGCCGCTCTTAAGCAGTCTTGTCTTCTTGGGTGTCATCTGCAGCCGTTGTTGTGAGCAGCAACACTGCCTCCACCGCGACTTCAGTACATCAAAGACCACTGCCTTGCCGCCACCACCGCTTCCGCTTCTCCGATCAGACCACAGATTACACCATCGGAAAGAAATCTCTCCGATTTGCCATTCTGTGAAAAATCGTCTTCATCGGACCTTCCACGCGCCTCCACGCGCCACCAGAAGTCTCGGCGTCACTAGCACATGCCTTCACGCGCCGCCAATATAGCCTACACGCCGCCACGCGCCTCCAGCTTCCGCCACGCGCCGCCACGCGCCTGCATGCGCCAGTTCCTCTACTGACGTCAGCCCTAGGTGACGTCATCTGCCACGTTATCACCACGTCATCTGCTGACGTCATCTGCCACACACCTGCTGACGTCATCGTTGACCCGATAGTTGACTTTGACCGTTGACTTTTTCTCAGGGTTGACTTTTTCAGTCCAGGTTCTTCTTACCCAGTTTTTCGCGTAGATTTCATTTTTGCAGTCTGTTTTTGCATATTGTGTCTCTAAATGGATAAAAAGGATGTTTTTCTTCCTCGCCCCATCAATACTGTGTTGGAGGGGTGTAAGAATTACTTATCTTGGTCTCAAGCTATGCGCAGTTTTCTTAAGGGTCGCATGCTCTGGCATTATTGTCCTGGTGCACTTACTGTTCCTGTCAAGGGAGCCAATGAAGAAGATGCTGCCTTCCTTGGTCGCATGATTGAATGGGATAGTTACAACCACATGATCCTCACATGGATTCGGAACACTTCCATTCCCTCCATCTCTAACCTGTTGGGCAGCTTTGATGATGCCAAGTCAGCGTGGGATATGTTGGCCAAAAGGTACTCCACTACTCATGGCTCCATGAAATATCAATTAATGGTTGAATTGCATCAACTCCGACAAGAACCAGGGCAATCCATTAATGACTACTACGATCAGCTTCGCTTCAGTTGGGACCAAATTGACCTTTCTGATCCAACTTGGGCATGCTCAAAGGATGCTCAACAATATGCTTCCATCAGAGATGAATTTCGCCTCTATGAATTCCTGATGTCCCTCCACAAGGACTTTGAGCCCATTCGAGGTCAGCTTCTAAATCGCAGTCCTGCTCCCTCTCTTGACACTGCTGTGAACGAGTTGGTTAGAGAAGAAGCTCGTCTTGCAACCCTTCAAGCTCAGAATAAGCTCAATGTTTTGGCCATTACACCTTCTACTCCACCCTTAGAGCAACCTCAGCAATTAGGTGATTCCTCTGGCTCTAGCAATCGTCGTAAGCAGACCAACAAAAAGTTCTGCAACTATTGCAAGCGTCCTGGCCACACCATTGAAACTTGTTATCGTCGTAGCAAATCTACTGCTACTGTTGCTAATACTGAGCCTACTCCACCAATGGCTTCCATTTCAGCTGGGTCCCAGTCTTCTGGATCCACTATCAACCTCTCCCCCACTGAACTACAGGAGATCATAGCTCAGGCTGTTCGTATGGCTGGTAATGCATCTCTTTCCACTGCTCTCTCTGTTCTACTTGGTAAGTCTCAAACTTGGCTTTTCGATTCTGCCTGTTGCAATCACATGACACATCACTCCTCCTTATTCTCCAAACTTGACCCTACACCACACCCCCTAAATATTCATATAGCTGATGGTTCCACCATGCATGGAAATAGTCTAGGTTTTGTTTCGACTTCCAACCTCTCTGTTCCTGGAGTCTTTCATGTACCTGTCCTATCCTATAATTTGTGCTATGTGGGACAATTAGCTGAATTAGGTTATCGCCTTATTTTTTACTATTCTAGGTGTATTGTACAGGATCCGAGGACGGGACAAGAGCTTGGGACCGGCCCTAGAGTTGGGCGTATGTTTCCCGTGGACAATTTTCATCTTCCACCTGTTGCTCTTGTTTTTGTTGCTGCTGCAGTTTCTTCCTTACCATCTCTTGCACTTTGGCATTCTCGTCTTGGTCATGCATCATCTTCTCAGGTACAACAGTTAGCTTCTAGGGGTCTGTTGGGTTCTGTGTCCAAAGACAATTTTGATTGTACTTCATGTCAGTTAGGAAAACAGCCAGCTTTGTCTTTTAATAACAGTGACTCCATTTCTAATAGTATTTTTGAGTTAATTCATTCTGATGTTTGGGGACCTTCTCCTGTTGCTAGTATTGGGGGATCTCGATATTTTGTTGTTTTTATTGATGATTATTCTCGTTATAGTTGGATATTTCCTATGAAATCTCGTTCTGAAATTTTACCAATATACAACAACTTTGCAAAAATGGTTGAAACCCAATTCTCCAAACGTATCAAAACTTTTCGTTCTGATAATGCTCTTGAATATACTCAATATGCGTTTCAAGCTCTGTTACATTCCTATGGCACTATACATCATCTAACTTGTCCAGGTACCTCTCAGCAAAATGGTTGAGCCGAAAGGAAACTTCGTCATATTCTTGACACTGTTCGTGCTCTTCTTCTTTCTGCCAAAGTTCCTGCCCCTTTTTGGGGTGAAGCTGCTCTTAATGCTGTTCATGCGATTAATCGCATTCCAAGCCCTGTCATCCATAATCAGACTCCGTATGAGCGTCTCTTTGGGTCACCTCCTGACTATCATCACCTTCGATCTTTTGGATCTGCTTGTTTCGTTCTTCTTCAGCCTCATGAACACAACAAACTTGAGCCTCGATCTAGACTTTGTTGTTTCCTTGGTTATGGCGAAACTCAAAAAGGGTATAGGTGTTATGATCCTGTCTCTCATCGTCTTCGTGTTTCTCGTAATGTTATCTTTTGGGAACACCGATTATTTGTTGAACTCTCTCACTTTCGTTCTTCCCTAACTACCTCCTCCGTTTTAGAAATTTTTCCAAATGAGTCTCTTGTTCCTTCTACAAATACTTTTGATCCTCCTTTGGACCTTTCTCTAGATACTTTTGATGCTTCTCCTAGACAGGTTGAAGATGAACAGGTTGATGACGAGCTACCCCACTTAGAGCCTAGGTCCCCTGCTCCTTCTCCGCCTGAAGATCCTCCACAAGACATTCCACCTCGCCACTCAACCCGGGTAAGATCCATTCCTACACACTTACTTGACTATCATTGTTACACTGCCCTTGCTACACTTCACGAGCCTCAAACCTATCGTGAGGCCTCCACTGACCCTTTATGGCAGATTGCAATGAAAGAGGAACTTGATGCATCAACCAAAAACCATACTTGGGATCTGGTCACTCTCCCTCCTAGACAGTCTGTGGTTGGTTGTAAGTGGATCTATAAGATCAAGACTCGCTCTGATGGGTCCATTGAGCGCTACAAGGCCCATCTTATTGCAAAAGGCTTTACACAGGAGTTTGGGATTGATTATGAAGAGACCTTTGCTCCAGTTGCTCGTATCTCATCTGTTCGTGCCCTCTTAGCTGTTGCTGCTGCTCGTAAATGGGACCTTTTTCAGATGGATGTTAAAAATGCTTTCCTTAATGGGGAGTTGAGTGAAGAAGTCTATATGCAACCTCCTCCTGGTCTCTCTGTTGACTCAAACAAGGTTTGTCATCTTCGACGTGCACTTTATGGTCTTAAACAAGCTCCACGAGCTTGGTTTGCCAAGTTCAGCTCCACTATCTTTCGCTTGGGTTACACTGCTAGTCCGTATGATTCTACCTTATTTCTTCGTCGTACTGATAAAGGCACCATTTTGCTTCTTCTATATGTGGATGATATGATCATAACTGGTGATGACCTCAGTGGCATTCAAGAACTCAAGGATTTTCTTAGTCAGCAGTTTGAGATGAAAGATCTTGGACATCTCAGCTATTTCTTGGGTCTTGAAATTACTCATTCCACATATGGTCTTTATATTACTCAAGCCAAGTATGCTTCTGACCTTTTATCTCGAGCTGGACTCACTGACAGCAAGACGGTTGACACTCCAGTTGAACTTAATGCGCATTTGACACCCTCGGGGGGGAAACCATTGTCTAATCCTTCTCTTTACAGACGATTGGTTAGCAGCCTAGTTTATCTCACAATTACTCGTCCAGACATCTCCTATGTTGTTCATCAGGTGAGCCAGTATCTGTCTGCTCCACGATCTACTCACTATGCTGCTGTTCTGCGCATTTTTCGATACCTGAAGGGCACTCTCTTCCATGGCCTTTTCTACTCAGCTCAGTCTCCTCTTGTGCTCCGTGCATTCTTTGATGCTGATTGGGCAGGGAATCCCACTGATCGCAGGTCCACTACAGGTTATTGCTTTCTCCTTGGTTCTTCTTTAATTTCTTGGCAAAGTAAGAAACAAACCTTTGTGGCCCGCTCCAGTACTTAAGCAGAATATCGTGCCCTTGCTGATACCACATCTGAGCTCATTTGGCTACGATGGCTTCTTAAGGATTTAGGTGTGTCCACATCCTCTGCTACTCCTCTTTACTGTGACAACCAGAGTGCCATTCATATTGCTCACAATGATGTCTTCCATGAACGGACTAAACACATCGAGATTGATTGTCATTTTATCCGTTATCATCTTGTCCATGGTGCTCTCAAGCTCTTTTCCGTCTCCTCCAAAGATCAACTTGCAGATATTTTCACCAAGTCACTTCCTAAGGGACGCACTCGTGATTTGGTTAACAACCTCAAGCTGGTCTCACATCCACCTTGAGTTTGAGGGGGGCTGTTAATGTATATTATGTTATGGGCTTTAGGCCCAATTGCTTTACTTGTACAGCACACTTATACTTGTACTACACTTTACTTGTACCGCACACTTATACCTCCTATATAAGGCACTGATGTATATTTTCTCATTAAGAAATACAATATAATTCCTTTAGTATTTCTAACAATAGAGACCAAATCTTTTGACACCCAAATGGGGCATTGAAGTGTTCTTTTCTTCCTTTTCGTGCAAAACTCTCTTTCAGGTGTGTATATTCATAGTCATTATGCCTACTCTTCCGAAAGAAGACATAAATCCTGTCCACCAAATTACCGTAGAAAAATTCATTGGAACGTTATCAACGATGATGTAGAGTTGTTCGCCTGCAATCACTTTTTTTTACTTGAGTTCCCATGCCCTAGCAAGACACAATTTGTTCCCTCACAAAGGCGCTCCTGTGGGTTTGCATATAAATAATCTTCCTCCTTTGGCTTATCTACAATAACCCTACGATGAGTTGGCTGTCCCATTCTTTTCTCATGAACCAATGCGACGGCAGCTACAAACTCATTCTATGAAAGTGTTCTATTGTTTGCATATCTAGTAACGGTACAAGATTTTTCCGATCTAGTAGGATGGTTTTTTTAAACCCAAGATACTTGCAAATCAGAAAAATCTTCAAGATCTTTCAGAAATGCAATAGTTTAGCTGTTTTGCCATCGAATATAATTAAAGCCCACCTCATCATGGTGGGTATACAAACCTGTGATGACCTTCCACAACTTTTACCATGTTTCCATCGTAGGTGGGAATGATGACTCTTGTTATGGGTAGTTTTATGAAATCAATGATTATGAGATTATTTTTCAATTTTTTTTGTTAGATTGTGTTGAAGAAAATATTATTTTGGTGGGAAACAATAAATAAGGAGAGAGATAATACTAGTATTAATTAGGTAATAAGGTAGAAAATAATAGCATTTAATGGTGTTTTTTAAACCGTTGGATCTCTTAGAAATCTATTGTGTAAAAAAAGTGTAAGTTTATAAGAGTTATACTGAATGTAACTTGAACCTCTCTCTCTCTCTCTCTCTCTCTCTCTCTCTCTCAATATATATATATATATATATATATATATATATATATATAAAGGCTTATCCCACTGAAAACTATGAAAACTATATTATGTATCACATATGTACATCATTCATCTTACAGTATGTGGGTTCCATAATATGAAATGGAATCCAAGTTGGCAAGCGATAATCAATCTAAGGAAGTTAAAAAAGCCCATTTCACAACAAAAATGAGATATAGAATTGCACTTTGCTATTTGCCTAAACGAACATCAATCCATCTCATAATTAGATGAAGCTAAAATTTTGTAAGCTTATGAGGGATAGCAAGCTTAAAGCTAGTGTGCCCATTGGTTTATAAATCCCTTTTTGATAAATAGGAAGTAGAAAGGAGAAGGATTGAATAAAGGGGTTTATAGATGCTTGTCTCAACTCTAAAGTATGCCTAAAAGTAGTACTCAAAGTTCAAAAATTTTATGACTTCAAATCATAAGAACTTGCATATGATTTAATTAGAAATTTTGGAACTTGAACTAAATAACTAACTAAATAGTTCAGCTAAAGAAATTTAGACTATGTCTGGAGAGTATATTCAATAAGTAAGAAATTGGTTTGAATTTAATTACTTTACGGGTCACGTAATTAAAAAAATAAAATAGCTACTTAATGATCCTACCATAGAGACCAAACCACCAAGATAGTAGTAGGCCAGTCGATTAAATTAATGATTGCAAAGATTCATAGTTCATACCAACTCCATTAAATTTTCCTCACCAGGGTTGGTGAACAATATGCTTACTGATTTGGCTCACTTGATTATGACACCAAATGCTTCCCTTCTACATTGCTAGCATTTATATCTCCTAATGTTCTAATGTTTGTCATCACTTTCACGATCTCATCGTCATATTATAAATTAATTCAATAAGTATGAATGAATGAAATTGAGAATCCAAATCGCAACCATACATATAAATACTTTTAATCAACTCAAAGAAAGTACCTTGTTTGGAATATGATTGACGGTAATAAACTATTTTAATCATAGACCAAAAGGATTGAAGAAATTAAGCGTGTTGTTGGTTTATTTATTTGTTTAAATTAACAAAATTAACTCGAACTGTTGGCTTACAAGGTTACATCATTGACCAATGTGGTAAGACTTAAGAGTAGTAGTTTGTTTTGTTAATCAAAATGTGAAATTGTAGGAATATACTACTTAACATGCAATGCAATAGTTTATCCAAAAAAAAAAAGAGAGTTGAATTTCATGGTTCTTGGATACCAAATCTTTAAATTTGATACTGTTTCTTATTCAATCTTGTTGGGTCTAGCCGAGAAGTTCCTTTGAATTTTGGATTTAGCTGTATGAATTTTGTGAGATTAATTGTGAAATGGGCTCTGAATTTGGGCAGAGGCTTCTTTCATCTTGGACAAGCCTTGGTCCACCCAATAGGCAGGGCTGAGAATCGGTGAGCTACTCTGAATTCGGTAAAGGCCTGGGCCCAAATATTGTCCAGGTGCCATCAAAATAATTTATAATATTGATTTTTTTTTTTTTTTTAAAGTTAGAATCTATCATATTGAACTTGAATCACAAATTCACGTATACATCAGGCCTGAATAATCACCCCAAAGCAAAAAACCAAGTGAATGAAAACCTACGTACAATTGGTCCGACTTTTCAACCTGCTATTGCATTCTAGTTTCTAGGATGGATTTGAAAAGTTTTTTCTTTCTTATTTGGTTACTTGTTAGAAAAGTTGATGAAAAGCCCACCATTATGCGTGCATTATTGACTAATATTCTTTTCTTTGCTGTGATAATATTGAATACGTCACTAACCTCACAGTTCTTGCTGCCCACATTATGGTATGCTATTAATTAAACCCATCACTAGAGACTCTTCTATTGATCACCATAAGTTTCATTTCCATCAACTATCTATAATCAAGGTGCATTTAGATTATTAGTTCTTACCTTTCTGTCTATATAAAAAAAGGTGAGTTTAGATTACACTTTTTATCTATAAAATTTGGGATTCATTTCATTTTAGTTCCTTAAGTTTTAGATTTTTTATTGAAAGACTGTTTTCTTGGTGCAAAATGAAAAACCTCAAAGGCTTAGTGTTTTTTAGTTTATTTGTTAATTTACAATTTTTAAACCATATTTTTTCTTAAGTACAATCATATTTTTGTCAATTTTTAGCATACCCTTTTAGCTAATCAAAACACAAGAAGAAAAGTCAAAAGTATCAGCAGTAGCAAAAAAAACAATAAACACATATGGATGGGCAGCTAGAGATTATTCAGGAATTCTTTCACCTTTTCACTTCGAGAGAAGGTATTTATTTACTTATATATTCTACTTGATATTATTTATCAATAAGAGTTTATAAGCTCATCAAATTGCGCAAATGCTACATGGCATTGACTTGGTATTTTATATAGGGCTAATTGCGCTAATGATATCACCATAAAGATACTTTTTTGTGGAATTTGCCACTCCGACCTTCATTTCGCTAAGAATGAAGCAGGAATAACCAACTATCCATTTGTCCCAGGGTAATCTTTCAACATGTTTATGAAATTTTGTTTGACAATTATGTTCATATATTTACATTAAAAATAAATGTTCATTTCATTTTTTTCTTTAATTTAATGCATGTGTGATTTAAAAGGTTCCTTTTAATGGTTTAACCTATTTGAAAGTTTGATTTATGCATATGAAAAGTGAATTGTCAATTACTTTTATATATATATATATATATATATATATATATATATATATATATAAATTGAATCATATGAGATTCACTTATTAGATTGTTACATGAGTGACTTGATACAATTATTAGAAGATACTTTTTTGGTAGAATGACATGATAATCTGCATGAGTCATATTTTGTTGAATAATTCTTTAGTGAGATATTGGATCATAGTTTTTGTATTCTACAAATGTTTTTCAATTTTTTATAGGCACAAGATTGTGGTGAGGTGACAAAGGTTGGAGATAAAGCTGGAGTGGGCTGTATGGTGGGCTCATGTGGCTCATGTGAAAACTGCAAACAGGACTTGGAAGCTTATTGCCCAGAAATGATTTGGACCTTAAAAACCTTTGGTGGATATTCTGAAAACATAGTCATAGATGAGCATTTTGCAGTGTTAATTCCAAATAGTTTTCCTTTACATGGTGCTGCTCCACTTTTGTGTGCTGGGATTACTGTGTATAGTCCCATGATGTAATATGGACTCTGTAAGCCTGGTCAACATTTGGGTGTGGTTGGGCTTGGTGGATTGGGTCATTTGGCTGTGAAGTTTGCCAAAGCGCTGGGAATGAAGGTCACAGTATTAAGCACCTCTCCAAGCAAGAAAAATGAAGCAGTGGAACGGCTTGGTGTGGATTCATTTTTGGTTAGTCATGACCAAGAGCAATTGTAGGTAACTAAGAACTAATTGCTCTTATTTTGAACTAATACAGGATATCTCACTCAAAGATATGCTATTGATATCCAAATCAGCATACAACACACGTCAAAAAAATGAGCTTCAAGCAAAGCATAAGGCATAGTTGCATTTCACATTGTGTTTTTGGAATGATTATTAGCTGCCTCAGATAAATGCATCGGGCTCTCTCGCAATATGTAAACCCTATAAGTGTATAAGATCCATTTGTTATGAGAGGCTCATTGCATGTATCGGAAACAAGAGCTATCATATCGCATTTTTTGAACCATAATGATTGGACCAACTGCAATTGCATAAAATGTGGTGTTCGAATTTTCAATTTATTTTTATATAAATATGAGATGATTTCACTTTATTAGAAGGTCAAAATACTATGAATTTCTTTTTTGTGTGACCGAGATTCAACCCTATATCCTTTTTTTTAGGCTGCCTTGGGCACAATGGACAATATCATCAACACAGTTTCAGCCCCTCACTCTATACTACCATTGATTAATTTGTTGAAGACCAATGAAAAATTGGTTGCAGTTAGTGTTCCAACAGAGGCTCCTGAAATACCATATATTCCTTTAATTATGGGTAAATGTTTATTTTTAAGGGTCTATTTCAAATGAAGATGATCATTTTTTTTTCTGAGTTATAGTGGTTCCTGGTTTTTTTAATTGTACATGGTTAAACAAGAAGGAAGCTTATTGGTGGTAGCGCTGCAGGGGGAATGAAAGAGACACAAGAGATAGTTGATTTTGTAGCAAAGCACAATATTATAGTAGATATTGAAGTTATTCCTATAGACTATGTGAACACTGCCATGGAAAGACTTGCCAAGAGTGACGTTAAATATCGCTTTGTCATTGATGTTGCAAACACCTTAAATTCTTCATTTTGAGTCCTTGGTGCCACTTCTTACGTTAGTTATGCTTCTTATGTAGTATAAATTATAGTTACACATTTTTGTGGTCCTTACCTATGTACTAGATTTGGCTTGTTGGATTTTGTTACCCAATTTGTACTTCTCTTGGGTATTCTTTGTTGTTTGATTATAACATTTGTGAGTTTACATTTAACTTCTTGATAATAAGGATCTATCTGTTTATTTATTTATTTATTTTTTCTTTAATAAGGATATATCTGTGTTATGTTAAGATATCAAATTTAGTTTCATTGCCAACTTACTATCATTTTTTAAAGGCACATTTCTTCTAATTACAAATATACTAAGGGAAAAAAAAAAGACTATGCTATTTTTAACACGCTCAAAGAATTTTTATTTATTTATTGGGAATAGCTCAAACTTTATTTAGAATGAAAAGTGGTGGTACATCATGGTGAAAAGCTTGTTCTAAAAATAAGGATTCTCTTCAATTTAAACAGAAAAATCAATAATGCCTTAAGCATGTTTAGCTAACAAATGAGTAAAGCGATTGCCTTGTCTACATACATGAGAACTATGAACTCTACTAAAATTATGCATAGAGGAGCATCCCATTAATAATTGGGGCAACCGAAGTAGGAGAGGAGAAAGATCACTTAAGGCCTTGGAGATAATGAGAGAGTCACCTTCAATAATAAAATCATGAATACTCATATCTTTCGCAAATTGAAAGCGGGCTTCAAAAACTTTTGCTTTCGTCTCAAGAGCCCCAATCGGTGTCTTAATATTTTTGTTAAGTGCAATAATTACTCTTCCACCATTGTTTCTAATTAGTAAACCTACCCCAGTTTCCTTTTGAGTTGAGAAAGTAGCTCCATCCACATTAATCTTATAAAAAGGAGATACTGAAAGAACCCATGTTGCATCATGGATATGCATTATCCATATAGAATCAGGGACTGGCCTACACTATGGCAAAGGGGGGCCATTGCACCCCCCCCCCCCCCACCCCCACCCCCACCCCCAAAATAAAAAAAATAAAAAATTAGTATAAAAAAATTAAGATTTGCCCTTAAATATATATATTTGTCTCTCCTCCTCTAAAATATTTAGATATTGATCTACAAGAAAATAAATAAATAAATAAAACCCATACCCCTTTAACTACAAATATATATATATATATATATATATATATATATATATATATATGGACTAAACAAAAATTGCGCACAAAATAAGAAACTCTTATTTTGTATGTTATACTTTGTTGATGTGTTTTATAATATGAAATGTTTAAGAAATACTTATTTTGTATGTAGTATTTTGTTGAATATGAAATAGATGATAGTTTTTATTTTCATAAATTTTTTTTTTTGGTTTTAAGCTTTGGCCCCCCCCTAGGTATGAATCCTGGTTCCATTCCTGTATAGAATTAAATCATTCCTATCTCTAAAAAACTTGATTTTCTTTTCAATTGACTTCTTATAAAACTGTGTACTCTTTCCTATCTCAAAAATAAACAAATTTAACACAAGAAAATAAGAAGAAAATAGCAATAAATTGAAGAAAACTGTTTGAGTAGTATAGAAAGTTATGAAAACTAGGCATATGGAATACATAGTTCAAAAAGTGCATTGTTGAAACTGGATTGACAAAACCTAGAACTCATATAATATTTTATTACTCTTTTCAAATAGTTTTATATTTTAGTTTTGACAATGAATTTGTTTTTTAGCCATATACCTTAAATATAACTGTATTAGAACTACTAAATATTAGTCATTTACTTTCTTACGAAAATAACGGATTTGAGTGGGGGATTTTATACAATTTTTATAATGTACTTGTAATCTTATTAGTTTTCATGAGATACTACATTTTTAAAAAATAAAATTTCTTTAAGTTCCTTTAAAGATTTTTTTTATGGGGAGGGGGAATACGTATTTTTTTGGGAGTCCAAACTATTAAAATTTTTAATTTTAGTAAATAAAATATATAAATTACTACAAAAAAAATTCGGCCCAACAAAGCTCTGTTTCTATATATATATATAAAGGTTTATCTTATAGAAAATTATATTATGTATCGTATTCGTATATATACAAAATTCATCTTATAGAATGTGGGCTCCATAATCTGAAATGGAATTCTAGTTGGCAAGCGATAATCAATCTAGGGAAGTTAAAAGAGCCCATTTCGCAGCAAAAATGAGATATAGGGTCTGTTTGGATACCGCTGAAAACTAAAAACTAAAAACACTGTATCAAAATAATTTTTAAATATGTAAATAGTGCCATGAGACCCATTTGTAATGAAAGTTTTGATAAAAAAAGTGGTTTGTAAGTCCCGTAAACAGTGCATGGGATCCACTGAACAGTGCATAATCATGTGAAACGCTCTTCTCAAAAAAAAAAAAAAAAATGCAGACTCTGGCAGCTGTATCCAAATGGGAACATAGAATTGCACTTTGCTATTTGCCTAACAGAACATCAATCCCTCTCATGGTTAAATGAAGCTAAAACTTTGTAAGCTTAGGAGGGATTGCAAGCCTAAAGCTAGTGTGGGTATTGGCTTATAAATCCCTTTTTGATAAATACGAAGTAAAAAGAAGAAGGATTCAATAAAGGAGTTTATAGATGATTGTGTCAACTCTAAAGTATGCCCTAAAAGTAGTACTCAAAGTTCAAACAAATTATGACTACAATTCGTAAAAACTTGCATATGATTTAATTAGAAAATTTGGAACTTGGACTAAATGACTAAATAAATAGTTAAGCAACAAGAAATTTAGACTTTGATTGGAGAATATTTCATTAAGAAATTGGTTTGAATTTAATTACTTTACGTGTCATGTAATTAAAAAATAAAAAAGCTACTTAATGATCCTACCATAGAGACAAAACCACCAAGATAGTAGTAGGCCAGTCGATTAAATTAATGATTGCAAAGATTCATAGTTCATATCAACTCCATTAAATTTTCCTCACCAAGGTTGGTGTACAATATGCTTACTGATTTGGTAAGCATAGACCTACCATATCAGATACCAAGAACCAACATCACAAAATATCCCAACCCAATTAGGCTCACTTGATTATGACACCAAATATTTTCCTTCTTTCAAATCCAGTGTCAGAAAAAAGATCACAAGTTAGAATCCTTATCCTATTGACAAATCCACGTAAATTACGTCAGGTATAATAGTCACTTCTCGCATCAATAATTATATAATAGAAAAAAGATCATGTTATAGCCAACTAAGAAATTGCTAGTAACCATGTAAATTTATACGAGCACGGTTCATTTTATATTTAATTTTTTACTTTTGTTTAAGTATCTTAATGATAAAAGAAGAGAGTGGATAATGATTGTTGTGGGTGATGAAAGAGAAACAATTAAAAAAATTTATATTTTAATGAAATGTAATGTAAAATGTTTTGAAAAAAAAAAATTTCTTATACTAGAATAGATATGAATTTTTGCAAATACGAATTAATGAAAAAAAAAAAATGAAAAGTCTACATGCAACTGGTTCAACTTTTCACCATGCTTTTTTAAGCTAGAGCAGATTTGAAAATAGTACTAGTGGCTCTAAGAATTTCTTTTAGGATGGTCACTAAGAAACTTAAATTATACAAAATCTAATAAAGCGATAACTTGAATATTTGCTACAATTGTGAGCCAAGTCACTAAGGGAAATAAAATTATTGTGACTTCAAAGGCAAAAAGAATATAACTATCATCACCATCAAAGAAAATTGACAACCACAATATTTTTCTTGGTACTATTTTTTAGAGAAAAATGAAATTATAGATTATTTTTATTGAATAGGTTGAACAAACTACAAATTTGAATGTTTATCGATTTTTATCTTTTTGATTTACAGTATGTTTTTGTTGAATAATTAGATCACTTGTTGTTGTTTGGTCTTATCTTGTTTTTGTTTGGTTTATGTTTGTTGTTATTTGGGCTAATATTTATTGTTGTTATTTAAATTTTTTTAAAATTTTATACAAGGGATTAAGGATTATATTTGGAGGACAAAATTAATTTTGGAGTAAAGTTATGTCCAGAATATTTTTACAGTAAATCTTATGCAAAAAAACTGTTATTATTGGGTAAAAAAATAACTTCAGTATTGAACCCAAATTAGAATTAGTAACAGCTTACTACATTGGATTTTTTGTAAAATTATTGTGAAAATATTGTGAACGTAGCATTATTCTTAATTTTGCTAAACCCAACTTTTTATAATTCTCAAGTCAAGGTGTTCAACATTTTTATTAAGGTGGTCACAAAAAGTGGTCACAATAAGTTAGTTATATATATATATATATATATATATATATATGTAGGGTCCTGATTAGGGAGGTCCTTCACTGTAAATGTGAGCGAACCCAAACCCAACAGGTCCAATACAATGAATTTGGTAAAGAAGTGGGTTCAAGAACTGGGCCTTAGTGAGGGCTTCGTCAACAGTTTGACAAGATCTTGAGGGAGCGGAATCGTCAAAGGCGTGGAGGAGGGGTAAATGCTTATCCTCGGGTTGTGTCCGAGGATGAATTCTTCTTCTTCTCGGTTCTCCGGTGCTTCACGGTCAGAGCTTTCAAGAGTCCTCATAACTGCGATCCCCCTTTTTCTCTCTCCCATCTCTATGAGACCTCTATTGTTATATATCCTTCTACTCCATTCATCTTGACTGTCCATCTGTTGATCATACAGGTCGCTACTTGAGTACCTGTCTCATCCAGCGCTTTCCTCAACTTGCTTTGAGTTACAGCAGACAAGATGACACTGTTCAGGGGTCATTCATTCATTAATGCGGCCAGACTGCCAGCTATGGGCATTTAATGCGGAGGTGACAAACTCTTCTATGATTGCTCCTTCACCATGCCCCCATAGCTGTCCCCCTATGTTAGTCCTTTCATTTGGGACGACTGGGAGGGTTGCTTTGGATGGTGTGCTGCTCTTTCCTTCCATGACATCGGTATGCCGAGGAGAGGATGGTCCTCAGCGATGCCTCCCAGCAGCTTTGCGCCTTCCTTAGTCATCCTCGGACGTTTTTCCTACTCGGCCTGGGCCTTGGGCTTGATATTAAAATGGGTTGGGGCACCCAGATCCTTTGGCCCCACAATATATATATATATATATATATATATTATTTTTTGGCAAGTATATATATATGCCATTTTTTACAAGTATGGTGGTCCTATGACCACCTTATGCATGCGTTATTGACTCTGACCTGTCTTTGTTGTAATAATATCAAATTCTTCACTAATCTCACATTTCTTGCTCCCCACAGTGTGCGGTGCTACTGTGCTATAAATAAAACCCATCACTAGAGACTCCTCTATTGGTCACCACAAGTTTCATTTCCACTAGTTATCTCTAATGCAAGGTGAGTTTAGATTATGCTTTATGTTTATAAAATTTGGGATTATTTTCATTTTGATTATTTAAGTTTTAGATTTTTTTTTTTATTGAAAGACTATTTTCTTGGAGCAAAATGAAAAATCTCAAACTTAAGGTACCAAAATGAAATCAAAAAAGAAAAATCCAAAATTTTAAATGTCAAAAGTAGACTTTAGTGTTTTTTAAATTTATATGTTGATTTACAATTTTTAAACGATTTTTTTCTTGAAGTACAATTGTATTTTTGCCAATTTTAAATTTTTAGCAAAAATCCTTACTGTCAACTATTCAAAACACAAGAAAACTGTCAATACTATCAGCAGTAAAACAACAAACAATAAACACATATGGATGGGCAGCTAGAGATTCCTCAGGAATTCTCTCCCCTTTCCACTTTGAAAGAAGGTACTTATTTACCTATATATTATACTTGATATTATTTCTTAATAAGAGTTTATAAGCTCATCAATTTATGCAAATGCTACATGGCATTGCTTTGCTATTTTAAAAAACAACAATATCACCATAAAGACACTCTTTTGTGGGATTTGCTACTCTGACCTTCACTTCGTTAGGAATGAAATGACCAACTATCCATTTGTTCTAGAGTAATCTTTTAATGTGTCTATAAAGTTGTGTGAGAATTTTTTTTTGACAATTATGTTCTTTGATAAAAACTGTATTATTATGTTCATTTCATTTTTTTTTGCTTTACTTTAATGTATGTGTGATTTAAAAGTTCATTTTAATGGTTTAACCTATTTGAAAGTTTAATTTATGCTTATGAAAAGTTAACTATCAACTATTTTTATATATGTAATTGAATCACATAACATTCACTTATTAGATTGTTACATGGGTGACTTGACATAATTATTTGGTAGAATAACACGATAATCTGCATTATGTAAAGATTCATAATTTGTTGAATAATTCTTGAGTGAGATATTGGATCATTGATTTTGTTTTCTTTGTGTATATATATATATATATATTGTAGGCATGAGATTGTGGGTGAAGAGACAAAGGTTGGGCACAATGTCACAAAATTCAAAATTGGAGAAAAGGTCGGTGTGGGCTGTATGGTGGGCTTGTGTGGCTCATGTGAAAACTGCAAACAGGACTTGGAAGTTTATTGCCCCGAAATGATTTGGACCTTAAAAACCTTTGGCAGACATTCTGAAAACATGGTCAATAGATAAGCATTTTGCAGTGTTAATTCCAGATAGTTTGCAATTACATGGTGCTGCTCCACTTTTGTGTGCTGGGATTACTGTGTACAGTCCCATGATGTACTTTGGACTCTGTAAGCCTGGTCAACATTTGGGTGTGGTTGGGCTTGGTGGATTGGGTCATGTGGCTGTGAAGTTTGCCAAAGCTCTAGGAATGAAGGTCACCGTAATAAGCACCTCTCCAAGCAAGAAAAATGAAGCAGTGGAACGGCTTGGGGTGGATTCATTTTTGGTTAGTCATGACCAAGAGCAATTGTTGGTAACTAAGAACTAGTTATTCTTATTTTGAACTAATACAAAATATCTCACTCAAAGATATGCTATTGATATCCAAATTGACATACAACTCACGTCAAAAAAATGAGCTTCAAGCAAATCATAGGGCATAGTTGCATTTCACCTTGTGTTGTTGGAATAGTTATCCGCTGCTTCGGAAAAATGCATCGGTCTCTCTCACAATATGTAAGCCCCATAATTGTATGAGATCCACTTGTTACAAGAGGCCCACTTCATGTATCGGAAACATGAGATACAATATCATATTTATTGGACCTTATGATTAAGTAGGATTGAGATTCAGCCCACTAACAAATAAGTTGAGGGCCCAAGTACTTGCACCTATACGCAGGCCTTGCCGCCCACAAGAGGATATTTAGAGGATATTTCCATTATTTGCTAAAGCTTTCATACTTTTCTTTTGTTAGTGTATATTTAAATTGTAATTGTGTTACTCTAATTCTTGCTAGGTGTTGCAAAAGAGAATGAGGAGGTTTTTGTTTGGTTAGAACAATGTCCCTCTTTTCTCTTTCCCATTGTATAACGTGATTTTCAAAATATAAAGTTTACTATTATTTCCTTTTCAAAAAAAAAATATATATATATCATTGCCAACTTAGTGTGCATTTTGCTCCAACTTAAAAAGTCAATTTATTTTACTATTCAGCTTATTTTTGTTACTATTTATGGGCTACACTGCACTTTTTGGTACTATTCATGGATCTCATTGTATTATTTCAACTAACTTTTACCTTTATCTACTGTACTTTCAGCAAAAAATTTTCAATTTCAACAATATAAACGGATCTCAAACAGACTCTTACTAAAAGTTTTTAAAGCCACATTTTTTCTAGTTACAAATATACTACTAAAAAGTTTTTATGGGCCCCACTGCACTAAGAAAAAAAAGGATTTTGCTTTTGTTAACACGCTCAAACATAATTTGATTATGCATTATCTATATAGAATTAAATCAATTTCAATACTCATAAGACAAACTGGTAATTTCATTGAAGTACTTATTTCTGCATTACCTTTGTTGGGTATCCAAAGAACCCTACCAGGTATAATTTTTCTTCCGCTTTTGATTGGACAAACTACAACAAGCAATAGAATAACACACAACACATACATGAAACAAGTGTGCAAATTATCAATTAAACCCAATGGGCTTTCAATTTGGGCCCTTTTTTAAAACTTTTCAAGCTTCAACAAATCTCAGTCCAACCTGTAGGCAGGCTTAAGAATAAGTGAGACTGAGAACTCTTGTCTAAAGGATAAAACTTAGGTACAATACCTTAGGTGATGTTCCTTAAGTTCTCTTCTTAAGACTCAGTCATGTGTCTACTTAACTAAAAAATACACTTCCATCCCATGAGAAAAATTTCACATAGCAAAATCTTAAAAGGGGAACATAAGGAACAGTACTTAAATACTATACCTAAGTCTTGCTCTTGTCTAAATTAGGATCACATGACATTGTTGGAGTTGAAACTTAAAAATTTTGATATGGTGATTGGTGTGGTATTGATATAATGTTTATTCAAAATCACTTCACTTCATTAAGTTGTGTTGTTGACTCATTAAGAGACCCAGCTCCTCCTTTGGCTTCTTTGGGTCACCCCTTTTTTTTTTTTTTGGGTCACTTGATTCGTGATGTCCAAGTTTTTGCAAAGGAATTCAAAGTATCAACTTCTTTCATGTATGTCATGAAGGCAACTTTATTGCTCAAAACCTTGTTGGCATGCAATACATGTCATAAGTTTATGTGTGTGAATGAAAGTTGTTCCACCTCACCTTTATGCTGTAATTTGAGCCAATTTAGTTACTGTTTTTAATATATTTACAGTTTCTTTCTAAAAAAAGAAAAAAGAAAAGAAGATTACAAGTTTACAATAACCATATGCTATAAGATACAATGAGATAACTGAGCTTGACTCAATCTCAATCTAAAATGTTGAATAGAAATTCAATCAAGAACTAATGACCTGGGCTAGGATTGGTTGGCTTAGCTCATTTTTTATTTTTTATTTCACGTGACATAGCCATGTGGTTAATAATACTTAATTTGCTAAATTAGCCATCTATCCTATAATTAATTATATGTCAAAAAGTATTCATTACTATTTTAGGAGGAATGAAATGGAATAAGTCATATATTATTATATATTTGAAAGTCTTATCAATTTTAAATAAATTACTGGAAAAAAATTGAATTTAAATTAAGCATTTATATTGTAATTATAATATGTTTTTAACCCAATTCACATGAGATAATTTTTGCTTTAATGAAACTTTTAGCATCTTAAACATTTGAATTTTTACTTCAAAAAAGTAATTTCATTTACCCCTCACAATATTAACAAATTTGTGAAATTCACTATATTTAAAACATATATAACAATTAGTTGACCCGCATATACTAAAGCAACATGCCAATCAATAATCATTTCAGAAAATTATCATTCCATTCAATCTCTCCAAAAAAAAAAAAAAAAAAACTTGATTTTCTTTTTAATTGACTTCTTATGTAACTTTGCACTCTTTCCTATCTCAAAATTCAACATATTTAGCACAAGAAAATAAGAAGAAGAAAATAGCAATAAATTGAAGAAAAATATTTGAGTAGTCTAGAAAGTTATATGAAAACTAAGCATATGGAATACATCGTTCAAAAAGTGCATTGTTGAAACTGGATTAACAAAACCTAAAACTCATATAATATTTTATTAATCTTTTCAAATAGTGTTATATTTTAGATTTGACAATGAATTTGTTTTTTAGCCATATACCTTAAATATAACTGTATTAGAACTACTAAAGATTAGTTATTTACTTTCTTACAAAGATAATGAATTTGAGCGGGGGACTTTACATAATTCTTATAATGTACTTGTAATCTTATTAGTTTTATGAGATATTACATTTTTTAAAAATAAAACTTTCTTTAAGTTCCTTAAAAGAGTTTTTTTAGGAGGAGGGGGGAATACACATTTTTTTGAGAATCCAAACTGTTCAAAATTTTAATTTTAATTTTAATAAATAAAATATATAAATTACTACAAAAAAATTGGGCTCAACAAAGCTCTGTTTCTATATATATATATATAAAGGGTTATCCTACTGAAAATTATATTATGTATCGTATATGTACATCATTCATCTTACAATATGTGGGTTCCATAATCTAAAATGGAATTCAAGTTGGCAAGTGATAATCAATCTAAGGAAGCTAAAAAAACCCATTTCACAACAAAAATGAGATATAGAATTGCACTTTGCAATTTGCCTAAAACAACATCAATCCATCTCATAATTAGATGAAGCTAAAACTTTGTAAGCTTATGAGGGATAGCAAGCTTAAAGCTAGTGTGCCCATTGGCTTATAAATCCCTTTCTGATAAATAGGAAGTAGAAAGGAGAAGGATTCAATAAAGGGGTCTATAGATGTTTGTCTCAACTCTAAAGTATGCCCTAAAAGTTCAAAAAATTTATGACTTCAAATCATAAGAACTTGCGTATGATTTAATTAGAAATTTTGGAACTTGAACTAAATGACTAACTAAATAGTTAAGCTAAAGAAATTTAGACTATGTTTGGAGAGTATGTTCAATAAGTAAGAAATTGGTTTGAATTTAATTACTTTACGGGTCATGTAATTAAAAAAAACTAAAAAAGCTACTTAATGATCCTACCATAGAGACCAAACCACCAAGATAGTAGTAGGCCAGTCGATTAAATTAATGATTGCAAAGATTCATAGTTCATACCAACTCCATAAAATTTTCCTCACCAAGGTTGGTGAACAATATGCTTACTGATTTGGCTCACTTGATTATGACACCAATTGTTTCCCTTCTACATAATCAACAACACACTTGATTATGACACTAATGTTTGTCATCACTTTCATGATCTCATTGTCATATTATAAATTACTTCAATAAGTATGAATGAATGAAATCAGGAATTCAAATCGCAACCATACATATAAATACTTTTAAGCAACTCAAAGAAAGTACCTTATTTGGAATATGATTGATGGTAACAAACTATTTTAATCACGGGCCAAAAGGATTGAAGAAATTAAGTGTGTTGTTGGTTTTATTTATTTGTTTAAATTTTAAAATTATAGGTAGGTAGAAAGGAGATGAGATTTAAACCACAAATATTGGATATTATCTATTTATTAACTTGTTGCAACTTGTAAGTGAAAAAAAATTAACTCAAACTATTGGCTTACAAGGTTACATCATTGACCAATGTGGTAAGACTTTAGAGTAGTAGTTTGTTTTGTAAATTAAAATGTGAAATTGTAGGAATATACGACTTAACTTGCAATGCAATAGTTTATCCAAAAAAAAAAAGAGTTGAATTTCTTGGTTCTTGGATACCAAGGCCCTGTTTGGTTGTGTGGTTCTAATACACTTTTTCACACACACGTATATCAAAAACATTCAAACAACATTACTCAAATTCTTTTACCAAATAGACCCCAAAACTTCAAATTTGATACGGTTTCTGATTAAATCTTGTTGGGTCTAGCCAAGATTAAGCTGTGTGCATTTTGTTAGATTAATTGTGGAATGGGCTCTGAATTTGGGCAGAGGCTTCTTTCATCTTGGACAAGCCTTGGTCCAACCAGTAGGCAGGGCTGAGAATCTGAGCTAATCTGAATATGGTAAAGGGCCTTGGCCCAAATATTGTCCTGGTGCTATCAAAATAATTTTATAATATTTATTATTATTTTTAAAAAAAGTTAGAATCTTTATCATATTGAACTTGAATCACAAATTCACGTATACATCAGGTCTGAATAATCAGCCCAAAGCAAAAAAACCAAGTGAATGAAAATCTACGTGCAATTGGTTTGACTTTTCAACCTGCTATTGTATTCTAGGAGGGATTTGAAAAGTTTTTTCTTTCTTATATATATATTTTTTTAGTAAACAGAAATATTTACAAAAAAATAGCCTAACCTTAGTAGTGTTTTAAATCTAGTTTATAAAAAATTACATAATTAGAGTACAATTACAAAATGGTCCAATCTTTGTAGTTATAGACTAGGGTTATAAAAAGCGAATATTAAACCCACACAATAAATATGAGATAAACATTTATATTTTTCTTTCTTATTTGGTTACTTGTTAGAAAAGTTGATGAAAACCCAACCATTATATGTGCATTATTGACTAATGACTTGTCTCTTTGTGATAATATTGAATACTTCTCTTAAAAAAAAAGATAATATTGAATACTTCACTGACCTCACATTTCTTGCTGCCCACATTATGGTATGCTATAAATTAAACTCATCACTAGAGACTCTTCTATTGATCACCATAAGTTTCATTCCCATCAACTATCTATAATCAAGGTGCGTTTAGATTAGTAGTTCTTACCTTTCTCTCTATTAAATTTTTTTTTTTTTTAAATGGTGAGTTTAGATTACACTTTCTGTCTATAAAATTTGGGATTAATTTCATTTTAGTTCCTTAAGTTTTAGATTTTTTATTGAAAGACTGTTTTCCTGGTGCAAAATGAAAAACCTCAAATGCTTAGTGTTTTTTAGTTTATTTGTTAATTTGCAATTTTTAAACCATATTTTTGCTTAAGTACAATCATATTTTTGTCAATTTTCAGCATACCCTTTTAGCTAATCAAAACACAAGAAGAAAAGTCAAAAGTATCAGTAGTAGAAGAAAAAACAATGAACACATATGGATGGGCAGCTAGAGATTCTTCAGGAATTCTCTCCCCTTTTCACTTTGAAAGAAGGTACTTATTTAATATATATTCTACTTGATATTATTTATCAATTTTTGTTTATAAGTTCATCAAATTGCGCAAATGCTACATGGCATTGACTTGGTATTTTATATAGGGTTAATGGCGACAATGATATCACCATAAAGATACTTTTTTGTGGGATTTGCCACTCCGACCTTCATTTCACTAAGAATGAAGCAGGAATGACCAGCTATCCATTTGTCCCAGGGTAATCTTTCAACATATTTATGAAATTTTGTAAGAATTTTGTTTGACAATTATGTTCATTTCATATTTACATTAAAAATAAATGTTCATTTCATTTTTTTTTCTTTAATATAATGCATGTGCGATTTAAAAGGTTCATTTTAATGGTTTAACCTATTTGAAAGTTTGATTTATGCATATGAAAAGTGAATTGTCGATTACTTTATATATATATATATATAATTGAATCATATGAGATATCACTTATTAGATTGTTACATGAGTGACTTGATATAATTATTAGAAGATACTTTTTTGGTAGAATCACAAGATAATCTGCAAAAGTCATATTTTCTTGAATAATTCTTTAGTGAAATATTGGATCATGGTTTTTGTTTTCTATAAATGTTTTTCAATTTTTTATAGGCACGAGATTGTGGGTGAGGTGACAAAGGTTGGGCACAATGTCACAAAATTCAAAATTGGAGATAAAGCTGGAGTGGGCTGTATGGTCGGCTCATGTGGCTCATGTGAAAACTGCAAACAAGACTTGGAAGTTTATTGCCCAGAAATGATTTGGACCTTAAAAACCTTTGGTGGGTATTCTGAAAACATAGTCATAGATGAGCATTTTGCAGTGTTAATTCCAAATAGTTTGCCATTACATGGTGCTGCTCCACTTTTGTGTGCTGGGATTACTGTGTACAGTCCCATGATGTACTATGGACTCTGTAAGCCTGGTCAACATTTGGGTGTGGTTGGGCTTGGTGGATTGGGTCATGTGGCTGTGAAGTTTGCCAAAGCTCTAGGAATGAAGGTCACGGTAATAAGCACCTCTCCAAGCAAGAAAAATGAAGCAGTGGAACGGCTTGGGGTGGATTCATTTTTGGTTAGTCATGACCAAGAGCAATTGCAGGTAACTAAGAACTAATTGTTCTTATTTTGAACTAATACAAGATATCTCCCTCAAAGATATGCTATTGATATCCAAATCAGCATACAACACACGTCAAAAAAATGAGCTTCAAGCAAAGCATAGGGCATAGTTGCATTTCACATTGTGTTTTTGGAATGATTATTAGCCGCCTCAGATAAATGCATCTGGCTCTCTTGCAATATGTAAGCCCTATAAGTGTATAAGATCCACTTGTTAAGAGAGGCTCATTGTATGTATCGGAAACAGAAGATATCATATCACATTTTTGGACCATAATGATTGGACCAAATGCAATTGCATAAAATGTGGTGTTCGAATTTTCAATTTATTTTTATATAAATATGAGATGATTTCACTTTATTAGAAGGTCAAGATACTATGAATTTCTTTTTTGTGTAACCGAAATTCAACCCTATATCCTTTTTTATAGGCTGCCATGGGCACAATGGACGGTATCATCGACACAGTTTCAGGCCCACACTCTGTACTGCCATTGATTAATTTGTTGAAGACCAATGGAAAATTGGTTGCAGTTGGTGTTCCAACGGAAGCTCCTGAAATACCATATATTCCTTTAATTATGGGTAAATGTTTATTTTTAAGGGTCTATTTCAAATGAAGATGATCATTTTTTTTTTTTTCGAGTTATAGTGGTTCCTTGTTTTTCTAATTGTACATGGTTAAACAGGGAGGAAGCTTATTGGTGGTAGCGCTGCAGGGGGAATGAAAGAGACACAGGAGATGGTTGATTTTGCAGCAAAGCACAATATTATCGCAGATATTGAAGTTATTCCTATGGACTATGTGAACACTGCCATGGAAAGACTTGCCAAGGGTGACGTTAAATATCGCTTTGTCATTGATGTTGCAAACACCTTAAATTCTTCATTTTGAGTCCTTGGTGCCACTTCTTAAATTAGTTATGCTTCTTATGTAGTATAAATTATAGTTACACATTTATGTGGTCCTTACCTATGTACTAGATTTGGCTTGTTGGATTTTGTTACCCAATTTGTACTTCTCTTGGGTATTATTTGTTGTTTGACTATAACATTTGTGAGTTTACATTTAACTTCTTGTTTATAAGGATTTATCTGTTTTTTTTTTTTCTTTAATAAGGATATATCTCAGTTGTGTTAAAACATCAAATTTAGTTTCATTGCCAACTTACTATCATTTTTTAAAGGCACATCTCTTCTAATTACAAATATACTAAGGAAAAAAAAAAAAAAAGACTATGCAATTTTTAAAACGCTAAAAGAGATTTTTTTTTTTTTTTTTTTTTTTTTTTTTTAATAATGGGAATAGCTCAAACTTTATTCAGAATGAAAAGTGATGGTACATCATAGTGAAGAGCTTATTCTAAAACTAAGGATTCTCTTCAATCCAAACAGAAAAATCAATAACGCCTTAAGCATATTTAGCTAACAAATGAACAAAGCGATTGCCTTGTCTACGTACATAATAAATATGAACTCTACTTAAATCATGCATAGAGGACAACATCCCATAAATAATTGGGGCAACTGAAGTAGGAGAGGGGAAAGGTCACTTAAGGCCTTGGAGATAATGAGAGAATCACCTTCAATAATAAAATCATGAATACTCATATCTTTAGCAAATTGAAAGCGAGCTTCAAAAACTTTTGCTTTCGTCTTAGGAGCCCTAATCGGTGCCTTAATCTTTTTGCTAAGTGCAATAGTTAAACTTCCTTTTGAGTTGAGAAAGTAACTACATCAACATTAATCTTATAAAAAGGAGATACTGAAAGAACCCACTTTGCATCATGGATATGCATTATCTATATAGAATTAAATCATTAACTTGATTTTCTTTTCAATTGACTTCTTATAAAACTGTGCACTCTTTCCTATCTCAAGAATCAACAAATTTAACACAAGAAAATAAGAAGAAAATAGCAATAAATTGAAGAAACTGTTTGAGTAGTATAGAAAGTTATGAAAACTAGGCATATGGAATACATAGTTCAAAAAGTACATTGTTGAAACTGGATGGACAAAACCTAAAACTCATATAATATTTTATTACTCTTTTCAAATAGTGTTATATTTTAGATTTGACAATGAATTTATTTTTTAGCCATTACCTTAAATATAACTGTATTAGTACTACTAAAGATTAGTCATTTACTTTCTTACGAAAATAATGAATTTGAGTGGGGGATTTTATACAATTTTTATAATGTACCTGTAATCTTATTAGTTTTCACGAGATACTACATTTTTAAAAAATAAAAATTTTCTTTAAGTTCCTTAAAAGAATTTTTTTTTATGGGGAGGGGGGATTACATATTTTTTTGGGGAGTCCAAACTATTAAAATTTTTAATTTTAATAAATAATATATATATTACTACAAAAAAAATTTGACCCAACAAATCTCATTTTCTATATATATATATATATATATATATATATATATATATAAGGCTTATCTTATTGAAAATTATATTATGTATCACATATATATATATATATCATTCATCTTATAGTATGTGGGTTCCATAATATGAAATGGAATTCTAGTTGGCAAGCGATAATCGATTTGGGAAAGCTAAAAGAGCCCATTTTACAGCAAAAGTGAGATATAGAATTGCACTTTACTATTTGCCGAAAAGAACATCAATGATCAATCCAAGGCTGGCTGAACCATATAAGCAATTGATGCAATCGCCTAAGGCCCCACAAATAAAAAAAGGCCCCCACTTGAAAAAAAAATTATATATATATAATATATTTATCTATATATTTTAATTACAAAAAAAAAATTAGGTACTTTTATTGGTCAATAAAATGCATTAAAAAAATCACATTGTATCCTAAAATGCAGAATATTACACAATAACTATGTACACAACTTGATAGGATTAGACTGCACAGTGCACGGTGCACTGTAAAGCCTTGTCCATAGGCCCTAACATGGCAACACATCACAAGGCCCCCACATGACCCCACACTAATTAATAAGTTATCACATTTTTTTTTCTTTAATGCAAACTCTTACTTTATCAATTATTATAAATTATCACACTAATTAATTATTTGATGTATATTATATCAACTAATTTATATTATAGTGATCCTAATTTATTGAACCATGTAATAAATTAATTTTTATTTGTACAAATTTAGACTTTAAAGTTAAAAAAAGAATCCATTTAAAATTTTAGCCTAAGACCCCCAAAATTGTTGAGCCGGCCCTGGATCAATCCATCTCATGGTTAGATGAAGATAAAACTTTGTAAGCTTATGAGGGATTGCAAGCCTAATGCTAGTGTGGGTATTGGCTTATAATTCCCTTTCTGATAAATACGAAGTAAAAATGAGAAGGATTTAAAAAAGGGGTTATAGATTCTTGTTTCAACTCTCAAGTATGCCCTAAAAGTAATACTCAAAGTTCAAAATTTTTATGACTACAATTTGTAAGAAATTGCATTTAATTATAAGATTTGGAACTTGGACTAAATGACTAATTAAATAGTTAAGCTACAAGAAATTTAGACTGTGTTTGGAGAATATTTCAATAAGTAAGAAATTGGTTTGAATTTAATTACTTTACGGGTCATGTAATTAAAAAAAATTAAAAAAAGCTACGTAATGATCCTACCATAGAGACCAGACCCCCAAGATAGTAATAGGTCGATTAAATTAATGATTGCAAAGATTCATAGTTCATACCAACTCCATAATATTTTCCTCTCCAAGGTTAGTGAACAATATGCTTACTGATTTAGTAAGCATAGACCCACCATATCATATACCAACATCACAAAATATCCCAACCCACTTAGGCTCACTTGATTATGATACCAAATGTTTCCCTTCTACATTGCTAGCATTTATATCTCCTAATGTTCTAATGTCTGTCATCACTTTCATGATCTCATCGTCATGTTATAAATAAATTCAGTAAGCATGAATGAATGAAATTGGGAATTCAAATCGTAACCATACATATAAATACTTTTAATCAACTCAAAGAAAGTACCTTGTTTGGAATATGATTGATGGTAACAAACTATTTTAATTACAGACCAAAAGGATTGAAGAAATTAAGTGTGTTGTTGGTTTTATTTATTTGTTTAAATGTTAAAATTATAGGTAGATAAATGGGAGATGAGATTTAAACTACAAATATCTGATATTATCTACTTATTAACTTGTTGCAACTTGTAAGTGAAAAAAAAAATTTAACAAAATTAACTTGTTGGCTTACAAGGTTACATCATTGACCAATGTGGTAAGACTTAAGAGTAGTAGTTTGTTTTGTTAAACAAAATTTGAAATGGTAGGAATATACTACTTAACATGCAATGCAATAGTTTATTTTAAAAAAAAATAGAGTCGAATTTCATGGTTCTTGGATACCAAAACTTCAAATTTGATACTGTTTCTTATTCAATCTTGTTGGGTCTAGCCGAGAACTTCCTTTGAATTTTGGATTAAGCTGAGTGCATTTTGTTAGATTAATTGTGGAATGGGCTCTGAATTTGGGCTGAGGCTTCTTTCATCTTGGACAAGCCTTGGTCCAACCAGTAGGCAGGGCTTAGAATCGGTGAGCTACTCTGAATATGGTAAAGGGCCTGGGCCCAAATATTGTCCAGGTGCCGTCAAAATAATTTTATAATATTTTTTTTTTTTTTTAAGTTAGAATCTTTATCATATTGAATTTGAATCACAAATTCACGTATATTACATCAGGTCTGAATAATCACCCCTAAGCAAAAAACCAATTGAATGAAAATTTAAGTGCAATTGGTTCGACTTTTCAACCTGCTATTGTATTCTAGGAGGGATTTGAAAAGTTTTTTCTTTCTTATATATATATTTTTTAGCAAACAGTAATACTTACAAAATGGCTTAACCTTAATAGTGTTTTAAATCTGGTTTATAAAAAATTACATTATTATAGTACAACTACAAAAGGGTCTAATTTTTGTAGTTGTAGACTAAGGTTATAAACAACGGACACTAAACACAAACAATCGATATTTGATAAACATTTTTTTTTTTTTTGAGAAACAAAAACACACAAACAATCAATATCCAAAATTTTAAGAGTTTATTTGGGTTGTAATGAAAAGTTCAGCTTCTTTTAAGATTTTTCCTTATTTTAAGATTTTTCCTTCTTTTTGGCACTATTCATAGGTCCCATTGTATGTTTTGGTTTTTTAACTTTTTTTTTTCTACACTTTCAGCAAAAAAATTTCAATTTCAGTTAAATAAGTTATTCCCAAATGAACTCTTAAATGTTAAAAAGTAAACTTTAGTGTTTTTTTAGTATATTTGTTGATTTACAATTTTTAAACCATTTTTTTTTCTTAAGTACAATAATATTTTTGTCATTTTTCAGCATACCCTTTTACTCATCAAAAGACAAGAAAAAAAGTCAAAAATATCAGCAAGAGAGAAAACAAACAATGAATACATATGGATGGACAGCTAAAGATTGCTCAGGAATTCTTTCACCTTTCCACTTCGAGAGAAGGTACTTATTTACTTATATATTCTACTTGATATTATTTATCAATAAAAGTTTATAAGCTCATCAAATTCTGCAAATGCTAATGTATGCGTGGAGGATGTTCCACCATTACTTTTACATTTTGTTCAAGCTAATTTAGCCTTTTCTTTGAATTGATAAACAGTTGACTTATTTCTCAAAAAAAATAAAAAAATAAAAAAGTCTACAAATGCTACATGCAATTGCTTTGCTATTTTGTATAGGGCTAATGGCGACAACGATATCACCACAAAGACACTCTTTTGTGGGATTTGCCACTCTGACCTTCACATGGCTAAGAATGAAACAAGAATGGTTAGCTATCCATTTGTCCTAGAGTAATCTTTCAATATGTCTATAAAGTTGGGTCAAAATTTTGTTTTACAATTATGTTCTTTGATAAAACGATATTATTATGTTCATTTCATTTTTTTTTTCTTTAATTTAATGCATGTGTGATTTAAAAGTTCCCTTTAATGTTTTAACCTATTTGAAAGTTTAATTTATGCTTATGAAAAGTGAACTATCAATGGCTGTGTATATATATATATATATATATACCAAAAATGATAAATTTGAATATAAAGAATCACGTGCTTATGTTGGAGATTGATGAAACTACTTTATATATTATAAAATTGAATTACATGACATTCACTTATTAGATTAGTACATGGGTGACTTGATATAATTATTTGGTAAAATCACATGATAATTTGCAAGTCATATTTTGTTTTATAATTCTTTAGTGAGATATGGGTCATAGTTTTTGTTTTTTGTTTTTTTTTTTTTTTTTCATTTTTTTATAGGCACGAGATTGTGGGTGAGGTGACAAAGGTTGGGCATAATGTCACAAAATTCAAAATTGGAGATTAAGCTGGAGTGGGCAATATGGTGGGCTCATGTGAAAACTGCAAACAAGACTTGAAAGTTTATTGCCTCGAAATGATTTGGATCTTAAAAACCTTTGGTGGATATTTTGAAAACATAGTCATAGATGAGCATTTTGCAGTGTTAATTCCAAATAGTTCGCCATTACATGGTGTTGCTCCACTTTTGTGTGCTGGGATTACTGTGTACGATCCCATGATGTACTATGGACTCTGTAAGCCTGGTCAACCTTTGGGTGTGGTTGGGCTTGGTGGATTGGGTCATGTGGCTGTGAAGTTTGCCAAAGCTCTAGGAATGAAGGTCACAGTAATAAGCACCTCTCCAAGCAAGAAAAATGAAGCAGTGGAACGGCTTGGGGTGGGTTCATTTTTGGTTAGTCATGACCAAGAGCAATTGCAGGTAAGTAAGAGCTAATTTCTCTTATTTTGAACTAATACAAGATATCTCACTCAAAGATATGCTATTGATATCCAAATCAGCATACAACACACATCAAAAAAATGAGCTTCAAGCAAAGCATAGGGCATGGTTGTATTTCACATTGTGTTTTTGGAATGATTATCAACTACTTCAGATAATTACATTGGGCTCTCTTGCAATATGTAAGCCCCATAAGTGTATGAGATCCACTTGTTATGAGAGGCTCATTGCATGTATTAGAAACAGGAGATATCGTATCGCATTTTTGGACCATAATGATTAGACTAATTGCAATTGCATAAATGTGGTGTTCGAATTTTCATTTTATTTTTATATAAATATGAGATGATTTCACTTTATTAGAAAGTCAAGATACTATGAATTTATTTTTTGTGTAAGCAAGATTCGACCCTATATCTTTTTTCTAGGTTGCCATGGGCACAATGGACGGTATCATCAACACAATTTCAAGCCCTCACTCTCTACTTCCATTGATTAATTTGTTGAAGACTAATGGAAAATTGATTGCAGATGGTGCTTCAATGGAGGCTCCTGAAATACCATATATTCCTTTAATGATGGGTAAGTGTTTATTTTTAAGGGTCTATTTCAAATGAAGATGATCATTTTTTTTTTCCGAGCAATAGTGGTTCCTTGTTTTTCTAATTGTACATGGTTAAACAGGAAGGAAACTTATTGGTGGTAGTACTGCAGGGGGAATGAAGAGACTCAAGAGATGGTTGATTTTGTAGCAAAGCACAATATTATAGCAGATATTGAAGTTATTCCTATGAATTATGTGAACACTACCATGGAAAGACTTGCCAAAGGTGACGTTAAATATCGCTTTGTCATTGATGTTGCAAACACCTTAAATTCTTCATTTTGAGTCCCTGGTGCCACTTCTTAAATTAGTTATGCTTCTTATGTAGTATAAATTATAGTTACACATTTATGTGGTCCTTACCTATGTACTAGATCTGGCTTGTTGGATTTTGTTACCCAATTTGTACTACTCTTAACTATTCTTTGTTGTTTGACTATAACATTTGTGAGTTTACATTTAACTTCTTGATAATAAGAATTTATCTGGTTTTTTCTTTTTCTTTAATAAGGATATATTTGTTTTATGTTAAAATATCAAATTTAGTTTCACTGCCAACTTACTATCATTTTTTTAAAGCCACATTTCTTCTAATTACAAATATAATAAGGAAAAAAAAGACTATGCTATTGTTAACACGCTCAAAAGTGTTTTTTTTTTTTTTTAATGGGAATAACTCAAATTTTATTCAGAATGAAAAGTGGTGGTTATATTATGGTGAAGAGTTTGTTCTTAAAAAAAATAATGATTCTCTTCAATCTAAACAGAAAAATCAATAATGTCTTAAGCATATTTAGCTAACAAATGAACAAAATGATTGTCTTGTCTACGTACATGAACAAAAATGAACTCTACTAAAATCATGCAGAGGACAATATCCTATAAATAATTGGATCACTTAAGGCCTTGGAGATAATGAGAGAGTCACCTTCAATAATAAAATCACGAATACTCATATCTTTAGCAAATTAAAAGTGGGCTTCAAAAGCTTTTGCTTTCGCCTGAAGAGCCCCAATCGGTGTCTTAATCTTTTTGCTAAGTGCAACAATTACTCTAAAACTGCCACAAGCAGTAGAATAGCACACAACACATACGGTTTTCATCAAGTGTGCAAATTATCGGTTTAACCCAATGGGCTTTCAATATTGGGCTGTGTTTTTTAAGCTTCAACATACCTTGGTCCAACCTGTAGGCAGGCCTGAGAATCAGTGAGACTGAGATAACTATTGTCTAAAATTAAAATCACAGACATTGTTGGAGTTGAAAATTAAAAAATTCTGATATGGTGTGGTATTGATATAATGTTTAATATAAAATCAATTACAATTTTACATTAACCCTATGCTATAAGATGCACTGAGGTAACTGAGAGTTGGACTCAATCTCAGGTCTGTTTAAAATCCATTTATTTTACTGTAACTGAAATTTTTTTGCTGAAAGTATTACAGATAAAGATAAAATTTAGTTGAAAAAGTACCATAGAACCCATAAATGATACCAAAAAGTGCAGTGGAGCTCATAAATAATAGCAAAAATAAGTTGAATAATAAAATAAGCTGAATTTTTAATTTTTGTCAAACACACACTTCAATCTAAAATGTTGAATAGAAACTCTATCAAGAACTAATGATCTGGGCTAGGACTGGTTGGCTTAGCTCTTTTTTTTATTTATTTCCCGTGACATGCCCATGTGATTACTAGTACTTAATTTTTCAAATTAGCCATCTGTCCTATAATTAATTAGGTTTTACGCTAATAATATTAATTACTATTAATGAAAGAGGGATTAATTATAAACAATATAACTTGGATCCGAAGTCAGCTTTTTTTTCCTCATGTCTGAGGGTTAATATTTTATTGTTACCACATACTCAAACTCATAGCACCACTGCCACCACATGCCAATACTAAACAATTTGAACAAATCTGTGAAAAACAATTGGAACAAATCAGCCCTTTTATAGGCAACATTTGAACTAGAAGCCTTAAAAAAATTGTGTTCAACAGGGTCTCCAAGGACAACAAATCATTTTTTTATAAAGGATCTCTCACTTGTTTCTTACGAGAAGATTAAAGAAAAAATAAAAAAGATTTATTGGCCTAGTGAGAATATCATAATTAATTACTAATTAAACATGACCTCGTGAATAAGCCCGTACTTATAGTCTTATAGACTGATACGGTAACATGCAATTCAGCCAATTTTAATTTAACCCTTAAAACTACTACGTGTGCATTTGAAATTGCTTAAAAAATCAATTTTTTTACTATTTAGTTTATTTTTACTATTATTTATAGGTTTCATTACACTTTTTTTGTATTATTCATGGTCTCACTGTATTATTTCAGTTACTTTTTAACTTGGGCAAGACTTAGGTACAGTACTTAGGTGCTATTCCTTAGGTTCCTCTCTTAAAATTCTGTTATGTGAATTTTTTCTCATGGAATGAAACTTTATTTTTTAGTTAAGTACAACACATACCTTAGGTGCACTTCCTTAAATTTCTCTCTTACTTAAGTGTTATTTCTTAGGTTCCTCTCTTAAGATTCTGTCATGTGGATTTTTTCTCATGGGATAAAACTTTATTTTTTAGTTAAATACAATACATACCTTAGGTGCACTTCCTTAAATTCCTCTCTTACTTAGGTGTTATTCCTTAAGTTCCTCTCTTAAGATTCTGTCATGTGGATTTTTTCTCATAGGATGAAACTTTATTTTTTAGTTAAGTACAATACATACCTTAGGTGCACTTCCTTAAATTCCTCTCTTACTTAGGTGTTATTCTTTAGGTTCCTCTTTTAAGATTTTGTCATGTGGATTTTTTCTCATGTGATGAAACTTTATTTTTTAGTTAAGTACAATACCTACCTTAGATGCACTTCCTTAAATTCCTCTCTTAAGATTTTACCATGTAGATTTTTTCTCATGGGATGAAACTTTATTTTTTAGTTAAGTATCCACATGGCAGAATCTTAAGAGAAGAACTTAAGGAACTGCACCTAAGTTTTGTCCTTTTAACTTTATTTACAACACTTTCAACAAAATTTTTTTAGTTTCAACTAAATAAGCTGTTCTCGAACAAATACTAAAATAAGGACATAAATATTTTCGTAGCTTTTTTTTTTTTTTTTTTTTTTCCATAACTTCTTATTATCATCAAGAATCGTACTAAAACTAGGTAGAATTAGAATGTCAATGTTAACAAAAATTTATTGATTAATGATATAAACACAAACTATTTTATAATATTTTTACAAATTATTGATATATTAAATTATTATTGATTCTCATCTAGACTCACTACTAATATCATTTTATACTTGCCAATAACTATTCATCACATTATAAGTTTGTAAAATAGTTTGTAACTTTAGCATTTTTCAAATTGAAATTAAAATAGCCAAAACAGCTCATTGAAAATGATTTAAATGTTGTTATGTAAATACTAAATGATGTTAAGAAACTAGCGTAAGGCACAAGAAAACAACACCCTTGTTTGGTCTATTTTACGCAGTTATGAATTCTGAATTTATGTGTTTAGAATGGGAAACTTCAAGATCTAACTTCTGAAAGAAAGTAAATTTGAGAAAGGGGTCAACATCATTGGACCAAGAGGAAAAAGAAAAGATTCCTTAGCCACAAGGCACGTAATATAATACTAATATATATATATATATATATATATATATATATGGTACCTAGACATTAATTTTTTGTCAAAAAATGTTTAGGGTATTATTAAATAACTCAAATTTGTTTCTTTCAAGGGAATAAAATAAATAATGCCCAAGTGGAAAATAAATACTATAGTTACTTTTAGCCTTTGCAACTAACAAAAGTTACTTCGGAAATTCAATAGTTGACCCATCAAGATTCAAGAAGTTCAACTGTTTATTGATGAATCCAAAATGATCCAAATAATTCATTGCCAAGGAATGTTGACAAACTATGCAACTTTTCATTTCCCTAGAGAGAGAGATTGAGAGTAACAAGAATGAAATTGAAAGACAAAAAATGATGGGTCATGCTAAGTTGCTAACGAGTGCCCTTAAAGCATTGGTTAAGAATCCAGTTAAAATTTGGCTTACAAAGAGCATGAACATGAATGGGAAAATTAATTTTGTTTTAGTCTTGGTGGTTGATAGTTAAGAATTCACTTTTCATGGATGAAGAATCAAAGTCAATGATTTTGACCTAAAATGATCATTTTGGAATTCTGTACTCTATTGGATGGGTGTCTCTATTGCTACAAATATGTAAAAAAAAATTGATTGAAAGAAATGGCCTAACAAATTTTGATGGGATAGAAATGATTGAAACCCCAAAGGCTTGCAACATAAGATAATTGAGGAATCATGATAACCATCACCAAAATAATAGCAATATCCCTTAAAAACCACAATAATCCCATCAAAACCACATCAACTTGTTTGTTTCGTTTAAAATGGTGAACATCAATCCCTTATCAGGGAAACCAAAAAGAGAAAAAAGATGAAAAAGAAAGAAATCCATATTTTATTGATGCAACCATGATTCTCCATGTCAACTTATGAGGTTGCAACCCCACCCATGAGGTCCTTTAAGAATTTTTAAAGCATCATTGAGTGAAAACTTAAACATGAAAATAAGCCTTTTATGAAAGAATGTGGGGTACTCTGGTCAATTCGTAGTCATATAAGCAACTCACAAATTATTCCAATAATTATCTCATCCAACATATACACTGTATGGAACAGAAAAGATAAGAATTTCAATCTCTCCATAATGATTGTTTATTATCATTAAAACAAGACATCAGTAAGTTTTTAACATAGGTGGTGGCTTGAACTCTAGATATTTTATTTGACGAGAAAAGTTTACCAGTTAAGCTAATTAAAACCCATTAAGATTCATATTATCATATATTGTGTGATAAACATGTTATATATAACTGTGGGGGCAAAATTTTGAACTCTTATATTGGGCCTTAAGCCCCATTTATTAATGGGAATGCGTCTGAGGAGGAGCAAATGACTGGGGAAGTCCTAGAATAGATGGTCGCGTCAGGAAAGAGTGGAAGGCCAAGTTCCGAGAAGATCATCCTCCTCAGACCGGACGAATATCAGTCAAGCAGACATCTAGGTGACTTGGGTAATCTTCCAAGGGACTCCAACAATGAAGATAAACTTCAGGCACGTACGGAGATGATAAGGATACAAAAATATCTTAGGGAAAAGCTGCCACTACCGCATTAAATGCACTGCAGCAACTTTCCTGGCCGCATTAATGTGGAGAAGACCTCTAAACAGTGTTCTCAACCACTACTATTCGCAGAGAGCCAGAGAAGATGCTTGATAGGACACATACTTGAGTGCAGGGGTGGATGATGAACAAGTGTACGATGGAAATGGTTTGGAAAACTCTATATAATGTGAGAGACCCTCCATAAGAGCGAGATGGAGAAAAATAGTGAAGGAAAATAGAAAGAAAAACTATTGTAGCACAGTAACGAACTATCTTCCAGAAATAACCATTTGATCATCAAACTAACTCCTCGGACGTACATTCCGTCCATAATTACGTATATTTTCTTGTTCTGACACATTTGAAACCTTAATCAACCGTTAGTCAATCCACTAAAACCAAGTTCTTTCGCCCACTTTCTACAAATTTATTGTATTGGGCCTATTGGGTTTACAACCCAATTCTTCTGGGTTTGGGCTACAAAGTGTGACCCTACAATTGGTGCCATCTGTGGGGAGAACTAGTGCTTCAGTGGAGTATAACGGTCATGACAGGATCAGGACCACATGAAACTAGTCCGCACTATGTAGAATCAGCCAACGTTCGTCAACAGGATGAACTCCATGATCTTGAGCGTGAAAAGGGTCTGGATAACTACCAGGAAGGCAGCTTGCAAACGCTCCACATAGGTGGAAACGGATTTTGGAGAAAAGGTCGTGCAGTGCATGAGTAGGGTGATGAAAAAGCTATGCAGTGAGAAATCGATGAGTTAAAGAGGCAACTTCGTCGAGCACAACGGAAGCAATCCCCTCTCAACTCTGATGTTTCTTTTAATGACGAAGAAGACACTATCTACAGACAACGATCAAGAACTCCACCTAGTGAGTCGTTTTCCTATGAGGAGGAGTATCTTCACAAAAGGAAATGCAGGAGTCCATCTCGCAGGGGAGTAAGAACTAATGTTATGAAGAAAGCTTTGAGCCAGATTTCTAAATCACCCTTCACACGGGGAATAGGAAAGGCAAAACTTCCTAAGCGTTTCCATCAGCCAACATTTGCTATGTATAATGGTTGAACGGATCCTGTAGAGCACGTGAGCCAGTTCAAACAAAAGATGGTTGTCCATCTCAGGACGAGGCTCTGATGTGTAGAGTATTTCCATCCAGTTTGGGACCGATGCTGATGAGATGGTTTGATAGGCTAAGCACAAATTCCATCAGTTCCTTTAAGAAGCTTACCCAATCATTCTGTTCTCGATTCATTACATGCAGTAGGGTTCCTCAACCTCTAGACTCTTTACTATCCATGTCAATGAGGGAATGAGAGTCCATAAAGGCATATGCTGAAAGGTACTGGGAGATGTTCAACGAAATTGATGGAGATTTTGATGATGTTGCTATTAGAACTTTCAAGGTTGGTCTCCCATCCAAGCACGGTTTGAGAAAATCTCTGACAGGCAAGCATGTCACTAGTTTACGCCAGCTAATGGATTGAGTTGATAAATACAAGATGATAGAAGACGATCAACAACAAGAAAAATGGAAAGCTAAGGTTATCCCTCAGGAAATGAGGGATTTCAGGTCGGACCGATACAGCAACAACCGGCTGAGAAGGGATTACGTAGAGTAATCAGGGTCGAACAGCACCCAGGTCATCGGTGCAGTCTTCCGAGAGCTGGTGCATCAAGTATTAGAAAAAATCAAGAATGAACCCTTCTTCAAATGGCCCAATAAGATGGTGTGAAACCCTGAAAAACGAAACTGTAACATCTATTGCCAATATCATCAGGATCATGGGCATACCACAGAAGATTGCAGAAGCTTATGGGATCACTTGGACCAACTCGTCCGAAAAGGAAAATTGAAACAGTTGCTACATCATTCTAGTGGTTTGGGGGGACAAGCCAACTCTGAGTCTCAAAGAGATATTCCTTCAAGACCCCCATTGGGAACTATCAACGTTATCTTCGCTATACCAGGCAGAACAAGATCATGTCCGTCTAGGATAATGTCTGTAACCCGCCTATCTTCAGGAGACACTAGTCAGAATCCGAAGAGAGCTAGAGTGGAACTACCGTTGGTCATGGGCTTCTTAAATGAATATAAGATTGGTACGATTCAACCCCACGATGATGCCTTAGTAATCACCTCCGAATTGGGGGCTATGACGTAAAGAGGGTAATCATAGATCAAGGCAGCGCGGCTGAGATAATGTATCCTGACCTTTATAAGGGGCTGAACTTAAAAGCTGAAGATCTAACGCCCTATAGTTCTTCCTTAGTGAGTTTTGAGAGGAAGATTATTCTCCCAAAAGGTCAAATCAGATTGCCTATACAGACTGGCTTCGAGATAGTGAAGGTAGATTTCATCGTTGTGGATGCATACTCTCCCTATACAGCAATTGTTGCCAGACCTTGGCTTCATACTTTGGGAGCAGTTTCTTCCACTCTACACCAGAAGGTTAAATATCCGTCCAGGGGTCAGATTAAGGAAATACTAGAAGATCAGGCTTTGGCAAGGCAGTGTATGGTGGCTGCCATCCAGCATAAACCTGAAGCTGAGTCCTCGGCCCATGGAGAAAAGGGTTTGTGGCAGTTAAAATCCCCGGTGTTATCCATCAATAAGCCAACCGAGGATACGAAGTGTGAAAATCTAGTGAAGATTGTTATAGGGGACAACCCGGAAATTTTTTTTCAAATTGGATCCCAGATGCTTCATCAAGAGAGTGAAGAGCTGATAAAGTTCCTTAAATAGAACATTGATGTCTTTGCCTGGAATGCCTACGAAGCCCCAGGAGTAGATCCAAAATTCATTTGTCATCAATTGAATGTTAATCCGTTAATCGCACCCAAGAAGCAACCCCCTCAGCGTCCGTCTAAGGATCACACCGAAGCAGTTCAAGAGGAAGTGACTAGACTTAAACAAGCTGGGGCTATCAAGGAAGTTTTCTATCCTGAATGGTTAGCAAATACTGTAGTGGTAAAGAAGAAGAGTAGGAAGTAGTGAGTATGCGTAGATTTCACGGACTTAAATAAAGCTTGCCCTAAGGATCCATTTCCTATGCCCAAAATAGACCAGCTGGTAGATGCCACTATCGGCCATCCTCGGATGAGCTTTTTGGATGCCTTCCAAGGTTATCATCAGATACCTTTGGCCTTAGACGATCAGGAGAAGACTGCTTTTGTTACCTCTATCGGGAACTACCATTACAAAGTGATGCCATTCGGTTTGAAGAATGGAGGATCCACATATCAGAGAATGATGACAAGGATGTTCGAGTCGCAATTGGGGAAAAATATCGAGATTTATATAGATGATATGGTGGTGAAAAGTAAGATGGTTTCGAAGCATCTAGGGGACCTTCAAGCTATCTTTCACATCCTTAGAAAGTACAAATTGCGCTTAAATGCTTCCAAGTGCTCATTCGGCGTGGGGTCAGGCAAATTCTTGGGTTACATGGTCACACACAGAGGGATTGAAGTAAATCCTAATCAGATTAAAGCTATTAACAACTTGCGATCTCCTCGGAATCCCAAGGAAGTGCAGAAACTAACCGGAATGACCGCCGCTTTGAATAGATTCATATCTCTATCAAAGACTATCTAGCTCGGCCACCGATCATGTCTAGTCCTGAGCCAAATGAAGTCCTTTTTGCCTACATTGTTGTGGCCTCTTATGCTATAAGCTTGGTACTGATACGAGTTGATGGTGGCGTACAACGACCAGTTTATTATGTGAGTAAGTCATTGCATGAAGCCGAACTGCGCTATCTACCATTGGAGAAAGCTATCTTGGCAATAGTGCTTGGCACACGTAAGCTACCCCATTACTTCCAAGCACATTCTGTTGTCGTTCTTACCCAACTTCTGCTTAAAACCATACTCCGAAGTGCCGATTACACAGGAAGAGTAGCCAAGTGGGGCACAATTTTAGGGGATTTTGACATCAAATACATACCTCGTACCTCCATAAAAGGACAAGTTCTCGCAGATTTGGTGGCTGAATTCACCGAACCCCAAATAGAAGAGTTACCATCGGTCGGAAACATGAATGAAAAATTGGTTGGCACGATCTCTCAATATCGCCTTCCAACTTAGGAAGTATATGTAGATGGGGCATCAAATCAGAAGGGCTCAGGGATTAGGCTAGTACTGATGTCCCCTAAAAAGGTTATTATTGAAAAATCTTTAAGATTAAATTTTTCAGCTACGAACAATGAGGCCGAGTATGAAGTTTTGTTGGTAGGAATGGCCATGGTTCAAAGAATTGGGGGAAAGTCAATAAAACTCTTCTCGAACTTAAGGCTCGTCGTCGATCAAGTAAGAGGGGAATTCGAGGCAAAAAATGAAAGAATGCAGGGGTACTTGAGTCAAGTTAAATGTTTACAGTTAAAGTTTGATTCATTTGACTTATTACATGTCCCCAGAAGCGGTAATGCACACGCTGACTCTCTAGCTATGCTTGCAACCTCCTTGACACAAGATTTACCTCGAGTTATTCTTGTTAAAGACTTGTACAAACCCACAGAGGCAAGAAGAGAGACGGCTCAAATCCATCAGATTAAAGCAAGGCCGAGTTGGATGGACTCCATCATACAATTCTTGAAAGAGGATATTCTGCCTGAAGAAAAAATATAAGCTGACAAGGTACGAAGGAAGGCCACTAGGTATTGGTTATCCGAGAACCAAAAGTTGTATAAACGTTCCTTTTCAGGACCTTACTTGTTATGTATTCATCCTGAGTTGACCGAATCACTTCTAGAAGAATTGCATGAAGGAATCTATGGAAGTCATACTGGTGGTAGGTCCTTAGCACATAGAGCTATTACCCAAGGCTATTCGTGGCCAAATATGCAGAGAGGGGCTTTGGAATATGTCAAAAAGTGTGATCAATGTCAACGGTTTGCACCGAGCATACACCAACCAGGGGGAATCCTTAATCCGCTATCTAGCCCATGGCCATTCGCTCAATAGGGTTTAGACATTGTAGGACCATTCCCCAAAGCAGTGGGAAACAAGAAGTATCTTCCGGTCGGCATAGATTATTTTACGAAGTGGGTTGAAGCGAAGCCCCTAGCCAACATTAGGGACGTGGATGCGAAAAGATTCGTTTGGAAAAACATTGTCACTCGATTTGGAGTTCCTCATGTGCTCATCTCTGACAACGGCCTTCAGTTTGACAGCAAAATGTTTAGAAGATATTGCAGTGAGCTGAAGATTACAAACAGGTATTCTACACCTCCTTATCCCCAAGGGAAGGGACAAGCAGAAGTTGTAAATAAAGTCATAGTAAACGGGCTAAAGAAAAGGCTAGATGATGCAAAAGGCAAATGGGTGGAAGAGTTACCATATGTGCTCTGGACGTATAGAACCACACCTCGTAGATCCACTGGAGAAACCCCTTTTTCGATGACTTATGGAGCCAAGGCTATCATCCCTTTGGAAACTGGTTTCCCAATGTCGAGAACTAGTTCATTCAATCCGAGGGACCATAATGAGCAATTGACAAAGAGTTTGGACTTGATTGAAGAGAAGAGGGAAAATGCGATGGTTCAATTGGCCTATTACCAGCAAAAATTGAAGCAAGGTTATGATGCCAATGTAAAATTGAGACCTTTAACTCCTGGTGATCTGGTGTTACGAAAAGTTGTGGGCGTTGCAAAAAATCCAGCTTGGGGAAAGTTAGGACCAAATTGGGAAGGGTCCTACCGCATCACCTCAGAAGCTGGCATTGGAGCATATTTTCTAGAAGATCTGGACGAACATGTAATACCACGTCTTTGGAATGTAAACAATCTAAAGAGGTATTACTATTAATAAATATTTTCATGATCAATTTATTCGTTCTTTATATAAAGTGTTATATTGTTTTCCTTTGTAATTCTCTTAAGTGTTTAAACTTAAATCCAATCGTGTCTAAAGTTCTCGGATCAGATGATTTAAGTTAGTTAACACTCATTCGTAATTCTTTTAAGTGTTTAAACTTAAATCTAATCACGCCTGAAGTCCTCGGACCAGATGATTTGGGTTAGTTAACACTCATTCGTAATTTTCTTAAGTGTTTAAACTTAAATCCAATCACGCCTGAAGTCCTCAGACCAGATGATTTAGGTTAGTTAACACTCATTCGTAATTTTCTTAAGTGTTTAAACTTAAATCCAATCATACCTGAAGTCCTCGGACCAGATGATTTGGGTTAGTTAACACTCGCAAGTGTACGAACCGTACCGAAGTATAGTTGGACAAGAACGAGGTCGAACCCACAGGGACTTGAATGAACGTAGGAAAATTAAATCAAATCTTAACCAAATTAATCCTAATCTAGTTTAATAAAAATTGGTTGTTTTGAAATTAAATAAACTAAACAAATAATTAAACTAAGCAAAGATATAAAGCAATAAAAAGATGTAAACAATCTAAAGAAAGGAATTAAGGTTTTGGAATCCGCCTTGTAAGTCATATCAGCATATATTTATGATCATTAATTTTTCCCAACTCATTTCATGATAATCTAGAAATCAATCTTACTATCATGGAAAATATCATTATTAGAACTTATGTTTAAAAATCTAAAGCATGTTCTTCTTCGCTTCTTAAGTATAAAACCAAATCATCAATTGTATCCGTAGCCAAACAAATCACAAGATATATCCAATTCTAAAAATCAAATCATAAATTGTATCCATTGACAGACAAATCACAAGCGATATCCAATTTTATAATCAAGAATTAATAAACCAAGCATTCAATTAATTAAGACAAATCCTAAATCATGAGAAAAACATGATTGAACTCATATCTAGAATCTCATCTTAGTCAATTGACATGAAGCAAGAACAATTTAAATAATTAAAGAACAATTATTGTGGGAAAAATCAAATCACATAAATATTACTAATAATCCTTAACAAGGTTTCATCCTCAACCCTAATTATAAATTTAGCTACTCATGGTAATTGAAAGAAAACACAAAAATAAAATATTAAACATTAAACTAGACAAATAAAATAAAACTAACTGTCATGGAAGAGGTAGCCGCAGCTCTCTATACATTCAGCCCTAGCAGTAGCCTTAGCACTGGCCTCCTTGAATTTTGCCCTAAAGAGCCTTTAAATAGGTAAAGGAAACCTGTTACAAGTTGAATTCCCGTTTGGAGAAAATCCCAGATTTTTAGGCTTCACTTAACCGACAGTTTTGGCCCATTTAGCTTCAGAATTCGGACTTTTGGTAAACTACAAAGTTGTAGCCCTTTAAGTTAAATTTCCAGCCCAACTTGAATCACCTCAATTGGACATATGAGCCGAAAGTTATGCCGAAAATACTAACTGATGTGCAGGCTGGAATCCTAATCCGAATTGGACTTGGATTTGGTGCAAATTTCCTTTGATTCCTTGCTCCAATTGGACTTAAATTTGATTGGGTTGGTCTTCTCTTGAATTCATGCCTGGCTGGATGTAAGTTGGCTTGATTCAATTGGCCTAACCTCACTTTGCATGTAAAGCCCTTGTTACCTGCAACACAAAAATATTATATAATCAAACACAAAATAACATAAAAGTAAGGCTAAATATGTAGATATGTGAGTATTTTATTGTATATATTTCATGCACATCATAAGTTATTATGGGGGCGGGAGTTTGAACGCACAAGTACTCATCTATTTCTTCCTTGGCCTTTGATATAACGATGGCTTCCTCTTCAAATTAAAACTTGTCAACTTCTTCTTCGAGTGAAGAGGAAGATGCAGCTCCTTCCTCGGCTACAGCCTGTCCAAGGGGCACTTGCTGAAGTGGCTGGGCGGCCAAAGGAATGCCCTGTGGGACTGAATGATCAACTGGTGGAAGATCGTGTGGGGCTAAAAAATCGGGCCGAGACACGTCTATACGAGCCAAACGATAGTCGTTAGCCCTGATAGCGTTGTCGACGTCTAGAAAAGTTCTTGAGATGGGTTCGTAATCCAAAATTAGGTGAACGGCTCGAAGTTGTCCGTCGTCGTTCACAAAAATTTGAGACCTCAATAAGTAGTTGAGCGCAGGTACGTTGATTAAACTAATCCGAGAGTTTACTTGTGTTTTATCTGTTAAGAAAAAGAACTAAACAGTTAGAAACTTGGAGTTCAGTGTACAAAGATGAAAGAAGAAAAAATAAAATCTTCTTAATGTAGCAAAGCAAGGCCGAGGACAAGTAACTTAAATCTAATGTTAGAAAAACCTAAATCTAAGGTACCCCACCTGGCTCTCCTAGCTGGGTTGGGCAAGGAAGACTGTCATGCTCAGGTCCTGATACAATGAGGTATTCATCTTTCATCCCTTTGTTAGACTTGGGAAGACATGAAATGAGCTTGACAGCGTCGAATCGAGATTTAAGGTAAAACCCCGCCCCTTTTTGTTGGTGGCCTTCGTATAGGTGGACTACATCATACCAGGTTAGTCCCAATCCTAAGTGTCGGTCCAGAGCGTCAACTGCTCCTAGAATCCTAAAAAAGTTAGGTGCGCACTATTGGGGGCAAAGCCTATGGCTACATAAGTAATCTCTTGTAATCCTACCCATGGGGATAGTCATTCCTCCTTCTATGAAGGCAATCATTGGGATTATAACTTCTCTCATCTCTCGGTCAAACGCTAAGCCCTCTAGGGAATAGTATCGTATTGATACCTCTTGGGGTATGTGACATTTTTCTTTGAACATTTCTATCAAGGTAGGGCTCTTCACTAAACGCTCAAACCTACCCATTTCGAATAAGTAGAAAAGAAAATGACGGGCCGAGGAGGTTGTCCGAGGAAATAAAGAAATATTCGAAGTTAAAACTTATGTGAACTAAAGCAGGAACTGATCTTTGAAATTCTTTGGAGGATCTTTGAAGACTTTTTGAAAGTGTGAAGGATGATCTGATGTTTGGTGTGAGTTTAGATGTTTGAATGCTCTGAAGATTCTGAATTGTAATGAAGAAAAGAGAAAATAGTACTCTTATGAGCCTTTATATAAGGGACTGAAAACGAGGGGGATTTTATCCCGCCCAAATCTTGAAGGGAAATACGGTCCGTTGGATCAAAATCCCTTTATTGGATGCCAGAAGCATAACGCCACCTAAAATACTTAATGTCGCTTCGCGAGTTCCAAAGCGTCAAAAACAATGGTGAAATGACTAAAGTGACACCCCTACGTGCGTTAGTGCGAATGTCTTTACAGTTTTAACCACGATTACATTGACAAGTCAAAATTCTATTTTTTCTCCTCGGGTAAAAGAGAAAAATTAAAATTTTGAGGGGCTATTGTAGGGGCAAAATCTTGAACTCTTATATTGGGCCTTAACCCCCATTTACTAATGGGAATGCGTCCAAGGAGGAGCAAATGACTGGGGAAGTCCCAGAATAGATGGTCGCATCAGGAAAGAGTGGAAGGCCGAGGTCCGAGAAGGTCATCCTTCTCGGACCGGACGAATATCAGTCAAGCAGGCATCCGGGTGACTTGGGTAATCTTCCAAGGTACTCCAACAATGAAGATAGACTTCAGGCATGTACGGAGATGATAAAGATACAGAAATATCTTAGGGAAAAACTGCCACCATTGCATTAATTGCACTGCAACAACTTTCCTGGCCGCATTAATGTGGAAAAGACCTCTGAACAGTGTTCTCAACCACTACTGTTCGCAGAGAGCCAGAGAAGATGCTTGATAGGACACATATTTTAGTGTAGAGGTGGATGATGAACAAGTGTACGATGGAAATGGTTTGGAAAACTCCATATAATGTGAGAGACCCTCCATAAGAGCGGGATGGAGAAAAATAGTGAAGGAAAATTGAAAGAAAAACTATTGTAGCACAATAACGAACTATCTTCCAGAAATAACCATTTGATCATCAAACTAACTCTTCGGACGTACATTCCATCCATAATTACGTATATTTTCCTGCTTGGACACACTTGAAACCTTAATCAACCGTTAGTCAATCCGCTAAAAGCCCAGTTCTTTCGCCCACTCTCTACAAATTTATTGTATTGGGCCTATTGGGCTTACAACCCAATTCTTCTGGGTTTGGGCTACAAAGTGTGACCCTACAATAACAAATAGAGTAATGTCAACGAGTGTTTTTAGAGTAATTATTAATAAACTATTTTAGGAAAGTTTTTATAAAACTTTTATGAAAAATTGAAAAAACTATTAAAACATTAATTACTTTTTTTTCCTAATAAAAAGTTTCTTAAAATATCATTAACAAATTCGTTAACTTTTTCCTAACAAATATAACATACACTTTCTCTAAATTAATTAGAGGTCCAAATATGCTTTCCTTAGGCCTGCCTTTCCCAATTCCCTTCTCACCCAGATAACGTTTGCTGTGCTCTTTTGCTTAACAACTAGATAATCATTTAATAAATTAATGCATATTAGAATTGAATCTTTTTATTAAAAGATTAAAACGGTGTTTGCTTAAGGTAACCATGCTGTCCATGCAAAACCAATTGACCCTACCATACATTAAATAGTAGTATTGAACTTTTCAAGCTTCTCCTTCCTCTTTCAAAACGAAAATTAAAGCACTTCACACAATTTTCCAAAATCAACAATTACCCAAAAAAACATTTTCCATAGTCAGCTTTCTTTCATTTTCAATCATAGAGAATAGTCTTCTCAAGCTAATACTAGTACTCAGTAATCACCATCACTCTTTTTCTTTGAAAATGGCTTTATTTTCTTCTTTGTTCAACCACTCCTCATGTTCTTTAGAATCCAGCCAAATCGTTAGGTGCAGCAAAGCACAATATTTTATACAGTTGCATGTCTATTCAGCTAACCAACTTATTAATCACCTGCTTTCAAAAAAAAACTTATTAATCACCTGATTAACACCAAGATTATATTTTATTAAGAAGGAATCATGATTTACACTCTCAATATTCTTGTTACAGGTAATGTTTGGTGCACCCACCTACATCCTGATCGTCTAATCTGAATCCTATGTTCAAAAACTTGTTTTTCTTTTTATTCCTTTATAAAATTAAGAACACCTATCAAAAAAATAAAAATAAATAAGAAGCTTGATTCTCTTGGTTAAAAAAAATGTATTATTTTCTAATAAAACTGAAGTGATAAAGGACTTGTGGTCAAATTTGAAAACTCCTACACCGAAAGAAATCCAGTGTGACATTGAAAATAAGATGCAAGCAAACATGAAACATATATCTTAATTCAAATCATATTATAAATGTAAAATCCTTTAAAATTTGCAAATTAAATCCTATCAATCCATTTCATAAACCAAAAAGAATAATGAAAGAAAAGAGCGAATTGGATGACGTCACATCATTAATAAGTTTAAATGACACTAAAACCATGATAGTTAATGTTTGTTTAAATATCGGTAGCATTAAAAAGTCAAATCTATTCGTTTCAAAAAGTAATAGATATGAATATAATTGTAGTAGTAATTTCATGGTGGAGTTACAAACTTAAAATATTCAAATCCAACCGAATGTTAGAACCCATTGATTAGTGTGATAATTAAGGTTTAATGATTTTGTTCTAAGCTAAAGGACTTTTGATCATTTTTTTTATAGAGAGTTTCAACCTATAGCGTTCGCTCCGATGATAGTTTTTTTATCATCAGACCAAGACACCAATCAGTTTTTTGTGTAGGCAGTAATTGAGCCATAAAACTCTTATACAACCATCAGATACTTTACTAATTGAGCTAATTGAAACACATCAATAGAAACTTTATACACCAATAGAAATCCATTAAATATATATATCGTAAATTTGTAATTTCAAATCATATTATAAATTTATAATCCTTTAATATTCATAAAATCCTATCAATTCTTTTATATAAAAAAAAATATATATATATATATATATATATAATGAAAGAACATAATTTTTTTGGTTGTGGGGGGGGGGGGGGGGGGGGGATGAAAGAACATAATTTAGATGTTGTTACATTATTAATAAGTTTAAATGACACTAAAACTATGATAGTTAATGTTTGTTTAAATATTGATGGTGTTACATAATCAAACCTATTCGTTTCAAAAGGTAATGGACATGAATATAATTGTAGCAGTAATTTCAGTGGTGGAGTTACAATATTCTAAGCCGGCTGAATATTAGAATCCATTCATTGATTAGTGTGATGATTAAGGTTTAATGTTTGGGGTTTTTGAATTTTGATGCGTTATACCTTTACATATGATGCTGATTGCTGAAGCCAAAAACCAAAAACGGGAGGACTTTGAAACGTCAAAGTACGACGCTTCGAGACAAAACAGCAGGCACCTAACCTCCCTAAATAACATCGTAAAGCGTTATTAGTGTGAACCTAAAACGACAATGAATTTATCTATAAACTCGAAATTTCATTATCACGCGCTTTTAAGCTCGTGTAGCAACGGTCTCAATCATTTGACGGCGATTTTGGCATTCTATGATGAGAAGTTTAATGCACGCGCTTTTGTAGGTGATGGGGGACATGACTGTCTCGTCAGACTAAAGCAACTGGGAGGTCACCTAAACACGTGAGACACACGTGAAGAGCAAAACAGCAACAAAGATATTGCCGGGAAGGAATATAAAGATTGGGAAGAGTTTGTGTATATGTACTCATACAGTCTCAACTCTCAATTATAATTTGTTTCTTTATTTTTCGTTAATACTGTAGTTAATTTAATTATTGTTTGACCACTAAAAAGACTCACAAACTAATTCGTGTCGAGGGTTAATTGATTTTTCCGTTCATAAAAGAAAATTATAAAGAAGAATTGAAACTCCAATAAGTGATTTTGTAACTTATTCAAATGCCAAGAAATATTTCGCAATGAAGCCTTGTTTTTCTTTTTCTTTTTTTATTGACCATGTAAAAGTTGTTTTAAAAAAAATTACTCTATTTTGTTTTCACACTTAGAAAAAGAGAGGAAGTATTCCTCTAATGGGATTCAATCCCAAATCCTATAGTTGTTTATTTAGATGAGGATGCCGAGACTCTAAGAGTCTCTTAGTTCAAAGTATATAATCATTTATCAATTTTTATTTAGACAAAAAGCGCAAGGATCTTAATTGGAAAATGTTCTCACAAGGTAAAAATAGTATTAAAAAAAGAAAAAGAAAAAGGGTAGAAGTAGTGAAATACAATCAAGTAGAAAGGTCAATGACTCCAAAGCCTAATTGAATTATAGCATACCTTTAAAAAAATGAAATAGATAGCATACCTAGAATACCTATCATCTATCACTACCACACTATTATTCTTGTGGACCCTAGGCATTTTGTATTTGTCCATTTTAAGCATAGAATGATAAAATTGTTTCTTCTAATTTTATTGTTTAGGAAATTAAATATTTTTCTAATTTGTAATTTCCATCTATTTTTAAGAGAGTTTTAATTTATGGTGTCCGCTCTTGATAATAGCACTTTATCATTAGATCAAGACACTAATCAGTTTTTTATGTAAGCAGGAATTGAACCGTAGATCTTTTATTCAATCATAAAATTTTTTACTAGTTGAGCTAACTGAAATCCACAATTTCCATCTAAAATTTGATGGACAAAATTGGCCTTTGCCCTTTTTAAAAAAACAATCCAGTATTTTGTCCTCTTTCCTAAACTAATTAGGAAAATGCCCTCTTTTGAAACTTGATTTTCTCAAAATCGAGTTAAGCCCTATAGTGACGTTTTTAAGGAGTCTATAGTGACATTTTAAGGACCTATAGTGGCATTTTGTAACTCGATTTCCATGAAGTTGTGTTATAGGTAAAAAAAAGAAAAATAAATTGCATATAACACGACTTCATGAAGATCGAGTTACAAAACGCCACTATAGGTCCTTAAAACGTCACTATAGGGCTCCATAATATATATATATATATATATATATATATATATATATATATATATTTTTTTTTTTTTTTTTAACTCGATTTTGAGAAAATCAAATTTAAAAAAAGAGACATTTCCCTAATTAGTTTGGGAAAGGGGGGCAAAATGCTGATTTTTTTTTTTGAAATGGGCATTTGCCCATTTTCTCCAAAATTTGATACAATTTAAGAGTTTTTATTTTTATCTTATATATAATTTAATCTATAAAAAATTAGTAATTAGCATTTTTTTTTTTTGTTTTACTAATTAACTTCATTTGATTTCAAGTCAAAGACTCAAAACATTGACCTATTTAAAGAATCATAGACTAGAAGTACTAATTATTTACAACCCAAAAAAAAAAAAAAAAACTTATCATTATCTTGTGTTTCGTTTGTGTTAATTTTACTATTTTAGGTGGATCATAACTAATAGTCAAAGAGTAGAAATCTATTGATGAGAAAAATTTCCTTAATTTATGGGATAAAATTATAATAGACAGTGAAAAGTTTTCTAACGTAGGTGAAGAATATTCTAAATTCATTGATGGCAAATTTAGTAAACTAAAATTTTAGGGATAATACAGACTTAATTTCCACTTCTTTCTTTCTCTTCAAGGCAAATCTATCTGCATCACGTAGCAAGTAAGTAAACAACGGTCAAAGATGCATTTAAATCGCAATCCAAGTACACTACATTACACCTCAGGTCTGAGTAATCACACCTAAGTAAAACATCAACTGAAAAAAAAAAATTACGCGCTCTAGGTATGGGACCCACTTAAGCTCAGAAATTAGACTTTTTTTTTAAAATTATTTTATTACTATTATATAAATAAATAAAAACCTTTTTTTTTTTAATTTAGTAACAATTTTATTATTAAAAAAATTATAAATTATAAATTTCTTTGAATAATGTTAGTGAGACAAGTTATTTTACAAAAGATTTTACAAATTGCTGATAAAAAATTAATATAAATATCTTTTTAAAATATTATAAATTAATTTGTGAATGAAGCATTACTTAATTTCTTTTAATTTTATTAATCACTTTTCATTGATTCTCGGTTGAATTTGTTGCTAACCAATCTCATCTTATTTTCAGTTACATTTACATATATCTATCTGATTTTTAAACACAATATATCTTATCCTAAATTAGTTTCATAACCTTTTATCTCTAACTTTTAAAAACTCATTTTCAAATATATATATATATATAACTCGGAATTTTCTATCTTTTTCCTCTTAATTAAAATAGAAGCTTTTCAAATTCTATTTTTGCTACCAAATTTATTTCTGTTCAATTTGGTTTCCCACCATCTTCAAATAAATAAAGAAAAAAAAAAAACAAAATTAATAGCACATTTTAATTCAATTCAGCAGTGTAATCCATTCTTTTAAAAAAAATTAATAAGAGAATCAGGATTTTTTGAATTCAAATCCTGATTCCCTTATCCTCTTCTTATTAAATGTAGTTGTAAAAATAAATTTGAAAAATTAATCCATTCTTATTATTATTATTATTAAGAGAAGTAGGGTTTTTGTAAATTTAAATCCTGATTCTGAAAAAAAAAAAGAAAATGGGAAAGTAATTTTTTAATACTAAGAATTTTGTTTGGATGTGGGGGAAAGCTTATATGGAAACGCTTTCGTCCATGACGACAGCCTCACAGAACGAAGAAGAAAACCAACGACAAATACAAAACGAGCTTCTTCTTCACAGTCACAATCAACAGACTGTTCAATGTTCTTCGTCTTCTTCTTCTGCAGAAACAAACACAAAGACAATCCCGCTCTCTATTCATCTCTCTTTCACAGACACACAAACCAAAACGGAGATAGTTATGAAGAAGAAGAAGAGGTTGAGTAATAGCGGCAGTAACGGCCACCACCACCATAACGGCGTCGTTTTGGCCAGCCTCATGTACCATTTCCGTCGTAAACGGCGTCTCCACCGCCACGTTTTCCCTCTCCTCTCCGTCATCTCCGGTTGCTTCCTCCTCCTCTTCGCCGCTTTCTCTCTCCCTCTCCACCACCACGACCACCTTCACTCCGTACTGTTCCTCTCTCTCTCTCTCTCTCTCTATATCAACGATGTCGTTTCGGTTTTTCATTTCGTTCACTTTTGTGTATTTATGTGTTTCTGTGTTTGTGAGCTCAGGTTAACAATGCGGTGGAGCTCCGGTCGGGTTCGGATTCGGATCCTTTTCCAGCTTTCAGCGTACCGGTACGGATTGGAGAGTCTGTTGTATTTCAAATTTTCGGTATTCGGTATTCGGTCTTTTGATATCGGATTCGGTTTTTGTAGGCAAGTGGAGGGAGCTTAGGCCGAGATTTGTGGAGAACGAGTTTCTCCGAGTTGTATAGAGGTTGCAGTAATGCCAGCGATAAGTTTGCAAGTACTGTATCGGGAACTCCGATTCTTCAAGTTTATCGGATTTTCAACTCGTTCAATATCGGACTAGTTGTTGATTTTTTGGACTCTAAAGACTGCTTTTTTTCTTCTGGGTTTTTTATTCTGCAGGGGCTAATGTGAAAACGATTCCAAATCGGTACTTGTTGATTGATACTAGTGGAGGCTTGAATCAACAAAGAACAGGGGTGAGTTTTTTTTTTTTTTTTTTTTTTTTTTAATTTTTTTAAATTTTTTATTAGTATAAGATTCAGACATTCAGTTGCCGAATTTGATTTCGATGTAGGCTTTAGGTTTGAATTAGTCTAGCTTTGGTGTGATTGTTGAGAAATTTCATGTAGGATCCTGTGATTAGATTCAAAAGGATTAAAATATTAGGCTTTGTCATTTACTTAATTTAATTTTTGCGGCTTCTTCTGGTGTTAAATGTGGACTTTGGCTTGACTTGGGCAACTCATTGCAGCTAAAATATTAAGAAATGAATCGAAGATAAGAGTTTTGTATTAGTTTGTGATAAGTTTTTTCCGTGCAATTCATGTTGTACAGTAGTAGTAGTACTTCATCTTTGTGTTGGCGGTGTTTACTGTGTCAATTAGATTTGTTTTTTGACTGGTTCTAAATTTCCAATTTTGACTTTTTTTTTTTTTTTTTAATAATAAATGATGAAAAATATTATCTGGGTTGGTAAGTGAAACAAGTGAAACCCTGTTTACATGTAACTTTCTGAGAATCATGGTTTTGAATGAATAGTTATTGTTTTCAGTGTTCAAGAATGAATCCAGAGATATAATGGGCCATGATTTGATGGGTATTTTGCTGAATTAGTTTTTGATTTTTACCTTACTTGCTGCAGATAACAGATGCTGTTGTTGCAGCTTACATATTGAATGCTACTCTTGTTGTTCCCCAACTGGATCAGAAATCTTTTTGGAAGGATACCAGGTTTGTTGTAATGTTCAATAAGTAAATTAGAAAATATATATAGGCTGTCAAACTCATTTAATCTGGTGTTTGCTGCAGTGAGTTTGCTGAAATCTTTGATGTGGACCAATTTATCTCCTTTCTTTCAAAAGATGTTAAAATCGTTAAAGAGATTCCGCCAAACGGAGGGAAAGTCTTGAGTCCATATACCATGCGTGTTCCAAGGAAGTGTAATCCAAAATGCTACCAGAGCCGTGTTCTGCCTGTTCTTATAAAAAAGCATGTAAGTGTTCAATTCTTTATGGAAAGTAGTGAATCTTATAATCAATTCATTGAATGTCATGGACATTGTTTAAGGCTGTAAAATTTTCATATTTGATATTTCGTTTCCTTTAACAAGAACAATAGATATTGTTAATTAAAAAAAAGAAACAGAATCAAAATCTTCCAATGGAAGATAACATTCATTCCTGTCTCAGTATGTTTTGTTTACTGTACATGGTAAATGCCTACTTAATTGGCTAATCTTTAGGAATGCTTTTTCTAGTATTATATCTTCCATGCATTCAGCTTTTAAGGGCCTGACTGATTTCTCTGGATTTACCCTTCTTTCATTCTCTGATAATTTATTTAATTTATTTTAATTTCTTGCTTAGCAATTTTTACTTCAAATAAATAATAAAAAATAAATAAATAAAGAAGAAGAAGACATTTCGGCATGTTTTGACGGATACTTTCAGAATTGAGGTACACACCTGTAAATGATTTTTTATTCTTGAATCAGTTTTTTGATTCCATAATTATTTAACATTTTGTGGTTACCCTTTTGATGCTGCAGGCTGTTCGGCTCTCTAAGTTTGATTACAGGCTTTCAAACAAGTTGGGTACTCAATTGCAAAGGCTGAGATGTAGAATTAACTACCATGCTTTAACATTTACTGATTCTATTGTTGAAATGGGAAAAAAGTTGGTTGGGAGGATGAGGATGAAAAGCAAGCATTTCATTGCCCTGCATTTGAGGTATGTACAGATAGTTTCCAACCATTCTTTGAATATATTTCATCTGCAAAGCTTCTCTCATTCGTGATGTTAGACTGTTAGTTGATTCTTTCAGTCTACCTTATACTATGTAGAATTTGTATTTGTTTTTTTTTTTTTTAAAGAATCGGTCATTTCATTAGAAAAAATAGAATACTAACATCAATACAACAACCAGCAGCACACTGCACCCAACTATGTACAACCACCCAACTGTAGTAACTATTTGCAAAACAAGAGGTGTAGTGCAGCAAACCCAAAAATAGAATTTGTATAGTTTGAGTTCATATGAACATGATACCCAAGGAATAAATGTGAATTTCTCAATATTTTCAGAAAAGAGTAGTTTATCTATATAGTCTTTTGGATGAGTATATGCTGCGTGTTTGTTATGATATTTCAATGGATAGAGACAGGCCTTTCCCAAGTTCTTTATATTTCAAAGGTTTTAGAAGTACAGGGGAAAAAGTTGTTGATACAAATTGCTTTTTCATGCTTTAGGTTTGAACCTGATATGCTTGCATTTTCTGGATGTGATTATGGTGGGGGAGAAAAAGAAAGAATTGAACTTGGTGAAATACGGAAGAGGTGGAAAACTTTACATGTGAGACTCACTTATTCTTAGAAAAGGTTATTCAACCTCTTTAGTGGATTAGGTCTGTCTGATTATTGAGATGTTTATTTTGGCATGATATGCAGACAAGAAACCCTGACAAAGTTCGAAGGCATGGACGATGCCCACTCACACCAGAGGAAGTTGGTCTTATGCTAAGAGCATTGGGTTTTGGAAGTGATGTTCACTTGTATGTGGCATCAGGTGAAGTATATGGAGGTGAAGAGACATTGGCACCGCTCAAAGCACTCTTCCCAAATTTTCACTCAAAAGAAACTATAGCCAGCAAGGAGGAGTTGGCTCCATTTTCATCATTTTCTTCTCGTATGGCTGCACTAGACTTCATTGTTTGTGATGAAAGTGATGTTTTTGTCACCAATAACAATGGCAATATGGCTAGAATGTTAGCCGGGCGAAGGTATGCTAATTATATAGTTATTGTCTTTTGGTTCTGTTCATGCTATTTAGTTTTAGAACATGAAATTGGCTTTAGAATTGAAGTGGGTTTTTGCAACAATTGAAGTGCCATGGTTTTGCCAGGGAAAGGCGTTCTATGGGTTCAGAGAAGATATATATACTATATAGTTGAAGTTTGTGTGTAAATTGGCTTCACCTTTTGAACTTTCAGAACATTTAAATTGTTCTTATAAGGATCAATCTAGTGGTCCATAGAGTATGTCATTCTTATTGTTGCTTCCAAGTACACCTTTATTATGTCTACTGCAAATGAGAAAGGTAAATCTTTTCCCTGGTTATACATAGTAACATAAACATGCTTGTCTATGCAGAAGATACTTTGGGCACAAACCAACAATCCGTCCAAATGCTAAAAAGCTGTACCGGTTGTTCATGAACCGAAATAACATGACATGGGTAGAGTTTGCCTCCAAAGTTCAAACTTTTCAGATTGGCTTCATGGGAGAGCCAAATGAGGTGAAGCCTGGCACGGGTGAGTTTCATGAGAACCCTCTATCGTGCATATGTGAGAAGTCCGGGAAAAAGGCCAAGGTGGTTTTGATTCCCCAAAATGAAACTCATAATCACAATACAAGTGGCAAGGAGGATAACACAAATAAAGATACTGGTGATGTGACAGACGAGCAGTCAATGGAGGATGAGCTAGAATGGTCCGATATGGATTATATGGAGAATGTAAATACGCTTCAAGGGAAAGGGTTCCCTAATGGAACAGAATCAGATCCTAATATTTCACTTAAACCTGAGCTACCAGAATTAGCGGAAGAGTTATTTTCGGACTAAAATAAAGAAGACCGCATTCATTTCTCATTTAGATAAGTTATATGCTTTACCTAACCCAATTTTTCTACAAATTCTTTGGATCCTTTTGTTCCCTCTTCCCTGTTCTGCTTCAATGGGGCAGCTTTTTCAGGTTACGTGGCCTCTCATAAGAAAGCAATTTGTGTACATAAAGCCATTGGCAGTTGAGCAAATTAGTGTTTCCAGTTTCTTTATATGGCTGCACATGGGGATGAACTGCTCCTCTATTTAGATTTAGGAACTTCTTGTACATTTGACAACTAGGATATGTGGCTAAGGACAATGTTTTGCTTTATTCGAGGATTCTTGCCGCAAGGCCGGGGCAGTTATATTATAGAAGGGAAGGGAAATGGAAAAAGGGATTTAGATTGGTTTTAAAACTTAGGCTCTAAGTTTTTCCCTTTAGTTCTTTTTATTTTTATAATAGCTATATAATTTTTTTTTTTTTTTTTAATTCTCTTTCATTCTCTCCATAATTTTGTAAGGATATGTATATATCAAAAATCTTTGGTTTAGAATTTTTCAGTGATGCCATATAAAAGCATTGTCTTGTTTTAGGAGGCTGTACATGCAAGATGATAAGATAAGAGACATCACTTTATTTGTGTGTTTCAATTCTTGTAAAAATATGATTCTGAAAGTACTTAAATTGGATGTGCTGCTCTTAACTTATTTCTTTAAAAAGCAGGTTCCATATCTATCAGAAAAAGAAAAAGAGCAGGTTCTATCATTCATTTGAGTGAGAATTCTCGGGGTACCATGAAATTTTGGGGACTTGGTTTGGACAATCATTGAAATTAATGTGAATGACATCCACTTTATTTTATGAAACCTTGTACTTTCCTCGTTGCCATTTACTTTTTAATGAAAGATTTGTAGAACATGATAGATAATATATAATGGTGTTAATCTTGATGAGTAAGTTACTATAAAAGCAGGAGGCAAACTCTTTTGCAAGTTATGAGCAAAGTGGAAATTGTTTTGAGTTTCCAACTTCAGCATCCAATGTCTCTCAATTAGGACTCGTCCATGACCTACATCTCCTTTGAGTGGCTATGGTCGGTCACTCTTAACACTAAACTCACTTGATGGAAGCAATGGACTTGGTTTTAATTGGAGGAAAAAAAAAAACTAGACCTTCAATAATCTTTAATTGCTAGGAAAATTCTCATATCTTTCATTATTGACAATAAACCTCTACACAATTCAATTGATAAAACTAAGAGAGAAACATTTCAATCTAATCCTATCAACACCTAACAGATTATCTGTTGGTAACCATGAGTGCTTATCCATAGTAATTAAAAAATTACCTCCCATCGGAAGAAAAAAAAGCTAAAAAAGAAAAGAAAAAGACTACCTATTGTGTGGATAAGCATGATGATTTACGACTCTATCCAACATTACTCAGATTATTAAGGCTACAATTAACATTAACATCCTCATTCTGTTAAACAAATGGTACATCTTTTTTTTATAATTATAATAGAAAGACATCAAGAGGGCTCAGCCAACTGAAATTACAAGACTCTTGGCATTATTTGATTATTTTGTAAGGGTGGAGGCACCTACATGGCCCCCCAAAATTATTGAAATTCTTTGTAATGGTATATTGGTTTGAGGTAAAAAGTAAATTGGGCTTCTAAAAATTGTAATGATTGGCCCCCCAAAAAAATTTAATCCTAAATTCATGTTTGTTTTTTATTTTCTTTCCTTTGAAATCTTGTAATGTATAGTCAGTCAACCCCACATCTCACTGTTATTTTCTCTAATAGAGCTCCATCTAAATAAAACATAACATTTTACCAAAACCTATAATAAATGTCTAGCTGACTTGTGTCATTTCTTTTTATATTTTATAAATCTACAAGCGTGCATTGTGTTATTTGTGTATTCAATTGTTAAAGTGTAGTGCACATAGTGCACTGTTTGAACTTATTTTTTATCTTCTTTTCGTCATGTCAATTTTTCTCTAGCTGATTATATCTTTTAATATTGGATCTAGTTGCTAGATAAGTTCTTATTATTATTATTATTATTTTTTTAAGTATTTTTTTTTTTTTTTTGAGAAAGAAGACTGCTATTATTATTATTATTATTATTATTATTATTATTTTAAGTAGTTGCTTGATAAGTTGTGCTAACATTAATTTGTTTTTAGAAAAGAATTTAGGCTGCCATGGACATAAGATTTATTAATTTTTTTAAAAGATTCAAAATGGAAATTGCTAAGAATTTCCGTATAGAATTCATAATGAATTAATTTTATTTATTGAAAGATCAATGTTGAGCATTACTTTTTTAGGAGATGCCAAGTTTATTGTATTTTATTTTTAAAAAACTGATACATGTTTATAGAAAATTAGACAAATTTTGTACACACATTTGAGTTTAGAAATATTGTTATATTTTAAATTTGATCATCTTGTATACAACATATTTATGAATTATGACAAACATACAAATATGTAACTTGGCCCCTCCAAGTAAAAAATCATGACTACGCCCCTATTTGTGAGAAGAATTTAGCCTAAATTTGTCTTCTTACCTATTGTAAGCAAAAGAAAAAGAAAGTATAATAGGTGAAAATGAGAAAATCTTGCATGCCATATGTTGTTATTGAGTTGAAGAGTTTCTTAAATGATCTAGATATACACGATTTTTTTTTTTTTTTTTCCGAAACAAGATATACACGATTTTTATTAAGTAATGTTTAGAGACACAACTTTTTCCATAATATTTTTTACAATCTGTCAAATTATACATCAATCACATATATAATAAAACAAAATATTTTTCTATCGATTCAACAAATGATCTAATTCATGTGTCAATTCTAAAATATATTTTCCCCCTACAGTTTATTTCCATCATACATAATAAAAAAACAATATAAACAAACACCGCTATTTTTAAAAAAACTATGTAACACTTGGTCTAGAAAACAAAAAATGGTTTTTAAATGGAACAATCTCTTTCCTCCTCTACAAGTCTACAACCTAAATAGAAAAACAAGAGGGGAAAATTAGAAAAAAAAAAAAATACACATTTAGTTCTCAACCTTTACACTCTGTTTTAAAACTGTTCTCATCTTTTGAAATATTTTATTTTAGTTTTTATAATTTTAAACTTGTGTTAAAATGGTACTGCCATTAACTCTTAGAGTATTAGCATTGGAAAATTCCAATGCTACTCTATTTTACAATTTTAAAAAACTACTTTATCATTATACCATACTATTTTATAATACCTCCACATTCCAAACTTCTATTTTCATCTTTTACTCATTAAAATAATATATCTAGATAATAAAATAATATATCTCAAAATTATATCTTTTCTCTCCCATCTCTCTCCTCTCTCTCATTTTCAACTCTCTTCCATCTGTAACTTTCGCCAAAGCCTTCATTTCCGGCGAGGTGGTGAAATAGTCCAACAATAACCACTAACTCAAACACCCAAAACTTCATAGATCAACCAAAAACGCATCAATCAACAAAACCCACAAACAAAAAATCCTAAATTTCAAAACTCGGCTTCAATAAAACCCAAAACTTCATTTGCTTCATGACGAGCTCGTACTCGCATTGCTTCGGCTGTGGATCGTGGGTTGTGGATCGCGAATTCGTGATATGGGTTACGGGTGGCTGTGCTCTATGGTGCTGGGTTGCGGGTGGTTGTGCTCTATGGTCGTGAATCGTTGGCTGTGCTGGGTTGCGAATTTGTGATATGGGTTACAGGTGGTCATGCTGGGTTGCGGGTAGCTGTTTCGGTTTTTGGGTTCAGCGATGGAGAGACAGAGATGAGAGACAGAGGAGAGAGAGTCAGATAAAATATTATTTTTTTTTTACAATACTTGCTACAGTGCAATTCTATGTTTAGAATTGCACTGTAGCAGTATTGCAAAAAAATTTGCAATACTGCTGTTTAGCATTCTCCAATGTAGTTGGTTTTGGGGTTTAAAATTTCAAATTTCCCTTACATTTGGCATTAGCATTCTCCAATGCTAATGCTCTTACTTTGCTTTTCTTTATCTTCAAACATGTATAAAATAAACAAACAAAATTGTTTGATTAGAAAATCTCTTCCTTCTTCTGTTAATGTCCAAATCGTTGAGATTTTGATGAATAATTTCAACAGAAAATCAAAGTAAGAGTTATCAATAGAAATTTTTTGACACAAACTTAAAATTATAAGGACTAATATTATTATTATTATTATTATTATTTTGAAAAAAAAAGGAATGATTTTGAAACAAAAGGTAAAAATTGAGGATTAATTAATTTAATTGTCTAATAAAACAAAAAAGAAAAAACAGAAGAGAGTAAAACGACCCAATGAGAGTAGAGCTTAAAGCTAAAGACTCACCCATCAAACAAGGTTCATCCGTGTAAAAGTGGCCAGCATGTGATTTCCAACATTAATCCCTAAATTTTGCAAGTAACTCAAGCCCACTAAGCAAAATCTATGCTTCGGGTCTAGGAAAGAGCCAAAATAAGCCCAATCTTACACTTCAAACCACACTCCATTAAATCCATACTAAGATTGCATGAGCTTGGGCCACACATAACAAGTAAAAAAGCGAAAATATAGGATAAAACAAAATGTCACAATATTTTCACAACACTTTTGTTTTTTAGTTGTGGTGAATCCTAATTTATCATTTTATTGTATTTTGAACTATGAGAGACTACCACCTTAATTATTGTAAAAATATTGTGACAATTTATTGTATTTGTAGAATGAACAAATTTTCTTTCTAAACTAGTTTGAAAAGAAACTCTTCAAACTCTTTATATATATTTAAATTGAGTGTAAATTTTGAAAATCTAACAATTGGATTGAATGTTTTTATTATATCCTTTATGCCTGCAAAATTTCAAGAAAATTAAAGATCAATTACTATGTCATTAAACTAAATAAATGTTAAAATTTTAAATTATTGTAATCTAAAATTATGTATAAAAAATATGTTTATTAGTTGAATGTTAAATAACATCCGATTTGAATGAAATTTGATATGCTTGTTAAGAATGTAAGAAACATGAAATTCAACGGTTAAATTTTCAAAATTCACACCTAAAAAAGAGATATATAAGAAGTTTGAATTGTAAAACAACTCAATTAAAAAAAAAAAAATAAATAAATGTGTTATGAGCATGGTTTTAAAAACTGGTACGATGAAAAGACCGAAAAATGGAATAATTATCGGTTTTCTGGTCGGACTGGGGTTTGACTGATAGTCAAACCAGTAACGTCATAAATAATTTAATTAATAATTATAAAAATAAATTAATAAAATTTTTTATACCTAGTCATTTTAACTAAAAAATTAAATAATAGTAAACATTAAACTTTAACTTAGCAACTTTTAGACACCACTTAACACAATTCAACCAAAACAAAAACAAAAAAAACATATATTGATATACAAGCACCCACAACCTACTATAAAATATTTTAGTTATTTTTTAACCTTTTAAATAACAAAAAGTAAGTGCACCAATGGGTAGTAATATCCTTGGCCACTTGATAATTTTTTGCCCCTCCACACATTCTATACGTTAATACCTAATATCCCAACTACCCCACAATGATGTTCCTACTTCTTTAATAATAATAATTTAGACACGTGCAAAATTGGATTATAATTTCATATTCTAATTCAACTTTCTCTAAATTTTACTTATTAATATCTATATATATATATATATATATATAGATGACTTATAAATTTGAATTTTTTTTAGTTATATGATTATGTTTTTTATGGTTTATTATATTGAACTCCTCATGTTCTACACTAAATTAACTAATTTGGCACAAAAATTTAAAAAATTTATATTAAATGATACACATGATGCAAAATTAAATTTTAATTGAAATTCAATCTTTACACTAAATTAACTCACTCATTACAAAATTCTAAAATTTAGATTAGATAAGACACGTGATACAAAATTAGACTCTAATTAAATTTCGATTTAATTAGACTCTAATAATAATAATAATAATAATAGTAATAATAATAATGATAATAACAATAATAATATCACAATTAGTAAGTTTGACAGTACAAAAACTTTTTTCACTTTATTAAAAGTTAAAAGGGTTCTCATCAAACCAAAAAAAAAAAAAAAAAATCTAATCTGAAATCTCAAAATTTTATAACATTTCACAGGGGTATGTCAGAGGCACACTGCCACAAGTTACAAACAAAAAGCAAACTCCTTCACTATTTAGTTTTTTACTATTAAAAGTCACGACAAAACAAACAACTAATAAAGCCTTCAGAAATAAAAATTTAAAAACAAAGAGAGGCAGACGGATGGAGGAATGGGCGTGAAGAAGAAGAATGGCTGGTTACTTTCGGAACAGTTCTGGCGATTGCGGTATTATGGGTTACATGATATTTTCTTTTACTGTTAATCACTTTTTTCTCGTTTTTCTTTTACCATCCGGTATTCTTTTTCTGGCCGGTATCCGATACTTGAGAGAGCATTTTATTTTCGGTTTTAACCAATAATCGGACCGGATTAAGATCCGGTTTACGGTTGAACCGACCGGTTCGGTTTTTAAACCCTTGGTTATGAGCCCATACATAACGTCGGGTTTGTAAAATAGTAAGACTTCATTGCAAAAAATAACCTTCAACACAATTAGTCTACAAAGTAAGACTAAGACAGCCCAATATGAATCGAGCCCAAGGCTAAAAAGGCCCAAAAACCATGAAAAAACCCTAGAGCCAGCCACCATAAATCCCTCAGCTCCTAGGGTTTCACTATATAAATCCCTCATCTCATTTTCTCTTTCTCCTCCTCCACCTCTTCCAAAAGAGCCTACATTCAAAGAGAGAGACACACACAGAGACTCTGTGAAAAAATGGTGAAGTTTTTGAAGCCAAACAAGGCGGTGATACTCCTGCAGGGACGGTACGCAGGTCGCAAGGCCGTGATCGTTCGGTCCTTCGACGAAGGCACCCGCGACAGGCCTTACGGTCACTGTTTGGTTGCGGGGATAAAGAAGTACCCGAGCAAGGTGATCCGCAAGGACTCGGCCAAGAAGACCGCCAAGAAGTCCCGCGTCAAGGCCTTCATCAAGCTCGTCAATTTCCAGCACCTGATGCCCACGCGTTACACCTTGGACGTGGATTTGAAAGACGTGGTCGCCGTGGATTCGCTTCAGTCCAAGGACAAGAAGGTCAGTGCGGCCAAAGAGACCAAGAAGAAGCTCGAGGAGCGGTTCAAGACTGGGAAGAACAGGTGGTTCTTCACCAAGCTTAGGTTCTGAGTGATTGATTCAATCAATGGAGTCTACTACTTTAGGTTTTTAAGTTTTGTATGGTTTTTATTGATGTTTGGATAATTATGCCATCTGGGTTTTGTTGAATTGTTGGATTTTGCATATTATAATTTTGATGCGGTTCGTGGATTTTGTTGATTTGGGTTTTTATGCTGTTGTGTATGCTTAACATCAATGGCAACATATAAGACTCAGTTTGGTAGTTAAATATTTAGATTAATTGCGCTTTTCAAAATGGTCCGTGATTGTTTTAGTCTGTGATTGTATAACTAGGACAATCCGCCTGATTTACCTTTTTGTTCTTATATGCCTCAGAAAAATATGCATCTATACAGACTGGAACTTTGGACAATGACCCCTTAAACAATTCTTAGCGCTGTCTTTTTTTTGACTTTTTATCAAGCATGTAAGTAGCTAGATAATTAAGCTTAGACTGAAATTGGTTTTTAAGAATCACCTCTGCCCTAGTGATCATATGGCCAAAACATTAATTGCATTCTCCTTTTCTTTTGCCATGACTCTGACCGTGGTTGGTTTGCTTGTGTCCCAAACTGTGTCGCAACATTCATGATATATTGATATTCACCAAAGAAGTTGGAACTTGAATTTTTAGTGCAGATAGAAATTAGTTGATAGGGTATAGTAGATGGACTTATAGTAAAGACACCATAACTTAAACAAACAACTATAGCTTAAATTATATTTGCTTTTACCTTCAGGTTTTGTCTAATTAAAACTAGATTTGTTAAGATTGAGGTGACATCTGTATGCCTTAAATCCACAGGATTGTGAAGAATTAAGGCAGTGATATATCATATATCTAGTTTCCTCTCTTCAAAGAAGGGGCATCCTAAACAAGATATGGTATAGAGGAATGTGCAGTTATAATCCTAACATATCTTCTTGTCTAACTACTATGTAAACGATCTAGGTTTGTCTTCATGAGTGGTGAGAAATTATATGTAGGACCCAGTGAGTGGATTCAAGGGGTTACATATTGTGTCCAGCTTTCATTTACTTAATTGGTTTTTTTTTTTTCCTTGTGTTGAATGTGCGGGCCATGACTTAACTTGGGCCACTGATTTCAGCTATATGTTAAGAAATGAATCTCAGGAGTTTATTCTAGTATGAGTGTACTATTAGTTTGTGATTCGTTGTAGTACTCCATCTTTGTTTTGGTAGTGTTTAATGTGGCAATTATTTGTTATTGACCAGTTCTAGAAGTAGAACCTTTGCCTGTTTTTTGATATGTGATAAAGAATCTTATCTTTATTGATAAGTGGTATTAGGGAAAGTGAGACACCTGATGTACATGCATCTCTCGAACATCATGGCTTAGAAGTTAGAAGTGAGGTTTAAATAATGTGAATATGCAGATTCTCTTTTTGAATGAATGGTTAAAAGCAGAAAGGATATAGTTGCTCTTAATAGTTTGCTGTGGTCCATGCAACCGCACATGATATTCACCAAAGAAGTGGCACTTGAATTTTTGGTCCAGATAGATAGTAGTTGATAGGGTCCAGTATTGTTTTCTGTCTTCAAGAATTATTCCAGAAATATTTAGGCTCATGGTTTTGACATGGTTTGATACTGTAATGGGTTTGTTTTGAACCAGATCAAAAATCGTTCTGGAATGATACCAGGTCTGTTGTAATACCTGCTTGCTTAGATTCAAGGAATACATATGTGGGTGAATTTATCTCCCCTGAAAAGATGGTGAAACAATTAAGGAGCTTCCACTTAAAAGGGTGGGAAGCTGTGATTCCCCAAGTCTCTATACCATGTCTGTTCTACTTGTTATTAAAAAAAATGCAGTATTCAGTTCTTTATGGATTGTAGTGAGTTTTAAGTAAAGCTCCTCTCACAAGAAAGCAATTCGTATATAAAAGCCACTGGCAGTTGAGAGCAAATCTGAGTTTATGGCGTATGAGCAGTTCCTCCAATCAGATTTAGAAACATTTTGTGTACGTAAAACAAATATGCGCAAGGTGAACACTTAAAAAAGAACTGGTAAAGTGAATGACCCTTTGGTGAGCTTTCTCTCATAGAGTAGTCGTATTTTAGTGCTGACTACATATTTCAGTAAATTAATTCTGAAAAAAAAACCATAAATTTTTCCTTGTTCTTGAATCTTGATGATCATGTGGAAGATAATCAATGTATTGCCTGCAGACTTCAGAAAACCTTAAGCAGTATTATGCCACAGTGTTTTTCTCTTATTGCCGGGATTATCATTTTTGGGGGCCTTTAGCACCCACTGTAAGTTACTTCTGCACCAAATCACTATGATTAATTCTTTCAATGATTCATACACAGTACATTTGATGCAGTCGCATTTTTAGTCTCTGTGTGTGTGTGCGCGCATTTGTGTTTTTACATGTGATATTATTTTGTAGGAATTGTGTTCCAGGCCATGAAATCTTATACCTTTCATTGTATTTTACCTTTTTTAAAAGGGTGGTTCTTAGTTAAATTTTTACTGGAATTTTTCGGTAAGTATAATATATTAATAATGTTTACATCCTTACTTAGGCCATTATATATGTATTTATCATATTTAGAGGAGAGGAATTATTATTCCATCAAAGAAAATGTTTTCAATTAACTTATGCTCTACATGGGGTGTGAAAATTAGATGTATATTAGCTGTCCTGATTTTATTTGTATAGAAGAAATGAAGGGATTATCATAACTATACAGCTAGAACTAGACCAACTACCACTGAATTAGTCTTGTAGAAAGTATTTTGTATTTTTAAAGTATTCAAAATTGTACCATGAATTATGTTGCCTCTCATTGGAGGAACACAAGACCTTTTAAAACCACATGACATTCACTTCAATTGTGAGCCCCATAAAATAAATATTGAATACATGAATTTGGGAAGTAGTGACAAACCAATCTTCCATGGCTGCATCATTTTTTGGATGTAATTTCAAAATAGAAGTTAATGTGCAATTTCAATATTGAAATGTTTTCTTTCTTCTTCTTTTTTTATTTTATTTTATTTTTAATTTTAACATACAGAATATAAACCTATAGCATTCACTTTATGGTAGTTGGTTTTAAAATTAAACTAAATTTAAAGCCATACATAATGGTGTATCAAGTAAACAAGATTCACATACTAATAAAATAATAACCAAAGCTCACAACTATGGACTATGGTTGGCATCTCACAATTACAAAAAAGACCAAAAATACCCCTAACTCTAGTAACTTAGTGAAAAAGTTAAATATAAGATGAAGCAAGACACTATAAGTGGACAACCATGGGCACTTATTATTTTTTGATGAACAAAAAATAATGGATTCCATAGCTTTAGTTTTTTGATTTCCAAAATCCAAATAGAATATGTTCAATGGAACCATGCTGGGGCTTTACTTTCAATATTAGACCAGCAGGGCAAAACATCTGTGATATGATTTGCCAAATCACAATGGCATCAAAATAAGGAAACGATGGTCCTAATAATATTCAAGTTTAGTCCTTGCTGATGGGAAGGAGATAGGAGATAAGAGCCCATTTGATAAAAAACAACTGGATAAAAATGAATGACCCTTCAAATACCAAGGCACTACGTGGCAACATCAATATCTGTTATTCACTCTGCTTCTCCAATATCCATTTCCTCTCTCTCTCTCTCTACTACACACAGTGACAGAGAGCATGGCGTTGAGGCTGCCCACTCAGCTGGCGACACCTGGCAAATTCCTCCACCACCACCACAGTAAAATAAATTTAGTTTTAATGGCTATCAGTGCGAAAAGGAACAACCTTTAATATGATCAGTGTACAGTTTTAATGGGTCCTCCACATTCAAATTTTGCTCCTTTATAATTCATGTGTCAATTCTAAAATATATTTTCCCCCAACAATTTATTTCCATCATACATAATAAAAATATATAATCAAACACCGCTATTTAAAAAAAAAAAAAACTATGTAACACTTGGTTTAGAAAACAAAAAATGTTTTTTAAATGGAACAATCTCTTTTCTCCTCAACAAGTCTACAACCCAAACAGAAAAACAAGAGGGGAAAAATTAGAAAAAAAAAAAATAGTATACATTTAGTCCTCAACCTTTACCCTTTGTTTTAAAACAGTCCTCATCTTTTGAAATATTTTATTTTAGTTTTTATAATTTTAAATTTGTGTTAAAATGGTATTGCCATGAACTCTTATTTTGCTTTTCTTTATCGTCAAACATATATAAAATAAACAAACAAAGTTATTTGATTAGAAAATCTCTTCCTTCTTCTGTTAGTGTCCAAATCGTTGAGATTTTGATGAATAATTTCAACAGAAAATCAAAGTAAGAGTTATCAATAGAAATTTTTTGACACAATCTTAAAATTATAAGGACTAATTTTATTATTATTATTGTTGTTGTTGTTGTTATTATTTTGACAAAAAAAAAAAAAAGGAATGATTTTGAAGCAAAAGGTGAAAATTGAGGATTAATTAATTTAATTATCTAATCAAACAAATAAGAAAAAATAGAAGAGAGTAAAACGGCCCAATGAGAGTAGAGCTTAAAGCTAAGGCTCACCCATCAAACAGGTTCCATCAGTGTAAAAGTGGTCAGCACAAGATTTCCTACATTAATCCCTAAATTTTGCAAGTAACTCAAGTCCACTTAGTAAAATCTATATTTCGGGTCTATGTAATAGCTAAAATAAGCCCAATCTTACAAACCACACTCCATTAAATCCATATTAAAATTGCATGGGCTTGGGTAACGCATAGCTAGTAAAAAAGCGGAAATCTAGGGATAAAACAAAATGCCACAACCTTTTTGCAACACTTTTATTTTTAATTGTGGTGCATTCTAATTTATCACTTTATTGTATTTGTGGGTTCCAGTTAGCTCGATTGGTAAAGTCTCTGATAGTTGAATTAGAGATCTGGAATTTAATTCTCGCTTATACCCAAAATCAATTGATATCTTGGTTTAATGATAAAGACTTTGAACCTCTAAAGTCTTGAAAAGAGAGTTTTGGAGACTTTGTTTTTATTGTCCAGAGTCTTTAGATTCAAAGTAATCCATACGCTGGGCAGAACTTTTCAATTTAGAAAATTGTTTCTTTAGTACCTAATTTTCCACACTAACAATGAATACACTTAATAGCATTTTTGTTTGTCTAGATTTTCCAAGAAAGTGTCTTTCAAGTAAATTAAAGCTTGATTGCGAAACCTTAGAATCTTGAAAACAAATAATAGGAGACATCGAAATCTAATACTGTGTAAACTGGGTTTTCTTTGTTAACAGTATGAAATTTTGGTAAGGTATTGAAAGTCTAGATATATGAGTCCCTAAGTAAAACAAAAATAAATAAAAAAGTCTAGTTAAAATGGTTCCATGTCAAATTATCAATTAGTTTATGCATGGGATATCTTTGACTTTTTTACTTAAGTTGTTTAGGTGTAAATTGATTTATATACCATTAATTAAATTTAATGATTAATGGTATATCTGGAATACATATGTGGGTGAATTTATCTCCCTTGAAAAGATGGTGAAATCATTAAGGAGCTTCCACTCAAGATGGTGAAATCATCCAAGCTGTGATTCCCCAAGTCTCTATACCATGTGTGTTCTACTTGTTCTTATTAAAAAAAAAAAAATGCATGCAAGTATTCAGTTCTTTATGGATTGTAGTGAGTTTTAAGTAAAGCTCCTCTCACAAGAAAGCAATTCGTATATAGTAAAAGCCATTGGCAGTTGAGAGCAAATCTGATTTAGAAACATCTTGTGTACATAAAACAAATATGCACTAGTAGAACACTTAAAAAAGAACTAGTAAAGTAGTGAGTTCTAATCTGAATGATAAAATATTTTCCTCGTTGTCTTGTACTTTTTAATATAAAGAAAATTAGAACCAAAAAAGAAAAAGAAAACACAGATAGTAATAATGTTATGATGGTATTATTTGTGATATGAGTAAATTAACTAAAAGCTTATTAAATCATCAATAATCCGTATATTAAATCTTCAAATCTTCACTCTTAGGTTGAATAAGGGTCATTTTCTTTACAAGGCTTTAGTTCTTTCAGTTTCTTCAAAATTTCACCACATAAACTTACATACTGACTATTGATTGGTCTGTGACAGTGCTCGACTGACAGCACTTCCCCATGCATTAAAAAAAAAAAAAAAAAAACTGGATAAAAATGACCCTTCAAGTAGAGGGCACGTCACATAAATCGTAATCCAATACCGAGACACTACGTGGCAACATCAGTATCTGTTGTTCACTCTCCTTCATCAATATCCATTTCCTCTCTCTCTCTCTCTCTCTCTCTCTCTCTATACAGTACTACACAGTGACACGGAGAGAATGGCGTTGAGGCTGCCCACTCAGCTGGCGACACCTGGCAGATTCCACCACCACCACAACAACAGCAAAACCTCAGTGTCTAGAGCACTGTCATGGAAGCGCACAATAGCACCGGACGCCGCTCATTTCTCTCTGCTTTCTTCTTCAACTTCCACCGGTACACTTTACTTTACTTTCTCTGCTGTGAGAGTTTTTGTTTGTTTGTTATTTGATGATGTATGTTTGAATATTAGGGAGATGCAATGTGGGGCCGAGGGTGATGTGCACGGCGGAGACAGTAGGGGTAGTGAACCTAGCTCCGGGGACCCCGGTGAGGCCAACGAGCATACTGGTGGTTGGCGCGACGGGAACTCTAGGAAGGCAGGTTGTGAGGCGTGCTCTCGATGAAGGCTATGAAGTAAGGTGCCTCGTCCGGCCTAGACCTGCCCCTGCTGACTTCCTTCGTGATTGGGGCGCAATTGTTGTCAATGTATACATACTATACCTTCTCTCATGCTTGCTTGTGTTCATTTCAGAATAGGATCATGTCTATTGCATTTGAAAAATAAAGTGAGAATGCCCATTTCACAATTAAGATTTTATACATAGTGCCAATTCATATAAATTTTTTGAAGTGGCACATTGAAAAAGCTGACATGGGGTGGGATTAGATGAATCTTTAGGACAGATGGGTTGAGTACAAAATTGAAACTTTCTGATTTTGTTTTTTTGGGATAATTTGTAATATTTTTACTTCTAAGGGATGAACACAGAACATAGACCAAATTTCAGATAAAAAGTATTTGTGTATGTGTGTGTGCACGCGCGATTGGAGGCTGCCACTACTACCATGGTTACCTTCAAATTTAAAGCAGCTAAATTTTGAACTATAGATTCTATAACAAAGTGATACTTATCCACTAACAAGTGTCTCTGTTAAATAGATTGATCTTGGCTGCACCTAGCTGTGGCAAATGGTTATTTGGGATTTTGCTTCAAAATTATGTTATTTGGCATAGACTACTCTTTTTGAGGAGTCTGTAAAGTTTTGGTAATTTCATGACAAATCTGAGGAGTGTAGGCACCTGAAGTTACATTAGTAAATTGCCTTGAAAAGCTGTCGTTCTGTGGTAGATCATGTATGTTTCACTTCGATTGTTTTATTGTTCGACTAGTGGAGGATATGTACGTCTTCTCAATATAGAGTTTGCTTCTTGTTTTCCTAAATCTTCTTTTCCAGGTGTCTGATAAAGTGTCATAAGTATGAATTTCTGTATGAACATGTTGAGAGAATTTTCATTTGGAAAGGTTGGCAGTAGCATCTGGGTTGGTTGTATGTTGCTAACTGTCTAACTTTACTCTGACAAAGTTTGAGGACTGATTTTAAAGTATTTATTGAGCAGGCAGACCTTAGCAAACCAGAGACCATACCTGCAACATTGGTTGGTATTCATACAATAATTGATTGTGCCACAGGACGACCAGAAGAGCCCATTAGGAAGGTAAGTTTTGTGTTGAAAATTGATTTCATTCCTTTTTTTGATGAATGATTTGTTTCTCTCGTTATGTTTCTTATAACAATCAAATCAGCCTAGACTTTTATACTATAAAATTGATGCATTTTTTTAACTGTTGAGGTAGGAAGGGGTTGGAGATGTCAAAGGGTTGTAGCATCTTTGAAGAATACTAGACAAATAGGGGAACAAGTGTGTGTGATGATTTCCTTTCAATAAAATGTCCCAGAATATAAAAAAGAAAGTCCTCTCCTCTGACGTTTGAGAAGTTTTCATGTGTTGCAAACAGTGCTGTATGATGGATTGTTTGGCCATATCTAATCCATTTTTTTCTGTTTAGGTAGACTGGGAAGGAAAAGTTGCTCTTATACAATGTGCAAAAGCAATGGGAATCCAGAAGTATGTTTTCTTTTCCATCCACAACTGTGACAAGCATCCTGAAGTTCCACTAATGGAGATAAAGTACTGCACTGAGAAGTTTCTTCAGGACTCAGGCCTAAATCACATCATAATCCGGTTATGTGGTTTCATGCAAGTAATTATCATCTAAATGAAAATTTGGACATGCTCTTCTATAATATGATCCGTGGCATAGTTTATTTTTGACTTAACTCTGTGCTTCTGGTTATAGTCCTTAGTCCTCATACAATAGTCCTCCCTTTTCCTTATTATTTCTCATTCTTCCTTAAAAATATAATTTTTAAGAACTGATCATTAATATTTATGTCTAACGAAACTATTGCTTCCTTGAGATAAGTTTGCCAATTGAAGAGATGTATATATTGAGTATGCTAATAGTTTCATGGAGAAAATTAGGCCGACATTTTTATAATATTATCTATCAAGTACGTATACAAATACAATGTCATAGAAATGTTCATGCTCATAAATGACTTGAGCCAGGGAGATGATTGTGTGAAACAGTTGGTTATTATATATGTATGTGTGTGGATGATTCTTTCCTGCTTCTAAGTTTTTTTTTGTGTATGGCTTCAAATCTTTGTTTCATATTAGAAACCAAGTGAAAATGCTTCATACCAATTTTTCAGGGCCTCATTGGGCAGTATGCGGTGCCTATACTAGAGGAGAAATCTGTATGGGGAACGGATGCTGCAACAAGAATTGCTTACATGGACACCCAGGTAAGTATTGCCTAAATTGCTTACATGGACACCCAGATGTTCTATTTGCAAGTAGAATATGTCGACAGTTTTTAATGACATTCTCATTGTGTATTAGGATATAGCTCGCTTGACATTTATAGCCTTACGCAATGAGGAAATTAATGGGAAGCTTCTCACATTTGCTGGTCCTCGTGCATGGACAACCCAAGAGGTGAAGAAGACTATTTTTACTTTTTAAAATACCATAATCATTTGCCTAGCATTACCCTAACCTTGTTTCTTCCTACTGTTTGTAGTTTTGACTCTTGTTGAACTGTTTAATTGTTAGACAACATAGGGAGGGAAATGGCAACTAAAAAAGAACCTCAAACCAGAATCTATTTATGAGTGGCTAGCTTTTCATTTCTTTTTAAACAAATTGTTTGTAACCGATTAACTTTTGGTAACAGCAGTACTTTTATGCACCCTGTGTTGAAGGGTAAATCCTATACTATGTGGCCTCCTCTATGTGTGAGTGTGTGAGTATAGATGAGAGAGAGAGAGAGAGAGAGAGAGAGAGAGAGAGTAAATGATCAATGGCTTTGGGCAAAAGTGAATGTACAGTCTCTTTCTTATTGTACATTAAAAGTGCGTTCTTGTTTTAGGTGATAACATTGTGCGAGAGGCTTGCAGGGCAAGATGCAAATGTTACTATTGTCCCAGTCTCTGTGTTGAGATTGACTCGCCAGGTGACTCGGTTTTTTGAGTGGACAAATGATGTTGCTGACAGATTGACATTTGCAGAGGTAATAAATTATTCATTCCTGTTTATTCCCATAAAAATAATAATATGCTTCCTGTGTTATTTAAGAACCGAATAAACTTGAAAAACATAGAATGAGGAAATAAATGGAAGAGAACAGCATAGCTGAAGAAGGGGTGGCATATAATATGCTAAGAAGTTATGTTCTCAACCGCTGTACAGCGCTTGATCATAGACACGTTGCAACATCTTGATTAGAAGGAGCATTTCTTTTGTTAATGGCTCAAGTATACATAATTGAGATGACAAATGTCCTTATTGGGTGCATTTGTATTTTGTAGGTGCTCACAAGTGACATTGTTTTCTCTGTTCCAATGAATGAGACATATAAACTTCTTGGTGTGGATGTGAAAGACGTAGTTACCCTAGAGAAATATTTGCAAGATTATTTCACAAACATATTGAAGAAATTGAAAGATCTCAAAGCACAGTCAAAGCAAACTGACATCTACTTCTGAATGAAGTCCATTTTGTAACTGTAAATGTAGCCATGAATGTATCAACAAGTTTGATACCTGGTAACAGGTATCAAAGAGGAATGCTATTCATTTAAATCCCTTTACCTCCCCCTTTTTTGTTTCCTTGTCTTCCAATCAGTAATGGTTTAGCCCAATGGCAACCCTTCACTGAAAAGTTAAAAGTAGGTCACTTATTCAACACAAGCTCAATGAAATAATCATTAATGTTTCTCATATATATACTTTTCGTGAATGCTACTCTTGCTTCCAACGTGATCAAAAATCATTTTGGAATGATACCAGGTCTGTTGTAGTACGTGCTTGCTTAGATTCAAGGAATACATATATAAATATATAATCTGCAGCGACTTCATTTAAATCTTTGATGTGGGTGAATTTATCTCCTTTCAAAAGATGTTGAAATCATTATAAAGAGCAGCTTCGACTTAAGGGTGGGAAAGCAATGACTCCCCAAGTCCCTATACCATGCGAGTTCAACCTCTTCTTATTAAAAATAAATAAAAAAAATAAAAAAGCATCGAAGTATTCAGTTCTTAATGGAAACTAGTGAGTTTTTGACTTGAAGTAAAGCGCCTATCAACAAAGTCATTCGTGCATAAAACCGTTTGCAGTTGAGCAAAAATCATGAGTTTACCGTTCTTTATATGGCTGTACTTGGTGGATGAGCAGCTCCTCCGATCAGATTAGGTACCTCATGAGTTAATTATCAACTAAAAGCTGGAGGCAAACTCTAGATTTCTCCCATTTGGGTCTGAATTCCCCTGTACACTCGTGATAGTTTTATTTTTTCAAAATTTCTTAAAAGCATTCACAGTAAAGTTGCTAAAATTTGTAGCTTTTAGCAACTTAAAACTCTACTTTTTGAAGTAATTAGTAAAAATGTGGTGAAATTTTGTTATAGGCATAAAACTAACTCCTATTATTTGGGTAGTAAAAATGTGGTGAAATTTGTTATAGGCACAGAACTAACTCCTATTATTTGGGTAGTAAAAATGTGGTGAAATTTTGTTATAGGCACATAACTAACTCCTATTATTTGGGTGAAAAGAGCATTGAAGTTACACTCGAGAGCGAGAGCAAATTGGGTTTCTTTTTGTCAACCAAAACCCCAAAAATCACTTTCTTAGCCTCTCCATTGCAGAGAGAGAGAACACCACACCATAATAGTCCATAGGTCAGACACACTTACCAGGTCAATAACAAAATTATAGGAAAACAAACGACACTTGTTCCCTACCAAAGACAAACAAAGTTTCTCTAGTTTGGAGAGACTACAAACTTCTTATATATCTTTTTTTTTTTTTTTTTTGAATTTTGAAAATCTAACCGCTAAATTTCATGTTTTTTATGTTCTTAATATACATATCAAATTTCGTTCAAATTGGATATTATTTACTACTCAATAAATAAACTTATATTTTATACACAATTTTAGATCATAAAAAATTGAAATTTTAACATTTGTTTGATTAGATTGTAATTGTTCTTTGATCTTCTTGAAATTTTACATGCATGAAAAATTTAATAAGAACATGCAATCTAACGGTAATTGTTAGATTTTCAAAATTCACACTCAATATAGAGATATATGAGGAGTTTGTAAAGTTTCTCTCCAAACTCCAAAACTAGTTTGGAGAGAAACTTTATTCATCAAGGATCGCTTCTCATCCTCAAAATCACATATATTGTATGTAATCGTGTCTCATTCACATCCTCCAAAAACATCTTCCAAAACCTGGTCAAAATTGCCTTTATCACCATTTTCCAAACATATTTGTTAGTTAACATCATTTCCAAACTATTTAAAAAACTAACATCTCAAATATTTTAGACTCGATTTTACTGCAACAACTCGAGTGATCTGTGAAGCTTAGAACTTGAGCTTGTAAAGGTCGAGTTCCAAAGTGAAATCAAGCATTTGAGAGCATTCATATCAATGATTTTAAAAAATTTAATATTTAACCTCTCAAAAAGTTACTTCACCTACTCTATCATCTCACTCTAAAATGTATCTAACATTAAAACTTTTTTTTTTCGCCATTTCGTTTAAAATAATATAAATTACTTATTAAAATAATAAAAAACACCTGCACAGACCACCTCCTCCCCCAAAAGCATTAAAATAATATAATATATATATTTTTAGATTGTAGCTCAGTTGCTATTTTTGGAAGAATGACGTGATTGTTGTAGCTTGATTTTTGGTGCTCTAGAGGCTAAAATAGGATTATAGCATTTATACCCTCTTTGATACAAATGCTCTAACCCACCCAACAATCCCTCACCGAAGCCTCAACTAAGATCGTCACTGAAACCTCAACCCACCCAAACCGTTCCGAACACAATACCACTGCGAGGTCCGAGCTTCTTCTTCGTCACTGACCCACCCAAACCCACAATGCGAGCTCCAGAGAAGCACCACGCCGTTCGGCATTGATCAGGTGCTTGGGTTTGTTGATTTCGTTGTGGGTCTCTGGGTTTGCTTGGGTTTGTTGATCTCTCTGGTTGTTGTGTTTGATTGTTGGAGAAGTTGTTTGATTGTCGGAGAAGAAGTACTGGAATCGAGTTTATTGCATGTTAGTTTCCTAAATAGTTTTGAAAACGGTGCTAACTAACAAAAAATCGGTGTTATTTTGAAAAAAAAAACCCTTCACTGGCCAAAATTGCCTTATAACACTATTTTTCAAAACCCACAAAAATCCCGAACACCCAAGTCTCTCTCTCTTTCTCTCTATATGCAAATCTTCTTGTAATATTATCGAATGGATTTGAGGAGGCTTTGCAATATCACCAAACCCACCCCAATCTTCTACCCTATCACCCGCCCTTTAACCTGCGTAACCTCTTCAGGCTCCCACAACAACCAAAACCAGCCGCCTCAGCCGCCGCCATTGGAGCTTGAGAGCTATCCACCAAAGCCTCCCAATCAGAGTTTACTCAACTGGGTATCTTCTATTCTCTCAAACCCATCTCTAGATTCTTCTAAATGTAAATCCCTCATACCCCATTTGTCCCCTCACCACTTTGATACTATTTTATCCTCTGTAGCTCTTATTAACTCCAATGCCAACCCCAAAACCACTCTCAATTTCTTTTATTTTGCGTCTCAATCTTTTAACTTTCGCTTTACTTTGAGATCTTATTGCATTTTGATTCGTTTACTTGTTCTATCCAACTTGGTTTCGCCTGCAAGATTGCTTTTGATTCGTTTGATTGATGGGAAAATGCCTGTTTTATCCTATGCTAACACAAAGAACCTACATATTGAGATTGCCACTGTGATGGCAGATTTTAACTCGACCACGAAGCCCCAGCGTGCTCTTGGGGTTCAGGTCTCGGATTTGCTGGTACATGTTTATTGTACCCAGTTTAAAAATCTGGATTTTGGTGTTGATGTGTTTTGCTTATTGGCTAGAAAGGGTATGTTTCCGTCTCTTAAAACTTGCAATTTTTTGTTGAGTTCTTTGGTGAAGGCGAATGAGCTTTCAAAAAGCTATGAAGTGTTTGAAATGACTTGTCAAGGAGTTTCTCCTGATGTTTACTTGTTTAGTACTGCAATTAATGCGTTTTGTAAGGGTGGGAAGGTTGAGGATGGGATTGGGTTGTTCTTGAAAATGGAGGAGGTGGGTATTGTTCCAAATGTTGTTACATACAATAGTATTATTCACGGGCTATGTAAGAACGGGAGATTAGATGAAGCATTCCACTTCAAAGAAAGGATGCTAAGAAACAACGTGAGACCTAGTCTTATAACATATAGTGTACTTATTAATGGTTTCGTGAGGCTGGAGAAATTTGATGAAGCGAATTGTGTTTTGAAAGAAATGTTGGACAAGGGTTTTGTCCCGAATGAGATTGTATATAACACACTGATTGATGGGTATTGTAAAACAGGAAATATTAGTGAGGCACTGAAGATAAGGGGTGATATGGTAAGTAAGGGGATAATGCCTAATTCTGTCACTCTTAATTCTCTTACACAGGGTTTTTGCAAGAGTAATGAAATAGAACGTGCTGAGCATATTTTAGGGGAAATGTTATTAAGAGGGTTAAATGTAAGCCAGGTTACTTATACGGCAGTCATAAAGGGATTATGTATGAAGTCTAGGCTTGAGTCTGCACTACAATTCACTGAGGAGATGCTAACAAGAAACCTCAGACCTGGTGATAGGTTGCTCACCACATTGGTTGTTGAACTTTGTAAGGATGGAAAGCATTCAGAAGCAATAGAACTTTGGTTTAGGCTATTGAATAAAGGTTTGGCAGCCAATACGGTGACCTCAAATGCTCTAATTCATGGACTTTGTGAAGTGGGAAACATGCAAGAGGCTGTTGAACTGCTCAAGGAGATGCTGGAGAGGGGTTTGGTATTGGATAGGATCACATATAACACACTTATCTTGGGGTGTTGCAAACAGGGGAAAGTGGAGGAAGCTTTTAAGCTTAGGGAGGAGATGGCTAAGAGACAAATTCCACCAGACACCCATACTTACAATTTGCTAATACATGGGTTGTGTAACATGGGTAAAGTGGATGATGCAGTAAAGCTTTGGGATGACTGCAATAGAAATGGTATGGTTCCCAATGTGTATACATATGGGGTCATGATAGATGGATATTGTAAGGCGAATAGAATTGAAGAGGGTGAAAACCTATTCAATGAGTTGGTTAATAAAAACATGGAGCTAAATATTATTGTTTATAATACACTAATAAGAGCATACTGTAGAAATGGAAATATGACTGCTGCATTTAAACTTCGTGATGACATGAAAAGCAAGGGCATTCCACCTACTTGTAACACATATTCTTCTCTTATACATGGAATGTGCAACATTGGTTGTATTGAGGATGCAAAAGACCTTCTTGATGAAATGAGAAAGGAAGGTTTGCTACCAAATGTCGTTTGTTATACTGCACTAATTGGTGGTTATTGTAAGCTTGGTCTGATGGATAAAGTTCGGAGTGTCTTGCTGGAAATGTCTTCGTGTAACATACATCCTAATAAAATTACCTACACTGTCATGATTGATGGGTATTGTAAATTGGGAAAAACAAAAGAAGCAACTAAGCTTTTACATGATATGGTAGAAAGGGGAATTCTCCCTGATGCTGTCACATATAATGCCTTGACAAATGGGTTTTGCAAAGAAAGGAAGATAGATGAAGCATTTGAAGTGTGCAATCAAATGTCCAATGGAGGAGTATCTTTAGATGAAATTACATATACCACACTGATTCATAATTGGCCTCAGCCCTCAACAATTGCAAATCAAGACTAATCATGAAATCTAAAGAGGTTGGGTTCTATAATTGATATTTTCTTGCCTTTATATTGTGACAAATCTTTGTTTCAACTTGTTTAAACAAATTTATTACATTTAATTGACAGCCCATGTTCTGTTAGGTTATTTTATTTTTCTCTTAGGGAAGCTGATTGTAAACCATGGAACAGTCGTTGGTAACCTTCTCTTTGAGATTCAAGTATGATTGTGGAACTTCTGCAGCCTCCTATGCTCTCCGCAATATTGCTGTTGGTTATCTATACGAGTGTTTGCCTTTATCTTGGACCAGATTGATAACCAGCAGAAGAAACAATATCTTCTTCTTCACTTTGAAGGAGGTGTGTGCTTTCAAATTACCATTCTATCTTAGAGCTGGATATTATCCTATACAGTGTTTTAAATTTCTTTATCCCATTCCCATCTTGCAGGTCATATTAAGACAATCAGATAAAGCAGAATACCAGGATTCTGGTGATGAGAAGATTCTTAAATTACTATTTAACTACTTTGAAAGTGAGGAAGAAGGTGTTAGTAATGTTGAAACAGAGCGACTGGGGAAAATTGCACTTATTTAACCTGAAAAACTTGTTACTGCACTTAAGGTATCCGATTAGCTAACTTTGTTAACTTTTCCTCAAGCTTATGATGAATATTCTATATTTACATTTGATGGGGTTTGTATCTTCGTTTTCCATTCTTATTCTAAAAACTGCTTTTTTTCTTCTGGGTTTTTGATTCTGCAGAGGCTAATGTGAAAACTATTCCAAATCGGTACTTGTTGATTGATACTAGTGGAGGCTTGAATCAACAAAGAACAGGGGTGAGTTTTTTTTTTAATCTTTTTTTTTTATTATTAGTATAAGATTCAGTTGCCGAATTTGATTTCGAATTAGGCTTTTAGGTTTGAATTAGTCTAACTTTGGTGTGATTGTTAAGAAATTTTATGTAGGATTCTGTGATTAGATTCAAAAGGATTAAAATATTAGGCTTTGTCATTTACTTAATTGATTTTTGCGGTTCTTCTGGTGTTAAATGTGGACTTTGGCTTGACTTGGGCAGCTCATTGCAGCTAAAATATTAAGAAATGAATCGAAGATAAGAGTTTTGTATTAGTTTGTGATAAGTTTTTTCCATGCAATTCATGTTGTACAGTAGCAGTACTTCATCTTTGTGTTGGCGGTGTTTATTGTGTCAATTAGATTTGTTTTTGACTGGTTCTAAATTTCCAATTTTGACTCTTTTTATTTATTTATAATAAATGATGAAAAATATTATCTGGGTTGGTAAGTGAAATAAGTGAAACCCTGTTTACATGTAGCTTTCTGAGAATCATGGTTTTGAATGAATAGTTATTGTTTTCAGTGTTCAAGAATGAATCCAGAGATATAATGGGCCATGATTTGATGGGTATTTTGCTGAATTAGTTTTTGAGTTTTACCTTACTTGCTGCAGATAACAGATGCTGTTGTTGCAGCTTACATATTGAATGCTACTCTTGTTGTTCCCCAACTGGATCAGAAATCTTTTTGGAAGGATACCAGGTTTGTTGTAATGTTTGATAAGTAAATTAGAATTAGTTTCAAGCCCAATGTTTGATAACTAAATTAGAAAATATATATAGGCTGTCAAACTCATTTAATCTGGTGTTTGCTGCAGTGAGTTTGCTGAAATCTTTGATGTGGACCAGTTTATCTCCTTTCTTTCAAAAGATGTTAAAATCATTAAAGAGATTCCACCAAACGGAGGGAAAGTCTTGAGTCCATGTACCATGCATGTTCCAAGGAAGTGTAATCCAAAATGCTACCAGAGCCGTGTTTTACCTGTTCTTATAAAAAAGTTTGTAAGTGATCAATTCTTTATGGAAAGTAGTGAATCTTATAATCAATTCATTGAATGTCATGGACATTGTTTAAGGCTGTAAAATTTTCATATTTGATATTTCGATTCCTTTAACAAGAACAATAGATGTTGTTATTGAAAAAAAGAAACAAAATCAAAATCTTCCAATGGAAGATAACATTTCTTCCTGTTGTTTTGTATACTGTATATGGTAAATGCCCACTTAATTGGCTAATCTTTAGGAATGCCTTTTCTAGTATTGCATCTTCCATGGATTCAGCTGTTAAGGGCCTGACTGATTTCTCTGGATTTACCTTTCTTTCATTCTCAGATAATTTATTTAATTTATTTTAATTTCTTGCTTAGCAATTTCTACTTCAAATTAAAAAAAAAGACATTTCAGCATGTTTTGACAGGTACTTTCAGAATTGAGGTACACACCTGTAAATGATTTTTTATTCTTGAATCAGTTATTTGATTCCATAATTAACACTTTGCGGTTACCCTTTTGATGCTGCAGGCTGTTCGGTTCTCTAAGTTTGATTACAGGCTTTCAAACAAGTTGGGTACTCAATTACAAAGGCTGAGATGTAGAGTTTACTACCATGCTTTAACATTTACCGATTCTATTGTTGAAATGGGATAAAAGTTGGTTGGGAGGATGAGGATGAAAAGCAAGCATTTCATTGCCCTGCATTTGAGGTATGTACAGATAGTTTCCAACCATTCTTTGAATATATTTCGTCTGCATATCTTCTCTCATTCGTGATGTTAGACTGTTAGTTGACTCTTTCAGTCTACCTTATACTGTGTAGAATTTGTATTTTTTTATTTTATTATAAGAATCAGTCATTTCATTAGAAAAAATAGAATACTAACATCAATACAACAACCAGCAGCACACTGCTTCCAACTATGTACAACCACCCAACTGTAGTAACTATTTGCAAAACAAGATGTGTAGTGCAGCAAACCAAAAATAGAATTTGTATAGTTTGAGTTCATATGAACATGATACCCAAGGAATAAATGTGAATTTCTCAATATTTTCAGAAAAGAGTAGTTTGTCTATATAGTCTTTTGGATGCGTATATGCTGCTTGTTTGTTATGATATTTCAATGGATAGAGACAGGCCTTTCCCAAGTTCTTTATATTTCAAAGGTTTTAGAAGTACAGGGGAAAAAGTTGTTGATACAAATTGCATTTTCATGCTTTAGTTTTGAACCTGATATGCTTGCATTTTCTGGATGTGATTATGGTGGGGGAGAAAAAGAAAGAATTGAACTTGGTGAAATACGGAAGAGGTGGAAAACTTTACATGTGAGACTCCACTTATTTTTAGAAAAGGTTATTCAACCTCTTTAGCGGATTAGGCCTGTCTGAATATTGAGATGTTTATTTTGGCATGATATGCAGACAAGGAACCCTGACAAAGTTCGAAGGCATGGACGATGCCCACTCACTCCAGAGGAAGTTGGTCTTATGCTAAGAGCATTGGGTTTTGGAAGTGATGTTCACTTGTATGTGGCATCAGGTGAAGTATATGGAGGTGAAGAGACATTGGCACTTCTCAAAGCACTCTTCCCAAATTTTCATTCAAAAGAAACCATAGCCAGCAAGAAGGAATTGGCTCCATTTTCATCATTTTCTTCTCGCATGGCTGCACTAGACTTCATTGTTTGTGATGAAAGTGATGTTTTTGTCACCAATAACAACGGCAATATGGCTAGAATGTTAGCCGGGCGAAGGTATGCTAATTATATATTTATTGTCTTTTGGTTCTGTTCATGCTATTTAGTTTTAGAACATGAAATTGGCTTTAGAATTGAAGTGGGTTTTTGCAACAATTGAAGTGCCATGGTTTCGCCAGGGGAAGATGTTCTATGGGTTCAGAGAAGATATATATACTATATAGTTGAAGTTTGTGTGTAAATTGCCTTCACCTTTTGAACTTTCAGAACATTTAAATTGTTCTTATAAGGATCAATCTAGTGGTCCATAGAGTATGTCATTCTTATTGTTGCTTCCAAGTACACCTTTATTATCTCTACTGCAGATGAGAAAGGTAAATCTGTTCACTGTTTATACATAGTAACATAAACATGCTTGTCTATGCAGAAGATACTTTGGGCACAAACCAACAATCCGTCTAAATGCTAAAAAGCTGTACTGGTTGTTCATGAACCGAAATAACATGACATGGGAAGAGTTTGCCTCCAAAGTTTGAACTTTTCAGATTGGCTTCATGGGAGAGCCAAATGAGGTGAAGCCTGGCAGGGGTGAGTTTCATGAGAACCCTGTATCGTGCATATGTGAGAAGTCCGGGAAAAAGGGCAAGGTGGTGTTGATTCTCCAAAATGAAACTCATAATCGCAATACAAGTGGCAAGGAGGATAACACAAATAAAGATAATGGTGATGTGACAGACTAGCAGTCAATGGAGGATGAGCTAGAATGGTCCGATATGGATTATGTGGAGAATGTAAATAGGCTTCAAGGGAAAGGGTTCCTTAATGGATAAATAGATAAATCTTAGGACAGATGGGTAGAGTACAAAATTCAAACTTTCTGATTTTGTTTTTTGGGATAATTTGTAATATTTTGACTTTTAAGGGATGAAAACAGAACTTAGACCAAATTTCAGATAAAAGGTATTTGTGTATGTGTGTGCGCGCATGCGTGTCATGACACTCCAGTCAGACACGGTGTTTGTTATTAAATTTTGTTACAATCCGCCTTTTGCATGGTGCCTATAAAGAGCTACTGAACACGATTGAAGGCTGCCACTACTACCAGTACCATGGTTACCTTCAAATTTAAAGCAGCTAAATTTTGAACTATAGATTCTATAACAAAGTGATACTTATCCACTAACAAGTGTCTCTGTTAAATCGTTTGATCTTGGCTGCACCTAGCTGTGGCAAATGGTTATTTGGGATTTTGCTTCAAAATTATGTTATTTGGCATAGACTACTCTTTTTGAGGAGTCTGTAAAGTTTTGGTAATTTCGTGACAAATCTGAGGAGTTTTACATTAGCAAATTGCCTTGAAAAACTGTCGTTCTGTGGTAGACCACGTATATTTCACTTCGATTGTTTTATTGTTCGACTAGTGGAGGATATGTACATCTGCTCATTATAGATTTTGCTAGTCGTTTTCGTAAATCTTCTTTTCCAGGTGTCTGATAAAGTGTCATAAGTATGAATTTCTGTATGAACATGTTGAGAGAATTTTCACTTGGAAAGGTTTGTAGTAGCATCTGGGTTGGTTGTATGTTGCTAAGTGTCTAACTTTACTCTGATGAAGTTCAAGGACTGATTTTAAAGTATTTATTGAGCAGGCAGACCTTAGCAAACCAGAGACCATACCTGCAACATTGGTTGGTATTCATACAATAATTGATTGTGCCACAAGACGACCAGAAGAGCCCATTAGGAAGGTAAGTTTTGTGTTGAAAATTGATTTCATTCCTTTTTTGATGAATGATTTGTTTCTCTCATTATGTTTCTTATAACAATCAAATCAGCCTAGAATTTTATACTATAAATTGATGCATCCTTTTAACTGGTGAGGTAGGAAGGGGTTGGAGATGTCAGTGTTATTCTTCTTACAATCCTTCCATGTGCTGCTTAACTTAGAATGTGTTTGTACTGGTTTCCAGCTTAGCTGTGAAGATACATTTCTTTTGCTTCCTTTGGCTTATTACATTTTTTTTTGTTTCCTTCTTTGTTCATGCTTATTTTTATCATTTCAAAGTCTACAATGCTATTGTTCAATTAGTTCCATTTTCAAATTAATCAACAACAACTTCTGGAGTAAAAGGTTCCCTTAAATTTGTCCAGTGGGTTCTAGCATCTTTGAAGAATACCAGACAAATAGGGGAACAAGTGTGTGATGATTTCCTTCAATAAATTATCCCAGAATATAAAAAAGAAAGTCATCTCCTCTGACGTCTGAGAAGTTTTCATGTGTTGCAAACAGTGCTGTATGATGGATTGTTTGGCCATATCTAATCCCCTTTTTTTTTTTTTTTTTTTTTTTTTTCTGTTTAGGTAGACTGGGAAGGAAAAGTTTCTCTTATACAATGTGCAAAAGCAATGGGAATCCAGAAGTATATTTTCTTTTCCATCCACAACTGTGACAGGCATTCTGAAGTTCCACTAATGGACTGCACTGAGAAGTTTCTTCAGGACTCAGGCCTAAATCACATCATAATCCGGTTATGTGGTTTCATGCAAGTAATTATCATCTAAATGAAAATTTTGGACATGCTCTTCTATAATATGATTTGTGGCATAGTTTATTTTTGACTTAACTCTGTGCTTCTAGTTATTGTCCTCATACAATAGTCCTCCCTTTTCCTTATTCTCTCTCATTCCTCCTTAAAAATATAATTTTTAAAAACTGATCATTAATATTTATGTCAAACGAAACTGTAGCTTCCTTGAGATAAGTTTGCCAATTGACGAGATGTATATATTGAGTATGCTAATAGTTTCATGGAGAAAATTAGGCTGACATTTTTATAATATTATCTATCAAGTATGTATACAAATACGATGCCATAGAAATGTTCATGTGCTAAAATGACTTGAACCAGGGAGATGATTGTGTGAAACAGTTGGTTATTATATATGTATGTGTGTGGATGATTCTTTCCTGCTTCTAAGTTTTTTTTTTTTTTTGTATGGCTTCAAATCTTTTGTTTCATATTAGAAACCAAGTGAAAATGCTTCATACCAATTTTCCAGGGCCTCATTGGGCAGTATGCGGTGCCTATACTAGAGGAGAAATCTGTATGGGGAACGGATGCTGCAACAAGAATTGCTTACATGGACACCCAGGTGAGTATTGCCTAAATTGCTTACATGGACACCCAAATATTCTATTTGCAAGTAGAATATCTCGACAGTTTCTGATGACATTCTCATTGCATATTAGGATATAGCTCGCTTGACATTTATAGCTTTACGCAATGAGGAAATTAATGGGAAGCTTCTCACATCTGCTGGTCCTCGTGCATGGACAACCCAAGAGGTGAAGAAGACTATTTTTACTTTTAAAATACCAAAATCATTTTCCTAGCATTACCCTAACCTTGTTTCTTCCTACTGTTCGTAGTTTTGACTCTTGTTGAACTGATTAATTGTTAGACAGCATAGGGAGGGAAATGGCAACTAAAAGAACCTCAAAACAGAATATATTTATGAGTGGCTAGCTTTTCATTTCTTTTTAAACAAATTGTTTGTAACCGTTTAACTTTTGGTAACAACAGTACTTTTATGCACCCTGTGTTGAAGGGTAAATCCTATACCATGTGGCCTCCTCTATGTGTGTGTGTGAGAGAGAGAGAGAGAGAGAGTAAATGATCGATGGCTTTGGATAAAAGTGAATATACAGTCTCTTTCTTATTGTACATTAAAAAGTGCGTTCTTGTTTTAGGTGAGGTTTGCAGGGCAAGATGCAAATGTTACTATTGTCCCAGTCTCTGTGTTGAGATTGACTCGCCAGGTGACTCGGTTTTTTGAGTGGACAAATGATGTTGCCGACAGATTGACATTTGCAGAGGTAATAAATTATTCATTCCTGTTTATTCCCATAAAAATAATAATATGCTTCCTGTGTTATTTAAGAACCGAATAAATGAGGAAATAAATGGAAGAGAATGGCATAGCTGAAGAAGGGATGGCATATAATATGCTAAGAAGTTTTGTTCTCAACCACTATACAGCGCTTGATCATAGACACATTGCAACATCTTGATTAGGAGCATTTCTTTTGTTAATGGCTCAAGTATACATAATTGAGATGACTAATGTCCTTATTGGGTGCATTTGTATTTTGTAGGTGCTTACAAGTGACATTGTTTTCTCTGTTCCAATGAATGAGACATATAAACTTCTTGGTGTGGATGTGAAAGATGTAGTTACCCTAGAGAAATATTTGCAAGATTATTTCACAAACATATTGAAGAAATTGAAAGATCTCAAAGCACAGTCAAAGCAAACTGACATCTACTTCTGAATGAAGTCCATTTTGTAACTGTAAATGTAACCATGAATGTATCAACAAGTTTGATACCTGATAACAGTCATCAAAGAGGAATGCTATTCATTTGGATCCCTTTGTCTCCCCTCTTTTGTTTCCTGTCTTCCAATCACTAATAATTTAAACCAATAGCAGCCCTACACTTAAAAGTTAAAAAGTAGGTCACTTAATCCATACAAGCTCAATGAAATAATCATTAGTGTTTCTCATAGAAAATTAGAAATAACTCCTTGACTTTATGCATCCCCATTTTCATGGGATCGGGCTGATTTAACCCAGGAATTTTTTTTTGCATGGGCCTGCCTTCAAAGTTTGTGTTTCCAAATGTTTGAAGTTTGAAGTAGGCTTCCAAATGAAGTTATGTGAGTGTGTTGGATGTTGGACAAAGTTAAACTCAAAGCAACACATGATCTAACAGGACTCTGCTAGACAACCCTAACTTTTTTTTTTTTTTTTTTTTGGGGCTGAATAGCCAACCTTAACTTAATAGCCTAATAAAATCTCCACTTGCTGTAAGTTGAACAACAAAAACCCTCTTTTTTACAATTAATAATTATTAGAAACTAGTGAAATATTCTTCTCAAAAAAAAGAAAAAGAAAAAAAGAAACTACTGAAATATAGTTGACTTGAAACTTGAAACTTCAAACTAATAAAAACAAATTATTTAGTACAAAATACGATATAACCGCAAAGTCATATGAAAATTTTTATTGCTTTCATTGGTTTGGAATAGCATAAATTTTCTATTTTTTCCTCTTATTCATGAGTTCTATATTACATTAAAAAAAAAAGTATTTTAGTATGTATAATATTTATGAATCTTTTATCAATCCAAATCTTTAATATAATTGTGCTAATTAGTTAGAGCGCTAGCATTGACACACCAAAAACTTACTTTTGCTATTTTAGCATAATATTTGACAATACATTTATTACATTATACATTTTTAGTGGCCAGCTAATTGCAGTGGAGAGAGACATAGGATTGTAAACGGGTCGAGCTTTGTCGAGTTGTACATGTTCAAGTTTGGCTTGCCAGTAAAAATTAAAAGCTCAAGCTTGGCTCTAACTTGTGACAAGCCTAAAACAATGTTTGAGCTTAAGCTTGTGAGAAAGCCAAAAAGCTTGGGCTTGGCTTGGCTTGGCTTGGCTTGATTAGTTAGTTAAGCCAAGCTTGAGCTTAATATCAAGCACAAACTTGAGCTTAGGTCAAGTTTTCAAGCTTAAAGTCTAAGAAAATTACATTATAAAATGCTTAAATTTCCAAAATCAAGTAAAAAAAAAAAAAATAGCATACTCATTTTATCATGCTTTTAGTCACACTTATGATTAATCATTATTCAAATTTAAATTTTACATAATTAAATCTATTCATTCATCCTTCCTTGTCTACAATTTGAACAAGTTTTTAAAATACAATTTTTACATTCACGTTAGATGGTGAAGAACTAGAAAAAATGCTTGTTTGTAACTATTATGAATAGGAAAATAGTAACATGTTTTATAACTTTATATTAGATTATTGATGGGAAAAGGTCATACGTGGCCGACTTAAAATTTTTTATTTTTTATTTTTTATTTTTTTAAATGTAAACTAAAATCTAAACAATGCTTGATTAGTTTAGAGAGAAGGGAAAAATTAAGATAATGGGTAATGCTCCCATGTTGGTCATATCATTATTAATATATATGTAATGAATTTATTTAGCAAACACATATAAACTTAAATAATTCTATACTTGAATTGTTTTGTATCAAGCCTTATAGCTCATGAGCTTGTTCATGAACAATTTTTTTTGCTTGGGCTTGGGTTGTTTATTAAACAAGCCTAAAACTAAGGCTCAAGTATGGCTTATTTATAAACAAACAAACGTGAACGAGTTTTTTTATCAAGTTGAGTTGGAGTTGTTCATAAATGACTTGGTTCATTTACAGCCCTAAGAGACAGAGACATGACATACAAGAGGAGAGAGAAGAGGAAAAGAAAGGATTTTATTTTTTATTTTTATAAAGTAGCATTGTTACTAATGTAGCACATGCTAAAACAATTGAACATTAACACATCGGATATATATAAAAACATGTAGTCATTTATGAAAAAGAAACTTGATGTCTTTTATTTATTTAAATTTTTTAATTTTAAATCTTGGAAATCATTTATGATTGACTCCATGTTTAATGTGATAAAGATGTTCCTTTTAATGAATAAAATCAAAATGTCTGTTAAAAACTCATCTTCTATTTCGTTGCAGATTCTAGTTTTAATAACATTCATAGTTGGAATTTGATGGATTGACCAAAGATTTTAGTTCATAGATTAGTTTTGATTCAAATTTTTTTAAGGACTGGATTTTCTTTTTTGGTAAAAATTGGTTGATTCATGATTGTGCTAAATTTTCTTTAGCTTTATTATTGGTGAATTTGTTGTTGGCTGATTTTTGAGGGCTTGCTAATTTTAAATTTTTAATAGATCCATAAATTTTTTTTATAACCTTTAAGAGGGACAAAAGTATTGCTAAGGGAGGGGAACAAATGTAATTTTTGGAACCAAATTACTAAAATCAGTACCCATGTATTAATATATATATGTATATATATATATATATATATATATTTATATGGATATTCAAAATATGGGCAGCCGTCCCTGTCTGCATGTAAAGTGACAGTTTTATGATCCTTCTGTGGGCTTAGCGTGATGGCCACTCGGCTCAGAAACTCAAGAAATAGCATGGTTTAATAATTTCAAAGTCCTTTGCTTTGGTCGTCAATGTAGGACCCATGTGATTAGGTCGTCAATGCTGGCCGTTAATAATACAGGACAAAAGGTCTTCTTAGTATCATTCTTTTTGATGTACGAGGATGTGATGAGACAATAACAGAGATGGGGGTAATAGGAAGCAACAAATTAAGTCAAAGTGATTATTCAGCCAAAAAAAAAAAAAACAGTAAAAGTGATAAATTAAGTCAAACTGATTAACCAATGACAATTTAATTAACAAGAATAAAATAATATATCACAACAAACCACAACTATTGCACCCAAACAATTATGTGCTTATGGACAAAAAATCCGTGACGGCAAAATCTCTTCTAGACCTAACCCACGAGTGGTTTGATGCATTTGAGGGTCTAAGGTGAAAATTGATTAATTTTTTTTTTTTAAAGAAATTTTATAGACAGAAAAAATTTGACAAAAATTTTCGTATTTGTTGATGTGGCAGATTAATAGTAATAAGTAAAAGAGCGGCGTTAGTGGTAGACTTAGGCTCTGTTTGGATTGGCATTAGCGTCCAAGGAGTCTGCGTTTTTTTTTTTTTTTTTGTCCAATGAACAATATTTTTTTATTATTTTCAGTTTTCAGCAAAATAAACGGTATCCAAACGCACACTTAGATGAGAACTAGTAAACGTTTGCTAACTAAACTCCTATTATTATTCTTATTTTTTTTAGAAGTGCAACATTTACAATATTTTTTACAACAAATTCTAGGTTTTAAGCTGCTTTTTGTTTTCTATTTGAAAATATCACTATATATATATTTTTTGCTATCAATAATAGGCTGTAACAACTTGCCACTCATTAGTTGTTAAAATGTTGTAAAAAATATTGTGGACATTACATTTTTCTCTTTTTTTATTTGTTTTTTATCGGATAAAAAAAATTATTTTTTTATTGATTATAAATAACTTTACTGGTTAAAATATGAGGGCCTTTTTTTTTTTACTTGGAGCTTTACCATTCAGTCGGCCCTGCTAACCTAGCAAACTAAATTATTACGGACATAGTAGCAAAACAAATTAAACAACTTACAAAACCCTCTAGTTTTATGTAGATGATCTTGTCTCCAAGCTCCCCGCTCCTGTTAGCAATAGGCTGCACTGGTTGCTTCTCTTTAATTAATAGCATTTTGATTCGCAATTCAAGACACCTACTACCAAACCTAATCTCTTAGATACTTTCAACTTTCAAGGCACTTGAAGGTTTGGGAGTGCTTATGTGGTTTTTAACACCAATCCAATATGCTCAAGAGAATCAGGAGTGTTTGGTTGGGTTATCCAAAGGATAAGTCAATTTGGAGAGGATGTAGGCTAGGATGCACAGATATGAACATGAGTATGGATTTGGGTACATGCACAATATGGTGATACAAATTTTTTTTGAAAAATTGTAACATGATACAGTTGATTGGACATTGTTACGACATGAATCTAACACAGGTATGACATCACAAATGAAATGTCTATGCATCCTAATTCCTAAGTGTATATATAGAGACTACAATAATTTCTCCCTAAAAGGAGTTTGGTAGTCTCAAACTTCTGTTTGAATTTTAATTAGGGTTAATTTTTGTAGATATATGTGTCATAATTGAGGCTTGATTGGATATATATAAGATCAACAAAGAAAAAAAATCTAAAATTTTGTCTCTAGTGAAAATTCGCTCGAGCCAATTTTAGGCGAATGTTTCTGTGCAAGTGTAACACTTTTTAAAATCTGTTGAACTCACCTAATAGGGATTTTCACTCAAACAAATATCTTGCTATAGCACTCTGTACACCTTTATCTTACTTGATCCTCTTTTGACAAGATACAATTACAAATGGACAAAATTTTAAATACATGGAAATAATGCGATTACAAATAAATTTTTTGACACGAAATATAGCTAACACAAATATCCTGACAAAAATGATTGCATAGCTATCATTATATCTGTAACTTGCTTGTATGATGTTTGAGCATTGTTAAATAATATTCGATATATAATTATATACCCACTTTAAAATCATAATGAATGCTTTCTCCACCCACCGGTAACTTGCATGAGACCAATCATGTTGGCGAAACTACAATATTAGTCCCTTAAGTTTACCCTATGTGTGTAATTGGTCTCTTAAGTTTAAAAAATGAGTTGTATTAGTCTTTTTATTAACTACCATTAGTGATGTTACTTGCATGGCTAACGGAACAATGACTTGACATTTTTTTAAATGACATGACATTTTTTAAATTAAAAAATTACAATAACTAATTTCCACATAAGATTTTAGTGACCCGGTTGAAATCAAATTTTAAATTGTAACCTGGTTACAAATTAAACCCATTTATGATCTAATTTTGGTTTCACACAAATGCATGACGATGCCAAAGAGAGAGAGAAAGAGGAAAGAGAGATTGATGCTAGCCTGCCGCGATGCCGCCTCCATCTGACCTGCCGCCATTGGAGACCCAAGCCCTAGCTGCCTTCGGCGACAGCCCAAGCCTTAATCACTGTCGCTGACAACCACTGACTCGCGTCCCTACTTCTCTTGCACAACCACTGACCCACCTCCATCCTCCCCTCGCACAACCACTGACTCGCCTCCCTCCTCCCATCTCAAGTATTACACTTTTTCGTATGGTATCTCACCTCAATTTAGGTCCATGTGAGATTTAGATCCAAAGTTTTTGGGATAATTTGTATCATAGTTTGGTGACCATAAGATTCGGACTTGGTGAGTTTAACAACAACAACGTCGTCAGTGCTCCAATGGATTTAGATAGATTAAAGTCAAAACAAATGCTCAAGGGTTGTTTTTTTTTTTTTTTTTTACTAGTTTTACTACTGGTCGTCATAGTCCTCTTATGTTTCTTTTCTTTTAGTAAGTGTTTATTTTATTTTTAAATTTTTATGGATTTAAAAAAAAAAAAAATCTTGGATTGGCTACCTGAGGCTTGTTCCATCATCTAAATTTAAAGAATAAAATAAAATGAAAGTTCAATTTACCTGCTGGTTAGACATGAAGGTCCACCCTTCATCCCTTAAACTTCCAATATCATCAAGCAACCTTTTCATGAACCATGTCTACGAGTACTTTGTTTCTGCCTCAACCACGGTAAATGCAGTTGGGTTAACACCATTATTGCCATCCTTGCCAACTACTGTCAATATCTGTCTTGGATACTCATCCTTCAAATGACATCCATCAACACCAATAAAAGGCCTATAAGCAGCTAAAAACCCCCTCTTACAAGCATCCAAACATACATATAATCTCTCAAATTTTGGTTGCAAGTGTGGTTGAGGTCTATTGATAGAGATTAGTGTAGTAGACCCAGGGTCTCAACAATTTTTCACAGTAATCCCTCAACTAAGCATATTGTTCTGTAAAAGTTCCATGCACTAGTTCTTTAGCCCTACTTTTTGCTCTAGATGCTTGATACCTACTAATATGAACCTTAAACTTATTTACAACTCAGTCTTTAATAACAGATATCTTCACATTTGGGTCATTCCTCACATCATCCACCATATACTTCCCAAGCCAATTTGAAGATGCTAATCTATTCCTCAATCGCCTCCCACAATTATGTTCTGGATTCAATTTCTTCACTATCAAAGTATCTTCATTTTTCATCTTTCCACAATACAACTCAAAAGGACATCTATCTGTCCATTTTACTCTTACCCTTACTTTGTCATTCTTTTTAAACTTTACTGGAACCTCTTTGAAAATAGAGTAGAGTTTGATAGCATTTATGACATCCTTTTTGGTGGTAAACTGCATCTTAAGTTCAAAGTGCACCTCAGAGAAGGATTCTGGTGGATGATATTGAGGATACCTATGCCTAGTTTCATCATCAGATGAACTAACCAGACTTGCAGATATCTCTGACTCCCACTTATCTTCATCCCTATTAGCTCCAAATGCAACAAGTGCACTTGCACTATGATTAACCCCACTTGCATCAACCCATGTAGGATCAACACTTCTTGCATCAATCCCAGTAGGATCAACACCACTTGCACCAGCCTCACTCTGAACAACACCACTAGGATCAACCCTACTAGGACTAACCCCACATGCATTAGTCTTTCTCCCCTCTTGGAGTTTCACCTGCTTATCTTTTCTAAGACACAAGGCCTTATCAGGTAAGCCTTTTACCTTGGAGGCTATTTCATCACTACTAATATATTGTGTGAACATATCATCGTCATCACTTTCACTGCATCCAAAATGAACCCTATGAGCACTATCCTCTTCATTAACAGCCCCATATACTTTATCTCCCTTGTCAAAATTACCCACCTCATTATCACCACCTCCCCCATCTCCCTCATTACCAATAGCACTCTCATAATCATCTAAGAACATAACATACACTTCCACTTCATTATAACCTCTAATACACCTCACCATGTTCATTACATCAACATTATTCTCCAAAGGTTTTAAACCACCTACAAATGGCATAGTAGGCACTCTGTACATAAATACATCATTTTCACCATACCCAAAATTTTTGGCCTTATTCCATATCTCAACAAGTGACATTTCATCGGAATTATTGTCTTCGTATATCTTTATCTCCCCTCCTTCGTATCTATATGGATTATTCATAATCTTCCCTCAATAGTAAAGAGCGATTGTGAAGTCAAAGTCGTCCATCCCTACAACAAGAGCAAGGAATTTACTATTAAAAAGTGACATTGCAAATGGCTGAATTATTTTTTAAAAAAAAGTTATTCTACAATTTAAACAATAAATTATTTGACAAATGGCTGAATTATTTGACAAGCAAGGAATTCTATCTAATACTATGCATGAACATAATAGAATTTAAACAATAAACAATATGTGGTCCTTCTCCTTTTGTAGCATTAACTCACTAACAAACACAAAGGGTCCACCACTATTGAGATGTGGTATTGACATATATAGATTTATTCTAAAATAAACTTTTCTGAGCTACACAAATATATTTGCATAAAATAATCTGATAGTTTATATTTTCAAAAGAAAAAGGAAAAGTATTAAATTACACTTTATAATTTGACGAAGACACTAAAACACAAAATTTCATACGAGTCCTAAATGAATTGCACAACCACAAAGAGAGAGGAAAAGAATAACACCTAAGGGTTGGCAAGAGACCATAACTGGGTTGCACAAGCAAAGGAAAAAGTGTAATACCTAATGTACATTATTATAACTCATCCGCGTTATACTGGCGTGTATAAGAAACAACTAAGAATATTCTATACTCATATAAAAAAGTGAAGCTTGCATTTGTCAATTAGTTAGAAAAAAAAAGTGCAGACTAAATCACAAATATCAAAGAATATACTGCAATTTTATTCATGATCCAACCCCAAGTCACAACGTGCATACACATCATATAGTAAAATTTCAAACATGCCTAAACTCCAAAAAAACAAAAACAAAAACAAAAAAAATACCCACAAATCAAATTGACTTAGAAAATGAAATTAACAAGGGAAATGAGAAAAAGAATTAATCTTACCCATTTAACAAAAAGAAATAATTGCCTTGGAGCCCTTCATGATCCTTAGCCTCCTACAAGAGTTGGTGAACATTCTGTGACAACAATCAACAAAAACAATAATCTTCAATAATCCGAAGTAAGATATCATATCAAAACATTTAGATCAAGTTGGCAATATCTAAATAAAATTAGTAGAGAACTCATTTGGGTTATCGCCGGCAACGACTAAGACTTGGGTCTCCATCAGCGGCAGGTCAGAGGGTGGTGGCGTCGTGGCAGGCGTCAATCTCTCTTACCCCTTTCTCTCTTTGGTGCCGTCGTGTGTTTGTGTGAAACAAAAATTAGATAATAAATGGGTTTAATTTGTAACCGGGTGATAATTTAAAATTTGATTTCAACTAGGTCACTAAAATCTTACGTGGAAATTAGTTATTGTAATTTTTTAATTTAAAAAATGTCAAGTCATTTTTCTATTAGCCACGTAAGTAATATCACTAATGACAGTTAGTAAAAGGATTAATACAACTCAATTTTTAAACTTGAGGAACCAATTGTGCTCAATTGAAACTTAAGGGACCAATTGCATACACATGGTAAACTTGAGAGATCAATATTGTAGTTTCGCCAATCATGTTCTCTTTAAATTTATCTAATCTACATGACGTAGGTTCTAAATAATTTAACCAATAAAGTCTCTTGTCCTTAAGTAAAATTTTTAGGGTTCAATTATTGCCCATATTAAGAATCAATTGGTGTATTGGGCAAGATACCCAAGTTGATTAATTAGTCAAATTATATGATTCAATGATCCTCTTTACTGTTAACAAATTTATTAAATGACAATAATCTTAATTTATTCTTTTATAACATTAAGTGAACATAGCCAAGTTTACAACAAACCAATGTGGCTTTACATAATTACTTGGAGCCTGACAAATTAGCCTCTAATGCACTACGACTGTGGGACATAACCAACAGCTTTAGTGTCCAAGACAATCTACAATGGACGATACTCAAATAAAGGCAAGAGGAGAATTGGATATGCTAAATACCATATTTTTACTTATTAGTGGATTTCATATTCTGAATAAGATTTTTATGATAATTTTAATAGCTGCCATGTGTACGCAGTAACAGAGCTAGGATATTAAGTCGGAGGGCAAAATTAAAAGACAAGATTGAAAGTAAAATTAATCTAAGAAATATTAATCAATACTAATAACAAAATAAACAAATAACTATAATATTTTTTTTTATAAGATATAGCTACAGTAAACTGTCATAGATAACAACTTAATGTAGCTAAGTTGTCAAGGGTGTAGCTAGGATTTTTAGTTTGGGAGTGCCGAATTACATATTCATACATACATTTACACAGCTACATTTTTACCCCCCCTAACATTAATTATCCTCTACTTTTTTTTCATTCAACAAGTTTAGTCTAGATCAAGCATTGAAAAACAGTTAGAAACTTAACAACAACAATAACAATAAAAGACTTAGTCCCAAATTGAAAATTAAATATAAAAATTGTGTGTGTGTATGTATCCAAGAGAAAATTGTTTTTTAAGTATTGATTGTCACTTCCTAACATTACATATCTCAGTGTAGTTTTTTTTTTTTCATTTGATGCTTTGTGACTAACTAATTAAGTATTGACAAACAATTTGAAACTTAACAAAACCAACAAAAAGACTTAGTCTCAAATAAAATAACTCTAAGAGAAATTTATTTTAATAAAAACTTACTATTTGAACTCAACAAACAAAACTTACCAATTAAGAGAGGAAAAAACTAAAAATTTGAAAGTAACAACTATTTCTGTTACAATGTGGATAGTTTGTTATTCTTAACAACTATTTTTTGGAACCCAACAATTAGTTGTTCAATTCCATTTTGCAAGGACCAGCTCTTATTTTTTGGAGGGGCCAAATATTGATATTAAGGTCTAATATTTTAAACAATTGTAAAATATACATACATTATGCAACTCCGCCCCCTGTAAAATAAGTGCAGCTGCACCCCCTGTAAGTTGTTATTTCTTTTAGCTGTAGTACCTTTGTTGTGACCTACTTATTAGTTTTTTAGCGTTTATACCATCTTTAATGTGAATGCTAAATTTGGCACAAAAAGAAAATCTACTTTAGCTATGTATTAAAGACTTGAAGTCCAATACGGTTGTGGAAATGTGTTATACAACAAAGAAGATAAACTTAAAAAACATTTGAGTTTAGCTAAAAAGCCATTTTCAATTTCTAACTAAAGTATATCTTTTTGTGTCAACAGAAACGAATTTACCTTCACACAGGAGTCCAAGCTTCTGGAATCTTGCCACCGTGATTTTCGATGGTGGCAGTCATAGTCTCATAGATTACAAATGTCTTTTACGCGGGCACGCGGTGAGCACAGAGCCAACTATTCTTTCGCCTTTTACTAAAAAATAGATTACGGATGTTTGTGTCCACACCGACAAAATATGTATAGACAAGGGGCCCATAACTCCCAAAATTATTTAAATACATCTGAGATACTAAATATTATTATTTGATTTACAAATTATAGAAAATTTCTCAATTAAAATATTTGATTTTACCATCATTCCATGTACAAATATATATTGTCAAAATAGACTTCTCAATAATTTCAATTTTTAAAATAACCTCAAGTTTCATTTTGTTAGTTAGAAATGTATTAAGAAATAGTTGTTTTATTTTATTTTTTCTGTTTATATTTTGTTAATATTAAATAAATGTTAGTTCCAAATTTTCATGTAATAGTTTAAATTTATATCTTAGTACATTTCTTTCTTTCTTAATATTTCAATTTTTGTTTCAGAGGTAGAGAAAGAAAAAAAAAGTGGTATTAGAAAGATGTAAAGAGAAAGAAAAAGAAAAGAAAGCGGTACTAGAAAAGATGTAGAGAAAGGAGCAAAACAAAGAACGTAGTATTTGAACGTGGTATTAGAAAGAAAGTTAAAAGTTAGACCAAACTCTTTTTTCAATCTTCATCCAATCTAGTACAAAAATCTCTATATAAACCCTATTTTTTCAATCTTCATTTCTTGTTTAGTGTTCTCTTCATTCGTTCTTTCTTGTTCAGATCACTCTGGCTCCAACAACAACGTAACAACTGTAGCCCTGACAGCAAGCTAGGCATCATAAAGTTGAAAGTTATGGAAATCGATGAATGTCAACTCGCTGCAGATCAAGGTATCGTACATGTAAATAACGAGTTCTTTCCCTTACGAAATCACTTTTGTTCATTTCTTCTTGTCATGGCAGATAAGGAATTTTATTAGGTGGTCCAACGAAACTTAAGGCCATTTGGTAACGTTGTTTTCAGTAATAACAACGTAACAATTGTAGCCCAGACAGCAAGCTAGGCATCATAAAGTTGAAAGTTATGGAAAACGATCAAAACCCAGTTCGAGTTCATACAAATCCATGCACAATGGAAATCGATGAATGTCAACTCGCTGCAGATCAAGGTATCGTACATGTAAATAACGAGTTCTTTCCCTTACGAAATCACTTTTGTTCATTTCTTCTAGTCATGGCAGATAAAGAATTTTTTTAGGTGGTCCTAAGAAACTTAAGACCCATTTGGTAACGTTGTTCTAGTAATGTTGTTTGTACTTCTTGAAAATACGTGTGGATGAAAAAATATGTAGAAATGCTATAATGTTGTTTAAAAGCTGAAAACTTTTGCTTAAAATATCATACGAAACGGCCCCTTAAGTTATACACTCAACATATCAAGTTAAAAAAAAATCACTTTTCGTTCATTTCTTCTTGTCATGGCCGATAAGGAAATTTTTTAGGGTGGCCCTAAGTTACACACTCAACATATCAAGTTCAAAAAAAAAAAAAAAACTAACTTTTCGTCCATTTCTTCTTATCATAGCAGACAAGGAATATTTTTAGGGTGGTCCTAAGAAACTTAAGTTATACACCTAACGTATCAAGTTCCAAAAAAAAAAAAAAAAGGACATTTTTTAGGGTGGTCCTAAGTTATACACTTAACATATCAAGTTCAAAAAAAAAAAAAAAAATTCACTTTTTGTCCATTTCTTCTTGTCATAGTAGACAAGGAATTTTTTTAGGGTGGTCCTAAGAAACTTAAGTTATACACCTAACGTATTAAGTTCCAAAAAAAAAAAAAAGGACATTTACCTCCAGCCATGGTTGTTTAAGTCTTTGAAGAAAAGAAGACTTACTATATGATGATAGTGTATATAAAATGGTCTTCTAGTTTATGGCCTTTACCTCACACATATCCTTTTGATGGAAACATGGGCTATATATATAGGCTAGACTAGGGACCCTTTTAGATGAAGATTTCCATAATTCTCCTTCCATCAAGGAGCTTAAAAGTTGTAACTTCATGGTGTTTATTAACCATATGGGTTACACCATTTGAGAGTTAATAAAGGATGTTATATCTAAAATGTAATTTTCACAAATAGGAAACTTAAGAAATGAAATAAGAAACTTAAGACTTGAGTTTCATCTTCAAATGTGGGCCACATAAAATTTTCTTTAAGGAGATATAATCCTACATTCTCCCACTTGGCCCACATGAAATTTAAATAACTCAATAAGTGCTTATCATTATGCTATAGCAATGATATTATCCATGTCACTAGTTGTGAAATGTTCCCACTCAAATAAAGAATCCAATACATGAATTATGATGGTAATACCCTTAATTATAATGAGTACTTCCTTCCATGTATTATAATGTATGGTAATCCTTACATGAGTACTTTATGGGCCATTAATTCTTTATGAATGGACTACCTATTAGCCATTCGGGTCCTCCTCTAAACATCCCCACAGATATATTGTTCTTTATTTATCCCCATGGATTTAAACTTTATATATACTTTATGTGCACAAAATAAAAATTATATATTTTCTTCTCCAAAAATAACCAAATATGTGTCCAAAACATAGAATAATTAGAGAGAAATTAAACACTAAATGAGCTAACGGGTTCCATATGTCCAAAAGACTTTTATACTACTTTGTTGGCAAACCTTTAGTTATGAAATTAACACATATTAGCTCAATAATTTTAACACAATGGACACATTCAATTTCTTAAAACTCTCTTAGACTGAGTTACTTTATGTCGATATGTTTATTTCGGCTTTCACATTCATTGTCCTTAGAGAAGAAAATTATAGCCGAGTTATCTTTAAAAAAATCTTTAAAGGTCTCATCATAAAATCGACAACCTTAAGACCTATCCGTAATGCCTGTCTTATAGCTTTATAGCATGTAGGATATCTTACATGACAAAATAAAATCACTACTTCCAAGTAGTATGTCACATATTTAGGTGTAAAAACAATGTGCCCAGTAAAACCAAATGGCACAACAAAGTTGGTGTACCTTTATATACCATTAGTAGGATGCCTATATGCCAAAATTTTGCAATATAAAACTTTTATTGGGAGTCTATATGCCTATAACTTTCACAAAACCTTTACCTTAAAGGAATAAATTCCTAAGTTTTTACTCTTGAGCAATTAGATCACTCCCACCCTTGTACTTAATTTCTCATTTTAACATATTTTATTCAATGAGATGGGTGATTCATCCACATGAGTACCAAAACATAGATCCACAAACCCAAAGAATATAAACTTTAATGCTATGAAACTTAAACTTTAATTCTAAATTAACCAACGTCAATTTAGTAGTAAATTCGACCTTCCTATGGGCAGAGGCGCATCATGCACGAATTTACTATAAAATTTTATTCATAAAACTAGTAAATATAAACACTAAGAATCAAATTTTCCATACCTATGGGCCTAGGAAAAATCTCATCTTAATGCTAGATTCACCATTTTATTCCAATTAAATCATAAAAATAATAACCTCCCTAAGGGGCCAAGTCATTATCTTTATGAATTAATTGCCACTTAGATGCCTTTATCCTAATGAAGTCTTGTAAAAATTTCATGATGTGATTATCATCATGGCTTAGGATGCTATGGCCACTCCCAAGTCATTTTGATATTCATCACTTCAAATAGCATCATAAAGATCAACCAATCCTAATATTGATCATGACAGTATGCACTAAAAATGACATGAAATAATATTCAATACATGATAAGTGCAAAGAAATCTAAAATGCACTTAAATTAAACAAATCCCTCACTTCAATGATCCAAATCTCATATGTAACAATAAACTTTATGAAATAATTGTAAACTTACATGCAACACATTTATCCCCATAATTTATTGTAAAACTTTGTGGTTTCCTAAATATAAGGATCATTTGTGTTATCATGCCAATTATATGGATCCACAAAAATAGTCTCTAAAGCAATTTACAATTGAAAATTGTACAAATTATTGAGGCATGTTTGTCATATAAGCCACCATACTGTCACAAATTATTTTCCAAATAATTAAGATTTTATATCCAGGAAACAAACTTAAATACTTTGATGAGCACTTTATGAACACTTTAAGTGTCTTGGCATGTATTTTAGTTGAATTACCCATTGGTGCACATTAGCATTTTGTAATATACAATACGTGGACAATTTACGATTAGAGAAAACAATGTCCTTGAGTCGCAAATGTAATGAAAAACCAAATTGATATAACATATCTACCTTTGAACCTATGTAGTTCTATATAGTTAATAATCTTATGGATTTCAAATTGATTCTTCCAATCTCAAAACTCAATGGTAATTCATTACAAAAATATCAATAAAGATGCAAAACAAAACTTGTTCTCTAGGATTTAAAGTATACATGCTCTATATTTTTATTCAGCACAACTTAAATTTCATCCCAAAATTAAATTAGTGCATGCAAACTTTTACCGTAGATGGTACAAAAATATACCATGATTGGAAATAATAGAAATTTCTCAAACTAAAATACTAAACAACATAGCATGAAGGATGGCTCTGATACCAAATGTTAGATAAATTTAGAGTTGTAGAATAAAATACACATGCCTCCAACCATAGTTGTTTAAATCTTTGAAGAAAAGAAGACTCACTATATGATGATACTGTATATAAAAAGGGTCTTCTAGTCTATGACATTTAATTTACCTCACACATATCCTTTTGATGGAAACACATGCTATATATATAAGTTAGACTAGGGACCCTTTTAGATGAAGATTTCCATAACTCTCCTTCCATGAAGGAGCTTAAAAGTTGTAACTTCATGGTGTTTATTAACCAAATGGGTTACACCATTTGAGAGTTAATAAAAGATGTTATATCTAAAATGTAACTTTCACAAATAGGAAACTTAAGACATGAAATAAGAAACTTCACACATGAGTTTCATCTTTAAATGTGGGTCACATAAAATTTTCTTTAAGGAGATATAATCCTACACAAGACTCTTGATGAAAGAAAATCATATCAAATCCTATTAATTAATTTGTTGTGTGATATGTAACCATCCTCATCGTTCTTTTTTATTTTGTATTTTTATTATTGTTATAATTCTATTCATATATTTAATGCTAGTTATGATTTCCAGGCTCTCCTAGCTAGCAACTAATGTCTAATATTTTAGCTGATTCTTTCGTTTGCATTTTTCTTCTTTTATAGTATTTTATATCCTTATAAATATTTTTAATCTCTTCAGAAGAAGGAGACAAAGCAATCGCAAGAATGGGAACGGTTGTATGAGCAAAGTCAGAAATGGGTGTTGGATGAGGAGGTGGTGAAGCAAATTAGCAAGAATGTTATAAACTTGCCTGGGTTTGAGCCTAAAACACCTAATGCAGAGAATAATGGTGGAGAATAAAAACGAAGCCAAGAAAATTCAACATAGACAATAATGAAGCCAAAAACCAATGTGAATTCATGTGGAGAAAGAGAGGGAGAGAGCACTGTCTTCCAATCAGTAATGGTTTAGCCCATTATATTGCACCATTTTCAGGGATTGGGCTGATGTTGCCCAAGAAAAAGGGTTGACATGGGCCGGCCTTCAAAGTTTTGTGTTTCAAAAAGGCTGAACTAGGCTGGAACTATATAACAAATCACAATTCATTTGAAATCTGATCCACCCAGCCCATTCCATGTCCACCTCTTTTTTTTACTTAATTAGAGAGTCCAGGTCCACCTCTGTTTCCGAGGACTTTATGTGAGTGTGATGGATATTGGACTAAAGTTAAAGTCAAAGCAACAAGTCCTTTAACAATTAGCCGAATGTACCAACACAGACCCACATGCCTACTTGCTTTAAGGTAACATCATCATCTTCTTCTTCTTCTTCTCCTCTCTCTCTCTCTCTCTCTCTCTCTCTCCTTTTTCTTTTTTTTTATCTTACCCTTAAGCAAATAAACTAGCCAAACAAGTACTAATGAAAAGGACAATGAAACTTGGAAGTGAGAGATAGAATATGAGAACTTGGGTTTGAATCCCCCAATTATTGTAAGCCAAAAAAAAGTTCCTCTTGCAAGCTTTTTCTTTGAAGATTTAAGATGCCTCTAACTCTATATAGCTTGGTTTTTTTTCTCAAAATGTAGTTTTTTTTTTGTCGTACCTCTCTATTCAATCATAAGATTGGGAGACTAATACTAGAACAAAAGCTAGCAAATCAGGTGGGTCGTCTAATGGATTAGAGGTGAGGGACAGTTACTAGGTTCAAACAACCATAAGGCTCGAGCATTGGGTTGGGCCCTTTGGTCGATTGCCTTATCAATTTTGAAATAATTACACTACACATGAGGAAGTAGAATGAGGGCTACTTGAATGATTAACAATATAGGACCACCCCAAAAAAAAAAAATTATCAAGATGCGACAAAATAATAATTGGATTTTTTTTTATGATACATGAACCAATAATAGTGCCAAGTGGCTTAATACAGTCCAAAAAATATAAGAGGGCCAACAATCATGGCAACGTTATAAAGTTTTGATTGGAAACCAGCTTTCTTGTCCGATTGCTTCAAATCATAGCCAAACAAATGTTTTGATTTTTGTAACAAAAACAAAGTGTGGTCCAATAAAGAAAAAAGAAAAAGAAAAAGAAAAAAGAAATGAAATCTGATTGATGGAGTGTCATATGTGACATGTGCTAGGGCCAATCTTAGACATACCACCATACCTGTGCACATTCCTTCTGAAAGTTTTATTAGCATTCCTTGAAAAGCGTAGCAAAGTATTGAACAATGTGCAAATACATGGTATTCCAATTCCAATTCACTTTCTCTCAAATAGAAGGCTTTCCCGCATTCATATCACATGTATTCCGATCCGTTTGTCATCAGCTTAGTTAGTTAAAATTGAAATTTTTTACGGAAAAGGTAGAAAAAAAAAGTTAAAAAAAAGTTAAATAATAAAATGAGACCTATAAATAGTATCAAAATATATAGTGAGATTCATAAATAATAGCAAAAATAAACTAAAATTTAAAATAAACGGAAAATTTTAGTCTATCCCAAAAGATCTTTTCATCTGCTCTTTTTTCTAAAAGTGATTATAGTCAATTTTTAGGAACTGTATACAGCTTATTTGTTATTTTGGTTCTAAGTGCTAGTTTGGATACATGTCTGTGTTTTGAACCCGTCTGCGTTTTGCATCTTTGTTCTTTTTTTTTTTCACGCGTTTTGGCAAAACGCGGTTACTGTTCATGTACTGTTCAATGAACAGTAACCGCAAATGTTGAATTTTCTGCAGTAAACAGTGCATCATGTACTGTTTATGGACCCACAAATTCCACTTTTTAGCAACTTTTTCATTAAAAATGGGTCCCACGGTACTATTTACACATTTAAAAATTATTTTACTACAGTGATTTCAGCAATAAATTTTCAGTTTCAACAAAATAAGTCCTATCCAAACAGACCCTAAAATTACAAATTTTTTTTGGCCACGTCTCTAATGTAGCAAACAGTAAATGGTTATCTATGACCTATACATAGATCATCATTTTTTCTCTACTAATCATGCTCTATCATATCATAATTGTGACAAAAAAGTCGTGAGATAGTTTGTGATCTTAGATATTTTTTCAATTTTTGTACTAAAATCCTATCATTCATAAAAATAAAGGAAAAAAGAATACTGCAGAACTCATAACTTATTAAAGTCATAACATATAGTGCTTAGAGCACTCACAGCAGTGGTGCTATATTAGTATATTACTATATTTTAGCTCATTAAACACTAAAATCATGCTCCAACAGTGGAGCTAAAGGTTTTTTTTTTAGCTCCATTGCTACAGTGCACATCTATCTATAGATGTGCACTATAGCTTAGAGCTAAAAAAAAAAAAAATTTATTCCCTGCCCCCGATTAAAATATTACCTCTCTCTCAACTCTCACCTTTCACCTCTCTTAGCTCTCTCTCAACTTCCTCTCATCGCTGCCAGCCCACCCCCACACTACCGACCCACGCCATCGACTCATGCTGCAAACCCCGCCACCAACCCATCTCACCCGCCACCAACCCATCTCGCCTTGGTGTTGTTGTTGTTGGTTTTATTTATTTATTTATTTATTTATTTTTTGTTGTTGTTGCTGTAGGCTGTGGTGTGGTGGTGGTTGTGTGGGTAGATCGGCGTTGGTGGGTGGGTGGGTTCGTCGGCATTAGTGGGTAGTGGCTGGGTTCGTCGGCATCAGTGGGTGGCTTGGGTGGGTTTCGTGGTGGTGGGTGTGGGTGTTGCCGTCGATCAGCCATAGACTCACACCGCCATTCGCCTCAGACCCATGCCGCCGATTGGAGTGCTTGCTCATGGATATTGGGTACCTGACTAGGAAACCCATGGAGCTCGCCGACCCACCCCTTCTGCCGACCCAGCTCATCGACATTATGCTTGTTTGTGATTGATGATTTTTTATTTTGTTTGTGATTTGTGATTTTGTTTGGTGGTCTGGGTCGAGGAAAAAGATTGGAGATTGGGTTTTTTTTTTTTTTTTTTGCTTGCTGTGGACTGGTGGTGGTGGTGGCTGTGGGTGTGGTTGTAGTTGTGGCTGATGGTAGAGGTGGTTGTGGTTGGTGCTATGGATGTTTGTTGGGTAGTGAGATATTATTTTATTGTAGTGGTTATATTATTTTATTGTGATATTTATATTATTTTATTGTATTGAAAGTTAAAATAAACCCACTGCTGTAACATATGTGTAGGTAAAATAGATAAAAATAACTTTTGGTAGAACTAAAAAACTAAATTTTTAGTTCCATTACTGTGGATGCTCTTAACAAGAAAAAAGGGGGTAAAACTCAAAAAATAATAACACATTGTGATTGCATCGTCTTTACTGTACTGGCTCTTGTACGTTGTGTTAACTTGTGCTTGTTCTTTTTATACTTTGGCCAGCACTTGAACCAATCTACCAGTCAAAGAAGTAAAAGATAAAGAGCCAAACACCTTTTTCCATTGATTCGACAAATGATCTAATTCATGTGACTGTGATGTCAATTTTATAAATGCCAATTCCAGTTTGTTTGTACTTCATAATTTTTTTTAACTTATAATTTCACAGGAATAATAGTTCCCGATAAAAATTAGAAATAAAGAAAGAAACCAAAACCCATAATTTCAGTGGTTCAGAGTTCAGACATTTCATATTCATATTTTTCCATAAGAGATGGCCCCACGTGTTTTAATCGACCCCATACTAGAAATCAACTTTTTATTATTTATTTATTTATAAATTATAATTGAATTGTAGGTTTTTAGTGTTTAGAATAGTTTTTTTTTTTTTTTAATGGGAGTTTAGAATAGTAGCTGAAGAAAGCATAATGTGATGGTTTAAATGACCATCTACATATATTAGTCTAAATAATTCATTAATTTATATGAACAAATTACTTTATTTTTAAATAGATAATGTGATTATTAGTACACTTAAATGATATTTAAATATTTAAGTAATAGCCAAGAGTCTTATAATTTAGCTTGTACTTTCTAGTATTTTTAATAGAAATGCTATTTAAATCTCCCTCACTCAATTATTGAATTAATTATGTGGATTTTAGTTAATTTAACTGATAAATTTTTTTATTGTCAAATAAGAGATTTGTTTTTTATCTTTAAAAACAAATTAAAAATTAAAAAACTCTCACTTAATAAGGTGAATGGTTCTTTATCTGAAATTTATTTATTGAATTAAGCCACAAACATTCTAAAATAAAAACAAACAACTTTTTTGAATTTCTAATTAATAATTTGGTTACTAATAAGTAATAACAGTTGATTTTCAAATAATTTTGGCCAGGTGGGTTCCAATTTCGAGATGAAAAATTATTCAGTAGTCACCAACTGTAATTTTCTTTCACTATTTCAGTCTCAGATAATTTCATCATCACAAGAGCTATAATGCACAGGACAAACCAGGATAAAGTTGGGTCCCTTTCTTTTGGCTGTCTTATTACTATTTCCCCTTTTTCTTTTTAATTTGGAATTTTGGAGTGAATAATGATGGCATGAAATTCATCTCCTGTTCCTATTATTGTTTGCATTCGTTCATAGAAATCTCAAGAGCGATTCATTTAAATCAGAAGTAGCTAGAAAACAACATTGTGGAACAAGTTCAAATAATTTTTAGTTTTCAATTCTCTTGTCTGTTTGAAAACCGCTTATTACTGAAAATTGAAAAACTGTAACAAAATGATTTTTAAATATGTGAATAAGACCGTGGAATCTAGTTTTAAAATTTTTTTTGTTGAATAAACTACTCACGGGTCTCGTGAACAGTCCACAAGACTTACTGAAAAATGCACAACACAAACACAAACGTAGACGCGTTTGTATCCAAACGGTCACTAAGGGCAAAAACAAAGCACATGATACTGGTTATTGATTTATTATTATTAATTAGCACCAAAAAAAAAAGAAAAATTTTGTTGCATGCATCATTTTATCTCTAATCTAGGTCTATGGAGTTTAGTAAAATAGCTATTTGAGTAGAATTCCTCTTCTCAGTCTTCATTAATTGGTAAAAGAAAGTTTTTGTCTTTTGAGAAATAATTTCAACGTATAGCGTCTACTCTTAAAGATAACTATTTATTATCAGATTAAGACACTAATTAGTTTTTTGGTGTAAGTGGAGATCGAACTCTAGATATCTTATTTGACAACTAGAGATTTTACCAGTTAAATTAACTAAAACTCACAAATAGAGAAAATTAAATTACATTAGATTTCTTAACTTTTTTTATATTTAGGTTCAACTCTTAAACGGACACACAAGATCTTTTGGATAGCTTATATTAAGTGGCTTGGAGTTCAAAACTTCTTTTTTACTAGTACTTGATATACCGTTGGAGATGATGCCCATGCTTTCAATGTTACGAATAAGAGATTGAAATAGACACTAATTGCGACTGCTAAAGAGATTTTTAAGCCAAAGTACTTAGACACGCCTTAAAAGCAAGGTTTTCAGACCCAGACCGTTCATTGAACCGTAAAAGGGAGAGGTTCAAGGGTTTTGAGGTCGAACCGGGGTCGAACCGTGATGACGTAATAATTAATTTAATAATTATTTTAAATATATATAAAAACATTAAATTAATAAAAAAAATAGAAAAATGAACTAAAATAGCCTAATTCATTTAGAAAAGCTTATTTCTAAAAAATACATAAAACTTACAAAAATACAGTACACAATTATACATTGTTACACACTAGACAAAAAAAAAAACTCATTTCCATCAAAAATGCATGAAAGAAACAAGTCATTAGACAAAAAAAACTTTTCAAATGTAACATCATTTCCTGCTTTCCACAAGTTAATTGAACCATAATACAAAAACTAATCCCTGAAACATCCTAATCCCACATTCACTTTTCCTTTTCAACTTTCCACATAACCTACTCATTATGCAACATACCCAAATCCAAAAAGTGTATTAAACATAGTTTTCACCGAATAATTCACTTTTCACTAAAGACCCAAAAATATAACATGGTTTTCAACTTTCCACATTCAATTTTCCTTTCAACTTTCAACTTTCAAATGTAACATCCTTTCCACAAGTTAAATAGTATTAAACATAATTTTCACTGAATAATTCTTCTCCATGAGTAACCATAAAAAGTTTAAAAACAATAATAAAACTTCAAAGTCCAAGTTACACACTGTATCTTACAAAAAGACATAGAAATTATCTCTAAAATACAAAATAGAAGTTCAAAGTACAAACAGAAATATTATGATTACAAATCATCAATATCATGATAGTTATCATGCTCATCATCATTCCCTGCAAATCCAGGAGGAGGGCCAATAGGTTGTCCAAATGTTCCCAAATCAATTCCTTCAGTCTCACTGCTATCATCTACAGATTCTATACAAAAGTTTGAACAAAATAAAAAGAAAAATCATTATAATGTTTACACAAGCTTGAAAAAAATAAAAGAAAAATTATTTTAAGTTATCAAATTGTTTACATATAAACTAACCTTCAATATTAGAAGAAGTCCCTGCACTTGTTGCTGCTGGATATGCACCCTCTTCATATATTGCGTTCTCCAACTCTTCATAATTAAGATATGGGTCTTCCTCTTCCACAAATACCCAAAAATCAGTTTTGTCGATACTTGCATAATCAATGGGATCAAAATTAAACTTTTTGTTGTAAAGCCTGCATCATAAAATGTCATGCTCATTATTGGAATTTGAACATAATTAATAACTAACAATTACATTATATAAATGATTTCTTAAAAATTAATATAATGACAAGATATAGCATTTAGTTACCTATGTTTCAATCGCAAGTTATGATGAACAAATACTAGATCATTGAGCCTTTGATGCTCCAATCTATTTCTCCTCTTAGAATGTATTTGGTCAAATAAACTCCAACACCGCTCACATCCAGAAGAGGCGGAAGTTTGGCTAAGGATTCTAATTGCCAATTTTTGCAAGTTTGGAGCATCAGCACCCCACAACTTCCACCATTCATCTGATTTTCATAACACAACATAATATAATATTAATCAACATAAACAAACAAACTTTCAATTGAATAAGCACTTTAGTTATTCTAACTATAGTGACAAAACAAACTTTCAACATAAACAAAAAAAAACTAACATTTGTTTACAGTATTAAAGTAAACTAATTACTTCTCACCTGGATGAGTGGTCGTGCTTGTTGACAATGCAAGATCTCTAGCAAAGCTCCCAATACGGTCTCGAAAATATTGGGTTTCCTTAATTACCTTCTCTTTGTCACCATCATATTTTGTCCCAATGTAGTCCAAAACAGCCATATGCACTGCTGGTTTTCGACAAAAATTCTCCTCATCATATTGAAAAGCAGGATTTAACCAATATGCAGCAGCATGAAGATCTTTACGCAAATGTTTGTCCCAATGGTTTTTTATAATTGAGGTGTATGGCTTGTACAAGTGCTTCTTCATTCGGAAGATCTTCTTAATTCCCAACCGTGCTCTATGCATGCCCTCATACACATATCCTATTACAGGCCTTTGATCAGAATCAACAATCCATAACAAACGAATGAGTGGCGATGAAATCTTGACAAGAACATTAATATCATCCCAAAAAGAATTATCCAAAATGATAGAAACTACTTCTTTTGCCTTTGACTCTCTTGCCAATCTATTATCCACAAAAAACTTGCTAGTCACTAAGGCTTGCAAGTCATGCTTATGCACATGAAGATTTCCAAATGAAAGGAAAGTAGTAGCAAATCTCGTTGCTCCTACACGTACAATATCTGTCCAACCAGGTCTCTTCCTCAACCAGGCAATCAAAGCCACATGATTATAAATAAAAACTGTAACTTGTGATGCACGTTTTTTGAGTCTTTCCACATGAGGCATGTCTCCCATATCTTGCAACACAAGATTCAGGCAATGTGCTGCACAAGGAGACCAACTAATAGTTTTATACTTTTCACACAACAATTTACCAGCAGATACATAATTGGAAGCATTATCAGTAACCATGTGAACTATGTTTTTTGGACCAACCCATGTAACTACTTCATCAAACAATTTAAATAAGTTTCTGGTACTCTTCACAATATCTGAAGCATCAACTGATTTTACAAATACCATTCCCCTAGGACAATAAACAAGGAAATTAATCAATGACCTATGTCTAGTATCCGTCCAACCATCAGCCATAAGTGTACATCCAACTTCTGCCCAATGCCTACGTTGTGACTCAACCAACAACTGAACCTCTTTCTTTTGATCCCTCAACAAAGGAACCCGTACAGCATGATAAGATGGACCTTTGTAACCAGGACCAGCAGCAGCTATGGCATCAATCATCTTTTGGTAGTACACTGAATTCACCACATTAAAAGGAATGCAATTATCATATAGAAACCTTGCAATAGCCATATCAGCTTGCCTCACCCTTTCTTTACTTTGGAACACACTTTTAAGACCAGGTTGAGCTCCTGGAGTAGTTCTTGGAGCAAAGTAACTATCTACTGGATTTGTACTCTTTCTTTTACCTAAAACAGGTTTTTTAGGCAATCCATGGCCACTACTAAATACTTCTTGAATATCATCATCTTCTTGCATATCACTATTTGTGGAAGGCACACTAAACATTTCTTCTTGACGTTGTTTTTCAGCTTTTTTTTTCAACTCAAACTCCTTCACATATTCCAACATTTGGTATCTCACATCATGAGAAACCTTTTTACACGATCCAACATCACCTTTTATCCCCGCAAGGTGTTTTTTCATCCTATTAATACCCCCACCTTTATATGTTTGCCTACAATATATACATGTAAAAGTATTCCGTCCCTTCTCATCCGCCCCAAGGCTAAAATGTTCCCAAGCCGGATCAACCTTTTCTCTTACTCTTGAGCTAGACTCCATTACATTGGAATCAACTTCATGTGATGGAGTAGACCCGGTTTCTGTTTCCATTTTAATCTAAAAGACTAAACAACCAATCAAACACGCATAGACCCATCAATTTTTGAAATATAGATAGTCAAACAATCACAACTTCATACACATAGTTAAATTAATAAACTAATATACACAAAGTCATAGAGTTCAATGTGCACACACAAATTCTAACTTCTGATCAAACAATTTATACAAGCTATGTATAACGCTAAACCCCCATTGTTCCACATTTTTGGCTAAATAACATACAATACCACATTCTCCATCTGCATAACACAACAATTAGCATTCCAGGTAACTTAGTTCTATATAGCAGTAGCACATTTTACAAGAAACTGCTTCCATTGAAACCATTTAAATTTTCTAATAATGATCACAGTTACCAGCTCAAATCTGCAATACTCTAATAATGATCACAGTCCAACCCATAGTAAAAATTAGTGATTGAATTAACCAATTAGTGGGAAAATTAAATTCATTGATAACAAAAAGAGTCAACCAGCTCAAATCTGCAATACTCTTCAAAATTTCCCATTACCCACATCATCAACTAACCCAACTTTCATTCCAATTTAGTAATTGAAAACCCATTTATGATTTCATAACTCAAATATCCTAAGCTCATCCACAACAAATCCAGATCACAACCCAGTTATGCAATCATTAATCAAAGATCACAACCAACCAATACAACATAATCATACCTGGGCTGAGCTGCGACGGCGACGAGGGAGCTGCGATCTAGGGAGCTGTGAAGTGCGACGGCGCGAGGAAGCTGTGAAGTGCGACGGCGACGAGGGAGCTGTGAAGTGCGACGGCGCGAGGGAACTGTGAAGTGCGACGGCGCGAGGATTTGAGAGTGAGAGGATTTGAGAGTGATTTTTGAGAAATGAGGGACGCCGTTTCAGAGACTTTGAGAGAGGGCAGAGACGAGTGAGGGTTGAGAAATGAGAAAGGGTTTCAGAGACTTTGAGAGAGGGCAGAACGACGCCGTATAGGAGGGAAAAAACAAAAAACGCTGGAGCCGTTTCAGAACGACGCCGTTTAGGGAAAAAAAAAAAAAAAGAGAAGTGGACGACGTCGTTTAAGGACTGAAAGAGTCCGAACCGTCCGAACCTGTCACGGTTCACAGAACCGGACGGTCGGACCGCGGGCCGGACGGTTCCATGCTTTTTTGGCATGGAACGATTCCTTACCTTAAACAGACCGTGAATCTGAACGGTTCACGGGTTTTTCGGTCCGACCGTACGGTCTGGTCTGGGTTCAATAACCTTGCTTAAAAGTGTAAGAGAAAGACTTTTTTTTTTTTTTTTTTTTTTGGGGGGGGTGGGGGAGACATGTTTTTGAAAACTATGTCAAACACAAGAAAAAGTGTAAAGACACCAGTCACACCGCTAGCTTCATAACTTGCTAAATGATTACAAATAATAGTGATTACATGCGGTAGTGAATTATTAATGTGGAATGTGATTACTCACTACTTACAGCCTGTTACATTAATATAATTAAGTTTTGTATTAAATTTGAGTAGATACTTAACAAAGCGTCTACAACCACACCCAATTTCACAATTTATTTAAGTATCATTTTATGATTAAATTTCAGCACTTACATACAGAATCATCCCAAGAACTTAATAAAACTATTTAAAAAAAAAAATGCTAGGTACACCAATCATAATGTAACACTTTAACATGTTATGGAATTGGGGTGTCTCTAGCATTTTTTCTAGAAAGAACAAGACTGAAAAGGGCCAACTAATCTGTGGTCAATCTAAGTAGAACTTGTGTACTAGAATGGATTTTGTATTTAGTACTCACATGTGATGTACCAAACACAGCAAACAAGCAAGGAAACCGTCCTAGAAATACGTATTGGGCCCAAAGAAAAAACAACACACTTTAAAGTTTATGTCTACGTGATTCAACTTTCAAGTGGGCCCAAGTAGGGCCATGTTGCTTACATAGAGGGACCCATATGGGCACATGTTCAAAGTGCACTAGCAGCTTTGAAATTAGCATATCATATCCCTTTTCACATTCACATTCCACTATTTGAATCTGTAAAACATTTGGATTCTACTGTGTGTTCAAAACTTTCTCACATTCCTATAAGAGAGCATTATGATTTCATCAAAAAAATAATAATAAATTAATGAATATAAAAGCATTTTCATCAAAATAATAATAATAAATTATTGAATATTAAAGCATTATTATTAAGATTCTTCACCATATATTTGAAGTACAAGAAAAAGAAGATCCTTATTCAGGGATTCTGCTTCTGCATGAACAAAGGCTGCATTACTTTAGACTTTTTATAAAGATCTGTAGGGAAATCTGGATATTCTCAATTTGATACTTTATTTGACTTCAAATTTTTACGTGTTTCTTTTTTATTTTTTACTAATTTAACCTATAGATTAGGAAGCATGGCATTCAGGCATTGTACCAAAATAGCAATATATATGCATGGTTTTGTCTCTGTATTCTGCCTGGTTTTTTGCCAGAGAGCTCAGGTGCCTAGATTGCATTCTTGGGGTTGCAAATAGAGCCTTTATAATGTAAACTCCAATTTTACTGCATTACTCTTAGAAGTTGATGTGAAAAAATTTAAGCACAAAATAAAAAAAAAGTAGTTTAAAAATTTATTTATTATGTGTTTGTTTTTTTGAAAAAATATTATGTGTTTAGTAACACCAATTATAAATAATTACTATGTCAGATTGTAAGTATTTTATAATAAAATTAGTAATAATTTTAATATTTTCTATTTACTTTCATTTGTTTGCTATAAAATGTTTTAAAAGGTTTTTTTTTTTTTTCTCTATAAAATGTTTTTAAACTATAGAAAATTTTAATATTTTCTATAGTTTTTAAAGGTAAAATGTTTTTTTTTAAATGTAAAATGTTTTTACAATTTACATTTGAAAACCATTTCAATAAAACATTTCTTAGTGTTTGGTATAATATACAATTTTTCAAGCACAAACCACTAAAATTGGTGTCTCCTAGTAGCAGCTCGGCCCATTAGACAATAACCTGGATTTTTTTTTTCTTTTGAAATTTTAGGCTTAATTTGTTACTTTAGAAACTATAGGATTTATTTTATTATTATTTTTAAACATCATGGTTTAATTTATTAATCCCAAAACAGGTTTTTATTTTTAATTATAAAGTTTAATTTGTTACACCTATTAAATTATAGGGTTTAAAATACAAAATTTTAAATTATTTATTACTTATTATTATTGACATGAAAAGAAATATTTTCATATTTACTTTTCGTTCTTCCGTAGTTCTATCCAAGAACATAAATGGAATTTTTGGAAGGAAGGGAGCGAAAGTATGAATAAATGTTTTTTAGAATTTACCAATGAAAAATATACTAGTATTGAAGACTTGATATAATATTAAAAATAAAACTAATATTTATTTAATATTAACAAAATATAAATAAAATCAAATATATAAAATAATTATAAAAATAAAATAAAATAAAACAAATGTTACAATTGAGAAGAAAAAAAGGGGGGAGGGCATTGGGGCCAAGGGGGCCCTTGGCTAGCTCCATACTTCTATACTAGTCCACAAATAACACCGCCACCCTATTGATACCTTAATTGTGAAGATAACCATTTTTTCAAACCGTAATCCAGTGGGCATTGTATTGATTAGATTCTTGGCTGCTAATTTTTTTGGCTTCTTATTGAGTTCTTGTTCATTTGAAATACCTGAATCTTCTAACATGTTAGTTTACTTTTGGGTCACACACTCTGATTGGTTAGCTGCTATTTCTACCATTTTTTTTTAAAACCCTAAAAGAAGTGTCAAAGACCTAACATTCTTTCCAACAGATTTAATGGCAGTTTGCACCCCTAATTGAATGTGAGGGCGTGCTCAGAGATAGTTCAGACGTACAGAGAGGGTGAAAGTGATTGTTACACTCTCATTTGACCTGCTTTTTGTTAAACAGATATAGCTTTTACTTAAAAGAAGATATATCAGTGTATATATATGTGTGTTAAGTTATACTTTGTCACATGCTTACTACCCAGCATGGAAAACCCCTTACCTGCAGTGTACTAGTTTTGTCAATCTCTCTCCCATGCATGCATCATTCTTTTCACAACATATAGTTTATCTACAATTATAGGATTCATTCACATGATAAAAAAGAAGATACATATATCTTATGCATAAGATAATTATGAATTTGCAAGAGAAAAATAGAAAGCTACAAGCGACATGCTTTCCAACTAAGATAGAGCAACCTTCGCTTGGTAATTAAGATAGAGCAACCTTTTCTTTTGGGTTCAATGTTTATATTGGCTAGCTTCATCTTAGTTCTAGTTCGCAATTTGCTGGCTGTTTGTGGTTTTCCAATCACAAAGTAACACAAAGGACATATTCTTTGTTGAAATTAAAGTCGAGATGTTGACTGTAGTAGTCTCTTGAAAATGACACAATTCCCCTTAGCATTTTGAGGCTAAATTTAACACCACAAAAGGCTAAATTTAGCATAAGCATGATGTCAACCAACAGAAACATCCATTAGCAAGACCAAGACCAAGACCAATAAATGAAGTATACTGTGTACAGATAGGGTTATAACAAGTCATTTTAAAAAAATATTATTTGAGAAAAAGCTAAGTAAGGGTTTATTACTCAATAGTCTTTCAGCAATAAGACATTTGTTCAGTCAAATGGAACTTTCCTCCATCCATACAATGCCAATGACTTAGCCAAAAGTTGAGGTGACTCCGCATGAATGAAGAAGATGGCATGGGGACAAGTCAAAATTTGGTTGTTCATGAACAACTCGTTTAATTTACAAGTAAAGAAAAAAAAAAAAACTATTTATATAAGTGGAAACAAATTGTAGATAATTCATATGAAATATATATATGTTAGTAGTTGTAACCAAAGTTATCAATTCGGTTCTAATAATATTTAATAATAAAAAACCATTTTGGTTTAGTCATTGGAATAAAAAATTCTAATACCAATCTTTTTTGTGTGTGTTTATTCTATCATATATATATATTAATCAACACACAAGAAAATTAATATAATTTCTAATTACATAATTTTTTTCGTAGGCAAATTAATGAGTGAAGATGAGTGGATAAAACTCAGGTGTGTTAGTGGCACATCTCATCTCATTTCAAAAATTAAGAAATAGACATTTTTTCATGTATCAACATCAATATCAATATTTAGAAATGAAGTACACCGCGCCATCATCATTAACAAAAATGTCTATAAGATCTCATTATGAAAATACTTAATACGTATCATACTAAAATGCAAAAACCAAACATAATAACAAGAACAAGCCGCAATAGATCAGAATTTTAAGCAAACTATAAAACAAGAAGGTATGGTTAATGGTACGAAATATCTTGACCATTAATTCAGACCGAAATGGAAGGAAATTGGTAATTTTTTGGTCACAATAAGTTGCTTGATTTTATTAGCAAAAATTTTCTGTAACCAAAGAAGAAGTGGAAGCCAGTGGTTGCTTAATTATCTATTTCAATTTTTCAACAGTTGCAACTTGCAAACTTTGATTGTTTGTTTTTGCATTTCAAGCCATTCATTTTCATTAACTTTTAGATGAATTCGAAATCTGCTTCACTTTAACAATGTACCACAAACTTTTTTCAAGTTCATAACACGTGGTTTGTGTTGGTACAACTAGTACTCCACAGTCCAAAATGATATAAATAGTGAGGTTTTTAATTATGATACAGAAGTTGAACAACCAGCCCTAGCTAGATTGTATAATTTTAAAAAAAGTTTATAATATGCACATGATAGTAGCATTATTTTTTTGCATTCAGGGATAGAATTAGGATTCCAAGTTGAGGAAGACAAATATAATTTTCTTGCGATGGAAAAATATAATTTTGTATGGACTTATTTTCTTATTTAATATTTTAAAAAATCTGGGGGGGGGGGGGGGGGGGTGGGGGGTGGTGGGGACAGCCCCCTCTTCTTGTACATGGTTCGTCCGTGTCTGCATCTAATGTGACAGCTTTTATATATCCTTGTTTGACCATTGCATGACTACCAAGATATTCAAAGAAAATCGTATGTGGTTTTGTAATTTCACCGTCCTTGTTATGGGCTAGCTATCTCTTCAATGTAGGACCTATATGATTTAATTACATGATCCTGGCCGTTCATAATGATAGGACAAAGGTCATCTTATAATAATTATTATTATTATTGTTAGCACCAATCCTTTAATTAAATGCTTGTCACGTGCGAGTGTGTGATGAGCCAATAATACATATGGGGTAGTACCAAGTACTAGTAGCAACAAATAGGATTGTCTATAAAGTGATGGTCCACTATAGAGAGAGAGAGAGAGAGAGAGAGAGAGAGGTAGGTACAATTTTAGATGTGAAATATTATGACTTGGATCAAATTAAATTGGTTTGGGGAATAAAATTAATATTGGGAAAGCAGTTCTTGGTAGAGAGGGACATTGGGGAGAGCCCACCTTAACAACATATGTTGTGTTTGTAACCCAGCACTCAGCTAAATTGAGGCAATATAGAAAGACTTTAAAAAGGAAATATGTGAAATAGGTTAATGTAAATTACACTCTTAAATTTTGGAGTGTTTAAATTTTAGAATTTCGATTTTATCTTTTGAAATTTATTCTGTTTGCATCAGCCATTAGGAGCACCTCCATTCATATTTTTCGTTAAATGTTATATAAGTTTGTCACGTGTGTTTAGTTTATCTAATAAAATGATATTACATTATTTTTATTTTGCCATCTCTTTTTTATTTTTTAGGCTACAAAAATGATATGGTATCATTTTATTATCACGCGTGTTTAGTTCATCTAATAAAATGATGTCACGTCATTTTTATTTTGCCATTTCATTCTAAATTTATATATTTTTTTATTTTTTAGGCTACAAAAATGATGTAGTATCATTTTTATTGGACAAACTAAATATGTATGACAAATTTATGTGGCACTCAACGAAAATTATGAACGGAATGGCTGCTGATGAAAATGGAATAGAATTTCAGAAGGTAAAAATCCAAATTCTAAAACTTTAAGGTGTAAAATCCAAACACTCCAAACTCTAGGAGTGTAGTTTGTAATTTAGCCAACAGATTATTGTTGAATAAACTGAGTAACCAATGCTTAAAGAATTTAAACTAGGGATTGATAGGCCAAAATCGTATTGACCCCTTGTGATGAATGAATGAATTAATTAGACAAGTTTATTAATTAATCAAATTAACATGCAAAATGCGTTAGTAGCACAAACAAATCACCGATAGTGCAGTGGAAAATAAATTTGACACAGGTGATTTGTTTTTAAATGGGAAAAACCTACACGGCAAAACCCCACCGAGTGATTTTAAGGTCACCACTTCCGGGAATTCACTATTATCACAACAAGCGGTTACAAGTAAAGGAATCCTAGTACCTTATACGAACTTACAGTTGCACCTTTACCCCAATACCTAATTGGACTTGTTTTGTAGTGACAATCTCTCCTTTTCAAAGCACGACTTCCAGTACATGACTAACCAATTGTGCGGATCTCAGTTTGCGACTTCAATCACCAACTAGAAAATGTTGTTGGCTGTAAAGTTTTTCGGTTCATCTAGACGATGAAGATCATAAAGTTGCTTGGTCACAAAACCCTATGGTATACAAACATAGCAGTTTCTTCAAGAACTAGGGCAAACTAGGTTTCCAGTCACACTTCTTCACTCTTGTGAAATTTTCTCTTGTGCAATTGTGCGTAGCCTTTTATGGCCTTTAAAATAATCTTTATATATGTTTAGGGTTGTGAGAAAAGAAAGTTCAAATATATAATCACAGATTGGATGAAAAACAGTCCTGAAAAACTGAGTTTCATAAACCTTGATAGATAGACATCTATCGAGCTAGCTGTCGAGACACGGGTTTCACAGCTTTTTAAATCTCGATAGACGCTAGCTGTCGAGTTTTAATGAACAATACTTTCTGACTTAGTTCTTGGACAGACTTACATGACTTTAACACTTGAACTTAAAACCTTATTTCTTCAAGCATTAAACACATTCTAGATCTACCCAATTACAAGTAAAGTGCGTTTTGTCAAAGAATTAGCCAATTACATAAAATAGTGACATATGTTCCTAATATGTGAAACACATATGTCTTAACAGGGATATTCATCGATTAGCAATGGCCAATTGGTGAACAAACTTACTCTTTGACAATGAGGAATTGTAAATGCTAACTTTTTTCTTTTTTTCTTTTTTTTGAAAAGAAAAACATTGTATTTTAATTAACAAAGGCTGTTAAAATCAGTTTGAAATATATCTAGAATATCTAGTGGTACATTTTCTATTTAGACTTGTAAAGAAGAAAAAAAAATTGCTTGTCTCACAAGCTAGTGAGGTATAATATTATTGTGCCTCCGTACATAAGAATAAGTTAACTTTGAAAAATAAGAAGCTAAATACCATTTGTCTTTTACAATGCCGCCAAAGTGAGATAAACTATATGAATCGGTTTTGTAAATGCTCACTTAAGTGAATACAATAATAAGTTAACCTTAGCTGAATCGGAATCCCATAAGCATTTATAAGTAACAATATTGAGTGGACCGACATTGTGTCTTTGAAGGTTAAAATATTGGCCCAACCAAACCATATAGAAGTAATCTTTTATTAATGAACCACTCACCCTTAGTGATGATGTCAAATTAGATTTTGGGACCTTTAGGATAACTCATTTTATAATGATAGACATCATTATCAACATCACAAGCCTCCTTTATAACAAGCTTATTTCATACTCAGGTGGCTATAATTTGAGCCGATGAAAGGTAAAAAATAAAATAAAATAAAAATGATGGATGATGTGTGTTTTACTAATTTCATTTTACCGAACAGCATTATTTATGAATGCATTGCAGCATGAGCATAAAATTCAATTTAAAACTAGCTGATGAGTCAAGCAATGTGCAACACGATAACCTCTTGGAAACTTTGATTTGCACATTAATTTTCCTAGAAAAATAAAATGTGCACGTCAAAGAAAATCATGTTTGGTTAATTTTTAAGGGAAAAGTTAATAGATGCTCTAAGGTATATTGTTTTAAAAATATATTTTTTAATTTTTTGTCGAAAATGAAAAAAAAAATTAATTTTTTTGATAGGTTTTTATTTATATATATATATATATATATATATATATATATATATATATATATATATATTCTAATCAAAACTTTTATAAAATGGTCAATTAACAAATGTCTTAAGGGTACTCTTTAACTGAACCAAATTTTAAATTATATACATTTTTCACAAATATTTAACAAAATGTGCATCTGAAGGCTAGGGTTTTTATTTCCATATATGATTGAATTAACACTTTTATTCCCACAAATCTCCTCCCATTGGCTGCTAGTTGAGCAACATATCTTTCTTTTCTTCAAGTAAGTTATTATCAGAAGCAAACGAAATATAGTTGATGAGATACTTCATACTTCAAGTTCAAACTTATAAAAATAAACTATCTAATACAAAAATATATGATACAAACACAATTTTTTATAATAAATGGCAACATTTTATTAGTTTGGAGTATCATGCATGTGAGTATGGTATTCTGGAAATACCAATAATTATCTAATTTTCTTCATCTTATTCATGAGTTGATAAGAAAATGTTTTCTTTTTTTTTTTTTTTTTGATAAATTTCTTGAATCTTTAATTAACGAGACAGATATTTTTATATTTTCTTGGGTAACAAGGAAACTTCATTAAACACTAAACATTCTGGTTACAAGACATGCATTCAAATACAATAATAAAAAGCATAATAAGGTGGTTCATAATATAACACAAAGTCTTGAGTTTGCCTAATTATATATAAAAGAAATCTTACTAAAGTGTGCAAATAATTAAGTTAATCCAATATAACACTCTTAAGGTAATACCAAATTCACATTCAAGCCGCATGAAATACTTGCTAGCTTAGCACAAAAATAAAAATTAAAGAGAGAACATTTTTATGTATACCACAATTTCAAAATTTTTATCATGATTATTCTGCTTCAAGTGAGCCTCGGGATTCTTTATTTGACATGAAAAGCAATATCATTTAGGAAACTACCGCAGTTCTATGAAGCACAAGTGTAGATCTGCACAAGAATTACCCTGAATCCACTTGCATACAAAGTTACAAACACTGAAGTACACAATTTCTTTTTTAATAAAATGATATCATTATAGATATAATTTGGTTGGCTTCTATTTTTCTGGTAATGTTTTTTTTTTTAAGGGAATTTCAATCTATAGTGTCCGCTTTTGATGATAGTTTTTTATCATCAGATCAAGATATTAATCAAATTTTTGTGTAGGCGGGGATTAAACTCCAAATCTCTTATTCAACTATTAGAAATTTTACCAGTTGAGCTAACTGAAATCCACTATTTTCTTGTAACGTTGTTTAGGGAAAATGTCACTTATGCTTGTATATGATGTCTTTGCATTGTCAAATAATATACCATATATTTCACTCTACAATCTATATGATGTCTGAGCATTGTCAAATAATATACCACCTGTACCTTAGATGGGGCCAATCATGTTCTCTCTAAATTAATTTAAAGCTCAACCCTGATTCCATTTTGAATGTGTTTGTACAGTAAGGTGAAAATGAATTTTTGTACCGCTAATAAGTAATATTTTCACCATTACTACCATATTTACGAAAAACTGTGCTTCTTCTGTTCGTCCTTCTGTACTGCACGTATGTTGTAACATTCAAATTGTGAATATGTATTGAATAGCAAGAAGAGATAGGTTAATTTTAACAGCATATGTGGTGGAGAAAATTGAAAAGAAAAATACACTCTAAATGTATCATAGCTGAGAAATACCAAGTCCAATTAATTTCAGTATTAATTTGGACTCCAGAATTTTGATTACGGCTAAGAAAAATTTTAGGCTAATCTATTACTTTAAGACGCAATTGTATACATGATTAACCAATTAAATTTGCAAGCATGGATAACCAATAAAATAAGCATAATATCACAAAGATAACACCCGATGTATTATTGAAGGGGGAAACCTGAAAACCGAATGGAAAAAACCTCTTTGTAGCCCTATGGTAGAAAATGATTCACTAGAGTAAATAATTGCAGTACATAATATATACAAAACCCTTCAAGTCTAGGAGTATATATGTTCTCAAGCCCTCCAAACTCTTACTAGTAACCAACTTAGTGAATCTTTTCTCCACTCTAGCTTCAAATTCACAATTAAACTCCAATTGCATACTCCAAGTCTCCTTGGATGTATTGTGGTGACTCCAATTATTTCCAAAACTTCAATCAACCCTCATAACACATAGATCATGATGGATCTAAAGGATTTAATCTTCTCTCAAGTATTTGGCTATGGTGAGAGAGAGAGAAAGTAGAAAGAATGGATAGGTGTTTTGACTCCCAATATTTGCTGAGTTTCTTTCAACTTTCATATGGGAATTAATGTCGAATTTTTTGGGAAATGAGGTACATAAAGGATAATGGGCAAAGGGTTGGAACAACAAGATAATTTGTAACTAAATTCTCTCGAGTTTAAGAAATTTTAGTTGACCCAACATCCACCAAGTGTCTATCGAAAGTTTTGCCCCAATTGGATTTCAAATGTTGTCACGTGCACTCCAATTTTACTTGAAGGAATTGCTTCCTTAGTATACACTTCAACTTTCAACACATGAAACCTCAACCCAATTACAAAATAACCCACAAAAATACATATTGTAAAGTAATTAAGAGTGTATATACAAAAGAACTTTGGTACGGAATATGCCAAACTCACAAGGATCCTAATAAATAACAATAGCAAAGTATATTGAGTTAATTAAATTTCAATTATATCTATATTTGAATTCGTTTTCAATCAGTGCTGGATACTATCCTATTTTTCCATTTTGAATGAAAAATGGAGGCTTCCACTGCAAAATGAACAACCTTCTTCTTCTCTTTATTTTTCATTTCACTTTTTGAATATTTAAAGATAGTTAAGCAAATAATATGTTAGTTTTTAGACCCCTTAAAACCACAATTGGATTAATCTAGGAATTTAGTCAAGTTGTTACTTAGTTAAATTAATTAAATCTAGGTTAACACAATCAAATAATCATATCAAGTAAAGCAGCGAAAAGATAAATAACACAAAGATATGATCACCCAGGAAACCAAACCGGTAAAAACCTGGGGATGATTTAATCTAGCTATCTTCAAGGTAAACTTGAATCCACTATCTTGAAAAAATCGAAGTTCATACAATAAGACTTACAAGCCCCTACGCTTGACTTCTTATTGCTACCCACCAGTAGAACTTACTGACACGACCACGTACAAGCTCCGAATCCACGGACTCCTTCTTTCTTGGATTCTCCATCAAATACAAGCACACCCGCTTGTGTTTTCTTTAAACTTCAATGGCAGCAATTGTAATGATCATCAAGGTGTAGAAAATTCTTCTTATTGAAAACCCTAAGTTTATGTGAAGGAAATCTTCTCAAAGATCTCACAAGAGATTCACATAAACCGCAATATGAGCAACATTAAAACGTGAATAAGGTTTCCCTTATATACCTAGGGTAAACTAGAAACCCAAAACCAATTAAAATACTTAGGGCTGAGTTGGAAATTCTAATTAAAAAACGTCAGACCCGATTTTCGATTGATCGAGCCTAAGCTTCAATCGATCGAAATGGGCTGAAACTGTTTTTTAATTTGCACAGTAGTTTAATCCTACTTTACAACAAAGAACCAACTTTGAGCAATTCTAAAACAACTTAAATACATTGTTTTGATCATGGTTTGCCAACAATACAAATTAGGATTCTAAATACATAAAACCTAAGTCTTTAGAACCTAACATAATAAATAATAATAAAAGATAGGAATTCATTTTCCACTTTTCTTTTATTATGAACAGCATAGCTGAAGAAGGGGTGGCATATAATATGCTAAGAAGTTATGTTCTCAACCGCCATACAGCGCTTTATCATAGGCACATTGCAACATCTTGATTAGAAGGAGCATTTCTTTTGTTAATGGCTCAAGTATACAATATTGAGACGACTAATGTCCTTATTGGGTGCATTTGTATTTTGTAGGTGCTCACAAGTGACATTGTTTTCTCTGTTCCAATGAATGAGACATATGAACTTCTTGGTGTGGATGTGAAAGATGTAGTTACCCTAGAGAAATATTTGCAAGATTATTTCACAAACATATTGAAGAAATTGAAAGATCTCAAAGCACAGTCAAAGCAAACTGACATCTACTTCTGAATGAAGTCCATTTTGTAACTGTAAATGTAGCCATGAATGTATCAACAAGTTTGATACCTGATAACACTCATCAAAGAGGAATGCTATTCATTTAGATCCCTTTACCTCCCCCTTTTTTGTTTCCTTGTCCTCCAATCAGTAATGGTTTAGCCCAATGGCAACCCTACAAAAGTAGATCACTTATTCCACCCAAGCTCAATGAAATAATCATTAATGTTTCTCATGGAAATAACCCCTACTCTTTTTACATCACCATTTTCATTTTTCAGGGATTGGGCTGGTGTAACCCAGGAAAAGGGTATGCATGGACCGGCCTTCAAAGTTTGTGTTTCCAAATGTTTGAACTAGGCTGGAACTGGAAGAACTATATATCATTTGAGATCTGATCCAGCCCAGCCCATGCCCACCTTGGCTTCCAAGGAAGTTATGTGAGCGTGATGGGTGATGGACAAAGTTAAAGTCAAAGAAACACATGGTCTAACAGGACTCAGCTAGTCAACCTTAACTATAGTTGAACAACAAACCTTCTTTTTTTACAAGTAATAATTATTAGAAATTAATGAATTGTAGTTGATTTGATACTTCAAAGTTCAAACTATTTAATACAAAATATGATATAACCGTAAAGTGATACGAAAAAAATTAATTAATATTCCTTTTATTGGTTTGGAATACCATAAGTTTTCTATTTTTTCCCCTTATTCATGAGTTCTATATTAATTTAAAAAAAAGTATTTTAGTATGGATAATATTTATGAATCTTTTATCAATTCAAATCTTTAATATAATTGCGTTAATTAGTTAGAGTGCTAACATTGACTATGCTAAAAAAATGATAATTTAACACACCAATTGGTGTGAAGATAGATTTAGTACCTGTTTGGATACAGCTTTTCCCACGTTTGCGTCTGCATTTTTTTTTTTTTTTGAAGCGTGTTTCTGTGGCTATGGTGGTTATTCAGTGGGTTCGGTGCACTGTTCACGGGACCCACAAACTTCTTTTTTCAACAAAACTTTCATTAAAAATGAGTCTCATAGCATTATTCACACATTTAAAAATTATTTGCTACAGTGTTTTTAATTTTTATCAAAATAAGCGCTATCCAAATGGACCCTTAATTGGTGTGAAGATAGATTTAGTACCCATTTGGATACAGCTTTCCCACATTTGTGTCTGTGTTTTTTTTTTTGGAAGCATGTTTCTGTGGTTGTGGTGGTTTTTCAGTGGGTCCTGTGCACTATTCATGAGACTCACAAACTTCTTTTTTCAACAAAACTTTCATTAAAAATTGGTCCCATAGCACTATTCACACATTTAAAAAATATTTTACTACAGTATTTTTAGTTTTCAGCAAAATAAATGGTATCCAAACAGACTCTTAATTGAAATAGATTCTCATAAGCTAGCAAGAGATCGGAATAAGAAGTAACCAAAAAAAAAAAAAAAAAAAATCGAACTTTGATGCTGCAGAAATCAAAATTTTATGATAAATTCGCAACCGTCCGATTGTTCATGATAAAATATTTGCGATCAAATTAATCTCTAATTGATGACGTGGATGATCAGTAAATGAAATCAAGTCATGCGGCAACATCAAATGAAAAAAGCCATATGGCAGCATCAGAAGAAAAGACCTATATGGAAAATTCTTATTAAACGAAATACCAAATTAAATTCATATAAAATTCAACTTTCAATAAATGCTGAGAGAAAATTCCAAATTAAATACCATTGAGTTGCCTATAAATAGAGGCTTCTCATATGAAAAAAGGAGGAGAACGTTTAGAGAAAAAACACTACTGACACTCTGCCAAAATAGAGAGTCATCTTTAAAGTTCATAAGAATTCCATTGTTCATCAAAGCCTATTCCTACTTCTTCAAATCAAAGTGGGGATTCTCCATTAACCTAGTTCGAGATCAAGCCAACGGCCCTCGCATCAAATCAAGCACGTTCAACTATTCATTCATCTTGGAGACATCAAATCACGATTCAAGATCAAGTTTCATAGCCCATTCGGATCGTAACGTTTCTTGGAGATCGAATCAGAGGAATTTATTGTACTCTTTTATTGTAAAGATTCATACAGAGAATTGTACTCACATATATATACACAAATCAAATACAAATTGATAATTTGTTACACTATTTCATGATTGTGTGATTTATCTTCTACAAAAATTGTGTGCCAGAGGTAGAAAGGTCCCACCAGGCGTGCCAGAAATTTGTAAACACAATTTTCGTAGAAGATAAATCACATGATCATGAAATAGTGTAACAAATAATCAATTTGTATTTGATTTGTATATATATATGTGAGTACAATTCTCTATATGAATCTTTATACAATGAAAGAGTACAATAAATTCCTCTAATTCGATCTCCAAGAAATGTTACGATCCGAAGGGGTTATGAAGCTTGATCTTGAATCATGATTTGATGTCTCCAAGATGAATGAATAGTTGAACGTGCTTGATTTAATGCGAGGGCCGTTGGCTTGATCTCAAACTATGTTAAAGGAGAATCCCCACTTTGATTTGAAGAAGTAGGAATAGGCTTTGATGAACAATGGAATTCTTGTGAACTTTAAAGATGACTCTCTATTTTGGCAGAGTGTCGGTAGTGTTTTCGCTCTAAATGTTCTCCTCATTTTTTCATATGAGAAGCCTCTATTTATAGGCAACTCAATAGTATTTAATTTGGAATTTTTTCTCAGCATTTATTGAGAGTTGAATTATATATGAATTTAATTTGGTATTTCATTTAATAAGAACTTTCCATATAGGTCTTTTCTTCTGACGTTGCCATATGACTTTCTTCATTTAATGTTGCCGTGTGGCTTGATTTCATTTGTTGATCATCCACGTCATCAATTAGAGATTAATTTGATCGCAAATATTTTATCATAAACAATTGGACGGTTGCGAATTCATCATAAAATTTTGATTTCTACAGATGCTAAGATACAAAATCTAATGTAGGGTCAATCATCTAATTTGTTTTACCTTGGTCATCCATGTTAAGATGAAACAATCGTCAGAACTCACACAGAATGGCCATCCAAAGCTACAAAATATCAACAGTGATTGAACTAAAATGATGATACCCGCTAAAAGATTAAGGAAAAACAAACCTATAAAAACCAATATATAAACAATTTAGTAAAGATACGGTCAATTTGTAGATTTCTAACACTAAATTGAAACATGAATTAATTTAGGCTAAAGTCAAATTTTGATGTTTATTATATATACATATATAATTATCTCGAAAAAGGGGATAAAAAAACGAACAAACAAACATGAAAGTGCAAAAGGATGAAAATACTCCTTACTTTCTTGTTCAAATTACTGCTTGTTTATGCATAAGTGGCCTTGAGAATTGTCACAATGTACTCTCCATTTTCTTTCTATCACTCTTTTTTACTGCCAAGTGATCCATGCAACTATCTACATTTAAACTCACTTATGTCCCCCCATATTTTATTCTCTTAATCTCATGCCAACCAACATTTCTCCACTAATAATTAATGACTATTTTTTCGTCAATCAATAGTAAAGACACGATTGATATTGCTGTTGTGGAGACAAGTATTATAAAAAGTATTAATGACTTACAAAAAAAATAGGTTTGCGTAAGAGCAAGACTTAAGTAAGTACTTAGGTGTTGTTCTTTAGGTTCTTTTCTTAAAATTCTGCTATATGGATTTTTTTATCATGAGATGAAAGTGTATTTTTTAGTTGAGTTGTCACATAGTTGAATTTTAAGAAGGGAATCTAAAGAACAGTACTTAAGGTACTGTACTTAAGTTTTGTTCATTGCGTAATTATAGTTAGTAGATGAAACATTCACCCTTTTTCTCTGGGCTTAATGATGAAACATTTACTTTGATTGCATACAAAGGGCTTTATAACTGAATTAATATTTTTTTATGCACAAAATTCTTGAAGATTTAAGAGGGAAAATAGTTTAATGGTATATTATAATTATTTCTTTAAAAAAAAAAAAGATAAAGAAAACCTTGTATTGCATGAAATGCGTGCCATATAGTCATTGATTACAAATCTTTGCGTTCACACCCATCAAACAAAGAAGACGAGGGACAAAATATGTATAGACGGTGGGCCATAAGTCCTAAAATTATTGTCAAAATAGACTTCTCAATAATTTCAATTTTTAAAATAACCTCAAGCTAGTTTCAATTTGTTAGTTAGATATATATGTATTAAGAAATAGTAATTTAATTTATTATTTCTGTTTATATTTTGTTAATATTAAATAAATGTTAGTTTGAATTTTTGCATGGAATAGTTTAATTAAATTATATCTAAATACATTTCTTATTTTGGAATGACAAATATTTTTGGCAAATATTAACAAGAACTGCACCAGTGCTTGTTAAGATTGTATTAAGATGGATCCTATTTAATAAAAAATTTAGATTAAAAAAAAAAAAAAAAAGGACATCATACTGATTATTTTAATTTTTTTTTTCTCTTTATAAAGATAGTCCTGCACTGAAAAAAACAAAAACAATTTAGAAAAACAAAATGAGCTTGACAGTTGGACTAAATTAGAATCTTCAGTAATCTCCTTTTGGTTTGCAAACCAAAAGGAGCTCCTTTTGGTTAGCTCCTTTTGGTTAGCTCCTTTTGGTTTGCACCTTTTGGTTTGCAAACCAAAAGTAATCTCCTTTTGCACTTGCTAATGTTTGTTGATCACAAGTCAAAAGAAAGAACTCTTTTGATTACATGGCTCCATTATCCGTGAAATGTTAGATTGATTTTAATTAGATCTCAGCACTTAATTGGACACTGATTTGAGATTCTCTACATTATTATAAACACTGTCTAATTTAGTCCAAGCTCTTTGAGCATGTACTCAAAGCAGAGTCTCTACATTATAGTAAACCCTGTCTTCCTTCGTTTATTGTTTAATGTCATCTTCGTTCTTTCTTTCTTTCTTGTGCTAGATATTTTGTTTCAGAGGTAGAGAAAGAAACAAAATCAAAGAAAGAGGTAAACCCTATTTTTCCTTCCACCTCTCTTTCTCTCTCTCGTTTATTGTCCCTTTGTTCTTTCTTTTCTTCCATATATCTTTCTTTCTTGTGCCATATGTTTTGTTACAGATAGGTAGAGAAAGAAACAAAAGAAAGAAAGAAAGAAAAAAGTTAGACCAAACTCTTTTTCCACTCATCTCTCAATCTTCGAGCCAAGCAGTAAAGGTACAAAAATCTTCCTTCTTTTCTTGTTTATTTTCCTCTTCGTTCTTTCTTTCCTTCCTTCTTTCTATCTTTTTTTTGTTGATTTAGCACCCACATCAACGTAACAACTACAGCCCTAACAGCAAGCTAGGCATCATAAAGTTGTAAGTGATGGAAAACGATAAAAACCCACTTCTAGTGCATACAAGCCCAAGCACAATGGAAAACGATCAATCTCAACTGGCTTCAGATAAAGGTATGGCACATATATAAATAACGTGTTCTTTCCCTTACGAAATCAACTTTCTTTCATCTCTTGTCGTACTGATGAATAATGGATGATGATTGTTTCTATTTTTTTTTTTCATTTTAAATACATGGGAATATTAATGAATTTAGAAATCTTGCATTTTGTTTTTGAAGGTCCGTCTTCTTCAAAGTCGGAGAGATATCGACATGAAGGACCATCAACAGGTTTTTTTGGTCTTTCACCTCTCAAATCTGTGAGACCTGAGAATGAAGGTTTATCATCATTTTTTGAAGGTTTGCCTGATCTAGACACTAAGAGACCTTATATAAGAACATCATTTTTTGAGGATCTGAATACTTTTGAACCTGATGAAGCGTTTCCCGAAAGAAGAGAAGAGGTACCATTTTGAAAATATGATTCAATTTCATGTTACTTTATCTGTAGTATTTAGGTTACATGTGCTTGCTGAAGATGACAAAAAAATTATATATGATATATTTAATTAATAAGTATATCAATAAATAAAAAATAAAATTAAAATATTTTGTAGAAAAGAACTTGTCTGATTTAATTATAATTTGTTTAGAGATGATCAAACCTAATTTAATCATGTTTAATATTGAATTGTTTTATGAAAAAAATTATGAATTCTCAAAAAATTAAACTAATATAGTTTAGAATGTTTATAACTCTTAAATCAAATAAAAAAAAATCGATGTTTTTTATTTATTTATTCATCTAAAGATGGAGTTTGATAATTTTGATTTTTAATAATAAAAATTTATTATGATTGTATTTATATATAAAAATATTTGTTATGATAAAATAAGATTCTAATAGAGCTTGTAAATATAGAAAGTTTTAATTATAGAAAATTTATGTTGGGTGTACACGTGTGAGTGAAGTCCCACATTGAATAAAGATTAGAAGAATGAGTAGTTAATATAATATAATTGAGTACATGCCTATTGGGCTTAGACTTTTTGGGTTAAAGTGTGTCTCTATATGTTATATTAATAATTAATTACTCAATTAATTTATCAAAAAATTAATTAATTACTCAAGGAAGCTCTCAAGGTGTTTATCTCATCAACAATTTAAACTCAATTAAAAAAATATTTATTAGCATTTTTACTCAATTCTTAACATAATTGAATTTGGTTACTTTTACTCATGAATTTCTAGCATTTTTTTTCTCGGCAGACAATGTGATATTTAAGTATCCTTATCGATCTTTTTTTAATATTTTATTATTGTTATAATTCAAGTCATATTTATATATTTAATACTGGACATGATTACCAGGCTTTCCTAGCTAGCAACGAATGAGGAGTTCTATTTTAGCGGATTCTTTCGTTTGCTTTTTTCATTTATATCTTATAAATTTTAATTTCTTCAGAAGAAGGAGACAAAGAAATCGAAGAAGAAGACAAAGAAATTGAAGAAACTGAAAGAGTTGTATGAGCAAAGTAAGTAATGGATGCTGGATGAGGAGGTGGTGAATCAAATTAGCAGGGATACATAAACGGTGGAGAATGAAAACAAAGCCAAGAAAATTCAACATATATAGACAATAATAGGAGTCACAAAATTGGATACAAACCACGAACCCGACATGAAATTAGTAGGTTATGGATTGAGGTTAAAAAAAAAGGTCGGATTAGTGTTCAACATATGAAACCTGTTTGACTTATTTGACCTGTTTAGTTAAATGACATTTTACCAATATACCCTTCAAATCCTAAATATATAAACTTATTTATTGTTGTGGTCTATTTTCTTTGACATATTATAATTAATTATTTGTGATATTGAGATTTGCTTTAATTTTAAATGATTATTTGTGATGCAGTTACTCGTTGTTCTAAATTTTATATTAAAAATATTTATTTGCTTGTTTTTTCATTTTTTTTTTCATTTTTTGATAGAATCTGATAAACAAATCGATGTGATTGACCCGTTTAATAAACATGTCGAGTTAGTATTGAACTATATAGTCTGATACTCATAAGTTGACACGACACGAACTCGACATTCAAACACGAATTGCCACCTAGACAATAATGAAGCAAAAAACAAAGGAGTCAATACTGTACCGAAGGCTGTACCGGTTTGGCCAGTGGTACGATATATTTCGGATACTGGTCAATACCGGTGTACCGTTTCAGATTTACTGTTATTTTTATATTTATAAATAAATGTATATATATGTGTGTGTGTGCTGTACCGGTTTGGCCAGTGGTATGATATATTTCGGATACTGGTCAATACCGGTGTACCATTTCGGATTTACTGTTATTTTTATATTTATAAATAAATGTATATATATATATGTGTGTGTGTGTGTGTGTGTGTGTGCATATTATAATAAATATAAAAGTTTACCATAAAACATTTCCTTAATTCAGAATTAATTATTCACGGTTTTAGACTTTAATATCAATTAAAAAAAAAAACACAATATAAAAAATATAAAGCTTAAAAGTTACCATTGCATACTAAGAAAACAAATAATACTAATAAGTTAATGCAAATAAGTTACCATTTTGCCCTAACAAAAATTCAAAAATTACAAAACTTTAAAAAAAAAAAAAAAAAAAAAATCTGTACTGGCTGGTATTGCCCGAAATTGGCTGGCATATGGCCGGTACGGCTGGTATTTAAACCAGTACGAAACGTTGATGTTTCGATACCGGTATACATGCTGGTATAGTACATACCAGTCGGTACTGGTACGATATTGACTACCTTGGCCAAAAACCAATGTGAATTTATGTGGAGAGAGAGAGAGAGAGATTTAGGTGTGTTGTGAAAGATGTAGTTACCCTAGAGACATATTTGCAAGATTATTTCACAAAAATATTGAAGAAATTGAAAGATATCAAAGCACAGTCAAAGCAAACTGACATCTACATCTGAATGAAGCCAATTTTTTAACCGTAAATGTAACCATGAATGAGACAAGAAGTTTGATACCTGATAACAGTCAACAAAGAGGAATGCTATTCATTTGGATCCCTTTACCTCGCCCTTTTTTGCTTCCTGTCTTCCAATCGGTAATAATTTAAACCAATAGCAACCCTACACTTATAAGTTTAAAAGTAGGCCACTTATTCCATACAAGCTCAATGAAATAATCGTTAGCGTTTCTCATAGAAAATGAGAAATAACTCCTTGACTTTAGCACACTCAATAGATACTAGCGCCTTAATCCAGTGTAGTACTAAATTCACATGGCCGGCTTCAAAGCCACATGAAGTACTTGTTTTTTTGTTCCATTTTTCTTTAAAAAAATTTGGATAAAAATATGAAATACTTGTTAAATTAAAAAATATATATATTTATGCACAAAAGGATAAACATTCATTTAGTATTAACAAACCATAACAAAAACAAAGACATGAAATCATTATTTCTTAATACATTGCTATGTATTCATTGTTTATATATATATATATATATATATATATATATATATATATATAAACATGTGGTCATTTATGAAAAAGAAACTCAATGATTTTTTTTTTTAATTTTAAATTTTGGAAATCATTTATGATTGACTCCATATTAAATGTCATAATGATGTTCCTTTAATGAATAAAATCAAAATATCTGTCAAAAATTCATCTTTTATTTTGTTGCAAATGCTAGTTTTAATAACATTTATAGTTTGAATTTGATGGATTGACCAAAGATTTTAGTTCATAGATTAGTTTTGATTCAAATTTTTTTAAGGACTGGGTTTTCATTTTTGGTAAAAATTGGTTGATTCATGATTGTGCTAAATTTTCTTTAGCTTTATTATAGGTGAATTTGTTGTTGGCTGATTTTTGTGTGCTTGCTAATTTTAATAGGTCCATAAATTTTTTTATAACCTTTAGGAGGGACAAAAGTATTGCTAAGGAAGGGGAACAAATGTAATTTTTGGAACCAAATTACTAAAATCAGTATCTGTCTGCATGTAATGTGATAGTTTTATGATCCTTCTGTGACCTTAGCATGACGGCCACTCGGTTCAGAGACTCAAGAAAATAGCATGGTTTAATAATTTCACAGTCCTTTGCTTTGCGCTTGGTCGTCAATGTAAACACTAGACACACATAACCAATGTGGGATAAATATTTTTTTTTTAGTAAATACTAATACTTATTAGAATACACACGAATATAGTAATATTAGTATTTTAAACCGGATTTATAATATCTTATTTAACTAGAGTATAACTACAAAAGGATCTAATCTTTATAGTTGTAAACTGGGGTTATAAACTAGACACATACAACCAATATGGGATAAACATTTTTTTTTTTTAAGTAAACAGTAATACTTATTAGAACACACACAAAAATAGTAATATTAGTATTTTGAACCGGGTTTATAATACATTATTTAACCAGAGTAATCTACAAAGGTTACTCTGGTTAAATAATGTATTATAAACCCGATTCAAAATACTAATATTACTATTTTTGTGTGTGTTCTAATAAGAATTACTATTTACTAAAAAAAACAAGTCGTTAATGTGGACCCATATGATTAGGTCGTCAATGCTGGCCATTCATAATAAAGGTTGATGTATAAACATTGGTTTTAAGTAAATAAGGTTGCGTTTGGTTTTATGTAAATCGAATTCCGAGTGTAAAATGAATGTAGGGGAAAATGAATTTCCGTAAAGAAAATGAAATCCGGGTGTTTGGTTCTGCAATGTAAAATAGTCTGAAAAACAATTTCTAGTGTTTGGTAACATTTTGAAAATGCTATTTTCCTACAAATTTTTCACATTTTCTCAGCTTCCAAAAAAATTTTATAACAGAAAATTTCAAAATATACACTTTAACACAACCAAAAATCAAAATAAAAACATTTATTCACAACATATACATGATATACTCAATGAGAGGAGGAAGAAAGAGTGATAGATTGAGGGAAAGAGAGATAGGTAGGGAAAGAGAGACATCGGAGTGGATGGAGAACGGCGGCGGCCAGATCGGATGGGTTTGGGGGTGGAGTGGAGTGGGCTGGTGGTCAGTGGCGGCCAAATCGGCAATTGGTGGTGGCGGCCAGATCAGCCAGGGCGTTAGAGAGCCTAGTGGAGCACGGCTTGCGGTCGATTGTCAAGATTAGAGCTCAACTTGTACTCATCAGTGCATGGCCGGCTATAGGAGAGGTGGGTCTTGGGTGTTTGTGGATCGATGATGAGGGAGGGGTGGTCTGAGATCTTCAAGTGTGTGATGTCTGTGAGTGCATGTGAGGATTATGTGAGAAGTGTGAAACATTTGAAGGTAAAATAAGAACGGAAATGGTTTTACAGGTGAGAAGGGGTTTTTTTACGGTGAAAGTGTAAAAGAATTTCAGGTTGACCATATTTTCCTTCGGTACCAAACACACACAAGGGTGTAAAATAATTTTTTGAAAAGGTTTTCACCTAAAATAAACGCAGCCGCTAAGACCTCCGTTTCTACCGAAAAAAAAGGGACAAAAGGTAATCTTCTTAGCACCAATCTTTTTAATATGCAAGTGTGTGATGAGCTAATAATAGAGATGGGGTAGTAGGAAGCAACAAATTAAGTCAAAGTGATTAATTAAGTCAAAGTGATTTACCAATAACAGCTTAATTAACAAGAAGAAAATAATATATCACAACAAACCACAACTATTGCACCCAAACAATTATGGGTTTAAGGGAAAAAAAATCTGTAACGACAAAATCTCTCTGAGACCTAACCCAGCAAACTAAACTATTACGGACATAGTAGCAAAACAAATTAAACACCTTACAAAACCCTTTAGTTTTATGTAGATGATCTTGTCTCCAAGCTCCCCGGCCACTCCTGTTAGCAATAGGCTGCACTAGTTGCTTCTCTTTAATAGCATTTGGTTTCCCAATTCAAGACACCAACTGCCCTAATCTCTTAGATACTTTCAACTTTCAAGGCACTTGAAGGTTTGGGAGTGCTTATGTGGTTTTTAACACCAATCCAATATGTTCGATAGAATCAGGAGTGTTTGTTTGGGTTATTCAAAGGATAAGTTAATTCGGGAGAGGATGTAGGCTAGGATGCATAGATATGAACACGAGTATGGATTTGGGTACATGTACAATATGGTGACACAAATTTTTTTTGAAAAATTGTACTCCCTCCATCCCGCTTTGTTTATCCTTTATTCCATTTTGAGATGTTCCAAAATATTGTCATGTTTCTAAAAATAAAAGTCATTAATTTATTAATGTTCCTATTATACCCCTATTAATTTACTAATTCAATTTTTTGATAAATTTATTTAAGGGTAGTTTTGGAAATTTATACATTTTTAAAAGATAGACAAGACAATATATGATGTTCCCTTAAAAAATTTGATTTTTCAAACAGGACAAACAAAGTGGGACGGATGGAGTAACATGATACAGTTGATTGGATATTATTACGACATGAATCCGATACAGGTACGGCATCCCAAATGAAATGTCTGTACATCCTAATTCCTAAGCGTAGATATAAAGGCTACAATAATTTTTTCCTAAAAGGAGTTTGGTAGTCTCAAACTTTTGTTTTAATTTTAATTAGGGTTAATTTTTGTAGATATATGTGTCATAATTGAGGCTTGAATGGATATATATAAGATCAACAAAGAAAAAAAATCTAAAATTTTGTCTCTAGTGAAAATTCGCTCGAACCAATTTAAGGCGAATGTTTCTGTGCAAGTGTAACACTTTTTAAAATCTGTTGAACTCACCTAATAGGGATTTTCACTCAAACAAATAGCTTGCTATAGCACTTTGTACGGTTTTATCTTACTTGATCCTCTTTTGACAAAATACAATTACGTACAAATGGACAAAATTTTAAATACATGGAAATAATGCGATTACAAATAAATTTTTTCACACGAAATATAGCTAACACAAATATCCTGACAAAAATGATGCATAGCTATCTTATATCTGTAACTTGCTTGTATGATGTTTGAGCATTGTTAAATAATATTTGATATATAATTATATACCCACTTTAAAATCATAATGAATGCCTTTCTCCATCCACCGGTATAACTTGCATGAAACCAATCATGTTCTCTTTAAATTAATATAATCTACATGACGTAGGTTCTAAATCATTTAACCAGTAAAGTCTCTTGTTCTTAAATAAAATATTTATGGTTCAATTACTGCCTATATTAAATCAATTGGTGTATTGGGCAAAATACCCAAGTTGATTAATTAGTCAAATTATATGATTCAATGATCCTCTTTACTGTTAACAAATTTATTAAATGACAATTATCTTAATTTATTCATTTATAACATTAAGCGAACATAGCAAAGTATACAACAAACAGATGTGGCTTTGCATAATTACTTTGTGCCTGATTAGCCTCTAATGCACTACGACTTTAGGACATATGTTGAAGATGACTTAAACGACAGTAGCAACAATAATGAGCAAAACAACAATAGGAATAAAGGTTGTAAATATAAAACGGCAAGGAAGAAAGGAAAAGAGAAATGCACCGTTTCACTTAAAGATTAGCTGTAGGAGTTAGTTGCAGTTTTGCCACCTGTGCTTAGTTGATTGGTTGAACACTTAAGCAGTTAGTTAATTCTTTTGGGCACTATGTTTAGCCCCTGTTTTCCCGTATATATACAGAGCCTAAAGCTAATTATTCATTTAACAACTTGTAACAGATTGATAAGCAATAACAGAGTTATTTTTCTCTCAAAGCAAGTTCTTGCATTTCTGTTTTGCTTTTTCTGTTTTCACAACATAACCAATAGCTTTAGTGTCCAAGACAATCTACAATGAACGATACTCAAATAAAGGCAAGAGGAGAATTGGATATGCTAAATACCATATTTTTAATTATTAGTGGATTTCATACTCTGAATAAGATTTTTATGATAAGTATAATAGCTGCCATGTGTACGCAGTAACGGAACTAGGATTTCAAGTCGGAGGGCAAAATTAAAAGACAAAATTGAAGGTAAAATTAATCTAAGAAATATTAATCAATACTAATAACAAAATAAATAAATGACTATAATTTTTTTTTTTATAAGATATAGCTACAGTAAGCTGTCAAAGATAACAGCTTACTGTAGCTAAGTTGTTATTTCTTTTAGCTGTAGTACCTTTGTTGTGACCTACTTATTAGTTTTTTAGTTGCAAATATAGTTTTTTTTAGCATTATATCATCTTTAATGTGAATGCTAAATTTGTCACAAAAAGACAAGCTACTTTAGCTATGTATCGAAGTCCAATACGGTTGTGGAAAACGTGTTATACTTATACAACAAAGAAGTTAAACTTCAAAAAATTTAAGTTTAGCTAAAAAGTCATTTTCAACTTTGCAGATGTTCAATACATAGCTAACTAATTTATGTCTTTTTGTGTCAGCAGAAGACAATTTTGCCTTCACACAGGAGTCCAAAGCTTTTGGAATCTTCACAAATTACCGCCACTGTGACCCACCATCGAAATCCACTAAAACAGACTGGAAGTCACAGGGAGATCGAGTTCAAAGAGAGGAGAAAGAAAGAAGAAAAAAAAAGAGAAAAAAAAAAAGTTTTTTAAAGAGAAGAAGAGAGATAAATATGCATGAATTGCCATAATGCCATGCAGTCATAGTCTCATAGATTACAAATGTTTGTGTCTGTAGACGACTAAATTTCTAGTTTGAAATAAATTAAACAATTAAAATAGTTTTACAAATGCGAATTTTTATTGATGAATATGTGGTACAATTCTCTGAAATTACAAAAGAGCGATCATCTGATTCGATTTCCTTGAAAGACTTGTTAATTGGAATTGTATTAATGTGATTTTGACTTGATCACCAAGAATCCTTTCAATTTGATTGAAGGATGGATCGAAGGCCCTTGAAACAGAATTACAATGAATCTCTAGCTACGAGCTTGTTAGAAATTCTTTGTTCTTCGTGTTCTTGGTGTGTTCTTCGTGTTCTTGGTGCGTTCTTCATCTTCAAAGGTTTGTGGTGGAAGTTCTTTGGTGCTTTAGAGGCTTGTATCTATAGAGCTTCATTGATTTATGATTTGTTGAGGTTTTTGGAGGCTTTTGAGCTTGATTCCTGCAAACTTTAGGATCTAGGCATATAGTTTGAATGATTCTGCTTCGAATGTTTTTCGATTTTGAGGTTGAAGTTCTTCAAAGGCTTTGAGGCTTGATTCCTGTAGAGTTTCTGTACTTCTGAGTGCTTCTAAATCTTCTCTGATGCTATTTATGCTCTAGATGGCTTGGTTTTTTTTAAATGCCTTAGGAAGGCTTCTATTTATAGGAGTTTGGGGGTGGGTGAGCAATACGTGGCAGAGTTTGATTGGTGACACATGTCATAGCCTGATTGGTCCGCTTATGTTATCACTTACACGTGTTGGGTTGCATATGTCATCGCTTACACGTGCTGGACTAGTTATGTCATCGCTTACACACGTTGATGTCACTGTTTTCAGAACCGGACCGGACCGGGAGGTCGGACCGTGAAAACCGGAAACCGGGATGAAAACCGGTTTTTTAAGCCTAAAGAACCGGATTTTTTGTTAATTCTGTGAACCGTTAAAACCGGGGTTGGACCGCTCGAACCGGTGAGAACCGTGAGGTCCAACCCCTTAGCAATTTTTTTTTTTTTTTTTTTTTAAAAAAACAACTTAACACAATTTTATTCTACTTAATTAAATTATCCATCTCTTACAAGGAATAAAAAAAAATTATAATTAAAATTTTTCAAAGATATTCAACTTTACTTCAAAAATTAATCATAAATTTTAATGTTTTCATAGTTATTGTTTTATTTTATTAACTTTCTTATTTAATTATTAAATATATGCTTGAAAATCATTAAATTTCCCTCACATATATAGATATATTGTCAATTTTGCTAGTTTTATAAATTTAATATCTATATTTAGGCTTTAATTAATTATTAAATTAATTATGACGTCATCACGGTTCGACCCCGGTTCGACCTCGGTTCGACCTCAAAAACCTTGAACCTCTCCCTTTTACGGTTCAATGAACGGTCCGGGTCTGAAAACCTTGGTTGATGTGTGATTGGTTTTTGCATGACACTTGGCAAATTTTTGTTGGTTTCCGAGTAGTAATAGCAAAACCTAGCAACAATACATGGAGCTTTGTAATTGGTTGTATTTTTTGGACTTGATAGTATGATATGTTAACTTGTGATAGGTTGGGAATTTTCCCTCTCTACAGTGTCCACAGTCCACGCCGACAAAATATGTATAGACAAGGGGCCATAACTCCCAAAATTATTTAAATGGTGTATAAATAGATATATTAGATTTTAACCTTCGAACTAAAAAAAATTGTACTTGACTGCTCAAAATGATATTAAACACAATTGAGACAATAAATATTATTAGTTGATTTACAAATTATAGAAAATTTCTCAATTAAAATATTTGATTTTACCATCATTCCATGTACAAATATATATTGTCAAAATAGACTTCTCAATAATTTCAATTTTTAAAATAACCTCAAGTTTCATTTTGTTAGTTAGAAATGCATTAAGAATTTTTTTTTTCTATTTATATTTTGTTAATATTAAATAAATGTTAGTTCGAAATTTTCATGTAATAGTTTAAATTTATATCTTAATACATTTCTTTCTTTCTTGTGCTAGATATTTTGTTTCAGAGGTAGAGGGGAAAAAAAAAGTGGTATTAAAAAGATGTAGATAAAGAAAAACAAAATTAAAAAAAAAAAGAAAAAAAAAAGGAAAAGAAAGCGGTACTAGAAATGAAAGTCAATAGTGGCTTCTTTTTTTTGGTTGAGAGAGTTCAACCTATGATGTCTGCTCCTAATAATAGCTCTTTATTATCAAACCAAGACACCAAACAGTTTTTGGTATAGATGAAAATTAAACTCTAGATCTCTTATTCAACTAAAACCCATAAGTTAATAGTGGCTTAGAAAGAGTCCAAAGTGTTATTAGAACAAGGTATTAGAAAGAAAATCAAAAGTTAGACCAAACTCTTCTTTCACTCATTTGCAATCTTCGCGCCAAGCAAGTGCAAAAATCTCTATATAGACCCTATCCTCCTTTTCTTTTTTATTGTTCTCTTCGTTCGTTCTTTCTTGTTCAAATCACTTTGGCATCAACAACAACGTAACAACAATAGCCCTAACAGCAAGCTAGGCATCATAAAGTTGAAAGTTATGGAAAAAACGATCAAAACCCAGTTCGAGTTCATACAAATTCATGCACAATGGAAATCGATCAATCTCAACTCGCTGCAGATCAAGGAATCTTACATATAAATAACGAGTTCTTTCCCTTACGAAATCACTTTTTGTTCATTTCTTCTTGTCATGGCAAGTAAGGAATTTTTTTAGGGTGGTCCTAAGAGACTTAAGTTATACATAATTTAATAAATAGGTAACTTGAATATATATCAAGTTCACCAAAAAAAAAAACACGTAAATATATAAAATATTACATTTTTTTTTTTACTAGTAAAGAGAAAAAAAAAGATTAATAAGAGATAAAGTAGAAATTGAAAATGTTAATATGAAAATAATAAAGTGACCACAACAATTTCATAATAAATCTTATGTAACTAATTGTTATTGGTGGGTAAAACATGTTAATATTGAGCCTAAATTAGAATTAATAACAGCTTATTTTATAAGATTTATTGTGAAAATAATGTGGATGTAACATTACTATTATTTTTGTTGAATTCAAATTCTTATGATTTTTAGATTATGTTATTTAACATTTTTATTTAAGTGGTCAAAATAAATTAATATAATATATAATTTTATTTTTTGTAAATATATATACATTTTTGTTTCAAGTAGTCACTGTACAGATTAATTTAAACAAATTATTTATATACATTTTTTACTAAATATAAAATATATTTTTGGCAAGTGAGGGTGCTCCTGTCCTGACCAGCCTCACATACAAGTGGAGCCGCCACTCTTAATGTTCATTGATTTATTACATTGCACCAAGTAAGTGATAAATTATTGAGTGTTAATTGATTTACTGTATTTTGTACTGATAGTTGATGATGACAGTAATATATACTTGAGCATATGGTCATCCATCGATATTGCGTTCACACTTCACAATCACAGACTGAAAAATGATTAGGGTTGAATACATTTCAAGTTCATGCATGCGCTCCTATTTTTCCATGTTTTAATTTTTCCCATTATCACTTTTCACTGATTTAATGGTTTTTATTTTTATAATTGAACAATATAGAATCGACCCAAGTGCTTTAATTCCAGTGGCTGCGAAAGGATGCAAGTACATTATTGTTAATTAACTGACTCTACTATACGTTTTCGTCCAAATTTAACTCTCTCTCGCTTGTGTTAGGATAAATCCCCGTGTGAATTAAATTAAATATAACTCAAACAATAGTGAAAATAGAAATTTACTGAAGTGATAAAAAATTCTACCAACAAGAACACCAAAAATTACAAGAAAAATCCTCTAATGTAAAGAGAAAATCACGGGGCAAATCCAATCAATTCATTATAATAAAATAGAGATTACAATACTCAATTTATAACCAAAACCCGAGTTTATAATAAATTGGGAAAATACAACAATATCTCTTGGAACAAATACAACCTCACCACAAAACTTGGTAATAAGTTCTTTCACTCTGAATACTTCAACTCTATATGGTTGTAGTACTCAAATAATTGTCTTAGAGAAAACCTCAATTTATCTTCCTTGTGTGTTTTGAGTAAAAGAAAATCACATTTTCTTTTTTCTCTCAGTGTTGCACAAAGTACTAATCTTTTTTCTTCAATCGGCTTCAAAATTGTGTTTCATTCTTTGGCAAAGTTGTCAAAATTGGGATCTTACGTGGGATCATGAGAGGTAGGTGGAATCGTGGATCGTGAATCGTAAGATCCTAAATTATTTGTAAAAAAAAAAAAACTCATTAGTATCTTAAATAATCACATAAATTATATATTCATTCATAAAAAACCAAAAAATTTCATTCATTTGATGTAATTACCATACATCAAGAGGCCAAAAACCTCAAAACGTGACACTATTGGGATGTTGTTTTTCATTTGGATCCAACTAACATTCTATCTCTCTACATTAGATTAGCAAAACTTGATTTATTGGGATGTTATTTTTCATTTGGGCCCAACTAAACCTTCTGTTAAGTTAAAGAAAATTACAAGAAACTAGGATCATTTGAGATTATCAGAATCGTTGGATCCTATCGATTCTAAACAATTGCAAAGATCCTTGAAAGATCTGTATCATTTTGGGCAAGTGGGATCGTAAAATCGTAGAATTCTTGGTTCACACAATTCTCTCATATCTATTAAAAGCCCGGTTCTTGCATATAAAAAACCGGTTTCATGATTGGTTCACGGTTAACCTAGTCGGAATAGTCAGTCCGGTCTAGGTTTAAAAACTATGCATTTCATGAGGTATTGTATATGTGTATGTCTATAATGGGACCAAGTTGAATGGGCTTACAATTCGGTCGGTTTTCTGGGTTGAACCTCGATTCACACAATTCTCTCAAATCTATTAAAAGTTTGGTTCTTGCATATAAAAGATTGGTTTCATGACCGATTCACGGTTAACCTGGTCGAACCAACCAGTTGGGTCCGGGTTTAACAACCATGCATTTCATGAGGTATTGTATATGTGTATATCTATAATGGGACCAGTGTTTCGCTGTTTAATATGGGAGTTATGTGTTGTTTAATATATTTGTATCCAAATCCCTTATTCAATTATTAGAAATTTGATGAGTTGAATTAACTGCAACATCGTTTAGGAAAAGGCTTTTAAGCAAGGAATTTTAATTTTTTTACATTATTTTCGTGTTAACTACTTGTGTAAATGGTTGTTGATCATCATTGAATTAGTAATATATTTTCTGTTGTGTAGATACTTCTCACAAAGCGAAGAGCAATTGTGGAAGAGAGGAGGTACCCTTTGTTAATTTGTTCATTTCCCATACAAAAAGGAAAAAAAGAGATGCCTTTTGAAACAATGATTTTTTAACCCTCTGTGCTGGCCTGTGATTTTCGTTTATAATTGCAAATGGTCTTATTTTTGTTTATTATTTCTTCTCAATTTTTGGCATGTTTGTTTATTATTAAATTTCTCGATTTATTTTTATAGGCTTAATGATGTTTTTATTTGTTATTTTATCAATTCTCATTTGAAGGAGAAAAAGAAACAAAAAGACAATTAAGGAGTTGGACCAATTGGTGCAGAGAGTTAAGGAGACTGCGAAGCACTGTACGGAGGAGCAAATCTACAATGTTCCTAGAGATTGTAACATGGACCCAAACCAAGCTGTTATGCGACTCCTGCTCCTTCAATCTCAAGGTCATTTAAGCCAAAAGAAAACTCAAAATTAATTAAAATGGTCATCTAACCTATAATTGTGATTGGGGGTCCCTTTCAAAAAAACAAAAAAAAAAAATCTTTAAAAAAAGTTTGAGACTTTTGAAATTTGGGACCCAATATTAAAAAAACTCCTTCAATCTCTTATTAACAAAAACGTTTGTGGTTGTTTGCTTATTTTGAGACACAATATTAAAAGTTTGAGACTTTTGAAATTTGGGTATTATTCAATTGCCTAGTTTCACTTAGTGGATATTTTTTATTTCACATTAGTAAATTGACTTTATGATTGAGCACTATTATCAAGTAAATATTATTTTATGCTTAAACAAGTTTTAGCAACAAGATTCATAAATCATGAAAAATTACTATTGAAAATAGACTTTCACCATTATAAGCATAATATAGTTTGATATTTGAACTTCCAAAATATTGTCAAATATTTTTTAGTTGTGTTAATGGCTTTTAAGGACAAGAAAATTAGTAGCCTACCAATTTGTTTATAGAGTGAGTGTATATATAGTTGTAATCATACTTAATCCTCCAATTTTCACTACAACTATGAAATGAGTATTTTCAACCATTAATTTATTATCAAAACTAGGTTTCACAACAAAATGGAAGATAATATCTTAATGGATTCTTAAATTTTGTAATTGAAGATGATTTTTTTAACACACTTCGATTTTCTTACATTGAAATGGAAAATGTTATGACAATTAGTGCGAGTTAATCATCCATGATTTCTGAGATTTAAAAGAATTACTTTGTATATTAAGAAATAGTTATTTTATGGGTGCTAATTTGGATCATAAAGAATAATAATAATAATAATAAATGGTTCATACTTCGGCCCCTCAATAGAAATCTAAAATCTATACTACTTTGATTACTACTAATACGATAAAGATTATTATTATTATTTTCATTCTAAATGCATGGGAATGAATTTAGAAATCTTGCATTGTGTTTTTGAAGGTCCGTCTTCTTTAGAGTCGGAGAGATATGGACATGAAGGGCCATCACGAGTTTTTGAATGTCTTTCACCTCTCGAATCTGAGAGACCTGAGCATGAAGTTTCATCATCACTTCTTGAATATTTGTCTGATTTAGAATCTAAGAGACATTATGAACTATTTCAAATTCAATCAGGTTTGTGTTTCATTCAAAATGCGTGGCGATGTATTTAGAAATCTCCCATTTTTGTTGTCTATTAATCTTGAAGCTTTTCCGCTTCTTGTGTACATGGTTAGTTGATCATCACCGAATTACAAATTTTCTATTGTGTAGATACTGCTCACCAACAAGTGAATATCATCATTCCCGAAACCGAAAGAAGAGAAGAGGTACCATTTTGAAAATATGATTCAATTTCACGTTACTTTATCTGTAGTATTTAGGTTACAGTTACATCATTTACATGTGATGTGATTGCTGAAGGTTGCAAACCAACTGGTCTCAGCTGAGTATGCCAGCATAGTTAATATATATGAAGGGCCATTATCAAAATTAATATCAAGAACACAAGAATTAATATCACTAACTTGTACAATGCACCAGAAAATATGACCAAAAAAAAATTTATATACGAAAAGACTCCTTACTTTCTTGTTCAAATTACTGCTTGTTATGCTTAAGTGGCCTTGAGAATTGTCACAAGGTACTCTCCATTTCTTTCTATCATTCTTTTTTACTACCAAGTGATCCATGCACCTATCTACATTTAAACTCACTTATGTCCCCCATATTTCATTCTCTCAATTGTTGGGAAAAATTCTATATAACTGTGAATAAGTTTCAGCAAACACAACAGAAGCACAACCACATAAGAACACAAAGATTTACAAGGAAACCCTTTCTCTTTGAAGGGAAAATCACAAGACAAACTTCGAATAATTTCACTATATTAAATAAATATTAAAACACTTAGAGATATAACTTGAGAAAAAAAAAAAAAAACTCTATTTTTCTTTTCACTCACTGCTCTCTTTCTCACTATATATCTCTCACAATTTTCTCTTACCCTCTCTATTTTTCTCTTCTCTTTTGCTTGCTCTCACTCATGCAGTTCTTTAAGACTCCACCAGTCCTCACACTTTGGGACTTCACTTCTTTTCTTCACACCTTCAAATGGCCGAATATCCTCTCCATTTATTTCTTCATCTGTTCCTTCTTTCTCCCTTTCACACTCTTCACCTTGATTTTGCTTCAACCAATTTCTTTTCTTCAGCTCTCCCTTGGCCGAATGACCCTTACCTTTGGATTCTTTCTTTTCTTTCTTCCTTCAGTGTGTCTAACACGCCTAAGCCAACCAACCCCAATAACTCATGCTGACTTTTGTACATAATGAAGTAAAGTTTTTTTTTTTTTTTGGTGAAAAAAGTAAAGTTAAGAAACATGAAAGATATGCTCATTAAATGAGTATGTCTATTATAAGTGGGCTGGACTCATGGTGCAATGCACCCAACATCAATCTCATGCCAAATAATATATGGTTAGAACCACTATAATTATGCAAACCTAAGTGTAAATAGTTAGAAAAACCTTGAATGCTCTACTAAATGGGTCTATTTTTTTTTTTTTTTTTTGAGAAAGAAAAATGGGTCTAACTATTTGCACTTAGGTTTGTGTAATTTATATATATAATAATAGGTAAAGTTAAGAGAAGCTCAAATTAGAATTCCAAATTAGAGTTCTAATTTTGCGTCATGTATCCTAAATTATTTATTTTCAAAGAGTTTTATTTTTTAATTTTAGAATAAAATGTGGGACCATATCATAAATATTCATTCAAATGAGTTATTAAATATTAAAACCAAAGAGTCTAAAATAAATAAATTAAAAAAAAAAAAGTGTTTCACAATAATAATAAAAAATATAGACAATTTACATTTTATACCTAATAATATACTAACAAATTTTTTTAAAGAGTTAACAAAATATAAAATTGACTATCAATAGTATTTCAATTATATATATAAGAATTTTTTATGCATCTTATTGTATATTTTTAAGTGTATTTATGTATATGCATGGAGTTACAAGCTAATTATAGTTAGTAAATGAAACATATATATACCTTTTTTTTTCTTTGGGCATCATAATGATGAACAAAAATATTATAATTATTTTAAAAAAAAAAAAAAAGAAAGAAGGAAAACCTTGAATTGCGTGAAATTGGGGGCCATGTAGTCGTAGATTACAAATATTTGGTCTAATCGCACTAGCCAGTAAAAATAAAGAGCTATATTACAAGTTAAAACAAAAAAAAAAAAAAAAAAAAAAAAAAACAAAACAAACTTCCCAATCCTTCTTTTCTCCCTTTCACACTCCTTCCTTCCTTCTTTCTTTCTTTCTTTCTTTCTTTCTTTCTTATGCCATATGTTTTGTTACAGAGATAGAGAAAGAAACAAAACAAAGAAAGAAAATCAAAAGCTAGAACAAATCACAATTCATTTGAAATCTGATCCGCCCAGCCAATTCCATGTCCACCTCTGTGTTTTTTATTTATTTAGTGAGAGTCCATGTCCACCTTGTTTCCAAGGAATTTTTTTGTGTGATGGATATTGGACTAAAGTTAAAGTCAAAGCAACAAATCCTTTAACAGGCCTCAGCTACCCAACCTTTGCCAATTAGCCTAATGTACCAACACACACCCACATGCCTATTTGCTTTAAGGTAACCTCTCTCTCTCTCTCTCTCTCTCTCTCTCTCTCTCTCCTCTTTTTTTTTTTAAATCTTACCCATGCTATAATTAATAGGACAAAAAACACATACAAAATATTGTGTAGTTATTATATTAATTATCAAAAGATAGAGAGCAATATCAAAATGAAAAGAGAAATTTGCATAGCATTTAAGTCTAAATAATTGAAACATTACAATCTTAAACGACATGATAATAATAAATCCAAAAGCTATTATATTTGGATATAGTTTTGCCACATGACTAATGTTATAGAATCTCTTATAATATCTCCTTACTTAGCATCCTCATCATCTTCTCTAAGAGTAGGGGCCGCAAGTTCACGATGAGAATGTTTTTTTTTTTTTTTTTCTTTGAGGTTTCACGATGAGAATGTTATTTTAGAAGAGAGGAAATGATAACATCATATGATATATTCTTCTTCTTCTTCTTTTCTGATGTGATCATATAATATATTCTGGTTTCCTTTGCACCTGACTAAGTTGGTTGGCTCAACTATTGCCCGGTAGTAATCTGTGTCTAATATAAACTATAAAGCTTTTTAAAAAATATTTCACTCAAGACCAGCTTACAAATTAATTGGCTAGTTTCACGATATTTTTATTTCACATTAGTAAATTGACTTTACAATTGAGCACTATTATCAATTAAATATTTATTACTTTTAAACAAGTTTTAGCAACAAGATTCATAAATCATGAAAAATTACTATTGAAAATAGACTTTCACCATTATAAGCATAATATAGTTCGATATTTGAACTTCCAAAAAATTTTCAAATATTTTTTAGTTGTGTTAATGGCTAGTAAGGCCAAGAAAATTAGTAGCCTACCAATTTGTTTATAGAGTGATTGTATAGTTGTAATCATACTTAATCCTCCAATTTTCACTACAACTATGAAATGAGTATTTTTAACCATTAATATATTATCAAAACTAGGTTTCACAACAAAATAGAAGATAATATCTTAATGGATTCTTTAATTTTGTAATTGAAGATGATTTTTTAACACACTCGATTTTCTTACATTGAAATGGAAATAGTTATGACAATTAATACAAGATGAATCATCCATGCATGATTTCCGAGATTTAAAAGAAAAATTGCTTTGTGTATTAAGAAATATTTTATGGGTGCTAATTTGGATCATGAATAATAATCTATATCTATATATATATAAAAGCAGAAGCCTCAACAAGGTGCTGCCACGTTAGGTAAAAAGCCTATCTAAAAAAAAGACACGTATAGAATTTTCCCTTTAAAAAAACCGCACGGTGTGCTTGGAAGACTCACTTTCAGACACCGCTTATCCAAAAAAAAACGCAAGCCTTTATAAAAACACCAGCCGCTTATCCACAAAACTAGTCTCTAAGCACGCGCTCACGCGCGTGCTCAGAGGCTCTTCTATTTTTTGAGTAAGAGTAAATTTAGAGCATTTATTATAATTTGAGATTACTACATTCTCCAATCACAAAAAAAAAAAAAAAAAAAAAAAAAAAAAAAAAAAAAACCTAGGGATGTGATGAGTGTCATGTGTGGAGAAATAATTTTCCAATCACACCCCTAGATTTTTTTGTGATGAAAAATTATTGTAATTGGAAAATTATTTCTCCACACATGACACTCATAACACCCCTAGGTTTTTTTTTTTTTTTTTGTGATTGGAAAATTAACAAAAACGATTACCAAACATAACCTTACTGTTCCTTAAATGATCTAATTCATTTTCTCTCTCAGATTTTTCTTTTATTTTATTTTTGAGGAATCTCTCTCTTATTTATGTATGCATATATTGCATAAATATATAGGAAAAGAAAAAAGGGAAGTGAACTTATAGTTGTATGTGTTTTTGGGTTGATTGGTGAGGAAGTATGGGAAATAGGGTATTCAATATTTAGTTTGTTTCTGTACTTAGGTGAGCCAAAACTTTGCGCTCAGTTAGTATTGAAATGAATTAGAGAAAAGCAATGGAAAAAAAAAAAAAACGTTGAGAAACTTTGAAAAATAAGATACCTAAAAGTATTGACATAAGCATAATCTCATCTCACCCTTAAGAATTTTTGTGATTGAAAAATATAGCAACCCCAAATTATTATTAATGAAAACTATCAACTTAAAAAAGAAAAAGAAAAATAGAAGAGCCTCTCACACGCATGTTCAGAGGCTATAAATAATTTTTTCATCACACCCCTAGGTTTTTTTTTTTTTTTTTTTTTTTGTAATTGGAAAATATATTAATCCTAAATTATAATTTATGTAAATTATTAACTTTTACCAAAAAAAAAAAATGAAGAAGAAGAAGGAAGAGCCTCTGAGCACATGCGTGAGCGCGTGCTCAGAGGCTAGTACAAATCATGTGTTTTGGACCTTTTGGTTGGTCCGGGTGCAGAGACCAAGAATATTAAAAAAAAAAAATTAAAATTGATGCATTCTCTCTCTTCCACTACATGAGTGAAGGAAGTACTTCCAAAACAGAAATTGTCTTAGAAGAGAAGGATCTCAACCTCACCATCCGACTTTCTCCAACAACTCATATGTTCCTTCGCAATCCTACTGGACTTCCTCAACTCGTGGTGTTTATTCAAGGGTCCTCTATTTCACCCATCGTAAACAACACTTTATGCACACTTCTATTTCTGTCTCTGCAAATCCAAAAAGAGATGATAATAAAAGATCTTATTTATTATTTTATAAGAAAAATAAAAGCAAGGCAAAGAACAAATTATAACTTTAAACGTGACAAAGTCACATAACCGATAACGCAATAAAGTGGAAAAAGTTAATAAAAGGCATTGAAAAAAAATCAATTGCAAGAGTAGATGAGGATTGTGGATGAGTATCTCATGCCTAGGATGAGGAGGGAAAATAATCAAAATATTAGTCAATGGATAAGGAAGAGAAATTGAATAGGTGAGGTGGTATCAGTTTGCAAGTTTTGTAGTTTCTTGAAAGTAATGGTAGTGGGTAGTTTTTGAAGTTGCAAAAGACGTGAAGAGTGGAGTTATTCAAAGTAGTTTTTGGGTATGAAATACTATTTTGTACGGCTGGTTTTTTTTTTTTTTTTTTTTTTTTTTTTTTTATCAATACAACATATGTGTTTTCATAAAGAGACGTGTGTTTTATCAAAAAAAAAAAAAAAAAAAATCTGTGTGTTTTGGACCTTTTGGTTTGTCTGGGTGCAGAGACCAAGAATATTTAAAAAAAAATTAAAATTGATGCATTCTCTCTCTTCCACTACATGAGTGAAGGAAGTACTTCCGAAACAGAAATTGTCTTAGAAGAGAAGGATCTCAACCTCACCATCCAACTTTCTCCAACAACTCATATGTTCCTTCGCAATCCTACTGGACTTCCTTAACTCGTGGTGTTTATTCAAGGGACCTTTATTTCACCCATCGTAAACAACACTTTATGCACACTTCTATTTATGTCTCTGCAAATCCAAAAAGAGATGATAATAAAAGATCTTATTTATTATTTTATAAGAAAAATAAAAGCAAGGCAAAGAACAAATTATAACTTTAAACGTGACAAAGTCACATAACCTATAACGCAATAAAGTGGAAAAAGTTAATAAAAGGCATTGAAAAAAAATCAATTGCAAGAGTAGATGAGGATTGTGGATGAGTATCTCATGCCTAGGATGAGGAGGAAAAATAATCAAAATATTAGTCAATGGATAAGGAAGAGAAATTGAATAGGTGAGGTGGTAACAATTTGCAAGTTTTGTAGTTTCTTGAAAGTAATGGTAGTGGGTAGTTTCTGAAGTTGCAAAAGACGTGAAGAGTGGAGTTATTCAAAGTAGTTTTTGGGTATGAAATACTATTTTGTACGGCTGGTTTTTTTTTATTTTTTTATTATCAATACAGGATATCTGTTTTCATAAAGAGACGTGTGTTTTATCAACAAAAAAAAAATCTGTGTTTGTTTTAATTTAATTTTTTTATCTATAGATAAAGCAATTTGAAAATCTTTAGGAGAGTAATCCTATTTTGTAGGCAACTTTTTAGTGGGAGTTAGTGATATGTCCACTTATATATAATAAAAAAACGTGTATATATTTATTTAGTTTAATTTTTTTTAATAACTATTTAGTTTTTTTTTTTTTTTTTGATATTTAGATTTGTTTTTGGATAAACGTGGGGTGTTTAACTTATTTTTCTATTAAAAAAAAAAAAAACAATAAACGTATAGTTACTTTGAAGGAGTGGGTTAGTGGAAGGGTGTTTCTATTTTGTAGGCAATGTTTTAGTGCAAGTTAGACATGTATTTTTATCAGACTATCATTTAGTTTTGTTTCTACCTAAACATAGGGATGTAGGGGTATTTTGGAACAAAAAAAATCCGGTCCAAATAGGTGCAGCCCCTTAAATAGTAATATAGACCAAAAAAAAAAAAAAGCAGCAAACCCTAAAACCCAAATCATATTTCCCAATTAAAATTCAAACTCAAACTTGCGATTCTTCGTTGCACCTCCATATACACACAGATCGAACTAGAGAGGCGATGAAAGAGAGAGAGAGAGGCGACGAGGAAACGGGGAAAGAAGTAGAGAAAGAGAGATAGAAATACAATACACACAGAGATGGAAATAGAGGGAGGCGATGAGGCTTGGGACACGGAGAGAGAAACAGAGAAGAGAAAGAGGCAAAACACTATTACTGTCAGATTTTCCACCGCCATCCGTTCCCTCGCCAAACTCAGAACACCGAAACCGCAGGCACACACAGGAATTGAGATTGAACGATAGCGAGAGAACTTCGGTCTATCATAGATGGTGGAGAGAGAAAAATCTAAGGAGAAAGTCAGGCTTTGCCACCATCAAACCACCGTACCCTCCACCGGTATGGTCTCTGTTTTTTTTTTTTTTTGTACCAAAGGTCAGCGTACTCCCTTCCTCTTCAAATACTGTTTTTGTAGTATGAAAGATTGAAACTCCTCACCATTGCTTTTCCTATTCGAATTAGAATCTTAAATCTTCAATATTTCTATGTTTTTGAATTCAAAACTGGCAGTTTCCCTTACTTAATTTTCTAGGGTTCTTCTTTTACCCCTTTTTTTAAATAAAAAAAAGATGGGTTGGATGCTTTGGTTTCAAATTATCCCTTGATGGTAACATTAGGGATTTTGCCCTTGATTTACTGTGGTTAAAAGTCAAAATTCATCTTGGATTATTTAAAATTTGAATGTATTAGGCGAACAACTTAATTTTTAAAACATAGAATGATTGAGCCCTACACCATTAGTAGCCTCGCCATAGAAGAAAAATTTATGGACCATCAACACCGTAAGACCATATAGCGATAGAGTGAGAACTACCACCGATAATTTTCTTTTTCCTTTCTTTCTAATTAAATTCGTTTAGTTTAAAGCCAGGGTTTTTGAAATTTCAGTTATAGTGCCTGATAGGTGTTTGACGCTGGTTCTCAGTCAATATATATATTGCACAACTTCGACTTTCCCCTATGATAAACAAGACCCTTCTATCTCTGAATTGGATTTCACCTCTTTGTTATTGTAAACACACACATGCAGAAAGCACAAGCATCGTTTCTGACCAATACACTTGAAAGTTAAGCAAAAGGATAACAATAAAGAACCATAATAATCTATCAATAACATTTAGAATACAAAAATGTATCACAAAGTTTGAATTGCAAATTTTTGCAGAGAAAAGGTCAAATTACAAACTATGGCAGAGAATGGATTAGTTGCTTAGGTCTAGAAAATCTTGGCCCCACCCGTACACTATATTATTATCATTTATGTTTATTGAATTGAATTTTAACATCATTTGCATTTATAAGACAATAATATGTCTGATTGTCTGATATTCTTTAAGGTGCATTATATTTGTTGCTCTTTTCTTAGATTTAGTCATGTACACACACTAATGCTCAAGGAAAACTGTCAACCTGCTATGAATGATGTATATAGTGTGTGAAGGGTGGTTACCATTAATTGGTTGTGTGAAAACCATAATAATCTTTGCAGAGCTTTTAAGTTGGTAAATTTCTATAAGATGCTATGTATAGAATAATAGGGATGTAAATGAAAATTGTCTTTTTGAATATCTTTAGTTGTGCCAATAGGGAGAGTTGTGAAACCAAGAGATAGTTATGTTGAAGACAATGGAAAAACAAGTGTATTTCCATAGTTTCAAAATGAACAGGAGGTAGATGTGAAAAACACACCAGCAATTTTGCTGCCCAAGAAGAATCATAATTCAGTCATGAGCCACATTGATATGGAGTTCTTGCACCACGACTTCCTCCATTTATCCTTTCGAGAAGGTCTCTGCGGAACCGATGCTACCTTTTAAAGTAACTACAAGTATACGTCCTTCAAATAGTCCGAATACAAGTTCTGCAAAAGTTGTTCTTTCTCCTTCGGGTTTGTATTGGTTTATTTTATAGTTTGTTTTTGTTTGTATGGAATCAATAATTTACTTCTTATTATATAATAATTGTGTTAATTTTATAATTATTATGAAACTGAGGGTAGGAGAGAGGGACTTACTTTTAATGTGATATAGGTCAAAGCTTAATGACAGGTTAGGCATTGATGGAGTTATCTTTAGAAAGGGCATGTAATTTAGCAACATATCTCTACATTTAGCCATCTGATTCCATGAAAATTCAGGTTAATTAAGTTGACGAAAGGAAAATAGCTGAAAATTGATGATAAATTTAAGCTACAAAGAAAACAAGAAATAGAAAAAATATACCTCTGTTTGGAAGAATCTCAACTTTTTAGTTAAAATAGAGTGACAATATTTTGAATATGATGATTGTTTTTGTAATATCTCCTGTTTAACGTTCTAATTTTCTTTTTCTCATACAGGTGGTGTGTACGTGGGAAAAAGGGACTTTGACTCTGATATAGAATTCTTCAGGTTCTTTCTATTTCTGGTGTTATTAATGACAAGGCACTATTGTTGGGCTTGATTGTTCTGTTTATTTTGTTTAAGATGTAGGTGAGGAACCTTTAATCCCCATTGTTATGGATTTTTCTGGTGTTATTGATGACAAGGCACTTTTGTTGGGCTTGATTGTTCTGTTTATTTTGTTTAAGATGTAGGTGAGGAACCTTTAATCCCCATTGTTATGGATTTCACAATGGAACTATTGTTTCATTTCTTTCACTGATAAAATTGGTTTTTTTTCCCCATTAGGGTCTTATTACTTATGTTGAGGATGGCAACATTGAGGAGGTATGCACTCTCTAAATTATTCAACTTTGAATTGGCAGAGTCCATAATTGTATGTGATAATGGAGTTTTGTTAGTACATTCAATTAGTATATCAAGTTTTATAATTTTTCAGGATTTTTTTTTTCATGTTATGCAATTTGACTTCAAATGTCGGTCTTATTATTGTGTCTATAAAGTGGTAAAGAAACTATGTTTTTTGAAGACCTTAGTCAGGTTGGTGTAGCACTCAATCTTTTCCTTTTCTTTTGGGTAGCCCTGAAAAATCAGTATATGATCACTCAAAACCAAACCAATCTAATTCAAGCCAGACCTAAAGCAAAAATAATTTAAAATGTTAAAAATAAACAACCAGCCAAATTTGCTACAGTTCACCAAGTAATATTGCTACAATAATTTGAGACTTTTTAGCTACTTTTTATTTATTTTTTTATTTTTTTAGTGACTGTGACAACTAAAATAGGTCAGTATTCTAACTTGCTGCCTCCTTTAAGTCCTTAGCAAACATTGATAAAATTTTATTGCTTTATAATTAATATTTTGGTCTCTTTTGTAGTAAAACCAAAATGTCTTTCAGGAAGCAATTTCATTAAATTATTAGTAGGTTATTTTACTAGAGTTCAAATTACCACTCAAAGGTCTAATTGTTTTTAATATACTTTTAGGCTTTTATTTAAGACCATCACAATGAGTTCCAGCCATGATTTGCATATCCTAAACTGTAGAGAATGATGAAGCCATTGATGTACTACATTGTATTACTTTTGAAATGGTGTGTGCTTAATGGCACTAAGCATGCTTTCCCCACGGAGTTCGCTATGTTCCTGCTACTGGTGTACAGGTCTATCATACTGGATTGTTGCATTGTTCAAGAGCTACTATTGCATTAAGGCTACATCAATCAAGTATTACTGTTGTATTTAGTGATGAAATACTCATTGACGTATTGTAATAATTATTCAGTAGTTGAAATTTACAAGAGATGTGAAATGATTCCTATTTTTCTTTTTTCTTTTTTCTTTCTACACATTGTATAATACATTTGATTAAACAAAATTATAATTCTTTTTTTTCTTATTATTTCTTTCTTCTCCCCAGTTAAATTTATTTCTTAGGAAAACATTTAAAGAATATAAGTTGCTTTGTAAGGAATACATTTAAAGATAGAACATAACAAATAAATAAAATAAAATATTCTCGCGCATTGCGCGGGTTAAAAGCTAGTAATAATAATAATAGAGGTTTATACTTCGGCCCCTCAATAGAAATTTAGACTCTATCCTACTTTGATTCCTACTAATACCCTACTTTGATTCCTATTAATACGATAAAGATTATTATTATTATTATTATTATTTTCTTTTTCATTCTAAATGCATGGGAATGAATTTAGAAATCTTGCATTTTGTTTTTGAAGGTCCGTCTTTTTTTTAGAGTCGGAGAGAGATGGACATGAAGGACCATCAACAGTTTTTGAATGTCTTTCACCTCTCGAATCTGAGGGACCTGAGCATGAAGGTTCATCACTTTTTGAAGGTTTGTCTGATCTAGAATCTAAGAGATATGAGCATTATAGACCATCATCATTTTTTGAGGGCCTGGCTGTAGGGGAATTTAACCAAAATTCCAACCTGTGAGAAACAAAACAAATAGAGAAAACACACGTCAAAGAAAACAATCACACGCATAAGACAATATTTACGTGGTTCGGCAATTTGCCTACGTCCACGGAGTTGCAGGGATTTCACTATTATCAGGAAAAATACAATAGTGCACAAGAACACTCTCAAGAAACCCAAATCCCAATTACACCCTAGCACTCTCTCACAGGAAAAATAAGAATAGAAGTTGGCTGCCTCTCTCTTCTCTATTTTCTCTCATGCGGCTGCTCACTAGGTTAATTGGAATTTTTCTTAAATCAATTCTATTCTTTCTAGCCACACATAATTAAGTACATATATATATATATATATATATATATATATATATATATATATATATTACTTTATGTAAAGTCGGCTGTATGTGGGATTCCTAATACAACTTGTATTAGGTCAATGTATGGCCGGATTGGGCTTTATGGGCTTGTGGCAAATTCAAGCCACACTAACAAATCTCCACCTTGGCTTGAATTGATCAAGCTACACTAGCAAACTCCTCCATCAGCTCCACCTTAGCCCTTAAGGGCTCACAAGCTGCAAACATCAGCCACAATCCTCCATAACACAATCCCTCATCCCTACAACTCATCCTCCTGTCCTCAAGCTAGAAGACCAATTGAAGCTGCGCACAGCTTCAACTTCTCAATAGTGACACCCTTAGTCAACATGTCTGCCGGGTTCTTAGATCCACAAATCTTCTCAAGCATTACCAGCTTATCTTCAACAAGGTAACGGATAAAGTGGTATTTTGTCTGTATGTGCTTCGACTTTGAATGAAAAGCCGAATTTTTGGTAAGAAAGATTGCACTCTGACTGTCACTGTGTAGAATGCCCATCTCCTGCTTTTTTCCTAATTCATCTAAGAAACCATGTAGCCAAATCATCTCCTTTCCAGTTTCAGTGGCAGCAACATACTCAGCTTCTGTAGTAGACAAAGTAACAATCTTCTGTAGATTTGAAGCCCATGATATAGCTGTACAACCTAGAGTAAAAACAAACCCAGTAGTACTCTTTCTACTATCAATATCACCAGCAAAATCAGCATCTACATAACCCTGCAGTTTCAAACTTGCACCTGTGAAGCAAAGACATGTATCTGATGAACCCTTCAGATATCTCAGAATCCACTTGACTGCCTCACAATGCTGCTTTCCAGGCCTACTCATGAATCTGCTCACAACTCCCACTGCATGTGCAATGTCTGGCCTTGTACACACCATAGCATACATCAAGCTGACAATAGCTGAGGCATAGGGCACCTTGCTCATATGGTTACTTTCTTCCTCTGTCTTCGGTGACTGTTCTTTGCTTAGATTGAAATGACTACCCAAGGGTGTGCTCACTGGTTTAGCTTCATTCATGTTGAATCTGCTAAGGACTTTCTTCACATACTCTGACTGTGAAAGCTTCAATGTACCATTAGCCTTGTCTCTAATGATTCTTATGCCAAGGATTTGCTTTGCAGCTCCCAAATCCTTCATTGCAAACTGTTTGGACAATTGCTTCTTCAGATTTTTAATCTCCTCAATGCTAGACCCTGCAATAAGCATATCATCCACATACAACAGTAATATAATGTAAGAATTGTCAAAAGACTTAACATAGCAACAATGATCAGCTTCACATCTCTTGAACCCAATTCTATGCATAAAACTGTCAAATTTCTTGTACCACTGTCTTGGAGCTTGTTTTAGGCCATACAAGCTCTTTCTTAGTTTGCAGACTAGATTCTCTTGTCCCTGAACAATGAACCCTTCTGGCTGAATCATGTAAAGGTCTTCCTCCAAGTCACCATGAAGGAATGCTGTCTTCACATCTAACTGCTCAAGATGTAAGTTTTCTGCAGCCACCATTCCTAGTACCAGTCTAATTGTTGACATCTTCACAACTGGAGAAAATATCTCTGTGAAGTCAATGCCTTCCTTCTGCTGGAACCCTTTAACAACTAATCTGGCCTTGTAACGTTTGCTACCATCATGCTCATTCTTTATTCTGTATACCCACTTGTTGTGCAAAGCCTTCTTTCCTATTGGCAATTCAGTCAGTTCCCATGTCTGATTCCCCAACAAGGAATCCATCTCATCCTTCATGGCTAACTCCCACTTGCTTGAATTTTCATCTTGCAAGGCTTCATCATAACACTCTGGCTCACCACCATCAGTCAACAGGAGATAATTTAAAGTGGGTGAATAACGCTGTGGAGGTCTAATGTTCCTGGAAGATCTGCGAACTTCAGCTACAGGTGTACTCAGATTTACCTGTGAATTTACATTCTCCTTATCTTCTTCACCCCTTTTCTGGACAGTACTTTCAGTCAATTCATCTAAGTTGACAAACTCAGATTTCTTTTGATCTATCTCTGTAACATCTGATACTACAGTTGACCTGTCCTTGTACATAACCTGTTTATTAAATATCACATTTCTACTTCTGATGATTTTCCTGTTTTGTTCATCCCAAAACCTATAGCCAAATTTCTCATCACCATAGCCAATGAAAAAACATATTTTAGACTTTGCATCAAGTTTACTACGAGCATCAGAATCAATATGAACATAAGAAACACAATCAAAAACTTTTAAGTGTGAAAACTTTACCTCTTTACCGCTCCAAACCTCCTCAGGAAGTTTGAACTCCATGGGAACTGAAGGTCCTCGGTTTATCAGGTAAGCTGCAGTGCTAACAGCATCAGCCCAAAAAGTTTTTGGTAGTCCAGCATGCAACCTCATACTCCTAGCACGCTCATTCAGAGTTCTGTTCATGCGCTCAGCCACACCATTCTGCTGTGGTGTCCCAGGAATGGTCTTCTCCATCCTAATTCCCTGTGCAGCACAATACTCACTAAACCCTCCATCTATGTACTCTCCTCCATTATCTGACCTCAAACATTTTACTTTCAAACCTATTTCTGTCTCAACCATGGCCTTCCACTTCTTAAAGGTTTCAATTACATCTGATTTATTTTTCAGAAAATAAACTCATACCTTTCTGCTTGAGTCATCAATGAAAGTGATGTAGTACCTTGAACCTCCAAGGGATGCAACCGGAGAAGGCCCCCACAAATCAGTGTGTACTAACTCCAATTTTTCAGCCTTCGGTGTCCTGCCAGTTTTCAAGAAGCTCACCTTTTTCTGCTTTCCTAAGATGCAACTTTCACACATGTCAAAATCAATGGACTTCAATTATGGTAGTTTTCCTTTTGACAGCAGCATCTTCATCCCTTTCTCACTCATATGACCAAGTCTGCGGTGCCATAGGCTTGTATCAGTACTTGCATCAGCAACTGCAATTGTGTCTCTTGGACTTGAGGTCATGTACAGAGTACCAATCTTCTTTCCACGAGCCAATACCCTAGCTCCCTTTGTAACCTTCCAAGTACCACCAACAAATAGTATTGCATGTCCTTCATCATCAAGTTGTCCAACAGAAATCAGATTCCTCCTCAGGTCAGGAATATGTCGAATCTTCTCCAGTAACCAAACAGACCCATTGGGCAACAATATTCGAACATCTCCCATACCCACAACATCCAAGGCTGAACCATCAGCCAAATACACCTTACCAAAATCACCTGCAACATAATTCTGTATGATTTCTCGGTGTGGAGTGGTATGAAACGAAGCTCCTGAATCCAAAACCCAATCATCAAGTAGACTGTCTACTGCAAGAAGTAATGCATCCTATACCTCTTCTGTTACAGCATTAGCAGAGTCATCTTTATTCTTCTTCTTAGGACTTTTGCATTGATTCCTAAAGTGACCTGTTTTCCCACAATTCCAGCATTGTACTTGTTGGCCTGATCTAGATTTACTTCTGTTCCGATTAGAATTTCTGGATTTTGATCTGCCCCGATTTGAATTTCTGTTATTACCTTTGCCTCTTGTCTCAAGGTTTAGGGCAGAACCAGATCCTAAGGATTCACCTGCATCTCTTCTGCGAATCTCCTCAACCAGAATTAAATCTCGTATATCATTGTACTTGAGTTTTTTCTTTCCTGTAGAATTGCTTACTGCCATCCTCATTGCCTCCCAACTGTTTGGCAAAGAAGCCAAGACGATCAGAGCACGAATCTCATCATCAAAATCAATTTCTACAGACGACAATTGATTTGTGATAGTATTAAATTCATTCAAATGTTGTGCTACTGATGCATTCTCTGCCATCTTTAGATTGAACAGTTTCTTCATCAAGTGCACCTTATTGTTTGCTGACGGCTTTTCATACATACCAGACAAAGCCTTCATCAGATCTACTGTGGTCTTCTCTTTTACAACATTGTGTGCAACAGACCTAGATAGAGTTAACCTGATAACTCCTAGTACCTGTCTGTCAAGAAAAGCCCATTCCTCAGCCTTCATAGCCTCAGGTTTTGTCCCTAAAAGAGGCAGATGCAATTTCCTCCCATAGAGATAATCTTCAATCTGCATCCTCCAATACGCGAAGTCTGTACCATCAAACTTTTCTATTCCAGATGCCTTTCCTGCTTCCTCTGCCATTGCTCCCACTCAAACCTAACCCTAGGCTCTGATACCAATTGTAGGGGAATTTAACCAAAATTCCAACCTGTGAGAAACAAAACAAATAGAGAAAACACACGTCAAAGAAAACAATCACACGCACAAGACAATATTTACGTGGTTCGGCAATTTGCCTACGTCCACGGAGTTGCAGGGATTTCACTATTATCAGGAAAAATACAATAGTGCACAAGAACACTCTCAAGAAACTCAAATCCCAATTACACCCTAGCACTCTCTCACAGAAAAAATAAGAATAGAAGTTGGCTGCCTCTCTCTTCTCTATTTTCTCTCATGCGGCTGCTCACTAGGTTAATTGGAATTTTTCTTAAATCAATTCTATTCTTTCTAGCCACACATAATTAAGTACATATATATATATATATATATATTACTTTATGTAAAGTCGGCTGTATGTGGGATTCCTAATACAACTTGTATTAGGTCAATGTATGGCCGGATTGGGCTTTATGGGCTTGTGGCAAATTCAAGCCACACTAACACTGTCTACTTTTGAAGGTGATCTGTTCAAATTCAATCAGGTTTGTGTTTCATTCTAAATACGACGCAATGCATTTAAAAATCTCCCATTTATTGTTTTCTATTAATGTTGAAGCTTTTCTGCTACTTGTGTACATGGTTTGTTGTTCATCACTGAATCATAAAATTTTCAATTGTATAGATACTGCTAACCAAGTGAAGAGCATTCCCGAAAGAAGAGAAGAGGTACCCTTTTGAAAATATGATTCAATTTCATCTTTCTTACTTTATCTTTAGTATTTAGTTTACAATTACATCATTTATATGTGATGTACGCTTGCTGAATGTGGCAAACCAACTGGTCTCAGCTGAGTATGCCAGCATAGTTAATATATATGAAGGACCATTAGCAAAATTAATATCAAGAACATAAGAATTAATATCACTTACTTGTACAATGCACAAGAAAATATGACAAAATATATATTTATATATGATATATTTAATTAGTAAGTATTAATAAATAAAAAGTAAAATTAAAGATTTTGTAGAAAAAGAAAGAAAAAAACTTTTTTTTTACTTTATTTTTTGTAAATAGTGTATTAAATTGGTTGAAAAGGGTAGTGTCATTTCAACAAGCTCATTAGAGTTGAGAGGGTTTGGCATGATTATTAAATGAGTTGAGTTAGGATTGAGCTATTGATTCAAATATTTATACCTGGGCACACTACAAACATGACCAACGAACATGAATTGTCATCCCTAATTGAACAATTTGACTCTTGTGGAAAGAAAATTATATCAGGTCCTATTAATTAATTTGTTGTGTGATATATAAGCACCCTCATTGTTCTTTTTTATTTTGTAGTTTTATTATTGTTATAATTCTATTCATATTTGCTTGTGTAGAGGACATATTAATATATATATATATATTTATTTATTTATTTATTTATTTATTTTAATGCCAGACATGATTTCCAGGCTCTCCTAGCTAGCAACTAATGTCTAATATTTTAGCTGATTCTTTCGTTCGCTTTTTTCTTCTTTTATAGTATTTTATATCCTTATTAATATTTTTAATTTCTTCAGAAGAATGAGGAGACAAAGCAATCACAAGAGTGGGAACGGTTGTATGAGCAAAGTCAGAAATGGATGTTGGAAGAGGAGGTGGTGAAGCAAATTAGCAAGAATGTTATAAACTTGCCTGGGTTTGAGCCTAAAACAACCTAATGCAGAGAACAATGGTGGAGAATAAAAACGAAGCCAAGAAAATTCAACATGGACAATAATGAAGCCAAAAACCAATGTGAATTCATGTGGAGAAAGAGAGAGAGAGAGAGAGAGAGAGAGAGCACTGTCTCCCAATCAGTAATGGTTTAGCCCATTATATTGCACCATTTTCAGGGATTGGGCTGATGTTGCCCAAGAAAAAGGGTTGACATGGGCCGGCCTTCAAAGTTTTGTGTTTCAAAAAGGCTGAACTAGGCTGGAACTATATAACAAATCACAATTCATTTGAAATCTGATCCACCCAGCCCATTCAATATCCACCTCTTTTTTTTACTTAGTTAGAGAGTCCATGTCCACCTGTGTTTCCAAGGACTTTATGTGAGTGTGATGGATATTGGACTAAAGTTAAAGTCAAAGCAACAAATCCTTTAACCGGCCTAAGCTAACCTTTTCCAATTAGCCTAATGTACCAACACACACCCACATGACTATTTGCTTTAAGGTAACATCATCTTCTTCTTCTTCTTCTTCTTCTCTCCTTTTTCTTTTTGTTTTTAATCTTACCTTTAAGCAAATAAACTAGCCAAACAAGCACTAATGAAAAGGACAATGAAACTTGGAAGTGAGAGAATATATGAACTTGGTTTTGAATCCCCCAATTATTGTAAGCCAAAAAACAATTCCTCTTGCAAGCTCTTCTTTGAAGATTTAATATGCCTCTAACTATATAGCTTTGTTTTTTACTCAAAATGTAGTTTTTTTTTTGTCGTACCTCTCAATATAATCATATGATTGGAAGACTTATATTAGAACAAAAGGTAGCAATTCAGGTGGTGGCCCTAATGGATTAAAGGTTAAGGGACAATTACTAGGTGGGTCATCTCAAACAACCATATCTACCAATAAGACTCGAGCATTGGGTTGGGCCCTTTGGTCGATTGCCCTATCAATTTTGAAATAATTACACTTCACATGTCTTTTGCTCCTTACCTATTTACTAACTCTCAAGATCCTCAAGAAATGATGGTAAATCCAAATATTAAAAATGCAATAGAGGAACTAAAATGAGGGCTACTTGAATGATTAACAATATCAATATACGACCACAAAAAAAATAATAATAATAAAATAAAAATAAAGATATGACAAAATAATAATTGGATGGTTTTTACGATTCATGAACCAAAAATAGTGCCAAGTGGCTTAATACAGTCCAAAAAATAAGAGGGCCAACAATCAGCCCACTCACCAGTCACCAGCAAGGCAGCAAGTAATCATGGCAACGTTATAAAGTTTTGATTGGAAACCAGCTTTCTTGTCCGATTGCTCCAAATCATAGCCAAACAAATATTTTGATTTTTGTAAAAAAAACAAAGTGTGGTCCAAGAAAAAAGAAAAAGAAAAAAGAAAAAAAAGAAATGAAATCTGATTTTTGGAGTGTCATATGTGACATGTGCTAGGGCCAATCTTAGATATACCACCATACCTATGCACATTCCTTCTGAAAGTTTTATTAGCATTCCTTGAAAAGCGTTGCAATGTATTGAACAACGTGCAAATACATGTATTCCAATTCCAATTCACTGTCTCTCTCAAATAGGAGACAATACACACCGTTACGGCCTTACGGGTGTAGTTTCTCTCCTCTCACAGCTAGTGGGACCCACCAGCTGTGGGTTCTACCAATTTGTGAGATGGAGGAAGCATACACCTAGAACAAGGTGTACTTCCTCCTCAAATAGAACGTTTCCAGGCATTCATATCATATGTAATTCGGTCATTTTGTGATGAGATTATTTAGTTGAAATTTTAAAAAAAAAAATGTATTAAAATTGTAAAAAAAATAAGTTAAAAAATAAATAGAATAATACAATGAAACTCATAAATAGTACCAAAAAATATAATGAGATCCATAAATAATAACAAAAATAAGCTAATAATTTCAGCCCATCCCAAAAAAGTTTATAGTCAATTTTTAGGAACTCTATACAACTTATTCGTTATTCTGGTTCTAAAATCACAGCTTTTTTTTCTTTTTTTTTATCACATCTTTAATGTAGCAATCAGTAAATAGTTGTCTATGACCTATACATAGATCATCATTTTTTTCTCTACTAGCCATGCTCTACCATATCATAATTGTGACAGAAATGTTGTGAGATAGATTGTGATTTGTGGGGGCCAATTGATCCCATAGGTATAATTTGCATTAGAAATGGCTGAGCTTATGGCCCAATACTCAGTCCGAGGATAAGAGAATATCCGAGGACGACCAGCAAAGGAAGAGATGAAAACTATACCCTAAAAAGAGGTAAAAAATACCTATGTAGAATTTAACCGTGTCCAAGGATAATGACCACCTCGGAACCTCTGTCCGAGGTGGCCAGTAGACTTCTCAGTCCCTTAAGGTAACGTTTCAGAAGGACTTTGTAACAAAGGGGATAGGAAAATATCAGATAAAAGATAAGGATGAGGAAAAACAAATATCAGGAAGTACTGTCACCCCCGCATTAAATGCTGCCCAGCTAATTCTCTGGCCGCATTAATGTGGAGGTGATGCCTGAACAGTAAACAAGCAGCTTTACAGCTAAGAGTAGAAGGTTCAAGGAAAGGCAAGGGAGAACAGAGAAAAAAGACTCCCAACATCTGACTCACATGTGGATAGAGGAAATGGTGCAAAAACGGTAGTATATAACACGAAAGAAGATTCAAAGAAAAGCACGACGAAAAGAGAAATAGAAGAGAGAAAAAGAGAGGAAAATGTGGAAGAAATACAACAATAAAAAGGAAGAGTTCTTCATTATCGATCATACTAACATATCATGTCCGAGAATACTTTTTGTATGTATGCATATGTGACTCTTTCCATTTAACAATGTATATCAATATCTTTATCCTAGATTTAGACTAACTTTTTCTCCCACTCTCTACAAATTTATTGTTCGGACTTTTTAGGCCTGGGTCCATTCTTGTTTTGGGTTCAAGCCAAAACTGGTCCTTACATGATCTTAGATTTTTTTTTTTTCATTTTTTGTAATAAAAGTCTATCATTCATAAAAATAAAGGAAAAGAGAATACTGCAGAATTCATAACTTATTAAAGTCATAACATTAACATATAGTGCTTAGCAAGAAAAGGGGGGGTAAAACTAAAAAATGATAACACGTAGTGATTGCATCGTCGTGACTATACTGGCTCTTGTACTTTGTGTTAACTTGTGCTTGTTCTTTTTATACTTTGGCTAGCACTTGAACCAATCTACCAGTCAAAGAAGTAAAAGATAAAGAGCCAAACACCTTTCTCTATTGATTCGACAAATGATCTAATTCATGTGACTGTCTGTGATGTCAATTTTATAAATGTCAATTCCAGTTTGTTTGTACTTCATAATTTTTTTTAACTTATAATTTCACAGGAATAATAGTTCCCGATAAAAATTAGAAAAAAGAGAGAAGAAACCAAGACCAATAATTTCAATGGTTCAGAGTTCAGACATTTCATATTCATATTTTTCCATAAGAGATGGCCCCACATGTTTTAATCGACCCCATACTAGAAATCAACTTTTTAATTATTTATTTATTTATAAATTGTAATTGAATTGTAGGTTTTTAGTGTTTAGAATAGTAGTTGAAGAAAGCATAACGTGATGGTTTAAATGACCACCTACATATATTAGTCTAAATGATTCATTAATTTATATGAACAAATTACATTATTTTTAAATAGGTAATGTGATTATTAGTACACTTAAATGATATTTAAGTATTTAAGTAATAGCTAAGAGTCTTATAATTTAGTTTGTACTTTCTAGTATTTTTAATGAAAATGCTATTTAAATCTCCCTCACTCAACTATTGAATTAATTATGTGGGCTCTAATTAGTTCAATTGATAAATTTTTTTATTGTCGAATAAGAGATCTGTTTTTTATGTTTAAAAACAAATTAAAAATTATAAAACTCTCACTTAATAAGGTGAATGGATCTTTATCTTAAATTTATTTATTGAATTAAGCCACAAACATTCTAAAATAAAAACAAACAACTTTTTTGAATTTCTTATTAATAATTTGGTTACTAATAAGTAATAAGAGCATCCATAGCAGTGGAGCTAAAAATTTAATTTTTTAGCTCCACCAAAAGTTACTTTATCTATTTTACCTACACACATGCTGCAGCAGTGGATCTATTTTAGCTTTCAACACAATAAAATAATATAAACATTACAATAAAATAATATAACTACTACAATAAAATAATCTATCTCACTACAATAAAATAATATATTCACTACACACAATTATCACAGCCACAGCCACACACTCCACCTGCAACAACCTTCATGTGACAACCACAACCCACGGCAACAACCTTCATGTGACCACCACCAACACAGCCCATGGCAAGAAAAAAAAAAAAAAAAAAATCAAACCACCACCAACACAGCCACAACCAGCAACACAGCCCACGGCAACCACAACCACAGCTACCAAACCATCACCAACACAGCCACTAAACCGCCATTTCAACCACAATCCACAATCACAACCAAACCCAACAAAAAAAATAAATCAAACACCCAAAAACCCAGTAATCCAAAACCCATGAACCCAGAATTCCCGCCGTCGCCGATCATGGCGTCGTTTTACTACCGCCTTGACCGAGCATAGAGCTTCGATGGGTCCGTGGTGCGCTTGAGTTCGATGAAGGCGAGATGGGTCAGCGGCGTGGGACGGAAACTGGGCAACGACGATGAAGATCGATGATGAAGATCGACGACGATGAAGATCCAAAATGATGAAGATCGACAATGGCGAAGCAGAGAGTAGACGATGGAGAGAAAAAAAAAAAGAGAAGAAAAGAGGAAGAAAGAAGAGAAGCCGAAGAGAGAGAGAGAGAAAAGAAAGAAAAATGAAAAAAATATTTTTTTAATAAAAGAGGAGAGAGAAATTTAATAAAATAATATTTTTTTCTTTTAGATGTTATGAACAGTGCACATTTATTTATAGATGTGTACTGTAACAATGGAGCTAAATTTTTTAGATTTAGCTCCACTGCTGCAGTAAGATTTTTGTGTTTGTGGAGCTAAATTTTAGAATTATAGTATTATAGCTACACTGCTGCAAATGTTCAAACAGTTGATTTTCAAATAATTTTGGCCAGGTGGGTTCCAATTTCGAGATGAAAAATTATTCAGTAGTCACCAACAGTCATTTTCTTTCACTATTTCAGTCTCAAATAATTTCATCATCACAAGAGCTATAATGCAAAGGACAAACCAGGACCAATAAAAAAAAAAAAAAATTTAAAAAAAGGACAAACCAGGATAAAGTTGGGTCCTTTTCTTTTGGCTGTCTTATTACTATTTCCCCTTTTTCTTTTTGGAATTTTGGAGTGAATAATGATGGCATGAAATTCATCTCCTGTTCCTATTATTGTTTGTATTCGTTCATTGACATGCTCAGAAATCTCAAGAACGATTCATTTAAATCAGAAGTAGCCAGAAAACAACATTGTGGAACAAGTTCAAATAATTTTTAGTTTTCAATTCTCTCACTAAGGACAAAAACAAAGTACATGGTACTGGTTATTGATTTATTATCATTAATTAGCACCCAAAAAAAAAAAAAAATTGTTGCATGCATCATTTTATCTCTAATCTAGGTCTATGGAGTTCAGTAAAATAGCTATTTGAGTAGAATTCCTCTTTACAGTCTTCATTAATTGATAAAAAAAAGTTTGTGTGTATTGAGAAATAGTTTTAATGTATGGTATTTGCTTCTAACGATAACTTTTTATCATCAGATTAAGAAGTTAATTAGTTTTTTGATGTAAGCGGGGATCGAATTCCAAATATCTTATTCGATGACTAAAAACTTTATCAGTTGAATTAACTAAAACCCACAAATAGAGGAAATTAAATTACATTAGATTTCTTAATTTTTTTATATATATTTAGGATCAACTCTTAAACGGACAAACAAGATCTTTTGGATAGCTTATATTAATTAGCTTGGAGTTCAAAACTTCTTTTTTACTAGTACTTGATATACCATTGGAGATGATGCCCATCCTTTCAATGTTACGAATAAAAGATTGAACTAGACACTAATTGCGACTGCTAAAGAGATTTTTAAGCCAAAGTAGTTAGAAATACCTTAAAAGTGTAAAAGAAAGACAATTTTTTTTTTTTTTTGGGGGGCGCCTAAAGGAAGACACGTTTTTGAAAGCTATGTCAAACACAAGAAAAAGTGTAAAGACACCAGTCACACCACTAGCTTCATAACTTGCTAAATGATTACAAATAATAGTGATTACATGCAGTAGTGAATTAATGTGGAATGTGATTGCTCACCACTTACTGCATGTTACATTGATATAATTAAGTTTTGTACGAAGTCCGAGTAGATACCCAATAAAGCGCCTACAACCACATCTAATTTTACAATTTGTTTTAGTATTCCTATCAATTTGTGATTAAATTTCAGTACTTATATACAGAATCACCACGAGAACTTAATAAAACTTTTTAAAAAAAAATGTTAGGTACACCAATCATAATGTAACACTTTAACATGTTGTGAAATTTGGGGAGTTTCTAACATTTTTTCTAGAAAGAATAAGACTGAAAAGGGCCAACTAATCCGTGGTCAATCTGAGTAGAACTTGTGTACTTGAAATGGATTTTGTATTAATCACTCACATGTGATGTACCAAACTCAGCAAACATGCAAGGTAACCATCCTAGAAATACGTATTGGACCCAAAGAAAAAACAACACACTTTAAAGTTTATGTCTACGTGATTCGAGTGGGTCCTTACATAGAGGGACCCATATGGGGCACATGTTCAAAGTGCACTAGCAGCTTTGAAATTAGCATATCATATCCCTTTTCACATTCACATTCCACTATTTGAATCTGTAAACATTTGGATTCTACTGTGTTCAAAACTTTCTCACATTCCTATAGAGAGCATTATGATTTCATCTAAAAAATAATAATAAATTAATGAATATAAAAGCATTTTCATAAAAAAAATAGTAATAAATTATTGAATATAAAAGCATTATGATTAATATCTTCACCATATATTTGAAGTACAAGAAAAAGAAGATCCTTATTCAGGGATTCTGCTTCTGCATGAACAAAGGCTCCCTTACTTTAGACTTTTTATAAAGATCTGTAGGGAAATCTGGATATTCTCAATTTGATACTTTATTTGACTTCAAATTTTTACTTTTGATTTTTTACTAATTTAACCTATAGATTAGGAAGCATGGCATTCAGACATTGTACCAAAATAGCAATATGCATGGTTTTGTCTCTGTATTCTGCCTGGTTTTTTGCCAGAGAGCTCAGGTGCCTAGATTCCATTCTTGGGGTTGCAAATAGAGCCTTTATAATGTCAACTCCAATTTTACTGCATTACTCTTAGAAGTTGATGTGTAAAAATTTAAGAACAAAAAAAAAGTGTAGTTTAAAAATGTAACACCAATTATAAATAATTATTATGTCAGTTATAGGTGGTTTATAATAAAATTGGTAATAATTTTAATATTTTCTATTTACTTTAGTTTGGTATGCTATAAAATGTTTTCAGGAAAATTATTGTGTATTCTCGGAGTATCATAAATGCGTATTCTCTCATCTCACATGAATGATATGAGAGAATACACATTTATGATATTCCGAAAGTAACTAATAATTTTCTGTATTTTCAAATGTAAAATATTTTTAGTGAAAAATAATTTACATTTGAAAACGTTTCCAGTAAAAAAAAATTTAAGAATTTGGTATAACATATCATTTTTAAAGTACAAACCATCAAAATTGATGCCTATGAGCGACAGCTCAGCTCATCATGCTAACAACTCAGATTATTAATTTTTTTGAAATTTTGGAGCTTAATTTGTTACTTTAGGAACTATGGGATCTATTTTATCATAGGATTTACTTTACAAAGTTTAATTTGTTGCACCTATAAATATAATTTTTTAAATTATTTATTACTTATTATTATAAACGTGAAAAGTAATATTTTCATATTTATTTTTCGTTCTTCCATAGTTCTATCCAGGAATGGAAACGGAATTTTGGAAGGAAGGGAAGAAAAATATGAATTAAATTATTTTTAGAATTTAAGAATGAAGAATATACTAGTATTGAAGACCTGATATACTATTAAAAATAAAACTAATATTTATTTAATGTTAACAAAATATAAATAAAAGAAAAGATATAAAATAATTATAAAAATAAAATAAAATAAAACAAATGTTACAATTGAGAAGAAAAATGAGGGGAGGGCATTTGGACCAAGGGGGCCCTTGGCTCCATGCTTCTAGACTAGTCCACAAAAAACACCGCCACCCTATTGATACCTTGATTGTGAAGATAACCATTTTTCAAACCGTAATCCAATGGGCATTGTATAGATTAGATTCCTGGCTACCAAATTGAATGTGAGGGTGGGGGTGCTCAGAGAGAGTTCAGAGGTCCAGAGAGAAAGTGAAAGTGATTGTTACACTCTCATTTGACCTGCTTTTTGTCAAACAGATATAGCTTTTACTTAAAAGAAGATATATCAATGTATATATATATGTGTGTTAAGTTATACTTTGTCACATGCTTACTACCCAGCATGGAAGACCCCTTACCTGCAGTGTACTAGTTATGTCAATCCTAATCTCTCTCTCCCATGCATGCATCATTCTTTTCATAACATATAGTTTATATACAGTTATAGGATTCATTCACACACGATTAAAAAAAAAAGATACATATAACTGATATATAAGATAATTATAAATTTGCGAGAGAAAAAGAGAAAGCCACAAGCGACATGCTTGCTAACTAAGATAGAGCAACCTTTGCTTGGTAATTAAGATAGAGCAACCTTTTCAATTGAAAGCTCGATATGTCACTTCTGGGCTCAATGTCTATATTGACTAGCTTCATCTTAGTTCTAGTTTGCAATTTACCGGCTGTTTGTGGTTTTCCAATCACAAAGTAGCACAAAGGACATATTCTTTGTTGAAATTAAAATCGAGATGTTGACTGTAGTAGTCTGTTGAAAATGACACGATTCCCTTTAGCATTTTGAGGGTAAATTTAACACCACAAAAGGCTAAATTTAGCATAAGCATGATGTCAACCAACAGAAACATCCATTGGCAAGAGCAAGACCAATAAATGAAGTGTACTGTGTACAGATAGGGTTATAACAAGTCTTTTAAATATATATATATATATATATATATATATATATATATATTTGAGAAAAAGCTAAGTAAAGGTTTATTACTCAATAGTCTTTCAGCAATAATACATTTGTTCAGTCAAATGGAGCTTTCCTCCATCCATACAATGCCAATGACTTAGCCAATAGTTGAGGTGACCACAGGGGCGGTGCCACCTTAAGGCTAGGGTGGTCCTAGGACCACTCTGGCCTGAATTTTTTTTTTTTATATAATAATTTAAAAAAAATTATTTGTCTACCATTTAAAAAAAAAATTGAGAACATCTTCAGTTTTTTTATGTCAATAAAATTAAATTTTGCTCTATAATTTGTTCTATATTTAGTGGATGAATGATTGTTTGGTTGTGTACATTGAAAGAGATGTTACTTGTAGCATTGATAATGAGACTATCATACAACGATTTTAAAATATGAAAACTCGTAGAAGACAATTGTAAACTTTATGTATTTACGTGTTTTTTTATTGTTGTTGTTGTCAACATATGAATTTATCTTTTTATTAGATTGTATAATTTATACTTCTTAATAAATACTGAGAAAAATTCCTAGAGCCGCCACTAGCTGACCATGCATGAATGAAGAAGATGGCATGGGGACAAGTCAAAATTTGATTGTTCATGAACGACTTGTTTGATTTACAAGTAAAGAAAAAAAAATTAAAAAAAAAAAGAAACTATTTATATAAGTGGAAACAAATTGTAGATAATTCATATGAAATATATGTTAGTAGTTATGACCAAAGTTATCAATTCGGTTTTAATAATATTTAATAAAAATCTTGACCATTTTTACATAATTGTTAACACCTACTACATCAAAATTATGGACTCAATTAATCAAATTAATTTAGGTAATAATTTCATGAGGCCCATTGAGCCTATAAATAGACTCATTTAGACTTATTCTAATGGAAACCAAAAAATTCAGCAATTGCAAGCATTCTTATACACTAAAAAAATAGAAAGGTTCTTAGTAAAGAAGGGTGTTCTTTCTAGTAGAACTTTGGACTTGAACACTTTGTGCAGAAGTTGTTCTAACCATACAACATTTGTTGGGATATTGTATATTGGGGGAAACAAGTCTGAGAAAGTCTGTACCGATTACAAAGTTTAGCCAACCAAGAGCTTGAATTTCCTTAAAGAGAGCAAGTACTGCGCCTCAGTTCAAATAGTGTTGTGTAATTTTTCTCTTCAAATTAATAATATTCAAAAAATATTATTCAGTTTTTCTTTATGTTATTTCTATTATTATTATGTTTGCACTAACAATATATATATATATATATATATATATATATATATATATATAAACACAAAAAATTAATATAATTTCTAATTACATAATTTTTTTTTTCTAGGCAAATGAGTGAAGATGAGTGGATAAAACTCAGGTGTGTTAGTGGCACATCTCATCTCATTTCCAAAATTAAGTAATAGACATTTTTCATTTTTCATTTTTCATTTATCAACATCAATATCAATATTTAGAAACAAACTACGCCATCATCATTAACAAAAATGTCTATAAAATCCCATTATAAAAATACTAAATACGTAGTACTAAAATGCAAAAACCAAACATATATAATGACAAGAACAAGCAGCAATAGATCAGAATTTTAAGCAAAATATAAAACAAGAAGGTATGGTTAATGGTACGAAATATCTTGACCGAAACGGAAGGAAATTGGTAATTTTGGTCACAATAAGTTGCTTGATTTTATTAGCAAAAATTTTCTGTAACCAAAGAAGAAGTGGAAGCCAGGGGTTGCTTAGGGGGTGTTTGGTTTGTGTTTTCAAACAATAATTTTCAGTTTTTAAACAACATTTTACGCATTTCAACACACTTTTTCACCCACACATATTTTCACAAATATTTTTAAACAACAATTTTCAATTTTTAAACACACGTACCAAACAGGCCCTTATCTATTTCAAGTTTTCAACAGTGTGCAACTTGCAAACTTTGATCGTTTGTTTTTGCATTTCAAGCCATTTATTTTCATGAACTTTAAGATGGATTTGAAATCTGCTTCACTTTAATAATGTACCACAAACTTTTTTCTAAGTTCATAACACGTGGTTTGTGTTGGTACAACTAGTACTCCATAATGATATAAATAGTAGCATTATTTTCTGCATCTAATGTGACAGCTTTTATATATCCTTGTTTGACCATTGCATGACTCCCAAGATATTCAAAGAAAATTGTACGTGGTTTAATAATTTCACCGTCCTTGTTACGGGCTAGCTATCTCTTCATTGTAGGGCCTATGTGATTTAATTACATGATCCTGGCCGTTCATAATGATAGGATGAAGGTCATCTTATTAATTATTATTATTATTATTGTTAGCACCAATCTTTTAATTAAATGCTTGTCACGTGCGAGTGTGTGATGAGCCAATAATACATACGGGGTAGTACCGAGTACTAGTAGCTACAAATTGGATTGTCTATAAAGTGATGGTCCACTAGAGAGAGAGAGAGGTAGGTACAATTTACATGTGAAATATTATGACTTGGACCAAATTAAATTGATTTGGGGAATAAAATTAATATTGGGAAAGCAGTTCTTGGTAGAGAGGGACATTGGGGAGAGCCCACCATGGCAACATATGGTTGTGTTTGTAACCCAGCACTCAGCTAAATTGAGCAAAATAGAAAGACTTTAAAAGGGAAATATGTGAAATAGATTAGTGTAAATTACACTCTTAAATTTTGGGATGTTTAAATTTTTTATTCTAAAATTTTAGAATTTAGATTTTATCTATTGAACTTCTATTCTGTTTACATTAGCAACATCTCAATTCATATTTTTTGTTAAGTGTCATATAAGTTTGTCGTGCTTGTTTAGTTTATCTAATAAAATGATGTTACATTATTTTCATTTCACCATTTTTTATTTATTTTTTAGGCTACAAAAATAATGTGGTATCATTTCATTATTACGTGTGTTTAGTTCATCTAATAAAATGATATGTTGTCATTTTTATTTTTTACCTTTTCAGGCTACAAAAATGATGTATCATTTTATTGGACAAACTAAACATGCATGACAAGTTTATGTGGCATTTAACTGAAAGGGATAATTACAGTAAATCCACTTGGGGTATAGCCTGTTTTCACTTTGCTTACCCGTGGTTTAAAATTTTACACTTTGCTCACCTGAAGTTAGTTCTGTTACCCTTCTGTAACCCACCTCTCCGTTTGCTGTTAAAAAAACACATTTTTAGGCAAAAACAAATATAAAAAGAATAAAAAAGCTAGGGTTTTTCATTGCTCATGAACTTCAACTCAAAATTTTGAACCTCTTAAGAGATGGGGAAATTATAGTAGGGGGAGACGAGGTTTGTGGGGGTGGACTGGTGATGGGGGATGGTTGTGGTGGTGGTGAATTGGATGGTGAAGTTGTAGTAGTAGTAGATGGTGACACGGCTGAGGGAGATGAACCTGGTGTGGTGATGTGGTTGCCATCTAGTCATTAATCAAATATACTGATGAAAGTCTTTAGCTAGATATCTCTCATATATCAAAATCCACATAAGTCTATGTCTAAAAGCCAAACTTAGAGCAAAAAGCCAAAACCAGTGACCAATTTCTAGTCTTTCGCCAACCCAGGTTTCAAAACTTGGAAAAAAATTTAAATCACTAAACTTTACCAAGTAGACCCCACTCCGAGTTCATAGAGCTCGACCCTAGCAAAAAAAAAACCCAAATGACCAACCAGATTTTGGTCATAACCCATATTACCAGTAACTTCTAAATGCAAAACCCAAATGAGATATGAGTTCCAAAAGCAAAGTCCAGATCACGAAGTGCTTGAGCAAAATCCAAGTTGAGAAAACTCAAAAGTCCAGATCACAAAGTGCTTCAACAAAATCCCAAAGAAACCTCACCTACTGTCCTTTTCTTTCTTTCAGTCTTTCACAACATTGCAACATTGAAGTTCATGAGCAATGAAAAATCTTAACTTTTTTATTCTTGTTATATTTGTTTTTGCCTAAAAATGTGTTTTTCTAATGGCAAACAGAGAGGTGGGTTACAGAAGGGTAACAAAACTAACTTCAGGTGGGCAAAGTGTAAAGTTTTAAACCACGGATAGGCAAAGTAAAAACGGACCATACTCCAATTAGGTTTACTGTAATTATCCCAAATTGAAAATATGAATAGAATGACTGTTGATGCAAATGGAATAAAACTTCAGAAGGTAAAAATCCAAATTCTAAAACTTTAAGTTGTAAAATCCAAACAATTTAAATTTTAAGGGTGTAGTTTGTAATTTAGCCATTGAATAAACTAAGTAACCAATGCTTAAGGAATTTAAACTAGGGATATTCATCAATTAGCGGTGGCCAATTGGTGAACAAACTTACTCTTTGACGATGAGGAATTGTAAATGCTCACTTTTTCTATTCTTTTTGAATGCTCTAATATGTGTAAAAACACAAAAGCTGTTCAGACCTCAAGTTAAAAATTATGACTCGATAAATTTTACTCTAACTTATACTAAGTGCGGAATAGAGTAAAAGCGAGCGGATGAACACATAAACTACTCTAAGCCATAATCAATATAACATAGCAGTAATATGAAAGCTAAAAGAGTAGGGAAGAAGGATGCAAACACAAAGACAACACAACGATGTGTTATCGAAAAGGAAATCGAAATTGTCGGCGTAAAACCTCTCTGCCACTCTCCAAGCGGTAATCAATCCACTAGACAATCAGTTGGGATACATGAGTTAGCAAGGGACCCTCCAAGCCTAATCTACCCGATGTACCTAAACCCTCCAAGCTCCTACTCTAATAAGGCTACTCGGAATCGTGTCTTATCTAGCTCTCCGAATCTCGCAACAAGCTCCATGTTGCATCTACCATCCTTAACTTCTTCCAATGCTTCCCAGTAGCACCAAAATCTCACTGAACACTCTGTAAAGGTGTGGTAAGTGTTTGAGTTATCAACCTCTTAATGGTATGGAAATGGAGAGGCAGGAGTTAAGGAAAATCCACAAGCAAATGTGTAGAGATATGTGGGTATAACAATCTCTAACTTTCAAGGTTTGTGGCTAGGGTTTTCTCTCAGAAGCACTCCTCAACATTTGTGGCTAATGTGGGTATAAATAGTGTAAGTACAGAAAGTGTGAATTAGGAATGACAGTTTGGCAAGACAGAATGTTTCGCAGGTGTTTCACGGGAAGGCCTTACCCGCGAGCTACTCGCGAAGCATAACTGTCTCCATCTGTCCTGACTCTTCGCATTTCAGTCATTTGCAGGGCACATGCATCTTTTCTCGGGATGCTTAGTTGCGAGCTACCCGTGATAGCTCTTCTGTTTTTAATTGCTTAAGTCTTCACATACTCTCTCTCTATCACACAACCCTTACAATAAAGTTCCACAATAAATATAGGGTATAAAAGATTAAATAGAATTACAATCAAATTTGTCACGGAATTAAAGCCAACAAAATACATAGTTGTAAATTACAACTTTACACTTTTTTTGAGAACAAAGACAATGCATTTTAATTAACGAAGGCTGTTAAAATCAGCCTGAAGTACATCTATGATATCTGGTGGTATATCTTCCATTCAGATTTGTAAAGAAGAAAAAGAAATTGCTCGTCTCGCAAGTAAATGCTCACTTTTTCTATTCTTTTTTTGAGAACAAAGACAATACATTTTAATTAATGAAGGCTGTTAAAATCAACCTGAAGTACATTCGCAATATTTGGTAGTACATCTTCTATTTAGAGTTGTAAAGAAGAAAAAGAAATTGCTCATCTCGCAAGTGAGTGAGCTATAGTATTACAGTACCTCCGTACATAAGAATAAGTTAACTTTGAAAAATAAGAGGCCAAATAGCGTACGTCTTTTACAATGTGGCCAAAATGAGATAAACAATATGAATCGGTTTTGTAAATGCTCACTTAAGTGAATACAATAATAAGTTAACCTTAGCTGAATCGGAATCCCATAAGCATTTATAATTAACAATATTGAGTGGACCGACATTGTGTCTGGAGGTTAAAATATTGGCCCAACCAAACCATATAGATGTAATCTTTTATTAATGAACCACTCACCCTTAGTGATGATGTCAAATTAGATTTTGGGACCTTTAGGATAACTCATTTTATAATGATAGACATCATTATCAACATAACAAGCTTATTTCATACTCAAGTGGCTATAATTTGAGCCGAAGAAAAGTAAATAAAATAAAATAAAATAAAAATGATGGATGATTTGTGTCTTACTAATTTCATTTTACCGAACAGCATTATTTATGAATGCATTGCAGCATGAGCATAAAATTCAATTTAAAACTAGCTGGTGAGTCAAGCAATGTGCAACACGATAACCTTTTGGAAACTTTGATTTGCACATTAATTTTCCTAGAAAAATAAAATGTGCACGTCAAAGAAAATGATGTTTGGTTAATTTTTAAGGGAACGGTTAATAGATGCCTTAAGAGTATATTGATTTAAAAATATTTTTTTTAAAATATTTTTTGAAAAAGAAAAAAAAAATTTTGATAATTTTTTATATTTTCTAATCAAAACTTTTATAAAATGATTAATTAACAAATGTCTTAAGAGTACTTTTTAATAGGACCTAATTTTAAATTATATACATTTTCACAAATATTTAACAAAATGTGCATCCGAACTCCGAAGACTAGGATTTTTATTTCCAATATATGATTGAATTAACACTTTTATTCCCACAAATCTCCTCCCACTTGCTGCTAGTTGTGCAACATATCTTTCTTTTCTTCAAGTAAGTTATTATTAGAAGCCTACGAAATATAGTTGACACTATACTTCATACTTCAAGTTCAAGCTTCAAACTTATAAAAATAAACTATCTAATACAAAAATATATGCTACAAACACATATTTTTATTATAAATAGTAAAATTTTATTAGTTTGGAGTATCATGCATGTAAGTATGGTATTCTGGAAATACCAATAATCATCTAATTTTCTTCATCTTATTCATGAGTTGATCAGAATTTTTTTTTTGGTTGATAAATTTCATGAATCTTTTAATTAACGAGACAGATATATTTATATATTTTTTGGGTAACAAGGAAACTTCATTAAACACTAAACAGTCTGGTTACAACTTACAAGGCATGCATTCAAATATAATAATAATAAGCATCATAAGGTGGTTCATAATATAACACGTCTTGAGTTTGCCTAACATCCCTTCTAGCAAGTGCATTAGCACACTTAGTAAGATTTCTTTTGTATATAAAAGAAATATTACTAAAGTGTGCTAATAATTAAGTTAATCCAATATAACACTCTTAATGTAATACCAAATTCACGTTCAAGCCACATGAAATACTTGCTAGCTTAGCACAAAAATAAAAATTAAAGAGAGAACATTTTTATGTATACCACTATTTCGAAATTTTTATCATGATTATTCTGCTTCAAGTGAGTCTCAAGATTCTTTATTTGACATGAAAAGCAATACCATTTAGGAAATTATGGGCCCGTTTGTGGGAGGAACGAATCTTTCCCCAATCAGGTATTGTTTGCTTTGGGAATGGGCCGAGGAGCCGATGTCACCCTTACAAATTTGTTCAATTCTACATCGGGGAGAGACGCCTCCTACCCTTGCCTTACACCCTTCCTTAGGCCAAGTGCTTATAAGGCAAGGGTGGGAGGCGTCTCTCCCTGATGTGGGATTGAACAAATACGTGAGGGTGGCATCGGCTCCTTGACTCATTTCCAAAGCGAACAATACTTGATTGGGGAAAGATTTGCTCCTCCCACATCACTTATGCTTGTATATGATGTCTGAGGATTGTCAAATAATATTTCATATATTCTACAATTTATAATGAATGCTTTCTCTACCCACCTGTACCTTAGATGGGGCCAATCATGTTCTCTTTAAGAAGAGATAGGTTAATTTTAATAGCATATGGGGTGGAGAAAATTGAAAAGAAAAATACTCTAAATGTATCATGGCTGAGAAATACCAAGTCCAAATTAATTTAGACTCCAAAATTTTAATTATGGCTAGGACAAATTTTAGGCGAAGCTATTAATTTAAGATGCAATTGTATACATGATTAACCAATTAAATTTGCAAGCATGGATAACCAATAAAATAAGCACAATATCACAAAGATTACACCCAATGTGTTATTAAAGAGGGAAATCTGAGAACCGAGTGAAAAAAACCTCTTTGTAGCCCTATGGTAGAAAAACAATTCATTAGAGCAAATAATTACAGTACGTAATAAATACAAAACCCTTCAAGTCTAGTAGTATATATGTTTTCAAGCCCTTCAAACTCCTACTAGCAACTGAGTTAGTGAATCTTTTCTCCACTCTAACTCCAAATTCGCAATTGAACTCCAATTGCAAACTACAAGTCTCCTTGGATGTATTGTGGTGACTCCAATGATTTCCAAAACTTCAACAACCCTCATAACACATAGGTCATGATGGATCTAAAGATTTAATCTTCTCTCAAGTATTTGGCTATAGTGAGAGAGAAAAAGTAGAAAGAATGGGTAGGTGTTTGACTCTCAATATTTGCTGAGTTTCATTCAACTTTCAAATGGGAATTAAGATCGAATTTTTTGGGAAATGAGGTACATAAAGGATGGGCAAAGGGTTGGAACAACAAGAGAATTCATAGCTGAATTCTCTTAAGTTTAAGAACTTTTAGTTGACCCAACATCCACCAAGTGTCTATCGAAAGTTATGCCCCAATTGGATTTCAAATGTTGTCATGTGCAATTTCACTTGACACTCCAATTTTACTTGAAGAAGTTGCTTCCTAGTACACTTCAACTTTCAACACATGAAACCTCAACCCAATTACAAAATAACCCACAAAAATACATATTGCAAAGTAATTAAGAGTGTATATATAAAAGAACTTTGGTACAGAATATGCCAACACACAAGGATCGTAACAATAGCAAAGTATATTGTGTTAATTAAATTTCAATTATATCTATATTTGAATTCGTTTTCAATCAGTGGTGGAGACTCTCCTATTTTTCCATTTTGAATGAAAAATGGAGGCTTCTACTGCAAAATGCCCAACCTTCATCTTCCCTTTATTTTCCTTTTCACTTTCCAAATAATAGAACATAGTTAAGCAAAAAATAAATAATAATAAAAGATAGGAATTCATTTTCCACTTTTCTTTTATTATGAAAATAGTAAATTCAATTAATAAAATTTCTTATCGTCAAATAAATAGTTTATATTAAAAAATACATAATTAAGTGAATATTATATGCCCAAATTCTATCGTATTTATTTTTTCTTAAAAAGAAAAAAAAAAAAAGATTATAACTCATTACCAAAATATGGAGACTTCAGACTAGTCATTGAATAAAATGCAATCCCTACAGAAACAAATTAATGATAGATTTTGATGCAAATATGATGGGCACATATTAACCTTTGACAAGTGAGTTTATTTAAACTTTTACCCCTAAAGTAATTTAGGTTGAATTATGATTCCAAAAAGCAAACTTAGAGACGTAAAGTAATCACTAATCAACACTGATACAGTGATATTAAAAAAAAAAAAAAAGTGAAAATGATGTGAAATTATGACATTAAATTCTTGGTTGTACAATTGCAATCATGGCATTTGACTCTATTTCCTAGTTATACCCTGAAGCAGTGGGGTCCAAAGACATCAATACCCAAGATTGCAAGGAAATAATACCTCAGTTGAAAGAGAGCCTGGCCTCAAACCTGGATCAGTGTCTCACCATTGCTTTTGATAATTTGTTGGGTAATAAATTAACCTTTACCTTATAGAATAAGTAAAAAATTTCTATGGAAAAAAACGAAAAGTGATTTTCTTTTACAGACTCTGTAGTAATTTTTCCCTGTTTGTAATTATAGTCAGTGCACTAACTCTCTCTGACTGCACTTTGGCAATGGCCCCAACTCTTTTTATTTATTTATTTATAAAGTACTTGTTTCGAAAAGGGTATTAAGGGGTTATTAGGGAAGTTTATTTCTCATTAGGCTCGAGATCCCAAGAAGAAAGAAAAGAAAATTTGGAATCTTCTTGTGTAATGTGTATGAGGGAATAGATCGATCTCATAAGTCATACCTAGTTATATGATTTCGAGGCATCTCAAACTATAAATGAAACCATATATATTGCCCCAACATGCCAGAGTTTGGAGAATTTGCAAAGAAACATGACATTTTTGCTACTTTGAGTAGTCACCACCATTCACCAATGATGTTGTCCGCGTAGTGATTAGATTTATCAAAGAGAGATCATGACACTTCCAATTATTTTAGTGATAATGAGCCTTTTTAAACAGTTGATGTCATGATTAAATTCATTAGTTTTTGAGAAAATTGATCATTTGTTATAATATTAGAACAATTTGAACATTATATTCACTTTAATTCACTCATTGAAGTTAAAATTTTATATTTTGGATCATTATTGTTGAGGGAAATTTGAGTCCATATATGAAAGGGGCTAATTGAGGAAGTTTAGAATGAATAAATTAACATTTTCCTATTAATTTTAACTTTTTGAAATAAATGTTAATTTATTAGTCAAAATTATCACTCTATAATTAGCTACATTTGGAAGGACCAAGTATTAAAGTAATAACCACCCAATGTCTAATTTTAGGGGTTTATGAAGTGATGCTAAATTAACTTACTCTTGCTAAAAAAAAAAAAAAAAAAAAAAAAAAAAAAAAAAAAAACCTACTGTAAGTGGGCTTAAGTCAAGCTATGGCTCAACCAATATATATATATATATATATATTGGAGAAACTATGGCTCAACCAATCTAAGTGAACGTATGTGGCCTTTTTATCATTTAGGTTTGGTCCGAAACTCACACTAATTATTCGTCTCATCCTTTCTTGTTTAGGAAAAAAAAAAAAAAAACACAGTCGCACTTGTCATGTGTGGAAACCAAAAATTATGAGGAAGTATCTCATGAAATGGTTTCATGAGAGATGAGACTCTTCTCTTACAACATGCAAAATTCACACACATATAAAATTCACGTGATGTGAGAGAGTGATTTTATAAAGCCGTTTTATGGATCCTACATGCCACGGGAGGACGGGTTTCATGTGACCTATTCATAAGGTAAGTTTTTTAGAATTAAGTATTTTAAGAATAAATTGAAATTTTAGAACCTATATTATTTTCTTTTCTTAATTTGGACTTATGTCATCTCACACTTTGTATTTGAAAACCATGCCTTTTCCTGATTTTCAAAAAAAAGAAAAAAAAGAGGCAAGTAGAATTTTTTTTTATTATTATTTTATTATTATTATTATTATGACAAAAAAGGCAAGTAGATGATGTTGAATTAGTAATAGATATTGGTTTAACTTTTAGATACTACTATATAAGAGGTGCTAGGAGAAGGAATAAACTCTGATCACAGTAGATTAACAACCATCAGAATTTTCACCCTTGATGTAAACAAAGTTACTTTCTGGTTTTAGAAACTTCTTTATGCTCAACCACTCTTGAATATAAATGAATTCTTGTGTTACCTTCTCCCTTCTTACCTTGTTCTAAATATGCACAAGACTTTAGATAAAAAGCAATGATAACAATCATATAGACATCGTAAAGTGTTGCTTGCTAAATATGCTAATCTAGCTAGCTACGCCAATTCTTTTTCTTTTCTTTATTTTATTTTATTTATTTATATTTTTAAATAGCAACATCAATTCTCGACCTTGGATAAACTATGATCTGTCATAATTATTCGAGTAAATTTATAAACATAACATTTTTTACAATTATTGACACGACATGTGTTATAATTAGATTAAAATAATATTGATCACTTCCATCTTAGTTAACTATATTGACACGATCTATTATACATCAATTAAAGTGGGTCATGTGTGAAAAAATTTGTGTCAGCTTATTGTAGTTTTAACTTTTAACCCTCCATTAGACGTAAAGTGCAGGTGACTTTCACCACCCAATGTTGGCAGAACAGTAGAGAACACTGAACACTCAAGTTGTTCACTCAATTAGCATTAAGACCTATCCTTTCATAGGATTGAAAGTTGAAACGTCCCAAATTCCATTTCGTGTTTCCTATCATATATTCAATTATATGAGAATATAATAAGTGGCAATGACATATCTATTAGGACCCTTGTTCAAAGTTTCATCAATCATGTAGTTGAAAAGGGAAAAGTTGGATTTAATTGGATGGTTAGCAAATAAATCTTGATTCTAGAATCCTTGCCCAACAGGCTCGACCAAACCAAACTTCCCATGAAAGCTGGATTTTTTTTTATTTTAGGGTAAATTTCACTAAACTCCCCCGAGGTTTGGGCTAATACCAATTAAATCCAAGACTTTGAAAAAACAATCAACTTGGTCCTTAAAAGACAATTTTATCCCTAACTCCATTTAGCACTATTCACTCTTCTCTTTCTCATCTTAGATCCTCTCTTCTATTCACTGTGATTACACTAAAATGAGTGTGGATTTGAGCACAAATTACACTACACAGATGCACCATCTCATAGAACACAAACATACACACTTAACCATACAAATTCCAAAACCTGAAACCCCTAAAAATCATCCCAGATTACCAATCATACATTGATTCATATGCACACACTAACAAAATCACCATATTAGAACCATTTTGAGACAAACCTTAAATAAAAAAATATCCACAAATCTACAAATGACCATACCCAAACCCATTTCAAACCCAAATAAAAAATCACCAAATCCTTATATCATATAAGAAAACCCAATCCGCAAATTGACCAAGACACAAACAAACAAAAAACCAAACCAAAAGAGAAAAAAAAAAAAAATAGAACAGCGAAAGAGGATAGAGATCAATGGCCATCGGTGTTGGCATCGCCGATGGTGGTGGTGGAGCTCGTGGGTCTTGTCAAACGTTCCCTTGACATTTGACACACAAACCCAAACACAAACAAAGACCTAAATCTAGAAATAGAGATACAAACCCAAAAACAAAGACCCAAGCATGTTTGGCACCATATCAAAGCTGTTGGCATGGAACAATAGCAATGGTGGTGAAGTGAAGCTCGAAAATCCCTAGTCAAATGTCTCCATAGCATTGATTTGAGAAGAAAATGGAAGATGATAGTGGAAAAAATGGGTTTCGCCCATGAAAGAGGGAGTCTTCAGCCGCCGTGGGTATGGGTGAGAGAGAGAGAGGGAGTCGTCGTGGGTGTGGGTGAGAGAGAGAGAGGGAGTCAGAGGTCTGAGAGAGACAAAAGGATTTGGGACTGAGATGAGAAGGGTTTGGCTAGTCAGGGATAAAATTGTCTTTTAAGGATCAAGTTGGTCGTTTTTAAAAAGTTTTGGACCTAATTGGTATTAGCCAAACCTCAGGAGAGTTTAGTGGAATTTACCCTTTATTTTATTATGTTTAAATAATTATAATTATAATTAATAACTATATGTACACACACAATAAGTTTATAGGAAGATTCAAATCCATATTTTCCTAACAAGCAAAACTAAGAAATTCCATGATGCATATGGCTCTTAACAAATAATTAAATATGAATTAGTTTGATAATAATACAATTATTATGAAACCAACGTCATTTGTTCAAACTTTTAAAATTTATGAAACAAATTATGTTTCTAATAAATAAAAAAATCTATCCACCATAAATGCTCAACCTTGCTTGCGAGGAAATCTTTGATTAAACAAAGATAATGCTAGCACCAATATGAATAAAAAAGATCAAGTTGCTCATCCTTGCTAGTGATACTCTTTTAGTTATTTAATTATTTCGAAAATATTTTAATACTACAGGCACTTTTAAGGTGAGCAATATTGTATTAGAACCCCATTTGCATTATGACATTCCATTCCAAATTGGGACTGTTGGTGCATGGGCAGATTAGAGAGTATAGGTCAATCACTCAATCTCATGCTCAAATATACCTTCTTCTTTTTTGCTCTTAGACGACCCCTCCCCCACATGTTCTCGTGGGGGATGTAGAATTTGAATCAATATTCCAAATCAAATTGTCTCAGAAAAAAAGTAATAGAATATGTTTGTTTTATTGTTCTGGAGCAGGGGCTTATCATCTTGCACTTCTCTTCTCTAGTTGTTTAGCTAATACTTTTTTCTTAGAATATTTTTCCATCCATTCCATGAAACAGTCATGCATGTTCATTGCAAATAAATTAAAGTAATTCCCACTTTCAAGGGCCAAAAAGAAATGTATTTTAAAAATATAAGAAAAGAGACTGTAAGAAATTTTTATATTTTCTTTTTTTCTTTTTTCGTGGTATGATATGATTTGGGAGCTAGGCTAAGTTTTTATCCAACCCATTATTTTATGATAACTTGTAAAATTATTATTTGGGAAATCGTCATACTATGAGTCCATTTTATAATAATTACTTTTTATAATCAAACCGAAAGATGTAAATAATTTTTTTTTACTGTAGATAGACTCGAATCCAAAACTATTATTTAATAATAATATTTTTTTTCAGTTGAGCTACCTATAACCCACGTATCAAAATGCTTTTCAACGAAGTGGTTTGGAAAATAAAAAATTGCGTCCAAGACTCTTCTAGCGAGGTAGGAAGACGCCATAACAGTATAAAGCCGAAAACACATACCCAATTGAGCACGTCTGCTTGATATTATAGTATAAGATTTTATATACAAAAACGTAAACAAGAATTAGAAGATGGTCAATGGCTGATTGTGACTTTGGAAATGTTGACCTCTTAATCCTATAAACGTTACGTTAGCAAACTTATACTGATTATATATAAAAATCTTTTTCCAACCTTTCTGAATTGCCCAAAATGCCCATGTATGTGACATATATATTAAGTTTTTGAGTGGTTTCAATGTCTTCTCAACCTTTCTACACAACTTGGTTCTTGTATTTTTCCTTGTGTCTTTGTCAATTGTCATACAACATTTAGATTTTGCCTTCCACCGTTTTCCTCTTTATTTTTCTCTAATATAGATAGCTACACACCTTTCGATTACCTCACCATTTGAGTCCCAAATAAAAAAAATTCTTTGAGATGATCGTTCGATTCAATCATAACACCATAAAAAAATTCAAATAAAAAATGACATGTATCTTTCACAAAGTGTTCATGATTGTCTAGGTCTAGCATTATCGATTGGGCACACAAAGTAGAAGTATATTTCTATGCATATAGGTCAAGGCATTCAACGCGTTTCTTTACTTTCTTACCTAATAATATATGCAGCTACTGTGATATGAAATAAGCTACAATGATTTGTGAATCATCTAAATTGTTGCTATGCAGTTTCTACCTTACCATTTGGTATAACCGAAAACTGATATACCCAACATTATTTTATAGATGAGTGTAAAAAAAAACAACATTATTTTAAAGATTTGTTGAGAGAACACTAAGTTCCATTCTACTACATGTCGAATGTATCTAGAAGCAAATAGTAATTACTATTTCAATTAACATGGCTCCTTTTTCTTTTAAATATAAAGAAAATCATTTTGCGAACTACTCCATTAAAAAAGAAAAAAAAAAAAAAGAGAGAAAGAAAAAGAATCTAAGGCAATGTTGAGATATTTCTTATCAAGAGTGTTTTTGGATAGGTCTAAAAATTAAAAGAACAAAGTTTAGTTACAACATTAGTTGGGCTACAATCTTACTCAATATTATTAATATTACTACTTATTTAAAAAATCTTATCGTTGGATTGCATGTTCTCTTGCTCTTAATACACACCAAATTTTATGTTAATAAGATATTATTTACTTTATGATTTATAAAATTATATTTTATGCATAATTTTAAACTACAACAATTTGCAATATAAACAACTTATTGATGACATAATTATTGATCTTTAATTTTCTAGAAATTTTGCAAGCACAAAGAATATAAGAAGAAAATATAATTTAATGGTGGATTTGTCAAAATTTATCTCCAATAAAAATATATTGAGTAAATTTTGTAGCTAAACCTTATTCAAATAAAAATCCAATTTATTTTGACTTGAAAATGGGAAAAACATTTTGTTTTATGAAGCACCCTAGAAAAGAATTTCAGATTTCAATCTCAAAAATAGTTTTTGAACAATTATTAAAATAGCAACAATAGCGAAATAATCAGATTCTCTTTGAATTAGTTTTGCTTACTATCAATAACAAGGACTCATTGCGTGACTAAGGCAGACAATTAGTTTGTTCATGCATTTTTTTCCTTCATGTAAGTTAAGGGTACTCTAGGTTTTACCACGTAACATTACAAATTAATGTGTTCATTTTTAAACATAAAACTGTTTTTTATCATGTAGATATAGCCAAAATCATTTTGTAAATATTTTATAATCAAATGAGTAGTATGTTTAGTATTTTCCTTTATAGAGTCTCAATTTTGTGAAATTACACATAATTATTATTCACTAAAATTTTCCCAATTTATTTTTTAAGGGTTTGTCATTAAGCAATAAGCATATTGCATTATGCAACAATGCAGCTTATTCTTATTGGTAGCTTAGGCAATAAAGATATATTCTTACTGCCATGACAAATTGGTACAAGTATAATGAATCCAAGGCGCATCAATGAAGTGGAATTCTTTTTTTTGGCTCAAACAATGTACTGGAATTCTTGTTATATGGTCCCTGACTTCTTTTTACCTTTATCTACCTTTTCTTACCTTAGGTGTTTGCAGTCTGTCAGATGCTAATTCTTTATTTATCTTTCTTTGCCTTTTGCTTCTTTTTATATAGGATTTGATTTCAAGTTGGAAGTTCATAAAATAATTTGTGTTATATTCTCCAACCGATTTGATATTTTAATGCATTCCGGAAAAAAAAAAGGTGGCTCCAAAATTGCCAAAAAAGAGAGAGGAGAAATTGACAAAGGATTAGGCAATTAATACTCATTTGCACTAATGTATATCATATACAATAAAAAATAACATTTGTTTAAAAATTTTATTTTTTAAATGACATAAATTTAAAATTTGAAGAAAAAAAATTGACAATATTTCGTTTAGAGGAATAAATAAAAATACTGAAATATAACTGTTTAGAAATTTTCATTGTGACTACCGCACATCCTTTATGCGATGGTTACTTCACAAATATAAGTGCTTGTGAGTATAGGAGGTAAGGATCGGGATTAAGTCTCCAATAGGGAGCTTTACTTAGCTTCTCCCTTCGTTGGTTTGTATTTTTGAGAAACCGATGGAATAAATACATCAATAAAATTGCTCCAAAATGGACCGATGTCGATAGAAGAATCTAAAATCTCCCCTTGATAGTTTCACACATTATTGCATTGACTGGTAGTGGTTGTTTCAACAAATACCTATTTTTTTTTTTAAATTAAAAGAAAAAACCATAATAATTTTGACCACTATAAAATTGAGAATTGGTCACGCAGCTTTCATTTGTACCCCATTCAAACATAAACAAAAGCAAATTTTGAACACTGTTTGACAACGAGCATAGGGCAGGAAGTTGTGTAGTTTATTATATGGGAAATAATTGACAAAATTAATATGATGATAAAACCACCATTACCAAAAAAAAAAAAAAAAAAATTGTGGAACTGAAAGCTGAAACCATTTATTGGTATTAATAGCAAAATATTTTAGTACTTAGTACACATTGATTAGTGGGATGTTATATGGTGTGTTAGGTTAGCTCTTGTGACCAATGACTTCTCAAAAAAAAAAAAAAAAAAAAAAAAAAAAACTCTTGTGACCAATGGATCCATAATAACATGACTATTTTTAAATGATAAATTTCTTTTTATATCATTCACAAATTTATGAGTTTGCTTTAATTGACCTGTCTCCATTTCTCTTTTTCTTTTTTTTTGCTTATGTGGTCCATCAATTCTGATCAAAAATTGTGTAACGCACTCTTAGACTTTTATTTTGCCTTTTGGGCACTAACAACAAAATGTACCAGTTCCATCCAATCCAATCCAAATCCACCATAACCAAATCCATTTCCAAATTGAATTTTAAGAGCCACAACTTTCAATCATGCCATGGAAGTTTCAAATTTCATACCAGGAAAAACCCAAAAAGGTTTTTTTGACCCATCACATTATTTCCAAGAAAAACATTATGAAAAGAAAAGAAAAGAAAAGGTGTAAATGCAAGAAATTCTCATACACGAATTGACGAATACACCAAAAAAAAGACCCATAAAGTTGGTCAGTTACAAAATTTCCTGGTAATGAACAATAATAATGAATTAATGATATTCCAAAATAAGAAAAAAAAAAAAACCCACAGAAATCAATAAGGGCAAATCTGTGATGCCACAAAAATTGATTTTGACTGAGAAAATGAAAACCAAATCCAAATGAAAGACCACAGCTCCAGGCGGCAACAGCGTCAAACTTTCCGTCAAACCAAACACCCGTGTTTCTTTTTCCCTTACGTTCTTGCCCTAGTCCAAGTCCAACCCCCTCTCTCTCTCTCTCCTAGTCTATCTCTTCAAATTATAATACTATTCTCTCACGTACTCTAATGTTGATTGACCAAACCCTCACCATGAAGTTCCTTCATCCAGTTAAAATACTAATAATAAAGTCTTTTAATACAAAAAATATCTTCCCATAATAGAAGTTCATTTTTTATAAATATTGAGTTGATATGTTGTGATCGAGGTCAACAATAAAAATGACATGAATGGTAAACCCACACAAAAATTATATTTTACAAATTACAACGGATCACATCCATAAGTTGAATATTTTTTTTAAGCAAAAACACTACTCTTACAAAAATATATTAATATTAGGTTTAGTGCTATTACACTGTAGACCATTTAAGATACATATATATGACAAATTTTAGATTCAGTTAGCTTAATTAGTAAAATTTTTAATTTAATATCCGTTTATACCACGCCACAATGGTTTCAAAGGTCTGCGACCAAACCTTGCCCTAGCATGAACCACAAGTAACACCTCAATAATTATTTTGAAAATGTAAATAAAATAAAATAAAAAATTGGAAACTTTTTTTTTTTAATGTTTTAGTTTAAAAAGTAGACCCCATAACTCTAGAAAATTAGAAGAATTGCACCGATGCCAATCACACAAATAACGAACAAAAAACACACACACTGTTCACACACTCTCTCTTACACACACACACTCTCTCTCTCTCTCTCAGCTACAAACCGACGCCAAACTCCGTGCTGGCAAAGATTCCCTCTCTGTCCTTCCCTTTCCTCTCTCTCTACTCTCTTTCTTTCCTTTCCTTTCTCTCCCTTATCATCATCTTCTTCTTCTTCTTCACTTTACCCTAGTGATCTCTTTAACCATAGCCATGGTTTTCTCTCTCTAAAAAAATCCTTTCTTTTCTCAGACACCGAACTCGAAAAAAATAAATTCTGGGTTTTTGTTTTTACTTCGAAATAATATATGGGTTGCTCGAATTCAAAGGTGGATGATCTCCCAGCGGTGATTCTGTGTCGTGAAAGGCTCACCTTTCTCGACCAAGCAATTCACTATCGCTACACTTTGGCTCAGTCCCACATCGCTTATATTCACTCGCTCAAATCCGTTGGCCACTCTCTTCACAACTTCATTCACCAGCAAGATCCATCTCATCTCTCTTCCTCGTCTCCAATACCCGGTTCTCCCATAAAACCCGACCCGGACCCGAAGCATGCTCACCATCAAGCTCAAGCTCATGCTCTGAACCACGATTCTCATTCCGGTCATCTCGATTTCCACTCGGATTCTGATGACGACGACGATTCCGGCCATGTTGATCTTCACTCGGGTGACTCAACCCCGAATTTACACCATATAGATTATCCGGATCCGGGTCAGGACCCGGGCCCGGATTATGGGTTTGGTGGCGGTGGTGGTGGTGGTGGTGGTGGTGGGTTTTTCATGAATTATATGAAGAATAAAGCTACGCCGCCTTCGGTGGTGTACGAGCAGAGACCGCCGAATCCAGAGACTGTTTATATGGGTGAATCGTCAAATTCTGGGTATGCATATCCATATTATGGAAATAGTTATGGCAATCCTGGTGCTAGTCCTTATTCAGGATATGGGTATCCGAATCCTAATTTCAACAATTCAAATGGGTATTACGCGAATTCGCCGAATTACGGCGGTGCGGTGGTGGGTTCTACGTCGAATTCGAAGCCGCCACCGCCTCCTCCCTCGCCGCCTCGGGCGTCGGCGTGGGATTTCTTGAACCCATTTGAGAGTTACGACAAGTACTACGCGACTTCGTCGCCGGCGGTGGCGTATACGCCGAGCCGGGACTCGAAGGTGAGGGAGGAGGAGGGGATACCGGAGCTGGAGGATGAGGATAACTATTACCACAGGGAGGTGGTGAAGGAAGTTCATGGGGATCAGAAGTTTGTAGGGGGTGGTGATAAAGGGGGTAGAGGGAATCATTCTAAGGCTGTGGTGGTGGATGATGATGATGATGAGGTTGGTGGGGTTCATGATCACGAGGCTTCGACTTCGTTGTACGAGGCGAGGCCGAGGGCGAGTTCTGGTGGTGTGGAGAATGATGGAGCGGAGTATGAAGTGCATGTGGTTGAGAAGAAAGTGGTGGGGAATGAGGATGAGGAGGGTAGGTCTAGGTACAAGGGTTTGAATGTATTTCAGGTGGCTAAAGAAATTGAGGTCTTGTTTGAGAGAGCTTCGGAGTTTGGGAATGAGGTTGCCAGATTGCTTGAGGTGGGAAAGTTCCCTTATAACCGTAGACACCAAGGTACCAACTTTTTTTTGTTTTTGGTTTTTGAGTTTTGTTTTTAGTCATGTTGTTTATCAAGGTAGTGACTTTTGTGTTATTTAGGCTGCTTGATCTGTGAAAGATTTGAGTTTTGAGTTTTGAGTTTTGGTGGATCTTTGTGGAACAGTTTCTTCAAAGATGTTGCATGTGGTTACTCCTGCGGTCTCGATAGTATCCTCACACCCTTCTACTTCTAAGGGGGGCGCCGAGCCGTCGGCCTCTGCTGGTCTGGCTCAGGTGGATGCGGATGAAGATGTGGTGACGTTTGGATCTAGAAATCTTTCATCCACCTTACAAAAGCTGTATCTTTGGGAGAAGAAGCTCTATAATGAAGTCAAGGTATGCGGTCTCGTCTTTATTTCTGTTCAGAAGTTCGTATTAGTATATGCTTTTTAAAAAATACTTTTGCATTGTTATGCGCCAGTTTGTTTCTTGGATAGTACTACAAAATAATTTAGTCCGCTCTAGCACAAATCACACTTCCGCTGACCACAAAGAATAGGGTGGAGGTTGAGGCTGAGGTTGCTCACTGAATGCGTGTATAACATACCATTTATAAAAAAGGGAGAAGAAAGTGACACCCTTTTGGTGGTTTTGATCAACACTCTGGGGCATTGGTTATGTTCTTTGACTTGTCCTAATTCTTGTCTTTTATGTTCTTCACTGAATTGTCAACATGGTGTTGTTTGTAGGCTGAGGAAAAGATGCGGGTAGTGCATGACAGGAAGGTAAGTAAGCTGAAGCGCTTAGATCAAAGGGGCGCTGAGGCTACAAAAGTTGATACTACTCGTACTTTAATAAGGAGTCTTTCCACAAAAATAAGAATGGCTATTAAGGTTGTTGATGGGATATCTGTGAAGATAAGTACAATTAGAGATGAAGAGCTGTGGCCCCAGCTGAATGAATTAATTAAAGGGTATGTGAATCTACAAATCTTTTAATTTCCTTTTGCAGCCTTTTATTAGACTTATTTGTGTTATTCCCTTCTGTCACTCTTGATGGTGTCTCCAAGAAATTTAAGATCAAAATAAAACTGCGGCCATATTATTTTGACATGATTAAGGGCTTTTCTGGACGCCTGTCTTTTCATATATGATTATTATTGTGATGGGTGGCATAGTTACTATCACTTAAAGAGGGATGACTTGGGGAATTTGGGATATTTTAAAACCCAGTTATCACATATACCTGTGTTTCTTAAAGCAAGGGTAAAAACTGGTTTTGTGCTTAAGCATAGAAAGGGTAAAGAGAAATAGATGAATTGTAGACTGTGAGGTGCAGCATTTACTAGTGCCTAGTTGTTGCAATATAGTATTAGTGTGTGGTTAAGTGAACACGTGCCAACTTGCTCTCACCATTGCTCTATATTTGCACGTTGTGGGTATGACTACTTATGTATCTCATAATACATTTGATTGATAACCACGTTTGTCATGTTATTAGACTTTAGGTTTAGGGGATTTCCTTTAGTTGATTTCAGTGTTGAAAATTTCAGTGGTGGGTTGGGCATGCATATTGGTATGAGGCTAAAGTTTGCTGGTTATGAATTTGATGTTCCTCTGGATCCTTGGGTCAATTGTTCTGTGAAGCTTGTTCAGTGTGAAGTAATTTGAAGAGATTGTTGTGGTAGCATCCTGCAAAGAGTCGTGATACTATACCTGTTGTTGTCCCGGGGGTTTTTTAAGACATATCAAGTCTTTTTGATTTTATAGCCATCTTAATGGCTTGCTTGGTCATTATCATTTTTTTATTATCATTATTTTTTTAAATGTAAGTTACACAATCTCTACCACATCATATCCCACAGTTCAAGATAAAACACGATAAATACCAACTGCTGTTGCCAAGATAATCAAAGAACAATAAAAGAAGAATGATGCATAAGTTCTGAACACAGCAGAGGAGAAGATGCAGTGAGTGTTGTGGGGTACAAATTGTAGGCATCTCAGATAAGGTTGAATTTGTCCTAGGATTTCTAAAATTTGAAAGAGTATGGTTAAAATTGGGAGAGTTTTTTTTTTTATAAGTAAGAAGAAATTAAAATTGAGAGAGTTAATTGGATGGTGATGATGCTGTTGCAATGTTTGAATGGGATTTGGGGTGTGGCTAATTGTTTGCTAGGGTTTTGGTTAGTTGTAAATGATAATAGTATTGTGGTTGGTCTTCTGGTGAGAGCTTGACACAGTTGCTGATGGCAGTGGCAAAATGTGCAGTAGTTCACTCTTCGCTTTGCAGGGTGATTAGAAATGCTACTTCTATGGCAATGAGGTGTGTTTGCCATATGGTAGTAGGGTATTGTGTTAGGTTAAGCGGTTTGAGGCCTTAATATTGTTTTATACATTGCACTGTGTATGGGAGTTTGTCTCACGTTTTCTGTGTGTGTGCGTGTGTAGTTAAGTTTAATGTCCTTTTCAGTATCCTCTTACATTTCATATATTATTAGTACATATGTTAATTTTTCTTGTGGCATCATATTTGTTCACTGGAATAGATATTTGTTCACAGAAGTGGATCTAAAGTAGAAGAGTGGCCCCCCTTGGGTATGATGGATTATTTTCTTGCAGAAAAATAAAGTGGAAAGATGGGACCAAATGGTTAATGTGTCCTACTTCAAGCTCAAGGTCTTTTTTAGAACGTGTAGAAGTGTGTGCTTTAAGTTCCAAAATTGATGCTAAGATAAAAGGGTGCCTTTCTTTCTTTTTTGAATGTTATTTTTTAGTTACGGTAATACTACCTTTAAGTGCTAATTATAATGATACTCCAATGTTTTGTATACTATAATGCGTTTGAGGAGAGAGATATTCGCAAAGGTAACTAAATTTAATTCAAATGAATAGATACTGAATGTGTGCAAGAATTTGTTAACTATTATTCTTTGTTCATAATTGTTGAATGTAAGTTTTATATTGTTGAATCTTCATTTTATTAATTTCCTAAGGCCAAGATAGGTGGCCAGTAGTTAAGCTTGTTATGATTGAACATACACCTATAGAATGATCTTGATTACAAATAATTTCTGATCTCTTAGGATGAGCTTCCTAGGATATTATAATTTAAAATATGAATGGAGAGTATGAACACCTTGTATTTGCTTTCTTCAGTTTTACAGTTTGTTTAATAATACTCTTATTACCTATCAAAAAAAAAAAAAAAAAAAAAAATATATATATATATATATATGAATGGAGAGTTTGGATAATGTTATTTGGTGAGATTTTGCTTGCTCCAAATGGCATTGAAGAGGCCAAATGCCAAACGAAGTGTTTAACATACACTAGTAAATGTGAGAAGAAAATATATGTTGCCTACAGTGTGTTCAATTATGTATTGGTTAAGGACGTCTAAAAATGAGAGCTCTCTCCCTCCTCCCCCCTGCCCCCCTGAAATTGACGCTAATCCTTTTGTTGTCTTTTATTATATTTATGTATTTATATAAACTTAATGCATTTTTTTTTTCTTGATGGTTGCTAGTTTGGAATTTATATTTCTTTGACTGACAGCCTTGTGCATATGCTGTTTTGTATTGTCTTGATGGTGTTTAATGTGAGTTAATTATTCTTCAGGTTGACAGGAATGTGGAAATCTATGCTAGAATGCCATCGTAGTCAATGCCAAGCAATCAGAGAAGCCAAAGGTTTAGGTTCAATTGGACCTGGCAAGAAGCTTAGTGATTCTCATATTAAAGCTACTTTGGAGCTTGAGCATGAGCTTATTAGATGGACAGACACATTCTCTAGTTGGATAAATGCCCAGAAGGGCTATGTGAAAGCCTTGAATAATTGGCTTCTGAAATGCCTTTATGATGAACCTGAAGAAACCGAGGATGGGCCAGCTCCCTTCTCACCTAGTAGGATTGGTGCACCACCTGTGTTTGTAATCTGTAATCGGTGGTCACAAGCTATGGATAGAATATCTGAGAAGGAAGTGGTTGACTGTATGCGTGTTTTTACCTACAGTGTGTTTCAGATCTGGGAACACGATAAAAATGAAATTCGCCAGAGAATGATGGTGAACAAGGATCTGGAGAGGAAGGTTAAGAATTTGGATAGAGAGGACCAGAAAATACAGAAAGAGATCCAGGCATTAGACAAGAAAATGGTTGATGGTAACTTTCACTCAGATGAACAGATTGTATATCATAGTGACACTAGCAATCGTAGTATACAGGCAAGTCTGCAGCGCATTTTTGAGGCCATGGAGAAATTCATGGATGAATCCATGAAAGCTTACCAGGAACTTCTGCCCCTTGGTGAATAAGAAAGTCTCCAAAAGCATGAAAGAGTTTCATAGAGCTGAGTAGTTAATAAAAGTGTCGAAGCTTTTGCATTGGTAATTTGGTTTATTATCTGCAGCTATCAGCCGTTTCAAAATATTTTATGAAGCTCAGGTTTGTTGAGGGTTTTATCATGTGGGGTCTTCAGGAATCCATTCTATTCAATATGGATATCATTTACTCCAAATGTTGTTTCCCATGATGGACTGCTTTGGTTGGTTGTTCATGTTATCAAGAGCAGACCTGGTTATGAGTCATATGATGGTGGACCTGAACTGTATGGCGATCCATACTTTTGGCCTGGATTTGGGAGGATCACATTGCCATTGATGAGAGAGGTCATCCAGGTCCAACTGTTTCATCATAATCCCAATACAAGTGGGTGATACTTGACATGGAAAGAACGTGGGCTAGATACAAGGTGTCTTTGTGCCTGATTAAAGACTGTCTTAAGTCACTGCTGTTGACAACAAAAGTATCCTAAAGCTGTAGTTGGGCCAAGTGATTGCGATGCTTAATGATGTCTCTGCTCATTGGATTTCATGATGAGCTATATGCACTGCATTATGTACAGTAAGCAACAAGCAGTGTGAGTGGGACTCTCATTTTTAAACATCCTATGAGACAATTTCCCAAACTGAACACAGCTTTTTTCATGGAAAAGATGGTTGGGGCACGAGTTTTTTCAATGAAGGGCTACATGGGGCGCACAATCAGGCCAAATTGTCTCAGTGAGGGGACCTCCCTCCAGTTTTGCATGAGTTTTGAGTTAAGGATAGGCTATTGGGCTGTTCAGAGTGACGCAAGTCATTGATAAGCCCATGCAATAGTTTGATAAATTATTTCTTTCTTTATTTCTTTTAGTTTAAAACTTTCTTTTACATCAATTTATTGTATAGATGAATCCTGAAACCGAGTAAACTGCAAGCACCTTCAATAAAGAGCGGTATTGCTATTAGCCAAATGAATTTCCTTTCGGGATGGGAATAATGCAACTGATTGAAGATTAACCTTATGGTTAGATTGAGGGAGAAAGTGATCAGAATGCACTAAATTTTAGTATATTTAGGGAACTTTTTCATTTTACTCTCCTCTTCTCTCCCTTTGTACCAATGATATCCTGAAGAAGCTGGGTAGGAATTACGAACTCACTTTTGCGATGTCCCTCAAAGTAATCATGGGGGAAGTTACTAGCTCGCTTTATACTAGGTGAAAAGTTAATAGATGTCTTGAGAGCATTAGTTTAAGAAATATTTTTGGAAATTATTTTATAGGAAAATAAAAAATATTTAATTTTTTTATGGCTTTTTATATTTTTTATAAAAATGGTGTTAAAATTTTCCTAAAATAGTTTATTAGTAATTTGTCCTAAGAGCACTCGTAAATATAACTCTTATACTAGTTCACTATTAGAGTGATAATCCTTATTTAGCTGATGTAGTCATTACTTGATGTGAGCTTAGGGAGTTGGCTAAAATCTATATATAGAGAAGCAAAAATCTCATGCAGAAGGACAATAGGTTCTGCCATATAATGCATTTTTTGTGATTTTTTATTTATTATTATTTAGACTTCTACCTCAATAAAGTTTTTTTTTTTTTTTTAATTATTTAGGCTTTTTTTCAATAAAATTTATATTTATATCAAAGTATTAATTCATTCATTCTTTGCAGTTTATTCTCAAAAAAAGTATTAATTCATTGAATTAGCCAATGGAGTAAATGTGTGTATATATATATTATATTAATTATTTATAGTTGTGAATTAATTATTTATATTATAGGAATTTATGTCATGGTTTTAAAATCCGAACGGCTGGTTCAACCGGGAACTAGATCACCATTTTTTGGTTTTTTGAACATTTTGGTTTTTAAAACCATGATTTATATGATTACTTTTTATAAACTTTATATAAGAAATTATTTGTATTTGGAATAATAATAATAAATTTAGAATATGACATTCTTCCTTATGTTTAGCTATTTTGACAAAAATTGTTTAAAAGTTATCAAAAATTAAATATTTGTAAATTCACTAAAATTAGTCTTAACCATTTAGATTTCCTACCTTCTTTTAGTGACATATATTGAAACCAACATTGAAACTAATATTGTAGTATTTATACTATGTAATTAAAAAGATTATTGATAGGATAAATATATTTATTTTGTTAGATTAATTATTTTAAGTTGTACATTAATTATTTAAATATAATGAAATTTTGATGTCATTTTGTTAAAGATTTAATGAGAATAAATTGATTTAAAATATGATATTCTTGCTCAAATTTAGTGCAAAAGTTGAAACAAAGTCCAACAAAAGGAAAAACACACACACAATCAAGAATGTAAAAATAAATAAATAAATAAATAAAGAAAAAAATTGAAGGAAATTTGCAATATTATTTTGTCAAAACGATATTTGTATTTGTATTTTTTTTTTCCAATGTGAGATATTTGTATTCTAGTTGACATGTAACATGCTTACATGCCTTTCTATATTAGTAATTTTATTATGTAACTTTCAAATCACTTCATCATTATTCTTATTGTCTATAAAATAAAACACTAAAAATTTACAATTTTTGTAAGAAAAAATTATTAAAATGCATTGCATATCGTGTGAAAATATTTCCTTTTGGCAAAGAACTATTATAGATATGATTAACGTATCAAGAATTCTAAAAGGAAAAAAGGTGACATCAAACCCCACCGAAATATACATGTTCGTTCGTTCGTTCGTTCTAATCTTCAAAAGCAAAGGCGGCATATATTCGTTCTCCACACGGCTCTTGTACCTCAAGTACTCTACAAATGGTCCATAGCCAACTAATATGCCGTGTGTCCTATTTAAATGACGAATATTACTACTACTACTATTACTACAATAGTCAATAGTCAAATAAAAGCTTAAATGTAACATTATTTACAATTAAATAAAAGAAATCATAAGTTCTTTCTACTATTAACATTTTAATTGTTAAATTTAATTTGCTTTTGCATAGTTTTGTGTTACAATGGGATTGAAGCTTGCATGGTTGCATTTTTGGAGTTGCTATTGGAATTCAGGGTGAGTTTGACATTAAATTTCAGCATTAGTTTTTAACTTTTATGTATAATTTTTTAAAATTTTATTTCTTTTATGAAGTTTTTACACTTTTATTTTAATATATAATTGTATAAGTATATTTTAATACATTTTAAAAGAAAAATTTTAAAGAAAAAAAAGAAGAAGAAGTTAAATAAGCTATTCTAAACGGCCTTGAAGAACGAAAATTATGATAGGACTCTATGGGATGCAATATTCTGCGTTTATTTATATGCTCAACAAAGTGTGGAATGTGGCCAAAACAAGAGTTGCTTAGCCGCCAATACATAAACTCACACTAAACATGCAGTGGTGCTGAGCATGGATATTGCTTTTTGTTGAGAAGTGACACATCATGAAATGTGACAAAAAGCTCCAATTGGTTGAGAATATATGCCTTAAATCAGTCTTCATTTAGAACAGCCTCAAGATACTCAATAAAAAAACAAAGCCTACCATCTAATGACACGTTTGGGTATCCAATGATAAAAAAAGTACTAATTAATAAGAGAAACAAGACTCGTGGAGGACGGCATGTAATGTATTCAAAATTATTTGCCTTTTTGTACGTAGAAATATTCAAATTATAGGTCACTTTCTTTCTATTTGTTTTTATTTTTTAAGAAATGTTAATGAATGCTCTTAAAGTATTAGTTAATAATTAATTTTAAATTTTTTTTATTAGAAAAGAAAAAAAATTAATATTTTGATAGTTTTTTTCATTTTCAATAAAATTGGTGTCAAAACTTTCTTAAAATGGATTGTCAATCAATGTCCTAACTCCTAAGGACACTTTTTAGCACAATTTTTTTTTTTTTGGGTGTAAGATTGTAATTTGCAAGGCCATTTTTGGGTAAAGCATACCAATCAAGACATGAATAGTAATCATACCAATAAAGACATGAATAGTAATCATTACTTGTACAAACATGCACTAGTTTTCTCAATGTGATGCCAAATACGAGAACATATCCAAATCTTGGCAAGGATAAGAGGCAAAAAGGGGTTATAAAAACTAGTATATTAATTTTCTTGACAAAGAAATGAACATCACCTCTAAATTAGAATATTTTTCTTCTGCCAATCTTTGAAAATATTTTTTTAAAATTTGCAGTATCACAATGAAAGTGAGAGAGGTATTAATCAAATTAAATCCACAAAGGTCAAACTTATGGTACGTTTTATTTAATGCGCCATACGCATATTGCAGATAGCATAATCCATTTTTTATTCTTAAAATACTCTTTCATGTCCTTAATTATGGTGACATGGCAGAACTTAATTGGGTACTAATAAAACTAAAACCTTTTCTTGTAAGAGCACTGCTACATATTTCAAACAAGGCCAAGGCTATGGTAAGTAAGTTTGAACTTTGAAGTATATCACACGCAGATTTCAGATAAGCATCATCCATTTTTTCCATTTATAAAATACTCTTTTATGTCCTTAATTATGGTGTCATGGCGGAACTTGATTGGCTAAAGAGCTAAACAGCTTCTATATTTAGCCACCTAAAACATATCAAACTTGGTAACATATTTACAAAGACTCCATTGTCAAGATAGTGTATATATAGTGAATTTTAGGTAGTTTAACCTTTACCGTTTATAGTTATTAAATAAGAGATGTTGGTTCTAGGCAGTTTAATTATTACGGTTTTTAGTTATTAAATAAAAGATCTGAGATTGATCATTCACGTGAAGAAAAAAAAAAAAAAAAAACTGTATATACCACTCTCAGTGGAAAAACAACAGAGAAAAGAGTGAAAAATAAACAGGAAAAAAACAGAGAGCCCATCACCAAAATTTACAGCGTGTGACTTGATTTGAGAAAAGAAAACCAAACAGACCCGAACTAAAACTAGAGTAAAACAGTACAAAAACCAACCCATCTCTCTTTTTTCAAAGTCTAAACACACGCCACGCCACCCCCATGGTTCTTCCTCTTCCTTCACTTCTCTAACGCCAAGCTATTGCTTTTGCTTTTGCTGCACAAAAACCAAAAACCCAAAACCCAAAAAAAGCAAAACCAAAGTGATGGGTTGCTGTGAGTCCTCGTTTCTATCAGAGACTCACCCAGAAAAAGAACAGAACCACCAAACCAATCAGCTCAATATCCAGACTCAACCACCTTCTATTATATCTACTGACTCTGTACCAATCGGAGAAGTTCCTTCTTTCTCTGAGTTCTCTTTCTCTGACCTCAAAGCTGCCACCAACAACTTCAGCTCAGACTTCATAGTCTCTGAGAGTGGTGAGAAAGCTCCCAATTTGGTCTACAAAGGTCGCCTCCACAATAGGAGATGGATCGCTGTGAAAAAGTTCACCAAATTGGCTTGGCCTGACCCAAAACAGTTTGCTGTAAAAAGCTTGCTTCTTTTTCATTTGTTCATTGGTTTTTGATAGTTTTAGATAGTAAGGAAAGTTGGGTTTGTCTAAAAATTTAATCTTTTTATGGTTTTTTTTGTTGGTGGGTGTTGTAGGAGGAGGCATGGGGAGTAGGGAAGTTGAGGCATCAAAGGCTAGCCAATTTGATTGGGTACTGCTGTGATGGAGATGAGAGGTTGCTGGTTGCTGAGTACATGCCTAATGATACTCTTGCCAAGCATTTGTTTCACTGTATGTGTTTTTTCTTTTTTTTTTTGGTTAAGTTCTGTTTTCAAGCTTGGTTTTTTTATTATTATTATTGATTTATAGTTTTGGCTGGAAGTAGTGAAGTAGTCTATTAGAAAGATGACACATGAGTCTGATACCATTTTAGAAAAGATAGAACAGAACTTTGATACCTTGTAAAAAGAGAGCAACATTGGATTGATGTATATGAGAAAATAGGAAAAAGAAAATAAAGAAGAAAGGGAAAGAGGCCTACATAGTCTAATTCTCATATTGAATTATTATTAGCTAGTGGTTTGGTTGATGTTTAATTCATATGATTCTTGCCCTGGCTGCTATAATGGTTTTTCAAGAATGTTTGGCATGAATCACACTGACTTTGATAGTTAGCATTGATATTTCATATATAATGGTTTTTAAAAAATGTTTGGCATGGATCACATTGACTTTGATAGTTAGCATTGATATTTCATATTTCATATTGTTGACATAACTATCAAATTAATAGATTAATCTAGTTACACAAAAGTTTAAACATATAATTTGATTCCTTAAAAGAAATTGAGAATAAACCAATGTAAGTGTGTAAAGAATATTGTAATATACCTAAAAAGTTTTATTCGTGCCTCATTGCCTTGAATGCTTTAAAGACAATTATGTAAAACTCAACCTAACTTTAATTATTTTTTAAATATATATATTTTTTGGGCCCTATGCAGCAAAAATTAGATTTTAATAATAATAATTATATGTGGGACCTGCAACTTCAATTTTTGAACCCTGGAGTTTGCCGTGTGATTTGTGAACCGTGAAAACTGAGTAATGTGAGAAGCAAGGAAATTTTAAATAGTGATCAGTTTAAGTGAGACCCACTAGGAAAAGACCAAAACTTAGCAATAGCCGAATGTTGTTATTTTTCTTCAGGTTTCTGATAGTGGGGCAAATGGCTTTCTAGTAGTATCATATATGAGTTTTGGGGGAGGTCAGGGGGGGCAATTGCCCCCACTCATTCCTTCTCCCCTGGCTCCACCATTGGTCTCTATTGATGTTTGATTAGAATTCCAATTTTACTGGTAATTAATTTCCATTTTTTAGTGTATGAGTGCGCATATATACAGTAGATTTATTTTATTGAATGGAAAGAATCAGACTGCATTTGGCTTGATGATGTCAATAGTTGTCTAGAGCACTTTCTTAACCCTTACAAACATTTTCATGATGTGTACGTGTAAGTCTAGCTTATTATTTTTGTTTGATGTTACCTTTTCTTGAAGTTTGTATATGGAATTCATTTGAATTGCTATTTATACCATGTATACTGTCAAATCAAGAATGAGTGGGTGCACTTTGGTTTGTCTAAAATTTGTGTCTCTTGTTTGTTCTTGGTAGGGGAAAATCAAACCATTGAGTGGGCCATGCGTTTAAGAGTAGCTCGTCATATTGCTGAAGCCTTGGATTACTGCAGTTCTGAGGGTCGTCTGTTATACCATGATTTGAACCCTTACAGGGTTCTCTTTGATGAGGTAATCTTTTGTCAAATTCGTTTTTATTTATCTTTTAATACATATACTAGTTACTCATTTAACTTCCCTATAATCTAGGTTGACTCTTATATTTGAATGGACTTGTAGGATGGCGATCCTCGTCTTTCATGTTTTGGCTTGATGAAGAATAGTAGGGATGGGAAAAGTTATAGCACGAACCTAGCCTACACACCTCCTGAGTATTTACGAAATGGTAATTGCTTCTACATTCCGTGTATAAGTTTGGCTATTAGTATTCTTCTATTCACATGTTAAAGGATTTACCTACAATCATATTTTTTGCAACTGCTGCTAAACTGGTCCACAGCTTCCCCTAATTACTTTGTTAGCTCATCTTTATTGCACATGTGCGGAAATAACCATTTTTGAAACTGGAAACCAATATGTGACACCTAGAGGCGGAGCCGGGGGGGGGGGGGGGGGGCGGGCGAGAGGGGGCAGCTGCCCCCCCTGACCTGCCCCAGAATTTGTATATAATAGTATAATACTAGACTTTGATGTTAGAAAGCCTAAATTGCCCTCCTACACATATCAGAAAGCATGTTACTATAAGAGAAAAAAACAATCACCATACTAGTTTTTGTCTTTTCCTAGTGGGCCATTTAAATAGTTAAATTCTCTATAATAGAATTTCTTTGCTTCTCACAGGGTCACAGTATATAGTACAAACTACAAATTACAGACTGGTATTTTTTAGACATAAAAAAGGTCGATGAAAAAATTGAAATCGCCTTCTTTTTGTGTGTAGAGCATTAAAAAAATCTACTTTGTGTTCTTTCCATTCAGGATGTAAACCACAATATATGATTTAAATTTTTTTTAATGACCCACATGTATGAGATGATGTGCTAATTTGAGGAATGTTGTGAAATTGCTGTGAATTTTTATTGTGTTCTTGACATGACTCATATTTTCTTCTAATTTTTCACAGTTTCATACTCTTTCTATAAATCTTAATTTTAACTACTTAAACAAATAAAGAAACCTATGCTTAATTCTACAATTTTTTTAAAAAGAATGCAAGGCATTGAAACATTAATACAACTTTATAGGTGTGGGAACACAATCTATTTGTCCGCTTTGGGGGATTTTCACCCCAGGCCAAGGGCTAGACTTTGTAACCTGTAAGGCTTGACACCCCGCACGGCTTTGTCCTCTTGGCGAGTGTGGGCATGCTCATTTTGCAAAGTCCCACATCGCTTAGAGAAGCGCCCCTCTTATGCCTTATAAGCTTGAGCTCAAGGCATAAGGGTACCATTACAAGCTCAGCGCCCCCCTTATGCCTTATAAGCTTGAGCTCAAGGCATAAGCTCTGAGCTTGTAATGGTACCCTTATGCCTTGAGCTCAAGCTTATAAGGCATAAGGGGGGCGCTTCTCTAAGCGATGTGGGACTTTGCAAAATGAGCATGCCCACACTCGCCAAGAGGACAAAGCCGTGCGGGGTGTCAAGCCTTACAGGTTACAAAGTCTAGCCCTTGGCCTGGGGTGAAAATCCCCCAAAGCGGACAAATAGATTGTGTTCCCACAATAGGTATATTATTATATTCCTAACACTCATACATTAATTTATTTTCTCAATTTATTTTAATTTCAACATTATGTATTTAGATTATTATTTTTATTATTATTTACTATAATTTGATTATTTTTGTTTTCTTTATTTGAATGATATGAAATATATATACACATACACATGTAGTTAATTGAGCTTATGAAGAAACATGATCATAATAATGATTATCGAGGTGTCATTTAATCTTGCCCCCACGAGTTGAAATCTTGTCTCCGCCACTGGTGACACCCATGCACACACAGAGATATTAGATACTATGCCATTTTATCAATGATAGTAGTTTTTGGTATTCTTGAAATTCACAGAGCTAGACAAGGAATATTCATGTGAAGCTCTCCACTTTTTTTATTAATTGGTAAATGATTGAATTAATTGCCATCTCAATTCTTGGGCTGCTATTAAGTTGGCACTTAGAGAAGTAGAGATCCTAATCTTGATGCTGCTCTTACAAGATTCATTTTCTTATTTTGAATTGCATTTTCTTCTTGTATAAGCTTGACTTATTGTCATTGCCATAATTTTTATGTTTTAGGAAGGGTCACCCCTGAAAGTGTTATTTACAGCTTTGGCACTGTTCTTCTGGATCTGCTAAGTGGAAAACACATCCCCCCAAGTCATGTAAGTCGCTTATTTCTGTAAAAGGTAGTATGCATATTTAATATCATATGCATGTTCTTTATTGCCTGGGTAGTTGTTTGAGATAGAGCCTATGATATAGTGAAGTGTGTCAGTCAGAACTTGAAATGCAAAGTTTTCTATAAAGGACTACAAGATGCAGGAAATGAAATATTCTTCACATACTCTTATAGTTTGGATTTGAGCAGCACTTTGTCTTATGCAACCTACTTAACTTATGACCAATCTTGCTCCCTTTTCCATCCTATATAATCATGAGTGACCCATTTATTGTGGAATTTTTCCACATGAAAACGCTTTAAAAATGCATTTGTTGTAATGCAACTACATGCTTTATGTTTTAAGACTTATCTCAGTTCTTAATAGAGCTCAGTTCATATAGCATCAGGTTGGAAGAGCAAGGAAATATATTTCCCTTTTTCTAATTGATTTAGACATATTCATTAGTTTATGTGATTTCTGGATAGATAGGTGAAGCACGGGATAAGATGGGGTTATGATTACTATCACACCAGTCACGTTTCACCCATGTTGCATTGTCTTTCTTGTAAGAAATTCATAAGTTGATATTGCTTAGCCAAAAAAAAAGAAAAAAAAGAATACAGTATAGCTTGTTTGAAATTAGTCTGGAGAATTTGAATTTTTACCTTACATTTTGAGATGCTTGAATGTTAAAACAATGGTGACATTTTTTAGATGTTGATTGATTAATACAAGATACAAGGTTGAGAACTAATTTGATCTCTGATATGTATGTAGGCTCTTGACATGATTAGGGGAAAAAACATCATTCTCTTAATGGATTCACATTTGGAGGGAAAGTTTTCTACAGAAGAAGCAACATTAGTCGTTAATCTGGCCTCTCAGTGTTTGCAGTATGAACCAAGGGAGCGACCTAATACAAATGACCTTGTTGCAACACTTGCTCAACTGCAAACCAAACCTGATGTAAGGAATTTTAATTTATGATCTTAAAGAATTATCCAATATCAAACCTATCGGATTAAACTATTATTCTTCGCCAATTTATTTTATTATTTCTTTTTGACTTCATGAATATTATCCTTTTTGGCATTGATTTTTGGAGCTGTAATGTAAAATGCTCCCTTTAGTTTAAAAGTTCACTACCTTGTTATATGATTCTACAAATTCCCGAAATTTCTAAATGTGACCAGATATGTATAGAATGTACTTTTGTACTATATATGACAATGATGGAGATATATGCAGACACAAACAGTAGTGGCTGACTTGCTTGATTGTATTGAAGTTCTTTCAGATGATTAAATCTCATGATAAACATCAATTTAAACAAATGTCTTGGTATATTTAGACTCCAAAGGGTTAACATGAATGTACACTTCTGCATCACATACATTGTTCTTTCAAAAGTTGAGTTTGTGAAATTAGTTTATTAAGATTATAGTATTCTTGGAAAGATTAGTATAAATTGTAAGGCTAACACAATGCACATAATACACAAAAACATTTTTCTTTCAATTTTTTTGAAAGTTCTTGACTATAGCCTTCCTTTTCCTTGCTGCTCTCCACCCACTTAAGGGGATTCTCCCGATGTGCATCATTTTATTTTATTTTATTTTTTCTTTTTGGGTGCTGCACTGTGTTATAAAATGGCAAAGGACTATGCTCAGAAAATAACTAGAGGTTGTGGTTTAAGAAATTCAATGGAGCATGGCTTTTTGTTTAAAACGTATAAACCATTATTCTTGATTTGCAGGTTCCATCTTATGTCATGCTTGGAATTTCAAAGCATGAGGAAGCTCCATCAACACCGCAACGCCCTCTTTCAGCAATGGGTGAGGCTTGTTCAAGGATGGATCTCACAGCTATCCATCAGCTGCTGGTTACGGTGCACTATAGAGAGGATGAAGGAACTAATGAGGTTATTGGCTTGTAAAACTGGGCCTTGCAAATTCCTTTTCTTAAATTGGATGCTAGTAAGTTTCTTTGAATTTCAATTGATTCAGTTATCTTTCCAAGAGTGGACCCAACAAATGAGAGAGATGCTGGACTCAAGGAAGCGTGGGGACCAAGCATTTCGGGACAAAGATTTTAAAGCTGCCATTGAATGTTATTCCCAGGTATAATTTTGTAGTCCCTAAAAGAAAAAAAACACACACACACAGAAAGCTCTTGGGCTTTGACTATACAATGAGATTGTTGTGTGCTAAAAAATTTGCTCAATTTTGACATGCACCTTTTGGCTAGTAGCTGCTAACTGAACTTGGTTGTCATGTTTATGCTTTGTTTCTTTTGCAGTTCATAAACGTTGGAATAATGGTCTCTCCAACTGTTTTTGCAAGGCGCAGTCTATGCTATCTGTTATGTGATCAACCAGATCCTGCCCTTCGAGATGCAATGCAAGCTCAATGTGTCAATCCAGATTGGCCCACAGCTTTCTACATGCAGTCAGTTGCTCTGTCCAAGCTGAACATGCACAAGGATGCTGCTGATATGCTAAATGAAGCGACTACACTAGAAAAAAAGAAGCAACAAGGCGGGAGAGCATCATGAGAATCAACCCTGTAATCAGAAATAACTCCATTCATGGCTACCCATTATTGTTGAGGCTACCCAAATTTGTATAAAATCTGAGCTGGGATTCCATATTTTCTTCTCAAACAAAAATGTAATATGTAGAGACACACTTTGTATTTATGCATGTGTGCTTCATATAATATATATAGAATTTATGCTCAACTTGAACAGTGTAATCTAGACAGCATTTGATTGTTTGGAAGTGAACAAATATTGGTTAGAAGAAATGCCAATTCATTTACAGTGTTTGAATGAGCTGACTAGGATTGACTGAGCTAATTAACACAAATCGTTTTTGTTTATTGGATTGGAGGACTGACTGACTGACTGACTCAGTGTTTATTGGCACTTAAAAAGTGATTTTTGTTTCTACATCAAAGGGTCATCATGAATAATTTCTGGCCCTTGTTTCTTTCTGGTTTGAAGTCCAGAATTTGACTTCTTTAGCAAATAGTTGTAGACGATCACGTTACTAAGGGTCTGTTTGGATATTGTTTATTGTTAAAAACTGAAAATACTGTTGCAAAATAATTTTCAAATGTGTGAATAGTACAAAAGGACCCATTTTTAATGAAAAAAGAGTTTTGCACGGGACTCACTGATAGACGTAAAGACAAACGTAAACGTGCAACGCAAGCGTTGAAAACGCTATCCAAACTCCACCTAACTGTGGGTCTAGCAGGGCCACTTTTAGAAAGTTTAGTAACATCCAAATGACTTGGCTACACCAGTTTTCGATCTTTTCTAGCATGATATTTACGTATGAAATAGCCACACGTGATGGTCATATCCAATAACAATTATGGGTAAGGCCTTTGAACATTAACTTTGACATAACGCCACTGTATATCATTGTTAAACAGAAGCCTCAAATTCTAACATAGTGATTGCACACAAAGCTCGAGTTCGAAGTAATTAATATATGGATTTCAAAATTCAAAGACCACGCATCATATCAGTTGAGCAACTACTCACCAAAACTAATTTAACTATGGCTGTATTGTAGTAAAAACCCACCATGGAAAGCCTCACTTTGAAGTGAAGACTGAAGAGAGCCCCAACTCAAATAAACAGCCACAATTATTACTACTGGGTGATGTTTCCACACCATAACAGCAGATCACACTAACAATCTTGATATTTAAGCAGCACTTTATGACCAATCTTATTTCCCTCCTCTTCCTAAATGACCGTTACTAACCCATTTATTGTGGACTTGTTCAACACAAAAACGCGTTAAAGATGCGTTTGTCCAAGTGCAAAGTCATGCTTTATTTGCTAAGACTTATCTTAGTTGTTAATTGAGCTGGGTTCGTATAGCATCAGGTTGGAAGACTAAGGATAAATATTACTGTTTTCTTATTGAATTAGACATATGGATAAAATTTGGCTACAAACTTGATAGTAGTCTAAGGTTACAATTCCACTTAATATCTTTTTATTATGTGTGAATTTTGACAAATCCACCATTGAATTACATTTTATTCTTATAAGTTATACGCTGCATTCTTATAAGTAATAGTTATGTCATCAATCAAACATTTAAATTTCAAGTTTTTTGTTGTCTAAAATTATGCATAAAAAATAAGTTTATGGATCAAATAGTAAGCTATATAAGATTGACAAGAAATTTGACTTGTGTTTTAAAAATATAAAACGCATGCAATCCAATGGTTAAATTTTCAAAATATATAGTTAAGTTAATTTGTTTTAGAAGAAGTTGTAGTCATATACCACAACCAAGTTTGAATGCAAACTTTGTTCTAAACATATTCATTATAAGTTTATGTGACTTCCAGATATTTGAAGCACTGGATGAGATAGGATTATGATTACTATCATCCAGTCACATTTCACATAAATCGCATTATTTTTGTTGTAAGAAATCATAAGTTGATATTACTAAGCATAAAAAAAACTCGTGTCAACCACCATCATAAATTTCAATTGAATCTAGAATATATATATAATGTACATAATGATTCTTAATAAACCTTTTCCAAAAAAAGAAAAAGAAAAAATATTCTAAATAAACGAGAAAGCTCAAGTCATTCATCAAGGTCTATATATTAATGACACAAAATCCGAAAATCTAAGATTTCTTGATCATCAACAATAGTCTCACGTGTATATACCCCTGCCTATGCAAGAACTCCGGCCTCACCCTTGTTGACAAAAACATCATTAAACAAATCTGCAAAAAATAAATGCAAGAAAATCAATTAAAAGGAACATTCAAACAAAATAATTCCATGATAATGAAAGAACTAATGACATCGAAAATAATGCTCTAGTTAATCCAAAGTGATCAATATTGATAATTAGTTCATAATTATGAGAATAATTTTTTGATAATTAATAATTATGAAAACAATTTCAAACTAGGATCATTTTATAGTGCAAATAGCTAACTTTGTTTAATGCTACTGAATAATTAATATTAATCTAGTATGAGAAACATGCTGATTGAAATTATATTGATCAATTAGAAAGAAACTTCAACATATTAATAATATCAAGTAAACAACCAAGTTAAAACGTAGAAAAAAAAATTGATGTAGGAGCATCTCAGCCAAAGCAAAGAAGGCCTATTAGTCATTTATTTGTCTATGTTATAGCTTGTTTATCGTTATGTCTTTAGCATTTTATAAAGTCAAGTGACTCATATAATTTTTAATGAAATTGAATGTATAGGATTACGAATTTACGATATTTTATGGAAGCTGATGAAAGGCTAAGATTCTACAATTACTAGCTAATATAAATTGAATCTTCTGAGTCATTGTAGACCGCACGCCTAAGCCAAGAAATTGATATTACTTTATGACCGGAATTTCTTTAATGAGACTCTTTGGAGGGGTCAATTTGCTTGAAAGATGGCATCTTTTGGCTAGTTCAATATAAGTTCTTGAAAAAACATCTTTATTGCTTGTTTTGCTCCTTGTCCACAAATCTTCATCTTCATGTATTGATCTGGGCTACTTGTAGTACCCTATTGCAATGTAAAATTACATTGACCATATCATGAATGTGTTGCAAAAAGACAGAGGGAGAGAGAATACATTGCAGGTGATTGGTTAATGGGTAATAAATTGATCAATCCTACTAGGGCCATTTGGGTGAAAATCAAGTACAATACAAATAAAAATGTGCATACATAAAAAACTGTGCATGCATAATGCTCAAGCTGTTTAGTTTTTGTGAAATGTGATAGGAAAAAACTTTTATGTATGGTTTCTAAGGTGCAATTCATTAAGTTTTTTAATTAATTTCAAATACATGATTGCATTGACTAATGAAATATAAACAATGTTTTCCTTTTCAATGACAATTTATAAATTCAATACAACTTTGGGATTAAATTTAATTGAAGAATCTAATGCATTGTATCTAAGTATATAAATTTCACTTTTTGTAATAAGGCATTTACAAACTATTCACAAGTTGAAATTCTTTTTATCAATATTAAAATTTAAAAAAAAAAAAAGTTCAATTGAGAACACGGAAGAAAGAATACCTTATCCTGATTGTAAAGTCTTATGGAAGCAACCCACCATCGCAATTTTCTTTGCTTGTTACACTCGCTTTGTTTGACAACTTTGGGTTCATCTCCTTTGACATATGAACTCTGCCATCCCTGCAATTTGGTTCTTGCATATAAGTAACTAACGATGATGTAATTCTTAGGTGCACATAAAAAAAGAATCCTCCTAGTTTATGGTTAGGGCAATGTGATGATAGGTCTTATTAAAGGTGCCACACAACAAAGGATACAAATATATATATATATATATATATATTTTGCTGTAAGACTTACAAATTAGGTTGATAGAAACCATCATCATAATGTCTGATTATAGGCATGAATTGTGCAAAGACCAAAAAAGCACATAATGTCTAAAGAGAAGGCATGCAAGAAACTTACATCAATAGGCTATCCAACATATTGAAGTAGCGACCGGTGTCATATTTTTGAACAGATACAATAGAAATACTCAACTGCCACTCCTCATCCTCATATATTGTAGACACATCAAGTATGAGACAATAAAGGTAATAATTTTTCAATTCATCTTCCCCTTTACCCTTATTTTGGGTAGAGCGGATGAGAAGGCAGAATTTCCGATCACATAGATGGTGAAGACGATGATTATGATCACAGATACGCTCACGCTTCCCATAAATTGAATGAGTGTCCACAGTGCCCTTGAACCACACATCCCTATCTAAATCGTAAGCTTGGATACAAACAACACATTCACAACTCTCTCTATCTATAATGCCATATAACCAACCCAGTAGATAGTATTACCAACACCTACCACTCTATCATGATCCACTTTTGAAATCCGCATAGAAGGTATAAGTTTTCTCCAAGAACGATTCATCACATTATAGATATAGAATATAATGTTGTGAAAATTTGGATATTTAGTAGTCACAAAAATCTCCTTTCGAGTCTCAAGAAGTGCAAAACTTATCATAGAATTCTGATCAATATGATTATGATTATCAGATGGAGGATTGGGTAAGGCTTCCCATGTTCCTAAGTTCGGGTCAAAAACCTCCATCCAGCCGACTTCATTTGGCGGAAAAAATTGATTGAAACCAGCCAAAACATATATCTTACCATCTAGGACAGTAGCTGGAGGGTGTAATCTAGGACGAGTCATTGGGGGACAAGGCTTCCAATGATCACTAGGATGACTAGTGTCTAGTGCCCACACTTCGGTACTATAGTTATCAAACTCTTTATAACCATAGTTAGAGTCCGGGGGATTTGAGATTTGGCCGCCAAATGAATATAGATGGGAGCCTAGGGCTGCATGGTAGTCGGCCCTGTTAATTTTATTGTAAAGAACTTTGGGTATAGAAAGTGGAACGAGTTTCTTTGAATTGAAAGAAGAGGGAGAGGCCTCTGGGTCTGGGACCGTAATTGCATACCACTCTTCATCATATGACTGGCGCGTGTGGTCGTGAAACCCACAGAACCACATCTCAAATCCATCATTTGGGTTCTCCATAGGAGCTTTTGATAGAGGAAAAAAAAAAAGTACTAAGAGTTAAGGATTAGGGTTAGCTGGGAATTGAGAGGCCAGAGAATGATAAATAGAGGAAGATTAGGGATATCCAATTTTTTGGGCCCAATATGTATCTAAATTTATTTAGGGTACATAAGGCTGTTGTAGTCTGTCATTTTAAGGCCCCTAATTAAAGGGTGTGATTATTTTTCACATTCATGAATTGGCTTCTTTCCTATGTTGGACTCTATTCAAGAAAAATGAAAATACGAAGTTGTATAAGAGATGGTAATCGGTGGGGCGGTTGCTAACCAGACCCCGTCATAGGGTGGAGCTCAGGCTTGTACATGAGCAAAGGTGGCACTGGATTGCTGTGAAAAAAAAAAGTTAGAGAAGTTGGGTTTGTCGAAAAATTTAATCTTATTTTGTTGGTGGATTGTTGTAGAAGGTGGAGGCATGGGGAGTAGGGAATTTTGGGTACTGCTATGATGGAGATGAGATGCTGCTGGTTGCTGATTACATGTACCATATTATGCAAAATTTAAAAAAAAGAAGAAGAAGCTATAATAGCATGTAGAAAGAGAGCTTCTTTTTTTTTTTTTTTTTTTTTTTTTAATTATTTTTTTAATGTATATCAAAAATATATAAAAGAAAATGAAGAAGAACAAGAGGAAAAGAGAGAGAGAATGCAAGGATTTAACATATATGGTTCAACCTTAAAGGCTTAGTTAATCAAATCCTTGTATTGAATTATTATTAGCTGGTAATTTTTTTCTGATGAAATATTAGCTAGTTGTTTGGTTGATGTTTAATTCATATGATTTTCGGGTTTAATGATTTACTGAAAGGTGTACATGGGTTGAGTTGGGTCGGGTTGAGGGAATTTTTTTTGACCCAACCTACTATTGTGGGTAAAAAAAAAAAAATCCAACCAACCCAATCCATCACAGGGGTTCAACTCAACCCACATGGAATTGGTTAGGTTGTGTGGAACCCATGGGTTGGACAATTTTTTTTAATTATTTTTTTATTAACTATTATTATTAAGTTAAACAGGAAAAAAAAAAAAAAAATCTTATTTGCCACCTGAGTTAATAAGCAAAATATGCATGAATTAATATTCCAACTTAGTTATAAACAAAATATATCCAACTATGTTAATAATAAAAAAAAAAAAATACATGAATTAGTATCTCAACTCAGTTATAAACAAATATGAGTGAAGTGGGAGACGACAGAGAGAGAAATAAGATAGTTAGGGTTTGTGAGGTAATTGAGTTTTATATAAGAAGAGCCAAATAGGGGAAAAAATTAAATAAAAAATTATTAATTATATAATATATTTTTAAATATATATAATATAAAATTTAAATATGTAAGTGGGTCAGGTCAAGTTAGGCGGGTTTGTGATTGTTATGACTTAAACCCAACCTGACCCACTATTTAAAAAATTTGCATAACCCAACCCAACCCACCAACCCTTAACAACTGACCCAATTTGGCAGGTTGGACTGAGCTAGGTCGGTTTTGGCATGTTTGTGGGTTGATTGCACATCCTTAGTGTTACATTTGAGTTGAACTAGGGATAATGGTGTTGCGAATGCTTTGCTTATTCAAGTTGAGACTTTGAGTTCTAGTGTCACTAGATGATGTTTGATTTGAATTCCAATTTCTCTAACTGCAAAATAATGTGATTGGATGTTAATAGGAATAGTAGGTGTTTTCTATATGACAACTAGTCGCAGACCCACTAAGTACGTGTGAATAAATATATATTTTATATTGTAATATAATGCATAATTTTTTATGTAAAAGTTTTTGAAGACAATTTGTTCTTCCTAATAATTAAACAATTTCTATTCGTTCCAATTAGTTCTAATTTGGTCCACTTTGGTCCACTCGGTCCAATTCCGTTGACTCAGTCAATTTCGATCCCCCTTTCAATCTATTTTAGGCTAATTGGGCCTTAAATTGATTCTTTTTATAGTTTTTCTTTTCAAGTTTAGCTCAAAAATACATTTTTTTTCTTAATTTTGGGTTGAAAAGTATGAAATTTTATTATATTTAAGCTAAACTCTTTAGTTTGAAGTTAAAAAATACAAAGAAAAAATACATTAGAAATTAGAAATATGAGCTTTAAAAATGTAATAAAAAAGATAAAAATTCAAAATTCTTATTCTATCTAAATTGGTTCTATTCAGCCTATTCTATCTTCTTTGGTCCAATTTGGTCATATGCAGTCCATTCGGTTCTATTTAGTCCATTCTGTCCACTAAAGTTCTATTCAGTCCAATTTGGTACATTAGTCTTATTCAGTCTACTACGGTCCATTTAGTCCACATTGGCCCTACTCGGTTCACATTGGTCCTATTCTATCCACCTTGGCCCTATTAAGTCCCTTCTACCTACTTTGGTCCTATTCGGTCCATTCTCTCAACTTTGGAGCTGTTTGGTCCTATTCGATTCTATCCATTTTGATACACTTCAGTCCTATTTCGGCCATTCGATCCACTTTGGTCATTTTTGTTCCATTTTGTCTACTTTGGTTCTATTCGGTCCATTCTATCCACTTCGGTCCTATTTAGTCTATATTGGTCCTATTTGGTCTACTGTCCAATTCGGTCCGATTTGGTCTTATTTGGTCCTTTTCGGTCCACTTTGTTCCATTTGGTTCAATTCCAACCACTTCGGTTCATGTTGGTCTACTTTGATCTATTTTTGTGCACTTACGTAATGGGAAAAGACATATTTGAGTTGAAAGCACCTAATATAAATCCAAATTGATTAAAAAATATATATGTATATATATAAATCTCAAAATTGTAATATAAAAAATTTTAAGCATAACATTTATTATTGATACACTTTTGTTGAGCCACATTAATGTAGCATTTTAGTTCACTTCGGTACGACTAAATTTAAGTGAAAGTTTTTCTAAACACGAAGGCTATGAATATACAAATGTAATTTTTAGGGCAATTATTCATTTATTTTAACGTTGTTACTTTTAAATGAATTGTGAAGAGGATAAAATATGAGATAAGGCTTGGCGAGCCCAATCGGCCCATGTCCACAGGTCCATGTCCACAAGCCCAAAGAAGGTAGAGCCCATCCTTTGTATGGGCCCCTGGCAGAACGAAGGCCCAGACTTGCCCACCAAGTTTCAGAAAACTTAGTCTACAAGGAGGAAACTTGCTCTGCAAGGATGAGACTTGCTCTGCAAGGATGAGACTTGCTCTACAAGGGTGAGACTTGCTCTGCAAGGAAAGGAGGCAGGACCTCACTACTATAAAAAGGCCCCAACATCCTCACAAAAAGGTACGCGTAACTAACTCCTCTCTAGCACTCTAGAGTTGTAAAAACATTTCTGACTTAACCTTCGGAGGGTGTTTGGCCGGCTCCACACCGGTGCCCCTTGAAGGTGTTTCTGTGTTGTTCTCTCTTGCAGGCAACGGCTACGAGTGCAAGGATCGTGCATCTCACTGGTGAACTTTTCGGCATCATCAGTTGGCGCCGTCTGTGGGAAACGGTTGATCGTGACAGCTTAAGCCATTGCCGCCTCCCGGACACAAGAGTTGCATGGTACTCACACGCTCGATGGCCACCACCAACGACGTTCAAGGCGACGAGCCGCCAAGGCCCACCGCATTAGAAAGACAGGTTCAGACCCTCGCGGCTGCAGTAGAACGCCTCACGAAACAGAATCACGACCTGGAGGAACAGTTGCGACAGAAGAACCCGGGACATAACGATCAGGAGGAGAACCAGGGGGACAGCTCCGAAAGAAGGAGGCTTGAGAAGCAAGAGGGCAGTAATGAGCCCAGTAGAACGGAGAGGCGGAATTCGAGCATGCCCTCCCTCACGAATGCAACCCCACCACCCATCCTCGCAGAGATGCAGGCGATGAAAGAGCAGATGGAGGTCATGATGAACGCCCTCAAGGGACGCGTCTCCAGCGACCTTGACGATTTAGTGAATAGGACGGACTCGCCGTTCACCGCACTAGTCAACTCCTGTCCCCTGCCATCGAAGTTCCGGATGCCGCAGGTTGAGAGCTACGACGGGATCAAGGATCCGTTAGATCATCTGGAAACCTTCAAGACCATAATGCACCTCCAGGGGGTACCGGACGAGATCATGTGTAGGGCCTTCCCTACAACACTGAGGGGCGCAGCAAGGATCTGGTTCGGCAGATTGACGCCAAATTCGATCAACACCTTCAAGGAACTAAGTGCCCAATTCACCTCGCATTTCATCGGGGGACACAGGTACAAGAAGTCTACAGCATGCCTAATGAGCATCAGGCAGCGGGAGGACGAGACGCTGCGGTTATACATAACTCGCTTCAACAAGGAAGCACTTTCCATTGATGAGGCCGACGACAAGATTTTGGTGGCAGCCTTCACGAATGGCCTGCGGAAGGGAAAATTCCTGTTCTCCCTGTACAAGAATGATCCGAAGACCATGTCTGAGGTACTCTACAGGGCCACGAAATACATGAATGCGGAGGACGCACTATCGGCCAGGGAAGACAAACCCAGGAAGAGAGAGAGACCGGAAGATGCCAGGCAGGACCACGGAAAGAAGAAACCAAGAACGGGAGACAGACGCGAGGATAAGCGTTCTAAACCCCCAGGAGGGAGATTCACAAGATTCACCCCTCTGAACGCTCCGCTAGACCAAGTGCTGATGCAGATCAAAGACGAGGGGTCTCTGACGTTCCAAGGGAAGCTAAAGAGCGATCCAGCCAAGCGATCCAGGAACAAGTATTGCTGTTTCCACCGCGATCATGGTCACGATACTGCGGATTGCTACGATCTGAAACAGCAAATTGAGGCCCTCATCAGAGAAGGAAAACTGCAGAAATTCGTCAGTAAGGAAAGGACAGATGTTCATGCACGGGAACAGGCCCCCCGACGGGAGAACGACCATCCGAGACCCCCTGTTGGGGACATAAGGATGATAATAGGGGGCACGACAGCAACGGGATCATCCAAAAAGGCCCGAAAGACCTACCTCAGGATGGTCCAAAATGTGCAGACAACGGGTTCTATACCCAAGATAGCACGGAGAGAAAGTCCGATCATTGGGTTCTCAGAGGACGACGCGAGACGCCTCTACCATCCACACGATGACGCCATTGTCGTCAGTTTGAGGGTAGGAGATTACAACGTACACCGGATGCTGGTCGATAATGGCAGCTCGGCAGACATCCTATACTACCCAGCATTTCAGCAGATGAGAATAAATAGAGCACGACTAACACCAACGCATGCCCCGTTGGTCGGCTTTGGAGGAACGAGGATACTCCCATTAGGAGCAATCACACTCTCAGTGACGGTCGGTGACTATCCGCAGCAAATCACTCAGAACGTGACATTCTTAGTGGTCGACTGTTCATCCGCGTACAACGGTATAATAGGGCGACCAACACTGAACTCTTGGAAAGCAGCGACCTCAACATACCACCTGATGATCAAGTTCCCTACGGAGTACGGAATTGGAGAGTTGCGAGGAGATCAGGTGGCCGCCCGGGAATGCTACGTCGCCATGCTGGAAATGGAGGATCACCAGCAGACCTTGTGCATTGGCGAGCAGCGGACCATCGCAGAGCCGGTAGAAGAGTTGGAAGAATTCATGCTCGATGAATCGAGACCCGGACGGACGACAAGAATGGGCACCCTGGCCAGCCCGACGGTAAGGCAAGACCTGGCAAATTTTCTGAAGAGGAATCAGGACGTATTCGCGTGGAGCCACGAAGATATGCCAGGAATCGATCCGTCAGTGATAGTCCATAGGTTGCATGTCAACCCGGACTCCCCCCAGTTCGGCAGAAGAAGCGGGTATTCGCGCAGGAACGGGACAAAGCAGTGGCGGAAGAAGTTAGAAAACTGCTGGAGGCAGGGTTCATCCGAGAAGTCTACTACCCCGACTGGCTAGCAAATGTGGTCATGGTGAGAAAGAACAGCGGAAAGTGGAGAATGTGCGTCGACTTCACGGACCTTAACAGGGCGTGCCTGAAAGACAGCTATCCACTCCCAAGGATAGACACTCTGGTAGACTCGACGGCCAGACACGAGCTCTTGAGTTTCATGGACGCCTTCTCAGGCTATAACCAGATTAAAATGGAGGAGGAGGATCAGGAGAAGACCTCTTTTGTAACCAGCCAAGGACTTTTCTGCTACAAGGTGATGCCATTCGGACTCAAGAACGCGGGGGCTACATATCAAAGGTTAATGAACAAGATGTTCGCGCACCAGCTCGGTAGGAACGTACAAGTCTATGTCGACGACATGTTGGTGAAGAGCGTGCGCGAGAACGACCATCTCAGCGACCTTCAGGAGACATTCGACACCCTTCGGTCGTACAACATGAAGCTGAACCCAAGCAAGTGCGTGTTCGGGGTTACGGCCGGGAAATTCTTGGGATTCATGGTGTCCCAAAGGGGTATAGAAGTCAACCCAGAGAAAGTGCGAGCCATAATGGAATTAGAGCCCTTGAAGACAGTGAGGGCAGTTCAGAGCTTGAACGGAAAAGTTGCGGCCCTGAACAGATTCGTCTCCAAAGCGACAGATAAGTGTTTGCCTTTCTTCCGAGTACTGAAGAAATCATTCGAGTGGACGGACGAATGTCAGAAAGCATTCGAGGACTTGAAGAAGTACCTGTCGTCCCCACCACTTCTCAGCCCGTCCGTGCCAGGAGAAGAGCTGTACCTCTACATTGCGGTCTCGCAAGCAGCAGTCAGCGCGGCCTTGGTACGGGACGACGGACGCTCCCAACGACCCGTCTATTTTGTGAGCAGGGCGTTTCGAGGAGCAGAAGAAAGGTATCCCCGGATGGAGAAATTGGCCCTTGCCCTTATGACCGCTGCGCGGAAACTCAAACCATATTTCCAAGCTCATGTAATCATAGTCCTGACGGACCAACCTTTGAAGAAAGCAATGAGCAACCCCGAGGCGGCAGGAAGAATGGCCTTGTGGACAATTGAGCTAAGCGAATTCGACGTACGGTACCGTCCACGAACTTCGATGAAGGGGCAAGTAGTGGCAGACTTCATAGCTGAGTACACCCAGCCGGGAGACGAAGGGGCTGAAGGACAGAACCTGTGGATCATCCACACGGACGGGTCATCAAATCAGCACTCAGGAGGAGCCGGTGTGGTTATGCGAACACCAGAAGGGGATAAGATCGAGTGCATGATAAGACTAGACTTCCCTACAACCAACAACGAGGCGGAGTATGAAGCCTTGGTAGCTGGATTGGATCTCGCAAGGGCCGCGGGTGCCGGAAACATGATCATACATTGTGACTCCCAGGTGATAACTAGTCAGATCAATGGCGATTTTGAGTGTAGAAACGAGAGGATGAAGAAGTACCTGGAGGAAGTGAAGGGTCGAATCGCCGGCCTCGAGGTCAAATTTGTTCAGATCCCAAGGGAGGAAAACGAGTGCGCCGACCGTTTGGCAAAAGCAGCCTCCGCAGAACTCATGAATGCACCTAAGCAGGTATTATCCTTTGTTCAAACTTGCTCACTTATTGATGACGGGAGAAAGATACAGGAGATAGATGTTGAAGAGGATTGGACTGCGCCCCTAAAAGAATATCTACAGTCGGGCTCTCTGCTGGACGAGAAGGATGCTGCAAGAAGATTGAAAGTCCGGGCTTCGCGATTCATACTGATCAAAGACACCTTGTACAAAAGAGGTTTCTCTCGACCTTACCTAAGGTGTCTAAGCCACGGCGAAGCAGAATATGTAATGAGGGAAGTTCACGAGGGGATTTGCAGGAATCACTCTGGAGCACGGTCTTTGGTGCACAAACTTATCCGAGCCGGATACTACTGGCCCACTATGCTCAGGGACGCCCAATCATATGTGAAGGCTTGTGATAAGTGCCAGAGGTTTAGTAATCTAATCAGGCAACCATCAGAAGAACTCTCACCTATGACGGCCCCTTGGCCGTTCGCGTAATGGGGGTTAGACATCATGGGCCCCTTCCCAACGGCTTTAAGACAGCTAAGGTTCCTGGTAGTCGGTATCGACTACTTTACCAAGTGGGTGGAAGCAGAACCCCTTGCCACTATCACAGAGAAAAGCATCCGTGCCTTCGTGTGGAAAAACATCGTATGCAGGTACGGGATTACGAGGGTACTTGTCTCTGACAATGGAAAGCAGTTCGACAACAGCGCGTTCAAGAGTTTCTGCTCAGAGCTAGGCATTCGGAATCATTACTCATCACCAGCACACCCGTAGGCAAACGGACAGGTAGAAGTCACGAACAGGACACTGCTGAAGATCATCAAGACCCGGCTCGAAGGGGCAAAGGGTATCTAGCCAGACGAACTGCCAAGCGTCTTGTGGGCATATCGGACGACTGCAAGGACACCCACAGGGGAGACCCCGTTCCGACTTGCATACGGAGCCGATGCAGTCATCCCAGCAGAGATCGGCCTCACCAGCTATCGCGTACAGAGTTACACGGAGGACAAAAACAAAGAAGCTATGCGCCTTCAGCTAGACTTGGTGGACGAGGTCCGAGCAATAGCTGAACAGAGATTGGCGCGATACCAGAACCTCATGTCAAAGAACTACGACTCAAGGGTAAGGCACAGAGATTTCCAGATCGGCGACCTAGTACTACGAAAGGTCATGGGCGCTGCTAAAGACCCTACCCAAGGGAAGCTCGGACCAAATTGGGAAGGACCGTATAGAATCACATCATGGCGTAGGAAGGGCACGTACCACCACGAGACCATGGACGGAAGAAAGCTCCAGCATCCATGGAATTCGGAGCACCTTTGGAAATACTACCAGTAGAAGTGACGTTTAAATTCCCGTATGTATATTTGCTAGACTTCGATTATTCTGAAGCGCTTACTAGCAGTCTTGACTACTTTTGGGCTTTTTTCTTTAGTACCTTTGTAGGCCCAAGAAGGGGCAGGTATTTTCTTCTTCAGATTTGAATTTAATGAAGGAACATTCAGGACCTTGCTGCGTAATCTTACTACTGCTACCACGAAGTGAACGGACCCCACCATGGGTTAAAAATTTACAAGTTCACGAAGTGAACGGACCCCACCATGGGTTAAAAATTTATACGAGTCCTCGAAGTGGATGGACCCCACCATGGGTTAAAAATTTACAAGTTCATGAAGCGAACGGACCCCACCATGGGTTAAAAATTTATACGAGTCCTCGAAGTGGACGGACCCCACCATGGGTTAAAAATTTACAAGTTCACGAAGTGAATGGACCCCACAATGGGTTAAAAATTTATACGAGTCCTCGAAGTGGACGGACCCCACCATGGGTTAGAAATTTACAAGTTCACGAAGTGAACGGACCCCACCATGGGTTAAAAATTTATACGAGTCCTCGAAGTGGACGGACCCCACCATGGGTTAAAAATTTACAAGTTCACGAAGTGAACGGACCCCACCACGGGTTAAAATCTATACGAGTCCTCAAAGTGGACGGACCCCACCATGGGTTAGAAATTTACAAGTTCACGAAGTGAACGGACCCCACCATGGGTTAAAAATTTATACAAGTCCATCACGTGGGCAGCCATCAGGGGTCACGACCACTTTCAACGGAGTAAACGGACCCGACTGGGGTCGCAGAAAATATGAAGGTCCACGACATGGACGGATCAAATTAAGCAAGTATTTAAAGCATCAAGACGGAGCACACACCACAATTATCAACGCGATAGTAAAAGAAGCATTTAAATAAATAAGTTTGAATGTCGGATACAACGGATACAAAATGGCCCTACATACAACGGGCAAAAATCCAAAGAGTTTTCAAAATTGTTGAAAAAATAGTAAACGACTACACATCAGGGACGACGGGGTCTTTGGCTTCTGGAGTTTTTCCTTCTTCAGCTTGAAACTCAGGGACGACGGTGACGGGCCTTTCCTCTGCGAAAAGGTCAGCTGTATCATCAGAAGCGTCGGGCGTTGATGTCGACGGTTGAGAAGTCAAACTTGGGATATAGAGCTTTGGCTTGACGGAGGGAATCGTCAAAACCATCAGTATATGAAGTTCCAAGCTCCGTCAAGAGAGCGTCGGAGTCACGATACTCCTGGACGGCCTTCTCTTTGGCTAGACGAAGCTCGTCCTCCTTATCCTCCAGGACGGTCTTGAGTTCCTCCGTCATCCTCTGGTACTCGTCCCTCGCCTGCTCCGCCAGTTTGAGCTTCTTCTCCGTCACCACCTTCCAGTTTTTGAGCTCGAGCAGCTCCTCTTCCGCCAGCCTGGCCTTGTCACGGACCCTCTCCAGCGCCGTCTCATGGTGAAGAGCCCGGTCCATAAGACCCTTCGTCATGAGCATAGCCTGACGACAACATGGAACTTAGTTAAAAATGATTATGGAAAATGGAAAGATGAATGACGACGGATTCTTACTTGGGCAATGCTGAAGAGGCCCGTCTCCTCCATGGCCTTCGTCGAGTGGTTGCCCAGGTCCTCATAGTCCTCACTCCCGATGATAGAAGAGATCTTCCCCAAGGCATACTTTGGGTCTTCACGGAGTAGGACGGGCGGTTTCTTCTGACTGCCCGGTGGAGGAACCATCAGGCCTTTGCCACCCCCAGGTTTGGCCGGGGTCACCGTCTTCTTACCCTCCGCCATAAGGCCTATGACGGGCTCCGTCGAAACTTTCTGTTTCTTGGGTGCACAGTCGACCTTAGGCATCGGTCTCTTCGCCAGGGGCCTGCTCGAGCCGGTACCCATCGCCCCCGCGTCCGTCTCCTTGTTCTTCGCGGCTTTGCTTTTAATGGCAGCCCTTCTCTTCGCGTCGTCCATCTCTGTAAGAACAAGGGTAGACGGGTAAACTCAAAGCAATAGGTCAAGGTAGTTAAGAAAAGGGGTGACGGACTTACGCTGACGGGTGCGTTCCTCGTACTTTATCGCCGCTGTAGAGGGCTCGGGTCCGTCGTAATACCAGTGGACGGTGTTGAGGTTAACCAACTTCGCCCACGTCCGTTCCTCTGGCTTCGTCTTCGAAAAAATCTTTTCCAAAAAATGGTACTCCTCTAGATCAACTTGTGGACGTCGTCGCACTGAAAAATCAAAGAAGGAAAACACTCAGGACGGTCATTAAAAAGTTAAAGAAGAATTACCTTCGTGACACGACGGACTGAACTATACCAGACGGGTCCAAGATCCCCCATGTGCTGTCGACGGACATGAAGTCCGTCTCCCCCGGGTGACACATCCAACCGTCACCTTCCAGGAAGAAATAACGACTCTTCCAGTCTCGATTGGAGTCCGGGGTTTCGTAGATGACTTTCAAGACGGACTTCCTAGGGACGAAGCTGTACATTCCCCTCGACTTGTCTATCTCGTCTGGACGGTAGCAGTGGAGGAACTCCCGTACGGTCAACGATCTGGAACCATTAGACATGGCTCCGTACAGGACCTCCATTGCAATGAAAACCCTCCAGGCGTTGGGGGATATCTGGCTGACGGACAGACCTAAGTGATGGAGGAGTTTTTGTTTTAATCTGTTCAGAGGGAATCTAAGTCCGGCCTTTAATGCTTGTTCGTACACCCCTAGGTCACCCACTCCGTCGTAATAACATTTCTCGGATTTGTAGGGTAGACGGATTGGGATGTGGTCGGGTATTTGGTAAATTGCCCTAATTGTTTTGAAGTGAACCTCCTTAATTGTGGACACGAATTTGTTCACCGTCCACTCAGGCAGCATGACGAACTCCCTAAGTCCGTTAGCCCCAACTACGGATTTAGGTCCTTCACCACCGCCGTCAGAACCTTCCTCTGGTTCGGCCAACTCCATATCCTCATTTGTTGAGGACGGTGAAGTGGCAGACGGAGTCCTCTCGATCAGTTCGTCCGGATCTTTGTAACCCGACGGGTACAATTCCTCGTAACCCGCCCCGTCGCGGACAAACGACTGGTTACTCGACGCACTAGACATTGCCTACAACGAAGTGACAAAGCCTAAGATTGACGGTCTAAAATAAAAAAGGGAAGAGACAGACGCTAGAAATTTAATGCTTCTACCATGACAAGTATAAAAACTGAAGGTATATCGAAGTGAACGGATAGGATCACTTACCGAAGAAAGGAGTGAGCGGGTAGGTCTCGTTGCTGAAGGATGTGAATGGTTGAGCTCTGACAGGTGACGGACTCGGTCTGACAATGAAGTTTCTGCGCAAAGTAGAAAAAATGAAGGAGAGGTGCTGGTTTTTATAGTTGGAGTGCACGGAAGACGAAGCGGCACTTCGATCCAAGATACAGACCAATCTACGAGTAACACGTGTCATCGCCTTAAATGCCTCTGCAGCCTGTCAGACCTCCACAGACATGACGGCGTCGCGCTCCGTCAACCTCCCTCCAAGAGCCCTCGTCACCATCATCCTTTAAGTTCTGACCGTCATCGCTTTGACTCCGTCACCAACCATTCGGTCTTTACGATCACCGTCCTAGTTCTTTGTTACCGTTCATTTACGCCTATCCGTCATCCCCATGAGTACGGGACCATCATTATTGTTTGTTTTAACCGTCACCCCAATTGACCGTTTGCACAACAGCGACGGGCCAAATGGGGTGAAGGGGGCAGCTGAAGAGGATAAAATATGAGATAAGGCTTGGCGAGCCCAATAGGCCCATGTCCACAGGTCCATGTCCACAAGCCCAAAGAAGGTAGAGCCCATCCTTTGTATGGGCCCCTGGCAGAACGAAGGCCCAGACTTGCCCACAAGTTTCAGAAAACTTGGTCTACAAGGATGAGACTTGCTCTGCAAGGATGAGACTTGCTCTACAAGGGTGAGACTTGCTCTGCAAGGAAAGGAGGCAGGACCTCACTACTATAAAAAGGCCCCAACATCCTTACAAAAAGGTACGCGTAACTAACTCCTCTCTAGCACTCTAGAGTTGTAAAAAAATTTCTGACTTAACCTTCGGAGGGTGTTTGGCCGGCTCCACACCGGTGCCCCTTGAAGGTGTTTCTGTGTTGTTCTCTCTTGCAGGCAACGGCTACGAGTGCAAGGATCGTGCATCTCACTGGTGAACTTTTCGGCATCATCAAATTGCATGAAATTAATTATACATTTAAGAAAAATAAATAAATAAATAAATACATACATATATGTATGTATAATTTTTATTTAAATAAATTATTCAAATTATTTATTCTCTTAAAAGAGATTATCAAGATAATTAAAAATCATATCAAACTTATATTGAATATGTATAATTTATTCTCTAGATTTTATTGGAGAGAGAGAGAGAGAGAGAGAGAGAGAGAGAGCTTGTGATTGGGAACTAAAAAAATACAACACCAAAACTTATGAACCCAAAATAGAGATTTAAATATCACAATGATTCATCAATATAAAGTAGGGTATGTTTGAATAATGCTTATTACTGAAAATTGAAAACTAAAAATACTGTAGCAAAATAATTTTTAAATGTATGAATAGTACCGTGGGACCCAATTTTGAAGAAAAATTTGCCGAATTAGACAACTTATGGGTCTTGTGAACAGTGCACGAGATCCACTGACAGAGACACAAATGTGCTGAAATTTCATTTCAGCGCAATCCAAATGGAGGCGTAGAGTTGCAAGAAAAAATTAAAAATCAAGAGATAATGTGAGAGAGAATAATAAGAAATTTATAGAAAATAATATAAGAAGAAAAAAAGTAAAAATAAAAAATATAGAAATAAATACCAAGTTATCCAAGTCATGTTATGTAATAAAATATTATTATATTCTTATATACTATCTTTATAATGCAATATGATAACATCTATGAAATCAAAGAGAATAAAAAAGATAACAACTTTAAAACACAAACCTTAATCACTTCAACCAAAAGTAGAGTTCCAAATTATACAAAAATTCATCAACGTATAGTAAAGATGCAAGAAAAAAAAAATCCACCAAAAATGAAAAAAAAAAAAGAGAGATAGAAAGAGAGAGAAATATTCTTTTGTATGTGGAAAATGTGAGAGAGAGAGAAAGAGAGAGAAATAACTTTTTGTGTGCAAAAAAATTATGAATAGAATGAAAAAAAAGAATTGTAATTTTATAATAAGTGGAGAGGAATAAGAAAAATAAAATGAAATAAAGGAAAATAAGGGAATATATAAGAGGAGGGGAATCAAGACCTGGAAGCAAATAAACTAACCTCCAAATAAGAGTACTTCTAATTCATTTCAATGAAAGCTTGCATCACTTGATATTTCTAAGATATTTTAAAATATATAGTCAACATAAACCAACAAAATTTGTGTCACTCATCAACATGCATTCCAATTGAATCTGTAATATAAATGTGCATAATGATTCTATAAACTAGAAAGCTCAAGTTATTCAACATGTCTATATATTAATGACACAAAATCCTAAAAGCTAAGATTCCTTAAACCTTAACAGCCCCTTTGTCTCACGTGCGTACACCCTTGCATATTCAAGAACTCCAGTCTCATCCTTATTGACAAAAACATTGTTAAACAATACTGCAAAAAATAGATGCAAGAAAATTCAATTAAAGGAACATTCAAATACATCATTCCATGACAATGAAAGAACTAATGGCACAGAAATAATGTTTTAGTTAATCCATTGTATCAATAAGGGAAATTAGTTCATAATTACAAAGAGAATTTTAAATTAGGATCATTACAAGGTCTCCATATCTAATAGCATTAAAAAACTACTGCATGAGTAATATTAAGGCGAAACTACACAATAAGTCTCTAAAGTTTACCTACTGAGTACAATTGGTTCCTAAACTTTTAAGTAAGTGCTATTGGTCCCTAAAGTTTTAAAAATGAGCATTATTGGTCAATTTTTTAACTTCTGTTAGTATTTTTACCTATGTGTTAAACGGAACAATGATGTGTCTTTTTTTAATGACATGGCAACTGTTTTTAGTATTAAAAAATTACTTGCCAGCAAACACACCACCCTCAGATCAGCCATTGTCTCTGGCGCCACCTCTGGCTCAGACCAGCACTTAGTACCTCTCCTCTGCTCACCTCGCCAAGCGCTCCTCATTATGGACACCTCCTACGTCCTCATATGGATTATCTCTAAGTCTCATCAAACAAAGTCAATAATTTCTTCAAATGGTACTCAGATTCCAATCTCAAATCAATATTAGACGAAAATTTGCCCAAGATCTAAGCTTGAATTACAAAACCCATTTTCAATAACCCCAACTGCAACAAAATAGATGGTGGAAACCAAGAGGTGGGTCTGTTAAAGAACACATTTAAGCTCACGAAACCACAAAACCAAGAGGTGGGTCTTACTCTAGCAGTGGCACCGGAGACTATGGCGAGCTTGAAGCAATGGCAGTCTGAGGAGAGAACTTGGCATGAGGTGAGTGGTGTGTTTGCTGACACGTAACTTTTTAATACTAAAAACAGTAACCATGTCATTAAAAAAAAGCACATCATTGTTCTGTTAGACATATTGGCAAAAAAACTAACAAAAATTAACAAAGGAACCAATAATTTTTATTTTTAAAACTTTAGAGATTAATAGTGCTCATTTAAAACTTTAAGGACTAATTATGCTCAACAAGTAAACTTTAGGTACTTGCATTGTAGTTTAGCCTAATATTAATCTAGCATGAAAAAAGTTCAGTAGATTAACCAGAGTTTATTGAATTTAAGATTTCCAATTAGAAAGCAACTTCAATTGATTGATCATATCAAGTAAACACAGAAGTCAGAGCATGGATAAAAAAACGAGGTAGGGGCACCTACGCCAAAGCAAAGAAGGCCTACTAGCCCATTGTCCATATTTTTTGCTTGTCAGCTATAAGACTAGTAATTTATTTGTCCATGTTACGTTTTATTAGTCATTGTATTTTTATCATTTGCCTATGTAAAATTATATGAACAACTATAAACCCAGGCCATCCACTTATATGAGAAAGGTAGACTAGTGAGGCTCAATTAATCCATCTTTGACACGAGTAGGACACCCTAAATGAAGTGAGGTTTAATTAACCCAGTTCATCCATGGATACAGGTATGACACGAGTAATTTATGAAAATTTATAATGCAAAACGGCTGCTATGACATCGGTATGACACAATTACGACACGAGTAGAACACCTTAAATGAAGTGTCTGTGTTTCTTAGGATGGGATTGTGGTGGTTTGATTATTGCTATTCAGTGTACATTTCTATTTGAACTGGGGGTAATGGTGCTGCGAATGTTTGCTTATTCAAGTTGTGACTTTGAGTTGCACTGGATGATGTTTGATTTGAATTCCTCTTTTACCGGCAATGGCAAGGTAGTGTATAAGCCGGCATATATACAGTCGGTTTATTTCATGACTGAAAAGATTCCGATTGAATTTGGCTTGATGGCGTTAATTGTTTTGGATCCCCATGCGCATAGGCCATTGTTGTCTATATCACTTTTTTAAGCCCTACAAACTGTTTCATGATGAGTATATTCCAGTCTAGCTTATGATTTTTGTTTCTAATTATTTTGTGTATGGGATTCATTTGAATTGCTAGTTATACTATGTATGCTCTCAAATCAAGACTGAGTTGGTGCATTTTTGTTTACATGAAATGTGGATCTCTTGTTTGTTCTTTGTATGGAAAAATCGAACCATTGAGTAGGCCATGCATTTCAGAGCAGCTTTTTATATTACAGGGTTCTCTTTGATAATGTATTCTTTTGCCAAATTCAACCAACTCTTATATATGTATGCTATTTAGAATTCTCTCTCTCTTGTGCTTAGGAAAATCGAAAGTGGAGTGCCACAAAATTGTTTGTGAGGTAGCTCTCTACTGTTGTAATGCTGCCATTTTGTTTTGTTAGCAAGTTTGTGCTGCTTTGTTTTCCTCAGTTTGTGTTTGTGCTACAACCTTGGATTTGTGTGTATCGCAATTAGTTTGTGAGAGAGCTCTTGTGTGGTCTGCAACAGTTTGCATTCGGCTTTGTTGTTGGAATGAGTTAGAGAGAGATTTTTTTGAGGGTACTGTGTAGCAATTTTAGTGTAGAAAAAAAATTTATCTTTGTTTTAGCTGCAGTTCCTAACATTTGTATTTGTGAGAGAGAACTATTTAGGTAATATTGGGGGGTTTTGGGTTTTGTGAGTGTGCCTCTACACCATATTTGTATATTGTCGACCAAAAATTACTTGGCAAACACCAAGCTGCAAACATACCACAAACTTCTGAAAAATATTCAAAAACAGACATTACACAGAGAGAGGATCTCTCCTTATTCTGCATAATATTGTATTTTGATTGGAGTTTGCAGCTATTTTGCTGGTTAAAATTCGACTCTCTAATCCATTGCAAGAAATTAGAAATATACATTTTTGGCTACTGGCAATTGGCATTTAACAAAATCAAGCAAGTTTTCTTATAACAGGCACACAAAAGCAGCTGCAATTTTTTAGGGTAGTGACTAAGGTACCCTATCGAATTCCTCATGAAGATTCAGCTACCAATAAAGAGCAACACACTCATCCATTGACCATTGCGAGAGATTCTCCATGTGAAAGGAAATATAAATTCAACTAATCTAGATACAATAGCCATTTTTTTATCACCATAAATGAATCAATCTCATCAAGATGTGGAACTCTGTACATACAAATAACAGATTATGCCTTGTGAAGCCTTTAAAATAAGCAACTCAATTTGATGATTTTGCTCCTGTTGCATTCAACAACACCAATCTTCAGATGTCTTAATGGATGCTGGATAGGAATGGAAAAAAGGAACCAAATATTTGATAATGACAATATGAAAGCTATGTAATAAAAGGAATACTAGTTTTATTGGCAACATGCTTATGTTATGTACAATCAATTTTTAATCCTAAAAAATTCAATTGTGGATCAACTTATCCATGGGATAAGGCTAAACAAGAAGATTAGAAATGGCTATTTACAACAATATTAACAATCTATATTAACTTCTAGAATTAAAAAATTAATGAGCCAAGAAATTTCCGCTCAAAAAATTATACTTTCAACTTTTGTTTAAATGGCCATGGGAATCTATGCTTGAAGAGCAGGTATTCCAGTTTGTATTGTTTGTCAAACAGGTTTAATCAGACTTTATTTCTTAGTCCATAATACGAACTTTAAGAAACTTTAGATGCCAACATAAAATAAATAAATGAAAAACTAAAAAAGGATGACAAACAAGCCGAGCAATATGGAATGAAAGCAAAACAAAACTTAAAGCAAGCTTTGGTAATTCAAAGAGCACAACACTTACTTCCAAATTTGATATCTTGTGAAAGTAGATGGATCAGGAAGTGGCTGGAACAGATTGGAATAGCCTGGACACTTTTTTAAAGGTTGAACTTTACGAGCCTGCAAGTCAGCTACATATATCATAAGCCTTTTGTCGGCGAGTATATTGACCCCTAACAAAAATTGCTTCCCACCTTGGCTCACTAAAGACTATGGAATTTCCCTTGCAGCCAGGTAAATCAGAAGCTACATTCCAAAACGTACAACTAGTACCCAAAAATAGAATTACTTCCTTCAAGTTCTTCACACTTACCCACTTCAAGCGCTCTTCATCCTGTACAAAAATTTTAAAACCAACCAGCACCCCATTTGGCTTAGAGCAAACAATGTGGTTTTCTGATCTCAAATCTGCATCTGACTGGTTATAATGTATTGCAACGAAAACCAAAGCGTCATAGAAGTTAATTAAGCACACTTTATCAGCAGCTATAACCATACCATAAATCCCAACTGAACTTACTTTTGAAGTTGTTGGATTAACTGTGACAATTTTTCTGTATCTATCAACTGCATAAAGTTTTCCACTAAATTGAGTCACATCATAACCCCAACAATTCGTAGAAAATCTAGTCCATTGCAATTCTGCTGACTTGAATAAGAAAACAGACCAGCCAGGATAATCTACTAAAAGCAATACAAAATCCTCACAGCCTGGACTCAAACTCATGTAAGCCACCTTTCTGATAGCCAACTTACTCTCACCATTGTCACCTGATACACCGGCATCTTGGTCCTTTGGTGCATACTGAATTACATATTCTTTACTCCATTCACAAATATCAAAATTGAAAGAGTTCAATACCTTGTCAAAGGCAACATTTGTTAATCTGGAATTTGTAAGAGGATGGAGTAGGTGGTTTATGCCATTTTCATCTTCCTCTATCTTTACAATCCAACGTTCAGGAGAATACGTTTGGCCACGAGTTTCAATTGATTGAATAACAAATATGGAGTGTTCAGAAAGGTAGAAATGATCGGCTATCTGGGGATCATACGTGGGAATTGTTAAGCGAAGAGGTTTGATTGGAAGAACCGAGGACCACCATGAAGAGCATACTGCTCTAAAGCAGCTGAGAGTTATGCGACTATTGATGCGTTTGGCGATTAACAGCAGGACATCGTTTGGGAGTTGGGACCAATCCGCCATGGATGAGAGTGGAGATAAGTTTAAGAAGTGTGTGACGTTAACAATGCATAAAAAGGTATGCGCAAGTAACACTATAAAAAATAATGCATGTCAATTTGGTTTGTGCAATGTATATTTGGGTTTAAGAGAAGAAGCACAAGTGTAGTGATCATGTATTTGGGACGGCTTTGGAAGAAATAAGACACGGACTACTTGTAACATAAGCACATAGTTTTGTACATATATTCGTGACAAAAGCACACAGCTATCGATGAGGTATATGCAAAAGCTAGGCAAAAATACAGATTATGGATGTACAATATAGCTGTTCTTCGGGGAAAAAAAAGAACTGAAAACTAGGTAAATAAAAAATATGTATATAGATTTGTCAAGATTTCCACCCAACTTGGATGTTAGTGTTTGTTGGATATATCAAGTAAATTACATGTTGTCAAGTATCAGGAGAAGACAAAAGGGGCCAATGCAGTTTTACATTAGGAGGCAAATGGACTTGATTGGTCTAGATTACTTGTCTCCATGTATGAGAAAAGAAGATTGTTGTTCTCGCTCATTAATAATTAGTACTTACTATAAATAACATTATAAACCATGCTTTCAGACCCTCAATTCTAATAAAACAAAATGGCATGTTTGTCTGATTGTCTCCATATTATATAGGAATACTAAATGAGCTCTTCCCTTTTTCTTTATTCTATTTTAAGAGAAGAAAATTTAGCTCTTCTACCTCACAATAAAGCCCAAATAAAAGACAGGTACTTTCAAATATTATAGCTAAAAAATACCTTGGTATATAGTTGTTTATAGTAAAATTTGATTTTCATTAACCAACATGACACATGGCTAAAAAGATTGAAGAACTCTGCAAGGAAGAGCCATGTACAGCATGTAAATAGAATCAAGGTGGTTGGGTTGTTGGATTTTCTAGACGTATTGGGTTAACTAATAGCTTTGTGGCTGAGTTGTGCGGTCTGCGAGATATCTTTCAAAATTCAGACTATGAGAATAATATAGTTTCCCCTATTTTGGATGACTGTAGACAGCTGATTTGCAGGTTTCAACGGATTCAATTTAAGCACTGCTTCCGCCAGGCTAACCAGTGTGTTGATATGCTTGCTAGGATGGCTGCTGATAGGAATTTAGATTTTATTTCCTTCAAAAGTCCACTTGTGGACTCAGTTAATGTGTTTGAAGAAAACTTTCATGGCATGTGTATGACCAGGCTTTGCTTGGAACATGATGTAGCTGTTTAGTTTCTTTTGCAATATATAGTCTCTTTTACCCCGCAAAAAAAAAAAAAAATAATAATAATAATAATAGAAAGCATTTGAAACGTGTGCTTATTACATGACAGCCTTTAGCAGAAGAATCAATTATAATGATTTGGATTAAAAGAATAGAAGAATTTGAATCCAATCTTGGCAGTTGTCATAAAAATTAAGGTTAAGAAGATAAAAAATGTATTTTGTATCAAATGATACCACGTCATCTATATCAAAATCTAATAAATAAGAAATGTGTGTATAAAAATAACTACTTACTAAGACGTTTTTCATTTGTTAGTGGAGTAGTTATTTTTTGTTAACATGTCTCATATTTATTGGATTTAATATTGCTGACATGGTATCATTCGATACCAAATACCTTCTCCCAGAAGACACATGTCGTACGCATATATATATAGTAATAATAAAATCATATGTATAAATAGAGGCATTAAATGAGAGTAGGGTTGTCCAATCAACCGCCGGACCCGACCCACCCACCTCTGCCGACCAAACCAGACTCGCCATTGACCGAACCGACTTCTCCGACGGTCGGCGACGGATTGCTTCCTCTAGAACCCGACTTTGATGGGTTGGACGTCGGTTCTCCTCCTTTAAAATCCAAGAAACCTGATCTGATCGACCCACAAATATTCCGGTGTTATCCAGTGAGTTTTAAGATGTTTTTTGGCTATATCTTGGCAAGATCCAACGAGATTTCGCTAGATCTAGTCGAGTTCTTGGCTAGATCTGGCGAGATTTTGCTAGATCTAGTCGAGATCTTGGCTATTTCTGGCGAAATCTCAAAAGATTTGGGCCGATTTTCATAATTTTCTCGCTAGATTTCCTCTATTTTCCAAATCTTGACTCTGACCGAACCCGATCATCCTCATTGTTGATGTTCCAACCCGTCCGAACCGATCATCCTCCCGATCGACGGCGAGTTGAAAGTTTGTCCATCCAATCTGGTCGGGTCGGATGTAGGTTGAGCCCAAATTCGATCTGACCCAACCTGTGGATAGGGCTAAATGAGAGGAAGAGAAAGTTCAACTCCATATCAAAACTCTTCTCCTTTTTCTTTTGTGATCTCCCTTAGGTAGACTTAACCTTCATTGTAGTTTAATTCTATTCTGTTAATACAAGTAAATTTAGCAATAAAAACTATATACATGGAAGCTGCTATTTGAACTTCTCTCTTACCAACACATGTTAAAGACTCAAGAATTTTTTTTTCTTTGATAATAAGACTCTAAAAAATATATGTGCGCATAAAAGCACATGCACAAGTATGCTGATTTCATCCTTGGAGAGGTATCCCTATTCTAAACTCTTCTAAAAGATACTCAATGATCAGGAAGTAAGGTGTCTTTACCGGCTTTCACTATCAAAATAATCCCTGTCATAATCCTTGTCATATTTTGCAAATGTCTTTTATATATGAGATGTATTTGGCATCAATTTGATTTGACCATGCAAAATAACTTCAAGCAAACCAGATATTTAAGCTTATTTATCCGTTCAAGAGAAACATATATGAACATAGGTTAAATTACTAATTTGGTTCTCAAAGTATGGGTAAAGTTCAATTTGGTCATTTAACTATTATTTGTGTCAATTTAATACCTCAACTTTCAAAATCAAGCCAATTTCATCCTTAGACATATATGACTAATAGTAGTTATTCTTACATGCACATAACAAAAGCTCCTCGAATTCCGTGCTTAGCAAGATTAAAGCTTTGATAATGGATCCCATTAAGGGTGCCACATATTACATTTGGCAAGCCACGGCTGATTTTCTTTATAAGATGTGACCTCTTAATATCTCCAAAGCTCTTAGCCGGATCATGTAGAGAGCTAAGATTATATGTGCACATACATTTATACAAAACTTACAAATCAAATCGTTTTTTAGTCCAAGGTAGTTGGAATTTTTGGATGCAAGATCATCATAATTTTAACACCATAATGAGGCAATTGGAAGAAGGATGATATGTCGAAGAGTTTATGGATGACAAGGATTTTGCGGAAGCTAGCACATTTAAGAAGAATACTACACCCTTTATAGCATTATACAAGCCACTAGAAATCATCCTCACAATGTCTAGTTATAGGCTTTGTACAATCAAAAGTTTGGAAAATTTTTAGTTTACATTGTACTAACAATGTAAGATTTACATTTTAGATTGAACAAATGTATAAAATAGAGAAATAATAGGAAAAAAAAAATTTGAATTGTTATTAGTCTGAAAACTGAATTGACTTGGAGCTACAATTTGCGCTAATCATAAGATTAAATGACAAAAATATTGTTAAATGAAAAATTATAAACCATAAACCTTAATGGTCATCACAAAACAAGTGGGATCTCATTTTGAAAAGTTATTAAAGAAAAAAAATTTACTAAAAAGGCAAATCACAACTCTTAATTGGAAGAGTGTTTCCTTTCGGTCGTCAAATTTCATAAAATTTCAATTTTGACACCATCTTCCTGCTATGATTTTTGCCTTCTGCTGTGATTTTAGGCTCCAAAGTCCAAACCGAAGGCAACTGTCTGTAGTCGGAAACTTACATCAACAGGCTCTCCAAGATTATAAAATTGTTATCCATGGGAGATTTTTTGACAGACACAACGGAAATATTCAACTCCCAAAAACCATACTCGTCTTGGTTCTTGAATATAGGAGTAACCTCAAATATGAAGCAATTAAGGTAATGAGTTTCCCGTTCAAGTAGCTTCCACTTCCTATTCCTTTTAGAGAAGTCAGACCGCATGAGAAGACAAAATTTCTGATCATATAAGTGGAGAAAAGGAACTCGACCAAGTTTACTACTATAACTAGGATATTCATGCTTCCCAAAAAATTCTTCGCGAATGTTCTCACTGCCCTCGAACCATACATCCTTATCTAGATCGTAAGCCTGCACAACCAAATAATCTTTTTCTAAGAAAGCCCAATAAAGAGTATTACCAACCGCTACATTAGAGAGCTTATGAATACTCCCACCACGTAGCTTGCGCACAGGAGACTCAAGTGTTGCCCAACAACGAGTAGTGACATTGTATGTGTAGAATTTAGCTTCAGAATAAGCAGACCTTTCATTATTAGGAAGCTCAAGCAATGAAGTAACAAGAATCTGTTTTCTGGACTCAATAACTGCAGTAATCATCTGACGAGGGTGAATAGCTATGTTAGTCTTGTACAAGTCCTTTATAAATTCTACGTAATTTGATATTAATCAAATCTATGTTAGTTTTGAAATTTATCAATGTATACAATTTGAAATGGATTTATTCATTAATTTTTAGGGGGTGTATTTTCGGATTATTATTATTATTTTCTTTCTTTAGTGATTTTGGATTATTATTATTATTATTATTATTTCGGTTTAAAGGCATGATATATTAACAACAAAAGGGGAATTACAAACTGACCACAGAGGCCAAAGTAGTGGCTATTCGCCTATAACAGTACAATCCATTAAAATTAGATACAAGTAATTTATCTAATTCATCTGAGGGGGAAGTTTCAAATAAAACAAAATCCTCCCTCATGCAGCATCCTTTCTTAGCCAAAAAAATTAGCACACCTGTTCACTTCTCTATATACATGAGCTACTCGAACCTGTGTGAACCTTGCTATGAGGAATCTGCAATAAAAAAGCAATGGAGAGAATTTTATGTTAGCACTATTAGCACTGTCAGCATTGTTTAACATCTCCACAATAGCTTGGCATCAAGCTCCACTTCCAAGCACCCAATTCCCAACTGAACAGCAAGCTTTAAACCATCCCTCAATGCCCATAACTCAGCCATTACACTTGTTGTGTGCCTAATAGACCTCGAATATCCCCTAACCCATCTTCCTTCACTATCTCTAATCAGCCCTCCACCACTTGCCTTGTCTGGGTTTCCTAGTGAAGCTCCATCAATGTTGAGCTTATGCCAACCCGGGAAAGGCTTGGACCATTTAACCGGAATAGCAATCCTAGGCGCTATTTGCTTGGCCTTATTCACACAGTAATAGAATTCCTTGGCTTGACTTGTTAGAAATACTGAATGATTGTATTGTATGTCTCAAGTAATAGAATATACATGAGTGCCTTTTATATAGAAGGCAAAGTATGTAGTATAGTAAGTGTGCTATACAAGTAAACAAGGTGGGCCTAAAGCCCACATACCCTAATACATGTTAACAGCCCCCCTCAAACTCAAGGTGGATGTGAGACCAACTTGAGGTTGTCAACCAAAGTACAAAGACGTCCCTTGGGATGTGACTTGGTGAAGATACCTGCAAGTTGATCTTTAGAGGAGACTGAGATCAGCTTGAGAGCACCATGGATAAGATGATAACGGATAAAATGACAATCGATCTTGATGTGTTTAGTCCGTTCATGGAAGACATCATTGTGAGCAATATGAATTGCATTCTGGTTGTCACAATAAAAATGAGTGGCAGAGGATGTGGACACACCTAAGTCTTTGAGAAGCCATCGTAGTCAAAGGAGCTTAGATGTGGTATCAGGAAGGGCACGATATTCTGCTTCAGTACTAGAGCGGGCCACATGAGTTTGTTTCTTGCTTCGCCAAGAGATCAAGGAAGAATCAAGAAGAAAGCAATAACTAGTGGTGGACCTGCGATCAGTGGGATCTCCTGCCCAATCAGCATCAGAAAATGCACAGAGAATAAAAGGAGACTGAGTAGAGTAGAAAAGGCCATGGAAGAGAGTGCCCATTAGGTATCGAAGAATGCGCAGAACAGCAGCATAGTAAGTCGATCGTGGAGCAGATAAATATTGGCTCACCTGGTGAATAGCATAGGAAATGTCTGGACGAGAGACAATGAGATAAACTAGGCTGCCAACTAAGCGTCCGTAAAGAGAGGGATTAGACAATGGTTTCCCTCCTGTGGGAGTCAGATGCGCATTAAGTTCAACTGGAGTGTCAACAGTCTTGCTATTAATGAGTCCAGCTCGAGACAATAGCTCAGAGGCATACTTGGCTTGAGTAATAAAAAGTCCATCTGTAGAATGAGTGATTTCAAGACCCAAGAAGTAGCTGAGATGTCCAAGATCTTTCATCTCAAATTGCTGACTAAGAAAATCCTTGAGTTCTTGAATGCCAATAAGGTCATCGCTAGTTATGATCATATCATCCATATACAGGAGAAGTAAAATAGTGCCTTTGTCAGTGCGATGAAGAAATAAGGTAGAATCATAATGACTGGCCTTGTAACCCAAGCGAGAGATGGTAGAGCTGAATTTGGCAAACCAAACTCGTGGAGCTTGTTTAAGGCCATAAAGTGCATGTCGAAGGTGAAAAACTTTGTTTGATTCAACAGAGAGACCAGGAGGAGGTTGCATGTAAATTTCTTCACTTAAATCTCCATTAAGGAATGCATTTTTAACATCCATTTGAAAAAAGTCCCATTTACTAGCAGCAGCAACAGTTAAGATGGCACGAACAGATGAGATACGAGCAACTGGAGTAAAAGTCTCTTCATAATCAATCCCATACTCCTATTTAAAACCTTTTATAACAAGACAAGCTTTGTAGCGCTTAATGGACCCATCAGAGCGAGTCTTAATCTTGTAGATCCACTTACAACTAACCACAAATTTCCTAGGAGGAAGAGTCACCAAGTCCCAAGTATGATTTTTAGATAATGCATCAAACTCCTCTTTCATTGCAATCTACCATAAAGGGTCAGTGGAAGCCTCACGATAGGTGTGAGGCTCGTGCAGTGTAGCAAGGGCAGTGTAACAATGATAGTTAAGTAAATATGCAGGAATGGATCTTACTCGAGTTGAGTGACGAGGTGGAATGTCTTATGCATGATTTTCAGGCGGAGCAGGAACAGGGGACCCAAGCTCAAGGTTAGGTAGCTCCTCTTTAACCTATTCAACTTCCACCTGTTCATTAAAGGGTGAACTAGGAAAGGGATCAAGGATATCCGGTGGTTGGACAGAGAAGTCTACAGGAGAATCAGGAGCAACTACAGGAGGATCAGGAGCAGCTACAGAAGAAATATGTGCCTCATTTGGAAAAAGATCTAAAATAGAGGAGGAAGATAGGGAGGCATGGAAGTGAGAGAGCTTGACAAAGAGGCGATGTTCCCAAAAGACAACATTGCGGGAAATACGAAGACGATGAGAGACAGGATCATAACACTGATACCCTTTTTGAGTTTCGTCATAGCCAAGAAAACAAAAAAGCCTTGACTAAGGCTCAAGTTTGTTATGCTCATGTGGTTGAAGAAGAATGAAACAAGCAGAATCAAAGGAGCGAAGGTGGTGATAGTCTGGAGGTGACCCAAAAAGGCACTCATATGGAGTTTGATTTTGGATAACAGGACTTGGAATGCGATTAATAGTATGAACAACATAAAGAGCAGCTTCGCCCCAAAAAGGAGTAGGAACTTTGGCAGAGAGAAGGAGAGCACGAACAGTGTCAAGAATATGATGAAATTTTCGTTCGGCTCTACCATTTTGCTGAGAGGTACCTGGACAGGCTAGTTGATGAACAACTGGAAGATAAAGGTTGTCCATGGGAAACATACGCCCAACTCTAGGATCGGTCCCAAGCTCCTGTCCCCTCCTCGGATCCTGCACAATACACCTAGAATAATCAAATATAATGCGATAACCCAACTCAGTTAATTATCCCACAGAAAATAAATTGTAAGAAAGGTCAGGAACATTAAAGACCCCAGGAACTGAAAGGTTGGAGGTCGAAATAGAACCTATATTATGACCAAACATTGTGGAACCATTTGCTGTGTGAATATTAAGAGGGTGTGGTGTAGGTTTGAGTTCAGAAAATAAGGACGAGTGAGGTGTCATGTGATTGCAACAAGCGGAATCCATAAGCCAAGAGGAAGGAGACATACCAGATAAAGTTGAGAGAGAAGAGGAATAAGATGCATTACCAACCATACGAATGACATTGGCGATGATGTTTTTAAGGTCATCTTTGGACATGGTGAAAGTGCATTCTGAAGACTTAGACTGTGCAGAGACGGGAGCCATTGGTTGGACACTCTCAGTAGCGGCAGAAATTGAAACATCTGATTTGTTGCGATGATAGCAAGTCTCAATATTGTGGCCAACATGTTTGCAAAAATTGCAAAAATATTTGTTGGATTGTCGGCGACGATTATTGCAACAAGAAGAAGACCTATCCTTATTCTTCATTTAGAAGTAAAATATGCAAAAATGGACTGCAAAAATGAAATCTATGCGAAAAATTAGGCAAGGAGCACCTGGACGCAAAAAAGTCAATGGTTAACAACCAAAGTCAAAGTCAACGATCAACTACTATGATGATGTTAGCAAGATGACGTAAGCTGAAGACGTCAGTTAAGGCTGACGTGGATGCTGATGTGGCAGTGATGATGTCAGCAGGTGACCAGCGGCGCGTGGAGCATGTGACTTAATCCTCGCCGGAGCTTTGGTCGGCGCGTGAGGGCGCGTGGAGAGTCCGATGAGGCAGATTCTTCTTTGGTGATGTAGATCAGAGAAAGACAATTCCGATGACGGTGGCAGTGAGTTTATCGGAGCAACATTGATGGCGCATGGAAAAGCTGCCGAATCTTTGACCGGCACATGGCAGCGCGTGGATGGTTAGGTGATGATGATTTGGGCGGCTTTGTGTAGATCGGTTGAAAATCTACCTGGTGATATGTCTTATGTCTTAATCGGAGATCCGATGTGGAAGATCCGACGTAGGTAGTGATCTTGGTGGCGGTGATCGAGCTTCTGGCGGTGAAGATTCAACCTTGACACCTTTAATGGTAGTGGAGTAGTCAGGAGAGGGCACGGAAAAGGTTTACTGACTGATGAAGTCGAGGGCAGCGAAAAATACCAATAAAGACAGGACTGCAAGACACAAGAAAGTTAGAGTAATGGCTCTGATATCATGTTAAAAATACTGAATGATTGTATTGTATTTCTCAAGTAATAGAATATACATGAGTACCTTTTATATAGAAGGCAAAGTGTGTAGTACAGTAAGTGTGCTATACAAGTAAACAAGGTAGGCCTAGAGCCCACATACCCTAATACACGTTAACATGACTTAATGAACTTATCTTTACCACTTCATTCTAAAAAAAAAACTTTTTTTTTTTTTAATCTTTACCACTTTCTAACTTTTCTTACCAAAAAAAAAAAAAAAAAAAAAAAAAAAAAAAAAAAAAAAAAAAGAGAAAAGAAAAAGCATAGGGTCATTATCTTTAGTCTTTACCACTTTACCACACATTTTTATTTTTTTTTATTTTATTTTTTTTTTAACCGAGAACCACACATTTGCTGTCAAACGCAGAGACACAGAAAGATAGAGCACTTGATATCTCTTCAAGACTTCAACAGCCTTCACAAGTTTTGTAGAACTTGTTTCCAACACTTGGCCTCCACTATGCAAAGCCACATCGTCCACTCTACTATCCCTTAATCCATCTTCCTTCACTATCCCTAATTAGCCCTCCACCATCTGCCTTGCTTGGGTTTCCTAGTGAATCTCCATCAGTGTTGAGCTTATGCCAACCCGGAAGAGGCTTGGACCATTTCACCGGAATAGCAATCCTAGGCGCTATTTGCTTGGCCTTATTCACACAGTAATAAAATTCCTTGGCTTGACTTAATGAACTTATCTTTACCACTTCATTCTAAAAAAAATTTTTTTTTTTTTTTTTTAATAATCTTTACCACTTTCTAACTTTTCTTACCAAAAAAAGAAAAGAAAAGAAAAGAAAAAGCATAGGGTCATTATCTTTAGTCTTTACCACTTTTTTTTTTTTTTTTACCTAATAACCGAGAACCACACATTTGCTGTCAAACGCAGAGACACAGAAAGAGAGAGCTCTTGATATCTCTTCAAGACTTCAACAGCCTTCACGAGTTTTGTAGAACTTGTTTCCAACACTTGGCCTCCACTATGCAAAGCCACATCGTCCACTCCACTGTCCTCCAAGCCACTGATGTAGGACATAATTCATAATTTAATTTTTATAATTATTTAATTTTGGTATTTTTAGGTAAAAAATGTTATTTTAGGTTTATGTGATTTATTTCTTTATTTTTAGGTGCATTTAATGTTTTTTAGGTCAAATTTGGTTCCTGTTATAGTTAGGTATTAACTAGGAGTTATTTTAAAATATATATTCTTGTTTATCAAGTTTTACAGAGCTCTTAAATAGGCCCCTAAGTAGTTTCTCAAAAAAAAAAAAAAAAGGCCCCTAAGTCTATAAACGTTTTTTTTATTATCAATTATTTATATTAATAAAGTCTATAGTTTCTCTGGTGGATTCCAGAACCATTTCTCCTTGTGGATTTAAAAAAATCCTCGTGGATTCGAGGTTATTTTCAGAAGCAAACATATTTTGTTTATTGTTTTCTAGAGGTAGACATGTTCTGCTTCTAGATGCTTCCGCATTCCCACATCAGTTGGTATCAGAGCCTTGACTTATCCTGGTTTAGTGGCTGACGTATGAGACGGTAGCAATTCTGGTGACAGAAAACTTAGAAAGTATTATGTGACGTACACCTAGCACTCACAAATATTTTTGCTAGGATGCCGGCGTTGGAGCATGGAAACAATAAGGATAATTGTTGTGGAGATATAACTCACAGGCAACCTATTGGTAAGCAAATTTCATATATGCCTTAAAAAAGAATTACAAGTTTTAATGGTTATTTTTATAAAGAAGATTTTCTTGATTGCTTACTTGATTTAGAGGATTTATTTGACTTTGAGAGTATTTATTATGAGAGAAAAGGTAAACTTGCTTTGTATAAACTTAGTGGGTATGCCTTACGTTGGAGGGAATGAATACTGTTTGATAGAATTAGACAAGGTAAAGACAAAATTTGTTTCATGGCCAAACATGAAAGAGAGGCTTGCTATCAACTTTTATCCTTTGGATTGTGATGAGCTTTTGTCGTACACAAAACAAGATTATTGTTGGCTAAGAAGTTTATACTTGATTATTTTGAAGAGCCAAATATTCCACCATTAAAGGAAGAATTGCATGTTGAAGAAAATATTGTTCTTGAAGATTATGTAGAAGTCAAAGAACAAAATATATAGATTTCTGAAGAAATTAATGAATGTCTTGTTATGGAAGAAGATCCTAAAATCAAGATTATTATGGAGGAGAATAATGAAGATCCTATTGTAGAGAAAGGTCTTGAAGTCGAGATGGTAGAGACCATTGATGATGAAATTGAAGAGGAAAGTTTCAAGGATCTCAACAAAATCAAATCATATAATTGTCAATCTCAAGATCCTTTTATTTTGGTGGTAGGCGATATATCGAAATTTATTGATTTTATTGGGGTTGATAGATTTGATTCAATTGTTAGTTCTTACTTGGTAAATCTCTACAATTACATGAAGACCAAGGAAAAAGAAATCCAGGTTAATTTTTTTATTCCATTGATGAGTTGTAAGTATGGAAAGAAGATCAAGGGGCTCAAGTATTCAAAGTATTTGTTTATTTGGAGCAGAAGATTTAAGATTTCAAAGATGAACCCAATGACAAGTTTGTTTCAAGTGGAGGGGTCTGATGTAGAACAAAACCTACAATTCAATTTTTATAATTATTTAATTTTGGTATTTTTATGTAAAAAAACGTTATTTTAGGTTTAGGTGATTTATTTCCTTATTTTTAGGTGCTTTTAATGTTTTTTAGGTCAAATTTGGTTTATGTTATGGTTAGGTATTAACTAAGAGTTATTTTAGAATATATTTTCTTGTATGCCAAGTTTTACGGAGCCCTTATATTGGCCCCTAAGTCTGTAAACGCTTTTTTTTAACAATTATTGATATTAATAAAAATTCAGACTTTTGTATATTGTTTCTCTAGTGGATTCTAGAACCCTTTCTTCTTATGGATTCAAGAACCCTTGTAGATTCAAGAAACCGTTGTGGATTTGAGGTTATTTTCAGAAGCAAACGTGTTTTATTTCTTGTTTTCTAGAGGTAGATGTGTTCTGTTTTTTGACTCTTCTGTATCCTGCATCAGTCGTAGCCAAGAACATGCATGCAACCCAGATGATCAGATCATAGATTGGTTTCTGTCTTCTTCTTTTGTATTTTTTCCCCCCTGATTTGATTAGGTTTATGAGAACAAGATTTTGTTTTCTGATTTATGTTGACCATGTCTTTAGAGACATTTGAGAGAAGAGTTTAAATTCTGTCTGGATGTTACGGTACCAATAATATAACGCCACGTTAACACCCAATTAAAATCTCATTAAAACCAAAAATACAAACCAACAAATAAATGTACTTCTGTGTTGATGTTAGCAATTGTGATGTTATCGGAAGCACAAAGAAGCTGAAGAATTCATTAGTGACGTCACCCACCAACGGTCCACCGTTGTCAATGATTTGGTGATCTCTCTTCTCCATCTAAATTTTATTTTAGAAAATTTAGAAAACAAAAATGAACCCCACAATCAGCGGATTTTGGCAACATCTCCAGAGGTTTAATTTGGGCAGCATTTTCGACGACTGGGGCTGTTTCTTAGCCGGCTTAGAGGTTTGGTTGGTTTTGACTTCTAAGGAAGATACAATTTTGGTATATAATTTTTAGAGGCAAGATTATGCATGATAAGTTTTATTCTTTAGTTTGCTATCAGCTAACATGGCACAATGTGATTGATGTGTGTAAAACTGGGGTTTTATGCCCCATCCAGATTGAATTGGCACTCTTGAGAGAAAGGAGGTGAATTGAGATTTGTAGCTATTGAAATAAACTTGAATATTTTAATTGGGTTGAGTTAATTTTTTATTCAATTAAAGTTTTTTTTTTTTTATAATAATAAACAGTAGCACTTTAGACCAAAAGAGTGACTGTTCTTGTTTATAGAGTGATTGAGACTGTTGGATAAAAAAAAAAAAATATATATATATATATATATATATATATATATATATATATATATATATATATATATATTACTCTCTAATATAGAGAGGATTTTGCATTTACCTCGTTTGTTGGAGATACTCTAATTCACTTTAATTACTTTTAATATTTGTTTAAATTTAGTTTTTTCTTTTTTCTTTTTGGAGAGGATAGCTACGCAAACATTTAACATTACTTCACTAATAATAAAGAAAAAAATTACTTTTAATAGTAACAACAACATCCATATTTCTCTTCCATCAAACCCTTGATTAACCTCTCCAATTAATCAAAGGATCTTTATTCTTCATTTTAACCACAAGACCATAAGGTAATACAAAGTAATTTAGAAAGACAGGACTAGAACATGGTGTCCACAGACTAAATCTAGTAATCTAGATTCAGAATTTTGGACTATTGAATTACATAGTGTCCACCAACTGCCCATTTCCAAAAGGGCTTTGGCTATAGCAATCAAGGTTGTCACCATAGCTAACTCCAAAAAAGTCACAATACCTCTTATAGAATCCAATGCGATTCTCCACCTGAGCATTCGGACCTCGACCACACTCAAGGCCACCATTGATGATGTTTGTGGTGGTACCATAGCCAGGAAGCCGACCAGCTGCAATGTCAACACTAGTTGGGTTCCAAGTTCCGGTGATTACTTCATGGCAAGATGGCTTTGGTGACTGTGGAGTCATCCAGAACCAGATTGCTGTCTTAAATGAAATAACTGGATCAGTGGCCACAAGGTCTGGGTTGTTCAGTAGATCCAACTTTAAGCAATATCCACACTGCCCATAGTTATAGTTCCTAAATTTTCATAATTAGTGGTTTAGTGTACATGACAATAGTGTTAGTACAAAAAGTAATGTTACATGGACAATATTTTCAAGTGAGTAAACTATTATTCATTGTCATATAGATTTATCATTGACACTATCTTGTGAAATATGCAATAAAAATTATTGTGACTTTAAAGTACAAAATTTAGATCATTAAACTTTGGATTATAAGGTCATGTACTAACCATGTAAGTTGGATAGGACCACGACCATAATATTCTTGACCAGGAGTACAAGGATAATTGGGATTCGGTTCACAGTATTGTCCACCGTTTATTTCCCTAACAAAGAAATACCCCCAAGAGTATGGGCCACCAGGTGCAGTTTCCCATCCCCCTCCATGTACAACATAAATTATTAATTCATTAAAAAAACAAATTGTATAACTCATGTAGCAAAGTAATTGCTGCTGTTGTTGTTGTTGTTTTTTTTTTTTTTTTTTTTTTTTTTAAATTTTTTTATTAATAAATAATACACTTTATCTTTAAATTGTAATCCATGAGGGACCTTAGCCATCGAATACATTAATGATTAAAAGCAATAACTTTAAATTAGAATTGAAAATCAATTCACTTTACCAAAGTATTTTTTGTCCCTTTTTTTTCTTTCATATAGATGTAAAATAAAGAAAGAATGTTATCATTATAGACTATGGCCTGTGACAAAATAATGTTTTCCTTTAGCAATCAATATTCAATAGTATGGTATTCATGCATCTATGATCTATAACAATTTGTTTAATTATACTAATAACTATGGTAAAATGAACTACCGGTAGTTTCGTGTGAAGTTTGGCCTAAGAAAGCAGCTATTTCTCTTTTACGAATGTCAGTGTCCCCAGTTGTGCCAAAGTCAGGAAAGGAATTTGCAGCTTCTATGAAAGCATCATAAGTGTAGAAATCATTACGATACGGTAGTAGCTGTTCAAAATCATCTCTTGAAATTATACTACCAATATCTCCTCCACCACCACCACCACCACCACCGCCACAGACATCACCACCACCACCACCTCCGCCACAATCATCACTACTACATTGGCTTTGACAACCAGTGCAGCAATAATCAGCTGTGGTGCCACACCAGCCATACTGGCTGCAGCACAGCCCACCTGGGCAAAGAGCACCCCCTGCTTGCGTACCACATTGCTCAGCTAAGCCTCCTTGGAATGAAGACAACAACAAAGAGAAAATAACCAAAGCACAAAACCTCATTTTCATAGTTGTTTGTGTTTCAAGTTGATGTTTGAGGATGGTGAATTGGTGATTGAGTGGAATGGTATATATAGCGTAGTAGAGAGGGATCAAGTTTTTTCTGTTTATCTTTTAATGTTTTTGGAATATTTGCTCAATAACCCGACGGCAGATTTCAGCTTCCCATCTTATCTAGTAATAATTTAGCATTAAAAAGGAAAAAAACGTGGGCAGATTTTTTTATTATTTTATTTTTTTTATTATTATTATTATTATTTTTTTGTGACCTTGTCTTGTTGTACATGTCCTCCCTGTCGTTTCTGGTTCTGTAGACATCATTCATAATGAATAACTAAGATTTAGTATCTTAGATACAGTCAATAGGTTCATAAATTAAATTTAAACATTTGGTTTTATTGATCAATTTGACATAAATAATGTTAATATTTCTAATGATAAATTAAATTCAAAGTTCCATATAAAAATTGAGGAACTTAATATACTACATCTAAATTATTGTACTTGAGTTTGAAATTAATACATATATTTTTATGATGGTGTTTTTCTATTTCTAAACATATGACCAATATGACATATCTAGACTACAAATAGAGGTCTTTGTTTGCTTCAAGTTATAATCAATGGATTACAATAAAAGGGCGGTGTTTGTTTTACATAGTATATTTATAACTTGAAATTGTGATTTTTGTTAACAATATAAAGTGAGAGAGAAAGACTGAATAGTCTGTATATTGATATGTATAATAATGTACAATAGAGAGCCTTATATAGGCTAGGTATGTGTGCAGTACAAGCAAAAAGAGTAAACTACAAGAATAGTATATTGGGCTAAGCCCAATGGGCTAAACTAGTCTAAGCTATATACTAACATCCCCCCTCAAACTCGCGGTGGCAAGGAGGAAGCCAACGGGAGTTTGGATATAAGATCTCGAAGACGACTAGGCGGGTGAGTCTTGGTAAAGATATCAGCAGGCTGGTCAGCAGAGGAGATGGAGAACAACTTAAGATTTCCTTTCTTGAGATGCTGGCGAGTGATGTGATAGTCGATCTCAATATGCTTGGTGCGCTCGTGGAAGACATCATTATGAGCAATGTAGATAGCACTACGATTGTCACAATAAAGAGGAGTGACAGTGGGCTGTGGAGCATCCATGTCAGCCAAGAGCCAGCGAAGCCAAACAAGCTCGCAAGTGGTGTCGGCAAGGGCACGATACTTTGCCTCAGTACTGGAACGGGAAACCACATCCTGCTTCTTGCTGCGCCACGAGACAAGAGAAGTACCTAACAGGAAACAAAAACCTGTGATAGAGCATCGATCAGTCGGATCACCTGCCCAGTCAGCATCTGAATAAGCATGAAGCTCGAGGGAAGATCGAGAGGAGTAATGCAGACCATGATAAAGTGTGCCTTTGACATATCGGAGAATCCGAAGAACGGCAGCATAATGGACAGAACGAGATGCATCCATGAACTTACTAACCATACCCACGACATGTGAAATATCCGGACGAGTAACAGTGAGATAGATTAAACTGCCAACCAACTGACGATAGCGAGCAACATCGGATATAGGTTCACCATCCAAAGGTGTGAGCTTTGCATTGTATTCTAAAGGAGTGGAAACAGTCTTGTTGTCGGTGATACCGACTTTGGAGAGAAGATTAGAAGCATATTTAGCCTGGGAAAGATAGTATTCATCAAAGGATGAGGTAACCTCAAGCCCAAGAAAATAGCTGAGAGTGCCTAGATCTTTCATCTCAAAATGTTGACTAAGGAACTGCTGAAGAGAGCGGACACCTGCAGAATCATCTCCAGTAATAATCATATCATCAACATAAAGAAGAATAAGAGTGATACCAGCAGAGGATCTTCGGACAAAGAGAGCGGTGTCATGAGGACTCGAAGTGAAACCCTGCTGAGCAACAACCGAGCTAAACTTTTCAAACCAAGCTCGAGGAGCCTGCTTAAGGCCATAAAGAGCACGGTGAAGGCGACAAACTTGGCTGCCTGAATGTGGATAGCCAGGGGGTGGTTGCATGTACACTTCTTCATGGAGGTCTCCATTAAGGAAAGCATTCTTCACATCCATTTGATAAAGAGGCCAACGGCGAACTAGGCGAGCCTTGTATCGTTCAACAGATCCATCAGCCTTGGTCTTGATCTTGTAAACCCACCTACAACCTACTACAGACTGACCAGGAGGCAAATCAACCATATCCCAAGTGTTATTCTTATGAAGGGCATCTAGTTCTTCGTTCATAGCTTACTGCCAAAGAGGGTCAGTATGGGTCTCACGATAGGTGTGAGGTTCATATAGGGTGGCAAGAGCAAAAAAGCAGTGATAATCAGTAAGAAAAGGGGGAGGAATGCTTACCCGAGTGGAACGACGAAGTTCAGGACCAACAGGTGACTCAGGAGAGGGTGGTGCCACAGGATCCAAGACAGGCGGGTCATATGCCGGAGACAGAACCGGAGATGAGTCGTCTGGAGAGGCAGTCGATGTTGAAGAATCCTCCACAAGTTCAGGATAGAGAGGGAGGAAAAGATCAGTAAAAATGGGAGACTCTGAGGAAGGAGATGCAGGAAACTGCTGAAGACTCGTGAAAGAACAATGTTCCCAAAACTCAACATGACGGGAGACACGAAGGCGATGAGAAATGGGATCATAGCAGCGAAACCCCTTTTGAGACACACCATAACCAAGGAAACAACAGAGACAAGTATGAGGCTGGAGCTTTGTTTGTTCATGAGGAGGAAGAGAGACAAAGCAAGCACAACCAAAAACCCGAAGGGAGGAGTAGTCAGGAGTTTGACCATAAAGAAGCTCAAATGGTGATTTGTTGTGTGTAGTTGGTGAAGGAATACGATTAATGGTGTACACAGCGGTGAGTGCAGCCTCACCCCAAAAGCGCTCAGGAAGAAAGGCAGAAATGAGAAGGGTGCGGACAACATCAAGAATGTGACGATGTTTTCGTTCTGCACGACCATTTTGTTGAGAGGTGTAAGGACAAGACCGCTGAGGAAGAGTACCATGACTGTCTAAAAAGGATAAGAAAGATTTATCATTATATTCTTGAGCATTATCTGATCGAAAGACTTTGACGGTGTGATTGAACTGTGTTTCAATCATTTTATGAAATGTTTGGTAAATAGACACAAGTTCAGACCTATGGTGAAGCAGATAAATCCAAGTATATCGAGAAAAATCATCCACAAATATGACAAAATATTTAGATCCCCCCTCAGTAGGAACAGGTGCAGGACCCCAAATATCAGAATGTATAAGATCAAAAGGGGCAGAAGAAAAGGAGTCACTTTTATTAAAGGGAAATTTTGTTTGTTTGCCAAAATGACAGGAAGTACAATCAAAATTTTGAAACTGAACTGAACCTAAATGACCTTGAGATGCTAACAACTGAAGACGAGATAAGGATGGATGACCAAGACGAGCATGCCATAGATCAGGTGAGGAGGTGGTAGTGGTAGCAGTTGCAGAAACAACTTGTGAAGGAATCTTCAAGTCATGAACCTCAAACATGCGACCAACCTTACGGCCTGTCCCAAGCACTTGACCCGTCCGGGGATCCTGCACATCCACACCATGATTAGTAAATAGAAGATCTACTCCTAATTCACAAAGTTGACCAACAGAAAGCAAATTAAGGGATAACTTTGGAATATGAAAAGTGTCATTAAGGGATAGTCTAGGAGAAGAGATTGTTCCTTTATGATTAACAGGCATAGGAGTTCCATCAGCAGTGTAAATGGTGATTGGATGTTCTAAGGGTGCCTTATCAGAAAATTGGGATTCATCAGGAGTCATATGGTTACAACATGCAGTATCAAAGAACCAAGGTTGTTTACCTGAGGTGACAGAAAGGGCAGTGGAAGTGCGGGATAAAACCTGTTGAACAACTGCCTCAATATCAGCCGTAGTAAGTGAGGAAGTCAAAGATGGACCTGTAGGAACCGATGGATCTGAAGGACATACAGCAGCTACCTGAGGAAGAGAAGCCTTATTATGCTCTTGCACAAATTTCTGCAGTTTGCGACAAACAGAGATGTCATGACCTTTGCTACGACAAAACTCACAGCGAGTACCTTTGGAAGGCTGAGAGTTGGGACGCCCAGGGTTTATTCGTGGAGGAGCAGTGAATGTAGCAATGGGAGGCTGTGGAGAGGGTGTAGCCAATACATGATCAGATGATGACATGTGATAAGTAGGCCGACGGTTCTCCTCAGAAATGAGCTCCTTGACTGCAGCATCAAGAGAAGGAGTAGGAGACCGGCTAAGCAGAGAAGCCCTAGTAGGCTCAAAATCCTCACGTAAACCCATCATGAAGTGCATAAATTTACGACGATCCCGATATTTGACAAAGAGCTCAATGTCCTTAGAACATACCAGTGGAGGATCTGCAGTAGAGAGTTGTTCCTACATAGTAGAAGTCTAAGAATAGAAATCAGAAATAGACTGACCTGTCTCTTGACGCATTTGATAGAGCTTTGATTCAATGTGGAACTCCAAGCTTGAATCATTAGTGCAATTATAGCGATCAGCCAAAAATTTCCAAGCAGCCTTAGCAGTTTCAAGACGAGGAAGAAGATTATGAATGGAGGGAATAGAGGTATTGATAAACCAAGACAAGATCTTACTTTGAATACTCTCCCATTCCTCTAGGCGTTCTTCATAATCATCTGTTGTAACAGCAGTCTTCGAAGACTATTCAGCAGTTGTGGCTTTGGACTTAAGGTTTGGTACTGGCTTAGGAATTGAACCAGTCACATATCTCCACAGTTTACGACCTTTGAGAAAGACAGTCATATTCTGAGACCACGCATGATAACTAGTAGGACCATCCAACATAATAGTGATAGGACGGATGATATCTCGTTCATTTTGTTGAGCCATAATGAAGAAAATGACCAAAAAATGGGATTTAGAGACCTCAAATGCAGAAACGGAGCTCAAAATCGGAATCTACGCGAAAAACTGAGCAAAACAGGTCCGGTTGAAAAATTTTGACTATGGTCAAAGTCAACGGTCAACGGCTGACGTGTGCTGACGTGGCAGTGTGACGTCAGCTAGGGCTGACATGGCAGGAAGAGAAGCAGCAGCAGGCGCGTGTGGCACGTGTGGCGCGTGAGTGCGCGTGGATTGGCGCGTGTGGGGCATGTGAGGCGCGTGGCAGGTACCAGCGGCGCGTGGAGGCGCGTGGCGGCGCGTGGAGCGCGTGCTCGTGAGGCAGAAACTTCAGCCGGCGCGTGGAGGCGCGTGTGATGCAGTTTTTGGCCGTTCTTGGTTGGGTTTTGCTCGGGATTGGCCGTTCTGTCTTTCTATACCTGTTGTTTGGCAGTTGAATGCACAGAACGTTGATATCCGAGTGTTGCAGGTACTGTGGGCTTGACGGCGGTGGCTCGCTTCTGACAGTGACGACTGGATGAAGGCGAGGGCAGCGGAAGAACGCCGGAGATGTCCATAGGAACCAGAAAGTCAGAAGAATGGCTCTGATACCATGTTAACAATATAAAGTGAGAGAGAAAGACTGAATAGTCTGTATATTGATATGTATAATAATGTACAATAGAGAGCCTTATATAGGCTAGGTATGGGTGCAGTACAAGCAAAAGGAGTAAACTACAAGAATAGTATATTGGGCTAAGCCCAATGGGCTAAACTAGTCTAAGCTATACACTAACAATTTTAATCATGTTTTTAAGTTATTAACAAGTATTTGCCATAATCAAATTTAGATTTTAATAATACTGCATATGTATGATATATGCAATCCAAAACTTTTTTTTTCCCTCATGCATGCAATATTTGGTGTCAAAATAGCATTATGGATTGGATGTAACATCATATATTGAAAATTGATGAGACAAATAATGGTTTTTTTTTTTTTTTATTCAACAAAAAAGCAATGGTTTCTGACAATAAATCTACCAGGCTGAAAAATGATTCCAACCCATGCGGGATTTATTTCATTAGACATGTAAGTCTAGCATTGCTCAAGAGTAAAAAAAAAAAAAGGCAAAACAGGTTTGGAAACTAGTTAAATTCTTTCATAATACATATATTCTGCAAACTCACATGATAGATGCTATATCGTAACCAATAAGTCGTATGATCCTTATTCAGCCCCCAAAAAGAGTCATATTATCTTTAAAGATAATCACATATTATATTGCTTCTAAGCACCATGTCCACATAAATCTTTAAACAATATTACCTTTGAAAAGTGAATTTCCTTTATAAATTTTAGCATTCATTTTAGTCCTCTAATTTTGCATTCGTTCATTTCGGTCGTCTCTAAGTTTTAGATTTATTCAATTAAAGTATTTTCGTCAACTTTTATTAGAATTTTTTATTTTAAAAAAATTGGAAGAAAAATTTAAAAATTTAGAAAATTTACCACAACGTATAACAAAAATTGATGGAAAAATCTTAATTAAATAAACTTAAAAGTTAGAGGACTAAAAAATGAATGAAAGTAAAGTTAGAGGATTGTAATAAATTTTGGTGAAATATAAAGAATAAATTTTGCAGTTTAACCTAAACTTTTTAAAAATAAGAAAGGAAGGATATCTATATCTATATATAAAAGCATGAATGCGCCAAAGCACTGTAGCTATAGTGCTTTGGTTTAGTTAGTCTTTTTTTTTTTTTTTTTTTTTTTCATTTTTTCAGTTTTTTTTGTGCTTTTTTTTTTTGTTGGTGTTTTCCTTTCTATACATACATACATACATAAAAAGCGCGAATGCAACTGGCACTGTAGCTATAGTGCCTAAAGTTTTTTTTTTTTTTTTAATATTTATGTAAGTTGGCATATATATTGTTATACTGACACAATAAATTTTCCGGTTTGTTTTGTGCTTTTTGTTTTTTTGTCTTTTCTTTTCTATATATATACATACATAAAAAGTGCAAATGCAACTAGCACTATAGCTACAATGCCTAAAGTTTTTTTTTTTTCCTTTTAAATATTTATGTAAGTTGGCATATATATTGTTATACTGACACAACAAATTTCACAATATTTTCACAATTATTGACGTGTCAATTTCTTACAAGTCGAAATAAAATAATAAAATATGAGATTGTGACCAACCACAACTGAAAATAAATGTTTTGAGAAAATGTTATAACACTTATTGTTATCATAATATTTTCACAATTGTTGAGATCTCAGTTTCTTATAAATCAAATAAAAAAATGCTAAGACCACAACATTTTAACATTAATTTCTACAGTGCTTAAAGTTTTTTTTTTTTCTTTTAAATATTTATGTAAGCTAACATATATATTATACCGACACAACAAATTTCACAAAATTTTCACAATTATTGAGGTATCAATTTCTTACAAGTCGAAATAAAATAATAAAATATGAGACTGTGACCAACCACAACTGAAAATAAATGTTTTGAGAATAACAATAACAATGTTATCAGTTTAAAACCAATAACAACTTGTCATTTAGAATTTATTCTAAAAATGTTATGAATGTAGCATTTCTCTCAAATAAAATAAAATAAAATATCTATTCGGATCCTAAAAATGAAGATATTGTGATATTTTGTTGTATTCTTCGACTTCTTTTTTAATATAGTCAAATTGGGTGAGCTAATATTCACGGTTTCACACACAATTTTCTTGTGTTGTCTTTTCTTTTTCTTTTTTTCTTTTTTTTTTAATGCATAATTTTAAAACCAGTAATAATTTTTCAACTAAAATTTGTTGTGAAAATGCCGTGGATATAAAAAATAAAATAATAATATCAAACTGAGACCTACCACAGTTGGGAATAAAAAAAAATTTGCAAAAATGTTGTGACATTTTTTTGTGTTCCTATAATTCTTTTTTGTGTGACATTTTGTTGTCTTCCTAGGCTTCTTTTTTTGTTTAGTCAAATTTGGTAAGCCAAAATTCATTGTTTTAGGCACAATTTTCTTCAATTGATTTTTTTTTTTAATACACAGTCAAAAGTGGTTAGCCCAATTTAAAACCAGTAACAATTTACCACTTACAATTTATTATAAAAATGTTGTGAATGTAGTATTACTCTAAAATAAAATAATAAAATATCAGACCAAAACCCACCATAACTAGAAATAAAGGCATTGTAAAAATATCGTGATATTTTGTTGTGTTCCTAGACTTCGTTTTTGATTTAGTCAATTTATTGAACCAAAATTCATTGTTTTATGCATAATTTTTTTAGGTTGATTTTTTTAACACATTGTTTCAAGTTAAAACACACACACACACACACACACACACACACACACACAAATTGACGAAGCAGCGTTTTTTTCCTTTATGTTTGGGGTAGTTTCATTCCCCCTAAATTAAAGTTGAATAATTTCCTCTTTTATATTTTGTAAATGAGCATATACTCCTACTATTACTCTTTTAGTTAAACCCTAATGAAATCTTATAATTCCTAAAATATTCGATTATGTAATGTCTAAAATACTCATACTAAATTTTAATGTCACAAAAAATTTCTTCTTGTATTTTGAATATTTTGTGGTACACTGGTAGTCATGCTTGGAAAGTTAGAGTGCTGATATATGATATTCTATTTGTTACCTAGAGAACACTAATTTATTAAGTTTAAATCTTCTAGACTTATAATTCTATCTAATAGAAACTTTGATGACATAAGTCTTTTGTTATTTTGTTCTTTTTTTAATTTCTTTTCCTACTTAAAAGGGTGTTCATTAAAAATAAGTAAGCTAAACATCGAAGTTAGACTCATAAAATAAGATGATAAAGAATGAAGTATGAATAACGAGATCTTCATTGTAGATAGTTGCAAGTATTTAATTTGATGAAGATCCTCAAAAATATTGTAGCATATATCATCATTCATTGCGAAAATTTAAATATTATGGAAAGATGATAATGTTCATTATCATTCATTGTAGCATTTTTTGGTGAGTAGATATTACATTTAGTAAATAGGTTCTAAGATATTATCATAGTAAATACTAAATAGATATTTAAATAGCTATTTTAAATTTAAGTATATGATTTCATACTTTTTTAACAAAAAATAAAAAAATTATATTAATTTTCTCACTAAAAACATTAGAGTAGTGGAGTTAAAAAGCTATATAGTTTTTTTAGTTTCACAAAAACCCAAAAAAATGCTTACACAGCAATGAAGGTAAAGCTAAAATTTTTTAGCTTCAGCCTTCCATACGAAGCTATATTTGGCTTCATACGGAGGATGAAGGTAAAAACAAAAAATAATATTTTAATCTTATCTCTATTAAAATAATATATTTTTTTAATTTTTTAATTCTTTTTCTTTTCTCTTTCTGCTTGTCGCTCTCATTCTCTCCCTCTCTCCTCAGATCAACCCTTAAGCTCTCAAGCTCAGACTCTCGCCAGCCTTTCCCTCATTTTTCTACCTTTTTTCCTTTCTGCCGTCGATGAGGGACGACGGCGATGATTTCAAGGATGCGAGGGATCTGAACACCTTTTCGACTCGGGCTCGGAAGCTATCGTCTACAGATTCTGAGGACACCATTGAGATTGAAGGAGAGGGAGATTTTTTGAGGTTTTTGTTCACTCCTTTTTGCAGGAATTTTTCTGGGTTCATGGAATTTTTCTGGTTTCGGATTGTTGGGTTTGTGATCGAAGTTCTGTGGGTTTTATTTTTGTGGTTGTGGGTTGATTTTCTTGGGTAATTGTGGGCTGATTTTGGTGGTTGTGGTGGCAGTAGGAGTAGACTATGGGCAGGGCGGCGGCGGTGGTGGTAGTGGTGGTGGGTTGTATGAAGTGGTGATGACGGTGGTGGGATGTATTATTAGATTGTAGTAAATATATTATTTTATTGTGATGTTTATATTATTTTATTGTATTGAAAACTAAAATAGATCTGTTGCTATTGGATGTTTTATAAAATAAATAAATAAAATAGATAAAGTAGCTTTTTATGAAACTAAATAGTTGAATATTTAGCTTGATTACTGCTAATGCTCTAATGGGATAATATCCCATAAATTTGGCCTTAGCCTTTTCGACTTGTCGTTCAGAGGGCATCATATTTCATTTTCTTGAATTGACTATTCGGTCTATCACATGATTCACATGGTATTATCACTTCACTCATTCACTGCCACGTGTTCTTTCCAAACATCATAGAGCATTTGCAACCGTGTAGCTAAATAGCTATATTGCTATTTTAGCTACACCAAAATACAAAAAAAAGGCTACAGCAATGGAGCTATACCTAAAATTTTTTTGCTTTTTGCTACAGTGCACAGTTATCTATAAATGTGCACTGTAGTTCAAAGCTAAAATGAAATATAATTTTTTTATTCTGTGTTCACACTTCTTTTTGTATTTTTTATTCTTTCCTTCCTTTTGGTAGTATGATATATTATTTTATTGTAGTGGTTATATTATTTTATTGTGATATTTATATTATTTTATTGTGTTGAAAGCTAAAATAGATTCACTACAGCATATATGTAGGTAAAATAGATAAAGTAACTTTTAGTAAAGCTAAAAAGCTAAATTTTTAGTTCCACTGTTGTGGATGCTCCAAGGAAATGAAAATGTACCATCTTAGGCTGGACACCACAAGCATCAAGTTAAAAATTGTGTTATGGTCCCCAACTAGATACTTTATACCGTGCTGCGATGTGGGGTTTGGGTGTGATGGGTTGCAGTAGATGAGTTTTTGATAGTAGGAAATACTATGGTAGCTAAGGTTTATTGCTAGGTTGTAGATTACGGTGGGTGAAGGTAGCTTTGATTGAGTGTTCTTAATTTTGGTTTGAAGATTTTTTTGGTTGAATGTTCTTAATCTTTAAAGAACCTAATTTTTAGATTTTCTTTTTATATTTTGAGAAGAGATAAACATAAAAGAAAAAAATAAAAAAACATATTTACCATGTTTTTAGCGGAGGTCAACGAGAGACAAACGAAATTTATTTCAATTGAATTAAATGACATTTTTCAAATTATGAGAAGAAAAAGTTATTTCAGGTCAAATCACAAATAGTTTTACTACAATTTTCACTTGATTCTTTTTTTACTCGTGCGTGCATGCATCTTAATTTGGTTAATTTGGTGCATGCATCTTAATTTGGTGCACGTAGCGTTATATATTGAAAATTGATAAGAAAAATAATAGTTATTCTATTTTTATTTAATAGAAAAGCAATGGTTTCTGTCATCTGGAACACTGAAAAATTATTACGGGATTTACTTTCAACACATGCCACCAACAAGTTGAAATTTTTATTAGATCAAGCCTAGGCATTGCTCAAGAATAAATAATAAAAAAAGGCAATACTGGTTTGAAAACTAGTTAAATCCTTTGATAACATACTTAGTAAAAAGGAAATGTCACATCAGTCATTGAAAAATTAATTTCTTTTTTTTTTTTTTTTTTTTTTTTTTTTTTTTTTTGCGGAGGGTATTATTTAAATAAAACTAGTTCATATTATATCATTAGCTGTGCCTGGGGTACAAAGCCGAGTTTCCCCAAGGCCAGTTAGGTCCCTGATATATGCTACAGTCACAAAAGTGGGACATGAACTATATACACACACCAAAGGCTGTTGTCGAGTCCCCCGCTTTGCTAGTAGGTCATCACATCTATTTGCCTCACGGTACACGTGATGCACGTGCACCTCCCATTCTTGGTGTAGTAGGTTCCTGCAATCACAAATTAAAGGCAACAGATTAGTCGGGTAATTCATATTCTGGTTAGTCAGCCAAGAAAGAACCACTTTGGAATCTAGTTCAAGATGAAGAAACTTGTAACCCTTATTCCAGGCCATTTCCAGGCCTTGTCTGACCGCAGCCAGTTCAGCCATGTTATTTGTTGCAAAGCCCCCACGGAGTGAGAAGCCTGTTATCCATTGGCCCCTATGGTCTCGCAACACCCCTCCTGCCCCCGCTGGCCCAAAATTAATTTCTTTTATAAACTTTAATAATACGAAAGGGAGGATATGCAGTATGCTTAAGGAAAGTGACTACTACCACATGATTCACTTGTTACTATCATTTCACATGGTCTTCCTTTTATTTATATTTTACGTATAAATTTATAGTACAAATTAATATCAAAGTTTGGGTCATAACCTGTATGTGTTTTTTTTTTTTTTTTCTTTTTTTAATGAGAATAACTCATACGTGTTTGAATTTCTTTCACCAATTTTGATTGAGATCTAGCATTGTCATTTATCTATAAGTTTCAGTTAGCTCAATTGATAAAATCTTTGATGGTTGAATAAGAGATCTGGGGTTCAATCCTCACCTATACCAAAAATTGATTAGTGTCTTGGTCTGATAATAAAGAACTATTATCAAATGCGAACGTTATAAATTGAAACTTTCTATAAAAAAAACATTGTTATCTATATAATTATTTGTTTTGTTTTGTTATCCATTAAGGTAAATGCTAATTTTTAAATTTGGGAATGGTAGAATCTGATAGCTATTTGATTCTCAATTTATGCTAAGTTCATTGAACGTGAATTTTGTTCAATGAACTTATTAATTTATTCTACTGTCCATGCATGTCGTTTGGACAGGAATTATTTTGAGACACTATGTCTATGGTTGAAGCTCATGAGATATTCTTTTTGGGATTTGTTACGACTTGGAGGGTTGTTTTTTTCTTAGAGGGTATGTTTACTCATTTTTCTTAAAAGGCACAATTAAGACACGGTGATATGGCCCTCTTGACTACTCAAAAGCTTAATTATAATGTAAAAGTATTATTTAAAAGAGAGATAAAAATGAATTCTTAAAAAGTTTTCGTTCCCATTTTCTCTCCAAAGTTTTCTATCCACCCTACTTCACCTCCAAACAAACACACCCTTAGGGTGTGTTTAGTTGGGGTGAAAACAGGGAGGATGGAAAATAGGGATAGGAAAATAAGGTGGAAAATGTTGTTTTCCACTGTTTGGTTGAGGAAAGAAAATATGAGAGATAGATAACAATGGAGAAAGTTTTTCCTCTTGGGCCCACTTTTTTTATCCTCCCAAATTGGGAGGAAAATGGGGACGGAAAAGTGTTGTGAAATGCATTTTACACAAATACCCTCTCACCATCTCTCACTTTATTCATGACCGGATAACTTTTACCTCTTCTCATTCTTATCACTTTACCTTCTCACAACACAGCAACGTCTAGGTTCTCTTCTCTACTTTTTTTTTTTTTTTTTCTTTTGTTGACCATGTTTTTGTGGGCTGAATGTAGTGTAAATTTACTGACCACGTTTTTGCTGGTTATAAAATCTTTTGCCCAATTAAATTTATATGTACACTATTGTAATTTTTACATTATAATAATAAAAATAATATAAATTTATATGTATGATGTGGTAAATTTTATATTATTTAATGAGTATAAATAAATCTATTTCTTACATATTATGTAACAAGGGTATAATAGTCAATTTATATAAATTACATTTTCCATCATTCGCTTTTTCTTTCCAACCAAACAAAAGAGTTTTCCACCCTCCCACTTTTCCACCCCTCCAACCAAACACACAAGAGGGAAAACCAAATATTTTCAATCCTCCCACTTTTCCATCCTCCCATAATTTTCTATCATTCCACTTTTCTCCTCCTCTAACCAAACAAACCCTTAAAGTCTTAAGATGTATTTCACAAATGGAATAAATTTATTAATTTTGATATAGCCATCTAGATCAAAATGGTATATGAAAGTTCATTAAAAACATTGACCCAATTCATTCATCTATTTCAAAAAAAAAAAAAAAAAAATCACTCATCTATTTTGTTTTGCAAGCGTGATTCAAAAATAAAAATATATATGTTATTAAATTTATAAGCTCCTTAGGAGATCTTTATCTTCATCCAGAAAGATTCCGAAGTCTATCAAAAAAAAAAAAAAAAAAAAAAGAAAGATTCCAAAGTCCAAACAGAGAGGGATCAAGTCTTGTCTGTTTATCTTTAATAGTTAAATAATTTAGCTTTAAAAAAGAAGAACATGTGATTGTCAAAAAAAAAAAACCGAAGAACACGTGGGCGGCTTTTTTTTAGTGACCTTATCTTGTTTTACATGAATTCTATTAATAATTTGTAGATATCATCCATTTTAGATTCATATGCGACTTAGAGCGTACCAAATTTATTTATTTATTTTTAAGTGCCAAACAGATAGCTATCAATCTAGTAAGCAAGGTTGATAATGCATACTGAGTATCTTAGATACAGTTAATAGGTTCATTAATTAAATTTAAACATCTGATTATATTGATCAATAAAAAATATATCATGTTAATATTTTTAATGATTCTTAAATTCAAAGTTATATATTTAAAAATTGAGGAACCTAATATACTACATCTAAATTATTGTACTTGAGTTCGAAATTAATACATATATTTTTACGATGGTGTTTCTCTATCTCTTAACATGTGTCCAATATGACATATTTAGACTACAAATAGGCCTTTGTTTGCTTTAAGTTATAATCAACAGGTTATAATGAACGGGCAATGTTTGTTTTACACCATGTATTTATAACTTGAAAATGTGATTTTAATCCTGTTTTTAAGTTGTAAACAAGTTCTTGCCATAATCAAATTTCATTTTTAATAATACTGCATATATATGACATATGCAATCCAAAATACTAAGTTTTGAGATAATTGTAATAAACTCACCTGTGATTTGATTCGAAATCATTTTATCTACTTGTGATCTGAAAATTGTCATTCGAAATCATTTTATCTACTTGTGATCTGAAAATTGTCATTTTACCCACCTGAGCTAATTAGTTCAATTTGTCTCACATAACCTACTTCTGCCAAAAATAGGGATAAATTTGTATTTTTGCTCAACTTTTATGTCTCTCTTTTCATTAAAAAAAAACCTATAAATAAATAAAAAAGTGAAAATATGATTAATAAAAGTTAGGTTTTACAAAATTTAAGGACAAACATTATATTGTTCTTGTAAAAATTAAAAATATTTGAGTATCGAGTAATATTGTTGGATATCAAAATACTTTCATTGTTAACCAGATCCCACTCTCGTTGTTCCTCCTCTTACTTGTAATCTCTCTCTCCCCCACAGACACGGTCAATTCCTCCTCTTACTTTTCAATTTTCATATCTCTTTTCTCTCTCTCTCTCTCTCTAGACATGCAACCAAGCAAATCAGGCCACCAAACCCGCAATCTCATGGGGTGGGTTATTGTATTCATTTTCAATTGGGTTAAATGAACAGGTAAACCGAAACCCATCTCTATCCTTCGGCATAAATCCACCAATCTCTAACCAATGCCCCCCCGTCTCCATTCTCTCTCTCTCTCCTCAACTTTTAAGTTTTTATTTTTATTTTTAATTTAATCAACTCAACTTTGAGTTAGCAAACAATACATGGTTTTTTTTTTTTTTTAACCCATCGTCTTCTGTTTCAAAATACTGGGATTGGTGACTGAGTTCGGTGGAGCTCTGATGTGGGTGCTGCGATGTGGGGTTTGGGTGTGATGGGCTGCAGTAGATGAGTTTTGGATAGTAGGAAAATACTATGGTAGCTAAGGTTTATTGCTAGGTTGTAGATTACGGTGGGTGAAGGTAGCTTTGATTGAGTGTTCTTAATTTTGGTTTGAAGATTTTTTTGGTTGAATGTTCTTAATCTTTAAAGAACCTAATTTTTAGATTTTCTTTTTATATTTTGAGAAGAGATAAACATAAAAAAAAAAAAAACAAAAAAAAAAAAAAACAAAAAACATATTTACCATGTTTTTAGCGGAAGTCAACGAGAGACAAACGAAATTTATTTCAATTGAATTAAATGACATTTTTCAAATTATGAGAAGAAAAAGTTATTTTAAGTCAAATCACAAATAGTTTTACTACAATTTTCACTTGATTCTTTTTTTACTCGTGCGTGCATGCATCTTAATTTGGTGCATGCATCTTAATTTGGTGCACGTAGCGTTATATATTGAAAATTGATAATAAAAATAATAGTTATTCTATTTTTATATAATAGAAAAGCAATGGTTTCTGTCATCTAGAACACTGAAAAATTATTACAGGATTTACTTTCAACACATGCCACCAACAAGTTGAAATTTTTATTAGATCAAGCCTAGCATTGCTCAAGAATAAATAATAAAAAAAGGCAAAACTGGTTTGAAAACTAGTTAAATTCTTTCATAACATGCTTAGTAAAAAGGAAATGTCACATCAGTCATTGAAAAATGAATTTCTTTTATAAACTTTAATAATACAAAAGGGAGGATATGCAGTATGCTCAAGGAAAGTGACTACTACCACCGGGCCTGCTGGCCCAAGTGGTACCTAGTCATGCTAGTGGCTTTCACCGTTGGGGTTCTAGCCCCAGCATAAACACTTACCCAGAAAAAAAAAAGAAAAAAAAAAGAAAAGGGAAAAGTGACTACTACCACATGATTCACCTGTTATTATCATTTCACATGGTCTTCCTTTTATCTATATTTTACGCATAAATTTATAATACAAATTAATATCAAAATTTGGGTCATAACCTGTAAGTGTTTTTTTTTTTTTTTTAATGAGAATAACTCGTACGTGTTTGTATTTCTTTCACTAATTTTGATTGAGATCTAGCATTGTCATATATCTATAAGTTCCAGTTAGCTCAATTGATAAAATTTTTAATGGTTAAATAAGAGTTTTGGATTCAATCCTCATCTATACCAAAAATTGATTGGTGTCTTGGTCTGATGATAAAAAATTATTATCAGGTGCGAACGTCATAGATTGAAAATTTCTTTAAAAAAAAAAAAAAAATCATTGTCATTTATATAATTATTTGTTTTGTTTTGTTATCCATTAAGGTAAATGCTAATTTTTTTAATTTGGGAATAGTAGAATCTGACAACTATTTGAACGTGAATTTTGTTCAATGAACTTATTAATTTATTCTACTGTCCGTGCATGTCGTTTGGACATGAATTATTTTGAGAGACTATGTCTATGGTTGAAGCTCATGAGATATTCTTCTTGGGATTTGTTAAGACTTGGAGGGTTTTTTTTTTTTTTTTTTTTCTTAGAGGTATGTTAACTCATTTTTCTTAAAAGACACAATTAAGACACGGTGATATGGCCCTCTTGACTACTCAAAAGCTTAATTATAATGTAAAAGTATTATTTAAAAGAGAGATAAATGAACTCCTAAAGTCTTAAGATGTATTTCAAAAATGGAATAACTTTTTGAATTTTGATATAGCCATTTAGATTAGAATTGTATTCCACACAATGAAAGTTCATTAAAAACATTGAACCAATTCATTTATCTATTTTGTGTTGTACATGTATTATTAAATTAGGCGCAGTCCCATGCGACGTGTGGGAATAAATAATTATATTTTAGTTATGATATAATATATAATTTGTTCTCTAAATTTTGTGGAAAATAATTTTTTCTCCCAAAAACTTAAAAATTTTCTAAAATTATTTTTCATTTATTTATCTCAAAAAATATATCATCATTTTATTATTTGGATTTATTTGATTGATATTACTCATTTTCTAGGTGGTCCATATTTTGATAAATTATGTTATTGTGTGTGAGAGACCACGCCCCCAGCCCATTTTTATGGTGTTGGGCCAAACCCATGTGAATGGATGGAGTCGTGTTATTGCCTCTCAAAATGGAGATTCGATTGATTTATTTTCCCCTTTAGATTAAGGGTTTTACAATGGAGTCGCCACTTATTTAATTGTTGGAAAAAATAAGAAAACCATAATTGAAAAAAATTCCTCATTTTATTAATTTGAAATTGAATTTACATTGATCATAGGAAAATTACATGACTTTGGTCCTAGATACAATCTAAGATAAAGTACATAACTTTATTTTCTAGTTACAATCTAAAAATTGAAAATTACAAGGATAAATATTGGTCTATCAACCCTTAATCTAAGTTCGGAGGCTATGTTACAAGATGGGAAGGTGTTAGGCACCCACCTTGCCCGGTGAAACCAGTCTTCTAGACTATGGTGGCCAACATTCATATCATATCATCCAATATGTCAATCATTTTACATGTTTAATGTTTGTGCATGTGATAAACCCTAATTCAATTTATTAAGCATTGCGTTTGGATTGAAAAATAAATTTTAGTGAATGTGTGTGGATGGTGATAACCTAGATCCAAGGATTTGAGAGAATTATGAAACAAACATGTTTTTCATATTTTTGATGTGGATTTAAGATCAAAACTAGTGTTTATGCATGAACATGTGATAAACAACCAAGAACATGTGGAGAACACATAAGAACATCTAAGAACATTTAAACATATTCAAGAGAATTTAAATAATTACTATCATGCTTTAATCCTAAATTCTCATCATGGCAACACAAAAAACAAGTTAGGGAAATGGATTATACCTTCATGCAATATCCATACGGTGGAGGAGGAGACTTTTGGTAGAAGTTCTAAGGGTGGAGGAAAAGAAGAGTTAGGAGAGGAAGGGTGAATCTCATTCAATACCTTGAGTCTCAAGAAGACCAAGATATGAAAAGACTACTCAACTTCACTAGAATTCAAGAGAGGAGAAGAGATGAGGTTTTTGTGTGCCTTGGAATGAAGGAGAATGGAGGGTTTATTTAGTAGTGGTAGAGAAAATATGAATGGAAGACCATTTAATGAGGGTTGACAAAGAATCATGAACCTAGACCTCATTTTAGCATTGGGAGAAATCTGGTGCGTTAAATGGAAAGATTGGTGGGAGTGAGGAGAAAGCCAAGTTCGGTTTTTCCGTAGCTACTGTAACAGCTTGTAGAGCTAATTTCGAAAAATTATATCTGACTCAATTCTAATCGGAATTGTCTCATTCTTGTACTCAAATTGAAGCCCCGGATGTCTAGTTTCTGGGAAAATTAACCTTATTCACAAATTCAAAATATTTTGAGAGATATTGATGAAATGGTTAGCAGATGTTATTTGTTAGAAAATGGTTTCAGCACAATTAACATTAATAGGTCCCAAATTAGCTCCCAATTAACATTAAATGGCTTCAATCACTCCCATTTCAGACTTAATTGGTTCTAAATTTACTCTAATTAAAAAATAATTGCACAAATTACTCATTGAATAATTAATGTTTAACTATCTAATTAATTAGGTGTATGCAACCTCACCATAAAATGTAATCCTAACCAATCAAATTATGACACATCATTGATCTCAAATTGATTACACTTATAACCAATTGAAATAAATTGTTCATAATCACATATAGTTAGACTCAATTTGTGATAGTGCATCTCAGTCATTAAAACTTGATTTGCTGATAACTTTCAATCTGGTGGTCCGATTAGGGCTTATGACTAGTCGATTCGATCGTTATGACATCAAGATCATTTTGGTGAAATGAGATTAAGGATCTAATGGCCAGAATCAAGATGCATATTCCCAAGGAAAAATTACTCTTTTACCCTCCATGTGAGGTTAAATGCAGGTTGCAAAATGGAGTGTCAATAGAATGCCTATCATTAGCAGAGCTTGAAAAACGAATGTCAATATATGAAAGAGACACCTAACTTTGCAATTAGTATTTAACCATGGTGAATGTATGATGCATGTAGATAAAAATGCAGATGGTTATGTAGTGGATCAAAATGTGAACCGAATCTCGAGGAAGATTGCCTATGTACCTCTTGGTGGGGGGATCAGGTCCAAATGTAGTTCATGCATGCAATTTTTTTTTTTTTTTTTTTTTTTTGAATGAGTACAAGATTTGCTTACCTGGAGGACGACGGATCCTGGCTCATGTTTTCAGAGGACCAAGGATTTTTGGGCTTTAGCTCATGCTTTCAAAGGACCAAAGGTTCTGAATCTTGGCTCATGTTTTCAGAGGACCAAAGGTTCTAGATCTTGGCTCATGTTTTTAGAGGCATAGGATTTTTGGATCTTGACTCATGTTTTCAGAGGACAAGGGTTTTTTGGGCTTTGGCTCATGTTTTTAGAGGACCAAAGGTTTTAGATCATGGCTTATGTTTTTAGAGGCCTAGAATTTTTGGATCTTGGCTCATGTTTTCAGAGGACCAAAGATTTCAGATCCTAGCTCATGTTTTCAGATGCCTAGGATTTTTTGATCTTGATTCATGTTTTTAGAGGACCAAGGGTTTTTTGGGCTTTGGCTCATGTTTTTAGAGGACTAAAGGTTCGGGATCCTGGCTCATGTTTTCAGAGGCCTATAATTTTTGGATCTTGGCTCATGTTTTTAGAGGACCAAGGGTTTTTTGGGCTTTGGCTCATGTTTTCAAAAGATCAAAGGTTTTGGATCCTGGCTCATGTTTTCAAAGGCCTAGGATTTTTGGATCTTGACTTATGTTTTCAGAGGACCAAAGGTTTTTTGGGCTTTGACTCATGTTTTCAGAGGACCAAAGGTTTCGGATCCTGGCTCATGTTTTTAGAGACCTAGGATTTTTGGATCTTGGCTCATGTTTTCAGAGGACCAAGGGTTTTTTGGGCTTTGGCTCATGTTTTCAGAGGACCAAAGGTTTTGGATCCTGGCTCATGTTTTCAGAGGCCTAGGATTTTTGGATCTTGGCTCATGTTTTCAGAGGACCAAGGGTTTTTTGGGCTTTGGCTCATGTTTTCAGAAGACCAAAGGTTCTGGATCCTAACTCATGTTTTTAAAGGCCTAGGATTTTTAGATCTTGGCTCATGTTTTCAGAGGACCAAGGGTTTTTTGGGCTTTGACTCATGTTTTTTGAAGACCAAAAGTTTTGGATCCTAGCTCATGTTTTTAGAGGCCTACGATTTTTGGATCTTGGCTTATGTTTTCAGAGGACCAAGGGTTTTTTGGGCTTTGGCTCATGTTTTCAGAGGACTAAAGGTTCTGGATCCTAGCTTATGTTTTCAGAGGCCTAGGATTTTTGGATCTTGCCTCATGTTTTCAGAGGACCAAAGGTTCTGGATCCTAGCTCATGTTTTTAGAAACCTAGGATTTTTGGATCTTGGCTCATGTTTTTAGAGGACCAAGTGTTTTTTAGGCTTTGGCTCATGTTTTCAAAGGACTAAAGGTTCTGGATCCTGGCTCATGTTTTCAGAGGCATAGGATTTTTGGATCTTGGCTCATGTTTTTAGAGGACCAAGGTTTTTTGGGCTTTGGCTCATGTTTTCAGAGGATGAAAGGTTTTGGATCCTGACTCATGTTTTCAGAGGCCTAGGATTTTTGGATCTTGGCTCATGTTTTCAGAGGACCAAGGGTTCTAGAAAGGCCTAAGATTTTTGAATCTTGGTTCATGTTTTCAGAGGACCAAAGGTTTTTTGGGCTTTGGCTCATATTTTTAGAGGACCAAAGGTTCTGGATCTTGGCTCATGTTTTCAGAAGACCTAGGATTTTTGGATCTTGGCTCATGTTTTTCAGAGGACCAAGGTTTTTTGGGCTTTGACTCATGTTTTCAGAGGACCAAAGTTTTTGGATCCTGGCTCATGTTTTCAGAGGACCTAGGATTTCTAGATCTTGGCTCATGCCGATGTATGTGGCCTTTCACACTAGTACCTGCAAAATAAAAATTTTTCAATTAGGGTGCGTTTGTTTTGGGTGAAAATGATTTCAGGAAATCATTTTCCCCCAAACCCGCATGTTTGGCAGCAACGGAAAATGAAATTTTCCAGAAATTCACTTCCTGTTGACCGAAATTTACGTCTTTGACCCGGAAATGATTTTACACTCTCATTTTCACTTCAAATCATTTTCGGGTCACGCAAAACACAAAGAGAGCGAGAGAAAGAACGCAGAGAGAGCGAGAGAAAGAATAACACAGAGAGAGCGAGAGAAAGAACAACACACAGAGAGCGAGAACCAGAACGCACCCTCCGACCCAGCCAACGAGTGAGAGAAAGAACCAAAGCTCCGATCCAGCCATCGAGAGCTCCGATCCAGCAAACGAGTGAGAGAAAGAACCAAAGCTCCGATCCAGCCACCGACATCGATCTACCTCACGCCGGTCACGCCGAGCACAGCCAGACGATCACCGCGCCAAACGCCGCAGACCCATGGTGAGTGAGAGCTCAAACTCACACTGATCCAGACCAACGCACCCGATCCAGCTCAGCCAGTCGATCACCGGTCCAGCCACTCCGATCACCGAGCCAAACACAAACTCACAGTGAGTTTTCCGGAACCGGTTGACCGTCCACACACTCACCTCACCTCTGACCCACACACGTCCGATCCACACACTCACCTCACCGTCCAACCCATCCTCCCGATCCGATCTCTGCATTATATATATATATATATTTATTTATATAAATATTTATATATTTATTTACTTTTTTTATTTATTAATTTTTTTAATTATCCATGTTTTATTAAACTATGTATTTATGGGTTATGCATATGAAATTTTGGAGCTTTTCTGGTTGCAGGTTATTCAGGATTGGTTTTTGGTTTGATTTTTTTTTAGAATTTTGGAGCTTGATTGGTTATGCATGATTGGTTTTGCTGTGATTTATTTTAGAATTGGGTTATGCATATGAAATTTTGGATCCACACACTTACCTTAGCTATGTATTATATCTATACATACCTATGTGTTTTCATCTATCTATATGTGTATATGTGTTTGAGCTACAATTGTCTTTGGTTCTTTGTTTGGTTGCTAATAAAATGTTGGAAAAGTAAAGAAAAGATTGATACTTTCTTTTTAAGGTTATTTTTTAAATGGGTTTTTTTCAGCAATGACTTGGGAATAATAGGAAATTAAGGACCCACTGTTTTCTTTGATCTTTCTATTTGGTTGCCAGGAAAAAGTGAAGGAAAGAAAACAAAGTTTTTGACCAAAAGATTTGTGCTTGCTGTTGTATTTTTTTTTTAATTGGGCTCTTGCAGCAGTGAAGTGTGCATAATAGTAACACAATGTATTGACTTGTTCAATCCTTATTTGACAATTTTCTTGCATTACTTGTTTTATTACTGAGAAAATGTAGGAAAAAGTATGGAGTCTTTGCTTTAATTGTTATTTCATAACCTTTTATATTGAATTTATGAGTGAAGTTATTATTGCATTGTTTTATACGTTCCTTTCTCCCTTACAGGCGCATTGAAAGCAAGCAGAATATTTATACAAAAAAATTGACTTTTATGATGAATTAGCGATTGTTGTGGGGAAGGACACAGCCACGGGTGGCTTTTCTAAGTCCTATATGGATCTTGAAAATGAGCCAGACAATGGGGATAGTGTGGAGTTTGTTGTGGACAATGTGGAGGAAGGTATGATTGAGAAAGGGAAGAATGCAGTTGAGTCATCCACCACTAGGTCGGGAATTTCCAAGTCCCACAAAAGAGGGCGTGCACCTTCTAATGCTGATGATAGTGTCCTGACTGATCTGTCTGATCATCTGAAGGAAATAGTTGTGGCTCTAAAAGAAATCAATCGGGGCCCTGTGGATTACACAGCTCTGTACAATGAGGTAATGGCTATGATGGCGGATGGATATAGCGAAGATATGCTCGCAACTGCTTTCAACCATCTTTGTGAGAATGAAAAGACAGCTTGTGGATTTTTAGCCAAGAATGCTAGGTTGAAGAAGTTGTGGTTAGATGGGTTTTTGTTCTCACAAATTTGATTTGTTTATTTCATGTTGACTGTGATGGTAGATTTAGGAATTAACTTTTGTTGTTGTACTAATATTGACCTATCATTGTATTATATATGTAGTCTTTTATATTATTGGGACGATACAATTGCCCAAATTATGTATTTCTACTGTTCAGATACCACGAATAGGTATCATTTTTGTACACCATGGAGGTGTAATGATTTCAGGTGAACGATTGATGTGGCTGTTTTTATATAAATGTTATGGGTATATTAAAGAGGCTTATTTTTTATGTTGAAGTACTCGTTATTTTTGTACTATTAAAGATATGTCTAGGCAATCCAGGTTCTTCAATTTGAATGATTATTTTTTATGTTGAAGTGGATGATTAGTTTTGTACTGTTACATGTTTGTCTAGATAATGCAAGTGCTTGAATTTGTAACACATTTCATATTTTCCATAAAATGATCCACAAACCAAACACCGGAAATGATTTTTCGTAAAACGATTTTCGTAAGGTATTTTCCGTAAAATGTTTGGACGAACCAAACACCGGAATTGATTTTCCGGAAAACAATTTTCGAGATAGCCAAACAGTCTAAATACATTTTCCTTTTCTGGAAATTAGCATTTCCGGAAAATATGTATTTTTCGGAAAACATTTTACAGGAACCAAACGCACCCTTAGTAACGGATTTATTCATTGAAAAGAAGTTGGCACACCTGGCGAATGCCCTTAGTTTGGGACATATTCCATGCTTCAATGAATGTTGAGGGTGGACAATTGAGTTGATGTTGCACCATTGGAAAATATGGAAGAGGATCATAGCTTTCTATTCCTGAAGAAGAGTTTAATGATTTTTTTTTTTTTTTTTTTAAATTTGGAAAACTTGAATTTTTTGAAGTAATTGAAAATTTTGATTGATGATTTTTTTTTTTGAAAAATTTGAAAATCTTGAATTTTTTAAAGCAATTGAAAATTTTGATTGATGATTTTTTTTTTTTTTTTGAAAACAACGTAAGAAGTACGAGCCCAATGCCCCTAGTTCCAAGGCCCTTTTTGAAAATTTCCTTCTTTATTTTTTATTTTTTGAAATATGAAGATTTGTTCATTATCAAAAATTGAAGAAGATGAAGATAAAGATGAAGTAAAGGTGATGAAGATTTATTCATGATGAGGTTTTTTTTTTTTTTTTTTTTTTTTTTTTTTTTTGTGGGGGGGGGTGGTGGGAGTTGAAAATCCTATCCTTTGAATGAGAATAACTTTGGCTGGAAGATGTGGATTGCTAAGTCCTTGCTTAATTCCTGCAAAAAGATAATTTCAATTTAGCAATGGATTTATTCATTGAAATGAATTGGAAGTACTTAGCCAATATCCCTAGTTTGGGGCATATTCCATGCTTAGATTGAAGTTGAATTCATTTGATGTTGTGACCATTGAAAGAAGATCATGGTCCGCCATTCTTGGTTCCTACAAAAAGGCTTTCTTTCTCTAGCTTGTTAGAAACCAATTATCATGAAAACTTGCACACAATATAAATAGGCTAACGCACTAAGTTTAAACATGCTTAATGCAAACAAATGGGCTTAACCTAACATGCACCCAAACAATTTTGTCACATTATTTTGACTTTGTTCTCCAAGGTTGTTTGGGTGAATGGGACCGAGCCTATGCAAGGCTGCCTACGTACCTCTGTCATAAAGGATCAGGTCAAGACGTAGTTCAAGAGAACTGGATTTTGAAAAAGAATATATATATATATTTTTTTTGAAATGAGATTTCTCTTTTTTTTTTTGAAAAAAAAAATTTCCTTTTTTTTTTTTTTTTTGAACAAGATGTGATCCTTTGAACAACCATTTTGGAAAATCATAGTGTTTAAGAACCAAAAAAATCTCTTTGATTATGAAGGATCAAGATCATTAAACTCATGTAATCAAAATTTGTTTTTTTCTTTTGAACATTGTTGGGTGAAAACAAGGAGAGCGCTCCAAGTTTGAAATTTCTTTTGAGTCATTTGAGGATTTGAGAATTTGAGAAATTTTTTCCTCAGACAAATCATCCTGTGGGGTTTGACAATTTTAGGCATTTTTCCTTTTTAATTCAAGAGAAAATATTATTAGAGTTTAAGATGTGCCTACAATTAGCAAGACTTCAAGGAGGTCTTATTCATAGGTTGTAATGTAGGCCGGGTTTGGGTTATGAAATGAAAGATATAAAAGGCTCAAAATTCCCTATGATGTTTCCCCCAAGTATGTATTACTCAAAAATCAAGTATTGGAGGAGTTTTCTCATTTCTTTGTTGCCATCTTCTCACTAGTCTTCATTGGTCACTTGTATCAACACTTGTTTTTAAACTCATTCATCTTGAATCATACATTTATACTTTTATCTTGTAAAATCCTTTTCTTTTTAGGTTGCATCTTTAAGTTTCCAACTTGGTGGGATTTACCCCTTTTTCTTTTCTTCTTCTTATTTTCTTTGGCCCTAACTTTTGCTTAGACAGCCCTATTAGGTTTTTAGCCTAGCGGGCTTCTTTTCTTTCTTTTTTTTTTTTTTTGGCCCTAGCTTTTGCCTAGACTGCCTTTTTGGGTTTTTAGCCTAGCGGGCTTTTTTTTTTGCTGTCTTTCATCTCTTGATTGAATGAACATTTTGGGGATCTTTTGCCTCCTTTGTTTTTTTCAACTAAAGTCATTTTGATGCACTCTTTATACATCTTTCTTGCCTTGATGCGCTTGCACATTTCCATGCTTGATGAATCTTTTCCTTTTTTGATAAACTCTCTTCTAGATGAATCTTGTATTCCTCTTGGCATGAAGAATTTTAGGCTCTTCAACTTTACAGACACTTTTTTTCCACATTAATGGAATTTCATTTCTCTTTCCTTGATTGTGTAAAACCTCATTTTTCTTTGATGATCTCTTATCTTTAGTTGAATGAATTCTCTACTTGTCTTTCATGCTTCTAGGAGAGCTTTATCAATTAGTTTCAAAGCTACAAGGTCGACTCTTCCTCAACGTGAGATTTAAGCATGGATACTTTGAATTTTCCCACCCTAGGTTTAGATTTTAGTGGGTTCATGCGAAAAAGAGGCTAAGTGTTTAAAGGCTTAAATGGGCTAGCAATGGATAATGATCATTCTAGGTATTAAGGTATAATCTAATCTTGTTTTACCAAAGACAGCCTCCTATCCCTAGCAATGCTTGCTTGTAGGCACAATGACTTGAGCTCTTTTAATAAATTCCTCTTAAAAGAAAAAGTATGAATGCTCTATTGGAGACAAAAGTTTTCAGAAATTTGGAATGAATGCATGAGATTTTTGAATTTTCTGATAGATATATTTTCTTTGATTGCCTTGTAAGACCATTTCTTCTTTTATTCAAAGTAATTTAACAAAAATGTTTACATGGATCAAATGAAATTAATCATTTCTCAGTACAAGTTGATTGTTCAAGCCTTTAAACATCACAATTTAGAAAAAGTTTTGTCCAGGGGATCCTCATGTACCATTTTGAAAAGAATACTTCAAAGAATCTTGAAATCTTTGAAAGAAAAAAATGGGCCTTTTTTGAAAAAGTCACTAGGAAGTCCAATGCCCCTAGTTCAATTTTTTTTCATTTGAAAATTTTTCTCTTTTTTTTTTTTTTTTTTTTTTTTTTGGGAAAGATTTGGAAATCTTGAAAAAAAAATGTTGATTTAAAAAAAAAAAAAAAAAAATATATATATATATATATACATGAACAAAGTACATTAAATGCTATATGGATTTTTAGAATTCAAAGAAACATAGAAACATGGAATAAACTAACAAACTTTAAGCTTAACCATGATGTTGCAAACCAAATGTGGAGTGAGGCAAAGTTGGGTCACTTGCTTCTTCTTGGTTCATTTAGGATGCTTGAGACTCGGTATGCTTGAACCTTGATTATGATAAAATGTCTTGGGCTTGCACTTGGAAGACTTGAACCATGATTATGATCTTTTGGTATTTGCTTGAAATGGCTTGACCTTACACTTCATGCATGCATCTTGTGAGCTTTTGGCCTTTGAAGTTGATTGTGCGAATACACCTTAGATGGGCTCAAGTGTTGGGCTTAGAATGATTCAAGAAACAATTTTGGGCTTCCATACCAAGTAGAGTTCAATCATAGGCTTTTGGGCTTGAGTTCATTCATAGCATACAAGGTTCAAACAATTATGATGGGCTCAAGTTTTGGACTTGGGCTCATCATGGTTCAAACAACGGCCAAACACATGCATAATGCAGTGCAATTTACATGGACCAACCTAAAGGTAGGTTCTATGGGTCATTGTAACATGGGTAGAACGTAGGTTAAAGGTTCCCACAAGCTAGGACGTCGTACCTCCCAACTTGTGACGCTAGGAGCGCCGCGTTGGTCCGAACGGTACAGTTTGTCCCTATGAATCACCATGGCATAACTATGATGATCCTTGTCGCGGTGGGTGGTAGGTTCACTGCTGGATATGTGAGTCTTAGGAAGACCACAATCCACGGCTAATACTATCGAGCTTCCAGGCTTGCACACAGATAAAATAAATTTCATTCAAGAAAATGATGCATGACATGCAAAATAATGACATATTAGGCATATTATATACAAAAAAGTAATAAACAAACAATGACATGGTTGACCACCATAACCTAATTGAAACTTAGCCTTCAATATCCCCAGTGGAGTTGCCACTGTGAGAGACCGCGCCCCCGGCCCATTTTTATGGTGTTGGGCCAAACCTATGTGAATGGGTGGAGTCGTGCTATTGCCTTTTAAAATGGAGGTTCGATTGATTTATTTTCCCTTTAGATTAAGGGTTTTACAATAGATTCGCTACTTATTTAATTATTGGAAAAATAAGAAAACTATAACTGAAAAAAATTCTTCATTTTATTAATTTGAAATTAAATTTACATTGATCATAGGAAAATTACATGGCTTTGGTCCTAGATACAATCTAAGATAAAGTACATAACTTTATTTCCTAATTACAATCTAAAAATTGAAAATTACAAGGATAAATATTGGTCTATCAACCCTTGATCTAAGACTCTGTCTTCAAACTGATTCTGGAAATGATTTTCCGAAAAATTGGGTGTTTGGTTGTTACTTCAAATTTGGTCAAACTGAAAAGCATTTCCAGTTGACCGAAAATTAGAGCCAAAACAACGGAAAATGATTTCCAGCCTTGGAAAATAGAAGAGAGAGAGAAAGAGAAAGAGCAAGAAGATCGCTGACGTCAGAGCAAGAAGATCGCATTAGAGCAAGACGATCGCACCGCTCTAATCGTTCAAACCCACCCTCATCGAACCCAGTCACCGATCATCGAGATCGTCTTGCCATTTTTGAACCACGCGCGAAGAGAGAGACAGAGAGAGTAGAGAGATTGTCGCACCACCGGCGAGATCGTCTTGCCATCGTTCTCGAACCCCCTCGCACCAGATCGCCGATGAACCCACTCGCACTGCGAGTCACACCACGCCGATCGCACCGGCGAGTCACACTACAAACCCACAAACTTGAGATCGTAGCACCACGAACCGCGAGTCGCACTGTGCCGATCGCACCGGCGAGTCGCACCACGAAGCTGCGAACCCGTTACCGATTCGTTCTCGTTTGAAATTTTTGTAATAAAATTTGTTTGTGATTTTGATTTTTTTACTTTCTCTCTTTGATCTCTGATTTTGTTGTTGTTGTTATGGTGGCGTGTGTGGTGGTGGGTTTTGTAAGGTGGCGGTGGAAAATAGCATTTTCAGAAGGTTACCAAACACATGAAATTATTTTCTAGAAAATTTTCATAATACAACAAAACACTTGAAAATATTTTCCTTTCCGAAAAATAGCATTTTTGGAAAATAAATATTTTCCGGAAATATTTTACATGAACCAAACGCAGCCTAAGTTCGGAGGCTGTGTTACAAGATGGGAAGGTGTTAGGCACCCACCTTGCCCGGTGAACTTGGTCTTTTAGACTATGATAGCTAACATTCATATCATATCATCTAATATGTCAATCAATTTACATGTTTAATGTGTGTGCATGTGATAAACCCTAATTCAATTTATTAAGCATTGCATTTGGATTGAAAAATTAATTCTAATGAATGTGTGTGGATAGTGATAACCTAGATTCAAGGATTTGAAAGAATTATGAAACAAATATGTTTTTCATATTTTTGATGTGGATTTAAGATCAAAACTAGTGTTTATACATGAACATGTGATGAACAACCAAGAACATGTGGAGAACACATAAGAACATTCAAACATATTCAAGAGAATTTAAATAATTACTATCATGCTTTAATCCTAAATTCTCATCATGGCAATACAAAAAACAAGTTAGGAAATGGATTATACCTTAATGTAATATCTATACGGTGGAAGAGGAGACTCTTGGTAGAGGTCCTAAAGGTGGAGGAAAAGAAGAGCTAGGAAAGGAAGAGTGAATCTCACTCAATACCTTAAGTCTCAGGAAGACCAAGATATGAAAAGACTATTCAACTTCACTAGAACTCAAGAGAGGAGAAGAGAGGGGGTTTTTGTGTGCCTTGGAATGAAGGAGATGAGGGGTTTATATTGCAGTGGTAGAGAAAATATGAATGGAAGGCCATTTAATGAGGGTTGACAAAGAATCTTAAACCTAGACCTCATTTTAGCCTTGGAGGAAATTTGGTGCATTAAATGGAAAGATTGGTGAGAGTAAGGAGCAAGCTAAGTTCGGTTTTCCCGTAACTATTGTAACAACCTATAGAGCTAATTTCGAAAAATCATATCTGACTCAATTCTGATCGGAATTATCTCATTCTTATACTCAAATTGAAGCCCCGGATGTCTAGTTTCTGGGAAAATTAACCTTATTCATAAATTCAAAATATTTTGAGAGATATCGATGAAATGGTGAGCAGAGGTCATTTGTTAGAAAATGGTTTCAGCTCAATTAACATTAATAGGTCCAAAATTAGCTCCTAATTAACATTAAATGGCTTCAATCACTCCCATTTCAGACTTAATTGATTCTAAATTTACTCTAATTAAAAGATAATTGCACAAATTACTCATTGAATAATTAATGTTTAACTATCTAATTAATTAAGTGTATGCAACCTCATCATAAAATGTAATCCTAACAAATCAAATTATGACACATCATTGATCTCAAATTGATTACACTTATAACCGATTGAAATCAATTGTTCATAATCATATATAGTCGGACTCAATTTGTGATAGTGCATCTCAACCATTAAAACTTGATTTGATGATAACTTTCAATCTAGTGGTCTGATTAGGGCTTATGACCAGTCGATTCGATCGTTACGATATTAAGATCATTTTGGTGAAATGAGATTAAGGAGCTAATGGCCAGAAACAAGATGCATATTCTCAAGGCAAAATTACCCTTTTACCCTCCATGTAAGGTTAAATGCAAGTTGCAAAAAGGGATGTCAACATCGTGCATTATATTTTCCTAATTTGTTTTTCCTGTACAACTAAACTGTTTGAGTTTCAAATATATTATTCAAAATTTTCATTCTCTTAAAAAGAGATTATTATATTTATAATTTTTCTTATCGTAGGAGTAGTTTCAAACTATTGATTGAGTTTCGTTTACTAATATAGATACATGAAATTGAAATTGCATATTTCTTAGATATTCCTAAGAGACTACCATATTATAAATTTAATATTTAAAATAATATGTAGGAAAAAAGTAGACTTTATGTCTAAAATTGAACACTTCACCTATCGAAATGAAAGAAAATAATCTGTATAACATAAAGAAAACATAATCTATTTTTTTTTTCCGACATTTATTAAGATTTAATTGCTTTTAATTGGATCTTCATCTCGCATTTTTGTTACTACGCTCCTGATGAGCTTTCTCATCCATCACATCATTGGCCACATTATTATTCTTATTTTTTACTTTTAATTTTTTTGAAAATATTAAATATATAAATATATTGGCTTTACAAATTCATCTTAGGCAGTTTTAACTTTACATATTCATTTACTCTAATTTTGATGTTATAACTAAATAATAAATCAATGAAAAATAAAAATAAAAATATTGTCTATACATATTCATCTTGGGCAGTTTAATTTTAATAGTTTTTTTTTTAGGGGGTTTAATTTTAATAGTTGATAGACACATTCAAATACATAGTCAACATTGTATTTTGATATAAATTCAAAATCTCACTTCCAAAATAACCAATTAAGTATTATGTCAAAAAAAAAAAAAAAAATCAAACAAAAGCTAAAAGAGGGAGAGAGAAGACTTGTGAGTTGTGACGGAAAAATTAAAAAATCAAATACACTACCAAATTGTATTAACCCAAAATAGTATTATATAAAAGTTACAATGATTCATGAACCTAAGGTAAAGTTGCAAAAAAGAATATATATATATATATATATATAGAGAGAGAGAGAGAGAGAGAGAGAGAGAGAGAGAGTAATCACCTTTTTCGGAAGAGAAATAGAAAATAAAATGAGAAAAAGAAGCATCAAATAAAAAATATAGTTATAAGTCAAACACCAAATTATTCAAGCCATGATATATAATAGAATAACATTATTTTCTTGTAAATTATATTTATATGCAATAAAATAACATTTAACAATTATAGGAAAGAAAAAAAAGATAATAACTTAAAAACACAAAACCAAATTGCAACCAGAAGTAAAATTCTAAAGAACACATAAATACATCAATCTAAAGTAGAGATACAAAAATAAAAAATTCACACAAAAATAAAATGAGAGAGAGAGAGAGAGAGAGAGAGAGAGAGAGTAATATCTTTTTTCATTTAAAAATTATGTATAGAATGGGATAGAGAATGTCATATTTATAGTAATAGAACGTGAATAAGAAGAGTCAAAATAAAAGGAAGAGGAAGAGATAGATGAAGAGTGACATTAAGGTTAAGAGTAGTGGAGAGATGAAAAGGTAAAAGAAAGTTATGGTTAGAAATAGTGGAGAAAAGTGAAAAATAGGTAAATGATGTGGCCGCTGATGTGGCTCAACAAAAGCGTAATAACAATAAATGCTATGTTTCAACTTTTATATATATATATATAGATTTGTAAGCTCCTTTTTCAACAGAGCTAGAAGGATTCCAAACTATTAAATGTTCCAATAATTCAATCAAGTGTATTGAAATATTGGAACATGGAATGGTTTCAAACCCCTATGAGTGGAGATAAAGCTCTAAAAAGAAGAGGTTAACATGGATAATACAGAGTTATTTTTTCAAATTACACTTGCAACACAAAATAAATTTCCTAAGCACTAACTACAAAGGCAATAATAAATTGTCTCGGGAGATTGTCATTTAATAACTCTCATCATGTATGGCTAAACAAAGTTCTATATGGCAAGATCAAGATTAAGAAATTTGTCCATGTGTGTGACATAAAACTCGGCTATAATTCTCCATGGATACATTTACAATCTTATTTCCAACCCCCCCCCCCCCCCCCCCCCCCCCCCTTTTTCTTTTGGTGCTACATTCTTCCCTCCATAAAAGAATTTCGTCCCCGAAATTATACCTATAGATAAATGTCTTAAATCAAGACCGAGCAACCATTGACATCATTAACATTTTTTGCATAAACCCTTAAACTCAAAGAATCATAAAATACTACAACCAATTATAACACGAAGAAAGCTTATTTGTCATAGAGGTGTGTCTTCAGCTATGCCTTAAAGTTTCAAACATGAATATGGAGTTCAAAATGAAAGGGCTCATATTCAAAATGGGGTTTAAGCCTAGTTATTCTTGAAACTATAGTTGTAGTCCATTTGATCCTTGAAAAGATAATTTTGATTTAAACTAGTTTCAAATACGAGTATTGAATAATAGCTGTAAGGCCAACATTTTAGGTTAAGTTTAAAACTAAAATAATCACATGGAATCTTCCGTTTCAGAAAGTCCAAATTTTGAAAGCATTTGTATCAGCTTATGCAAAATAGAAAATGCCGTACATTTTACCCAAACCCCCCTCCCCCCCAAAAAAAAAGCTTCCTACATAAGCCAACTTAAAGCTGTGCAAAAATTCATTTTTACTACAGTAAGTTATTGTAGCTGAAAATTATACACGAGCTGATGGAAATGCTCTTAGTCTTTCAGAACTACATGACTAAGAACCAAATTGTCACTTGAACAAAATAATCACAATAAGCAAGCTACCTATTTTGATTGAACAACTGTTGACCTTTCTTGATATCAAACAAGCTTTCTACAGAATTTGATGATTCAGAGTTCGATTTTAGAGATCCTATTTCAATCCAATGCAACTCAACTATCACCCAATAAAGCTTCTATGGAATATATATGACAAATAGCTCAACCAATAACTGACAGATGGGTGAAAAGTACAGTGTACTTAAAATTTCCTTCTCGAATTACAAGATTTATCAAAATGAACATAAATAATAATTGCTCGGTTAATATTTGTTCTGGCCACAACGACACCAACACACCATTTGGTCAATAACCAAATTAATGAAATTCACAATGACATTCTACTCATCACGAGACATGATCCAATTCTTTGAGAACACACACCAAAACGAACTCAAATAAATTCATAATTTCACTGACAAAAGAGTAATAGGTTCCGTGGACATGTGAAATAGCAATATAGCCGTTCATAGTTAATACCAATTTTTGAGGCTCTCTTAAGCATACTGTTCTTAAATCTCAAACAAAAAAGATAAAGCAATTCTAAAATATTTTCCTCCATAGAATCATAAATACATTAATTACTTGTTTATTAACAGAATATGCTATGAGAGTTTTGATAGCAAGTCAGTATTCTCTTCATCTTGATATTAGAGTAGACATACATATATAAAATTATTAGTGGAAATTGGCATATCATTAAAAGTTTGTAAGTTAAAACATGCAAGAAAAACTACGCATGAAGGTGTCTTCATGGGCATCAGTGTAGCTTTACTCCTACCCTTATAAATTACAATGTCATTAGCCCCCAACAACATCTACCCCCTTAGTTCCAATATGACAAAACAAAACAAAGTTTGCATTTATACATGACATACCCTTTTCTTTGACCACTTTGTCAACAAGAGGGTAACAATTCCATACCTATAAAGAATGACCTAATTTTGCGTCCTGATGAACAAAAAAAATAATAAGGAACTTTAAGGAGCAAATTACTCATAAGCTGAATTTCTCCAAGCCCAATTCCCAAACCTACTAAATATTTGTGAAGATGACAAAATGCAAAAATGTCACATACTTCAAGACTAATATGACAATAGTAGATCCATGTCTCAAAGGGCCAGGTGGAAGTCCACCTAACACAAGGCTCACACTCTTACTTAAAAGTAACATAGGATTCTGTTAACAGACTCCGTAACGTGCTTGTTAAGAAATTGTTTTATATTAGATTTTTTTGCTTTATATCAGATTTTTGACCGATTTTATAGGATGTGGAGCCAGGGAATTCAACTTTTTAAGTTTCGTTTATCACTTCAGCTATATTTCTAGTTCCTCTCATCAATTTATGACAACTAGTAAGTTTCCTGTGCAATGCACGGATAATATTATAATGTTTTCTATAAATTTGTTTTTGGAAAATATTGTACATATATTATAGCATATTTATTATAAAACTTTGTTAGTAATGAGTTCATCATAAAAAGTAACAATTATAAATTGCACACATATATCTATAATATTTATTTTGTTCAAGTAATGAGCAATAATGAAAACAACTTGGAGTATTTTCAAAAAATAAAAAATAAAAACAACTTGAAGTAATATTGTATAATAAAAGTTGATGAAAGCATATTAATTCATTCTATATTATTTATTTTTATTATGTGATGTAATAAAAAGCTTCATTATGATTTTTTTTTTCTTCAATGCTTTGTTATTGCAATATTAAATTTCAATGATGTGACAGTTTTTTATAAATTTTTTATTTTTGTTAATTTTGGAATAGTGCAGCAAAAAAAATTAATATAGCATGTTGAATTGTTTTTTTTTTCTTCCATACTTTTTATCATTTGAAGGCTCATCAAAAATCTTAACAACTATGTAATTTTCAAAACCATCTTTTACATTGAATTCATTCAAATGAAGTAGAGAAATCCATTTTTTTCCTAATTTTTTTTTCAAATCACGTGGGATTCCTTCTCCAATATCAATATTTTTACAATAATTTAAATAAGTTGTACCTTAGTTTATTTTTCAGTAAGATCTCGATCTTGTAGATTTATTTAGGATTTTCTCGGCATCTCGATCAAATATCACAAACTTTGTTTTGTTAGTTGCATTAAAAACTTCAGTTTGAATCTAAAGTAGTTTGCAATTGTATATATATAGTAGTTATAGTGAGATAAATATATTATAAATATTTGGAGAGTATGTAGTTAATGTGAGTGCCTCTAACTTTGGGATAGAAAGATTTATTTTTGTTTTACATTTTGCACACCAAAATGATCCTGCTTGTAATTTGACATTCCTTTCGCAAAGTACGCACAAAATGTAATACCAATCCATTGTTGTATAAATGTTACTTATTATTGCAATATCCCAGCAATTCACATCTTGCAATGAACTTTGAAATTAATATGTATTATTTTTTTAATGTAAATAATATGATGTATTATTATTTTTTTACATAAATGATGAGTATAATTTGAAATAATTAACGAACCTATTTCGTAGGATCTCATTCAATACATTTTATCTTTACTATGATCTTCATATTATTTAAAGATAAATCCTCCTATGAAAATTGTTTTGCATGTATTTTTGGTATTTCTTGTATAGGATCATGTTTTTGACCATTCCTATCATTGAATTTTTTTAAAGAAACTATTAAGTTAATGGCATTTTGTGAGATAGTATATGCTATTTATTAGACTTTTTTGTTATTATAAATTTTAGAAATATGCACTTGTCAATTATTTCAACAACCTGAGGGATCTCAAGATTTATATATATTTTTGCTGCATAATGACAAAGAATTTGTCTGCATAAATTGCATAGAATATTATTAATAGACAAAAGCATATTGAATTGAAATTGGAGAAAAATGAAGACATATTTCATGAGAATAAGATTTTTTAGATGTATCATCTATACGTGGCGAAGGAAGAAGAGAGTTTGTAAGAGGGTAAGTGTTTTTGTTTTGATTTACATGTGGGAATGGTCAAACTTGGGTCATAATATGTAAGGTAAGAACTGGGCCTGAGTTTTTCATAAGTTTTGATCTAGTTTTAAAGGCAATTAATTTTATAGTGAATAACTTTTGGTCTAATTGGTCTAATTGTCAAGAACAATTCATATCAATATAATAGTAACAATAAGTTATTATGATCTACTGGGTAACAGTAAAAAAAAAAATTAATAAAAAGAGATGAAAAATGCTAAATTTATATAATAGTAAAAATAAGTTACTATGATTTATTGGATAACAATAAAAAAAACTTAATGAAAAAAGGTAAAAAAAAGTTAAATACAATATTAGAGTGCCACGTGACAGGACCTCATGCACTCTCACATGAGGTCTCTGCTTTTATATATATATATATATATATATCGATTTTTTATTAGTTGGACCCCAAAATAACTCATCCTTAAATAGCACATTGCGCTGACGGTCAGCATTTGCCATACAATAATTGAATTAATGGGAGCCCCCAACACGAGAAAAAAAAAAAAAAAATGGTGGTACTACAGAGCAGAATGAGGTAAAAAAAAAAATTCATTTAATAATAATCTGGAATGACTTCGCAATAGTGTTAATGCAGAAATAGTGCTCAAACCCAGCAAAGAAATTATCTAACCTCAAAATAAAGAGAGCTTCTAATTCATTTCAATGAAGGTGAATCACTAGATAGTTTTAAAAGCTTTTAAGATAGAATACAATGTATGAGTCAACATAAACCAAATACTATTGTCACTCTTCATCATAAATTCCAATTTATTTTATATGAAAAATATTCAATTGAGTATACTATGAATATACATAATGATTCCAAACCAACTAGAGAACCCAAGACAAATGACAAAATCATAAAGCTAAGATTTCTTAATCCCCATCAGCAAAAGCTAGCCTCTTGTCTCCCGTGCCTTCCTAAGATCCCTTCTAGTTTCCGAAAGGTATTTCTCGCAATCCATCATCCCTGCTTTAGTTTCTTCATATGGTTTTTTAACCAATGCAGTAGAGATTGATATTGTTCGTTGCCTGCAATTGGGAGTTTGAACAAACATAACATTTGTAAGATATTGAAGAAATTGTTTGCTTTATTTAAAAAATGTGCGAACATATATATATATATATATATATATATATATATATATGAGATAAAGATCCACTTAAGAGAAACACACATGAATGTATGTTAAATTACTAATTTGGTTCTCCATAGTATGGGGCAAAGTTCAAATTTGGTCATTCAACTATTAATTGTGTCAATTTAATCTCCAACTTTAAAAAAGAAGTCAATTTTGTCCTTAGACATGTATGACTAATAGCAATGTAATTCTTACATGCACATCAAAACTCCACATGTTGCATGCTTAGCAAGATTAAAGGGCGAAATTTAATAATGGATCCCACTAGATGTGCCTCATGATAAAGAATCACATTAAAATTTTGGCAATCCACAAGTTGGCTTCTTCATAAGATTTGATCTCTTAATATCTAAAGCTCTCAGGATCATGTAGAGAGCTAAAATTATGTGTACACACATTTATACAAAACCTACAAATTATATCTTTTTGGTCCAAGGTAGTTGGAATATTTGGATGGAAGATCATCAAAATTTTAACACTATAATGAGGCAATTGTGAGAAGGATGATATGTCGAAGAGTTTATGGATGACAAGGATTTTGCAGAAGCTAGCACATTTAAGAAGAAAACCACACCCGTTACAGCATTATACAAGATGCTAGAAATCATTGGCATAATGTCTAGCTAGTTACAGGCTTTGTAAGATCAAATGTGTATATACTGTTGTTAATGCTAGCCTAAAGACCAAATATATCTTTTACCACTATCAGTTTCATCACTAAAAAATAATAAATAAATAAAACAAAAAATATTTGGCATGGCATGAAAAGGGATATAGAGTGAAAGTAGGAAACTTACATCAACATGCCCTCCAAGATTTGAAAATTGTTATTCATGGGAAATTTTTGGACAGACACAACGGATATACTCAACTCACAAAAACCTGCCTCGTCTTGCTTCTTAAATATTGGAGTAACCTCAAATACGAAGCTATTGAGGTAATGAATTTCCTGTTCAAGTAGTTTCTGTTAGGTTCTAAAGACTTAGGTTTTTATGTATTTAGAACTCTAATTTGTATTGTTAGCAAACCATGATCAAAACAATATGTTTAGTTTGTTTTAGACTTGCTCAAAGTTGATTTATTAATGTAAAGTTGAAATAAGTTATTGCTGGAATTAAGAAACCAATTCAACCTATTTCGATCGATCGAAGCTTAGGCTCGATCAATCGAAATTCGGGTCTGAACGTTTTTTCTGTATAATTCCAACTCAGCCCTATTTTAGTTAAAACTTTTTGGGTTTTCTAATTTGCCATAGGTATAAAAGTCAAACCCTAGCCACGTTTTAGTGTTGTTCATATTGCGGTTTATGTGAATCTCTTGTGAGATCTTTGAGGTGTTTTCCTTCACATAAACTTAGGGTTTTCAAAGAGAAGAAATTTTCTACACCTTGATGATCAATTTAGTTGCTGCCATTGAAGCCTAAAGAAACAAAAGCGGGTGTGCTTGTATCTGGTGGTAAATCCAAGAAAGAAGGAGTCCGTAGATTCGAAGTTTACACGTGGTCGTGTCAGTAAGTTCTACTGGTGGGTAGCAATAAGAAGTCGAGTGTGGGGGCTTGTAAGTCTTATTGTATAATTTTGATTCTTTCAAGATAGTGGATTCAAGTTTACCTTGAGGATAGCTAGGTTAAATCCTCCCTAGGTTTTTACCGGTTTGGTTTCCTAGATGATCATATCTTGTGTCTTTTATATTTCCGCTGCTTTACATTATATGATTGTTTTAATCTAGATTTAATTAATTTGACTAAGTAACAACTTGACTAATTTCCTAGGTTAAATCCAATTGTGGTTTTAAGGGGTCTAAAAACTATCAGTTTCCACTTCCAAGTCCTTTTAGAGATGTCAAACAGCACGAGAAGACAAAATTTCTGATCATATAAGTGGAGAAAAGGAACTCGATCAAGGTCACCATAACTAAGATATTCATGCTTCACAAAAAGTTCTTCGCGAATATTCATACTGCCCTCAAACCATACATCCTTATCTAGATCGTAAGCCCTCACAACCAAATAATCGTCTTTGAAGAAAACCCAATAGAGAGTGTTACCAACCGCTTCTACAACTCTATTAGAGAGCCTATAAGTCCTACCACCTAGCTTGCGCACAGGAGGCTCAAGTGTTGCCCAACAACGAGTAGTGACATTGTATGTGTAGAATGTAACTTCAGGACAAGAATCATGATAGCCATGACGGATTGGTGAATCAACAAGAATATGTTTTTTGGACTCAAGGACTGCAGTAATTGTCGAATACAGGTTAATTTCAGATGGAGGATTGGGTAAAGCTTCCCACGTGTTTAAGATAGGGTCAAAAACCTCCATCAAGTGATATTGATGTCGTTTGGGTATCCATATCCCACCTAACATATATAACTTACCATCCAGAACCATGGTGTGACTGAAAGACATATCTCTAGCAGTAGTCATTGGAGGACCAAACTTCCAACCATCACTAGGGCTTGTAACGTCAAGGGTAGATAAGGTTACGCATATCGTTAACAGAGTTATGATCGTAATTACCAACACAATAAAGATGGGAGCCTATAGCTTCAAAATAACTGCTTTTTTTGAGCTCTCCTGCAAAAAACGGAATGAGCTTTTTTGTGCTGAGCTTTTCCGAAGAAGGATAGGTCTTTGCTTCTTTTGGGTCTGGGACCTCAATGTTAATGGCATACCACTCTATGATTGGTCTGTGCCGAGTGTCCTCGGAGTCAAACCCACCAAAAACAATCTGAAACCCATTGTTTGGCCTCCGTAGGGTTGACATCGCCGAAGTTTCCTCCTCCATAGAAAGCTTTTGATTGAGAGAATACAAAAGAGTGAGCACAAATTTTAGAGAGAAGGTAGCGGACACTCTCAAATTTATAAGAAGGGAAGGTCGGTTAGGGACTCCAATCCTTTTTCTCAAATTTATAGGGTACTCCCCTTCCTTTTTATGGCTTTCAATATTCCAAATCTTTGTGTCATTGCCTAAGATAAATCAACACCGCCACCCCCTCCCCCCGGCGCACACACACACACACATATATATATATACATGAGTCTCAAACTCAAAGGGGTTCTTTCAAACTAGTCAATGAAAGTGGGGTCAGTTTCAGTCTTCTTCGGAGCTTGAAAGTAAAAGAGTCTCATGTATTTGCTTATGGAATTATTGCTTCAAAGAATCATCCTCAAGAATTACAACATTGGCTTCTTGCTTATCAAAGGCTCCGACCCTTATAAAACCAAAAGAACAATCTAATGATGGACAGCTTGCATCAATGCTTAAGCTTGTTCCCTGGAGTGTTATCCTCTCTTTCTTCCCAAGAAAGAGGGAAATGGCTGTGATTCAATATGAAAAAAGGCCAGCACTCACTCTTCAGAAAATATCTATCTGCCAGATTCTACCGTCAAGGCCACAATGTAATAACCAAGGTTTTTATTCCAAAGTCAGATTGGGAAGACAACTCCTTCAAGGCTTTGACTTATACTCCGAGAAAGACCTTCCCAGCAACGGAAGAAAAGATTGCGAGGTACTTCGATAGCATCAAAAAGGTACCTTCTAGCTCAGCAAACTGTATTAGAGCAGCAGTCGGACTCGTTATATATGTGTGTCTCAAAGGGGTTCTTTCAAATCTTCTTTTTTTGAGCATAAGGAACCATTGGATCGTAAGGCTGTTAATCTCTTTCATACTTGTCCCTTGCTCCGCAATATGTTCAAAATAGCAAGGTTTTTAGATCTGGACCGTTCATTAAACCGTAAAAGAGAGAGGTTCAAGGTTTTTGAGGTCGAACCGAGGTTGAACCAGAGTCAAACCGTGATTACGTCATAATTAATTTAATAATTATTTTAAATATATATATATATATATAAACATTAAATTAATAAATAAAAATAGAAAAATTAACTAAAATAGTCTAATTCATTTAGAGAATTAACATTACTTTAAATATTAATCTAATACTAGAATTTATTGTATAAATATTATAAAAATATTAAGTAAAAATATCATTACGTTAATTTCTAATCTAAAATATCTACATTCACAATATTTTTATAACAAATTATAAGTTGGTTCAAATTTAAACGTATCATTGAGATTACTTTTTTGTTCCAATAATGACAATTAATAACAACCCACTACTTGATTCTCAAAAAAAATAATAATAACAATCCACTATTTAAAATTTATTATGAAATATTATAAGCATATTCTTTTGTATTTCTAACCCAATACAAATTTAATATCTTTACCTTTTTATTCCCTCCATTCACCTGCCATTCCACAGCAACACATCACAGATAGAACATCAACTTTACATTTTTTTTTTTTTTTTTATTTCCCCAAGTCTGCAACACATCATGTTTGGATAGGACATCAACTTTACATTTTATTTATTTATTTATTTTATTTCCCCAAGCTTCCATTTCCCAAGGTTTGATCTACATCACACCTTTATCTTAGTTGACGGTTCCATTTGTTCATCCCACAGGACGCAAGGACAGGCAAAATCTAAAAAAATTTGAAATGGCATTCTAGTCCTCAGAGACAGAGAGAGAGACAGAGAGAGACAGAGAGAGAGCAGATGTACATGTATAGGCCAAGGTGAGAAGGGAGTGAGTGGTATTTTTGGTTAAGATAGTACACACAGCTCAACAAAAAGAGAGCAACACCGGCCTATCCTTTCTTTCTCTTTCTCTCTCTCTATGAGAATAGAGATGAGGCTTGTCCAGTACTCTTATTCCTCTACCCAGGCCTAGTACTCTTCTTATTCCCACTATTCTTTTTTCTCTTCTTCCAAACCCAAGCTCTTCTTCAAAAAACCCCGTTGGCCTCACATGGACTCCACTCCTCATCACTGAAAGACTAATCATAATCATAATCTCTTTTTCAAAAACTTTCAGAGACACGGATAAAGCTAAAGGAGAGACAGTGGCTATAAGGATTGGAAAAAAAAAAAAAAGGGCGAGTCGGTATGTTGGAGGAGCGTCGCCGTGTTGCGAGTCTGGTGCGGGTGTGGCGGCCCTATAGCCGCATCCGTGCTTTCTAGACTCCCAGCAGTTGTGTTTCCTTTTTTTTTTTTTTTTTTTTTAAGGTTCAGATTCAAATGGAAGTAGGGAACCGTGAGAAGGGATCTGATCACGGTTCTCAAAACCGTGAGGTCCGACTGTAGTTCGCATAGTCCCTACTTTTTTCCCATAAAGCGGTTCTTTATGTTAAAAGAATCGCAAAAATGAACGGCTCGAAGTTTTTTCGGTTGGACCGTACGGTCCGGTCTGGGTTTCAAAACCTTGCAAAATAGTGAACTATTTTTAACCTTCATCAAATTTCTCAATTTAAAAAAGATCCAAAAAATTCTTATTTCATTTATGGTCCAACTCTCCCATTTTAATTTAATTTAAACCAATTGTTTTTTTCCTAGAAATTTACTGAAGTCCAGATTTTGTGAACTTTTTTATTCTTTTGTCCAATTTTGGTTTTTCGTAATTGAAAAAGAGAAAAAAAAAATAGTAATGTACAGTGTACTGAGAAAAATCAAGCAAAAAATAATCTGGGCATGGTCAGTGTTTGCAGGGTGCGGCAGGACCAGAAAGATGAAATACAAACAAAATAACAGCAAACACAGGCAAGCAATGTTTGCTGTTGCATTTGCAGTGTACTGTTTGCTATAGAGCCTCAACTCTCAAGGCTCTTCCAGGCTCAAAGAAAAATCAAAAGAGAGAGTCTAGGGAGGGAAAATTTTGTGCGGAAAATTCAAACAACTTTTACTCTACACGGGGGACAGCAGCTAAGATCAAAAGAACCAAAAAATTTACATGACAGAAACCATTTTGGTATAGAATGAGATGCCATATTGGCTAATCCAGGGACTCAAGAGACAGAAACATTAAAAAGGGCAGCTAGCTGGTTCTGCATCTCAATAACTTTTTAAAATAAATTTGAGTCCAATTAACCACCTAGACATGCTTCACAAATCACAAAATAGTTTATTTTCTTTAGACAAATCACATGATCTGGCTTTAAACCACCATGCCATAAAATTAACTACTTGCTTGAGTTGATGAAATAAATTCAAATAATATTGTGTCCATTAAATAGTTAATTAAGACATCAAGTAGAACTTACTTATTAGAGACCGGTAAATGTACCGAGCATGCATGGGTGCATAAAAATTTCCAACGACTTAATTTGACACCCGAATTCATCCTCGAACATAGACTATTTTCTCTTTATGGAATTATTTCTTCCTTTTATTTCATATTTTCTTTTTTCCTTTCAAAAAATATTAAAATAAGTGACAATTAAGACATGGTATATAGCGTTTTAGTCTACTCAAAATCAGAAAAGGTTTATCTTTAGACTAATTTGGAGTAATTCATCTCTAAACTAGATTTTAAAAATTCTTATCCAATAAAAAGATATAAGAAGAATTTGAAGGATTTCTCTCTAAACTAGTTTAGAGAGAACAATAATACTAAGGACACATAAAGTCCCACAATTTTGCCACAACTCGCCTCGTGGTGAGTTGTGAGTGGTGTGTGGATCCACCATTTGAGATCTACTATTTACAACTTGCCATGTAAAAATTTATGTGTTCCTAACATTACTTGAGAGAGAAAAACTTATTCCTCAAAAGCTTACAATGTATGCATGATTTTTCTAATTACAAATTAGTTGTAAGATCCTTAAACAAGACCCTATTGTATGCTTTTACCATTTCTCATTTTTTAAAAGAGATAAATAAACTCTTTTAAGTCTTAAGTTGTATTTCATGAATGGAACAAATTTTTCGACTTTGATCTAGCTATTTAGAACTTTCTTTAGCCACACATAATGGAAAGTTCATTAAAATAACAATACCACGGCAATGTTTAAGGAATAACATTGAACCATTCATCTATTTAGCGTGATCCAAAAATAAAAGCATGTGTTATTTAAAATTTTGAGCTCTTTTTTCCCAAGCTTCTTTACCCAGAAGGTATTCAAAACTATTTTATGTTCCCATATTTCAATGCTGTATTCTATGAATACAAGGTTGAAAGCATATGGGAAGCTAGGAGGTGCCAAGGGGGGCCATAGCCCCCCTAGCTTTTCAAATTTTCCATTAATTTCTTTTACATTTGGTAATAAATCTAAAAATTACACAAAAATGTACTTACCAGCCCCTCCTAAGAAAATTTCCTAACTTCGTCACTGGTTGAAACTTGAAAGTATTGACACACAAAATAGTTTTGAGTCATTCAAGATGAAGAGGTCTGAAAAGAAGAGCTTAAAAAACATAGACGACACGGAGTTATATTTTCATATTACACTAGAACACAAAATAGATTTCCTAAACAGTCAGGAGATTGTCATTTAATAAACTCTCATCATGTGTGGCTAAACAAAGTTATAAATGGCAAGATCAAAAATTAAGAAATTTGTCCATGTGTGTGAAAAGTAGAACTTTAATAGATGACAATTTATTTATTGCTGCAAAAATAAGGGTTCATGGTCCATAGCATACAATAGAGGTCTGATGAAGGGCCTTTTTTACATTTTGTCAAGCCCAATTTATGCTATTGCCTTTGGGCCTTGTTAGATCTTGGGCTTTCAAGGTCGAGAGAATTATGGGTGGAGTTGGGTTTGGTTCCACCGTAGGAAATGTTATATTTTGTAACGGGCTTCCTCTAGAGCTGCTATTTTGTATAACACGCTGCTATTTTAGTAACAGGACTTTCAAAGAGCTAAGAGCTACAACAGCTTAGCTATATTTTTACTCAATTTGGAGGCCAAAATGGCCCATTAGCATCAATTGTAGAAATATTTGGCCCAAAAACACTGTTTGCGAAATAAGTAGGGAAATACCACTTTTTGGGGTACTCGAGCTTGGTGAGCTCGAGTACTCCCTTTTTTTATCCACCGTGGCATTGCTGAGTTGGATTTATGTGATTAAAAAATTTTTTGTGGTACTCGAGTTTGGTAAACTCGAGTACCATTTACACAGTACTCGAGTCTACCAGGATCGAGTACCTTTTTCTAAAAAAAAAAAAAAAAAAAAAAAAAAAAAAAATTTACACAGTACTCGAGTTTGGTAAACTCGAGTACTGTGTAAATTTTTTTGTGAAGTTTTTTTTTTTTTTTTTTTTTTTTTTTTTTTTTTTTTTTTTTTTTTCTTGTTTGGGGATAATAAAAAAATAAACATAAAGATAAAAATAAGTAGCTTTTTTATGTTTTTATTTATTTAAATAGAGGCATTGTAAAATATAGAGATTTTAATTTCGAAATATGAATTTAATTTCTACATTAATTAAAACTAGTGTATGACCCGCACAATGTGCGGGTTAATTAGTTTTATTTATTTATTTTGAATTAGGATACTCTTATTTTTTATTTATGGTAAAATAAATAAAACTCTCTAATTTATAGGTATGGTATCTTAAAATTTTAAAGACGAGGTATGGTATCTTAAAATTTTTTTATTTTAAAAACTATGTACTAATGTACTAATCATCCTGATTTGATGAAAAAATTTAAAATTTTAAGATACCATACCTATAAATTAGAGAGTTTTATTTATTTTACCATAAATAAAAAATAAGAGTATCCTAATTCAAAATAAATAAATAAAACTAATTAACCCGCACATTGTGCGGGTCATACACTAGTTTTAATTAATGTAGAAATTAAATTCATATTTCGAAATTAAAATCTCTATATTTTACAATGCCTCTATTTAAATAAATAAAAACATAAAAAAGCTACTTATTTTTATCTTTATGTTTATTTTTTTATTATCCCCAAACAAGAAAAAAAAAAAAAAAAAAAAAAAAAAAAAAAAAAAAAAAAAAAAAAAACTTCACAAAAAAATTTACACAGTACTCGAGTTTACCAAACTCGAGTACTGTGTAAATTTTTTTTTTTTTTTTTTTTTTTTTTTTTTTAGAAAAAGGTACTCGATCCTGGTAGACTCGAGTACTGTGTAAATGGTACTCGAGTTTACCAAGCTCGAGTACCACAAAAAAGCAATGCCACGGTGGATAAAAAAAGGGAGTACTCGAGCTCACCAAGCTCGAGTACCCCAAAAAGTGGTATTTCCCTACTTATTTCGCAAACAGTGTTTTTGGGCCAAATATTTCTACAATTGATGCTAATGGGCCATTTTGGCCCAATTTGGAAAGTGAATAGTTACTTTTGCTTACCTGTTTTTCAAATATCATTTCCAACTGACATTCTATCATTTCTCTATATTATTAAAATATTATTTCTCCATCATTCTTTATTCATTTTTCAATATATTTTTAGAAAAATTTCCTTTATTCATTTTCAATTATTAAATTTCTCAAATTTCCAGCAATTATATTTTTTTAAATATCTCGACTATCATATTTTCCGACAATCTTTTTTTTTTTTTTTTATAATAATTTTGGCGGTCATGCTTTTCAAACCGTCATAGGACCATTTAATCAGATGATTCATCTCGTGGGGTACTTGCAAGTTGCAACAACGATATGGCAAGTCATATGAGCATCTAAATTTAACTTTTATGCTTGCAGTATTTATATTTGTTAGTCTTTAATGCAATTTTGAATCTATCAAATCTATGTTAGTCTTGTACAAGTCCTTTAAAAATTCTATGTAATTTGATATTAATCAAATCTATGTTAGTTTTGAAATTTATCAGTGTATACAAATTGAAATGGATTTATTCATTAATTTTTAGGGGGTGTATTTTTGGATTATTATTATTATTATTTTCTTTCTTTAGTGATTTTGGATTATTATTAGCATTGAACTATTAATGAACTTATACTTAGTCTTTACCACTTCATTCTAAAAAAAAATAATAATAATTTTTTTTTTAACTTTACCACTTTCTAATTTTTCTTACCAAAAAAAAAAGTAAAGAAAAAGCATAGGGTCATTATCTTTAGTCTTTACCACACGTTTTTTTTTTTACCTAATAACTGAGAACCACACATTTGCGGTCAAACACATAGACACAAAAAGATAGAGCACTTTGATATCTCTTTGTGATGGGCCTTTTGTGATTTTGGGCTGGACTGCCTCCTGCCGTGCTAGGCCCAAGTGTTCTGGATAAAAGAGTTGGGATTGGTCCAATTGCAACTCACCTTCCGGCTTGTGCATAAACTATGCCCCGTTTACTGAGACTTTACTCACATGCCCATGGCTGACGAAATTGCTATAGAAAAAGTTATGGTAGATAAATGCAATAAAACAATGATAAAAGCAATATGTCATTGTTAGGCAAAATAAGTAAGAGATCCTTAATGAAAGCAGGGAAAAAAAAAACACATTATAGGTGAAATTGCAAAGACAAGAGGAGAAACAATAGCAATAAGTGGTAAAATCAAAGAAGAGAAAGATCGGTTTGCCGTGTTCAATTGTATTATGGGGCTAAAGCCAAGGAGGGAACCACTTCCTCAATGTGGATAACCTCATAGGATAATCCTACCATAGAAATTATCCACTCTGAGGAGACGAGCTTGAATGGCTTGTGCCCAAACGAGTTCTTTATCCTCAACAGAGGGTAGGCTTTTAGAGGGAGAGAAGAGATTAGCCTATTGATGCATGTCTGCCATTCAATACTCTATTTCCTTTTCTTTTTTCTTTTCTCTTCATTCTGTTACTTGGATTCTTTCCCACTCTTTTCTTTCCTCCTTAATGCTTGCTTGTGTGGTGCTATGGTGATGGTGCGTGATTCTCCTAGAGGTTGCTACCGTGTTGCATTGCAACTGTGCACGGCAAGGGCCCTTTATATACTGCCTGCCATGATTAGTTTTACCATTTTAGCCTTTAACTACTTTTGCCTGGTTTAGGGTGTCCTTCTTGACCATCCACTGGTTTGTCAGCTATCTAGCCACCACCACTTACCTATGTTGGTTGTGTCACTCCCCATTACCAGACAAAAGAGATTATTTTGTTTGCTTGCTCATCATGGCATTCTCTCTTGCTATCCCTCATGGCATGCACCTAGTGGTTCCAACTCATCTTCCCTCTTTTGGGTGGTATGTTATCCCAGCAGGACATTTCCCCTAAAAAAGTTTGAACGAGAACCCTAGAATAGGCTTTCCTTTCTCCCCACCACCAAAACATACCCCATTTTACCTCTGACCCATGACCCACCACTCCTGTATTGGTTGGGTACAGGTTGGTAGTGCCTGGGCTTTGCACATGCTCCACTTCCTATGTACGCCAAAAGTTTGTCTACTGCTCATGCGTTTGCCATGGTTTGGAGGCTCGTCTATGCATTCTATTGCTTATTCTTGACCTTTTATGGCATGAACTGTCTTTTGATTTTCCATTCTTTATTGGCTTTCTCCTTTCAAGGATTGGGCCTTGCTTGATCGTGGGTTTTCCCTTCCTAAGCCCATACTTTGTTCCTTTCGTAGTCTTGTTGCCATTTCTACCACACCACTCTGTTATTCCTATCGTGGTATTATTTGACCCGTGCTTGCTAGGCCTCTCTCGAGCCTGTTGTGTATTCTTCCTTCCATTGGTTACAATGTCTCAGTTTAGCCATTGGGCTTATACTCATGCTGCTTTTGGGCTTTCCTGACCTATTACATTGCTTGTAGGCTCCTTTGGCCCATTTCTTGGGCATTCTTAGCCCATTTGCTTTCCTTGGGTATCCTTGGCCCATTTTCTAATTCTGCATTCCCATGGGCTTTTACTAACTCTCTTGGGCTTTCTTGACCCAATTACTTTATCCTTCATTCTTAGGACTCATGGGCTTTCCATCAACCACTTACTTTCTTACTTCATTACTTCGGGCTTGCTGTGTCCCATTCTTGCTTTTCTACATCACATAATGCCCATGAGTTTATTACTTCTTTCTCTAGGCTCCTCTAGGCCCATTTTCTTTCCTCAAGACCTATTTATTTGCTTTATGGGCTTATGATCCATTATTCTCGCCATACGGGCTTAATGATGTTTTCTATTAGTTCACTAACTCTTTTCTGCCCATATTGTTGGGCTTCTTCCTGCAATTGGCTTTTCAAAATGAGCATCAACACTCTTCACGACTTCAATAGCCTTCACGAGTTCTGTAGAACTTGTTTCCAGCACTTTGCCTCCACTGTTCAAAGCCACATCGTCCACTTAACTGTCCTCCATGCTACTGATGTAGGATAGAATCTGTAATTTAATTTTTATAATTATATAATTTTGGTATTTTTAGGTAAAAAATGTTATTTGAGGTTTAGGTGATTTATTTCCTTATTTTTGGTGCATTTAATGTTTTTTAGGGCAAATTTGGTTCTTGTTATGGTTAGGTATTAACTAGGATATATATTAGAATATATATTCTTGTCTGTCAAGTTTTACAGAGCTCTTAAATAAGCCCTTAAGTCTGTAAACGTTTTTTTTTTTTTTTAAATAATTATTTATATTAATAAAGTCTATTGTTTCTTTGGTGGATTCTAGAACCCTTTCTCCTTGTGGATTTAAGGAACCCTCGTGGATTTGAGGTTATTTTTAGAAGCAAACATGTTTTGTTTATTGTTTTCTAGAGGTAGACGTGTTCTGCTTCTAGACGCTTCCGCATTCCCACATTAGTTGGTATCAGAGCCTTGACTTATCTTGATCTGGTGGCTAACATATGAGACGGTAGCAATTCCAGTGACAAAAAACTTAGAAAGTATTACGTGACGTACACCTAGCACTCACAAATATTTTTGCTATAATGTCGTCATTGGAGCATGGAAACAATAAGGATAATTGTCGTGGAGACATAACTCACAAGCAACCTATTGGTAAGCAAATTTCATATATGCCTTATAAAAGAATTACAAGTTTTAATGGTTATTTTTATAAAGAAGATTTTCTTGATTGCTTACTTGATCTAGAGGATTTATTTGACTTTGAGAGTATTTATTATGAGATAAAAGATAAACTTGCTTTGTATAAACTTAGTGGGTATGCTTTACGTTGATCGGAATGAATACAGTCTGATAGAATTAAACAAGGTAAAGACAAAAAAAATTTCATGGCCAAAGATGAAAAAGATGCTTGTTATCAACTTTTATCCTTTGGATTGTGATGAACTTTTGTCGTACACAAAACAAGATTATTGTTGGCTAAGAAGTTTATACTTGAATTATTTTGAAGAGCCAAATATTCCACCATTAAAGGAAGAATTGCATGTTGAAGAAAATATTATTCTTGAAGATTATGTAGAAGTCAAAGACCAAAATATATAGATTTCTGAAGAAATTAATGAATGTCTTGTTATGGAAGAAGATCCTAAAATCAAGATTATTGTGGAGGAGAATAATGAAGATCCTATTGTAGAGAAAGGTCTTGAAGTCGAGATGGTAGAGACCATTGAGGATGAAATTGAAGAGGAAAGTTTCAAGGATCTCAACGAATCAAATCATATAATTGTCAATCTCAAGATCCTTTTATTTTGGTGGTAAGCGATATATCGAAATTTATTGATTTTATTGGGGTTGATAGATTTGATTCAATTGTCAGTTCTTACTTGGTAAATCTCTACAATTACATGAAGACCAAGGAAAAAGAAATCTAGGTTAATTTTTTTTATTCCATTGATGAGTTGCAAGTATGGAAAGAAGATCAAGACGCTCAAGTATTCAAAGTATTTGTTTATTTGGAGCAGAAGATTTAAGATTTCAAAGATGAACCCAAGGATGAGTTTGTTTCAAGTGGAGGGGTTTGATGTAGGACAAAACCTACAATTTAATTTTTATAATTATTTAATTTAGGTATTTTTATGTAAAAAACGTTATTTCAGGTTTAGGTGATTTATTTCTTCGTTTTTAGGTGCTTTTAATGTTTTTTAGGCCAAATTTGGTTCATGTTATGGTTAGGTATTAACTAAAAGTTATTTTAAAATATATTTTCTTGAATGTCAAGTTTTATAGAGCCCTTATATTGGCCTCTAAGTCTGTAAACATTTTTTTTTTTTTAACAATTATTGATATTAATAAAAATTCAAACTTTTGTTTATTGTTTCTCTAATGGATTTTAGAACCATTTCTTCTTGTGGATTCAAAGACCCTTGTAGATTCAAGAAACTCTCATGGATTTGAGGTTATTTTCAAAAGCAAACGTGTTCTGTTTCTTGTTTTCTAGAGGTAGACGTGTTCTGCTTTTTGACACTTCTGTATCCTGCATCAGCCGTAGCCAAGAACATGCATGCAACCCAAATGACTAGATCACAGATTGGTTTCTATCTTCTTCTTTTGTATTTTCCCCCCCTGATTTGATTAGGTTTATGAGAACAAGATTTTGTTTTCTAATTTATGTTGACCTTGTCTCTGAGTTTAGAGACATTTGAGAGAAGAGTTTAAATTTGTCTGGATGTTATGCTACCAATAATATAACGCCACGTTAACACCCAATTAAAATCTCATTAAAACCAAAAAAACAAACCAACAAATTAATGTACTTCTGTGTTGATGTTAGCAATTATGATGTTATCGGAAGCACAAAGAAGCTGAAGAAGTCATTAGTGACTTTACCCACCAACGGTCTACCGTTGTTAATGATTTGGTGATCTCTCTTCCTCCCTCTTAATTTTATTTTACAAAATCTAGAAAACAAAAATGAACCCCACAATCGGTGGATTTTGGCAACATCTCTAGAGGTTTAATTTGGGCAGCATTTTCGGCGATTGGGGCTGTTTCTTAGCCGGCTTGGAGGTTTGGTTGGTTTTGACTTCTAAGGAAGATACAATTTTGGTATATAATTTTTAGAGGTAAGATTATGCGTGATAAGTTTTATTCTTTAGTTCGCAATCAGCTAACGTGGTGCAATGTGATTAATGTGCATAAAATTGGGGTTTTACGCCCCATCCAGATAGAATTGGCACTCTTGAGAGAAAGGAGGTGGATTGAGATTTGTAGCTATTGAAATAAACTTGAATATTTTAATTGGGTTGAGTTAATTTTTTATTCAATTAAAGTTTTTTTTTTAAAAATAATAAATAGTAACACTTCAGACCAAAAGAGTGACTGTTCTTATTTTATAGAGTGACTGAGATTGTTGGATCAATATATTTTTTAATTTTTAATTTTTAATTTATTTTTTACTCTCTAAAATAGAGAGGGTTTTGCGTTTACCTCGTTTGTTGGAGATACTCTAATTCACTTTAATTACTTTTAATATTTCTATAAATTTTTTTTTTCTTTTTTTTGGAGAGGATAGCTACACAAACATTTAACATTACTTCACTAAATAATAAAGAAAAACATTACTTTTAATAGTAACAACAACATCCATATTTCTCTTCCATCAAACCTTGATTAACCTCTCCGATTAATCAAAGGATCTTTATTCTTCATTTTAACCACAAGACCAAAAGGTAATACAAAGTAATTTAGAAAGCTAGGACTAGAACATGGTGTCCATAGACTAAATCTAGTAATCTAGATTCAGAATTTTGGACTATTGAATTACATAGTGTCCACCAACAGCCCATTTCCAAAAGGGCTTTGGCTGTAGCAATCACGGTTGTCACCATAGCCAACCCCAAAAAAGTCACAATACCTCTTATAGAATCCAATGCGACTCTCCACCTGAGCATTCGTACCTCGACCACACTCAAGGCCACCATTGATGATGTTTGTGGTGGTACCATAGCCAGGAAGCCGACCAGCAGCAATGTCAGCACTAGACGGGTTCCAATTTCCAGTGATTACATCATGGCATGATGGCTTTGGTGACTGTGGAGTCATCCAGAACCAGAGTGCTGCCTTAAATGAAATAACTGGATCAGTGGCCACAAGGTCTGGGTTGTTCAGTAGATCCAACTCTAAGGCTTCTCCACACTGCCCATAGTTATAGTTCCTAAATTATCATAATTAGTGATTTAGTGTACATAACAATAGTGTTAGTACTAAGAGTAATGTTATATGGACAATATTTTCGAGTGAGTAAATTATTATTGATTCTTATAGAGATTTATCATTGACACTATCATGTGAAATATATATGCAATAAAATTATTGTGACTCTAAAGTACAAAATTTAGATCATTAAACTTTGGATTATAAGGTCATGTACTAACCATGAAAGTTGGATAGGACCACGGCCATAATACTCTTGACTAGAAGCACAAGGATAATTGGGATTCCATGCACAGTATAATCCACCACTTACTTCCCTAACAAAGCAATACCCCCAAGAGTATGGGCCACCAGGTGCAGTTGCCCATCCCCTACATGTACAACATAAATTATTAATTCATTAAAGAAACAAATTGTATAACTCATGCATGTAGCAAAGTCATTGTTGGTTTTTCCTTTTTTTTTTTTTTTTTTTTTTTTTTTTTTTTTTTTAAATAATACACTTTTATCTTTAAATTGTAATCCATGAGTGACCTTAGCCATCGAATATAATAACGATTAAAAGCAGTAACTTTAAATTAGAATTGAAAATCAATTCACTTTACCAAAGTATTTTTTGTCCCTTTTTTTTTTTTTCTTTCATATAGATGTAAAATAAATAAAGAATGTTATCATTATAGGCTATGGCATGTGACGAAATCATGTTTTCCTTTAGCAATCAATATTCAATAGTATGGTATTCATGTCATCTATGATCCGTAACAATTTGTCTAATTATACTAATAAGTAAGGTAAGGTGAACTACCGGTAGTTTCGTGTGAAGTTTGGCCAAAGAAAGCAGCTATCTCTCTTTTACGAGTGTCAGTGTCCCCAGTTGTGCCAAAGCCAGGAAAGGAATTTGCAGCTTCTATGAAAGCATTGTAAGTGTAGAAATTCCTAGCAGGGCAGGCAGCATCATTACGATACGGTAGTAGCTGATCAAAATCATCGCTTGAAATTATACTACCAATATCTCCTCCTTCACGACGACCACCACCACCACCACCACCGCCGCCGCCGCCACCACCACTACATTGGCTTTGACAACCATCGTCGCAATAAGCAGCTGTGGTGCCGCACCAGCCCCACTGGCTGCAGCACAACCCATTTGGGCAAAGAGCACCCCCTGCTTGCGTACCACATTGTTCAGCCAAGCCTCCTTGGAATGAAGACAACAACAAAGAGAAAATAACCAAAGCACAAAACCTCATTTTCATAGTTGTTTGTGTTTCAAGTTGATGTTTGAGGATGGTGAATTGGTGATCAAGTGGAATGGTATATATAGCGTAGTAGAGAGGGATCAAGTTGTCTGTTTATCTTTTAATGTTTTTGGAATATTTGCTCAATGACCCGACGGCAGATTTCAGCTTCCCATCTTATCTAGTAATAATTTAGCTTTAAAAAGGAAAAAAACGTGGGCAGATTTTTTTTTTTGTGACCTTGTCTTGTTGTACATGAATGCTATTAATTTATGGCCACAATTATATATTCCAGGCTTTGTCCTCCCTGTTGTTTCTAGTTCTGTTCTTTAGTTGAATGAATTTCTCCTTTTTTATCCAAAAAAAAGAAAGAATACTATTGATAATCTGTAGACATCATTCATAATGAATAACTTAGGTTTAGTATCTTAGATACACAATCAATAGGTTCATAAGTTAAATTTAAACATTTGGTTTTATTGATCAATTTGACATAAATAATGTTAATATTTCTAATGATAAATTAAATTTAAAGTTAATATACTACATCTAAATTATTTTACTACTTTCTCAACAAAAAAAAAAAAAAAATTATTTTACTTGGGTTTGAAATTAATACATATATTTTTATGATGGTGTTTTCCTATCCCTTAACATGTGACCAATATGACGTATCTAGGCTACAAAAGAGGTCTTTGTTTGCTTTAAGTTATAATTAACGGGTTACAATAAAAGGACGGTGTTTGTTTTATGTAGTGTATTCATAATTTGAAAATGTGATTTTAATCATGTTTTTAAGTTATTAACAAGTTGCAGCTCAAACACTTTTTTCCTTAGACCTTCAAGCACTTTGTAAATGGAGAGTTACCAATTCAGCTACAAGGTCTTTGGCTACTATTATAAAATTTGGATATACAAAAAGAATAAATTTCGCAATTTAGCCTAAACTTTTTAAAAAGAAGAAAGGAAGGATATGCTCAAGAAAAGTGAGAATATCCCATAAATATGGCCTTAGCCTTTTCGACTTGTTGTTAAGAGGGCATCATATTTCATTTTCTTGAATTCACTATTTGGTCTATCACGTAATTCACATGGTATTATCACTTCAATCATTCACTGCCACGTGTTCTTTCCAAACACCTTACAAGGTAATGAAAATGTACCACCGGCCCATAGACTGAACACCATAGGCGTCAAGTTAGAAATTGTGTTATGGTCCCCTGCTAGATACTTTATAGGTGTACAAAATTAAATATCATTACCCATACAGAGGATCCATTTTATTTCTCGACAAAATGTCTAATACTTTTTGAGCACTTTATTATTTTTGGGTAATGTATTATATATCTCCTATCTCATATGCACTATATAATTACATAAATAAATTATTTAATGATAGCTCTAAGATGTTGGCGAGAGTTTTGAAGCATAAGAATTCGTTAATCTCACGAACTCTTAATAACTGTTAGTATATATGTCTTCCTTTTAGTTATATTTTACCTATACAAATTAATATCAATGTTTGGATCATAAGGAATATATAGGAAAAGGTTAGAATAAGACGACCATCCTTAATTTTGATTGAGGTCTAACATTGTCAACCATATAATTATTTGTTTCCTCAAAAAAAAAAAAGCCATATAACTATTTGTTTTGTTTTGTTATCCATTAAGGAAATTGTTAATTTGTTAATGTTAGGCTCTAAGACTTTAGGAACTAATGTATTAGAACTTCAATGTGTATTATGTTGACAAACCATGATCAAAACATAGAGTCTAGGTTTAAGCTTGTTTAAAGTGTGGTTTAATGTAAAATTGGAATCAAGTAAATTGCAGGAATTACTATTCAAAATTTGCAAGGCTTGATCGATCGAAAATTATGCTCGATTGATCAAACCTCGTGAATCAGTAATTTTCTACAGAATTTATAAACCAGCCCAAGCCCTTATGATGTGTAGAATTTTGTGTTTCACTCCAAGTATAAAAGGAAAAACCCTAACTACATTTTAGAAGTCTTTGGTGAGTCGTGTATTGAATCTTTTATAAGATCTGAGAGGTGTTTACCTTCATACACACACATAGAGTTATCAAGATCAAGATTCACGTCAAAAATTTGATGATCTCTTCAGTTGTTGCATAAAGAACTACAAAGAAAATCTGAAACTTTTGAGTGGAGTCTCAAAGTCACAAGTAGGAGAACTTGTGATTGCTGCAGATCAAAGAAAGAAGTAATCCATGGACTCGGAGCTATCACGTGGTCAAGGTAATAAGTTTTCTACTCAAGATAGCAATAGGATGTTAGTGTTCTAAGTCTTATTGTACAAACTTCAATTCTTTTATAGTGGTTCTGTTTTTACCTTGAGAATAGCTAGATTAAATCCTCTCCAGGTTTTTTAATGGTTAGGTTTTCCTAGGTCATTAGATCTTTGTGTTCTTTTTTTTTTTTTACGCATTATATCTTTTTACACATATTGGTTTAACCTAGATCTAATTAACAAACTTGTTAATCAACTTGGCTTAATATTAGGTTAAACATATTGTGTTAAGGGGTCTAAAAACGTACAATTAATAAGGGAATAGTAGAATCTAACAGCTATTCGATTTTCAATTTATTCAACTTCATTGAATGTGAATTTTATTCCCCTACTGTTCATTTTTCTTAGAAGACACAATTAAGACACGGTGATATGGCTTTCTTGGCTACTCAAAAGCTTATAATGTAAAAGTATTATTTAAAAGAGAGATAAAAATGAACTCTTAAAGTCTTAAGATGTATTTCACAAATGGAATAAGTTTATTAATTTTGATATAGCCTCCTTGGAATGAAGACAACAACAATAACCAAAGCACAAAACCTCATTTTCATAGTTATTTGTGTTTCAAGTTGATGTTTGAGGATGGTAGTAGAGAGGGATCAAGTTTTGTCTGTTTATCTTTTAATATTTTTGGAATATTTGCTCAATAACCCGACGGCAGATTTTAGCTTCCCATCTTATCTAGTAATAATTTAGCTTTAAAAAGGAAAAAAACGTGGGCAGATTTTTTTTTTTTTTTTTTGACCTTGTCTTGTTGTACATGAATGCTATTAATTTATAGCCACAATCATTCCAGGCTTTGTCCTCCTTGTTGTTTCTGGTTCTGTTTTTTAGTTGAATGAAATTCTCCCTTTTTATCAATAAAAACAAAGAATACTATTGATAATCTGTAGACATCATTCATAATGAATAACTAAGATTTAGTATCTTAGATACAGTCAATAGGTTCATAAATTAAATTTAAACATTTGGTTTTTTTGATCAATTTGACATAAATAATGTTAATATTTCTAATGATAAATTAAATTCAAAGTTACATATAAAAATTGAGGAACTTAATATACTACATTTACATTATTGTACTTGTGTTTGAAATTAATACATATATTTTTATGATGATGTTTTCCTATTTCTTAACATGTGACCAATATGACATATCTAAACTACAAATAGAAGTCTTTATTTGCTTTAAGTTATAATCAACGGGTTATAATAAAAGGGCGGTGTTTGTTTTACACAGTGTATTCATAACTTGAAAATGTGATTTTAATCATGTTTTTAAGTTATTAACAAGTTTTTGCCATAATCAAATTTCGTTTTTAATAATACTGCATATATATGATATATGCAATCCAAAACATTGATTTTTTTTTTTTTTTCTCATGCATGCATCTTAATTTGGTGTCAAAATAGCATTATGGATTGGATGTAATATCAAATATTGAAAATTGATGAGAAAAATAATGGTTATGTTTTTTTTTTCAACAGAAAAGCAATGGTTTCTGACACTAAATCTACCAGGCTGAAAAATGATTCCAACCCATGTGGGGGATTTATTTTATTAGACATGTAAGCCTGGCATTTTATTTGTCTGTACATCTTTAATGGTTTTGGACTTGTTAAATAATTTCGCTTTAAAAAAGAAAAACATGTGAGTATCGTCAACACAAAGAAAAAAATAAAAATAAAAACGAAGAACATGTGGGCGGCTTTTTCTTGGTGACCTTATCTTGTTGTCCATGAATTCTTTTAATAATTTGTAGACATCATTCATTATATATATTCATATGTGACATTGTGACTTCACAGCGTGCCAAACAGATAGCTATAAATCTAGGAAGCAAGGTACGTAGATAATCATAATGAGTGACTATGATTTAGTTTTTTTCTTTTTTTTTTGTTGAGAAAATTCCATTATTTAGTATCTTAGATACAGTCAATAGGTTCATTAATTAAATTTAAACATCGGGTTATATTGGTCAATAAAACATAAATAAAGTTAACATTTCTAATGATAATTGAATTCAAAGTTATACATTAAAAAATTGAGGAACTTAATATACTACATCTAAATTATTGTACTTGAGTTTGAAATTAATACACATATTTCTATGATGGTGTTTTCATATCTCTTAACATGTGACCAATATGACATATCTAGACTACAAATAGAGGCCTTAATTTGTTTGCTTTAAGTTATAATCAACAGGTTATAATGAAAAGGCAGTGTTTATTTTTACATAGTGTATATATAACTTGAAAATGCGATTTTAATCATGTTTTTAAGTTATAAACAAGTTTTGACCATAATCAAATTTCATTTTTAATAATATTGCATATATATGATTTATACAATCCAACAGGTTATAATGAAAAGGAAGTGTTTGTTTTTACAGTGTATATATAACTTGAAAATGAGATTTTAATCATGTTTTTAAGTTATAAACAAGTTTTTGCCATAATCAAATTTCATTTTTAATAATACTGCATATATATGATATATACAATCCAAAACATTGATTTTTTTTTTTTTTTTTTTAATTTCTCGTGCATGCATCTTAATTTGGTGTCGAAATAGAATTATAGATGTAACATCATATATTGAAAATTCATGAGAAAAATAATGGTTAGTTTGTTTTTATTCAACAGAAAAACAATGGTTTCTGTCATCTAAATTTAGTAGGCTGAAAAATGATTCCAACCCATATGGGATTTACTTTCAACACATACCACTGACAAGTTGAAATTTTTATTAGACATGTAATTTAAGCCTAGCATTGCTTAAGAATAAAAAAAAGGAAAAACAGGTTTGGAAACTAGTTATCTTTCATTATACATATGTTCTGCAAACTAACATGATAGATGCTATATCAAAACCAATAAGTGGTACGATCCTTAAAGATAATCATATGCTATTTTAGTAACTCAAAAAACTATTTTATCTATTTTAACACTTTACTTTACAATTCACCCAATATCAATAGTTCTATTTGTTTTAACCACTTCATTTAAATATTTTTTCTTTATATTTTTATTCTCTCTCTCTCTCTCTCTCTCTCTCTCTCTCTCTCTCTCTCTCTCTCTCTCTCTCTCTCTCTCTCTCTCTCAATGTGGCCAACCTTTTTTTACTTTCTTATTAGTGTTGTATCTTGGTCCCACTTGTCTGAGTTGAGAAAGAAATTATTATTATTATTATTATTATTTATAACTTGTAGCTACAGTGAGCTACCAAAGATGGTAGCTCTCTTTGGCACTCACTGTAGCTCATTGGCAATTTTTTTTACATATACTGTGCCACCATCAATGTGGCCTACCTTTTAGTGTTTTTGGTGGTATAATAGTAATTTAGATATTATACCACTATCAATACTAACACTCTTAGTAAAAAGGAAATGTCACATTAGTCTTTAAACAATATTACCTTTGAAAAATGAATTTGTCCAATCAAAAAAAAAAAAAAAAAAAACAAGAATTTGTTTTATAAACTATAGGTTAAAATGTAAAACTTATCTTCTAAGTTTCTTCTATTAATTTTAGTCATCTAAGTTTCAGTCCTTTAAGGCATTTCCGTCAACTTTTGTTAAAATTTATTGAAAAAAAAAATCTAGAAAATACTTTTCAATTATTAATAGATTTTTTTAATTTCAAAAATTGGAAGAAAAATTTAAAATTTTGGAAAATTAACCAAGCATATAACAAAAGTCGATAAAAAAGTCTTAATTGAATAAACTTGAAAGTTAGAGGACTAAAATGATCGAAAGCAAAGTTTGAGTACTAAAATGAATTTTGGTGAAACATAGATTTTAGATTTTGCATTTTGGCCTAAACTTTAATAATAGGTAAAGGAGGATATGCTCACGGAAATGAAAATGTACCAACTTACTGGACACCATAGGCATCAAGTTATAAATTATGTTATGGTCCCTACTAGATACTTTATAGGTGTACAAAACTAAATATTTCAAAGGGTCCATGTCTTTTTTTTTTTTTAATTTCTCGATAAAATGTCCAATACTTTTCAAGCAATTGATTATTTTTGGATATGTATTATATATCTCCTATCTCATATGCACTATATAATTACATGAATTAATCGTTTAATAATAGCTCTAAGATGTTGGTTAGAGTTTTGAAACATAAGAACTTGTTAATCTCACGAACCCTTAATAACTGTTAGTATATATATGGTCTTCTTTTTTGTTATATTTTACCTATAAACTTATAGTACAAATTAATATCAAAGTTTGGGTCATAACCTATGTTTAAATATATAGAAAAAGGTTAGAATAAGAGTCAGTTTGGATAGGCGTTTTCCTGGACAAAAACGCGCGGTTTGATACAAAATGCAATATACACAATCGTTTGGAGAAGCTATTTTCACTACAACAAAATGTATTTTTAGTGACGAAAATTAGTGAGGAAATATTTTTCGTCACTAAAAATACCGCTTTAGTGACGAAATATGAATTTCGTCACTAATAATGAAAAAAATTATAACATTTAGTGACGAAAAATAAATTTCGTCACTATTGTGATCTGAAAAATGGGCGCCAGTAGAGGGAAATTTTGGCGTGAATTTAATTAATCTATAGTGACGAAATATTTTGTCACTAAAAGTTGAAATTTTTAGTGACGAAATATTTCGTCACTGTAAGTATTACTATGGATAGTATTAGTGACAAAAATCCTTTCGTCACTATAAGGAAGAATTAGTGACGAAAAATATTCGTCACTAAAAATAATAATAGCTGTGCACTTATATGTTTTTAGCGACGAAATATGAATTTCGTCTCTAAAAATCTTAACAAAGCCCAGTCTTTAGTGACGAAACTGGAATTCGTCACTAAAGACTTCAAAGCCCAATTTCAATACCCAGCACATGCACCAAAAGTTTTTAGAGTATTTTTTTTCAACAGAGCACTTGTTGAAACTCTCTTCAAAGCACTTGTGCCATATTTCGGTCTAAAATTTTTTTTCACATATTTTGAGTTCTAGATGGTAGTAATGCTTAGAAAATTGGAATGGTTGTATAAGGTGTTTTCTTACCGCCTCGTAGTAATGCTTAGAAAAAAGTTAAAAGAGGGTTAAAAAGGCAGGTTCATGCACTAGAACATGCCGTAAATTCGGACTGAGAGAGAGAGAATACAAAACGACAAAGCTAAAAAGTTAAAATAAAGGAGGAGAGATGGACCCAAAGAGATAGGTGCGGGACCAACTACACACATGATGACATGAATATTTTGAGCTGGTTCGAACTCCAAGGCTTTTTTATTATTATTTTTTTTATTGGTATAAGTTAGAAGGTGCACACACGTAGAATTAATCCCATTATCATGGTAATCACTGAAACCAGGCTGAGTGGTGCGAGAGCAAATGAAATTATTGAGACTCTTCCTTTTGATGGGGCAGTGGTTACTGATACCATTGGCTTTGCTGGTGGAATTTGGTTGCTGTGGCGTTCAGACTTGGTGCATGTGGAGGCGCTGGCTACCACTGAACAGGAAGTCCATGCCATTGTCCGGGTAAGAACACATTCCTTTAACTGGCTTATTAGTGCTATATATGCAAGTCCTAGATTTGAGGAAAGATGTATACTGTGGGATAATCTTAAAATGTTAGCCGATATGCATGATCTTCCTTGGGCTTTAATGGGTGATTTTAATGAGGTGTTGATTGATGAGGAGAAATCTGGTGGAAATCATATTAGCCAGAGACGGGTTCGAGCCATCCAAGACTGTATGGATACTTGCCACATGCTGGACTTGGGGTTCTCAGGCCCAAAATTCACGTGGACAAACAAGAGGGGCATTGCGGACCTAATCCAATGTAGACTGGACAGATGTTGGGCCAACCCAGCTTGGAAGGCCTTTTTTGAAGAAGCCAATGTTACGCATTTAGCCAGAGTTAATTCGGACCATTGCCCGCTTCTGCTCAGGCTTATGCCTTCAGAGAGGGAGGAACTGAACAGGCCGTTTAGATTTCAATCTATCTGGCTCAGCCACAATGAGTTTCCGGGGATTGTTCAAGAGGCTTGGTCAGGGCAAGATGTCAATCTGGCCAGCGCCATCTCTGGTTTTGTTTCTAGAGCCAGGGTCTGGAACAAAGAAGTTTTTGGAAATGTTTTTACCAAAAAGAAGAAACTTATGGCTAGACTAGTGGGAATCCAAAAGGCTTTGGCTTATAGGCCGAGCACCTTTCTCATCAATCTCCAAAACCAGCTCTCTGATGAATACAACAATATCCTGCTTTTGGAGGAAGAATTATGGGCGATGAAGGCCAGGACAAATTGGATTATTAACGGTGAACGAAATACGTCTTATTTTCACCTCTCAACCATTGTGAGACGAAGTAAGAACAGGATCACCAGTATCCAAAATGACCAAGGAGAATGGGTCCATGAGAATGGTGAAGTGAAAAAATTTTTTATGGATTTCTTCCATAAATTGTATCAAACTGAGCAGCTCTCCTGCCCTTTAAAACCAACTTGGAACTCTGATTGGTGTGCTTCCCTGGCTGAGGATGAAGCAACAGTCTTAGCCCAACCCCCCTCCGATGCTGAGATTTGGGATGCCCTTAAGGCTATGAAACCTTTCAAAGCACCTGGTGTTGATGGACTCCATGCTGGGTTCTTCCAAAGGTTTTGGCTCTTGGTTGGTGACTCGGTTAAAAAGGAAGTTAAAGGGATTTTCTCTACCCAACAAATACCGGAATATTTTAACCAAACCTTAATTGCCCTTATCCCGAAACAGATTGGACCTGAGCTGGTGAGCCATTTTAGACCCATTAGTCTCTGCACTACCATATATAAGATTGTCACAAAGATCTTGGTCCACAGGCTGAAGCCTTTTCTTCCTTCCCTTATCTCTCCCATGCAATCTGCTTTCATTGCGGGTAGAAGAGGGTCGGACAATGTTATCATTGCTCAAGAGCTCATTTACTCCTTGAAGAATAGAAGAGGGAGGGAGGGGTTCATGGTGGTAAAAATTGATCTTGAAAAAGCTTATGACAGATTAGAATGGAGCTTCATAAAAATGGTTTTGGAACACTTCGGTTTCCCTCCAAGCATTGTTAATCTGATTATGAGCTGCGTGACTTCTACGTCTACAGCAATCTTGTTCAATGGAAATAAGCTCGACTCCTTCCGCCCTTCTTGTGGCATTAGGCAAGGAGATCCCATCTCCCCGTACCTTTTCTTGTTGTGTATGGAGTTTTTGGGTGCTCAAATTTCTGCTATGTGTGAGGAAAAAAGGTGGGATAAGATCAAAGCCTCCAAGAATGGTCCAAGTTTTTCTCATATCTTCTATGCGGATGACTTGATGCTCTTCGCCAAGGCAAACACTAAGAGCTGCAATGCAATTTTGGAGGTGCTGGATAATTTTTGTAATATGGCTGGTCAACGAATTAATGTTAACAAGTCACGGATTTTCTTCTCCCCTAATGTGCCTGGTAGGAAGAAAAACTCAATTTGCAGAAAACTTGGAGTGATTGCTACTCAAAATTTGGGAAGATATTTGGGTTTTCCCCTACTGCACCAAGGGAGAAATGGCAATGCTTTTAATTTTGTGATTGAGAGAATCCAAAACAAGCTGGCTGGCTGGCGCTCTAATTTACTCTCCAAGGCCGGGAAACTTATCCTTGTTAAGGCAGCTGCCTCTCCCATAGCTGACTACTATATGCAGTGTCATGCACTCCCTATTAAAGTGTGTAATGCTGTTGATAAACTTATTAGAAATTTTCTTTGGGGCTCATCTGATGAGAAAAGGAAGATTCACCTGGTCAATTGGCACACGATCACTTTGCCTAAGGATTGGGGAGGATTGGGGCTGTACCAAATGCGCTATAGGAATCAAGCTCTCCTTGCTAAGATGTGTTGGAGGATTGCAAATGAAAATGATTCTCCTTGGGCTCAGCTTCTGACTAAAAAATACCTAACTCCCAGTAGGCTTTCTGAAGAGGGCAGGAACAGACCTTGTTCAAAAATCTGGGCAGCGTGTAAAATGGGTGGCCCTGTGTATGTGAGAGGCCTCAAATGGGTTATGGCCAATGGTGAATCGGTGAAGTTATGGCAGGACTTCTGGCTTCCTAAAGGCACTCTCCGAAGCTACATACATGGCCCACTCTCAAGAAGTGAAGATTTTCTCTCTGTGAATCAATGCTATAATGCCTCTCTCGGCTGGTCACTGCAGAATCTATCCTTTGAGCTTCCTGCTGACCTCATTGAAGTTATCAAAGCCACCCCTTTCTCAAACGATCCACATATGCGAGACTCTCTTGCCTGGGCTTTCTCTAAAGATGGCTGGTTCTCCATTAAGTCTGCTTACCTTTTAGCAAGAGATCTTAATCCTTTGGACCCGGGACTGAAATCTGTGTCGTGGGTGTGGAAGATGGAAGCACCTCCAAAAATTATTTTCTTTCTTTGGCTCTGCCTTCATAACAGCATTCCCACATGTGATATATTAGGTTCAAGGGGTTTAAGTCTCAGCCCCATCTGCCCCATTTGCTCTGAAGAAAATGAAACCATTGACCATTTGCTTCGGAGATGTAAGATCGCTGCTGAGCTTTGGGTTGATTTAAAGTTTCCCCATTGTCTAGTTGACTCTTTTAATCAATCCTTGGTGGAGTGGTTGGCGGTAAATTGCAAAACAGAGGTCAGGTCTAATTTTCTGGGCATCCCGTGGCGCATTATTTTCATTATGAGCATTTGGCAAATCTGGCTTCACAGAAATGAGATAGTTTTTAGAACTGGTAGGGGCAATCCGAACCTTACTAGGAGATGTATACAGAGCAGTGCTGAATTCTTTTCCATTGGTATGAAAACTAAGAACCATTTGTCCAAAATTTGTGTTCCGGTTGCTTGGCAGAAGCCACCTGCTGGGTGGATGAAACTCAACACTGATGGCTCTGCCTTGGGAAATCCTGGCAGGGCAGGGGGGGGAGGAGTAATACGAGATCATCTTGGCAACTGGATTAAAGGCTTCGGTCATGCTCTGGGAACCACCAACAGTTTCATGGCTGAACTCTGGGCTCTTAGAGATGGTCTCATAATGGCTAAAGAGTTGGGGATCCCCAATTTAATTGTTGAACTAGATGCTCTAAGTGTTATTAATATTTTATCTAGTGATAAGCCATGTCCGATAATGGAACCTTTGTTGTCTGATTGCAGGAACCTGTTCAAAGCAATACCTAACAAACGGATACAACATGTGTATAGGGAAGCCAATCAATGTGCGGATGCACTAGCTAGATTGGGATCAAGTGTAGTTCCCTCCTTTTTTGTTTTTGTTGAGCCACCGCCTGTGGTGGCCAAGGTGTTAGCGCTTGATGCGGCTGGCAATGTTTGTAACAGAATTGTTAACTGTTTAATTTAAGTATCCTTCCTTTCTGACCAAAAAAAAAAAAAAAAAAAAAAAAAGAATTTTGTTGCTTGGTTTTTCTTGTTTCTATTCTTTTTTATTTATTTATTTATGGGATTTTAATATTGTTTTTCTGGGCAACTTGCTTGCATCCTTTTAACACTAATTTATGGGCAAGTGGCTGTGGCTCTTATTCCCATCCTATATAGATAGTGCCCATTTCCACATTGCTACTGTCTGAAATGGATGACACATGTTGCTTCAATCTTTCATACCATCAAAGGAATTTACACTCTTTATGGATGGATTCAATAAGGTGCAATTGCTTTGAGGCGGTAAGAAAACAAAAAGCGTGGAAAAGAAGTTAATCGCGTCTGATGAATGATCTAGAACATTAAGTGGGCCAAACACAGCGAACAGATGCTTGCTATCATTGTCCAATGGGCTAGGTCCATATGGTGAAGCAATAGGACATGTGCAACCTTCAGAGTCAGGCCTCAACAATGAACCTCTTTGCGGATTGTAAGCTATTTACTCATTTTCCTTTTTTCTTTTACTCTCTCTCTCTCTCTCTCTTAAAAATACATAACTAAATCCCTTTTCTGTCCATTCGCAGGTTCATGAGTTTTGCATTTACTAAAGAATAAACCTTTTTTTAGCAAAACCTAGCCAAGCCATTATCGTCGCTAACTCGCCTCCAATTTACGATTTACGAGCCCCTGTTGGTCTTGAAGCCTAAAAGAGAAAAGTAAAATATTCGAAGACCATAAGGCTCCCACCTGCCATCCTTCATGTATAGATAGGTCCCTTGATTAAGCTCCCATCGTCGCGATTAAGCTCCCACCGTCGCCATTGAGCTCCCACCGTTGCCGATGAAGCTCCGTTAAGAGCCAACCGTCGCCGATTAAGCTCAACGGCGACCCTTCACATTCCTTCGAACCGGCGACCATTCGACTTCCCGGCGACCCTTCGCATTCCTTTGAACCGGCGACCCTTCGCCTTCCTTCGAATCGGCGACCATTCGACTTCCCGGCAACCCTTCGCATTCCTTTGAATCGGCGACCATTCGACTTCCCGGCGACCCTTCGCATTCCTTTGAACCGGCGACCGTTTGCCTTCCTTCGAATCGGCGATTACAGCGATACCGTCGAGACCGTCGCAACCTCTTAGAGTTCCTTTTCTCATCTTCTCTGATCAAAGAGCTCCAAACCCCACCCGGCCACGTCACCTCTATCTCCGACCTCGATTTTAATAACCTCAGCGCCGATTACATCCTACACTCCATCAAATCCGGTTAGTATTTTTTCATTTCTCTTAGAGTTTGTTTAATTTTCCTTTTGTTTTCTCGGCAGCCAAACAGAGTTAGGAACTGTGAAATGAAGAATTATACTCAACTGAACTGTGCCTAATACAGCTGTTTGGTTCAGCTTAGGAATTAGGTCACTATTAATTATTGCTATATTTTTTTTTTGTTTCTTTTATCGGTGATCAAACGAAGTGTATGTTAATTTTTTTATTTTTTGGTGTTGATTTTGGTTCTCAATGTTTAAATTGTTATTGTATTGTTGTCATTAGGTGGAGTGGTTGATATTTCTGAAGCAACTAAGAAGTACTTCGATGAAACTTCTTATCCAGTTATGGTGAGGAAATACTCTGTATCTTTGTTTTCTTTTGCCTCTGTAATTGTGGTTTTATTCCATAGTTGTTTTCTATGGAATAATTTATCTGTGGCTTGTCTATGTCTCTCATTTCAGTTAGTAGGCTAGTAATACTCTGTTCAAGTTATAGAGGTTCTTGCTTTTTGATAGTGTAGCTATGTAGATATATGTAAAACTGGTGACCAAACCTCTAAAGAAGTCCATGTGGCTATCTTTCTGAACTTGGTGAATGTATTGCTGACTTGGGGAAGTGGGTTTTTAAAATGTAAATATTTATATACTGTTATTCCTATTTCTTTGCACTGAAAGTTTGCTCACCATTTGCATCCTTTCGAATTAGCTAGGTGATTCATTAGTTAATAAAGCGGTTGTAAGATTTGGTTCTGACTTCTATCTCACTCTTGGATTGATAATCTCTGATTACAAAATGAGGGAGAGTTTCTATTTGCTTATCTATGAAGTAAGATTTGAGACATTTTTTATTTGTGCAAGAGACCATATTGTTTAGAAAATTGAAATTTTAATATTTATATTAAAATTTGGTTCACTAAAAGTTATCTTTCTTTTATCTCTAGCTCTCTTTCTCTTTGGTGGTTGAAGAAATTGTGAGGAACAAGGTGAAGAACACAAGTTAACTTTGGATTTTTTTTTTAAGTTGTAAACTTAATTTGAGCAAAGTAAGTATATTTTAGTTAAAAACTTATAAAACTCTATATATACTTGTGATGTTGGAAATTTGTTTTGTGGTGGGTTGTTGTATTGGAGCAAGCGGGTGGCTTGCGTGGTGTTATAAGGTCGTTTAAATTTATATTGGAAGTGTATATTTGTGTGTGCAATGTTTATTTATTTAAGTATTAATATAGATTTGTGCATTTATGAATATGATAAAATTTTATCTAAATAACTTATAAACTTAGATGTTATAATACATTATACATGAGTTGTCTTTATTTTACTAAAGTAGTATTCATCTTGTAATTGTAGTCAAACATGGATAAAAGTTGGATGACAATGGGTAAAACACCTGATGGCAGATTAAGTCATCCATATATTGAAGGGGTCAATGCATTTATTAATTTTGCAAGAGTAGTTGTGGACTCGAGTGGTAATATTCAGTGTCCGTGTATTCACTGTGGGAATTGCTATCGACAATCTCCTAGTACTGTGCGTATTCATTTGCTTTATCGTGGGATTATGCAATCTTACATTAATTAGTATAATCATGGAGAACCTCATGTATTGAACGAGAACATTCATGATAATGAAATGTCGGATGATGATCATATGGATGGTATCGATGCTTTGGTAGGTGATCGAATTAGAGGGGAACCAAGAAATGCAATCGAAGATGAGGAGGTGTGTCATTTTGACAAACTTGAGGAAGATGCAAAGCGTGAGTTGTATCCGGGTTGCAACGATTATAGTATCTTGAAGTTTGTTATTGAGATGTTGAATGTAAAGATAATGACCAACTTGAGTAATAAGGGACTTGATATGATGTTAGAATTGCTAACAAAGGTTTTACCGAAAGGTAACTTGGTTCCAAAGTCAACTTATGAAGCAAAAAAGATATTACGTGACTTGGGCATGTCATATGAGCATATAGATGCATGTAAAAATGATTGTGCACTATTTTGGAAGGAAAATAAAAACCTTGATAAATGTCCGGTGTGTGAAGCGCCTAGGTACAAGGATACACGTGCCCAAGGTAAGATGATTCCTCATAAGGTATTGCGTTACTTCCCATTAACACCGAGACTGAGGAGATTGTACATGTCAATCCAAAGAGCTAAGGACATGAGATGGTATATAGACAAACGTGTAGACGATGGGATAATGAGGCATCCAGCTGATAGTGAAGAGTGGAAGGAGTTTGATTTGCAATATCCTGATTTTGCCCTCGAACCTCGCAATGTAAGGCTGGGTTTGGCTACAGATGGATTTTATATTTGTGCAGATTTCTTATTGGTGGCTTTTATGTGATTTACTTTTGGCATTACTTGAAGGCATATGAGGACATCTTCCATTAGTTCTAAAATAGGGTTTAGGTAGAGTTATTGAAATAAATGTATGGATCTTTTTTACTTGTGAAATGTATGGATATTTTTTTTATAAATGTGTTGTTGAAATAAATGTGTTATTCAAATGTGAGATTTTAATAATGTAATGACAGGTTACAAGTTAATATCAAAGCCATGAAAAAAATAAAAACAGAAAATAAGTTTTAGTGATGAATTTTTTCGTCACAAATATAGCAACAAAAAATTGTTTTAGTGACGACAATTTCGTCACTAAATATAGCAAAATTTTGTAAGAAATGGTTTTAGTGACGAAAATTTTCATCACTATATGTGCTTGGATTTTTTTTAAAATAGTTTTAGTGACGAATTTTTTCGTCACTATATGTACCCGAACATAGTTTTAGTGACGAAATTATTCGTCATTAAATATGATTTAGTAAACTAAAGTGTTTTTAGTGATGAAATATTTTCGTCACTGAATAGTGTTTTTAGTGAGGAAAACATTCAGTGACGAAACGTTTTCGTCACTAAAAGTTAAAAAAAAAAAAAATCAAATCGGATTTTTAGTGACGAAATTTTTCGTCACCAGGACTTTTAGTGATGGGGCTATAGTGACGAAATGAGTTTCGTCACTAAAAGTCCAATTTCGTCACTAAAGGTCCTTAGTGACGAAAAACTGGACTTTTAGTGACGAATTTTTTCGTCACTAAAAATACATTTTGTTGTAGTGTTTAGCTAAATCACGTTTACAAATCACACAAATCCGTGGTTTCAAAGAAAAAGTATCTAATTGCATTTTCAGTATCTAGCAAATAGAACATTTTCACACCGCTATTTTTTTCGTTCAAAAAACAAAAATACCCCCAAATAGTTGGCTATATTATCCCTTTTTTTTTTCTCTCTTTCAATAGTCACTCTTCACCAATTTCCCTCAATAACCTCTACTTCACTTCTTTGCTTGATTTGGTGCCTCCAAATCTTAGGTAACCATATTCTTCTTTCATTATTCTTGAATTTTTACTATAGATTTGAGCTTTTGCATGGTGGGTTTAACAATTTACTTCAATAGAAATTTTGGGTTTGGTTTTTAGTTCTTGGCAATGGGTATCTTTGGGAAGGAACTTTTCTTTGTTTGGATTATGAGCTTATGTGATTAAGTTTTGACTTGTTTCTAGTTTCTAGTGTTTGTGAATTCTAGATGGCTTGATGTGCAATGGTGTATAACATCTAGATCCAAAGGAATAATATGGTACATAATGGGATAGTTTAAACAGGGGAGCAGTTGGTAAGAGATATTTGCAGATATGTAAAAGCTAGGATGGCTACAAAGAGACCTGTTTGTAATTCAATTCTTAATAGAATGTTGTGTAATAATTGGGGGTTATCTTTGTCCTAGAGGAGAAGCAAAATGATTTTTGTTGTCCTGTTATAATTTCTAGAAACTAGTTTGTAATTTGAGTTTGGTCTTTAGCGAAAGGACTTATTCTAATTACAGAAAAATTAAAATAGCCTTATCAATATAGTTAAGTCTTTTTTTGGAATTTACACTCAAAACAGCTATTTTTAAAATAGCTTATCCAAACGCTTAATATGGCTTTAAAAATAGAAAATGCATATGTTCACATTTTTATGCAACACTTATCTATTGTTTTTAAAATGGAGTTTTCAAAACGCACGTTTTAAATACGCTAGTTTTCAAAATGCTAGTTTTCAAAACACATGTTTTCAAAACGCTAATTTTTGAAACAGTTTATCCAAACATACCCTAAGAGGATCATCCTCCTTTCACCAATTTTGATTGAGATCTAGCATTGTCAACCATATAATTAATAAGGGAATGGTAGAAATCTGACAGCTATTTGATTTTCAATTTATGCTAGTTCATTGAACGTGAATTTTGTTACCCCACTGTTCATTGACTAAAGATATTCTTTTGGGGATTTGTTAAGACTTGGAGGGTTTTTTTTTTTTCTTAGAGGTTATGTTTACTCATTTTTCTTAAAAGATACAATTAAGACATGTTGATATGGCATTCTTGACTACTCAAAAGCTTATAATGTAAGAGTATTATTTAAAAGAGAGATAAATGAACTCTTAAAGTCTTAAGATGTGTTTCACAAATGGAATAAATTTTTTAATTTTGATGTAGCCATCTAGATCAAAATTGTATTTCACATATAATGAAAGTTCATTAAAAACATTGACCCAATTCATTCACCTATTTGGTGTTGCAAGCGTGATTCAAAAATAAAAACCATGTGTTACAAAATTTGTAAGCTCCTTTTTTAGCATAGCTTTATTTTCATCCAGAAGGATTCCTAACTATTACATGTTCCAATATTTCAATCATGTGTACTGAAATATTGGAACAGGAAATGGTTTCGAATCCCTCTGAGTGGAGATATAGCTCTAAAAAGAAGGGTTTAACATGGATAACACAGACTTATATTTTCAAATCACACTTGCAACACAAATTAGATTTCCTAAACACTAACTACAAAGGCAATAATAAATAGCCTCGGGAGATTGTCATTTAATAACTCTCGTGTGGCTAAAAAAAGTTCTATATAGCAAGATCAAGATTAAGAAATTTGTCCATGTGTGTGACATAGAACTTAATAGATGACCAATCATTTATTGCTGCAAAAGTAAGGGTTCATTCATCTCTACAAAGAATGAGAATGGTAAAAACATGGTCCATAGCATACAATATAGAGGTCTGATTGTAATCAAAATATATATATGGAGGTCTGATTGGGCCTTTTTTACAATTCGTCAAGCTCAAGTTGGCCTTCGGCCTTGCTAGAACTTGAGCTTTCAAGGTTGAGAGTTATGGGTGGAGTTGGGTTTGGTTCCAGCGCAAAACGTGAACTGCTATTTTGTAACAGGCTTCCTCTAAAGTTTGCCCACTTGATTCATTGGATGTTTGCTAGTGGTGCATTACACTGGGCTGCTATTTTGTAACAGGGCTTCCAAAGAGCTAATCCACTTTAATTACTTTTAACATTTGTGTAAATATATTTTTAATAATAACAGCAATATCCATAGCAAACAAGAAGGTAAAAAAAAGAAAAGAAAAGAGAGATTCGATGAGTACACACCAAAAACTCCACTTTTTTCATTCATCAAAAAAGAAAAAGAAAAGAGAGAGACAGAAAAAGTCGTTATCTGTCTTCGCACTCAAACCCTTGATTAACCTCCAATTAATCAAAGGATCTTTATTCTTCATCTAAATCACAAGACTACATGGTAATACCAAGTAATTGAAAAAGCTAGGACATGTTTAGATTCATAATTTTAGGTTATTTAATCACATAGTGTCCACCAACAGTCCATTTCCAAAAGGTCTTTGGTTGTAGCAGTCAAGGTTGTTACCATAGCCAACTCCAAGAATGTCACAATACCTCTTATAGAATCCAATGCGATCCTCCACCTTAGCATTCCAACCTTTACCACACTCAAGGCCACCATTGATGATGTTTGTGATGGTACCATAGCCGCGAGACCGACCAGCTGCACTATCAGCACCAGACGGGTTCCATTTTTCGGTGATTACATCATGGCATGATGGCTTTGGTGACTGTGGAGTCATCCAGAACCAGATTGCTGTCTTAAATGAAATTATTGGATCAGTGGCCACAAGGTCTGGGTTGTTCAATAGATCCACTCCTATGGCCTTTCCACACCGCCCATAGTTGTAGTTCCTGAATTGTCATAATTAGTGATTTAGCGCACATGACAATAGTGTTAGACTGTTAGTACACAGAGTAATGTTATATAGACAACATTTTCACAACTACAGAGTTAGTAAATTATTATTAATTCTCGTATAGACTTATCATTAACACTACCATGTGAAATATGTTATATAAAATATTGTGTGTAAAATTTAGATCATTAAACTGTTGATTATAAGGTCATGTACTAACCACGAAAGTTGGATTGGACCACGACCATAATATTGTCTACCAGAAGCACAAGGATAATTTGGATCAGATGCACAATATGATGATCCAGGATTTTGTTCCCTAAGATAGCAATACCCCCAAGAGTATGGGCCATCAGGTGCACTTGGCCATCCCCCTACACGCACAACATAAATTAATTCGTTAAACAAACAAATTGTAAAACTCATGTAGCAAAGTCACTGTTTTTTTTTTTTTTAATACACTTTATCATTAAATTGTAGTCCATTTATGAGTGACTTTAGCCATTGAAATAAAGTGATTATCTTATCAGCCCCATCAAATACATTAACGATTCGTTAAAAGCAATTATTTTAAATTAGAATAGAAAATCAGTAACTTTACCAAAGTATATTTGCCTTTTTTTCCATATAGATATAAAATAAAGAAAGAATCTTATCATTACAAACTATGGCATTTGACAAAATCATGTTTTCCTTTAGCAATCAATAGTATGGTTTTCATGTCATCTATGATCTATGTAACAATTTGTTTAATTATACTGATAAGTATGGTAAAAGTGAACTAACCGGTAGTTTCATGTGAAGTTTGGCCTAAGAAAGCAGCTACCTCTCTTTTACGAGTGGCAGTGACCCCAGTTGTGGCAAAGCCAGGAAAGGACTTTGCAGCTGCTATGAAAGCATCATAAGTGTAGAAATTCTTAGCAGGGCAGCCACCATCATTACGATGCTTTAGCAGCTGATTAAAACTATCCCTTGAAATTATACCACCAATATCTCCTCCACCACTGCCACCACATTGGCTTTGACAACCAGTGTTGCAATAATCAGCTGTGGTGCCACACCAGCCAAACTGGCTGCAGCACTGCCCACCTGGGCAAAGAGCACCCCCTGCTTGCCTTCCACATTGCTCAGCTAAGCCTCCTTGGAATGAAGACAACAACAAAGAGAAAATTACCAAAGCACAAAACCTCATTTTCATATAGTTGTTTGTGTTTCTAGTTGATGTTTGAGGATGGTGAGTGGGAATGGTATTTATAGGGGTGGTAGTGGTAGAGAGTAGAGAGGGATCAAGTTTTGTTTGTTTATCTTTAATGTTTTTGGACTTGTTCAATAACGATGGCTGATTTCAGCTTCCCATCTTATCTAGTAATAATTTAGTCAAAAAAAGCTTTGAAAAAGAAGAGCATGTGGGCGGCTTTAGTGACCTTATCTTGTTGTACATGAATTCTATTAATAATTTGTAGACATCAACTATAATTTGATCTATTCGCGACTTCAGAGCGTGCCTAACAGATAGCTATCAATCTAGTACCCGTTTGGGTTTGGATTGCGCGTTTCAGTTTCAGGTTTTTTTTTTTTTTCAGCATATAAACAGTAAAATCACATGAGGTTACTGTGTAGAGACAAAAATCACCATTTAGGCACGGTAGAAGTACTGTTTACGCATTTAAAAATATTAAAAATTGATCCCATAGCCCTATTCACATATTTAAGAATTATTTTGCTATAGTATTTTCAGTTTTCAGTTTCAGCATCAATAAGTTCAATCCAAACGGATCCCTAGGAAGCAAGATAGATAATGCATAATGAGTAACTTAGATTGATCAATAGGTTCACTAATTAAATTTAAACATTGATCAATGAAACATAAATAATTTTAACATTTCTAATAATAATTAAATTCAAAGTTATATGTTTGAAAATTGAAGAATCTAATCATCTAAATTATTGTACTTGAGTTTTAACTTGATACATATATTTCTATGACAGTGTTTTCCTTATAATTTAACATGTTACTAATATGACATATCTTTACTAAAAATAGAGACATTTATTTGCTTTAAATTATAATCACTGGGTTATAATCAAAAGACAATGTTTGTTTTACATTGTATTTATATCTTGAAAATGTGTCGTGTTTTTAAGTTATAAACAAGTTTTTTTCCATAATCAAATTTCATTTTTTATAATACTGCAGATAAGACATTGATTTTTTTTTTTTTCTCATGCATGCATCTTAATTTGGTGTCAAATAGCATTATGAATGTAACATCATATATTGAAAATTGACGAGAAAAATAATGGTTATGTTGTTTTAATTCAACGGAAAAGCAATGGTTTCTGTCATCTAAATCCAATCAAGCTGAAAAATGGTCCCAATCCATGTGAGATTTACTTTCAACACATGTCACTTACAAGTTGAAATTTTTGTTAGTCTAAGCCTAGCATTGCTAAAGAATAAAAAAAGGAAAAACAGGTTTGGAAACTAGTTAAATTCTTTTATAATACATATGATTTGCAAACTAACATGACAGATGCAATATCAAAACCAATAAGTCGTACAATCCTAAAAGATAATCACATATTATATTTGCTTCTAAGCACCATGTCCACATCAAGACACTAAAACATGCTTAGTAAAAAGGAAATGTCACTTCAGTCTTTTTTTTTGGAAAGGTGTCACTTCAGATTTTTAACAAATATTACCTTTGTAAAATGAATTTCCTCTATAAACTTTAATAATAGGAAAGGGAGGATATGCTCAAGGAAAGTGAGAATATCCCATAAATTAGGCCTTAGCCTTATCGACTTGTTGTGCAAAGGCAAAGGTCATTATATTTCATTTTTTATCAATTGACTATGACATGATACTATCACTACACTCACTGCAGCGCGTTCTTCCCAAACACCTTACAAGGAAATGAAAATGTACCGACTTTAGACTGGACACCATAGGCATCAAGTTCGAAATTGTGTTTTATGGTGCCCTGTTAGATACTTTATAGATGTACAAAATAAAATATCATTACCCATACAGAGAATCCATAGCTTCTTTTTCAAAATTTTCGACAAAATGTCGAATACCTTTCAAGCACTTGATTATATCTAGGTATATATTATATATCTCTTCTTTCATACGCACTACATCATTACATGAATGAAGCATTTAATAGTAGCTCTAAAATGTTGGGTAAGGTAGAGTTTGCAGATCAACTCTTAATAACTATTAGACCAATTACTCGAGATCAAAGGGTCCATAGCTTTTTTTTATATTTTTTGGTAAACAAAGGGTCCATAACTTGCTTGTATGGTCTTTCTTTCCGTTAAATTTTGCGTATAAACTTATACAAATATCAAAGTTTGGGTCATGTTTGACTATGAAATGGTTAGAATAAGACGGACAACCATCTTTCACCAATTTGTTTTGTTATCCATTAAGGCAAGTGTTAATTTTTTAATAAGGGAATAGTAGAATCTGATAGCTATTTGATTCTCAATTTATGCTAGTTCATTGAACGTGAATTTTGTTCCCGTACTGCTCATTGACTAAAGATATTTGATTTTTTAGCTGTACGTTTAATTTTGATGTCCATGCATGTCGTTTGGATTCGACGACATGTTTTATGACTTTATCTCCATTTTACTGTTCCTGTAATATTGTTGTCTTTTGTCGCCTTGGGATAGCCATGCCTTTAATAAGGAAAGAGAGTAAATTATGATTTTTTTTAATAAAAAAATATATTATTCAATCAATTACTATTTCATAAAAATTATTTTTTTAGTTGTTTTATGGCTTTAAAAAAAAGGATAATTAATTAATTTTTAATACTGAATTAAATTTTAACAAAGATAGAGTGTGTAATTTATAAATTAATATTGTGAGTTTGTGTAATCTCTGGGATCCGCAAAAATAATCTTTGCAAAAAAGGAAAGAGCTAACACCTACCTCGATTTATTGTGAAAACTTTAGATTTTGTTGTGAAGAAGAAGCACTCCTTCCGTGTAAGACATATGTTTTCTATTACCGTAAGACAGATAGCAGATTTTCATTGCTTGAAACATATGAGGTGGTCTGACTTTCTGAGCCTATACAATGTCAGTGTCAGCAACATTTGGTGTGTGTGTCTATATATATATATATTAATTAATAGCACTCTCTAACTCTAAAGACAAATCAAATCTTTTTTAGCTTTGAAGTTTGATCTAAAATTTTGGTTGAAGCTTGAAATCCAAACAGTGTTGAGTTAAGAAGGGCTAATTTTTTATGATTTATCCACGCAAAAAAAAAAAAAAAAAAAAATCATTCATTTGGATTAAACAATTCAGTTGTTGAATCTATCTATTTCAAACTTCTACTCCTGAAAATTGGAAAATTGAAAATTCACATAAAATAAAATATTGTTTGTTTTTTTGGTTGAATGAATTTTGGTTTCGATCAATTTCAAGTGAAAGGGAATAATATGAGTATATGATGCTATATTTACCTTTAACTTGCATTTAATTGTACCATTCAAATATAATTTAGATAATTCGACATGGATGTTTCTTTCTTTCGATTGATCTTTTCTGCTAATGATTTATACTCCTGGACTTCATTGCTCATATTGTCACATACATTAAAAAATTTAGTTTAAATGTTATATTTTACCTTAAACACGCTATTAATAATTGTACCATTAAGATAATGGATGTTTCATTCTTTCACGGCGGCTCTACTTGTATGTGAGGGTAGTCTTAGCCTCTTAGGACCACCCACAGTTGTCAAAAAATATATATATTTATACATGTCAAAAAAAAAATTATATAAAAAATTATTTTAAATAAATATGTTCTGTGACCACATTCAATTGAAAAAAAAAAAAATATATATATATACTTTAAAAAAAATATTATATACTAAATTAACTTATTTTGACTACCATGATAAAAATGTTGAAACCTTTACTTGAAAATCATGAGAATTTGAGTTCAATAAATATAAGAGTAATGCTACATCCACAACATTTTCACAATAAATTTTATGTGGTAAGTTATTACTAATTCTAATTCAGGTTCAATATTGACATGTTTTACCCACCAATAACAGGCTAACAACTTGTTGCATAAGATTTGTTATGAAATTATTGTGGTCACTTTATTATTCTCATATCAACATTTTTTTTTTTTTGAGAAAGTTTCAACTGATGGTGTCCGCTTCTAGTGATAGCTCTTTATCATCAGACCAAGACACCAATCAGTTTTTGATGTAGACAGGGATTGAACCCCAGATCTCTTATACAACCATAAGAGACTTTACCAATTGAGCTAACTGGAACCCACCTCATATCAATATTTTCAATTTGCACTTTACCTTTTATTAGTCTATTTTTTTTCTTATTCTCTTTGTTAGTACAAAAAATTGTAATATTTCAAGTATTTGCGTGTTTTTTTTTTTTCTTTTTTTTGTGACATTGATATATTCAAATGATCTTTTTATTAAATTTTGTATAATTTAAGTTTCTTAGTAACTACCATAAAAAAAATTCCTAGAGCCACCACTACTTTTTTTTTTTTATTGTCATTTTTTGCCAATGATTTTGTTCATAGACTATAACAATGAATTGGAAAACTGAAAAATCATAAAATAAAATAAAACATAATATATAAATATATATATATATATATATTCTTTGTTTTCTTTTTTGTTGAATTAATATTGGTTTCATTTTCAAGTGGAAAGGAGTAATCATATGAGGACATTAATAGCTCTCTCATATCACTGTACACCTTTGATACGATGGTTAATCCACAAGTATAAGTACTTGTAGGGTGTGGGGGGTAAGAGTTGGGATTCAACTCTCTAGTAGGGAATTTCATATACATATACAGTTAGATTAGGCTAGAGTATAATTTCAATCTTGTGTAAAAAAAATTAAATAATAATAATAATATCTCCCTGGTCATCTTGAGTTTCCAATCTCAAACTCACATGGACTTCACACCCCCTTTCGCAGTAACAGCTCAACCATTAAGTCAACTAGCGCATAATGCTCTAACAATATTATAAAAAGAGATAATTTCATTTATTTTATAGGTGTCAATTTTCAAGAATTAAAATTTCCAAAATAAAGTGAAATTTTAACTACTGCATATCCTATAAAGATTAGAGGGTAATTTCTTATAGCTTGTATATACAAAAAGTTGAATCTATTGTGGTCTAAATGTTAAGTCCTTATAAAATATTTTTAAGACATTTTCTAGAATCCATGATATAACTAAATAAAGAAAAAAAAAAAAAAAACATAAAACATAAAACAAAACCTCCATCCATGTATTGGAAAATCATTGATTAATTCTACTCTCATAATATATATGGTGTAGTCCAACATGAAACCACAAAGAAATAATTAAGTTCTATTTGAATCAAAGAAATGGACCGAAGTCGACCAAATTGATTGAAGTTGACCGAAATGGACCAAAATCAGCCAAATGGACCGATTTAGACCGATTGAACTTAAGTGGACCTAAGTGAACCGAACTAGACCAAACTGGCTTGAAAGGTCGGAACTAGATCGAAATGGACCGAACTAGATAGAAGTGGACTGAAATGTACCGAAATAGACCGAATTAAATTAGACTGGACCGAATTGAACCCAACTAGATCGGGGTGAACCGAACGAACCGAACCGGATCTAAGTGGATTGAACTGGACCAAAGTGGACCAAATAGACCGAAAAAGACCAAATTGGATCGAATTGGACTGAAATGTTGTTATGATATGGCTTAATAGGAGCATAGCAACAATAAATATTATGCTTCAACTTTTAAATATTAGTACATAGATATATAGATTAGGCAACGGCCTATGGCCCTCAAGTGGGGAAAAAAAATTCTATTAACCAATAAAATATATTATATCTATCTTACTTGCATCGTAGCAAAAGATAATAATAACAATTATATCTATTTACAAAGTATTTGGAAAAATCACTAGAAAAATCTTACTGGATAGTGCATCTATAATTCAAAACCATCTTCCAGTATTGCGCTATTAATGTGCATATTAACTTCATCTTTTTGGTAAGTTTTGTTGGTGGAGTGGGTTTCTGGCTTAGAAGTTTTGGTAGCTATTCATCTTTTGGTCTTTCTTGTTCCAATACCAATAAAATATCGAATTCATTATCTAAAAACAAGAAGAAAAAAGAACATCAATGTATTGCTTAAATTGGACATTGAGAAGTATGTAATGTTAGTAGAACTTTCATCTATCTACAACAATCTTGGACCCAGAACTGGGGTTGAACCGTGAAAACCAAGAACCGGGATGAAAACCAGTTTTTTAAGCATAAAGAACCGGATTTTTTGTTAATTCCGTGAACCCTTAAAACCGGGGTTGGACCACACGAACCAGTGAAAACCGTCCAGTCCAACCCCTTAGCAAATTTTTATTTTTATTTTTTTAAAACAACTTAACACAATTTTATTATTCTTAATTAAATTATCCTTCTCTAACAAGGGATAAAAAAAATTATAATTAAAATCCTTCAAAAATATTCAATTTTACTTCTAAAATTAATCATAAATTTAATGTTTTCATGGTTATTATTTTATTTTATTAACTTTCTTATTTAATTATTAAATATATGCTAGAAAATCATTAAATTTCCCTCACATATATAGATATATTGTCAATTTTGTTAGTTTTATAAATTTAATATCTATATTTAGGCTTTAATTAATTATTAAATTAATTATGATGTCATCATAATTCGACCCCGATTCGACCTCAAAAACCTTGAACCTCTCCCTTTTACGGTTCAATGAACGGTCCAAGTTTGAAAAACTTGGTTAACATATACTAACTCAGAGAGAGAGAGATCACAATTCTAAGTTCTTGGATGCTTGAACATGTAAGGGCAATGCTCCAAGGTGTGAGTGCCATTGTGTTGGATAAATTCAAAGGGGTTAAAAAAAAAAAAAAAAAACTAACTTTTAAAGATACTACTCCATCAACAACTTGCTGAAAGATCGAAATACGTAAAAACACAAGAGCTTGTTTAGACCCCCAATTCAAATTATGGCTTGATTGATTTTACACGAACTTAATACTAAGTGCAGAATAGTGTACAAGCAAACATATAAGCAAGAGAGCTACTCTAATCCATATTTAAAGCAACATAGCAGTAAAATAAAATGAATAAGAGTAGAGACGAGAGATGCAAACACAGATAACATCAAGACGTGTTATCAAAGAGGAAACCGAAGAACTCAGCGAAAAACCTCTCAGCCGCCCTCCAAGCGGTAATCGATCTACTAGACAATCAGTTGGGATACATGGGTAAGCAAGAGACCCTCTAAGCCTAATCTACCCTCTGTACCTAAGCCTTCCAAGCTCCTACTCCAACAAGACTTCTCGGAACCGTGTCTTGTTTAACTCTCCGGATCTCACAACAAGCTCCATGTTGCATCTGCCATCCTTGGCTTTTTCCAATGTTTCCCAATAGCACCAAAACCTCACTGGACACTCTCAAAGGGTGTGGTAAGTGTTTGGGCTATTAACCTCTCAATGATATGAAAATGGAGAGGTAGGAGATGAGGAAATCCCATAAACAAAGGTGTAAAGAATTGTTGGTATAACAATTTCTAACTCTCAAGTGTTTTAGCTAGGGTTTTCTCTCAGAAGCTCTCTACAACATTTGTGGATAATGTGGGTATATATAGTGTAGGTGTAAAAGATGTGAATTAGATAGTACAGTCCAACTGAACAGAATGTCTCGCGGGTGTCTCACAGGAAGGGCTTACCCGTGAGATACTCGCGAGACACAGCTGTCTCCATCTGTACTGACTCTTCGCATTCCAGTTATATGCAAGGCACATACATCTTTTCACGGGATGCTTAGTCGCGAGATACCAGCGAAAATCCTCCTTGCTTCAATAACTTGAGTCTTCACACTTTCTCTCACTATTACACAACCCTTACAATAAATTCCCACAATAAATACAGGGTACATAAGACTGAATAAAATTACAAACAAATTTGGCACGGAATAAAAGCCAACAAAATACAAATTTAAAAATTACAACTTTACACTTGTTATGCCATGCAATCTAGTATATGCAATACACTACATAAAAATTGATGTATAAAGCTTGCAAAAACGAAGGTAATCTATTTTCTCTATTAAATCAAGAGTCATTTTTTGAGCTATAGGGGCATCGTATATATATTATTATGATGAATTGTTATCTTCTTAATAAGTCAATTTTTTGGTTAGCCCATGACCATGGTAACATAATAGGGATGTTAAAAGCTTGGGCAAAGCAGAATACTTATTTCTCTAAATCTAATTATTCCCATGGCTTTGTACCTAATTTGCGTTAGTCTTTCCCATGTACCATGTTCCTCGTGAATAAAAATGGCTAGCCCAAATTAACAACTTTACTTGAGTACCTCCAAATTCATTGAAACACGCCACTTGCACTCTCTCATACTCATCTTCGACACATGATTGATTCTGTCTCTTTTGCATTTGAAAGGTCAAGATTTCTCTATATTCATAGTTTGATATGCAGTAAAGATAAAAGAGACTTGTTTTGCACAGATAATAAGTGCAAGTCGAAGGAGGAAGGCGAGCTGGGTTTGCAAACTGCAAAGGGCAGAAACACCGCTTTGCTGGCCAAACTTAACTGGAGGTTTAATGTTGAAAACGAAGCTCTATGGGCCCGAGTTCTAAGGAATAAATATTGCAGCCAGAGGAGGATTAATTCAGCCAATGAGGATAAATTACATTGTTCACAGATTTGGAAAGCAGTAAAAAAAGGGAGGGGTATCTTCAATGAGGGTAGCATGTGGACTATTGGAAGGGATAGCAGTCTCCGGTTTTGGTGGGATAATTGGACGGGTAAAGGGCCTCTTCGTTGTATGATTCAAGGTCCGTTAACCCGTGGAGCTGATCAATGGAAGGTTTGTGAGTTTCTGGTAGACTTTAGTTGGAATTGGGGGCGGATCCCCTTTGAGCTCCCTCTCAACATCAAGTCTTTAATTCAAGCCATTCCCAATCCTATTATTAGTAGAGGGCAAGATAGGCTAGCCTGGTCAGGTAACCCGAGGGGTACCTTTGACCTCAAAAGTGCCTATTCCCTTGCCACGGCTGATTTTGCTCCTCACCCTTTCAGCTCTAGCTGGATTTGGAAGATTGATACGCTGCCTAAGATTAAACTTTCCTATGGAGATGCAATCATAATCGCATAGGTGTAAAGAGTTGCCTTGCTAGGAGAGGGGTGGATATTGATGTTCTATGTCCAATCTGTCAAAGGGAGCTCGAATCAATCATTCATGCCATTAGAGATTGTGAGTGGGTTAAGAGAGTTTGGCTGCAGCTAGGTGTGAGCATTTCTAATCAAGGTTTTTGGACGAGAAGTCTCCAAGATTGGATCAATTGCAATTGTAGTCGTGCCCAAGGAAAACCCCCTTGGAATATTACATTCTCCTTTGCTGTTTGGTATATATGGATAAGCCGAAATATGGTTGTTTTTAATGGGAAAAGGGTGAACCAAAGTCTGTCTAAGGAGATTTTGAATCATGTTGTGGAATACATATACTATGTTCAGTCTCCAAGGAACCCAGTTCGGAAAATTAATAGAAGAATTTGCTGGGAAAGGCCTCCTTTGGGTTGGAAGAAACTCAATACTTATGGTTCTTGGCTGGGAGGGGCGGATAGAGCTGGTTGTGGTGGCTTAGTGAGGGATGATCAGGGGGTTTGGGTTGCTGGTTTCTCTAAACACATTGGTTCAACAAATAGCTTCACAGCTGAGTTGTGGGGGCTGCGTGAAGGTCTTGTGCTTTGCTGCAATTTAAATATTGATCTCCTTGTTGTTGAAATGGATGCTCAAGCAGTGGTGGATGTCATGAAGAACAATGCTTATGTAAATAACGTTGTTTCTCCCATTTTAGATGACTGTAGGCAGCTGGTAGCTCGCTTCCAACAGATTCAGTTCAGATTTTGCTATCGTCAAGCTAACCGGTGTGCGAACCTGCTTGCTAGAATGGGTGCTGTGTAGGAAAATGAATTTCAGTCCTTTGTTAGTCCTCCTGTGGACATTTGTAATGTGTTTGAGGATGATTTGAATGGTGTTTATTCTAATAGGATGTGCTCCGACCCTTTTGTAGTTGCTTAGTTGTTTAATGAAATCGTCTGTTTACCAAAAAAAAAAAAAAAGCATATTTTCATTATTTTGGGTATGTTTTCATTTAATTGAACAAAGCTTCTCCTCAAAACCTTTCACATTTTTGGCAAAGCATCTCTGCTTTTCTTCTCTGTTGTACTATTAAACCAGGCCAAGCTCTCCCACAACCACTCGTTTTCATCCTCATCCACATTCCCACTCTATATAAAATTATAACATCCTCTCAACCCCAAATATACCATCATTTCTTAGAGCCTCTTGGGTGAGAAAGAAAAGAATTTTTAGGTGAAGTCTCACAGAGCAGGGGATTTCTTTAAGAGAAAATTTTTATTTTTTTATTTTTATTTTTTTTCCTTTATAAAAATCCTCTTCTCTGTGAGACTTTCCGTTCTTTGATTTTGATTTTGTTGAGGCTCTAAAGTTCGTTTGTGTTTCTGTTATTTGATTTTGTTAAGTGAAAAAATCAAACATCTTACAAAATCCTCTACACACAGACCTTCAACTCAAACATTCTTACCTTCACTCACATTTTCATCCCTTAAAAGTCTCAAACAAAACCACCCACTCTGACCCAACATCAAACACGCACCTTGAAAAACACTACATAAACTCTCTCTCTCTCTCTCTCTCTCTCTCTCTCTCTCTCTCTCTCTTCATCACTACCAAAACCCCACCATAAATCTGCCTCTACCAAAAAAGTTGCAGCCAGACATGTTGATCTCTTTCCAACATCTTTATTATTGCTACAATGAATCAGTGAGTACTTTAACAATAAAAAAGAAACTAAATTTTTAATCCTTCTATTTATGAGTACGGGAATGGAACATTCACTTGTTTTCATGTTGTGTTTTGGACAGGTAAAACCATTTTGGAGAGTTCCAACTGGTCTTCAAGATGGGTCGATTTTTCTAACTCGTTTAATATGGGTTGGGTACGTTCTAAACTCATTCTTAACTCCGTTTTTGTAGTCTTTGTTCATATGATACTTGATTTATTGCTTGATTGTAGAATGGCCCGAGTTAACTAAGTCAGTAACTACATAGTTTGATTCCCCTGATACAACTACATGGTTTGATTAAAACTTGAAAGTGTGTTGGATCTGATTGGTGATATTGGTTAATGGGTTTGGACTTGAAATCTGTTAAACAAAGCTTTGGGCCCGGTATGAAATACAAATAACGGTTTGGGTACCCGTAGTTTTTAGCTTATATTTATGTCAAATATTTAAATGTTTATGTACTTTCTAGCTTAATTTCAAAAAATCTTATTTTGTTAATTTTTTTTTTTAAAGATAAGAAAAAAAGAAAAATGCTACCGAAAACTACGTGATATTTACAAAATCTGCTGGTTCATATTAATAACCACAAGAAAGTCAAGTCTAATGAAGCTTATAGAAGTTATAGAATAAAAGTTCTTGTTTTTATAAAGGAAATACTGCCCTTTTCTCAAATAAGGGCAGTATTTTTGTGAATAATAGTGTTTAGTATGCTGAACATTTTTTAAAAATATATAATTTTTCATTCATAACATTTACTTCTTCTTTTTTGGTAGAACTAATTCTATTACCATAACAAGTGAATGTATTGGGGTTTAATCGATTAAGTAATAGATTAGTGGTAATGGGTTTCTTTGTGGTGCTTTGAAACTTCCTTATGTAAGTTCAGAAGTGACGTTGATCGATGGTGACATAGATATACATCGCTGCCATGACAAACGCAACAAACAATGTCCCACCAATCATCGCCACAGCAAGCACCATGCCAACACTCTCTCAGGAGGGTTGGGTATATTCCTAAACTTTTGTATAACTTTGTTTTTGGACTGTGTTAGTGACACTTGATTTATTGCCTGAGGCCCCAAGTTGCCACATAGAACTGAAGATTCTAAAATGACCAGCTGAAGCTAAAATATGCAATGGGTTCTAAATAAAAAGCAAAACACCTGTTATTAATTACTATATAGTTTGGTTAAAAGCGTGGATTCTTGATATGTGATATTGGGTAGCTCGGTTAATTTGGACTAAAAATTTGTTAAAAAATGTTTTTGCTACGGTATATATTAAAAGAGTTTGAAACATTCCTTTGGATTAAGAGAATTTGAAACATGTTTTTGTGTCGATTTATTTGTTTTTCTAGAATAAAAGTCAAAATAAAATGGGGCTTTAGATTACTAAAGTAAAATCTATAGGGTTGAAGAAGTATTATGAATTTTTTTTTTCTCAATTTTAGCTTTTTATATATATATATATATATATATGATTAATTATGTAAAATTGAATGGTAGAACAATTAATTATCCCAATATTCTTGATTGCTAATGATCAAATAGAGTAAAATGATTGTAAATGGTTATTTGTTTTAAAGAAAAGTCATCACTTCTACATTTTCCCAAAACTCAATATCTTCAAAATTAAGCCCAAATAATATCTTCCGAAAAAGAAACTCTTTTTTGGTGATAGTTTAACTTTGTATGGGTCAAGATTCAACCTTTAAAATCTATCACTTTAACTTATTATTAGTGTTAAAGATGGTCAAATGGTAAATATTGAAAAACTTAGTAGAGTAATGCTATGATTACAATTTATTGTATAACTGGCCATATGCCGAGCTATGAGTGATGGAGAGATGGACCCACATGGGCCCATTACATTTTATCCGTCACTCACAACTCGTCATGTGGCAAATTGTTGCAGAAGTTGTGGTCTTAACATTACTCAATTGGATATACTCTCATTTCAATTGTAGGATTTTTTTTTTTTTTGAGAAGGCATTTGTAAGAATTGAGTGAGTCTTTTCTTTTCTTTTCTTTTTTGGTTTTTCAACTTTGTTCTTCTTTAACTTTAATCCTTAGATGAAAATAAATATGGATTTTGGTCTTTAAAATCGGTCAATTTATCCTTTTATTAGAGTTTAAGATGGAAGGATGTGGAATATGATTTTTCACGTTATTTTGTTGATTTGTAAGGTTGTATTAAGGATTAAGAATTTAATCTTTAAATTTTGTCACTTCATTCAATTTTTACGAATACATGAAATATTCGTAGGAATTGTATGAGTATTAATTTGTTTTTCAACTTTTACATCCTATTTTCCTTAAGCTAATGATAATGATAGAATTCAGATCTTCTAGAGTTACTAGAGTACTCTACCATTTAAATTTCTTCAAATCCTCACCCCTCATTTAAAATTAATGGTTTAAGATGCTACCACATCATTAATCCACTATCTTTATCTTTTAAAAACACCAAAAAAAAAAAAAAAAAAAAAAGCTTAGTAAGCAGCCGTCATCCTTAACGTTAACAAATAGATGTAATTTTTTTTTTTTTTTTTTGATGGAACAAATCTCAAACGTGAGAAATTCATCAACCCAACTAATAATCAGTAGACAATAGACAGAGAACAAAGTATAGAGAGAGAGTAAGATAGTTAATATACCTGGCCTCCATTGGGCTTTCAATGTTCATCCATGGACGGTTTGAAGGGATCGAGCTGGGTGGATCCATCATTTCTAATTAAAAGTATTGAAAATTTCAAGGATGTGGGAGAGTTGTAAAAGTAAGTCCAATTTCCTTCTTGCCCAGGAGTGTCTTTTAGATTCAGATGGGAAAAATTGGCGGGAGTAATTTGTGGGTTGATGAATTTCTCACCCAAAAAAAAAAAAAAAATCCGTTTGCTAACATTAAGGATAATGGCCGCTTTCTAACCTTATCCTTTTCTTTGTGTTTTTAAAAGAGTAAGTTAGTGGATTGATGATGTGGCAGCATCTTAAATCATTAATTTTAAATGAGAGGTGATGATTTAAAGAAATTTACCCTAGAAAATCTGAATCCCATTAATGAAGCTCTTATGAGTGGTGATGATGATGGTAGTTGTGGTGGTGAGAAAACGAGAATATATATATATATTCTCACCACCACAGCTATGAACATCGTCACCACTTATAAAAGCTTCATTCAAACAAATATTAAGGTTTTTTGCGTCGGTAATAGAGTGTTCGTGGGCATGTCATAGGTATGCAGGAATTTGGACTTGTTCTTGAAGGAACAAGTCCAACAATCTTCCTTTTTATCTAAGACAGTGTTATGACCACTTTACTACAGGGTCAAAGAAACCTTAACATCCACGAGAATCTGATATAAACGTAAGAATTTGTGGTGTTGGGTGGAAATGGGTGTTGGTAATTTAAAGTCTTCAAAGTTCAAATATCCTATTCTTCTCCATGGTCTTGGGTGATATGGACGTCAAACATTTAAGTCTTGTTCAAATATTCTATTCCCATGAGGTCCACGGCAATAATGTAATTTTGATATGTGGTCTCAAACATTAAAAAGAAACATGCTATCATCTTTCTTTTTATGAGTGATGGGTCGTAAACTTTCGTTAACCCTGTTTTTTTTTTTTTTTTTTTGTTAATGGGATACTTTATTTTTGTTGCTTGAGGTTGCCACATAATGAAACAATGATTTGAATTAAAAATCTTAAAATTATTCTTAAGATAGAGTTTGGTTTGTTGAAAGCTAATGTTGGTGGTTCTTGATAGGGATATTGGGCAAATGGGTTAATCTGATTTCTTACAAGGGAACGGTGTAGAGCCAACTAACTAATTTTTCACTTAATAACAAAGGTATTTTACAAAGTTTGTTAAGATCTAAGATTAATTTTTCATAGTTTTATTGTGATAATTCGAATAAGAAACTTTTTATTGGGCATATTCATCATATTTTTAAGATTGGCAATTGTGTGTTTAATGGAGGAAATTTCATTCTGATATTAATAAAGAGTTTAGTAATATATTTCTGGATAGCGAAATATATAATTGAACTATTTTCTAGTAACATCAAGAATTATAGCTATTTATTATCATTACAACGAATTCTCTTAATCAAAACAAACTAAAAGTCATTGTTCACAAATTATAATTATAATTATGTTCTAATATAAAAGTGGTGATGAAGGTGTCTAATAAGGGGTTTAATATAATATAACTGGAGTTAATGTAATATAATTATAGAAATTATTCTTTTTATTTTTTGGTTTTAATTCAGCACACTTGGTAAAGTGCTTCCTTTAAGAATAATCTTGGTCCAACACTAAATTAATGACGGTGTCGGATTGTAAGCTGTGTCATTTCATTTCAAAATCAATTGGTGATGAAGAAGACACACTCAAATCTTTTATGGCATTCAACATCACGCCTTGCGAGTCTGTTTTTAGAGTGATTGTAGAGGGTCAAATTGTGATCTTCCACCAAATTGCAATGTCACCTATCCTTTTCCATCCCTTAACCCCTAATCTTTTCTTTCACTAACATTTCACTTTGTTTACCCAACAGACTGCAAAATCACCTATCCTTTTCCATCCCTTAACCCCTAATCTTTTCTCTCACAAACATTTCACTTTGTTTACCTTTTTTTTTTCAAGTAAAATATGTGGTCCACATTATAATTACCCTCAAAATTCTACCCCTCATTTTTCATAGAACTTTTTTCCCTTTCATTAGTTCTTTCATCTAGTGTGAACTTCGGTATCACTTTGTTTACCTTAATTATTCACCATTATCAGTCAAGATTTGCCTCCTCCAATCAACCTTACTGTGAACTAGATTATTATTTCTTTTGGTTCTTGTGACATTTTTTTCTTTATACGTATCAGAGACTCAGTCTCTGTTGATTTAACATTATTCTTTCCATGGTTCGCATATTCCCGAATTATGTATATGAAATGAAAGAATGTTCCTCACAGGATGGAATGTGAAATTTTAGATACATAGTTTGAAAGATATCTAATGAATGCAAAGTCTTTATCCCTTTCAAACCCAATACCAATTTAACACCCAACTTGCACAACAACTAAGATAATTCTTAGGCATTTTGACCAATACTTTGTCATTAGGATTCATGGAATAAGACTTACTACTAACTATAAGATGCGTCATGTTAAGCTTGTCATGAATGTCATAGAGTTGAAAGACAAAAGTAATGGATTGGATGTCTAGAAAAATTCTCAATTGCCGTCTTAATTGGGTGTTGAGCTGAGAAAGAATAAAGCAGTCATGAGATCTTTCTTCCTATATGTTTGAATCTTTTCACTTCATTTTGTGGTTTACATTCTAAACATTTCATATTTATTTCAGGGGCAGACGATCCAAAAATTATGGTGGTTTTTGGTGACCAAAATCTAAGAATTTTTCATTGAACTAAAGAATAATTTTATTCCATTGTATTAGAATTTTAAAACTTGATCATTTGGTGAGTGATTGTGTTAGTATATACGTTAGTTTGATAATAAAAAGAGTAATCATCATAAGCGGACTCTATATATGGGCTATCCAAAAAGATGCTATTTATCAACATCTTAGTGAAAACTCCTTCCTTAAACACATTAAATAATTATAGTAAAGAAAAAATTATATACATGTTATCAATCAATAAAATGATGATAAACAATACGGCTAACAAATGCCCTATTGAGGTTATTGTACTATAATTGTTAGAAACCGCCTAGGAAAACATGCTATGGCATGTATAATTTATTAACAATATACATGTTATCAATCATGTATATATTGTATGTGTAACACTGTACGATAAAGAGTCTAATAGACATTGTATTCTCCTATATAAATAATAAATAAAAAAGATATAAGCACAATATGTGTAACAAGTAATATAAGTGTACTGTAAGTATAGTGTAGTTGAGTTAACTAGAACTCAAATATCATATAGGTATTTATTAACATTACGATTAATTCTCTTTTACAAAATAGACTAGGTCATTGTTCCCATATTAATATTTGTTGATTATAATAATATCGATAGGGTGCATTGCGGATATGGAGTAAAAGACTATTGTATTTATTGTAATATAATTATTGAAAATTGTTCTTTTTTTATATATACAAGATTGAAATTTTACTCTAACATAATCTAAGTATGTATGTGTGTAAAACTCCATCGTGGAAACTTGATCTTCAGCCCTTGCTCCCACAAACACTTATACTTATGGAGTAATCATCGCACCAAAGGTTTGCGGTAATGAAAATTGTTCTTTAGTTCATCACACTAGTTAAAATTTTGTAAGAATAATAAATCCACCATTAAATTACCCTACAACTCAAATCGTAAAGAATAAATATGATTTAAATGGCTTTAACCTCAATTACCAAGATCTCATATGAGGACATCAATAGCTCCCTCATCATCTTGAGTCTCCTATTCACTCACAGTAACAGCTCAACCATAAAGTCAACTAGCACATAATGCTCTAACAATATTTTAAATAGGGCTGCAAATAAGTCGAGCTTTGTCAAGTAGTGCATGTTCAAACTTGGCTCATTAGGAAAAATCATAAGCTCAAGCTTGGCTTGAGCTTGTGACAAGCCTAAAAATAGTGTTTGAGCTTGAGCTCTAGAGAAAGCCAAAAAGCTTAAGCTTGGCTTGGCTTGATTAATTAGTCAAGCTAAACTCAAACTTAACATCAAGCTCAAACTTGAGCTTAGGTCAAGTTTTTGAACTTGAAATCTAAAAAAATTACATTATTAAATGCTTAAATCTCTAAAATTAAGGGGAAAAAAAATAGTATACTCATTTTATCATGCATCTAGTCTTACTTATGATTAGCTATTATTCAAACTAATAATTTACATAATTAAATTCATTCATTCATCATTCCTTATCTACAGCTTCAACAATTGTTCAAAATACAATTTTTACATTCACGTTAAATGGTGAAGGATCATATGTGGCCTACTTAATTATTTTTTTATTTTTAAATGTAACTATAGTCTAAAGTAAATGTAGCTATAGTCTAAAGTGGTTCTTGATCAATTTAAAGGGAAGGAAAAAATTAAGGTAATATAGTAAGTGATCTCATGTTGGCCATATCATTATTAAGATACGTGTAATGAGAATATTTAGCTAACACATATAAACTTATAAATGAGTCTATGCTTGAATTGTTGTGTATCAAGCCTAATAGCTCACAAGCTTATTCATGAACAAATTTTTTTGCTTGGGCTCGGCTTGTTTATTAAACGAGCCTAAAACTAAGGCTCAAGCTTGGCTTATTTATAAACAAACAAACATGAACAAGTTTTTTTATCGAGCCAAACCCGTGTTGTTCATGATCAACTTGGTTCATTTACAGTCCTAATTTTAAAAGAGATAATTTCATTTATTTTATAGATGAAATTTTTCAACAACTAAATTTTAATTACTGCATATCCTATAAAGATTAGAGGGTAATTTCTTATAGCTTGTATATACAAAAAGTTGAATCTATTGTGGTCTAAATGTTAAGTCCTTATAAAATATTTTTAAGACATTTTCTAGAATCCATGATATAACTAAATAAAGAAAAACAAAAAGCAAAACCTCCATCCATGTATTGGAAAATCATTAATTAATTCTACTCTCATCATATATACAGTGTAGTCCAACATGAAACCACAAAGAAATAATTAAGTTCTATTTGAATCAAAGAAATGGACCGAAGTTGATCGAAATGGACCAAAATCAGCCAAATGGACCGATTTAGACCGATTGAACTTAAGTGGACCTAAGTGAACCGAACTAGACCGAACTGACCTGAAAGGCCGGAACTAGATCAAAATGGACCGAACTAGATAGAAGTGGAATGAAATGGACTGAAATAGACCGAATATAATTAGACTGGACCAAAATGGATGAATTGGACCCAACTGGATCAAGGTGGACCAAACCGGATCTAAGTGGACTGAACTAGACCAAAGTGGACCAAATAGACCAAAAAAAAACCAAATTGGATCGAATTGGACTGAAATGTTGTTGTGATATGCCTTAATAGGAGCATAGCAACAATAAATATTATGCTTCAACTTTTAAATATTAGTACATAGATATATAGATTAGGCAACGGCCTATGGCCCTCAAATGGGGAAAAAAAAAATTATTAACCAGAGAAATATATTATATCTATCTTACTTGCATCGTAGCAAAAAATAATAACAATTATATCTACTTACAAAGTATTTGGAAAAATCTTACTGGATAGTGCATCTATAATTCAAAACCATCTTCTAGTATTGTGCTATTAATGTACATATTAACTTCGTCTTTTTGGTAAGTTTTGTTGGTGGAGTGGGTTTCTGGCTTAGGAGTTTTGGTAGCTATTCATCTTTTGGTCTTTCTCGTTCCAATACCAATAAAATATCGGATTCATTATAAAAAAACAAGAAGAAAAAAGAACATCAATGTATTGCTTAAATTGGACATTGAGAAGTATGTAATGTTAGTAGAATTTTCATCTATCTGCAACAAACTTGGACCCAGCTGCTAGGAGGGATCGTGGTTAGCTGCCAGTATTGACTCTTAAGCAATTTGTAGCCTTTTAGGTACTTGGACATTTACATGCTATATGAAAGTGGCTGGACTTAATGGTATTCTCTATTTTTTATGTTAGTTGCATTTGTCTACACTCTTGATTTCTTGCAGCAAGGTAGATATCTTACTACACTGTAGCTCTTATCTGCACATTTCGACTTTTTAAGAGGTTCATCAGTTCTGTGTTATCATGTTAACATATACTAACTCAGAGAGAGAGAGAGAGACCACAATTCTAAGTTCTTGGATGCTTGAATATGTAAGGGCAATGCTCCAAGGTGTGTGTGCCACATGTATTGGATAAATTCAAAGGGGTTAAAAAAAATAAAAAATAAAAAATAAAAACTTTTAAAGATACTACTCCATCAACTACTTGCTGTGCCATGCAATCTATTATATGCAATACACTACATAAAAATTGATGTATAAAGCTTGCAAAAACGAAGGTAATCTATTTTCTCTATTAAATCAAGAGTCATTTTTTGAGCTTTAGGGGCATCGTATATATATTATGATGATGAATTGTTATCTTCTTAATAAGTCAATTTTTTTGTTAGCCCATGACCATGGTAACATAATAGGGATGTTAAAAACTTGGGCAAAGCAGAATACTTATTTCTCTAAATCTAATTATTCCCATGGCTTTGTACCTAATCTGCGTTAGTCTTTCCCATGTACCATGTTCCTCGTGAATAAAAATGGCCAGCCCAAATTAACAACTTTACTTGAGTACCTCCAAATTCATTGAAACACGCCACCTGCATGTTCTGCAATCCACGATGTAACTAAATAAAGAATATAAATAAATAAATATATATATATATATTTATTTATTTATTTATGAATTGGAAAATCATTGATTAATTCCACTATCATCATATATAGTGTAGTCCAACATGAAACCACAATGAAATAATTAAGTTCTACTTGAATCAAAGAAATGGACCGAATGGGACCAAATGGACTGAAGTGGACTGAATGAACCGAAGTGGACCTAAGTAAACCGAAGTGGACTGAATTGGACTGAGCTAGACCGAAATGGATCAAAGTGGACTGAACTGGACTGAAAGGACTGAACTAGACCAAATGGACTGATGTGGACCGAACTGGATTGAAGTGGACCTAAGTTGGCAGAATTACATTAAACTGGACCGAAATAGACGGAATTGAATTAGACTGAACCGAAATGGACTGAATGGACCTATGTGGACCTAATTGGACCGAACTGGATTGATGTGGGTGGAAATGGACCGAATTGACCGAATTAAATTTAACTGGACCGAAATAGACCGAATTGAATTAGAATGGACCGAATTGGACCGAACTGGATATAAGTGGACTTAACTGGACCAAAGTCGACCAAATGGACCGAAAAAGACCAAATTGGACCGAATTGGACTGAAATGTTTTTTTTGATGTGGCTTAATAGAAGCATAACAACAATAAATAAATATTTAGTATATAGATCTATAGATTAGGCAATGGCCTCTATGGCCCTCAAATGAGGAAAAAAATCCTATTAACCAATAAAATATATTATATCTATCTTACTCTAGCTAAAAAAATAACAACAATTATATCTATGTTCAAAGTATTTGGAAATATCACTGAAAATATCTTACTGGATAGTGCATCTATGATTCAAAACCATCTTCTAGTATTGTGTTATTAATGTACATGTTAACTTTGTCTTTTTGGTAGGTTTTGTTGGTGGATCCAATGGGTTTCTGGCTCAGGAGTTTTGGTAGCTATTCACGTTTTGATCTTTGTATACTGTATAGATTGTATTTCTTTTTCCAATATCATTAAAATATCTGATTCATAAAATTTTTAAAAAAACTAAATTAAAATCAATGTATTGCTTAAATTGGACATTGAGAAGCATGTAATTTTAGTAGAACTTCCATCTATCTGCAACAAATTTGTATCCTTGGTCTACACTCTTGATTTCTTGCAGCAAGGTAGATATTTTACCATACTGTAGCTCTTATCTGCACATTTCGACTTTCTAAGAGGTTCATCAGTTTTGCGTTATCAAGTTAACATACACTAACTGAGAGAGAGAGAGAGCTACTACTCTATCAACTACTTGAATATATCTAGTATATGCAATACACTACATAAAGATTGATGTATAAAGCTTGCAAAAAACGAAGGTAATCTATTTTCCCTATTAAATCAAGCGTCATTTTTTGAGCATTAGGGGTATCGTATATATATTTTTATGATGAATTGTTATCTTCTTAATAAGTCAATTGTTTAGTTAGCCCATAGAGTATGGTAACATGATAGGGATGTTAAAAACTTGGGCAAAGCAGAATACTTATTTCTCTAAACCTAATTATTCCCATGGCTTTGTACCTAATCTGCGTTAGTCTTTCCCATGTACCATGTTCCTCGTGAATAAAAATGACCAGCCCAAATTAACAATTTTACTTGAGTACCTCCAAACTCATTGAAACACGCCACCTGCATTTTCTGCAAGCTCTCTCTCATACTCATCTTCGGCACGAGATTGATTCTATCTCATTTGCATTTGCAAGGTCAAGATTTCTCTGCATTCATAGTTTGATATGCAGTACAGATACAAGAGATATGTTTTTAACCAAAACCAGTTTTTCTCTCCCTCCGTAGGAGTTTTCTCTCTTGACTTTCTGGGTCATCTCTCTCCCTTCTCAAGGGCTCTCTCTCCGTCTCTGATAGGTAAAGTAGTTTTCCCTAACCACCAACCCATCAGATGGATCAGACCGTTTTAGAAAGCTTACAACATCTTAGGCTCACTAAGGAAGAAGAAGAGGATATAGCCATCTCAACTATGAGCAGATTGGATCTCATGGAGGAATGTGCTCTCAGTCTATTCGGTAAACTACTCTCAGACAAGCAACAGAACCAAAAAGCACTAAAAAGCACACTTAGAGCAGCATGGAAAATGGGATTAGGGCTGAGAATTGTTTATGTGGGTAAGGATATTTTCCAGTTGAAGTTTACTTCAAAATATCAAACGGAGTGGGTGGGGAGGAATGCTCCATGGAATTTTGATAACAATCTCCTCCTACTGTGCCAATGGAAGAAAGGCTTGTCAGTGTCAAATATTTCCTTTACCCACTCCCCTTTCTAGGTTCAAGTTTGGGGCCTCCCCTTTGAAAACTTATCTGAGGAAGTTGGAAGAGATTTAGGAAATAGTCTGGGCAAATACATTGAAACAAACAAACGTTCTTGGCTTTCAGAGCAAGCCAAGTTTATGAGAATCTTGGTGGATTTGCCTCTAAACAAACCTCTTCGCAGAGGAGGTAACGTAGTCAATTTGGATGGGAGCAAAACATGGGTCACCTTCAAATTTGAGAGACTCCCCTAATTTTGCTTCCAAAGCGAACTGCTGGGTCACGACGAGTGGCACTATGCTAGCTTCCCTTACAATCCTGATTCTCCCAAACAATATGGGGTTTGGCTCAAAGCAAGTGGAAATTCGAAAGAGTTTTCTGAGTAGTCTAAAGCATCGAGTAGTCAGAGCCAAGACAATGACAGACCGAGAAAATTTGGCGACGATTCAGGTGGAAAATCCGCCCCGGTGACTACTAGTTCAGCAGACTTGGAATCTACTTATAGGGTAAATTTGAAATTTCAAAATTCAAGACAGGACAGACAAGACGTTGTGCCTGAAAAGTGGGGTAATATCAAAGGTGCAAGCACCAAAGCAGAGAAAAATCTGGAGAAAAGCAACGGGGTTGGATCTACTGACTCTGTGGTTTAGTTGTCAAATCCTCCATGTGATCAACACTATGAGAATGACTCGGGTAAGGGCCTTAGTGAAGCTTAGTCTCTAGTGGGCTTTCTTAATCCCTCAACAAATGAAGCCCACGAGATCACAAGCCCTTTAAAAGCCAATGTGGAAACTACAAATCCCTTTATGAAGCTTGATACTTTAGTTAGCTCAAAAGAAGGAACACAACCCAGAGAAAAGGTTAATTGGAAAAGAAATGCTCGTGAAAAAGGTAAACAAGACCAAACTACTCCCACTAGAGCCCAGGTAAAACTTTCAGGCACTAAACGGCCAAGTCGACTTGATTTCTTTGAGGAAACAAAAGGTACTCCTCCCTCTCAAGAAAAACTTTGTGTGACACAAATCAATACCCCAACCCTCATACTTGATGGATCGACAATGTCTGCAAGGCAGCATCACCGGGCGCAATGAATTGCCTATGCTGGAACTGTTGGGGAGTTAGGAGCCCCCGGACAGTTTTCGCATTTCACGATTACGTGCGACGATAGAATCCTTATCTTGTCTTCTTAATGGAGACTAAAGCAAATGTAAAATGTATGGGAAAAGTAAAATACATACTGGGTTTTTCTAATGGTCTTTTTGTTCCCAACAGAGGCCGTAGTGGTGGCCTTGCTCTCCTTTGGTCTAAAGAGGTCAGTTTGAAGACTCAATCATACTTACCTCACCACATTGATGCAATAATTTCGAAGTAGCAAAACAACAACACCTGGAGATTCATAGGGTTCTACGGCCACCCTAAAACTCACCTGAGAAAGGAATCCTAAAACTTACTCTCTAATTTAAGTAATCAATTTTCTTTACCTTAGTTTTGCTGTGGTGACTTTAATGAAATTTTATCTTTGATAGAAAAATCAAGGGGAGCTCCGAGGTCCCGGCACCAAATGGATGGTTTTCATGAGGCTGTGAACTTGTGTGGCTTCAAGGACCTTGGTTACTTTGGTCCGAAATTTACCTAGTGTAATTTGCAAGAAGGGGGTAACAGGGTGTATCTCAGGCTTGACAGAGCTTTCGCCAACTCTAATTGGCTGAATTTGTTCGGAGATATAAGAGTCCATCATCAAATTGAGTCCACCTATGATCATTGCATTTTAAAGATCTCTGATTCCAGCTTCTCCCCTCTTTCTCGCAAACGTCGCTTCCACTTTGAAGCTTTATAGGCCAAAAGGGAGGATTGCCATGAGATAATTGAAGCAACTTAGAATAGTGATGTCTCCGCCAACACTCCTGAGGGAATTGTTGCTAGTCTCAGTAGGTGTGCAGCTGATTTATCAGTGTGGAACAAGGAGGTAATTGGCAACATCCCAAAAAAAAATCAGGAGAGAAGGAAAAGGCTTAACACCCTCACAGCTCAAGACCAAGATGGTTCCCACAGTGCTGAGATAAACCAGATTAGGAAAGAGTTGAATGACCTGCTGGATATGAAGAGATGCTTTGGCATCAAAGGAGAAAAATTCATTGGTACAAGGATAGGACAAAAATACAAAACTTTTTCATGCTAGAGCCACGGACAGATGAAGGAAGAATACAATTATGGGATTGTGAAGCGAGGATGGAAGGTGGTGTGATGATAAAGAAAGTATCTCAGCAACAGTAGTAGCTTACTTTCAAAATATATATACCATAACCTTTCCAAGCTATATTAAGGAAATCACCAGGGCCATTCCAATGAGAATCACTAGAGAAATGAATGAGGAGCTGATTAGACCCTTCACCGGATTAGAAGTCACAAAGGCCTTGCACCAAATCCATCCCACCAAGGCTCCAGGCCCCGATGGTATGTCAGCTGTCTTTTTTCATAAATATTGGAGCATTCTAGGAACAAATATTACCAACATGGTGCTTAATGTTCTCAACCAAAACCTTCCCATGGCAACAATAAATAAAACAAACACTGTTCTCATTCCCAAAACTACTCACCCCTCCAAAATGACCGAGTTTCAGCCAATCAACTTTTGTAATGTGGCTTATAAGCTCATCCCCAAAACCCTTGCTAATCGTCTAAAAGCTATTCCTCATTCTGTTATTACTAAAAACCAAAGTGCATTTACCTCAAATAGGCTAATTACAAATAATGTTTTAGTCTTTTGAACTAATGCACTACCTGAACCACAAAACTGATGGGAAGGATTGTTTCATGTCAATCAAACTCGATATGAGTAAAGCCTTTGATAGGGTTGAATGGGGTTTTGTGAGGGGAGTTATGGAGAGGCTTGGTTTTGATGGGAAGTAGATTTCTCTCATTATGCAATGCATCTCATCTGTTTCCTACTCTTTTATCATTAATGGTGAAGCATATGGTAGTATCACCCCCACTAGGGGCCTTAGACGGGGCAACCCGCTCTCTCCAAGCCTCTTCCTTTTCTGTGTTGAAGGCCTATAAGCTCTCATCCACCAAGCTGCCTAAATCCAAACTCTCCATGGTATATCCATTTGTAGGGGCTGCCTAAACAATACCCACCTATTCTTTGCAAACGACAACCTTTTATCTTGTAAGGCTAGTGCCCGACAATGTCTACAGCTGGTTCAAATTCTTAATTCCTATGAAGCGGCTTTGGGACAGAAAATTAATACATATAAGTCTTCGGTTTTTTTTAGCCCCAACACTCCCAATGATGTTAAGGAAGAATCCTAAGCATTCTTGACCCAATGCAGTGTTCTTAACACAGGAAATACCTTAACCATCCTTCCTAAATTGGTAAATCCAAAACTCAGGTCTTTGCTGAGATTAAAGAGAGGGTGAGCAAGAAATTGTCTGGCTGGAAGGAAAAACTTCTTTCCAATAAGGATAGAGAGATCCTCATAAAATCAATTTCTCAAGTGGTACCCATATATATTATGAGTTGCTTCCAATTGCTAGACTCTATGAGATGATTTAGAAAGAATGATGAGGAATTTTTGGTGGGGCCAAAGAAACCAGGAGACAAAGTTGGCGTGGATGAGTTAGAAGAAATTATGCAAATCAAAGCTTTATGGGGGCATGGGATTCCGAAATCTCCAACCTTTCAACTTAGCTCTTCTAGCCAAACAAGGATGGTGGATCCTTTCAAATCGAAACTCCCTAATGACCAAGGTCAATAAAGCCAAATACTTTCCCTATGATGATATTTTGAATGCAAAGTTGGGTAGCAACCCAAGCTATGCTTGGAGGGGCATCTTCAACAGTCTTGAGGTTATTAGAAAAGGAACTAGATGGCGGATGGGCAATGGCAAGAGAATCCACATTTGGGATGATAAGTGGCTTCCAACTCCAACCACCCACAAAGTGATCTCCACTCCAAGGGTTTTTGATGATTTCTCAATGGTCTCGTCCCTCATTAATGAGACTAGCAAATGGTGGAAGCCGGACTTGGTGAAATCTCTTTTTCTACACTTTGAAGCTAATGAAATTCGAAAAATCCATCTCAGTCACAGCCTCCCTGAGGACTCTCTAATCTAGTTGGGGAATAAAAAAGGCTCCTTCACGAAGAAAAGTGCCTATTATGTCGCAAAGGAGTTGGTAGAGTCAGGTGCAGTTGGAGAAAGCTCATCCAAACACCAAGCTTCCCCTTTTTGGAAGAAGATTTGGCAGTTAAATGTTCCTCTGAAAGTTAAAATTTTTGCATAGCATGTGTGTTTGGATGGCCTACCAACAATGCTCAATCTTAAGAGAAGGGGTTTAAATATTGTTGGTTTTTGTCAAATATATGACAAGGATTTGGAATCAATCTCACATGCTTTGTTTCATTGCAACCATGCAAAGCAAACCTAGTCTTGTTGGAGTGATTGCCCCATGAATCTCTATTCTCCAACCCAAGACTTCATTAGCATTACATCCTAAATTATGGAGAAAGGGTCCTCCACTGATCTGGACCTTTTTTTCATGGCTGCTTGGTCCATTTGGGGAAACAGGAACAATGCCATACATAATGATGATGGCTGCCTTCCAACACAAGTTTGGGAGATTGCAAAGTGATCTTTAATAGACTTCACCACTTCCAACTTACCTGATCACCCCTCCCACCCCATAGTCAGAGCTCATTGGTCTCCTCCTCCTCCAGGTTTTCACAAAATTAATGTTGATGGGGCAACAGCTAATAACGGTGAATACTCTAGTATCAGAGTTATTATTCGAGACCACACTAGGGCCACTATTGGAGCTTTCAAGAAGTTGCTTCCATCAAATTTTCCTACTTCTATCACCGAGGCTTTTGCTTTGCTACAGGGAGTCCTTTTTGCTGTGGAAATGGGCTCGACAAAAGCTATTTTTGAGTCTAATGCTTTAGCTCTTATTCAGGCAGTTAACTCTAATGAAAATGGGGAAGTTCTTGGTCACATTCTGCAAGATATAAGATCTTCAACTCTTGTCTTCAGCTGGAGCACCTTCCAACATCTGAAAAGGGACAGCAACAGGGCTACCCATGAGTTAGCTAGAGATGCAAAGCTAAGTCACTCTCACACATGGAAGGGGGTCTCACCTCCTTTCATTCAACAGATCTTAATTGATGACATGCTGTAATTTTTCTTTGGTCTTGTTGTAATCCAATTTCAGTTCAATGAAATATATATTTTCCCATCAAAAAAAAAAAAAAGATGTTTTTCAGAGTCAATAAGTGCGTGAAAGGATATTTTCATCATTTTGGGTATGTTTTCATTTCATTGAACAAAGCATCTCCTCAAAACCTTTCATATTTTTGGCAAAGCATCTCTACTTTTCTTCTTTGTTGTACTATTAAACCAAGCTAGGCTCCCACAACCACTCGTTTTCATCCTCATCCACATTCCCACTCTATATGAAATTATAACCCCAAATACACCATCATTTCTTAGAGCCTCTTGGGTGAGAAAGAAAATTAATTTTATGGTGAAGTCTCACAGATGAGGGGATTTCTATAAGGGAAAAAATTTAGAGACGCACAAATTCTTTTCTTTGATTTTATAGAGGCTCTTACAGGGCCGGCCCTAGGCCTAGGCCATTTAGGCAATCGCCTAGGGCCCCCTACTAGATAAAGGCCCCAAATTTTGGGGCAAAAATTGAAATATTTTTTTTAAAAAATTTTTTTTTTTTGAGATATAAGAAAAAAAAATAGTTTTACATTTTTCCTCTACTTTTAAAAAGTTTCAAAGAATTGAGTAATGCTAGAGATAATACAATTTTAAATATATAGGGCTTACAAATATGTGTCACTAATCACAAAAAATAATTCAGATAGGAAAATGCTAGAAATACTATAAATTTTACTTTAAAACCTTTACAAATTGATATGACAATTAATATGATTTGTGGACGTCAACAACCTATTAAATACATTTTTAAATTACTTTTTGTGATTGATGATACATCTTTATAAGTCTCATGTTGTAAAATTTATAATATCTCTAATACCATTCATTCAAATACTTATTTATTATCTTCTTGAAGTATTACTAATCACATTCATTGCTACATTGTTTGTAAGTTTTTTGTAGTAAATTTTTTTATAATTTTGGCATTTTTTCAACCAAAAAAAAAAAAAAAAAACATATTACAAGATAAAAAGAATGGATTTTTGTTATAAAAAAAAATTATGATATTAAAAACTACTTAAACATTATTTAAGTAATATCAAAAAGGCCACATTTAAATATATCGTCTTAAGCCTCAAAATTTGTTGGGCTACCCCTGGGCTCTTAAGTTCGTTTGTGTTTCTATTATTTGATTTTGTTGAGTGAAAAAATCAAACATCTTACAAAATCCTCTACACACAGACCTTCAACTCAAACATTCTTACCTTCACTCACATTTTCATCCCTCGAGTCTCAAACAAAACCACCGACTCTAACCCAACATCAAACATGCACCTTGAAGACACTACATAAATTCTCTCTCTCTCTCTCTCTCTCTCTCTCTCTCTCTTACTACATAAATTCTCTCTCTCTCTCTCTCTCTCTCTCTTACTACATAAATTCTCTCTCTCTCTCTCTCTCTCTCTCTCTCTCTCTCTACCAAAACCCCACCATAAATCTGCCTCTACCAAAAAAGTTGCAGCCAGACATGTTGATCTCTTTCCAACAGCGTTATTATTGCTACAATGAATCAGTGAGTACTTGAACTATAAAAGAGAAACCTACTTTTTAATCTTTCTATTTATGAGTATGGGAATGGAACATTCTCTTGTTTTCATGTTATGTTTTGGACAGGTAAAACCATTTTGGAGAGTTCCAACTGGTCTTAGAGATGGGTCAATTTTCCTAAACTCGTTTAATATGGGTTGGGTATATTTCTAAACTCATTTTGACTCTGTTTTTGTAGTCTTTGTTCATATGATACTTGATTTATTGCTTGATTCTAGAATGGCCCGAGTTAACTAAGTAACTACATAGTTTGATTAAAACTAGAAAGTGTGTTGGATCTGATTGGTGATATTGGTTAATGGGTTTGGACTTGATATTTGTTAAACAAAGCTTTGGGCCCGGTATGAAATACAAATGACGGTTTGGTTACCCGGTATGAGAATTTATGTTAAATATTTGACAAAATATATAGTTTATGTCAAATATTTAACTGTTTATGTACTTTCTTGCTCAATTTCAAAAATTCTTATTTTGTTCCTTTTTTCTTTTTTTAAAGTTAAGATAAAAAGAAATATGCTACCGAAAACTACGTGATATTTACAAAATCTGCTGGCTCATATTAATAACCAAAAGAAAGTCAAGTCTAATGAAGCTTATAGAAGTTATAGAACTAAAGTTCTTGTTTTATAAAGCAAATACTGCCCTTTTGTCAAATAAGGGCATTGTTTTTGTGAATATTAGTGTTTAGTATGCTGAACATTTTTTTAAAATATATTTTTTTTCATTCATAACATTTACTTCTTTTTTTTTTTTTTTTTTTTTGGTAGAACTAACTCTATTACCATAACTGGTGGAGATATTGGGGTTAATCGTTTAAGTAATAGACTAGTGGTAATAGGTTCCTTTGTGGTGCTTTAAAACTTCCTTCTGTAAGTTTAGAAGTGACATTGATCAATGGTGACATAGATACACACTGCCATGACAACTGCAACAAACAATGTCCCACCAACCGTCAGTGCAGCAAGCACCACGCCAACACTCTCTGAGGAGGGTTGGGTATATTCCTGAACTTTCGTATAACTTTGTTTTCTGACTTTATTAGTATGACACTAGATTTATTGCTTGAAGCAAAGTTGCCACAGAGAATTGAAGATTCTAAAATGGCCAGTTAAAGCTAAAATATGCAATGGGTTCTAAATAAAAGGCAAAACACCTGTTATTAATTACTATATAGATTGGTTAAAAGCGTGGATTCTTTATATGTGATATTGGGTAGCTAGGTTAATTTGGACTAAAAATTTGTTAAACAATGTTTTTGCTACGGTATAAATTAAAAGAGTTCGAAACATGGCTTTGGATTAAAAGAATTTGAAACGTGTTTTTGTGTCGATTTATTTGTTTTTCTAGAATAAAAGTCAAAATAAAGTGGGGCTTTAGATTACTAAAGCAAAATCTATAGGGTTGAAGGTGTATTATGAATTTGTTTTTCTCAGTTTTAGTTTACATATATATATATATATATATATATGATTAATTATGTAAAATTGAATGATAGAGCAATTAATTATCCCAATATTCTTAATTGCTAATGATTAAATAGAGTAAAATGATCGTAAATGGTTATTTGTTTGGAAGAAAAGTCGTCACATCTTCATTTTCCTAAAACTCAATATTTTCAAAATTAAACCCAAATAATATCTTGTGAAAAAGAAACTCTTTGTTGGTGATGGTTTAACTTTGTATGGATCAAGATTCAATCTTTAGAATCTATCACTTTAACTTATTATTAGTGTTAAAGATTGTTGAATGGTAAAAATTGAAAAACTGAGAAAAGTAATGCCATGACCACAATTTATTGCACAACTTACCATGTGCCGAGTTGTGAGTGATGGAGAGGTGATCCACATGGGCCCATTACATTTTTTCCACCACTCACAACTCGTCATGTGGGAAATTGCTACGAAAGTTGTGATCATAACATTACTCAACTGGATATACTCTCATTTCATTTGTAGGATTTTTTTTTTTTTTTTTTTTTTTGAGAAGGCATTTGTAGGAATTTTGAGTGAGTTTTTCTTTTCTTTTCTTTTTGGATTTTCAACTTTGTTCTTCTTTAACTTTAATCCTTAGATGGAAATAAATACGGATTTTGGTCTTTAAAATCGGTCAATTTATCCTTTTATTAGAGTTTAAGATGGACAGATGTGGAATATGATTTTTCATGTTATTTTGTTGATTTGTAAGGTTGTATTAAGGATTAAGAATTTAATCTCTAAAATCTATCACCTCATTCAATATTTACGAATACATGAAATATTCGTAGGAATTGTATGAGTATTAATTTGTTTTTCAACTTTTACATTCTTTCTTCCTTAACGCTAATGATAATGATGAGGTGGAAGTATAGATTTTAGTCTTTAAAATCTATCTAGTAAGCCTATCATTAGGGTTTAAGATGGACGAAAACAATTGGAATACTTTATTGGGGATTAAGATGATAAGATGCAGAAATTTTGGCGTAAATATAATCATTTGCAAATTTTAAAAAAAAAAAAAAAAAATTGATGAATGTTATTACTCTCTGAATTTTTTCCATCTTATCTTCTTTATCGCTAATGTTAAAAAAATTTCAATTTTTAGACTCCTCTAACAACCCAAAAATTTTAATAATGAATTGTACACAACTCCACTACTAATGGTGTGGCACTGTTTGTCGCCAATATTAAAAAATTATATATATTATATATTAGTGATAACCTAACTGATGATAACATTTTTAATGCTATTAAAAAATTTGATCCTAGTATGTGTAGTCATAAAGCACTGTTAACGTATCAATTACAGATTAAGGAAAAAGCTAATTTTTGTAAACAAAATGGTCTGCCTCCTATTAAACAAAAAGGGAAGAAACATGATAAGAGTTACGAAATATATAGTCATAAAAAATATAAAAGATACAAAAACAACTTTAGTAAAACTAATGATTTTCATGTTAAAAAGAAAAATGTTTCTGGAAAATATAAACAACTTGGTAAGTTTAAAAATAAGTTTCACATGTTAAAAATTGATAATAGAAATAAAAAAGAACTATTTAAAATCCTTGAATCAAATAATTCGTCTAATTCTTTGGAAAATGATTTTTTAAACTTGTTAAATCCGTTAAAAATAATCCCCTGCAAAAATATTAAATTTGTTAAAACTCTTACTAAAAGTAAAGAAAATGAAAAATCAACTTTAAGCTTTAAAAAACCCTTTGAAAGCCTAAATAAAGAAAAATCCAAAGATTTAACTGTTGATGATTTACAGCATGAAATTAATATTATTAAGCAAGAGATAAGCGAGTTAAAACATAAAAATAAGAATATTAATCCAGAGCTGATAATGCTAAAAGTTGGTAAAACTGATAAAAAACATGATGAGCACAAAGATGGAGATGAATCCAGTCAACAGGCTCTTCTTTCTGATAAAGGTATTACTGATGTTTTCACTGATTCTCAACTTGCTCTTGTCAATAAAATATTTCTTCCAAAATGGTTTACAAAAGTTAAAATTGTCGTTTCTCCTGATTATCATTTCACTGTTATTGCCATGATTGATTCTGGTGCGGATATGAACTGTATCCAAGAAGGATTGATCCCTTCAAAATATTTTGAAAAATCAACCGAAAGATTGGTCTCAGCTAATGGTTCCCAAATGAAAATCAAATATGAATTGAATAATGCTCATGTTTGCCATGATAATGTTTGCTTCAAGATTCCTTCTGTTCTTGTCAAAAATATAACTGATAAAGTGATTCTTGGTTTGCCTTTTATAAATGCTTTGTATCCTTTTCTTGTTGAACATGATGGAATTACTACTGATCCTTTTGGACAAAAAGTAAAATTCAAATTTGCTTCAAAAACTGAAATTGATGATGCTTTAAACTTGATCCATGCTAAAGTTAAACACCTTAACTTCCTTCAACAGGAAGTTAGATACAAGAAAATTGCTGAACAAATTTCTAATAAATTATTACAATCAAAAATTGATAATTTTCAAAAAATGTTGATTGATAATGTTTGTTCCGATGTTCCTAATGCTTTTTGGCATAGAAAGAAACATATTGTTGATTTGCCTTATGTTAAAGATTTTCATGAAAAAAATATCCCCACCAAAGCTCGTCCTATTCAAATGAATGCTGAAACTGTTGAATTTTGTAAAAAAGAAATTAATGATTTATTGGAGAAAAAATTGATTAGGAATAGCAAGTCCCCTTGGTCTTGTTCTGCTTTTTATGTTCAGAAAAATGCTGAGATTGAAAGAGGAACTCCTCGATTAGTAATTAACTATAAACCTTTGAATAAGGTTTTAGAATGGATTAGGTATCCTATTCCCAATAAGAATGACCTAGTTCATAGGCTGAGTGAAGCCGTGATATTCTCCAAGTTTGACATGAAGTCTGGGTTCTGGCAAATCCAGATTAGCGAAAAGGATAGGTACAAAACTGCTTTTACCACTCCTTTTGGACATTATGAGTGGAATGTTATGCCCTTTGGTCTTAAGAATGCCCCAAGTGAGTTTCAAAACATTATGAATGATATTTTCAATTCATTCAGTCATTTTACCATTGTTTACATTGATGATGTTCTTGTCTACTCTAGTTCTATTGATGAACATTGGAAACACTTGCATTCATTCTTAGATACTATCAGAAGAAATGGTCTTGTTGTCTCTGCTAAAAAGGTCAAATTATTTCAAACAAAAGTCCGTTTTCTTGGCTTTGACATATCTGAAGGACAGATTCGTCCTATTGATAGGGCCATCCAATTTGCTGATAAGTTTCCTGATGTTATCACTGAGAAAACTCAGCTCCAAAGATTTCTTGGGTCATTAAATTATGTTGCTGATTTTTACAAAGATATGAGAAAACAATGTAAGCCTCTATTTGATAGGTTAAAGAGTAATCCTCCTCCTTGGTCTGATATTCATACTTCCCTTGTTAAAAAAATCAAATCTCATGTTAGGACATTGCCTTGTCTCGGTATTCCCACTGTTAGTGCCTTCAAAATTGTTGAAACAGATGCCTCGGATTTTGGTTATGGAGGTATTCTGAAACAAAGAGTTTCACCAGGGTCACCTGAGCAAATTGTCCGTTTCTATTCTGGCATTTGGAACAATGCACAGTTAAACTACAGTACTATTAAAAAAGAAATTTTATCTATAGTTCTATGTATTTCAAAATTTCAAAGTGATCTATTAAACCAAAAATTTTTACTACGAATTGATTGCAAAAGTGCTAAATATGTTATCGAAAAGGATGTTGAAAATATTGCTTCAAAACATATTTTTGCTAGATGGCAAGCTATTTTGAGCGTTTTTTATTTTGATATTGAATATATTAAAGGATCCCAAAATGCCATCCCTGATTTCCTTACCCGTGAATTTCTGCAGTGTTATAATGGCAAGTAGAAGGTCGAGTGACAAGACGCCTGACAATAACAACCAAATTGTCAAAGTTCAGCCTGCTTCCCCCATAAACACTGTTAACCGTTTCACTACTTTAGGAACTATTCCCAAAACCAACTATTCTTCTGTTTTAGCTTCTACTTATGATCCCTATACTCTGGTTCATAGTCATCAACCTGTTCAAACTGTTTTCCCTAAAAACCCCAATGCTTCCCAATATGTTAAAAAACGCTATGTTCAAAACCTGTTCTCTGTAGAGCCCAATAGGGCCTCCATCACTAATCCCTTTAGACTTGCTACCAGCTACTTTCCTCCATTATTTCATTGGATCCCTGAGCACAACCAACAGACTGTGCAATATTATTCTGCAATTTTACGACATGAAAATTCAGTTGAAATCAATCCTATTAAAGACAAGAATAATAGAGAAAAAGTTATTTATCACAGTGTTTCTTTAAAACACATTATTTCAGAGGAAATGTGGGGCCCCTGTCCTACTACTACAAGGACATTACCGAATTGTCCTATTCCCTACTCCTACCATGACTATATTACAGCATGGTTCAGATTCATGCTTCACCAGAATGAAACCATGTCCCACTCATGGTTTGTCAATTTTCACAAAGATTTTGATTCTCCTTTCCCCCTCTGGTTTATCCGATGGTGGACTCAGTTTGGTTCAGCCGTTGAAATATTTCCTGCACAATTGACAGACTGTTTCAGAAATTTCTCTTTAAAGTTCAAACCTGACACTCATAGAGCTAAATTCCCCCCTCTACTACATTTTATTAAAAAATATAAGGTCCCATGGATTCTAAAATGGCAATATGCCAAAGAAGATGATGTTCTTGCACGATGCTGGTATGTTAAATGGTGGGATAGATTTTCTCACACTGATTCTATTATTAACAATGTTGAAAGGGACTTCCTTGCTTCACATGTTTCCCCATTAAAGATTACTACTCCAGTGCAAACAGCTGCAACTGATGCACCTGCTTCCTCATCAACAAAAAATATTGCATCTTCCACTAAATCCAAAAAGAAAAGTTCTCCTTTAGATGCAATCTGCAATGATCCTGACGCTTTGTATGCACTATTATCTAAAATGGTTAAGGATGATGAAACTCCTAATTCAGATGCTACCAATTCAGATGATGAAAAAACCTCTCAGGTCTCTGTGTCAAAAGACCCCTACTACCAAATCTATCCTTATCCACAAGATTGGTTTGCACATGATGAAGAAAATCCTGAAGACTAGAAATTAATATTTGACCGACCTGCACAAAAGGCCAACATGCCTGCTTCAAGAAGTCAAAAGTTCTACGGAATGCCACTATTTCAACTTTGCTTCAAACATTCAGAATGCTCCAAAAGCTCCAATAAGTGCTATCACTTCAAGCATGCCAAAGGTGGCTACAAGACAAGACTACAATTTTGTTCCTTATGCTAGGAAATGATTCCCTATACTTTGCCAAAATTCCTCTGACACCATCTGCTACAAGAACAATAATTTTGGGTTCCCCAAAGGATTCCCCACGTTTTGGGCAAAAAAGGAAAATTACTATTCACTATTACTATTCACCTGTCACTATTCACCCGTCACTATTCACTGGTACTATTCACCGTTACTGTTCACTCCGAAATTTTGCCTATTTAAGGGGGGCTGTCCCTTATATTCAAGGCAAGTGTTTTTTATGCTTAGTTCAGGACTTCTTCTTTAGAGAGAGTTTTCCCTTGAGAGCCTTTCTTTGTGAGAATATCCTTGCTTACACTTCCTACTCTACAAAGCTTGTAACTCCTAAGCCTTGTAACTATTTCCAACTTGTAATCACTACTACTGTAAGTGTTCAATTTTACTTTCAATAACAAGTAATTTCAGTTTTATGTTCATTACTTGCATTATATTATTTGTTGCTACCGCCATCTTGGTCGGATTACCGCCATCACGGACGGTTCTATAATTCTTTTCTTTACTTTAAATATACAAGTTATACCCCCTACTTGGCTGGCTCTGCCGCCTACCTGGCTGGTCTTATAGCTTTGCATTTTCTTGCATTACTTTTACTTGCATTATTTTCAAGTTATATTATCACTGTACAACTGTGCTTCCACTTCCAACGCCGTGTCCCCTCCCCCCTTTGTTCACTGTATAACTGTGCTTCCACTTCCAACGCCGTGTCCCTCCCCCCTTTATGGTATCAGAGCCACTCTTTTCTGGCCGGTGATAGTGTTGTTGTGTTCTCTGTCTCTCTGTTTGTGTCTACCCGAACCTTTGGTGCTCAGTTGTTGTGTCCCCTTCTTACCGTCGTTGGCGCCACCCTAGTCGTAAAGTGAATTCCTAGAACCGAACTGTAAGGCCCGTTTGAGCCAAGTGAGGGCGTGTAGGGCATGAGAGGTATAAGGTTGGTTAGGGTATGTGTTACGAAATGCAACGGTTGTGAGAAAAACATGATAATTGAGTGTTAAAACTAGGATAGTATGGATAGATTGTGGAGATCCAACTCTTCTATCAGCTCCAGGACTGGTTGTCCTCCTGATATTGTAAATGAAGAAGATCACAATGTTGATGATAGTGAGATCCCTGATTTTACTAAGTGGACTATTCCTAAGGTTGATACAAAAAATGTTTACAAGATAAGTTGGGCTGAAAATACTTTTCATTCTGCATATAAAGTTAGAACTGTTGAACAAATATTCTCTATTTCAAAAACTCATGAAAAATGTTGCTTATTTACTAAAAAGAATATTAGTGAATTTCTTGCTTCTAAAAAGTTCAGTTACCTGCATATTGGTATGGTTCAAGTTGCTATCAAACCTCTTACCCGAAAGGGCATTAATGCTTCTGTTCTTATGTGTTTACGTGATGCTAGATTTAAACACTTTAAAGATAGCATTCTTGGTATGATTACTGCTTCTTTGTATGATGGTCCTGTTTACTTCAGTTGTTATCCTGATCTTACTTTGGCTTTAGATGATGCTAACATTGTTAAAGCTTTGACTTTAAATATTGCTTCATCTGGATATCACATGGAAGAAGGTAGTAAACCTTTTGCTTTGATTTATCGCATTTATTATAGATTATTGGGTACTCAATTAAATCCTAGTGCTATAAATCATAGAGAACCTTCTGGTAAAACTATGTTAATTAAATGTTCAACTCCTGATGCAAAGATTCAAATTCCAAAAATGATTCAATGGCAAGACGTCAAACTTCCCACTGAATGGTTCTTGGAACAAGAATCTCCTATTGCTAAACCTATTTTTGATGAGCTTGATCTTACTCATATTCAACAATATCTTGACGGTACTGTTAAAATAAGTTTTCAAAATAGTCAACCCTTAAGAATCAACGAAGGAAGACATTCCTTTGCTGGATTTGAAAGTATTTCAAAACGAGACCAAGATCTCAATGAATTTTTAAAAAAGAATTTTTCAAAACCTACTGATTTCAAACCTGACAAAATTTCTAAAAGAGATCAAGATCTCAATGAATTTTTGGAAAAGAATTTTGATAAACCTGTTGATTTAAAATTAAAAGGAATTTCAGATGATAAAGTAAGCGATGTTTACTATTCCACCAAACCAGAATCTTCCTCTCCAAATGGCAAGCCTGCTAGTGAAGAAGAAGACGATGGTAATTCTATTTGTCTATCCGAAAGAGATTTCCCCCCTATTGATCCTTCTGGTTATGTTAAGCAATTAAGAGTTTTGACTGTTTTAAATGAAGGCTTTAAAGTCGACCTGGTTCCTTTGTATGATGAGTTTATGCTTCCAAAAAACAAGATTAAAAGAAAATATTTCCAAAATAATTTTGCTCAATCGGAAAAAAACCGTGTTAAAAGTAAATGGTTAGAAAAAATGAATCAACTAAAAAAACATGTTTTGTTTTTTGATTTTCTTGAAAACCATTATGTTTCAAATGATGAAGTTTCAAAGCAACATTTGAGTGTAATAAAAAAATCAAATTTTATTAAAGAAAAGGATAAATCTACTATTCGGGCTACTCATCCGCCTCTTGAGACAATTGTGCTAACTTGTCAAGATAAAAAGACAGAAGTTAATGCTACTCCTTTTAAAATTGCTGATGATAAAACCCCTATTTACAGTATTATTGAACAAAACAACTTTACTAATGAGTCTTTACATGTTATTGGTCAACAGCTTGATCGTATTGAAGAAAAGATTATTGAAAAAACTGTTTCCATAGAAAAACCTGCTGCAGAGAAATCTGTAAAAACTGAGCAACCTTTGATTGATTTGCCCAGTCAAAGGGAGAAAGTTATGTTCAAAACGTCTCAGTCTAAAATGCTTGAGGTTGTTGATAAAATGCTTGCTGATTTAAAGGTTAAAACTGAAGGTACTTCTAGAAATACAGCTGAAGGTACTTCTAGAAATACAGCTTGCACTATCTCAAAGAAAGAAAAAGAGATTGTTTCTGATGAACATACTGATTCTGATACTGTTTCTTCTGTTTCTGCTACAAGGGTTTTTGGTAATGATTTTCCTGAAATTAAAAGATTTATTGGAAATCCAAAACCTATGTCTTTTACAAAAAATTGGTATTCAAAACCTACTCCTCCTGATATGCAATTTGAAGAAAGAATTTTTCAAACACAGTTCTCTGTTTCTGCTGATAAACTTTATGAATGGAATATTGATGGTTTGTCTGAACAAGAAATCATTAATAAAATGAGTCATATGTCCATGGTTGGTATTGCTTATCAAAATAACCATGATTTAGATCAGCCTGAAATTGTTAATTTGCTGGTTACTGGGTTTTCTGGAACTCTTCGAGGATGGTGGGATTCTTATCTCACTGAAGATTCCAAAGAGTCCATTAAAAATGCTGTCAAAAAGAATGATGAAGGTTTGCCCATTTTTGATGAAAGTATTGGTCGTGGTATTCTAGATGGTGTGAATACTCTGATTTATACCATTCTCAAACATTTTGTTGGTACCCCATCTAATATTTCATCTCGAGTTTCTGATTTATTGAATAATTTAAAATGCCCTTCTATGACTGATTACAGATGGTACCAAGATGTTTTTACTTCCAGAGTAATGCTTCGAAAGGATTGTCACAAGCCTTATTGGAAAGAAAAGTTTATTGACGGTCTACCTCCCATCTTTGCTCATAAGGTAAAACAAGTGTTAATGGGAAAAAATGATTCTATTGATTATGAGAACCTAACTTATGGTGATATTTTTAGTGCTATTAAAAAACTTGGTATTAACATGTGTAATGATGAAAAATTGTTAAAATACCATTTACAGAATAAGAAAAAAGCTAAATATGAAATGGGTAATTTCTGTGAACAATATGGTTTGCCCCCTATTGCTCCTTCCAGGCAAAAAGAGAAAAAACATGATAAAATTCACAAAAACTATAATCATAACAAATATAAAAAATACAAAAATAATTTGGTCAAACCTAATGATTTTTATACTAAAAAGAAAAATGTTTCCAAAAAATATGATAAACAAATGCCGGGAAAAGGTAAATGTTTTAACTGTGGAAAACCTGGTCATTTCAGTAAAGATTGTAATCAAAAACCTGGTAAATTAAAAAATAAGTTTAACATGTTAAAGATTAATGATAAAGAGCAAGAAGAATTGTTCAGAATCCTTGAATCACACAATTCGTCTGATTCTTTGGAAGATGATTTTTCTTCATCTGATTCTTGTTACCAATCTGCTGATGATTCTTCTGATTCCCCTAATATTAAAATTGGCTGTCGAGATTCCTGCTGTAATGTTATTAATACTCTCACCAAAAGTGAAGAAAATGAAAAATTAATTATCCAATTAATCAATCAAATTCAAAATCCTGAATTGCAAAAAGAATATTTAGATAAATTTAAGAAGAATTTGTTAAAAGATGAAACTAGTAAAAAATTAAAATCAACCATAAACTTTGAAGAAACTTTAGAAAGATTCAATAAAAAGAAATCCAAAGATTTAACTGTTAATGATCTCCAATTGGAAATAACTGTTGTTAAACAAGAAATGCTTGATTTAAAAAATGAGTTTAAAAATCTTAAAGATGATAACCAAAATATTAAACAAGAATTAATAATGTTAAAAATTGATAAAAGTCTTGATCATCAAATTGATAATGAACAAGATGAGCACCAAGATGGAGGCGGATCCAGTCAACAAGTTCTTCTTTCTGAAAAAGGTATTGTGGATCACTTTCAACTCAGCCCTGTCCATAAATTAATTCCTCCAAAATGGTTGACTAAAGTAAAAATTGTTGTTTCTCCAGATTATCATTTCACTGTTGTTGCAATGATTGATTCAGGTGCAGATATGAATTGTATTCAAGAAGGATTGATTCCTTCAAAATATTTTGAAAAATCAACCGAAAGATTGGTTTCTGCCAATGGTTCTCAGATGAAAATTAAATATGAATTAAATAATGCTCACATATGCCATAATAATGTCAATTTTAAGATTCCTTCTGTTCTTGTTAAAAATTTGACTGATAAAGTAATTCTTGGCTTACCTTTTATAAATGCTTTATATCCCTTCCTTGTTGAACATGATGGAATTACCACTGATCCTTTTGAACAAAAAATAAAATTCAAATTTGCTTCAAAACTTCAAATAGATATTGACAATCTGACTTATAAAAAAGATTCTCCCATGCATACTCTTGTCCAAGAAATAATGATGAGTTCTTGTCCATATTCTACAAATAATGCTCACCAAGCTAATACCATCAATCGTCCTCACATTTTCAATACTTCTTTGCAGGGATCGGAAGACGATGCGAGGATAAGTACCACTAATAAGTGGGATAATAGTAATATTTATACTTATACCACTAGTAAGTGGATTATTATGACTTCAAAGGGAAAAGCTCCTATACAGGACTTTGCTCACCCTGAACGGTTCCCGATGGGACGACCTTTTACGATGCATGAAGGCGCTTCTTCTGGGGTAAAATCCAGGGAAGCAATATCCCTTCAAAGAGATGTCCCTGCAAAGGTGACATACTCTAATGGTGATATAATAATTGCTTTACAAGAAGTTTTAGCAAAAAATTTACAATTCCACAATGGTACCTACTCAGAATTACCAGCTTCTATTAAACTCATTCTTGATAACCTGCAATCTGCCTTTCTCGAAAAAGACAATGATATTTTTCAACAAACACTTCGAGCCCTTGAAATACACCTGGTTAACCTCACTGCTCAAAATGAAGTTTACACACACTACTATAAAAAAACCTTTGCTTCAGAAGATGACTTCATTCTAGAAAATGAGGCCTTTAGAAGTCATCATATTACCCATCCAAATATTACAAATGATCTTTATTTCAGTCAACTCTTTTGCAAAGAGGATATCCATTCAAAGGATAAAAGGACTATAATGGGCACTGATTATGCTAGATTGAGTCTTAAGACCCAATCAGTTTTAAGAAGTGTTGTTGCCAACTTGCCAACAGATATACAATTACGTATTCTGGAATGCAAGGCTATGTTTAGATCTTTTGATCTATGGTTCGAATATTTCAAAACACTTGTTACTGCTACTATTCCTGATCCAGATGAGTTAGATGAAGATGATAATGTTTTTCTCCAAGCTGATTGGGAAGAACACTTTGGAAGTAGTCTCAGAGTATATGAAAAGCAACACCCATTTCCTGGTCTTTTGATAAATTTTGACGATAGTTCATATATTGCTGATATTTCAGATGATGATGATGAATATGATAGAGATCCTTACTGGCTTTCTCAAATGTTTGAATATGGTTTAGTCAGATACATGAGATTAACAAACCATCTCCAAACAAGCCAACTCCCACAAATTATTCAAGAGTCAGTTAAAAGATTCAATACTCCTTTTGTTACCATCAGATGTTGGAGTACGTTACCACAATGGGAACGAGACAACTGGATGAATGTCCAGCCTTCAAAGCATCTCATTCTCATTAATGGTCATACTCACCAAGGGCCATGGTTTGAAGGAAATACTCATTTATCTTTTACTGATCCTTTTACTCTTATAGAATGCTGGAGAAATTATTTCAATAACCAAATTATTAATGTTGCTGACAGTCTCTGGAAACGCTACCATTTCATGGGTAGCACAGATAGAATTGCTGTCTTTGGTCCCAGACCATATTCTAATGCGGTTGCTCATTTAAGGGCAGCTAATCACTGTAATCCTGTAAAGTTTCTCATCCCAGGGAAACCCCCAGTATTTCAACCAATTTTTTACTGTGGATTCTGTAATAAATATGCCACTTCTCATGATCATGACTGCCATTCTCCACAAGGTCCTTTTGATGGTTATCCTTCCGATGCTGCTTCCACTGATTAGACCAATAAAGATTGATTTTCAAGAACATCCCGAATTTGGCGGAACATTTGTCCGTAATACACTTCAGTCAAAAGTTCTAAGGAATGCTACTACTTCAACTTTGCCTCAACATTCAGAATGCTCCAATAAGTGCTATCACTTCAAGCGTGCTCCATAATTCAAAATGCAAATATCCTGCTTTTAACAAAGATTGGAAGACTTTCCTAAAAAGAAAGGAAAGGTGGCTACAAGACAAGACTACAATTTTGGTTCCTTATGCTAGGAAATGATTTCCTATACTTTGCCATTATTCTCCTGACACCATCTGCTACAAGAACAATAATTTTGGGTTCCCCAAAGGATTCCCCACGTTTTGGACAAAAAAGGAAAATTACTATTCACCTGTCACTATTCACCCGTCACTATTCATTGGTACTATTCACCGTTACTGTTCACTCCGAAATTTTGCCTATTTAAGGGGGGCTGTCCCTTATATTTGAGCAAGTGTTTTTTCTGCTTAGTTCAGGACTTCTTCCTTAGAGAGAGTTTCCACTAGAGAGCCTTTCTTTGTGAGATCTCCTTACTTACAACACTTCCTACCTTCACTTCCTACTTTCTCTACAAAGCTTGTAACTCCTAAGCCTTGTAACTATTTCCAACTTGTAATCACTACTACTGTAAGTGTTCAATTTTACTTTCAATAACAAGTAATTTCAGTATTATGTTCATTACTTGCATTATCTTACTTGTTGCCACCGCCACCATGGTCGGATTACCGCCATCACGGACGGTTCTATAATTCTTTAGTCTTCTTTAACTATTTAAGCTATACCCCCTACTTGGCTGGCTCTGCCGCCTACTTGGCCGGTCTTATAGCTTCGCTTTTACTTGCATAACTTTTACTTGCATTACTTTCAATATATATTATCACTGTATAACTGTGCTTCCGCTTCCAACGCCGTGTCCCTCCCCCCTTTATGGTATCAGAGCCACTCTTTTCTGGCCGGTGATAGTGTTGTTGTGTTCTCTGTCTCTGTGTTTGTGTCTACCCGAAGCTTTGGTGCTCAGTTGTTGTGTCCCCTTCTAACCATCGTTGGCGCCACCCTAGTCGTAAAGTGAATTCCTAGAACCGAACTGTAAGGCCCGTTTGAGCCAAGAGAGGGCGTGTAGGGCATGAGAGGTATAAGGTTGGTTAGGGTATGTGTTACGAAATGCAACGGTTGTGAGAAAAACATGATAATTGAGTGTTAAAACTAGGATAGTATGGATAGATTGTGGAGATCTAACTCTTCTATCAGCTCCAGGACTGGTTGTCCTCTTGGTATTGTAAATGAAGAAGATCACAATATTGAGAGTTGTGGTGCTACTGTTCTCATGTGTTCACATGATACTAAATCTAAGAATTTTAAAAATAACATTCTGTCTATGACTGATGTTTCTTTGAATGATCATGCTTGTTTTAAATATTATTCTGATGCTTCTTGTTTATATAGAAAAACTACTAAAGAAAGGGATAATGATAAATCTGTTTACCCCAACTTTACTCCCATTGATAATATTAACCAACTAAGAGTTTTGACTGTTTCAAATGAAAACTTTGAAGTTGATCTGGTTCCTTTGTATGATGAATTTATGCTTTCAAAAAATCAAATTAAAAGAAAATGCTTCCAAAATAATTTTGCTCAGTCTGACAAAAACCATGTCAAGAGTAAATGGTTAGAAAAAATGAAACAATTGAAAAAACATATTTTATTTTTCGATTTTCTTGAAAACTATTATATTCCAAATAATGAAGTTTCAAAACAACATTTGAGTATGATAAGAAAATCAAATTTTGTTCAAACATCCTCTTTTAAGATTTCTAATGGTCAAACTCCTATCACTAGTCTTATTGAACAATCCAACTTTACTAATAAATCTTTGCATGTCATTGACCAACAACCTGACCATATTGAAAATACTGCTTCTGAAAAATCTGTTTTAATTGAGAAACCTTTATTTGATTTATCCAGTAAAAAAGAGAAAGTCTTGCTCAAGACTTCTCCGTCTAACATGCTTGAAGTCATTGATAAAATGCTTTCTGATTTAAGAATTAAACTTGAAGGTACCTCTAGAAGTACACCTTGCACTATTTCAAAAAATGAAAAAGAAATTGTTTCTGATGAACATACTGATTCTGACACTATTTCTTCTGTTCCTGCTAAAGAGATTTTAAATGATGAATTACCAGAAACCAAAAGATTTGTTGAAAATTTCGAACCCATGTCTTTTACACGAAATTGGTATTCCGAATCCATTCCTCCAGATATACAATTTCAAAAAAGAATTTTTCAACCACAATTTTCTATTTCTATTAAAAAGCCTTACAAATGGAATATTGCTGGATTATCTGAACAAAAAATCATAAGTCATATGTCTGAATTTGGTATTGCTCATCAAAATACCTATGACATTGATCAAATTGATATTGTTGATTTACTTGTTAACGATTTTTCTAGCACTCTTCATAAATGGCGGGATCTATATCCCACAGGGTTGCCTATTTTTGCCAAACATATTGATTACAGTACTCTTGGTCTTGATGACCTAAATACTCCGATCTATACCATTCCTAAATATTTTACTAGTATTCCACCCCGAGTTTCTGGATTGATGAATATTTTAAGAAGCTCTACTATGATTGGTTACAAATGGTATCAAGATGTTTTTGTTTCCAGGGATATGCTTCAGCAAAACTGCCATACGCCTTGTTTGAAAGAAAGGTTTATTGACGGTCTGCCTCCAATCTTTGCTCATAAGGTAAAACAGGTGATAATAAATACAAATGATTCTCTTAATTATGATAACCTAACTGATGATAACATTTTTAATGCTATTAAAAAATTTGATCCTAGTATATGTAGTCATAAAGCACTGTTAACGTATCAATTATAGATTAAGGAAAAAGCTAATTTTTGTAAACAAAATGGTCTGCCTCCTATTAAAAAAAAAGGGAAGAAACATGATAAGAGTTACGAAATATATAGTCATAAAAAATATAAAAGATACAAAAACAACTTTAGTAAAACTAATGATTTTCATGTTAAAAAGAAAAATGTTTCTGGAAAATATAAACAACTTGGTAAGTTTAAAAATAAGTTTCACATGTTAAAAATTGATAATAGAAATAAAAAAGAACTATTTAAAATCCTTGAATCAAATAATTCGTCTAATTCTTTGGAAAATGATTTTTTAAACTTGTTAAATCCGTTAAAAATAATCCCCTGCAAAAATATTAAATTTGTTAAAACTCTTACTAAAAGTAAAGAAAATGAAAAATCAACTTTAAGCTTTAAAAAACCCTTTGAAAGCCTAAATAAAGAAAAATCCAAAGATTTAACTGTTGATGATTTACAACATGAAATTAATATTATTAAGCAAGAGATAAGCGAGTTAAAACATAAAAATAAGAATATTAATCCAGAGCTGATAATGCTAAAAGTTGGTAAAACTGATAAAAAACATGATGAGCACAAAGATGGAGATGAATCCAGTCAACAGGCTCTTCTTTCTGATAAAGGTATTACTGACGTTTTCACTGATTCTCAACTTGCTCTTGTCAATAAAATATTTCTTCCAAAATGGTTTACAAAAGTTAAAATTGTCGTTTCTCCTGATTATCATTTCACTGTTATTGCCATGATTGATTCTGGTGCGGATATGAACTGTATCCAAGAAGGATTGATCCCTTCAAAATATTTTGAAAAATCAACCGAAAGATTGGTCTCAGCTAATGGTTCCCAAATGAAAATCAAATATGAATTGAATAATGCTCATGTTTGCCATGATAATGTTTGCTTCAAGATTCCTTCTGTTCTTGTCAAAAATATAACTGATAAAGTGATTCTTGGTTTGCCTTTTATAAATGCTTTGTATCCTTTTCTTGTTGAACATGATGGAATTACTACTGATCCTTTTGGACAAAAAGTAAAATTCAAATTTGCTTCAAAAACTGAAATTGATGATGCTTTAAACTTGATCCATGCTAAAGTTAAACACCTTAACTTCCTTCAACAGGAAGTTAGATACAAGAAAATTGCTGAACAAATTTCTAATAAATTATTACAATCAAAAATTGATAATTTTCAAAAAATGTTGATTGATAATGTTTGTTCCGATGTTCCTAATGCTTTTTGGCATAGAAAGAAACATATTGTTGATTTGCCTTATGTTAAAGATTTTCATGAAAAAAATATCCCCACCAAAGCTCGTCCTATTCAAATGAATGCTGAAACTGTTGAATTTTGTAAAAAAGAAATTAATGATTTATTGGAGAAAAAATTGATTAGGAATAGCAAGTCCCCTTGGTCTTGTTCTGCTTTTTATGTTCAGAAAAATGCTGAGATTGAAAGAGGAACTCCTCGATTAGTAATTAACTATAAACCTTTGAATAAGGTTTTAGAATGGATTAGGTATCCTATTCCCAATAAGAATGACCTAGTTCATAGGCTGAGTGAAGCCGTGATATTCTCCAAGTTTGACATGAAGTCTGGGTTCTGGCAAATCCAGATTAGCGAAAAGGATAGGTACAAAACTGCTTTTACCACTCCTTTTGGACATTATGAGTGGAATGTTATGCCCTTTGGTCTTAAGAATGCCCCAAGTGAGTTTCAAAACATTATGAATGATATTTTCAATTCATTCAGTCATTTTACCATTGTTTACATTGATGATGTTCTTGTCTACTCTAGTTCTATTGATGAACATTGGAAACACTTGCATTCATTCTTAGATACTATCAGAAGAAATGGTCTTGTTGTCTCTGCTAAAAAGGTCAAATTATTTCAAACAAAAGTCCGTTTTCTTGGCTTTGACATATCTGAAGGACAGATTCGTCCTATTGATAGGGCCATCCAATTTGCTGATAAGTTTCCTGATGTTATCACTGAGAAAACTCAGCTCCAAAGATTTCTTGGGTCATTAAATTATGTTGCTGATTTTTACAAAGATATGAGAAAACAATGTAAGCCTCTATTTGATAGGTTAAAGAGTAATCCTCCTCCTTGGTCTGATATTCATACTTCCCTTGTTAAAAAAATCAAATCTCATGTTAGGACATTGCCTTGTCTCGGTATTCCCACTGTTAGTGCCTTCAAAATTGTTGAAACAGATGCCTCGGATTTTGGTTATGGAGGTATTCTGAAACAAAGAGTTTCACCAGGGTCACCTGAGCAAATTGTCCGTTTCTATTCTGGTATTTGGAACAATGCACAGTTAAACTACAGTACTATTAAAAAAGAAATTTTATCTATAGTTCTATGTATTTCAAAATTTCAAAGTGATCTATTAAACCAAAAATTTTTACTACGAATTGATTGCAAAAGTGCTAAATATGTTATCGAAAAGGATGTTGAAAATATTGCTTCAAAACATATTTTTGCTAGATGGCAAGCTATTTTGAGCGTTTTTTATTTTGATATTGAATATATTAAAGGATCCCAAAATGCCATCCCTGATTTCCTTACCCGTGAATTTCTGCAGTGTTATAATGGCAAGTAGAAGGTCGAGTGACAAGACGCCTGACAATAACAACCAAATTGTCAAAGTTCAGCCTGCTTCCCCCATAAACACTGTTAACCGTTTCACTACTTTAGGAACTATTCCCAAAACCAACTATTCTTCTGTTTTAGCTTCTACTTATGATCCCTATACTCTGGTTCATAGTCATCAACCTGTTCAAACTGTTTTCCCTAAAAACCCCAATGCTTCCCAATATGTTAAAAAACGCTATGTTCAAAACCTGTTCTCTGTAGAGCCCAATAGGGCCTCCATCACTAATCCCTTTAGACTTGCTACCAGCTACTTTCCTCCATTATTTCATTGGATCCCTGAGCACAACCAACAGACTGTGCAATATTATTCTGCAATTTTACGACATGAAAATTCAGTTGAAATCAATCCTATTAAAGACAAGAATAATAGAGAAAAAGTTATTTATCACAGTGTTTCTTTAAAACACATTATTTCAGAGGAAATGTGGGGCCCCTGTCCTACAACTACAAGGTCATTACCGAATTGTCCTATTCCCTACTCCTACCATGACTATATTACAGCATGGTTCAGATTCATGCTTCACCAGAATGAAACCATGTCCCACTCATGGTTTGTCAATTTTCACAAAGATTTTGATTCTCCTTTCCCCCTCTGGTTTATCCGATGGTGGACTCAGTTTGGTTCAGCCGTTGAAATATTTCCTGCACAATTGACAGACTGTTTCAGAAATTTCTCTTTAAAGTTCAAACCTGACACTCATAGAGCTAAATTCCCCCCTCTACTACATTTTATTAAAAAATATAAGGTCCCATGGATTCTAAAATGGCAATATGCCAAAGAAGATGATGTTCTTGCACGATGCTGGTATGTTAAATGGTGGGATAGATTTTCTCACACTGATTCTATTATTAACAATGTTGAAAGGGACTTCCTTGCTTCACATGTTTCCCCATTAAAGATTACTACTCCAGTGCAAACAGCTGCAACTGATGCACCTGCTTCCTCATCAACAAAAAATATTGCATCTTCCACTAAATCCAAAAAGAAAAGTTCTCCTTTAGATGCAATCTGCAATGATCCTGACGCTTTGTATGCACTATTATCTAAAATGGTTAAGGATGATGAAACTCCTAATTCAGATGCTACCAATTCAGATGATGAAAAAACCTCTCAGGTCTCTGTGTCAAAAGACCCCTACTACCAAATCTATCCTTATCCACAAGATTGGTTTGCACATGATGAAGAAAATCCTGAAGACTAGAAATTAATATTTGACCGGCCTGCACAAAAGGCCAACATGCCTGCTTCAAGAAGTCAAAAGTTCTACGGAATGCCACTATTTCAACTTTGCTTCAAACATTCAGAATGCTCCAAAAGCTCCAATAAGTGCTATCACTTCAAGCATGCCAAAGGTGGCTACAAGACAAGACTACAATTTTGTTCCTTATGCTAGGAAATGATTCCCTATACTTTGCAATAATTCCTCTGACACCATCTGCTACAAGAACAATAATTTTGGGTTCCCCAAAGGATTCCCCACGTTTTGAGCAAAAAAGGAAAATTACTATTCACTGTTGCTATTCACCTGTCACTATTCACCCGTCACTATTTACTGGTACTATTCACCGTTACTGTTCACTTCCGAAATTTTGCCTATTTAAGGGGGGCTGTCCCTTATATTCAAAGCAAGTGTTTTTTCTGCTTAGTTCAGGACTTCTTCCTTAGAGAGAGTTTCCACTAGAGAGCCTTTCTTTGTGAGATCTCCTTACTTACAACACTTCCTACCTTCACTTCCTACTTTCTCTACAAAGCTTGTAACTCCTAAGCCTTGTAACTATTTCCAACTTGTAATCACTACTACTGTAAGTGTTCAATTTTACTTTCAATAACAAGTAATTTCAGTATTATGTTCATTACTTGCATTATCTTACTTGTTGCCACCGCCACCATGGTCGGATTACCGCCATCACGGACGGTTCTATAATTCTTTCCTTTACTCTAAATATACAAGTTATACCCCCTACTTGGCTGGCTCTGCCGCCTACCTGGCCGGTCTTATAACTTTGCATTTTCTTGCATTCTTTTACTTGCATTATTTTCCAATTATACTATTATCACTGTATAACTGTGCTTCCACTTCCAACGCCGTGTCCCTTCCCCCCTTACCATAAAGGGGGGGAAGGACACGGCGTTGGAAGCGGAAGCACAGTTATACAGTGATAATATATATTGAAAGTAATGCAAGTAAAAGTTATGCAAGTAAAAGCGAAGCTATAAGACCGGCCAAGTAGGCGGCAGAGCCAGCCAAGTAAGGGGTATAGCTTAAATAGTTATAGAAGACTAAAGAATTATAGAACCGTCCGTGATGGCGGTAATCCGACCATGGTGGCGGTGGCAACAAGTAAGATAATGCAAGTAATGAACATAATACTGAAATTACTTGTTATTGAAAGTAAAATTGAACACTTACAGTAGTAGTGATTACAAGTTGGAAATAGTTACAAGGTTTAGGAGTTACAAGCTTTGTAGAGAAAGTAGGAAGTGAAGGTAGGAAGTGTTGTAAGTAAGGAGATCTCACAGAGAAAGGCTCTCTAGTGGAAACTCTCTCTAAGGAAGAAGTCCTGAACTAAGCAGAAAAAACACTTGCTCAAATATAAGGGACAGCCCCCCTTAAATAGGCAAAATTTCGGAGTGAACAGTAACGGTGAATAGTACCAGTGAATAGTGACGGGTGAATAGTGACAGGTGAATAGTAATTTTCCTTTTTTGTCCAAAACGTGGGGAATCCTTTGGGGAACCCAAAATTATTGTTCTTGTAGCAGATGGTGTCAGGAGAATAATGGCAAAGTATAGGAAATCATTTCCTAGCATAAGGAACCAAAATTGTAGTCTTGTCTTGTAGCCACCTTTCCTTTCTTTTTAGGAAAGTCTTCCAATCTTTGTTAAAAGCAGGATATTTGCATTTTGAATTATGGAGCACGCTTGAAGTGATAGCACTTATTGGAGTATTCTGAATGTTGAGGCAAAGTTGAAGTAGTAGCATTCCTTAGAACTTTTGACTGAAGTGTATTACGAACAAATGTTCCGCCAAATTCGGGATGTTCTTGAAAATCAATCTTTATTGGTCTAATCAGTGGAAGCAGCATCGGAAGGATAACCATCAAAAGGACCTTGTGGAGAATGGCAATCATGATCATGAGAAGTGGCATATTTATTACAGAATCCACAGTAAAAAATTGGTTGAAATACTGGGGGTTTCCCTGGGATGAGAAACTTTACAGGATTACAGTGATTAGCTGCCCTTAAATGAGCAACCGCATCAGAATATGGTCTGGGACCAAAGACAGCAATTCTATCTGTGCTACCCATGAAATGGTAGCGTTTCCAGAGACTGTCAGCAACATTAATAATTTGGTTATTGAAATAATTTCTCCAGCATTCTATAAGAGTAAAAGGATCAGTAAAAGATAAATGAGTATTTCCTTCAAACCATGGCCCTTGGTGAGTATGACCATTAATGAGAATGAGATGCTTTGAAGGCTGGACATTCATCCAGTTGTCTCGTTCCCATTGTGGTAACGTACTCCAACATCTGATGGTAACAAAAGGAGTATTGAATCTTTTAACTGACTCTTGAATAATTTGTGGGAGTTGGCTTGTTTGGAGATGGTTTGTTAATCTCATGTATCTGACTAAACCATATTCAAACATTTGAGAAAGCCAGTAAGGATCTCTATCATATTCATCATCATCATCTGAAATATCAGCAATATATGAACCATCGTCAAAATTTATCAAAAGACCAGGAAATGGGTGTTGCTTTTCATATACTCTGAGACTACTTCCAAAGTGTTCTTCCCAATCAGCTTGGAGAAAAACATTATCATCTTCATCTAACTCATCTGGATCAGGAATAGTAGCAGTAACAAGTGTTTTGAAATATTCGAACCATAGATCAAAAGATCTAAACATAGCCTTGCATTCCAGAATACGTAATTGTATATCTGTTGGCAAGTTGGCAACAGCACTTCTTAAAACTGATTGGGTCTTAAGACTCAATCTAGCATAATCAGTGCCCATTATAGTCCTTTTATCCTTTGAATGGATATCCTCTTTGCCAAAGAGTTGACTGAAATAAAGATCATTTGTAATATTTGGATGGGTAATATGATGACTTCTAAAGGCCTCATTTTCTAGAATGAAGTCATCTTCTGAAGCAAAGGTTTTTTTATAGTAGTGTGTGTAAACTTCATTTTGAGCAGTGAGGTTAACCAGGTGTATTTCAAGGGCTCGAAGTGTTTGTTGAAAAATATCATTGTCTTTTTCGAGAAAGGCAGATTGCAGGTTATCAAGAATGAGTTTAATAGAAGCTGGTAATTCTGAGTAGGTACCATTGTGGAATTATAAATTTTTTGCTAAAACTTCTTGTAAAGCAATTATTATATCACCATTAGAGTATGTCACCTTTGCAGGGACATCTCTTTGAAGGGATATTGCTTCCCTGGATTTTACCCCAGAAGAAGCGCCTTCATGCATCGTAAAAGGTCGTCCCATCGGGAACCGTTCAGGGTGAGCAAAGTCCTGTATAGGAGCTTTTCCCTTTGAAGTCATAATAATCCACTTACTAGTGGTATAAGTATAAATATTACTATTATCCCACTTATTAGTGGTACTTATCCTCGCATCGTCTTCCGATCCCTGCAAAGAAGTATTGAAAATGTGAGGACGATTGATGGTATTAGCTTGGTGAGCATTATTTGTAGAATATGGACAAGAACTCATCATTATTTCTTGGACAAGAGTATGCATGGGAGAATCTTTTTTATAAGTCAGATTGTCAATATCTATTTGAAGTTTTGAAGCAAATTTGAATTTTATTTTTTGTTCAAAAGGATCAGTGGTAATTCCATCATGTTCAACAAGGAAGGGATATAAAGCATTTATAAAAGGTAAGCCAAGAATTACTTTATCAGTCAAATTTTTAACAAGAACAGAAGGAATCTTAAAATTGACATTATTATGGCATATGTGAGCATTATTTAATTCATATTTAATTTTCATCTGAGAACCATTGGCAGAAACCAATCTTTCGGTTGATTTTTCAAAATATTTTGAAGGAATCAATCCTTCTTGAATACAATTCATATCTGCACCTGAATCAATCATTGCAACAACAGTGAAATGATAATCTGGAGAAACAACAATTTTTACTTTAGTAAACCATTTTGGAGGAATTAATTTATGGACAAGGCTGAGTTGAAAGTGATCCACAATACCTTTTTCAGAAAGAAGAACTTGTTGACTGGATCCGCCTCCATCTTGGTGCTCATCTTGTTCATTATCAATTTGATGATCAAGACTTTTATCAATTTTTAACATTATTAATTCTTGTTTAATATTTTGGTTATCATCTTTAAGATTTTTAAACTCATTTTTTAAATCAAGCATTTCTTGTTTAACAACAGTTATTTCCAATTGGAGATCATTAACAGTTAAATCTTTGGATTTCTTTTTATTGAATCTTTCTAAAGTTTCTTCAAAGTTTATGGTTGATTTTAATTTTTTACTAGTTTCATCTTTTAACAAATTCTTCTTAAATTTATCTAAATATTCTTTTTGCAATTCAGGATTTTGAATTTGATTGATTAATTGGATAATTAATTTTTCATTTTCTTCACTTTTGGTGAGAGTATTAATAACATTACAGCAGGAATCTCGACAGCCAATTTTAATATTAGGGGAATCAGAAGAATCATCAGCAGATTGGTAACAAGAATCAGATGAAGAAAAATCATCTTCCAAAGAATCAGACGAATTGTGTGATTCAAGGATTCTGAACAATTCTTCTTGCTCTTTATCATTAATCTTTAACATGTTAAACTTATTTTTTAATTTACCAGGTTTTTGATTACAATCTTTACTGAAATGACCAGGTTTTCCACAGTTAAAACATTTACCTTTTCCCGGCATTTGTTTATCATATTTTTTGGAAACATTTTTCTTTTTAGTATAAAAATCATTAGGTTTGACCAAATTATTTTTGTATTTTTTATATTTGTTATGATTATAGTTTTTGTGAATTTTATCATGTTTTTTCTCTTTTTGCCTGGAAGGAGCAATAGGGGGCAAACCATATTGTTCACAGAAATTACCCATTTCATATTTAGCTTTTTTCTTATTCTGTAAATGGTATTTTAACAATTTTTCATCATTACACATGTTAATACCAAGTTTTTTAATAGCACTAAAAATATCACCATAAGTTAGGTTATCATAATCAATAGAATCATTTTTTCCCATTAACACTTGTTTTACCTTATGAGCAAAGATGGGAGGTAGACCGTCAATAAACTTTTCTTTCCAATAAGGCTTGTGACAATCCTTTCGAAGCATTACTCTGGAAGTAAAAACATCTTGGTACCATCTGTAATCAGTCATAGAAGGGCATTTTAAATTATTCAATAAATCAGAAACTCGAGATGAAATATTAGATGGGGTACCAACAAAATGTTTGAGAATGGTATAAATCAGAGTATTCACACCATCTAGAATACCACGACCAATACTTTCATCAAAAATGGGCAAACCTTCATCATTCTTTTTGACAGCATTTTTAATGGACTCTTTGGAATCTTCAGTGAGATAAGAATCCCACCATCCTCGAAGAGTTCCAGAAAACCCAATAACCAGCAAATTAACAATTTCAGGCTGATCTAAATCATGGTTATTTTGATAAGCAATACCAACCATGGACATATGACTCATTTTATTAATGATTTCTTGTTCAGACAAACCATCAATATTCCATTCATAAAGTTTATCAGCAGAAACAGAGAACTGTGTTTGAAAAATTCTTTCTTCAAATTGCATATCAGGAGGAGTAGGTTTTGAATACCAATTTTTTGTAAAAGACATAGGTTTTGGATTTCCAATAAATCTTTTAATTTCAGGAAAATCATTACCAAAAACCCTTGTAGCAGAAACAGAAGAAACAGTATCAGAATCAGTATGTTCATCAGAAACAATCTCTTTTTCTTTCTTTGAGATAGTGCAAGCTGTATTTCTAGAAGTACCTTCAGCTGTATTTCTAGAAGTACCTTCAGTTTTAACCTTTAAATCAGCAAGCATTTTATCAACAACCTCAAGCATTTTAGACTGAGACGTTTTGAACATAACTTTCTCCCTTTGACTGGGCAAATCAATCAAAGGTTGCTCAGTTTTTACAGATTTCTCTGCAGCAGGTTTTTCTATGGAAACAGTTTTTTCAATAATCTTTTCTTCAATACGATCAAGCTGTTGACCAATAACATGTAAAGACTCATTAGTAAAGTTGTTTTGTTCAATAATACTGTAAATAGGGGTTTTATCATCAGCAATTTTAAAAGTAGTAGCATTAACTTCTGTCTTTTTATCTTGACAAGTTAGCACAATTGTCTCAAGAGGCGGATGAGTAGCCCGAATAGTAGATTTATCCTTTTCTTTAATAAAATTTGATTTTTTTATTACACTCAAATGTTGCTTTGAAACTTCATCATTTGAAACATAATGGTTTTCAAGAAAATCAAAAAACAAAACATGTTTTTTTAGTTGATTCATTTTTTTTAACCATTTACTTTTAACACGGTTTTTTTCCGATTGAGCAAAATTATTTTGAAAATATTTTCTTTTAATCTTGTTTTTTGGAAGCATAAACTCATCATACAAAGGAACCAGGTCGACTTTAAAGCCTTCATTTAAAACAGTCAAAACTCTTAATTGCTTAACATAACCAGAAGGATCAATAGGGGGGAAATCTCTTTCGGATAGACAAATAGAATTACCATCGTCTTCTTCTTCACTAGCAGGCTTGCCATTTGGAGAGGAAGATTCTGGTTTGGTGGAATAGTAAACATCGCTTACTTTATCATCTGAAATTCCTTTTAATTTTAAATCAACAGGTTTATCAAAATTCTTTTCCAAAAATTCATTGAGATCTTGATCTCTTTTAGAAATTTTGTCAGGTTTGAAATCAGTAGGTTTTGAAAAATTCTTTTTTAAAAATTCATTGAGATCTTGGTCTCGTTTTGAAATACTTTCAGATCCAGCAAAGGAATGTCTTCCTTCGTTGATTCTTAAGGGTTGACTATTTTGAAAACTTATTTTAACAGTACCGTCAAGATATTGTTGAATATGAGTAAGATCAAGCTCATCAAAAATAGGTTTAGCAATAGGAGATTCTTGTTCCAAGAACCATTCAGTGGGAAGTTTGACGTCTTGCCATTGAATCATTTTTGGAATTTGAATCTTTGCATCAGGAGTTGAACATTTAATTAACATAGTTTTACCAGAAGGTTCTCTATGATTTATAGCACTAGGATTTAATTGAGTACCCAATAATCTATAATAAATGCGATAAATCAAAGCAAAAGGTTTACTACCTTCTTCCATGTGATATCCAGATGAAGCAATATTTAAAGTCAAAGCTTTAACAATGTTAGCATCATCTAAAGCCAAAGTAAGATCAGGATAACAACTGAAGTAAACAGGACCATCATACAAAGAAGCAGTAATCATACCAAGAATGCTATCTTTAAAGTGTTTAAATCTAGCATCACGTAAACACATAAGAACAGAAGCATTAATGCCCTTTCGGGTAAGAGGTTTGATAGCAACTTGAACCATACCAATATGCAGGTAACTGAACTTTTTAGAAGCAAGAAATTCACTAATATTCTTTTTAGTAAATAAGCAACATTTTTCATGAGTTTTTGAAATAGAGAATATTTGTTCAACAGTTCTAACTTTATATGCAGAATGAAAAGTATTTTCAGCCCAACTTATCTTGTAAACATTTTTTGTATCAACCTTAGGAATAGTCCACTTAGTAAAATCAGGGATCTCACTATCATCAACATTGTGATCTTCTTCATTTACAATATCAGGAGGACAACCAGTCCTGGAGCTGATAGAAGAGTTGGATCTCCACAATCTATCCATACTATCCTAGTTTTAACACTCAATTATCATGTTTTTCTCACAACCGTTGCATTTCGTAACACATACCCTAACCAACCTTATACCTCTCATGCCCTTCTTGGATACAGTTCATATCCGCACCAGAATCAATCATGGCAATAACAGTGAAATGATAATCAGGAGAAACGACAATTTTAACTTTTGTAAACCATTTTGGAAGAAATATTTTATTGACAAGAGCAAGTTGAGAATCAGTGAAAACATCAGTAATACCTTTATCAGAAAGAAGAGCCTGTTGACTGGATTCATCTCCATCTTTGTGCTCATCATGTTTTTTATCAGTTTTACCAACTTTTAGCATTATCAGCTCTGGATTAATATTCTTATTTTTATGTTTTAACTCGCTTATCTCTTGCTTAATAATATTAATTTCATGCTGTAAATCATCAACAGTTAAATCTTTGGATTTTTCTTTATTTAGGCTTTCAAAGGGTTTTTTAAAGCTTAAAGTTGATTTTTCATTTTCTTTACTTTTAGTAAGAGTTTTAACAAATTTAATATTTTTGCAGGGGATTATTTTTAACGGATTTAACAAGTTTAAAAAATCATTTTCCAAAGAATTAGACGAATTATTTGATTCAAGGATTTTAAATAGTTCTTTTTTATTTCTATTATCAATTTTTAACATGTGAAACTTATTTTTAAACTTACCAAGTTGTTTATATTTTCCAGAAACATTTTTCTTTTTAACATGAAAATCATTAGTTTTACTAAAGTTGTTTTTGTATCTTTTATATTTTTTATGACTATATATTTCGTAACTCTTATCATGTTTCTTCCCTTTTTGTTTAATAGGAGGCAGACCATTTTGTTTACAAAAATTAGCTTTTTCCTTAATATGTAATTGATACGTTAACAGTGCTTTATGACTACACATACTAGGATCAAATTTTTTAATAGCATTAAAAATGTTATCATCAGTTAGGTTATCATAATTAAGAGAATCATTTGTAATATATAAGTGTTATATCCACAACATTTTCACAATATTTTCACAACAAATCCTAAGTAGCTAGTTATTATTGGCTCAAATCGAGGTTATCAATTCCATACCATACCGGCCGGTACGGCCCAAATATACCGTACCGGCCAGCAATCCGGTACACTCGACCCCCCTGTTTCATACCGGAAAAAATACCGGCCGTACCGGCCTCGTACCGGCCAATTTCAGGCAATACCAGCCGGTACAAAAAAAAAAAGTTTTTTTTTTTTTTTTTTTTTTTTAAGTTTTGTAATTTTTGAATTTTTGTTAGGACAAAATGGTAACTTATTTGCATTAACTTATTAGTATTATTTGTTTTCTTAGTATGCAATGGTAACTTTTAAGCTTTCTATTTTTTTTTTTTTCCCTTTTAATTGATACTAAAGTCTAAAACCATGAATAATTAGTTCTGAATTGAGGAAATGTTTTATGGTAAACTTTTATATTTATTATAATATATATATATATACACAGACACATACATACATACATACATACATACATATATATATATATATATATATATATATATAATAGCGATAAACCCAAAACGGTACACCGGTATTGACCGGTATCCGAAATATATCGTACCGGTGGCCAAACCGATATGGCCTCCAGTACGGTATTGACATCCTTGGTTCAAATTTGAACCTACCATTGAGATTACTTTTTTACCCCAACAATAATAATCAATAACAACTTTCCACTTAAGATTTATTGTAAAAATCTTGTGAAAATATTGTGAATATATCATTTCTCATATATATATATATATATATATATATATATATATATATATATATATTGTTTTCTTTCTATTTTCTCTCTCTCGTCTAAACCTATGGAATCCGTCATCTCTTTTCTCACCACCACAACTACCATCATCATCACCACTCATAAGAGCTTCATCTAAACAAATATTAAGGTTTTTGTGTCGGTAATAAAGTGTTCGTGGGCATGTCTTACGTATGCAGGAATTTGGACTTGTTCTCCTCCAAGAACAAGTCCAACAATCTTCCTGTTTATCTAAGACACTATCATGATTACTTTTCTACCGGGTCAAAGAAACCTTAATAGTGAATAACATCCACCAGTATCTGAACACATAGAAATGTAAGAATTTCTGAATTTGTGGTGTTGGGTGGAAATGGGTGTTGGAAATTTAAGAGTATGTTTGGTAACTATTTTTTCTCCTTATTTTCTATTTTCAAAAACAATTTTCTATTTTTGAGGTTAAAAAACTTGTTTGGCAATTCAAAATGGACAGAAAACAAAAACTGTTTTCAAAACTTATTAATTTGTGAAGAAAACTAAAAACTGTTTTCAGTTTCTAATTTTCAAAAGTCATAAAAACACGTATTTAATTTAATGAATCTGTCTCATTTAATGAGTTAGCAATTAAAGTTCAAATACTAGGAGCAACATATTTACTATTTTCTTTTTCTTTTTTTCAAAAACCTATCTTTTTAATTTCAACTAACTAAACATGTTTTTTATTTCAAAAATACAAGAAAATTGTTTTTTTTTTTTTTTTCCAAAACAAGTTTTTGAAAATAGAAAACAAAAACTGTTAACAAACATAACCTAGTCTTCAAAGTTCAAATATCCTATCTTCTCCATGGTCTTGGGTGATATGGGCGACAAACATTTAAGTCTTGTTCAAATATTCTATTCTCCATGAGGTCTACGGCAATAATGTAATTTTTATATTAGGTCTCAAACAATAAAAAGAAACATCCTATTATCTTTCTTTTTATGAGTAATGGATCGATCAGTTCAAAGGAGAGGCTTTGGGTATATTTGTAAACTTTCGTAACCCTGTTTTTTGCACTTATTTGTTGATGGGATACTTTATTTTTATTGCTTGAGGTTGGCACATAATGAAGCAATGATTTGAATTAAAGATCTTAAAAACTTTTATTCTTAAGCTAGAGTTTGGGCAAATGGGTTATTCTGATTTCTTACAAGGGAACAGTGTAGATCCAACTAATTAATTTTTCACTTAACTAAAGAATACTAATTTATATCTGTTACAGCTAATTTTTAAAACTTGATCAGATGGTGAATGTCTTCCCTTGAATAACAAAGTTACGAAGGTATTTTACGAAGTATTTTAAAATCTAAGAATAATTTTTCAAAGTTTTATTGTAATAATTCAAATAAGAAACTTTTTATTGGGCATGTTCATCATATATTTAAGGTACACAAAATGTGTGATTGATGGAGGATTTTTCATTTTGATGTTAATAAAGAGTCTGGTAATATACTTCTGGATAATATAATTGGGTTTAATTTAATATAATTATAGAAATTATTCTTTTTATTTTTTGGTTTTAATTCAGCACACTTGGTAAAGTACTTCCTTTAAGAATAATCTTAGTCTAACACTAAATTAATGACTATGTCAGACCGTGAGTTGTGTCATTCCACCTCAAAACCAATTTGTAATGAGGAAAACACACTCAAATATTTTATGGCATTCGACATCACGCCACACAAGTCTGTTTTTAGAGCAATTGTAGATGGTCAAATTGTGGTCCCCAACAGAAGTAACCTATCCTTTTCCATCCCTTAACCCCTAATCTTTTCTCTCACTAACATTTCACTTTGTTTACCCTAATTTTTTTCAAGTAAAAGATGTGGTCCACGTTATAATTACCCCCAAAATTCTACCCCTCATTTTTCTTAGAACATTTCCCCCTTTCATTAGTCCTTTCATCCAGTGTGAACTTTGGTTTCACTTTGTTTACCTAAATTATTCACCATTATAAGTCAAGATTTGCCTCCTCCAATCAATCTTACTGTGAACTAGATTATTATTTCTTTTGGTTCTTGTGACATTTTTTTTCTTTGTATGTATCAGACTCTGTTGATTTAACATTATTCTTTCCATGGTTCGCATATTCCCGAATTATGTATATGAAATGAAAGAATGTTCCTCACAGGAAGGAATGTAAAATTTTAGATTCATTGTTTAAAAGATATCTAATGAATGCAAAGTCTTTATCCCTTTCAAACCCAACACCAAATTAACACCCAACTTGCACAACAACTAAGATAATTCTTAGGCATTTTGACCAATATTTAGTCATTAGGATTCATGGAATTAGACTTATTATGAACTATAAGCTGCGTCATATTAAGCTTGTCATGAATGTCATAGAGTTGAAAGACAAAAGTAATGGATTGGATGTCTAGAAAAATTCTCAATTGCCGTCTTAATTGGGTGTTGGGCTAAAAAAGAATAAAGCAGTCATGAGATCTTTCTTCCCATATGTTTGAATCCTTTCACCTCATTTTGTGGTTTACATTATCAACATTTCATATTTATTTCAGGAGTAGACGATCCAAAAATTATAGTGGTTTTTGGTGACCAAAATCTAACAATTTTTCATTGAACTAAAGAATAATTTTATTCCATTGTATTAGAATTTTAAAACTTCATCATTTGGTGAATGATTATGTTAGTATATACATTAGTTAGCATAGCCCACTAGGCTTAGGCCCAATGCGGAAATCTTTAATAGTTAAATAGGAGATTTGTGGCTCAATTCTTGCCTACACAAAAAACGATTAGTATCTTGGTTTGATAATAAATAAGGCAATCATCATAAACGGACTCTATACATGAGTTGTCCAAAAAGATGCTATTTATCAACATCTTAGTGAAAATTTCTTCCTTAAACACATAAAAATAATTATATAGTAGAGAAAAAAATTACATACATGTTATCAATCATTAAAATGTTGATAAACAATACAAAGAACAAATGCCCTATTGACGTTATTGTAATATAATTGTGAGAAATCGCCTGGGAAAACATGTTATGGCATGTGTAATCTATTAACAATGTACATGTTATTAAACATATATATATATATATATATATATTGTGTGTATAACACTGTACAATAGAGTGCCTGATAAACATAGTATTCTCCTATATATATATATATATATATATATATATATATATATAGGCACAATATGAGTGACAAGTAATATAAGTGTACTGCAAGTACAGTGCAATTAAGTTAACTGGAACTCATATATCATTTAGCTATTTATTAGCATTACAATTAATTCTCTTTTAAAAAATAGACTAGGTCATTGTTCACATATTAATTTTATTATTATTATTATTATTATTCTTATTTTTTAATTTTAGAAACAAACACACACACAAGGGAGAGGGAAATGAATTCTAATACAAAAACATGCCACAACTCCACTCAAAAGTCATGATAACTTTTAAGGGAGGGTGGGGCAAATTATACTGCACATAACACACTCTCTTAAGTAATGTGAAACAATTACCAATTTTTTTTTTTTTTAAGAAACAAACACACACACACACACAAGAGAGAGAGAAAGTGGTTCTAAAACAAATGCACATCACAACTTTACTCCAAAACCATGGTAACTTTTTATTATTAATATTTGTTGATTGTAATAATATCGATAGTGTGCATTGCGGATACGGAGTGAAAGACTATTGTATTTATTGTAATATAATTATTGAAAATTATTCTTTAGTTCAGCACACTAGTTAAATTTTTGTAAGAATAATCAATCCACCATTAAATTACCCTATAACTAAAATCATAAAGAATAAATATCATTTGAAATGGCTTTAACCTCAATTGCCAAAATCTCTTATGAATAAAATCCTTGGTTAATAAGTAAAATCATCAATGTTATCTTTTGTACCAAGTTACCAACATCTCCAACACATGCACCAGGAATCCATTCTATAACCAAGCTTTCAATCTTAGATTTTGTATGCTCGTTAAGTGATTACTTAGGTATATTATTCTGATCTAGGTTAAATAAGCATATATCATATCATGCATAAATGCGGAAAAGTAAATAACACCACGATATGATGACCTAAAAAAACCAATGAAACGAACCGTTTTAAGGTAAAAACCTGAGGAGGATTTATCCTAACTATCCTCAAGGTAAACTAAATCTATTATATGAGAATTGAAGTTTTTATAATCAGATTTAACCCTAAATCTATTGCTACCTCTAGTAGTAACTTACTGACACGACCACGTGCAAGCTCTGAATCCATGAACTCCTTCTCTTCTTGGATTTACACCAACACAAGTAGCCCTACTTGTGACTTTGAGATCTCACTCAAAGGTTTAGCAACACAAACTCTCCAGTTTGTGACTCCGAGACCACCCTTGAAGGTTTAGATCATCTATAGTTATTGATCTTGTTGTAGCAACTTCAGATCTACCGATTCTAATGATATGAGAATGATTTCCGGTAATGACTTTGAAAGAGGAAGGCACAATACTTTTTAAATCTCACAAGAGCATCTCCAAAGTCTCTAAAAAGCTCTGAAAACATAGTTAGGGTTTTCCTTTATATACTAGAAGTGCTTCAATTGAAACCCAAAACGTTTATGTAGAGTTTGGACTATAATAGAATTTTGCAGAAATTTCATGTTCATGATTTTCAATTGGTTGGATCCTATTTTTGATCGGTCGGATTTCACTGAATTTGAACTCTCCTTTCTATAGCTTGAATTTTCTTGTGTTCTGACATGTAACACCTTGAGTATTGTCTAATAAACTCTATAGATTCTAAGAACTATGTCTAGACAAATTTGTGCTCACGGTTTGCCAATTGTTCTAAACTTTTAGAACCTAATAGATTTATTTCTTATCAATGCAACTTTTTGTATTTTAGATTGTAATTAGAAGAACAATGTAGTGTAATTTTCTTTTCCTTAAATTGTAACTAGGAAGCAAAACTATGTAAACATTCTTTAATTGCCCCCACTTATTTTTGAGATGTGGTTCCCACACACATACATAAAATCTTCAGCTGAACTTAGCCATCCTAAAAATAATTCAAACCCTCGATACAACAAACTATTTTGAACAAGATCCAACAGATTTGCAAGCCTGAATTAATCCTTTTGGGCTCAGCCAGCCCATCTCAATAATGCCCCAGCTTGTGGAGAAAGAGAGCCACTATCGATTGCTATCAACGGGTGGTAGCGTGTGAGAAGGCATATGATTTGGGCATTGAAAGGGAAAGTGTTAGCTTATAGTTGAGAGAAGGCATATGATTTGGGGCCCTCAAATTACCAAATATTAAGTTTTTTTTTTTTTAAGAATTACCAAATATTAAGTTGATAGGAAAGAGTGAAATTAATAATTTAATGTGCATTTTAACACTTTCCTTCATGTATAAGTTCAGAGTCTGTGGTAATTAGTGGAGCCTAATACATGAGATTTTTAAAAAATTTAAATAAAAAGTAAAGTGGAGACAGTTTGAACTTAGAATCATCTGCTTTGATGTCATTCATCGTAAATTGTCATTTCATCCAAAATTTTAAGCTATTAGAAAGAGATGAATTTAATTATTTAACTTTAATTCTAACGAGGACTTTGGTTGTGAGGAGGGGAAAAAAGAAGGGAAAAGAAATTTAGAGAGAAAATATGACTGGGAAAAGAAGAAATAAAAGAAAATAAAAATAAAAGGATTTGAAAGGAAAATGCCTAGATCTGCAATCCCAGATGACTGGCAGAGAAGAAATATAGGAAGAAAAACAAAAAGAAGTCAAGAGTGAGGGGAAAAAAAGTAAAATTAAAAATAATATGTTTATTATTTATTTTTATTTTTTTTAAATGCTTCAGGGATTGTTTTTACTTTTTTTTTTTTTTTTCCATATTAAAGTATACAATTATATACTATATGTTTGAAGAGTCGTATACAAAATTTCTTGTCATTTTTATATATGTGCTTTAGTTAGCAAGCTTGTGTATCCCTCCTCTAATAGGAACTTACTTGGATTCAGTGCTCCTATGCACTGAACCCGCTGGAATTTGGACATGTATAATTGACACGCATCCAAATTTTTCAACGGTCCAGTGCACCAGCCCTTGCCCCCCTCTAAATTAACCTAGTATGAGATAATTCACAGCATTGCCATTTGCCATGCACTAATCTCTAACTCTATGTGAGACTGTCACTCTGTCAGAGAGATGGCCGCAAAAATTTTGTTTGGTAGGAAACAAAGACGTAGACCTAAAAATAGAACAAGTCAAGGCTCAACAACTAATATGAAAAGCTTTTCCTCACAAATATACAAAGTGTAAAGTTAGAGAATTGAAATGACAAAACTGAAATTTAGAGGGCTAAAATGACAAAAGATGAAACTCGAAGGTCAGTTTTGCATTTTAGCCTTTTTTAATAAATATATATATATCATTCAATCAATTACTATTTCATAAAAATGATTTTTTTTAGTTGTTTTATGACTTAAAAAAAAAGGTTAATTAATTTTTTTTCTACCATTTTCTTTCTCATTATTCCATGAAAAAAAAAACACACACACACGATTTCTAGGGCATTTACAGCGAATTTATTAGATAGACAGTGACAAAAAGATCAAAATTATAGCATTGAAATGATCATGCATCAGAATTTATAATACTGAATTAAATTTTAACAAAGATAGAGTGTGTAATTTATAAATTAATATTGTGAGCGTGTGACTCAAGGAAAGAGCTTACACCTACCTCGATTTATTGTCAAAACTTAGATCTTGTTGTGAGGAAGAAACACTCTTCCGTGTAAGATATGTTTTCTATTACCGTACAGACAGATAGCAGATTTTCATTGCTTGAAACATGTGAGGTGGTCTGACTTTCTGCCTATACAATGTGAGAGCATCCAAAACAGAGATGCTAAAAATTTAGTTATTCGACATAACAAAAAGTTATTTTATTTATTTTACCTATTCACTTTACAAAATATTCAGCAGCAGTAGATCTAATTTAACTTTTAACACAATAAAATAATATATCTAATACATTATTTTATTAATTTCTTTTTTTCTCTTCCTCCAAAAAAAAAAAAAAATTGTTTCTCTCTATCTCTATGCATGTCGTGCCTCACTCTCCACTGTCAAAAAAAAAAAAAACTTATCATTTCTCTCCTCTCCACTCTCCACTCTCACTTCTCTCTATCTCATCACCGCTCTCTCCTTCCCACCCTTCACCATCCCGAAACCTTCCTCGCCGGCACCGGAGATGAAATCATTGAAACTCTTGAGGATCCTGTGGGTTGTGGGTTGTGCCAGCGCGGGTTTGTGGGTTATGCTGTGGCCAGAGACGAACTCGTCGAAGTACTCACCTTCCTCACCAGCGCGGGTTTGTGGGTTGTGCCGTGGGTTTGTGATCTTTCTCTCTACTCTAACCGATTTGTCATGGGCTTGTGATTTGTGATGTGGGTTTGTGTTTTGTGGTGGTTGTATGGAATTTGGACCTGCATTGCTTCTATCTTTCTCTCTACTCTATCTTTGTGGGTTTGTGTTTTGTGTTTTGTGGTGTTTTATGACGTGGGTTTGGTGGATCGGCGTCACTTCAATAGTAGTGGTCTGATCTTGTATTTTTCTAGTGGTTGGGTGTTTGATTCGATGGGTTTTTATATGGATTTTATGAGCACCACTGCCGACGAGCTGGCCACAGAGAGGAGATGAGGATGCCGGAGAGAGAGAGAGAGAGAGAGAGAAAGAAAGAAAAAGAGAAAATATTTTTTTAATGAGAAAAGAGAGAGAAATTTAATAAAATATATATGTATATATATATTAGCTTCTTGCTACAATGCATAGCCATAAATAGTTGTGCACTGTAGCAAGAAGTTAAAAAAATTTAGCTATGGCTCCCTTTTTGTAACATGCATTTTTGTGTTTTGGTGAAACTAGAAAAGCTGTATAGCTATTTAGCTTCACTACTACTAATGCTCTGAGTGTCAGCAACATTTGGAGTGTGTGTATATGTGTCTATATATATATATATATATATATATATATATATATATATATATATATATATATATATATATATATATATTATCTAACTCTAAAGACAAATCGAATCTTTTTTAGCTTTTAAGTTTGATTTAAAATTTTGGTTGAAGCTTGAAATCCAAACAATGTTGAGTTAAGAAGGGCTAATTTTTTTATGATTTATCCACCCAAAAAAAAAAATCATTCATTTGGATTAAACAATTCATATGGCTCCCCTTTTGTAACATGCATTTTTATGTTTTGGTGAAACTAGAACAGCTGTATAACTATTTAGCTTCACTACTGCTAATGCTCTAAGTGTCAGCAACATTTGGAGTGTGTGTGTATATATATATATATATATATATATATTATCTAACTCTAAAGACAAATCGAATCTTTTTTAGCTTTTAAGTTTGATTTAAAATTTTGGTTGAAGCTTGAAATCCAAACAATGTTGAGTTAAGAAGAGCTAATTTTTTATGATTTATCCACCCAAAAAAAAAAAAATCATTCATTTGGATTAAACAATTCAGTTGTTGAATCTATCTATTTCAAACTTCTACTCCTGAAAATTGGAAAACAGAAAATTCACATAAAACAAAATATTGTTTGTTTTTTTTGTTGAATGAATATTGGTTTCAGTTTCAATTGAAAGGGAATAATATGAGTATATGATGCTATATTTACCTTTAACTTGCATTTAATTGTACCATTCAGATATAGTTTAGATAATTCGACATGGATGTTTTTTTCTTTTGATTGATCTTTTATGCTAATGGTTTATACTCTTGGACTTCACTGCTCATATTGTCACATACATTAAAAAATTTTAGTTTAAATGTTATATTTTACCATAAACATGCTATTAATAATTGCACCATTCAGATAATGGATGTTTCTTTCTTTTGATTGTCATTTTCCGCTAATGAATTCGTTCATGGACTATAACAATGAATCGGAAAACTGAAAAATCATAAAATAAAGTAAAAACATAATATATATATATATATATATATATATATATATATATAGGTTAGGTTCAAGTTACACTTAGTGTAACTCTAAACAATGTTACACCACTCAATATTTTTTAATTAATTGAGAATATTAACAAATTCACTGTTAGATTACATTATCTTTGTATATTCTCCATGCTTGCAAAATTTCAAGATGATCAAAAATTAATAGTTATGTCATCAATCAATTGTTAAAATTCAAATTTTTTATAGTTTAAAATAATGCATAAAAGATGAGTTTATGTATCAAATGGTAAATAACATCCGATTGATATGAAAATTGGCATGCATGTTAAAAACATATAAAACATGTAATTCAACGGTTGGATTTTCAAAATATTAATTTAATAACAAGTTATTCGGTGGTGTAATATTGCTTAGAGTTACACCGGCTGTAACTTGAACCCAATCTTCTATATATATATATATATATATATATATATATAATTATTTCTTTTTGGTTGAATTAATATTGGTTTTATTTTCAAGTGGAAAGGAGTAATGTGATCATATGTGGATATTAATAGCTCCCTCATATCATACCACTACACACTCTTGGTGTCCGTTTGGCTAGCTTATTTTTTGCCAACTTATTTTACTATTCAACTTATTTTTGCAACTATTCATAGGTCTCACTACACTTTTTGGTACTAATCACAGGTTTCACTGTCCTATTTCAACTAACTTTTACATTTATCTACAGTACTTTCAGCAAAAAGTTTTCAATTTCAACAAAATAAGTAGATCCCAAACAGACTCTTAATACGATAGTCTCTCTACAAGTATAAGTGCTTGTGAGATGTGAGGGGCAAGGATCGGGATTCAAGTTATCAGGAGAAAGCTTCACACACATATACAATTAGATTAGGCTAAAGTAGAATTTCTATTTTGTAATAATAATAATAATAATAATAATAATAATAATAATAGCGCCATCATCATCTTGAGTCTCCAATCTCAAACTCACATGGACTTCATACCCCCTTTCGTAGTAACAGCTCAACCATTAAGTCAAGTAGCACATAATGCTCTAACAATATTATAAAAAAGAGATAATTTCATTTATTTTATAGATGTCAATATTCATGAACTAAATTTTCCAAAAGAATGTGAAATTTTAATTACTGCATATCCTATAAAGATTAGAGGGTAATTTCTTATAGTTTGTATATACAAAAAGTTGAATCTATTGTGGTCCAAATGTTAAGTCCTTATAAATATTTTAAAGACATTTTCTAGAATCTACAATATAACTAAATAAAGAATAAAAAAAAAAATTTTTAAAATCTCCATCCACGTATTGGAAAATCATTGATTAATTCTACTCTCATCATATATATAGACTATAGTGTAGTCCAACTTAAAACCACAAAGAAATAATTGAGTTCTACTTGAATCAAAGAAATGGATCAGAGTGGACCAAATGGACCAAACTTGACCGAAATGGGCCAAATGGACCGAATTAGACCAATTTAACGTAAGTGGACCTAAATGAACCGAATTGGACTGAACTGAACTGAAAGGACCGAACTAGACCGAAATAGACCGAACTGGATAGAACTGGACCGAAATGGACCGAATTGGACCCAACTAGATCGAGGTGGACCGAATGGACCAAACTGGATCTAAGTAGACTAAACTGGACCAAATAGACCAAATTGGACCGAATTGAACTGAAATGTTGTTGTGATATGGCTTAATAGGATCATAGCAACAATAAATATTATGTTTCAGCTTTTAAATATTAGTATATAGATATATAGATTTGGCAACGGCCTATGTCCCTCAAATGGGAAAAAAAATCCTATTAACCAAAAAAATATGTTATATCTATCTTACTGGCATCGCAGCAAAAAATAATAATATCAATTAAATCTATTTTCAGAGTATTAGGAAATATCACCGAAAATATCTTACTGGATAGTGCATCTATAATTCAAAACCATCTTCTAGTATTGTGCTATTAATGTACACGTTAACTTTGTCTTTTTGGTAAGTTTTGTTGGTGGAGTGGGTTTCTGGCTTAGGAGTTTTGGTAGCTATTCATCTTTTGGTCTTTCTTGTTCCAATACCAATAAAATATCGGATTCATTATAAAAAACCAAGAAGAAAAAAGAGCATCGATGTATTGCCTTTTTTTTTTTTTTTTTTTTGATAAACTTCAATATATATATAAATCAAATAGAAGCAGGGGCACTACAGTCAACCTCACAAATTGTCCTTAAGGACATCTGGAAGACTGAGTTTATTGAAACAAAAGGACTTAGAAGATGAAAGGGAGAGCTTAGCAGTAGCGTGAGCAGCTGAATTACACTCTCTCTTGACCCAATTGAAAATACAATTAAGAAATGTTAGAAATACTGGAAGATTGTATTGTATTTCTTCATAAAAGAATATACATCAGTTCCTTATATAGGAGGCATAAGTGTGCGGTACAAGTAAAGTGTAGTACAAGTACGAGTGTGCTATACAAGTAAAGCAGTTGGGCCTAAAGCCCATAACAAAACATAATATACATTAACAGTCCCCCTCAAACTCAAGGTGGATGTGAGACCAGCTTGAGGTTGTCAACCAAATCACGAGTGCGACCTTTAGGAAATGACTTGGTGAAGATATCCGCAAGTTGATCTTTGGAGGAGACGAAGAAAAGCTTGAGAGCACCATGGACAAGATGATACCGGATAAAATGACAATCAATCTCGATGTGTTTAGTCCGTTCATGGAAGACATCATTGTGAGCAATATGAATGGCACTCTGGTTATCACAATAAAGGGGAGTGGCAGATGATGTGGACACACCTAAATCCGTAAGAAGCCATCGTAGCCAAAGGAGCTCAGATGTGATATTAGCAAGGGCACGATATTTTGCTTCAGTACTGGAGCGGGCTACAAAGGTTTGTTTCTTACTTCGCCAAGAAATTAAGGTAGAACCAAGGAGAAAGCAATAACCTGTAGTGGACCTGCGGTCAGTGGGATCCCCTGCCCAATCAGCATCAGAGAATGCACGGAGTACAAGAGGAGACTGAGCTGAGTAGAAAATGCCATGGAAGAGAGTGCCCTTCAAGTATCAAAGAGTGCGCAGAACAGCAGCATAGTGAGTAGATCGTGGAGCAGACAGATACTGGCTCACCTGATGAACAGCATAGGAGATGTCTGGACGAGTGACTGTGAGATAAACTAGGCTGCCAACCAATCGTCTATAAAGAGAAGGATTAGACAATGGTTTCCCTCCTGTGGGAGTCAGATGCGCATTAAGTTCAACTGGAGTGTCAACAGTCTTACTATCAATGAGTCCAGCTCGAGACAATAGTTCAGAAGCATACTTGGCTTGAGTAATATAAAGTCCATCTGTAGAATGAGTGATTTCAAGACCCAAGAAGTAGCTAAGATGTCCAAGATCTTTCATCTCAAACTGCTGATTGAGAAAAACCTTGAGTTCTTGAATGCCATTAAGGTCATCACCAGTTATGATCATATCATCCACATACAGGAGAAGTAAACTAGTGCCTTTGTCAGTGCGACGAAGAAATAAGGCAGAATCATAATGACTGGCCATGTAACCCAAGCGAGAGATGGTAGAGCTGAATTTGGCAAACCAAGCTTGTGGAGCTTGTTTAAGGCCATAAAGTGCACGTCGAAGGTGACAAACCTTGTTTGATTCAACAGAGAGACCAGGAGGAGGTTGCATGTAAACTTCTTCACTTAAATTTCCATTAAGGAATGCATTTTTGACATCCATCTGAAAAAGGTCCCATTTTCTGGCAGCAGCAACAGCCAAGAGGGCACGAACAGATGAGATACGAGCAACCGGAGCAAAAGTCTCTTCATAATCAATCCCATACTCCTGTGTGAAACCTTTTGCAACAAGACGAGCTTTGTAGCGCTCAATGGACCCATCAGAGCGAGTCTTAATCTTATAGATCCACTTACAACCAACCACAGATTTCCCAGGGGGGAGAGTCACCAAGTCCCAAGTATGGTTTTTAGATAATGCATCAAGCTCCTCTTTCATTGCAATCTGCCATAAAGGGTCAGTGGAAGCCTCACGATAGGTGTGAGGCTCGTGCAGTGTAGCAAGGGCAGTGTAACAATGATAGTCAAGTAAATGTGTAGGAACGGATCTTAGCCGAGTTAAGTGACGAGGTGGAATGTCTTGTGCATGATCGTCAGGCGGAGCAGGAGTAGGGGACCCAAGCTCAGGGTTGGGTAGCTCGTCTTCAACCTGTTCATCTTCCACCTGTTCATTAAATGGTGAACTAGGAAAGGGATCAAAGATATCTGGTGGTTGGACAGAGAAGTCTACAGGGGAATCAGGAGCAACTACAGTAGGATCAGGAGCAACTACAGGAGGATCAGGAGCAATGACAGAAGGAATATGTGCCTCATCTGGAAAAAGATCTAAGACAGAGGAGGAAGATAGGGAGGCACGGAAGTGAGAGAGCTTGACAAAGGAGCGATGTTCCCAAAATACAACATTGCGGGAGACACGAAGTCGATGAGAGACAGGATCATAACACCGATACCCCTTTTGAGTTTCGCCATAGCCAAGAAAACAACAAAACCTTGACCGAGGCTCAAGTTTGTTATGCTCATGTGGCTGAAGAAGAACGAAACAAGCAAAACCAAAGGAGCGAAGATGGCGATAATCTGGAGGTGACCCATAAAGGCGCTCATATGGAGTTTGATTGTGGATAACAGGACTTGGAATGCGATTAATAGCATGAACAGCATGAAGAGCAGCTTCGCCCCAAAAAGGAGCAGGAACTTTGGCAGAGAGAAGGAGAGCACGAACAGTGCCAAGAATATGACGAAGTTTTCGTTCGGCTCTACCATTTTGCTGAGAGGTACCTGGACAAGTTAGATGATGAACAGTGCCATAGGAATGCAAAATAGCTTGGAAAGCATATTGAGTGTACTCAAGAGCATTATCAGATCGAAAAATTTTGATACGTTTGGAAAATTGAGTTTCAACCATTTTTGCAAAATTAGAATATACTTCCAATAATTCAGAACGATGTTTCATATGAAAAATCCAGCTATAGCGGGAATAATCATCAACAAAGACAACAAAATATCGAGATCCACCAATACTAGAGATCGGAGAAGGCCCCCAAACATCAGAATGAATAAGGTCAAAGATATCAGTGGATATTGATTCACTATAATTGAAAGGCAAAGCTGGTTGTTTTCCTAACTGACATGAGACACAATCAAAATTTTCTGTAGACACTGAACCTAACAAACCTCTAGAAGCCAATTGTTGTACCCGAGAGGAAGATGCATGACCAAGACGAGCATGCCAAAGTGCAAGGGAAGGAATTGAAGAAACCGCAGCAGCTACAGCAACAGAAACAGGAGCAACAAGTGGAAGACGAAGGTTGTCCACGGGAAACATACGCCCAACTCTGGGACCGGTCCCAAGTTCCTGTCCCGTCCTCGGATCCTGCACAATACACCCAGAATAATCAAATATAATGCGATAACTCAACTCAGCTAATTATCCCATAGAAAATAAATTGTAAGAAAGATCAAGAACATTAAAGACCCCAGGAACCAAAAGGTTGGAAATCGAAACAGAACCGATATTATGACCAGACATTGTGGAACCATTTGCTATGCGAATATTAAGAGGGTGTGGTGCAGGTTTGAGTTCAGAAAATAAAGACGAGTGAGGTGTCATGTGATTGCAACAAGCGGAATCCATAAGCCAAGAGGAGGGAGACATACCAGATAAAGCTGAGAGAGAAGAGGAGTAAGATGCATTACCAACCATACGAATGACATTGGCAATGATATTTTTAAGGTCATCTGTGGACATGGTGAAAGTGCGTTTTGAAGACTTAGACTGTGCAGAGATAGGAGCCATTGGTTGGACACTCTCAGTGTTAGCAACAGTAGCAGCAGAAATTGTAACAGCTAATTTGTTGCGACGATAGCAAGTCTCAATATTGTGGCCAAAACGTTTGCAAAAATTGCAAAAACGTTTGCTGGATTGTCGACGACAATTATTGCAACAAGAAGAAGACCTATCCTTATTCTTCATTTAGAAGCAAAATATGCAAAAATAGACTGCAAAAATGAAATCTACGCGAAAAACTGGGTATGGAGCACCTGGACTGCAAAAGTCAACTCTGGCAAAAAGTCAACGGTCAGTCAAAGTCAATGGTCAACGGTCAACGGTCAGCAGATGACGTCACCAAGATAACATGGTGCTGATGTCAGCAGATGACGGATGCTGACGCAGCTAGGGCTGACGTGGAGCAGATGACGTCAGCTTGAACTCTGGACGACGCGTGTGGCGCGTGGAGCGCGTGGTGCGTTGGCGCAGAAAATTCAGGCGGCGCGTGAGAGCGCGTGGCAGCTCCGATGAGGACAGGGCTTTCACCGACGAGTAGATCGTTTCAAGACGATCTCAGTGATATGACCAGAAATTTGATCGGAGCAATAGTCACGGCGGAATGACGTGGGCAGTGATCTGTGCGGTGTTGGACTCCTCAACGACAGCGGCTGCAGGTCCGGAACCCAAAGACAACGATGGAAGACGTCGGAGGTTCAACAGCGAGAGGCTACAGCGTCTGTTGTGATGGCGGAAGCGATGTTGAGAGTGGAGTAACACCAATAAAGACAAGACTGCTAAGAAAAAGTCAGAGTAGTGGCTCTGATACCATGTTAGAAATACTGGAAGATTGTATTGTATTTCTTCATGAAAGAATATACATCAGTGCCTTATATAGGAGGCATAAGTATGCGGTACAAGTAAAGTGTAGTACAAGTATGAGTGTGCTGTACAAGTAAAGCAGTCGGGCCTAAAGCCTATAACAAAACATAATATACATTAACAAGAAAAAACTCTCTAAGACTAAGGATGCTACTGACAGTATTACTGATAGTCCAATCCGGAGCGGTTGGCGAGGAGGATAAAGGATCAAAGCAATTTTTGGCGTCTCCCTCAATGACAATGCGTGGCCATTTTTCAACTTTAGCAAGCTGGATAGCCCAGAGAATGGCGGATGCTTCAGCTCTGAGGGGGGAGCATGTAGGAGTAGATCTTGCCCACACCTTCAATACTTCATCTCTGTGGTCTCTTGCTACAACGGCAATTGCATTGCTATGTTTACCTATGGCTGCATCAGTGTTGAGTTTAATCCAACCGAGGGGGGGTGGATTCCATTTGTGAAGGGAGGCCACAATGCTAGAGGGGGGAGGGACATTGGAAGACCTTACCAAGGAGTATTCTGCCAGCTTATGATGGATTAGCTTGATGGATGCATGAGTATCTATCACTCCGCCGTGGTGTACTACCTGATTTCTTACCCGCCAAATTTCGTCAAGAACAAAGGCCATGTTTAGAGTGGTGATCCAACTCTCATCGAGGGGGCATGGGGCTTGTGGTGGATCAGTGAGTAGTTTCATGATATCTCCACTAGTAGAGCATGAGTGGTCTTCAGGTTTAAAACCCCAACAGCAGGAAAACCACAACGCTCTAGCTATTGAGCATTGGAGGAATAGGTGGACAGTGGATTCAATTTCTTGGTGGCACAGGGGACACAAATCATCCAGATTGGCTATTCTTCGTTGAAGATTCTCATTGGTCGGGAGTATGTTTGCGCCGATTCTCCATATTAGCATCTTGACTCTTTCAGGGGCCTTGATCCTCCATATCTTTTTCCAGTCAACATCAGAGTTTATGGCAAGGAGGTGTTGTTCTGTTACAGTACGAAATGCTGACTTAACTGTGAAATTTCCTTTTGGATTGTGGATCCAGATGAGCTTATCTGGTTTCGAACTCAAAGAGATAGGGATAGAGAGGATGGCTTTTGAGGACTCTGCATCAAAGATATTCTGAATGAGGTTAGCTTTCTATGTCCGAGTCTCCCGATCCATGAGATGAGATACCATTAGAGGGTATCTTGGGTCATCTTGGGTTTTGGGTTTCGGACGGAACCCATCAATCCAAGGTACCCAAGGATCTTGCCACACATTAATGGACGCTCCGTCGCCTATTAGGTAGCACTCACCCTTTACAATTATGGACTTGACTTCTTCAATGGCTCTCCATATTAATGAGCTGTGTTTCGAATTGTTTCATGCAGCCATCCCTCCTTGACTTTATATTTGGCTCTTAGAATTGACATGCATAGACTATCCCGCTTTGAGGCGATCATCCACACGCTAATTTAGCTAGCAGTGCACTATTACTGTCCTTGGCCTTTTTAAAGCCAAGCCCTCCTTTATCTTTTGGAGTGCACAACTTATCCCAAGATTTCAATGTATTGCTTAAATTGGACATTGTCAACTTATCCCAAGATTTCAATGTCAATGTATTGCTTAAATTGGACATTGAGAAGTATGCAATGTTGGTAGAACTTTCATCTATCTGCGACAAACTTGGACCCAGCTGCTAGGAGGGATCATGGTTAGCTGCCAGTATTGACTCTTAAGCAATTTGTAGCCTTTTAGGTACTTGGATATTTACATGCTGTATGAAATTGGCTGGACTTAATGGAATTCTCTATTTTTCATCTTAGTTGCATTTGTCTACACTCTCGATTTCTTGCAGCAAGGTAGATATTTTACAATATTGTAGCTCTTATCTGCACATTTCGACTTTCTAAGAGGTTCATCAGTTTTGTGTTATAAAGTTAACATATACTAACTCAGAGAGAGAGAGAGAGAGACCACAATTCCAAGTTCTTTGATGCTCCAAGGGCAATGCTCCAAGGTGTGTGTGCCATTGTATTGGATAAATTCAAAGGGGTTAAAAAAAAAAAAAAAAAAAACTTTTGAAGATACTACTCCACCAATGCTTGCTCACTCCCAAGTACAAGAGATCGTAGTAATATAATTCTCGAAATATAGAGGTCGAACCACAAGGAGCGAGGTAAATTCAAAAACAATGTAATTAAAAAAACAATTTAAGTGAAGAAGAAAAGTACTTTTTCTTGGTGATTGTTAACAAGAATAATAATAAAAACTAATTTAAATCAATAATGTAAATACTAGGGCATCAGGCTGTTTCCCTATATCGATATGAAAATCTTTGTGATCTAAGAAAATATATATTTCATAATTGATTGTTCTTATACAATTAAACACTTATGATTTAGTTGAACTGAGACAATTCAAGAACGCATAATAGCCTTGATTGATAATGCGGTTAGAAAAGTCTTCAAAAAAACTCATTCATTTTAAAACCTGTTTTCTATTTAAAACTATTAGAAATTCATTTAAACAATAAGAAAAACATTATTGAACTTTATTGAAAGCATGGAAGAATTAATACATCAAAAGAAATCTAATTGAACAATCAAATATATCGTTGATAAAATCCTAAAAAGAATCACATTAAATATTCATACCGTATAGAAGAAACATAACCCCTAACCCTAGCAAAGAGTTTAGGTTGCCATTAGAGAAAGAAAAATACAAGGTTTTCTCTGCCAAAATTTGTCCTACCAGCCTCCCTTCAAAACTCTAATGTCTAAATGTCCCAAGAAAATAAAACTTTTACTATTTTAATTTTCGTCCAAGTTTACAGCAGTAACCTGTGAGTTAATTTCGACCTTCAAAAGTTGAGAATTTTGGAAAACTCAAAACTGAAAAGTTGTAGATATTTAAGTCACAATTCCAACCCATCTGGCTTTGTGTCAATTGGATTTTTAAAAAGAGAGATACGCCTGAAATACTGATCAGTGCTCAAATCAGATTTTTCCTTTTCAGATTCTACCTCTTTGATTTCTTTCCTTATTTGAAACTTCCAATCATGGCAGACAATCTAAGCACTCTAACTACACCTCTTTAGACATTTAAGCATGGCCCTTTAGCTCCACTTTAATTCTTGTTTGGCCTCTATTGCCTCACAAATTCTTGTAAACTAATCTTTCTCACATGATTTCCTGAAAGTAGAAAATTACACACAATAAATAGCATCTTATTCAAGAAATTATGTAAAGATAGATAATAGAGACTAATGCAAATCATGGCTTAATTATACAAATTAAGCGTAATAATAAGGTGATAACACCCACATAAATATATAATAAGTGTACATTTTAAGGCGTTATCAATCAACTACTTGCTATGCCATGCAATCTAGTATATGCAATACACTACATAAAGATTGATGTATAAAGCTTGCAAAAACGAAGGTAATCTATTTTCTCTATTAAATCAAGAGGCATTTTTTGAGCTTTAGGGGCATCGTATATATATTTTTATGATGAAGTGTTATCTTCTTAATAAGTCAATTGTTTGGTTAGCCCATGACTATGTTAACATAATAGGGATGTTAAAAACTTGGGCAAAGCAGAATACTTATTTCTCTAAATAAAATTATTCCCATGGCTTTGTACCTAATCTGCGTTAGTCTTTCCCATGTAGCACATGTTCCTCGTGAATAAAAATGACCAGCCCAAATTAACAACTTTACTTGAGTACCTCCAAACTCATTGAAACACGCCAGCTGCATGTTCTGCAAGCTCTCTCTCATACTCATCTTCGACACGTGATTGATTTTGTCTCATTTGCATTTGCAGTACAGATCAAAGAGACTTGATTTTCAGATACAATAAGTGCGTTAAAGCATATTTTCATTATTTTGGGTATGTTTTCATTTCATTGAACAAAGCATCTCCTCAGAACCTTTCACATTTTTGACAAAGCATCTCTGTTTTTCTTCTCTGTTGTACTATTAAACCAGGCCAGGCTCTCCCACAACCACAACCACAACCACTCGTTTTCATCCTCATCCACATACCCACTCTATATAAAATTATAACATCCTCTCAACTCCAATGACACCATCATTTCTTAGAGCCTCTTGGGTGAGAAAGAAAATTATCTTTAGGTGAAGTCTCACAGAGGAGGGGATTTCTACAAGGAAAAAATATTATATATTTATTTTAATTTTTTTTTCCTTTATAAAAATCCTCTTCTCTGTGAGACTTTCCGTTCTTTGATTTTGATTTTTTTGAGGCTAAAAAGTTCGTTTGTGTTTCTGTTATTTGATTTTGTTAAGTGAAAAAATCAAACATCTTACAAAATCCTCTAAACACAGATCTTCAACTCAAACATTCTTACCTTCACTCACATTTTCATCCCTTAAGTCTCAAACAAAACCACCCACTCTGACCCAACATCAAACATGCACCTTGAAAAACACTACATAAACTCTCTCTCTCTCTCTCTCTCTTCATCACTATCAAAACCCCACCATAAATCTGCCTCTACCAAAAAAGTTGCAGCCAGACATGTTGATCTCTTTCCAACATCGTTGTTATTGCTACAATGAATCAGTGAGTACTTTTAACAATAAAAAAGAAACCTACTTTTTAATCTTTATATTTATGAGTACGGGAATGGAACAATCACTTCTTTTCATGTTATGTTTTGGACAGGTAAAACCATTTTGGAGAGTACCAAATGGTCTTAGAGATGGGTCAATATTCCTACACTCGTTTAATATGGGTTGGGTATGTTTATATACTCATTCTTAACTCTGTTTTTGCAGTCTTTGTTCATATGATACTTGATTTAGTGCTTGATTCTAGAATGGCCCGAGTTAACTAAGTCAGCAACTACATAGTTGATTAAAACCTGAAAGTGTGTTGGATCTGATTGGTGATATTGGTTAATGGGTTTGGACTTGAAATTTGTTAAACAAAGCTTTGGGCCCGGTATGAAATACAAATAACGGTTTGGGTCCCCTTAGTTTTTAGCTTATATTTATGTCAAATATTTAACTGTTTATGTACTTTCTAGCTTAATTTCGAAAATTCTTTTGTTAATTTTTTTTTTAAAAGTTAAGATAAAAAGAAAAAATGCTACCGAAAACTACGTGATATTTACAAAATCTGCTGGTTCATATTAATAACCAAAAGAAGTCAAGTCTAATGAAGCTTATAGAAGTTATAGAACTAAAGTTCTTGTTTTTATAAAGGAAATAATGCCCTTTTCTCAAACAAGGGCAGTATTTTTGTGAATATTCAATATTAGTGTTTAGTATGCTGAACATTTTTGTAAAATATATACTCTTTCATTCATAAGATTTACTTCTTCTTTTTTTGGTTAGAACTAGCTCTATTACCATAACTGGTGGAGGTATTGGGGTTTAATCGTTCAAGTAATAGACTAGTGGTGATAGGTTCTTTTGTGGTGCTTTGAAACTTACTTCTGTAAGTTCAGAAGTGGCATTGATCGATGGTGACATAGATACACATCACTGCCGTGACAAACACAACAAACAATGTCCCACCAATCGTCGCCGCAGCAAGCACCACGCCAACACTCTCTCAGGAGGGTTGGGTATATTCCTAAACTTTCGTATAACTTTGTTTTTGGACTGTGTTAGTATGACACTTGATTTATTGCTTGAGGCCCCAAGTTGCCACATAGAATTGAAGATTCTAAAATGGCCAGCTGAAGCTAAAATATGCAATGGGTTCTAAATAAAAGGCAAAACACCGGTTATTAATTACTATATAGTTTGGTTAAAAGCGTGGATTCTTGATATGTGATATTGGGTAGCTAGGTTAATTTGGACTAAAAATTTGTTAAACAATGTTTTTGCTACGGTATAAAATAAAAGAGTTTGAAACATGACTTTGGATTAAAAGAATTTGAAACATGTTTTTGTGTCGATTTATTTATTTCTAGAATAAAAGTCAAAATAAAGTGGGGCTTTAGATTACTAAAGTAAAATCTATAGGGTTGAAGATTTATTATGAATTTGTTTTTCTCAGCTTTAGTTTATATATATATGATTGATTATGTAAAATTGAATGATAGAGCAATTAATTATTCCAATATTCTTAATTGCTAATGATTAAATAGAGTAAAATGATCGTAAATGGTTATTTGTTTTAAAGAAAAGTTGTCACATCTACATTTTCCAAAAAATCAATATCTTCAAAATCAAACCCAAATAATATCTTCTGAAAAAGAAACTCTTTGTTGGTGATGGTTTAACTTTGTATGGATCAAGACTCAGTCTTTAAAATCTGTCACTTTAACTTATTATTAGTGTTAAAGGTGGTTGAATGGTAAAAATTGAAAACCTGAATAAAGTAATGCTATGACCACAATTTATTGCACAACTTGTCATGTGTCGAGCTATGAGTGATGGAGAGGTGACCCACATGAGCCCATTTTGTTTTCTTCACCACTCACAACTCGTCATGTGGGAAATTGTTGCGGAAGTTGGTGTCATAACATTACTCAATTGGATGTACTCATTTCATTTGTAGGGGTTTTTTTTTTTTTTTTTTTGAGAAGGCATTTGTAGGAATTTTGAGTGAGTTTTTCTTTTCTTTTCTTTTTGGATTTTCAACTTTGTTCTTCTTTAACTTTAATCCTTAGATGGAAATAAATATGGATTTTGGTCTTTAAAATCGGTCAATTTATCCTTTTATTAGAGTTTAAGATGGACGGGTGTGGAATATGATTTTTCATGTTATTTTGCTGATTTGTAAGGTTGTATTAAGGATTAAGAATTTAATCTTTAAAATCTATCACTTCATTCAATTCTTACGAATACATGAAATATTCGTAGGAATTGTGTGAGTATTAATTTGTTTTTCAACTTTTACATTCTATCTTCCTTAACGCTAATGATAATGATAAGTTGGAAATATAGATTTTAGTCTTTAAAATCTATCAAGTAAGCCTATCATTAGGGTTTAAGATGGACGAAAACAATTGGAATACTTTATTGGGGATTAAGATGGTAAGATGCAGAAACTCTGGCGTAAATATAATCATTTGCAAATTTTTAAAAAAAATTTGAATGAATATTATTACTCTGAATTTTTTCATCTTATCTTCTTTTTCGCTAATGCTAAAAAAATTTCAATTTTTAGACTCCTCTAACTACCCAAAAATTTTAATAATGGTGTGGCACTGTTTGTCACCAATATTGAAAAAATTATATTCTTTTTAATGTGTATGTGTGTGTATATATATATATATATATATACATATATGATAAATGATACGTTTACAATATTTTTACAATAAATCTTAATTGGTAGATTGTTTTTAGTTGTTATTGTTGGAATAAAAAAGTAATTTTAGTGTCATGTTCAAATTTAAACCAATAACAACTAACCATTTATAATTTATTGTAAAAATGTTGTGGACGTAGTTTATATATATATATATATATATATATATATATATATATATATATATAAAAGATGATTCTTTTTTTTTAATTGAACTTTTACGTGGTTCAAAAATATACTTATTAATGAAGGGTAATTTCATTTAGAAATATGGTTATAAATGTCAAATAACAATTTTCATTTTAAATTCAAAAAAGAATTCTTAAAATTTAAGTTTTTTTTTTTTCCCTTCATGCAAATTATTAACTTTTACAAAAGAAAAAAAAAAAAAAAAAGAATAGTCTCTGAGCATATATATATATATATATATATATATATATATATTTTTTTTTTTTTTTTTTTTTTTTTTTTCTTGTTTTCTCACCATCACAGCTATCATCGTCATCACCACTCATAAGGGCTTCACTTAAACAAATATTAAGGTTTCTTGCGTCGGTAATAGAGTGTTCGTGGGCATGTCTACGTATACAGGAATTTGGACTTGTTCTCCACCAAGAACAAGTCCAACAATCTTCCTTTTTGTCTAAGACAGTGTTATGACCACTTTACTACCGGTCAAACAAACCTTAACGTCCACGAATATCTGAACACATATAAACGTAAGAATTTGTGGTGTTGGGTGGAAATGGGTATTGAAAATTTAGTGTCTTCATTGTTCAAATATCCATGGTCTTGGTGATATGGGTGTCAAACATTTAAGTCTTGTTCAAATATTCTATTCTCCATGAGGTCCACAGCAATAATGTAATTTTGATATGTGGTCTCAAACATTAAAAAGTCATCTTTCTTTATATGAGTTGGATCGATTAGTTCAAAGGAGAGGCTTTGGGTATATTCGAAAACTTTCGTAACCCTGTTTTTTGCACTTTTTTGTTAATGGGGATACTTTATTTTTATTGCTTGAGGTTGCCACATAATGAAACAATGATTTGAATTGAAGATCATAAAATTATTCTTAAGCTAGAGTTTGGTTTGTTGAGAGCTAATGTTGGTGGTTCTTGATAGGGATATTGGGCAAATGGGTTAATCTGATTTCTTACAAGGGAACAGTGTAGCGCCAACTAAGTAATTTTTCACTTAATAACAAAGGTATTTTACAAAGTATTTTAGGATCTAAGATTAATTTTTCATAGTTTTATTGTTATAATTCGAATAAGAAACTTTTTATTGGGCATATTCATCCTATTTTTAAGATTGGCAATTGTGTGTTTAATGGAGGAATTTTCATTCTAATACTAATAAAGAGTTTAGTAATATATTTCTGGATAGCGAAATATATAATTGAGGACCGTGAGTTGTGTCATTTCACCTCAAAATCAATTGGTGATAAGAAAGACACATTCAAATCTTTTATGACATTCGATCACGCAACGCGGGCCTGTTTTTAGAGTGATTGTAAAAGATTAAATTGTGGTCCCCCAACCGATTGCAAAGTCACCTATCCTTTTCCATCCCTTAACCCCTAATCTTTTCTCTCACTAACATTTCACTTTGTTTACCTTAAGTTTTTTTCAAGTAAAAGATGTGGTCCACATTATAATTACCCCCAAAATTCTACCCCTCATTTTTCATAGAACTTTTCCCCCTTTCATTAGTCCTTTCATCCAACGTGAACTTCGGTTTCACTTTGTTTACCTAAATTATTTACCATTATCAGTCAAGATTTTCCCTCCAATCAATCTTATTGTGAACTAGATTATTATTTCTTTTGGTTCTTATGACATTTTTTTTATATATTTATCAGACTGTTGATTTAACATTATTCTTTCCATGGTTCCCATATTCCCGAATTATGCATATGAAATGAAAGAATGTTCCTCACCGGATGGAATATAAAATTCTAGATACATAGATAGAAAGATATCTAATGAATGCAATGTCTTTATCCCTTTCAAACCCAAAACCAAATTAACACCCAACTTGCACAACAACTAAGATAATTCTTAGGCATTTTGACCAACACTTAGTCATTAGTATTCATGGAATAAGACTTATTATGAACTATAAGCTGCGTCATATTAAGCTATTCATGAATGTCATAGAGTTGAAAGACAAAAGTAATGGATTGGATGTCTAGAAAAATTCTCAATTGCAGTCTTAATTGGGTGTTGGGCTGAAAAAGAATAAAGCAGTCATGAGATCTTTCTTCCTATATGTTTGAAATTTGAATATTTTCACTTCATTTTGTGGTTTACATTATAAACATTTCATATTTATTTCAGGAGTAGACGATTCCAAAATTATAGTGGTTTTTGGTGACCAAAATCTAACAATTTTTCATTGAACTAAGAATAATTTTATTCCATTGTATTAGAATTTTAAAACTTGATCATTTGGTGAATGATTATGTTAGTACATACGTTAGTTAGTATAGCTCACTAGGCTTAGGCCCAATGTACGTCGTCCACTTCTAATAGTTGCTCTCTTTATTATCAGACCAAGATACCAATTAGTTTTTGGTATAAGCAATAATTAAATCTCAAATCTCTTATTCAATTATTAGAGACTTTATCAGTTAAGTACCTAAGTTAACTAAAACTTACATATCATTTAGCTATATCATTTAGCTATCTATTAGCATTACAATTAATTCTCTTTTACAAAATAGACTAGATCATTGTTCACGTATTAATAGTTGTTGATTATAATAATATTGATAGTGTGCATTGCGGATATGGAGTGAAAGACTATTGGATTTATTGTAATATAATTATTGAAAATTGATCTTTAGTTCAGCACACTAGCTAAAATTTTGTAAGAATAATCAATCCACCATTAAATTACCCCTATAACTCAAATCATAAAGAATAAATATGATTTGAAATGGCTTTAACCTCAATTGCCAAAATCTCTTATGAATAAACTCCTTGGTTAATAAGTCAAATCATCAATGTTATCTTTTGTACCAAGTTAGCAACATCTGTTTCTCAAAAAAAAAAAAACAAAAACAAAAACAAAAACAAAGCAACATATCTTTAACACATGCACCAGGAATCCATTCTATAACCAAGCCTTCGATCTTAGATTTTTTTTTTTCTTATCAATGCAACTTTTTGTGTTTTAGATTGTAATTAGAAGAAAAATTCAGTGTAATTTTCTTTTCCTTGGATTGTAACTAAAGCAAAACTATGTAAACATTCTTTGATTGCCCCCACTTATTTTTGAGATGTGGTTCCCACACACATACATAAAATCTACCGCTAGACTTAAGCCATCATAAAAATAATTCAAACCCTCAATACAACAAACTATTTTGAACAAGATCCAACGGATATGTTTGCCTGAATTAATCCTTTTGGGCTGAACCAACCCATCTCAATCATGCACAGATTTGCAAGTTTAGTTTAATCCTTTTGGGCTGAGCCAACCCACCTCAAAAATGCCCTAGCTTGTGGAGAAAGAGAGCCACTATTGATGCTATCAACGAGTGGTGGCGTGTGAGAAGAAGGCACATGATTGGGCATTGAAAGGGAAAGTGTTAGCTTAGAGTTGAGAGAAAGAAGGCATATGATATGGGGCTGACAAATTACCAATATTAAGTTGTTAGGAAAGAATGAAATTAATTATTTAATCTACATTTTAACATTTTTCTTTTATGTATAAGTTTAGACTTTGTGTTAATAAGTGAAGCTCAATATATGAGATTTTTTTAAATTTTTAAATAAAAGGTAAAGTGGAGACATAATTCAAACTTAAAATCACTTGCTTTGATGTCATTCATCGTAAATTATCATTTCATCCAAAATCTTAAGCTATTAGAAAGAGATGAATTTAATTATTTAACTTTAATTCTAACAAGGACTTTGGTTATGAGGAGGGGAAAAAAGAATGGAAAAGAAATTTAGAGAGAAAATATGACTAGGAAGAGAAGAAATAAAGGAAAATAAAAATAAAAGGATTCAAAAGGGAAATGACTAGGTCTGCAATCCCAGATGAGTGGGAGAGAAGAAAAATAGGAAGAAAAGAAAAAGAAGTCGAGGGCGAGGGGAAAAAAGTAAAAATATTTTTAAAATAATATATTTATTAATATTCATTTAAAAAAAATGCTTCAATGATTGTTTTTACTTCTTCTTTTTTCATATTAAAGTACACAATTATATATGATTAAAGGGTCTTATAAAAAATTTCTTGTCATTCTTAAATATGTATTCTAGTTAGGAGACTTATGTAGGTGTATTCATCAAACTGCATAAACCACACAAACCCCAAAAACCATATCAAAAACGCCAGTAAAATGGCATAACTGCACCGCACCGTAAGTAAAATTGCACCACATCGCATGGTGCAGTGTGGTTTGCGGTTTTACAATAAGAAAACCGTACAAACCGCACCGCACCGCACTCTTCTATATATTAATATATTTAATTATTTTTAATATTAAATATATTATTAATAGTTTAATAACCCTAGTTTTCCCCAAAAAAAAAAAAAAATAGTTTAATAATCCTAGCAAGAGTTGATTAAGAAAGCCAACCAAAAATAAAGAAAAACTAGCTCAAAATTTATAACTTGGACCAAAACAAAAGGAAAAATTAGTTTTGGGCTAGGTAGAAAAAGCCCAAAACTTGAAAAATATACCAACTTCAAATCATTCAAACTGCATCTTATATATCGCACCGTAAATGTGACCGCAAAAATGAGAGGCAGTGTGGTTATGGTTTTGGCTAAATTTTAAACTGCACCGCACCATACATATGACCACAAAAATAAGGTGCAATGCAGTTATGGTTTTAGTTAAACCGCACCGCGAATACCCCTAGACTTATGTATACCTCCTCTAATAGGAATCTAACTAATGCAAGTGGCACAACTTGTACTACAACTCGTCACATGTGCCACAAGTTGTGGCACCCACAGTGCTCATAAAAAACAACTTGGATTTCAGTGCCCAGGAGCACTGGATCCTTCAAATTTTGGACTTTTATAATTGACATGCGTCCAAATTTTTCAACCGTTGCAGCAACCCTTGCCCACCTCTAAATTAACTTAGTATGAGATAATTCAAAGCATTGCTATTTGCCATGCACTAATCCCTATCTCTATGTAAGACTGTCACTCTGTCAGAGAAATGGCCGCAAAACTTTTGTTTGGTAGGAAACAAAGACGTAGACCTAAAAATAGAACAAGTCAAGGCTCAACAACTAATATGAAAAGCTTTTCCTCACAAGCATACAAATGTCTGTTCTTCTTTTTTTTTCTTATTGATACATTAAAGATTCTAATTTACAACAAAAAGATCACTAAAGCTTTCTCTGCAATAACAAACAGAAAAAGTAGTTCTTAAATGCAACAGTAAAGTAGATATCAAAGTAACTCTCCCACACAAGATTCTTCAAAGAGAAAGCCCTTTCTACCAAACTCTCTCTCTTTAGCAGAATCCATGATATTTTCCCCATCCTCAACACTTAAATATGTCAGTCGATAAAGCAAATAATTTTCATGATCATGTTATTATGCCATAACCAAACTTCTTGACAAAAGATCAAGGAAGTCAATCACTAAAAGTAGCAACTGTTCTTTCACGAGAGCAATAACAATTAAGTTTTGGCCAACCACCCAAGTAAAACTGAAGCGGCTGTTTTCTTAACCAAGTAGGGGGTGACCATATATAAAGTCCTCATAGACTTTACACAAAATTTATCTACAACACCTAAAGTTTATTGTAGCCTATGCATAATAAATTGAAAGCAATTAGAAATTCAGAATGTTGGCATAAGGGGTCAAATTTTGAAGCCAAGGACTGTTTAATTGAGTCCAAAACGGGTCTTGGTTCCAGTCCATGGCCAGTTTTGGAACTTGAAGCTCTGGCAACTTTTCCTTTCCTAATGGGAATTGCAGTGATGTGGGAGATACTTTGTTTTCCAATGGTCTATCATCCTTTTTCTCTTCTTTTGCTAGCACATCTTCTACTTCTTGCTTGAATACAACATTCTGTACAGGTGTTATTGCCATTAATTGATCCTCCTGTGGAGTGCAAAATGAGATGGTCTCAAGTGATGATGATGGTGGTGGTGAAGGAGAAGCGTGAAACTTCATCTCTTCTTCCATGGCTGCCCTTTGCTCTAGGACTTTCAAGGAAGTTGCCTTCCTATATATCTTGCACAGTACTATGTCCTGCATATACAAACATTAGAGATTATTAAAACTCTATTCATTGTTCAATTATTTACCTCTATATTATTTTTAAGACTTTTTAATTCTCATGCGAGACCCACATTAAAAGCTAAAATTACAACCACTCAACTACACTACTATTCTTGGTAATAAAAGATACCTTGTTCTCTCAAAAAAATAAAGATACCCTGTTCTACCTACCAGTAGTGACAAGGCAAGCTATTCAATAAGATTTTTAAATGCCTAAATAATATGGCCTAAAATCAATTGGGCTATTCCATAAGATTTTTAAATGCCTAAATAATATGGCCTACAATCAATTGGGTCCGAATTCTTTATTCGAGAGGTGAGGTGCACGTGTGCACACGAGATTAAGATTCTTTTAATTTAGTAGCATTATTCATTTACTCTTGAAAGAGAACTTCGGTTTGAATCATCTTGTCTACTCCTTATAAAACAAACAAAAAAAAAAAAAAAAGATGTGAACTTAAAGGACAAAAGTTGAGTTATCGCATGTGGAATGATCTCTGGACTTGACTACTTCCAACATAAACATTTTCATGGAAACTTCTCAATAAGGTTTTAATTCCAAGTCTAGAGAGATAATTACTTATGCATGAAAGAGACTTCCGTGGACTTGGACAACGACTTTCAAATACTACATTTTCTTAAACAAGCAAATTCCTCCGATTTTTCTTGGAAAATATTTTCTAGTGCAGATATTCACCGAAGACTAATTATCCAAGTAGCTAGCCAAAACAAAAACTTTTTTTTTTTTTTTTTTGGGGGGTTTCAAATAAGAAAACAAATAAGAGTTTATCCTCCATTAGTGAATAGTTTAATTAATAGTACAAAGAAAAGGTAGCAAACCTTAGGTAAAGGACATGAATCAGGCAGGCGATACTCGTTCATTACCCAATCAGTCTTGCTTCCTCTTGGTGCTCTGCCCCTGTAGAAAACTAGGGTCTTTCTTAAGCCTATAATCCTCTTTGGGTCAGATAAGCTAACAATTTTCCTATCAGAACCTGTGGCTTTCCAGAACCCATTTTCAGTGGTCCTGTTAGGCCTTCCACCACTACCATGCTTCCTGTCTCTTGGCACAAAAAAGTACCATTCTCTTTCACCAATCTTTGCCAATCCTATTATAACAAGAAACCATGATAGCATAATAAGCATAAGCACAAGCATAAGCATATTTTTTACTACTCTTATAATTCAAAAATTATGCAAAAACTGTATTTGAAGTTAGAGCAATAGCTACGTACTTGGCAAGTCCCAAGGATCATGATGATATATGTTGAGAAAGCCAATTATATCATAATGCATTCTCTTTCCATATACCATGTTTTTGAGGTAGAAATCAAGAAGCTCTTCCTCAGTTGGGTGGAATCGAAAGCCAGGAAGTTCAAGTTCTGGTCTCATTTCATCCATGCCACTCATTGCTGCCATGTTTGGTTTTAGTGAGTTCTATTGCTGTAGTATTTTGCTTCTCTTATTGCTTATAAGGTTGAGTGAAAATGTTGGTACATGCATACACTACAACACTATCAAAGTATTTATATATAAGGTAAGGATTGTGGAGTTTGATTTTTTTAAATGGCTGATAAAGAAGGCTGTGACCAAGTCATCAAATTATGGGGGCAGAAAAGTCCAGGAAAAAAAAATTGGGGAGACTTGGGTCCATCACAATGGTGGAACCCACGCGGCTTTAACAAAGTCACCAGTGACTATGGAATAGGGACATTGAGTCATTGACATTGACACTTTTTTCCTTTTCTCTCAGTTTTGGACTTTTACCTGGAAATTCCAGACTGATGCCTATCAAAAAAAAAAAAAAAAATTCCAGACTGATGGGATTTTTCTAAATAATGTAATTATACTTCTACCACATATTTTGATTTTCGCTTCAAACTTAGGAACCAAGTAAGTGTTCCGAGGTTTGAAGGCAATAAGTGGTCAGAGAGTCTTGGTACTCTTCAACAATTTCGTAATAACAATTTGATTTAGTCATATTAATTGGGTCTCCCATAGCTTGTTTCTTTGAATCCAAAACTAGTAGACCTTGTGTTTCCTAATAAGTATACCTAACACAAAATTTTAAGAGATTTTTTCACGATTGTTAAGGTAACGTGATATGTTATGATTGGTATATAATAAAAGTATTGTCAATGATAAAGTTCATGCTAATATTATATTACACCAATTACCATCTGTTATTTCACAAAATTGTTAATGTTTCTAATATTATTACTAGTTTGTATATCGATCCCAATTCCCACCTTAACTAATTGAGGATTTAAACACTGCGATTTGACTCACCAAGTTTCAATCCAACCTATATGTATACCACAGTGAAATCTTTCTTGTATGCTATACTGCAAGCAAAAAATCAAAGACCCAATTTAATGGTAATCTATGTAATATAAATTTAGAGACCATTATCATTCATCAATTGTTTCTTTATTGTTAAAGGTCGGTTATTGAGAACTTCAAATGTCAAGAATTATCTTCTATACTAGAGGCTTCTCCGGTTTGAGATAGACATTTTGGTGGTTTAACATTTATTCCTTAAATTTAAGCAAAGACAAAACAAAGACCTATAAGTATACCACAGTGAAATCTTTCTTGTATGCTATACAGCAAGCAAAACAACAGAGACCCCAAGTAATGGTAATCTATGTAATATCAATTAAGAGACCATTAGCTCATTATTATTCATCAATGGTTTATCTTAGGAGTTATTTTATATACTACTATTTAAGAGGATTCCTCAGTTTGGGCTAGATATTTAAGTGGTTCAAAAATATTTATATACTATAAATTTAATCAAAGACAAAACTAGATGACAATATAGTAAAATTAGAATTTGGCTCATCTCTAATACTTTTTTAACTGAAATTTCCTTTTGTTTTAATAAACTACCACATCACCTACTGACTAAATAAAATATGGAGATTAAAACCCACAACCATTTGTCATTGTATATTTAAAACTAAAGAAAAATTCTAGTTAAAAAATGACTAGAAATAAGCCAAACTCATAAAATTATATCTTTAAACATGGCCTACAAAATTGAATCACTTTCTTGTTAGTTTTCATAATGACTTGAGCTGTATTTAGAGATTTGAATTGCTACAGCTTCCCCTATTCCTTCAATCATTCATGCCATGTTTTCACCCAAAAAAAAATTCCTTCTTCTTCCTTTCCTTTATCAAGAGTTACCGCCCCCCCCACCCCCCCCTTTTATTATTAAATTTGTTGTTTCCTTACCCCTAATCTCACTTTCTTTCTTAATTTGAAGGAAAAAGAAGCACTCCTTTTATAAAATAGTTTCTAAAACTTTTAATCCATGTCTCTTAAATTTGAGAAGTGCTACTTCCACAACATTTTCAACTTATAACAACCTGTTATTTAAGATTTATTGAGAAAATGTTATGAAAATGTTATGGACATAGCATTTCTCCTTAAATTTAGGCACTACCATGTATTCTTATATATATATATATATTGCCAATTGCCAAAACAAAACATAAATAATTGACATCTCTACCCCTCTCTGATCACTATCTCTTTGAGGCATAAGTAGGGGTAATTTTCTTAATACTCAATCTTTTTTATGTTTTCTTGGTCACTTATTTGTTTGTGTGTCATTATTTTACACAAGTTTACAGTTCTGAAAAGATTTTCCTTAACTCACTTAAGTTTCAAACGCTCTTACAGTAGAATTGGTGTGTGTGTCTATATATATATTAAAAAAAAAATTTATAGAAGAATTGGTGTATATTTTAAATGGTCACTTTGTATATAAAAATACAAGAAAAAGAATAGTTGATTTAATATAGAAATATGAATAATTTTTAATTAAACAGATAAAGACCTCTGAACAAGCGTTCAAAGACCAGTATCTTATTAAGAATTAAATTCATAAGAATTAGAATTTTTTATAACTAATATTTATGTTATTAAAATATAATTATAAGCCAAGAGTCTTGTAGATAAATTGATAGTTCCAAGTGTTTCCAATGAACAAGTCCAGAATTCAACCCCCCACTTTTAATTATTGAATTATTAAAAAGAGAGAATTTGAATTGTAACATATTTCCAAACATTAAATTTTAAAATGTAAAATTTAATGTCTAAGATAATCTTATACAACCTTAATTAGTAAACATGATAGTTAATAATTTGGCTATTATGGATCATTTTTTAATGGACAAAACTTAGCTACAAAATTGGTTGTAACCCTAGGTTACAATCTTACTCAATAAAATAAAAATTACTAAATATTTTGAAAATCTAACCATTGAATTGTATGTTCTTTACTCCCTTAATACACATGTCAAATTTTGTATCAATCGGATATTATTTACTATATGATCTATAAACTTATATTTTATACATAATTTTAAATTACAAAAACTTGCAATTTAAACAATTTATTGATGACATAGCTATTAATCTTTAATTTTTTAGAAATTTTGCAAGCATGGAGGTTATAAGAAAAAGATTTAATCTAACAGTAGATTTGTCAAAATTCACATCCAATATAAAGATATTGAGTAAGGTTGTAATCTTAAACTACAACCAATTTTGTAGCTGAACTTTATCCTTTTTGAATGGGAAAACTGCCTTTAATATTTATAAATAATTTTGTTATAAAAAAAAGTTATTTTGCTAAAATTATTTCAAAGGCATGGAACAACAATTTGAAGGACATGGAATAACTATATCATGAAGAGGGAAAGAAGTGAAAAGTTGAATCTTAGTCATAGTAATTCCCCCAATGATAAAGTTTAGTTACAAAATTAGTTGTAGTATAAATTATAATCTTACTTAATATCTTTTTATTGGAGGTAAATTTTGACAAATCCACCATTAAATTACATCTTCTTCTTATATCCTTCATGCTTGCAAAATTTCTAGAAAATTAAAGATTAATAGCTATGCCATGAATAAATTGTTTAAATTGCAATTTTTATAGTTTAAAATTATACATAAAATATAAACTTATAGATTATATAGTAAATAATATCTGATTGACACAAAATTCGACATGTGTATTAAGAGAGTAAAGAAAATGCAATTCAACGGTTAGATTTTCAAAATATGTAGTAATATTTATTTTATTGAGTAAGGTTGTAGCCCAACCAATTTTGTAGATAAACTTTATCATCAAAGGCATGCATGATGCACAAGAATTAACATATCTCATCTAGAACATGAGAATTAGAGTTCTTGACATTCATAAAATTTGTAATTCTCAATATTTGTTTTTTCAAAAAACAACTAATTTTTTTTTGGGACAAAATTTAGCTACCAAATAGATTATAACCTAAGGTTATAACCTTACTCAATAAAATAAATATTATTATATATTTCAAAAATCTAACCGTTGAATTACATGTTTTTTACATGCTTAATACACATACCAAATTTTGTGTCAATTGGATATTATTTATTATATGATCTATAAGCTTATATTTTATACATAATTTTAAATTATAAAAACTTGCAATTTAAACAATTTATTGATGACATAGCTATTGATCTTTAATTTATAGAAACTTTACAAATATGGAGGATATAAGAAGAAGATGTAATCCAATTGTGGATTTATTAAAATTTACTTCTAATAAAAAGTTAAAAAAGTTATTGAATAAGGTATGGCCAATCGAAATGGCACTAGTAGCAAAACTCATTGTATTAGTAACCCTGTTTCTTTTGCATGTAATTGTTAACGAGTAGAAAAACTAATTGTATTAGTAACCCTGTTTCTTTTGCATGTAATTGTGAACTTTAAGCATCCAAACGCAACAACCTCATGTCCTTCCAAAAAAAGTATAAAGTAAAAAGTAAAAGCTCGAGGCCTGTTCAGTGCTATGGTACTACAAACTACCAGGAAATAGGTATACATTCAAACCAGGAACCGAGTATACTTTGAATTCTTTGCTTATTATAATTTCTAAGGCAGATGAGTGGAAATAACTAGGAGGGTCCAATTTAGAGAATGTATAATATTTTTAAAGATGATGTTGTAGTACTGAAAATAAATAAAATATATAAAGTGGGTTTCATGAATTCTTTCTGGGAATTATCAGTTTGTAAAATAATGCACTACCTCCTCAGATTGTTATAGTTTATGGGAAATTATTGTGTACTCCCGGAGTATCATAAATGCGTAGTCCCTCCTCTCACATGAATGGTGGGTCCTACTAATTATATTCATGGTAAGACCCACCATTAATGTGAGAGGAAGGAATACGCATTTATGATATTTCGGGAGTACTTAATAATTTTCCATAGTTTATATGAAAAGTTCTTATAATAAAGATTGGGCCCAAGGAAAAGAAATACAAAGATTTTCCAAAAGCTTGTCAATTCAAAAGCAACTCCGCGTTTTTTACAATCTTTTTCATTAGATAGACAAGGAAACAGACTGTTATTCATGGCATTTGATGAGGCATTTGACTTGGAAGTCTTCCCCAAAGACCTGAAGAAGTCTTTCCAACCCAAGTAAATGATAAGGTTCACTATTTAAAAAGACTTTACAATTTTTTAACTCTTTTAAAGACTTACTGTTTTCTAAATTTGTTCTAGTGGTGCGGCAAGTGCCCTCTACATCTTCTTTAATCATTACACAGTAGAATTTTTTATTATTATTGTTTTTTTTTTTTAATATAGATTTCCACCGAATCAATCAGGAGATGTCTCTTTAAAATCATTACGTAACAATTTATAAAACAAGTCACATGACTTAAATATATATTTATGATTTTTTTTAATTATTATGTAACGTATTGAAGAAATTGTTTGCCGAACGAGTTTGAAGATAAACTTTTTTTTATTTTTGATATAAATAATATATAATTTAAACTTATAACGTTTATTTTATGATGCACAAGAAAATATTTCACAATTTATTAGAATAATTAACCTTGATTAGCATAATATTACTTTCATATAGGGTCGATACTGACACTATTTGTATTGTTTATCAGTCATCATATATTACTTCGATAACTATAAAAAAATTTATTTGAAAATACTATTTTTTGGTTGAAGGAATTGGAAATACAAATGTTCACTTTTATTAAATTGGTTATTGATTTAAAGAGACAAAACAATTAAGTTACAAGTAGCTTTCTCTGCTATTTCCTCGAATTTTCTTAGATCTTGGGCAGAACACCTTTGTGATAATCTAAACTTTAGTGTACGGAGCGGAGTTTCTTCCCAAAACGACAACTCATTGTTTGTTTTGTTTCCCCCTATTTTCCTCTGACAACTTTAAAAAATAAAAATAAAAAAGTTCACAGTATCACCCATCTTTAGAAAGTTATATAAAGATTTTTTTTTTTTTTTTTAAGATTAGTAAATAATGAAAAAAGGGTTGGTGAGTATAAACAACATACGTAAAATCCCACAAGTAATGTCATTGGATTATCATTTAAACCCTGTCTGTAACAAAATTTTGTGTAGAATTATTGGACATATACTCACAACAAATTACATTATCCTTTTTTTTTTTATTAGATTGACAACAAGAAAGGTTGAGTTTGAATCGCAAATATCAAATACTACAAATTACATTTTATATGTATATATATATATACATATATATAATTATTCACGTACCCAATGTAATATACGTTTTGCTCACATAAAAAATGAATTTCACATGTGAGTCCCATAAATTGAACAAGAATTTATGTATGGGAACGGTGCAGTACACCAAATGTATAGAATGATTTCTAGGCAAGTTTCTGTCAAGCAAGATAGCGTGCGTTTGGATTGGGCAAAACGCCCAATCCGTGCATTCTTCATTTTTTTAGTGCATCTTATAGATACTGTTTACAGACCCATAAAAGTTAGTAAAACACAAATTTTTAAGTAAATTTGGGTCCCACAATATTATTCACCTTTAAAATTTTATTTTATTATAGTATTTTCAGTAATAAAGTTTCAGTTTTCAGCAAATAAACGGTATTCAAACACACTCATAATATTTAATTCCTTTTTGCTTGTTAGAAACTTGCCTAGAAATCATTCTATAGATTTGGTGTACAACTACACCGTTCCCATACATAAATTCTAGTTCAATTTATGGGACGCGTGTGATTCATTTTTTATGTGAGCAAAAGTTGTATTACGTTGAGTATGTGAATATATATATATAAGATCTGGGGTTAGAATCTTGTCCATCTCAAAATTTGATTGATGTTTTGACCTAATGATATTAAAGAACAATTATTATAAAGAGGTTCCATCAAAACAATAAAATTAATCTTTTTAAGATCTTTTCGCATTTTTTAGGATAGTTACAAATTATAAAAACCTATCCATTCATATTAAAATGAGTCAATTATATTTTGCTATGTCATCAATGTTAAATAATATTAATTTTAATCATTTTGATATTTATTTAAAATTTTAACTAAGACACTAAATCTAATAAACTCATTTCAAAATATGATACTCACTCTATTTTAGAAATTCCATTGTGAAGTCATCCTGAAGACTCGAAAGATTCTTGATCTGTTACTTGAGAAAAGCTAGGATTTGACTGGTTCAACACCCTCAAGATGCAGAGTTCATAGCCAAGGCATCAAGTTATGAGTTGAAAGAATTAGAGCTGAAAAGGCACTCTAGATTGGGACTTGGTGGCTTATTAGTGCTAATAGTGTGCTTTAATTTATGTGGTATTGTTTCAATTCTAAAAAGATCTCAATCCTTGAAATTGAGATAAGCTCGTATTTTGCAAGCCTCGTACTTCAAAGATTAAGAGTTGAAATTGCACTTCTTTTTGGTTGGGACTAGGGACTAAGAATGTGCTTTAATCTATCATTCAATTGGATTAAGAGAAAAGTTAATAGAGCAACTCATATTTTAGTTAGGTGGTCTCTAAAATTTGCTTTTTTGAGAGTTGTTTCCTTGGTTGTTTTGCTTTGGCTGGTTTAATAAAAGTTTTTTTTTTTTTTTTCCTCTCATATTAAAATAATAATAATAATAAATAAATAAATAAATAAAAATAAAAAGAAAGAAAGAAAGAAAGACAGAGAAAGAACCAGAATCCAAAGAACAAAGACAAAAAGTAGAGATTTGGGACCATTATTTGCATTGACTAGAGGCTAAACTTGAGGCGCAAATTGAGTAGGTCTTTGATCTTGATTTCTTGAATGCTAACCCTTCCATTACAAACCCTGCCAGCTTGACGGTCGATGACCCAGCTACTCTGAGCATCCAAATGACTTAAACAGCAAAACCATATGATTCAAATGACTTAAACAGCAAAACCATATGATTCAAATGACTTCAACAGCAAAACAAAAAGCATAAGATAAAATTTGGTTACTTATTTTAAACTTTTCTTTTATAGGTGTTCGGCAACAAATTTTGTTGTAGTTTAGGCCTGCAACATTATTAAAAAAATTAATATGATTACAAATTTTGAAAATCTAATAATGTATTTTCATGTTCTTAGCACGCGTGTCAAATTTTGTGTCAATTGAACATTATTTCCTATTGAATTTGACTTACCTCCAGTACTTTTATAAAATGAATCTCATTTTCTTTTAATGAGAAGTTATCACATCACCTACTAACTAAATAAAATGTGGGGATTAAAACTCACTACCACTTACTATTGTATATTTAAAATAAAAGGACAGGTCCAGTTAAAAAAATACTGAAAGTAAGCCAAACAATTTACTATTTAATTTATAAAATTATTTTTTATTCATAATTTTATACTATAAAAATTTTTAAATTTAAACATCTAATTTATTACATAGTTATTGGTCTTTGATTTTTTTTTTTTTAAATTTTGCAAGTATAGAGCTTATAAAAAAAAATGTAATTCAATGATAGATTTGTCAAGTATAAACAATAACTTTTTTTTTCTTTTTTTAGAAAAATTGTAACGACTAAGTTTGTTGCTAAACTTTTGTTAAAGACAAATTATTTTCCTTGTTTGTTTGGGGGACATTTCTTTTAAACAAAAAACATAATTGGTCAAGAATATTACAAAGTCTACTTTGGAGTCTTATATACATTCCCATGACCCAGTGTCACAATTGTCGGAGATTTATTCGAAAATAATTTTCACTAAACTAAATGCTATATATTTGCGTCACATTTATGTAATGCTACATTACTAATGATATTGTCAAGACTCAAGATCTATTATGCCCAACCCCCAAAAAAAAAATTTATTAAAAATTAATACAAAAATTTTAAAAAAAATTAAATGGATAAAGTTTAACTACAAAATTGATTATAACTTTAAGACTACAACCTTAATATCTTTTTATTGAAGATGAATTTTGACTTATATTCTCTATGGTTGCAAAATTTCTAAAAAAAATAAAGATCAATAGCTATTTCATTGATAAATTATTTAAATTGCAAGTTTTTGTAATTTAAAATTATGCATAAAATATAAGTTTATAAATCATATAATAAATAATAACCGATTAGCACAAAATTTGACATGTGTGTTAAAAACGTAAAGAAAATACAATTCAACCATTAGATTTTTTAAATATGTAGTAATGTTAATTTTTTTTAAGGAAGTTGTAGCCTAAATTTTGTCCATTTAAAATACTGTTATTTTTTTTCCTTTTTAAAAAAATTATTAACATAACGTCGTAAGATATGACAAGGATTGACCCTTGACCCAATTTTTTGTGTGTTTTTTGTTTTCTTTAATTGATCTTATTAATATTAAAATAATGACATAAAATATGACGACATTTTTCTCTTTTTGAGCATTAAAATATATGACCACAATTGACCCAATGTTGAATACCTTGAATTATAGACCAGTAGGGATGGTAATTATTTCTGTAGGCAAATGAAGGATACAATTTTTCAAACAATCGGAGAGAGTAATTTTTTTTTTTTTTTTTTAAGAATACTAAGTATTTTTAACACACACGGGGAGAGGGAATGAGGATTTTTTTTAAAAACTACAGTGGTGTATATCCAAAAAAACCTAACTCTTAGATACACAGCACAGCCTTACAGTCAGTGGCGGAGCCACACACAAAGGTGGAGGGGCCAAGGCCCGCCCAAAATTTTAAAAAATTAATTTATAGTATGTATATTATTTACATTTTGAAAAATGTAGCATGTAAAAATTGAAGTTGGCCCCCTCAAATTTTAAGTTATTTCAATTGTGCTATTAAAAGAAAGAGAAATTATATTAAAATTATATAATTTAAGAGGTTTAATAAATTAAACTATGTAGAAATTGATAAATTTTTGTACATGTCTAATAGAAGAAATACATGACTTTTATATACTCATTAAAATTTAGAAAATGATAAATTCTCTTAGTAAATTAATTTATATACATGTGTGTGTAGAAGTTTGTCTTAATTAATATATTAACATCCCAACTTGACCCCCCCAAGCCAAAATTTCTAGCTCCACCCCTGCTTACAGTGGTGTGTTAAAAATATTTAGAATTCTCAAAAGAAAAAATAATGGGTTAATCTCACATTAGAAAATGAGTGTGAGTAAAAAACAAATATGAAGTATATAAATTCAAGAAAAAAAAAAGTTGGACAATTTGAAAACATAAATGATGATAAATTAATTTAGACATTAGTTGAACATGCAGTCATACTCTAACTTACACTATATTTAGAATAGAAGTCTTCGTTTACAAAAATCAAAGAGCAAATTAAGCTAAGATAAGCAAATGACATCCTTAGATTGAAGTTTGAACCGAAAGTGTCTTGACTCTTGACTCTTGACTCTTGACTCTTGACTGTGCCTAAAATACATGAGTGTGTAAATATGCTCTCAAGAAAATCGAGAATTTTGAAGTACTGTATTATTCATATTTGGGCCTGGTGTGAACTGAAAACGAGGCAGGCCTGCGCAAAACTTGTTGGACTTCTGGTTGGGTTTCATAAATGAACCTAAACCCATTGGACGAGGGCTGCACCACAGGCCAATGACAAGATAGGTTATCCAACGGTTTATGTTCATGTTCGGCCGCATTGAGATAGGGATTTTCAATTAGTCAACTCAAACATGATCTATTTAATGATTTTATCAAAATCTTTGAAACCCCTAATATGATTTGTTTATTAAGCAAGTTAACACAACACGACACAAATAACATGCTTAATAAACAAATTTTCAAATACGTAATCCATTTTAAACCGTTTAATAAACAAGTTGTACTTTGGTTGATATGGACACGACTCATTTCAATCCATTTAAAAAGAATTAGAATACAAAATGATCTAGGTATTGTTATATCTTGTATCACATAAATTATAATAATTATATACAAATTTTAATTTGCACTAATATTAATAGCATATAATTTAAAAGTTATTATTTCAACCCAAAAAAAAAAATCCATCCAAATTTAGGAAATACACAATATAAGGAAAATGACTAAAGATGTTAAAATTAATTTTAATAATAATAAAAAAAAAAACTATCAGAATAACCATTACAATTATTTTAGTTACTCAATGTTTTTTAAAGTTCAAATTTATTTTGGATAAAATGACATTTACTTATATGTGTTAAATGTATGAGAAAACATACGGTCTGAAGGTGGCGTAAAAGTGTTGATTTACGCCACCAATCAGTGTTTGCCACGTCACACATTTAAAGAAAAACCAATACACTCTATCACACACAATTTTAACTTACTTAGACCTATACTCCTCACACATGCATCAGAGAGCAAATCTGCAGAAATAGCACCAACGCCTAATCCATTCCACCTCCTGCTCTCATCTGACCACCAGAGCTCCACCCTGCCGCGGCGTCGTTCTGGAGTTGACTCTAAAACAAGATGTACACTCAACCAAAAATCCTAATATAAAAAAAGTTTGTAGCTTTTTCTTTGGGAGAAAACCGAGTTTCATGAATGTGGGTTTGATGACATATTGCTTTAGAGTCAGCAAAGTCACTTTCTTGGCTTGCTTGCTTTCTTTGCCTGAATAAAAAGTTATAGTTTAGTAGTAGTCGGTACCGAATTTTACTGGCATTTCTTTTTCCCAGTGGAAAATTTAATCTTTTTAGTTTGTTTATTTTAGTGTTTGGTGGAGGAAATTGTTGTGAAGCTGACCTCAAAGATTTCAATGCCTTTTTTATTGTCTCTGTCTCTCAAAAGGGAATTTGGGTTTTCGTTTTTTTTAATTGAAGCAATTGGGGTTTGGTTATTGATTCTTAGAGTTCATACCTTGTCATCAAGTTGTTGTTTTAATCTCATTTCGTCAACTTGGGTGTTATTGTTGCTTAGTGTCACAGTCAGATCTGGCATATTGGCTTTGCTCGAACCGCATTTGGACATTCTCGACGCCGCGATGGGGTGGAGCTCCAGTAGTCAGATGAGAGCAGGAGGTGGAATGGGTTAGGCGTTGGTGTTGTTTCTCCAGGTTTGCTCTCCAATACGTGTGTGTGGAGTATAGGTCTATGTAAGTTAAAATTGTGTGTTGGTTTTTCTTTAAATGTGTGATGTGGCAAACGCTGATTAGTGGCGTAAATCAACAGTTTTACGCCACCTCCTGACTGTATGTTTTCTCTAAATGTATTAGGTCAACATGAGTCAACTTGCCTAGACATGAATAATAATCGAACTATTTCATATTGATTGTAGGTTAAGTAGGTCAATACAAAATTGACCAATTTATTAATCATGTTAAAACAAGTTGAACCAATTTAAAATGATCTTATTTACACTAAATACTAATCCAAAAGGTGTGTCACATTTGTGGTCCATGTCAAACAATGTCAGCATGTAATGGATTCTTATAGGAGAAAATAAATCAAGAATTATTGGATAGTGCAGTACTTTTTGTTATGAACAAGTGAATTCCATTTCAAAGATAAAGTAGAAAATAGGTAGCAAACAAAATTCCAAATTGAATGCTAACCAACTACTAGAATAAACATCTCAAAAAACAGAGAATGAAACACCCTAGTTACTAAACAACACTAGGGATGGCAAAACGTCTTCCTCATCCCGCAAGGATATTTCCCTATACATACCTAATTTTTATATTAAAATTATAGTTGAATCAATTATACTAAAATTAAATATTTTTTTATACATATCCTATTACTACCTCCAAAAACAAGTCTCTCCCTCTCTCTCCTACCCTACCCCTACAATATGGCCTCTCTTACTCTTATTAGCGCCCATATTACCTCATTAGAAATGACAAAATGTATTTGCATCACCCTTCCTCAATCTATCCCATTCATACTTCATACATCTTTTTACTATCTTGAAAGATAGCGAAACAAGAATGAACACCCATGATCTAACCCTACCTAATTCTATTGTTCCATCCATACCTAACACTATTATGGATAGATTTTTAAACAATAATGAACTGCTTAGTGGTCGTTTGGTCGCCAAGTTTAAATACTAGTGTTTAGTGTTTAAACACTAAACACTAGTGTTCAAAAATAAAAACATGCGTTTGGCAGTATATTTGTGTTCAGTGTTGTCTGAAAATTGTTGTTGAAAATATAGTTTTTAAATTATACTTTTTGAAATCACCCGTGGCCTATTTTTAAACAACAAACAACATTTCCAGTGGCAGTAACGTAAATACCTTCAAACATCATGGGGACCACCTGATGTGACATATCTGTGTTCAATTCTCTTCCTCTCATCAGACGCTTTGCCCTCATCAAATAAAAAAATTTATTTTGTATAAGATGTCAGCTTTTTTTTAAATCAAACACACACATACCAAACACATATTTATGTTTTTCGAACACTAAAACATGTTATTTAAACCATAATACCAAACACATTTTTTTTTTGTTTTATAAACACTAAAACACGTTTTTCAACAACACTTTTTAAACCATATTTTTCACATCTTTTTAAACAATAATTTTTGAACTCAATGACCAAATGGGCCCTTAATATTGGAAAAAGAAATAGAGAAAAGAATTATGTTCAAATTTTATATCTTTAATTTTAAAAAAAAGAAGTGTCAAGAAGAGTACTCAAGAGTCAAGAGTAAGTCTCCCAAGACCATAAGCCAATCAGGGTGATACTTCTAGGCCTTAATTACCATGACTGCAGGTTCAACAAAATTTACAAGTCCGATGTCCAGAGGCCCTTCTTGCCCTGCAAAATAAATTTAAAAGTTATCAAAGCTGGCCAAAGAAAAATGCCTTTATATATATATATATATATATATATATATATATATATTCATGAACAGATAAGAATCTATGTTGTTGACAACTTAATACTTTATAAATAAATGTTAAAAATAAGAAGTTAAAACCATGTTATGGTGAAGATCATAGAATGGTTTAAAACTCATGCTGTTTATCCCATTAGATCTATTTTTATCAAACTTCATTTGACACCAAATTGAACCTGCTATTGGTTTGATCAGAACCACCAGGTTACATTCACCCAAGTTTAGTGGCGACTCCAGAAATTTTGTCTAGGGTGTTCCTATTTCACTTTGAAAAAATTTCGAGTCATTTTAGTCTATTTCGGGACGTTTCAGTAAATACTGACTAAAATTCAAGATTTGACCAGCATGAAGTTTATGCTTAAAAAAAAAAAAAAAATGTTCTTAAAACCAAAACAAATTTACATTCTGTACACCAAAAACTCTCAAAAGGAAAAAAAAAAAAAAAAAAAAAAAAAAAAAGAAAAGAAATTAACAATGTGGTTTATATACTATTAATTGGGTGTCTTTTTTAACAATGTGTGTGTGTGTGTTTTTTTTTTAATCAAGTGGTACTCCTATTTTAACTGTCAGCTGATGTTAAATTTTTGCCTAAATGACACTATTTGCCAAAAAAGAAAAAACGTGTCAATATTTGCTTGGGTGCTCATTTAATATTTCACCTACCCCCACCTAATCCCACCATTTTTACCCGAATAGAGCCCCTAGTTTTCAAATTCTCTATCTCTGTGTTTTATACTTCTATCTTACAAGGCACCACACTCTCTCTGCCACCTATTCTCTTTGTGCTACAAATATATGAACATTGTGAAGGTCGAAGTTTCATGAGTAATCCACCTCAAGCTCAAAGAATTATCAAAAATCACATTCAGTTTTTTACCCATCTCACTCTTTCACTCTCTCTCTCTATACGTTTTTTTTTTTTTTTTTAGATTTTAGTTCAAAATTTGTTTGGCATAAAAATTTTGAGGGTGTTCCTGATTTTGCTTAAGGGTGTTCCTTTTTTTTTTTTAAGGTAAACAAATAAAAAAATTTAAACTATTATATATAAGGTTTTTATTTTTTTTTTCAAGGCAGGGTGTTCCTAGGAACGCCCTGCCCACCAAGTGGCGACACCACTGCCCAAGTTAATACATAGCACCAGTGTTTGAACCATAACCTATATGTGGACTGGCTTACGATTTAACCAACAACTAAGGCTCTTGTTTGAGTTATATTTGTTACTCTAATTGTATATAGCAGCCTTTTCTTTTATATCCTTGTAGTTTTTTAATAAAGCACGGGTCATCTATATCTATATATAAAATATCCAAAAGCTAAAGCAGTCTACTTCAGTCCGTTGGGTGCATTTGGTCCAATTCAGTCTATTCGATCCTATTCAATCCAATTTTGTCTGATTGAGCTTTAAATTGATTCTTTTATAAATTGACTATCAATTTTGGGCCCAAAAATTCATTTTTTTTTCCTTAATTTTTGGGTTGAAAAGTATGAAATTTTATTCTATTTGGATCGAATTCTTTAGTTTTGAGTTAAAAATTACAAACAAAATAAACATTAGAAATTAGAAATATAGGCCCTAAAGAAACAATAAAAATGATAAATATTCAAATTATTACCTTAAAATTAAAGTTTAAATAAAATAGGTATTATACTTATATTTGGAAAGGGAAAAATATGTTACAATTTTAAACATATATAATAATTTAAACTTAATGTTATAACGAGAGTGTACCTTTTTTTTCCTTCTCCATTTATATCCAACAATATTATAATTATGTAATCTTAATCTTTTTTTAAATTATATTTTTTTTCATGTATATATACACACACTATTGTTAAATACATTATATGTTCCATTACATAAAACTTATAAAAAATATAATTACATTACATTTTTCCATGCATCACTTGGGGTTTGCTAGTTATAATATAAATAAATAATAATAATAAAAAAAAACTAAAACTAAAAGGTTCCACAGTGTGACCCTTATTTTTACTACAATTTTGTGCCAATCTTGAAATTTAAGTCACAGTGATTCAAAATGTCAAGAATATATAAAATTAACATTTACTTAAAAAAAAAAAATGTGGTTGGGCGGGCCTGATCCTTCGGCCCAAAGGACATGGGCTCATGCCAATCCTTCAGCGTTAACTTATTGTCGACGGAAAAAACAAAGGATTTCTTGTGGTGAAATCTCTCTCCTTCTTGTTCTTCTTCATCATCTTCCTCTTGTTCTTCTGCATTGCTGAAATCTCCTTCTGATTGTCACGCAGAACCAGCACTCTCTTTTTAGCTGTTATCTTTAGCTTCACATCTGCTAAATGTAAAATGTAAACGGTAAATATCACTATTATATTCAATTTTTAGAGTAAAGATGCAGCGGTTCAATGCTTCAATGAGTAATATTGATTGGGGTAATTGAAGTTGAAAAAAAAAAAAAAACAAAAAAGCAACAACCAAAAAAAAAAGCATTTTGTGATAATCTGAATAATGAACAAAGAAAAATAAATGAATAAGTTGATTAATGAAAGAATTTTTTTTTTTTTTTTACTTTAATTCTAATTTCTAAAATGTGAATAAATTGATGTTGCACCTAATTCCATTAATTAAAAGAACCACTACTTCTCTCATGTCCAAAAGGGGAAAAAACGTGGAATATAGATTTTATTTCCTTTCTTTCTATTCATTCTACTCTCTCCAATTCTTTCTTCTTTTTTCTTTTTTCTTTTTTTGGTTGCAGAAGTACATTATAAATTTAAACAAGTGTACAAAAGAGTCTAGGTAAGTCACAATCTATATTTTCATTATAAATAATAAAAAAGCCACACTCTCTAAATTGATGTTGCACCTAATTCCATTAATTAAAAGAACCACTACTTCTCTCAGGTCCAAAAGGGGAAAAAACGTGGATTATAGATTTTATTTCCTTTCTTTCTATTCAGTCTACTCTCTCCAATCCTTTCTTCTTCTTCTTCTTCTTTTTTTTCCTTTTTTTTTATTTTTTTTTATTTTTTTTTGCAAAAGGACATTATAAATTTAAACAAGTGTACAAAAGAGTCTAGGTAAGTCACAATCTATATTTTCATTATAAATAATAAAAAAGCCACACTCTCTAATCTATATATCAATCTCAAGATAGGCTTAAAAAAAATTAGGAAAATAAATACATAAAAAAAGTATGGGTTCCAGTTAATTTAACTGGTAAATTCTTTAATGATTAAATAAGAAATTTCGGTGTCTGGGTCTGATAATAAAAAAGATAATCATCAGGACCCTATAGTTTGAAACTTTATAAAAAAAATTTATTATAAAAAATAAAAAAAAACAAACAAACAAAATTATATCAATCTTGCAACAGTGCCCTTTGTTTTTGTTTTTAATCATTGCAGCGGTGCCTAATTACAAAGTTGTTTCGCTTTGCAGATATTACATATTACATAACCCCTTTATTATTATTATTATCATTATCATTATTATTATTTTGATCTCAACCCCTTTTAAACGGAACTTTATTTGCGATCGAAATTGAACCACTGGTGCAAGTCTAATAATATATATAGTCCTTTCTAGATGTGAATGTGGTCCGATCACAAAGGCCTTTCTCACTATTTGAACAAAAGTTTTAAAGGTCTGTGGACTGAACCAATACATAGTTTGAGACACTATTCGGTTTTTGAATGAATGACCAGGTGTACGGAAAAAAAAAAAGAACGGTGGAGATAGTGGGGCTTAAAGATGTGTTGTCAGTTTGAGGAGAGAGTGGTGGGAAATGGATGAGGCTACAAAGTAGCCTTTTAAGCAGAGGACATGCATCTTTTACGTCAGGAAGCAATGATATTGATTACCAACATTCTTCAATCAGTCTGCCAAGATAAAGCTAGAGTTGTTGAGGGGGCTCCAACTCTCTTACTGTTTATGCATTCTATCCCTTGACTAGTTAGTTATATATGAGGACAGAGGTTGATTTGCAACCCTAGTGTGTGTTTCAAGTTTCAACTTCCATCACCAATGCCGCAAGTTGGTAATTTCTCAAGCTTTAAAGTTTTGAAGGGTTTATGGACCCAAATTTTTTTTTTTTGAGTGGTCTCAGAGTGAAAAGAAGTGGGGTTATACTGTTGATTGTAAAAAAAATAATATATAAAATAAAAAATTTCATCACTTGGGTTTAGTGTTGGTTGCACGTGGACACCAATGTCCAGCCCACACCGAAGTAGTTCTCACTTAATGAGTTTATGTTTATGTGAATTTCAAGCCACGTGAAGTTGAACTCTCCTAGTTCAATTAGGAATCCAAATATTCCTAGGGAAAGATGTGAGGCAGCAGACTTATTATATAAAGTAAGGAATGGGTGCCGCATAGAGGTGCGCTAAAAAGAAGAACACAAACAAGAAGAAAAGGAGGTGCCACACAGTGATAAGAAAAAGAAAGGGGTGTTGCATAGCGAAAAAAGAAGAATAGAGAAGAAGATTGCCGCCTTTGGAAAATATAATTTGTATCTTAGCCGTGAGGCATACACAAGAATTATTGTAATTGATTTTATAATAGTGAAATTATTCAGAGTTTGTCCCATGATTTTTTTCCCTTCAAAGAGAAAGAGTTTTCTATGTAAATATTTGTGTTCTTGTGTATGATTACTATTTTGGATTGCTAATATTTGTGATAATATTATTTGGGACCCAACAAGTGGTATTAGAGCCAGGTTAAAGTGAAAACGATGGCCGGAGAAGAAGGCAAGGGTTCAGGAATTGAGAAATTTGATGGAACAAACTTCACGTATTGGAGGATGCAGATTGAAGATTATCTCTATGGAAAGAAATTGCATATGCCTCTTTTGGGGACGAAACCTGAAACTATGAATGATGAAGACTAGAATCTTCTTGATAGACAGGTATTGGGAGTTATTCGATTAACTCTATCAAGATCAGTTGCACACAATGTTGTGAAAGAAAAGATCATAGTGGATTTGATAAAGGCTTTGTCTAGCATGTATGAAAAGCCGTCGGCTAACAACAAGGTGTATATGATGAAGAAGTTATTTAATCTGAAGAAGGCAAAAGTCACTCCTGTAGCACAGCATCTGAATGAGTATAATACAATCACAAATCAATTATCCACGGAGGGAATTGAATTTGATGATGAGGTTCGTGCACTAATACTTTTGGCTTGTTTACCAAACAATTGGGAAGTCATGAGAATGGCAATGAGTAATTCTGCAGGGAAAAGCAAACTCAAATATGATGATATTCGAGATTTGATTTTAAGTGAAGAGGTTTGCAGGAGAGATGCAAATATAGACAATGAACAAGATGAAGCTTTTGTCACGGAGAACGAGAGTAGAGGTAGAAGCAAAGGACCTAATGATCGGAAATTCAATGGTAAGTCACAATCAAGAGATATATCTCAGTTCAAGGAAACTATAGAATGCTTCAACTGTGGGAAAAAGGGTTACTTAAGAAGAGATTGTTGGCATTGGAATAAGGAACAAAATGAAGGAAAATATGAAAAGAATGACAGTGAGAAAAATACTACAGCTGCTGTGATTGATGAGGATTTTATTGAAGAGCAAAAGTGTAAGCATGTTGTTAATAATGATGTTGAGTGGGCTGTTGATTCTGTTAGGACATATGTGATTTGATGTTAGGAACATATGTCAACATTTTATGTAATTGGCTAATCCTTTGACAAAACGCACTTTACTTGTAATTAGGTAGATCTAGGATAAGTTTAATACTTCAAAAAACAAGGTTTCAAGTTCAAGTGTTAAAACCATGAAAGTTTATCCAAGAATCAAGTGAGAAAGTGCAGGATTTTAAAACTCGACAGCTAGCATATATCGATGTTTAAAAGCTGCTGAAAACCGTGGCTCGACAGCTAGCTCAATAGATGGCTTTCTATCAAGGTTTATGAAATTTAGATTTTCAAGTTGATTTTCATCTAATCCGTGAATGTATGTTTGAGCTTTTTTTTCTTACAACCCTAAACATATATGAGGATTATTTTAAGGGCCGTAAAAGGTTATGCATAGTTGCACAAGAGAACAATTCCACAAGTGTAAAGAGAGGTGTAACCGGAAACCTAGTTTGCCATAATTCTTCTTTTTCTTGAAGAAAATGTTGTGTTTGTACACCGTAAGGTTTTGTGACCAAGCAACTTCATGATCTTCATCGTGTGATGAACTGAAAAACTTTGCAACCAACATCCTTCTCACTTTACTTGTAATTGGGTAGATCTATGATGAGTTTAATACTTCAAAAAACAAGGTTTCAAGTTCAAGTGTTAAAGCCATGCAAGTTTATCCAAGAATCAAGTGAGAAAGTGCAGGATTTTAAAACTCGACAGCTAGTATCTATCGATGTTTAAAAGCTGTTGAAGACCGTGGCTCGATAGATGGCTTTCTATCAAGGTTTATGAAATTTAGTTTTTCAAGCTGATTTTCATCTAATCCGTGAATGTATGTTTGGGCTTTTTTTTTGACAACCCTAAACATATATGAGGATTATTTTAAGGGTCGTAAAAGGTTACGCAAAGTTGCACAAGAGCACAATTCCACAAGTATGAAGAAAGGTGTAACCGAAACCTAGTTTGCCCTAATTCTTCTTTTTCTTGAAGAAAATGTTGTGTTTGTACACCATAAGGTTTTGTGACCAAGCAACTTCATAATCTTCATCGTGTGATGAACTGAAGAACTTTGCAACCAACATCCTTCTCAAGTTGGTTAGTCACGTACTGGGAGCCGTGCATTGAAAACGAGAGATTGTCACTATAGAACAAGTCCAATTAGGTATTGGGGTAAGGGTTCAACTATCGGTTGGTATAAGGTACTGGGATTCCTTTACTTATAACCGCTTGTTTTGATAATAGTGAATTCTCAAGACTAGTGACCTTAAAATCACTTGGTGGGGTTTCTGCCGTGTAGGTTTTCCCCAATTATAAACAAATCACCGTGTCAATTTAATTTCCACTACATACTTAGTTTAATTGGTGATTTGTTTGTGCTGCCACATACATTGCATTTTAATTTGATTAATTAATAAACTTGATTAATTAATCAATTAATTTATCACAAGTGGTCAATACATTCTTGACCTATCAGATTCTGCAGCCCACCACCATATTATCCCTATGAAGGGGTTGTTTACCACGTACAAAGCAGGAGACTTTGGTACAATGAAAATGGGTAATTCTAGTTACTCAAAAATAGTGGGAATTGGTGATGTGTGCATTGAAACCAATGTTGGTAGCACTATGATGTTGAAGGATGTGCGACATGTTCCAGATTTAAGGATGAATGTGTTTTCTACATTGGCTATGGATCGAGCAGGTTATTGTAACTACCTTGGTAATGGAAGATGGAAACTTACTAAGGGGCCATTGGTTGTTGCAAGAGGACATGCATGTTGCAGTTTGTACAGGACTCATGTGAAAACCTGTAAGAAGAAGTCCAATGAGATTAAAAATTTTGAGAAGACTCCAAAGGTGAGTGTTGGGATTAATGGTGTTGAAACCAAGATGGTGAAATTCTCATTGCCTGATAGTTCTTCAGAAGAGGAAGTGATAGGTGATGAAAAATATGAAGATGCTAAAGCTACATGGGATGATGATGAAGTGAAAGATCCTAGAGGTCTTGAGTAGGGGGAGCAATATCCTCCACTAAAGATTGTTGAACCTCTTGAGAAGAGGACTACTGGAAAACATCATACTGTTAGTTTCAAGAATAATTGGGCTTCTGATGAGGGGGAACCAAGGGATTGAATTAAAGAAATCCAAGATGAGATTAATTATTTGAGAATGAAAGGGATTGATGTTAATGGGGTGTTCTCATTATTGGTGAAGATAATGAAAAAGGTCAAGCCTTGTGTTGACTTGACTAGTACGAAAAAGAATTGAAGAGATAGAAAGAAGATCTCCTCCCATCGGTGGGCTGGAGGAGGAGATTGTTGGGTGCATGTGGACACCAAGGTCCAGCCCACACCGAAGTGCTCATTTAATGAGCTTATGTTTATGTGAATTTCAAGCCACGTGAAGTTGAACTCTCCTAGTTCAATTAGGAATCCAAATATTCCTAGGAAAAGATGTGAGGTAGTAGACTTATTATATAAAGTAAGGAGTGGGTGCCGCATAGAGGTGTGCTAAAAAGAAGAACACAAACGAGAAGAAAAGGAGTTGACACGCAGTGATAAGAAAAAGAAAGGGGTGCCGCATAGTGAAAAAAGAAGAATAGAGAAAAATGATTGCCGCCTCTAAGAAAGATAATTTGTGTGTGTGAGAGAGCAAAGAAAAATAAGGGAGATTTTTTTTCTTTAGCAGTGAGGCATACACAAGAATTATTGTAATTGATTTGATAATAGTGAAATTATTCGGAGTTTGTCCTGTTGTTTTTTCCCTTCAAAGAGAAAGGGTTTTCCACGTAAATATTTGTATTTTTGTGTATGATAGCTATTTTGGATTGCTAATGTTCGTGATAATATTATTTGGGACCCAACATTTAGGAATAAAAGAATGCCTAAGAATTTGTGTTCGATTGGAGGTGGTGCTTTGTGTAACAATTATTTATGTATCTATTATATACGAGTAGATTTCATACCTAGGAGGTTCAGGTTTTTGTGAGAGGGAGGGTGCTTACGTGTGCCTGATACATTTGATTTTTTTTTTTTTTTTTTTTTTTTGAGTAAACATCTGATATTTTTTCTCTTATGAGAGATGTTGTATGTAATTGTTACACAAAATAATAAGTGTTTCGATAAAGTGTGGTTTAAAAATTTTGTACATTTTACTTCGCATTGACGAAGTCAGTGCCCCAAATTCCCTACCCTTTTTATTTATTTATTTATTTATTTATTATTATTTTTTTTTATGGTGCCCCAAATTCCCTACTCATCACTATAAAATAGGATGGATTTATCATGTAAATTGGTTTTGGGCGCATTGGTGTAATCCGTCGACATATCGGTTTGCCGAGTTAGTTTTCCTCTTTCATATTCCGATCACTGTGATCAACCTCGTCAATGATGGCCGGTATTGAGCGGTTTGGTTAGTTTCTTTAGCCTAATGAACACCCCCTTACCACTGTTGAAATTTAAAATAAATAATAATAATAAATGTTTCAAACTAGTGATAGTTGTTAAATTTGTAATTCATATGCTCACCTACATAAGGAATAAATATCCTTATTTGAACAATCTAAGATATGTCTCTTGTGATGGTAAGATGACTAGTGCTTACTCAATTATTGGAAAATTTCCAAATAGGAAATGATACAAACATTAATAGGCAGAAAGAACTTTTGAAAAGGCCTTCTGGCATAAATGGAAGTGTTTTGAATATTCTTGAAATGTGACCAATTCCTTGTAATGCTTACATGATTTACTTGGTTAGAATTTGTGCATATCTTTTCTGCCTCCTCTGCAATAGTCACCCTACAAGTATTAGTGCTTATGTTATGTGGGGGGCAAAGGATAGAATTCAAGTCGCCATGGGGAAGCTTCACACACATATACACTTAAATTAAGCTAGAATAAAATTTTTATCTTGTACAAAAAAAATTAAAATTTTCTTTGCTGAAAAACCTCACATTGTGTCACATTTTACAAACCCTTACTTATTGGATTGCATTTTTTTTTTCTTTATGCCAAGCTACAATTATTAATGAGTACCACATGGTCCCTACTCTTACAGTTAGAGCAACTACCCTACACTTGCAGTTGACCTACAATTATCTAAGTCTCTTGGAACAAAGCTTTCAAGGGAGGTACTCCATGTATCATGATTGCCCTTGCCAAAGGGAAGACCAACTGTAAGAGCAACAAGAACAAAAGGCATGCACCAAACTGCAAAGGCCAAACCGGTCCCCAATTGTGGTCACATTGTCCCAAAGCCTGGACCATGACATACTTCTTTTGGTAACCCATGCTAGATCATTATATAACTTTCTTGGACCAGACATAGAGGATGGTAATAAAACACCATGAATGGTTGGCTTATCTCAAGGGCTAGTGTGCCCCCACATGTTTAAGGGCAATAGAAAGCCAAGTTACCAATTCATGAAAGCTTCATTAATCGTGTGGTGGGGAACTTTGGCTCAATGGGAGGACAGCATAATTGTAAAATATTGAGTGTCAAAGTCCTATCACAAAATCACTTTCTAGTTGCTATTATGCTTAATCACTTTCTAGTTGCTATTATGCTTAATTAGCTGCAGGACCACTAGCTTGATTGAATTCAGTTTACATGCCTAATTCTTTAAAACCTTCTATAAAACATCAAGTGTGATATAGAAATAGGGGAAAAAACTGAGCCAAATCAACCAAGCTCTCTTTATTGTTATTGTATCAAGAGGTTCACAAGAAATACAAATACCTTGTTTCATTGTTTGTATTCTACTTAATACTTTATCAATTACAACTTGGGACATATTACTTTTACTTTTCTTATAAAATAACTTAAGTTTAGAATTGATCAAAATCAAATACATGACATGCTAGCATTGATAGAATATAAAGTGAAACACAAATAACGATATAGAGATTTGTATTCGTTTAAATAGTGTAGAGTTCATCTTGATCTTAGCTTTTCTAAATGCGGTGTAAAATCTGTTGAGCGTTAGAATCCGATGATACAAAAAAGTGTCTATTTATACATCCTCAAAACCTAATTTATCTATTTTACCATCTTATTTTACAATTCACCCAACATCTCAGTTTCTATTTTTACATACAACTCATTAAAATAATATAAACTATACTAACAAATAATATAAACAAATCAATTCTCTCTCTTTTCTTCCATCTCTCTCTTCTCTCTTTTCCTCTCTTTCTCTCTCACTCCATTAAAAATTTATTTTTATTTTTACAACCTAGTATATATACAACCTTACTGTCAACAAGTGGAAAAAATTTTAAGTATCCATAATCAAGTAAAACCCTCTTTTAGTGTTTTGGTTGGTAAAATGGCAATTAGGGAACCCAATGCTAATGCTTTTAGCCTCAAATAGTATCTGGCCCAACTTAAATCCACTTTTGAAGACTTCTCAGAATTCAAAATTTATCTGTAAAATTTATCTTTTAATTAAAATAGGCAACAATTCCATTAAAGCATAGATTTCATTTTCTTGTTACACTTTATCCTGTGAAAGTGAAAGTGTCACCCATTATCAAGCTTACATCAGATCAGATGCCAAATTAAAAAATGAGACTGATTATGATAAATAAATGATGAATTGCAAGTGCGGTAAAATCATTATCATTGTACTAGGACCTGTAAAAGTGCAGCCTATAAAATTGTCTTTAAACCTTGTCATACATAAAGACGGAGCCCTCTTTAATATTTTAACACCCACTTCCACCAAAGTGAAAACCATATGGATTTTTTTTTTTTTTAATTTTATATTTGAATATAATAAAATTTTACCATGGTATCAATTGATTTCTTTTCGTTACAAGAAATTCAATCACTTTTTCAACAACAAAAATCTCTACCTAGAACTAATATAATGCACTGCAGTCCTGAATGTTGAATATATAAAAGCAATAAGTTGTTTAGGATTTCGTAAAAATCATGTTTTGGTGATTATTGCAGTAACCGGCAATCATGTTGGTCCTTACCTGTTAGTTTCAAAATGAAATAAAGCTATAAATAAATGAACCACGCTGTTTTTTTTTTTTTTTTTGATACAATTGAACTCATATCTTACAAAAACTTTAAATAATAGAAAGTTTGGAATTACTCATAAAACCCAAATAAGTTTGATAATAATAAGCTTTGATAATGATAATGCAAGGTTTTAACGAGCTCAAACTTAAAACCTCATTTATAAGCTACTTCAAGCTCAAGCTCTGCCTAAACATTTTACATCCATTGTCGAGCCAAGCTTGAAGCTTGCATACTAAGTAGTACTCAACAAAAATTAACTCGTTTACTGTGCTAAAAAAATTAATTTTCACATTATTTTACTTAACTATTGGAATTACATGTTATTATTGACACTAATAAAATTAAAAATAAATATTTATCTAATCGTATAATTTGACACTAATAAAAAGTATAATGAAAATTGTTGGAACTCAGCACTTGAGTATTCTCTTTGCACAGTGCTTTTTCGGGACTCAGGAGGAGCCCCCCTGTCACTGCAAATGAGCTGTAGTAGTACTAGCCACTATGTCCTCGTCGACCAACCCAACAAAAATATTGCCTCTAAAGATAGGCCGAAAAGGAGGCCACACGTCCACTACTTATGGGCCTCCTTCCAATCACAACCATTTCTTTTTGGTTTTGCTTTTTGTTGGGATAGATATTAGCCCCCTCATCATTTGAATGTCCTCAGAATGATGCAAAAATACATAAATCATCACCCTCACAAACAGTACCTTAAAAACTGGCAGAGCAAAAAAAGATAGAATTATAGCGCCCCACAAGCTATAGGCGTGCTTGCTTGCTTGCTCAATAGCAATCAAAGAAATGAACAGAATAAAGCTGCAGCTATAGCTGGGTTTTGGATCTTACTACTTGTTCTTTCTATATAATCTTTGTACATAATTCAAAGTTCAAAATAGTGAAATACATGCTTAGCTTAACATAACACCCCCCCCCCCCCCCCCCCCCAACCATCTAAATTTAGGCCTAAAGTTTTTAACAAACATACAAAATGACCCAACTTCTCTTTTTTTCTTTTTTCTTTTTTGTCAATTTTGATTTAACCATTAGTCAATCAAACCTTTACCATTCCATTATGATATGGTTTGGTATATGACCCAAAATATGAGCAAAAAGCAAAGAACCTAAACTACCTTTTTCCCTAACTTTTCTTTTTTTTTTCCTTCTTTTCACATGTCTCTCTTTATAGAGCGATCTCAGTCTGCAAAGTAGTGGCATTGAACCCCACTTGTTGTTGCTGCTGCTGTGGTGGTTGCTCAACCTCCCACCTTGCCTTGGCTATGACTCCATCATGCACAGGCACGTACTCCTAATCAAAACAAAAAAAAAACTGTGCCATCATTTACAAGCAAACAACACACATAAAAGAACCATACACTAAAGATGGTAATCTGATAAAGATTCCTTCTCTAAAACTCAAATTGTCTTTTCCAAACATGTGCTCTTAAACTGATACATCCTAAAGACAAACAAAAGTTCCATGACAAAAGTGTAAAAACAAAATATTAAACCTTTTATCCTTACCCACCTCAAGTTTTTGAACAAGCTCTTTAGCATTAGGAGCAGACACTATGATGTGGCGCTGAGAAGGCTTGATGAAGCCATCATCCACTGCTTTGTCAATAAAAGTCAGAAGAGAGTTGTAGTAGCCATCAACATTCAAAAGGCCCACCTACATGGTTTTGGAATTTGACAAATTAGGTTTTTTTGCAAAAAAAATATAACACCCCAAAGGCTTTTATTAGTATTTGTTTATTCTTACAGGCTTGTCATGGATACCCAGTTGAGCCCAAGTTATGACCTCCAATAGCTCTTCCAAAGTTCCATACCCACCTGAAAGTTTCAAAGTGGTGAGAGGAGAAAAAAGCTCCATTGATCATTTGGGAACCAAAAGGCTAAAGTGTAGCTTTGTACATATTAGTATTATTTGTTAAGAGAGAGAGAGATGGGACCTGGTAGGGCAATAAAACAATCAGAATGGCGGGCCATTTCTGCCTTTCTTTGATGCATGTCGGCTACTGCCCTTACCTCCCCAACCGTTTCACCTGTTAGCTATGGCTCCACCATACACATGAGCATTTTCAGACACACCATGAAGCAAAAATATCTAAACTTCAAAACCAGTACTAATAATTACCAAACATTATCAAAGAGAAACACCATGGATCTTTAAAAAGGTCTAAACTTTAAACCCAAAACACAATTCAGAGGTTAAAAAGAACACAAATGAGATTAAGATTAGGCACCTCTTTGCACATTAGAGTCCTGGGGATGATTCTGTGAACCAAAATCCAAAAAAAAAAAAAGAGAATTGTGTAAGCTATGTTAAAAAAGAAAAGACCCCAAAATTTCATAAACATCAAACTCATGAAAGTGAAAACATAGTACCCAAGAACTTTGCCCCCACCACGATGCACAGCTTGTGAAACCAGACCCATTAGCCCAATACTCCCACCTCCATAGACAAGGTCCAGCCTCCTTGACACCTTCACATACATTTAAAAAACATATAATATACCACAAAAACACTCAAGAGAACAAGTTGAAAACGAAATAGAAATAAAAAAAATTAAAAAAAAAATGTCACAAAAAACACAGACACAAGCTGATTATAATTCATTTTCATGAATGGTGAATCATTTAGGTGAACTAGTAAAAGTACCAGCTCTTGGGCTAACTCAATGGCAGCATCTCTATAGCAATTTCTCTTCCCAGTACTGCTGCCACAGAAAACACAAACCCTCTTGAATCTTGAACTCACAACTTTTCCTTCCATTTTTTCTTTCTCAAAGATTCCAACTTGGCTATAAGCTGTTTGGTTTACAAGCACTACAGAGGGAATAAAAATTATTATGAAGATAGAAGAAGCTTCACTACTACTGGGGTATCATCAAGTTATGTGGAACAGGCACTATATATAGACTCCACAAAATACAATATTACTAAAAAGGAACAGACTTTATGGAAAAATCTAAAAAATTAAAATATATATATTAAATATATATACACACAAAAAAAATTCAAAAATCAAAAATTGTGTATGGATAGGGATGAAGTAAGACAAAAAGGCAAAGCAATTGGGACAGCGAGGGAGTCTGGGGGTAGAGTCTGTAATTCTGTAAATCTACACAATTGCTCCCCATGCCATACACGTGTCCTCCTCTAGTGGCAGAACATGGTTGTTTTGTGCACAGTCTGGTAACATAAGCATCTTAATTTATTGAACCAAAAAGAATTACTCTCCCTCCTCCTTCCTAGTCCTACAACTACTCCAAGGAAAACCAATAAGGCCTCCACAGTGTCTTTCTATCTGTCTCGTTTTTAATGCACGCAATCATAACTTGATGGCTATAACACGTGCAGAGAGACTCGCTGCATCAAATCAAAGATTAACAACATTTATAATATTAAAAACCCAATTGAAAGTTTATTTATATTTACTATGTGCAACAAGTTTCTTTTTACTTATCACATGGCAAAATTTGCCAATCCCATGAAAACCCCAAAAACTTAAAAAGCCTATTGCTATTATATCTTCTTTAAATAGCTTTCTGCCCACACAAGAAATCTCTCTGAAAAAAGAAAAAGAAAAAAGCCCACCAATTATCTACAGCTTTGTTGTAAGTAGAGAGCTTTATCAGGCATTTCAAGGTACTTCATGGGATTGGTAGTTTAAAATGATTTTACTTTACAAAGCTGGTGATGCAAAAGTTAATACCAATTTTTTGCGTGGTTATAAGAGTCATTAGCAAGAGTCATTAGCATACAGTGACATTATTAACTTGCAGTGGCTTTAAATGTTCTTCATTAAAAGTTACATCATCATGACAATGATTAATTATCATAGTTACCGACTTCTTATTGATCTTACAACTGATGGTTTGTACTCACAAAATATAGTTAATCATTAGTAAACATCTAGTCCACTTTTTTAGTTTTTTTCGGCTATGCTAAGACAAAGATTTAACTAATATTTTAGTACCAACATTTGATATGTTTTTTAAAGATTTTCAAAGATTTTCCGTAGTCTTTGTCCTTTTAAGTTTGTATATCTTCTTTGAATTAGTTTTTTCAGTTACTTTATTGTCTTATTTATGTATAATTTTTTATAGTCTTATTTCTTTTGAACAATACTAAATACACATAATTTTTTATAATAAAATTTACAACAATTGAGTTAACAAGTTATTATTGACTCTCATTAGAGTCCCTGACATTATTTTATTGTTTACCATTTACAACTTTTCATCTTAATAATAGTAAAAAAATCGATAATTAACCACATATATTAATTAACCACCTAGCAAAAGTTCAATACAAAACGAGAGATTTCATGATAACCACCCTTTTACATAATTGCTACCATATTATTCTAAATGAGAAAGAAAAAAAAAATTGGACCCCTAATTTATGATATATATTGGACCAGTTAAAAGGAAATTCTATATATATGCATGACATATGCAGAGTAAATGAATAAAGATTAAAAGTCTTATTCACATTGAAAGAAAGAGATCGAAGCGCCGCCCAACTAATTGCCCTACAATAGTTCAGTTTATACTCTACTACTAAAAAAGTGTAGTGAAAATTTCTAAATTGAAAGGGACTTGTAACTTGTTGCAAGTAACAATCAATTGTGGCATAGAAATTGGGAATTGAAACTTAGTTTTAGAAAAGTTGGGTTTAGCACTTAGCATAGCAGCCTCTTCCTATTTTCCTACATACCCAGTGGTATATACTATATAATGTAGCAGTAGAGGTAGAGCCCACACGGAACCTCACCTCTAGAAGCCACCATTCGTGATTGGATGATGGATAGGGCTTGGTATATGGGTCCCATTTATTGAAGTGATAGAATAGAAGAACTTATAATTGGGTTGTGTTTTGCAATTCTGGCTGTGTGTTGGTGTCAATGGATTACTGGGTCTCACTGTCTTTGAGGTCTGTGAAGGACTGATGGGCTCCTCACTTCATCTAAAACGTTCCCAATTTAACGCACCTCTGACCAGTTCATTATGCCCTCTCCTTTTTCTTTAATTCATGTGTCAGCTCTAGCCAAAGTAATAGTGAGGGATGAGACAACTAAAGATTCAGATATATTGGCCCCACTAAATGAATGTAATTGAATGAGGAATGTCTCAGGACTCAAAATAAAAAGAAAAAATAAATGAGCAATGTCACATGAGCTTGAATTTCAATGTGTCATTTGTATTTGTGTTGTGTTAGGTTGTACAACGCTGGCTAATTCCATGACAAATTTATGTTGTAATTTTGGGTTATGAATATTGTAATTGTGCTAAGGGTGTTATTTGGATAGAAAATTAAAGTTGATGTTCACTGAGCAAGATTGAAGACAATGTTGGGTCTCGAATAATATTATTGCCAAAATTATCAATTCAAAATAGTAATTGCATACAAAAAGGAAAATATTTACGTGAAAAACTTTTTATCCTCAAAATAAAAAATCACGGAATAAATTTCGAATAATTTTCCTACTATCAAATCTATTACCATAATTCTTGTGTATATATCTCACAGATAAAAAAAAATTTCTCTTATTCTTCTTTGTTCTCATATACACTATTTTTGTGTCTCATGGCTAAAGAAAAACCTCCTTGTTTTTCTTTGCTCTCTCTCTCACACACACACACACTAATTATATCTCTAAAAGGCGGCAACACTTTACTCTCTCCATTTTATTTTCTTCTCCACGCACAGCTCTCTCTTGGTTGTCTTCTTTTTCTCTAAGCGGCTCCCTCATGGCTACTCTCTTAAGTCTCTTATGCAACTTCCCCTTTCTCTATTTTCTATTCAATATGTAGCACATTTTTCTTCTAATGCGACGCACCCTTGTTGCTACCATCTACCTTATGCAACACGCTAATCCTTGCTTTTATAGGTAAGTCTGTCGCCCCACATGAATCCTAGGAACACATGGATTCCTAACACTACTTTAACTAGAATTCAGAATTCTTCTCATGCATGTGGCTAGTTGTTGACTAACTTTGGACAAGCCATTAAGAAGCTCTACTCTTATGTGGGCAGGACCATGGTGCTTAATGCACCCAACAATCTCCCCCTCCAGCTCACCAATGAGAGGAGATTTTTAATCCAACGTTTCTATTCAAATCCATGCCAGTCAAGCCGACACCAAGCTTGGCCTTTTTTATTGTCTTCACCAACACGAGAACACTTCATCAATATCAATATCTTTCATTCTCAAAGAATTAATCTCATCTTGGCTTCCCTTCATCAGAAGCCCAATTATTCTTAAAGCTAACAATTCGATGTTCTCCAGCAGTTCTTTTCCCACAAGGTTCAACAATATCTAGTGGAGGATATTGCTCCCCCTGCTCAAGACCTCCAAGGCCTTTGACTTCATCATCATCCCATGTAGCCTTAGCATCTTCATATTCTTCAGCACTTATCACTTCCTCTTATGAAGCACTATTAGGCAATGAGAATTTCACCCTCTTGATACATCACCATCAATCCCAACTCTTATCTTCGAAGTCTTCTCAAAATTTTTAATTTGATTGAACTTCTTCTTACAGGTTTTCACATGAGTCCTATACATACTGCAACAAGCATGCCCTTTTACAACAACCAAAATCTTTACTATACCAAAATCTCATGCTTTGTACATGGTAAGCAACCCCTTCATAGGGATAACATTGTGGGAGGCTATAGAATCAACAACCCACTCAACATTATTATTAGCGACATGCTCACATTTTTACTCTTTAATAGAGAGCACCACAATATCCTCAACAATCATAGCAATTATAGTATTTTTCTCACTATCATTCTTTTCATCTTTTCCTTTGGTTTATTCTTTATTCCAATGCCAACAATCTTTTCTTATGTGGCTCTTTTTCTCACAATAAAAGCATTCTCTAGTTTCCTTAAACTAAGATCTTTCTCTTGATTGTGACCTACTATTGAATTTTTGATTATTAGGTCCTCTACTTCTGCTTCTACTTCTGCTCTTATTCTTCGTGACAAAAGCTTGATCTTGTGCATTGTCTATATCACATCTCTCCTGCAAACCTCTTCACTTAAAATCAAATCTCGAATAATCATATTTGAGTTTGCTTTTTCCTATAGAATTACTCACTGACATTCTCATGGCTTCCCAACTGTTTGGTAAAGAAGTTAAAGAATCAATGCACGAACCTTACCATCAAATTCAATTCCTACCGAGGATAATTGATTTGTGATTGTATTGAACTCATTTAGATGCTGCGCTACATGAGTGCCTTCTACCTTCTTCATATTAAACAACTTCATTATCAAATGCACATTGTTGTTAACCAACAGCTTTTCATACATGCCAGACAAAGCCTTTATTAGATCCACTATAGCCTTTTCCTTCACAATATTGTGCACAATTGATCTTTATAAAGTTAATCGAATAACTCCCAATACTTATCTATCAAGAAGGTTCCAGCCTTCATCCTTCATAGTTTCAGGTTTCTTTCCCAAAAGAGGCAAACAAAACTTCTTCCCATAGAGATAATCTTCTATCTGCATCCTCCAATACCCAAAGTCTGTTCCATCAAACTTCTCTATTCCTAAAGCCTTGCCTTCTTCTCTAGCCATCGCTTTCACTCAAACCTTAATTTTGATACCATTTGTTGAGTCCCGAATAATATTATTACCAAAACTATCAATTCAAAATAATAATTACACATAAAAACACAAAATATTTACGTGGAAAACCCTTTATTCTCGAAGGAAAAAATCACAGGACAAATTCTGAATAATTTCACTATTATTAAATTAATTAAAATAATTATTGTGTATGTTTCATGATTAAAGAAAAATCTCTCTTATTTTTCTTTATTCTCACATACATACTTTTTGTGTCTCATAGTTAAAGAAAACCTCCCTGTTTTTCTTTGCTCACACACACACACACTAATTATCTCTCTAAAATGTGACAACACTTTACTCCCTCCTTTTTATTTTCTTCTTCATGTATAGTTCTCTCTTGGCTATTTCCTTTTTCTCTCAATTCTCTTGTGCGGCTTCCTTTTTCTCTATTTTCTATTCAATATGCGGCACCTTTTTCTTATGTGACACACCCTTGCTGCTGCTATCTACCTTATGCGGCACACTAATCATTGCTTTTATAGGCAAGTCTGTCGCCCCACATGAATCCTAAGAACACATGGGTTCCTAACTCTACTTTAACTAGAATTCTTGTCATGCACATTATCATCCACGTGGCTAGTTGTTGGCTAACTTTGGACAAGCCCATTAAGAAGCTCTACTCTTATGTGGGCTAGACCATGGTGCTTGATGCACCCAACAATTTTTCAAGCAAGAACTTATGAATTTATCAAGCAAAATCGGAGTTTGACAAAAAGTCTCGTTAGAACTTTAGTATTAATGGAGGCAAATAGGTAAAATGTTATATTTAGCAACTAAAAATAACAAAAATGGAACAAAGGCTAATGCATCAATGGGGCAAAAGCCATATTTTTTTGCCGTTGAGCTACAATGCACATCCATCTTTGGCTATTCACGGTAGTTATGATGGTAAAAAAAAAAAACCAATATTTTATTTAAATATATATTATTTTATTATGTTAGTGGTGGTAGTTGTTATTTATTATAATAGATATATTATTTTATTTTGTTGTTTATATTATTTTATTGTGTTGAATGTTAAAATAAAATTATTGATATTAGGTATTTTGTAAAGTGAAATAATAAAATAGATAATGTAGCTTTTTGTAGTGTTAAATTACTAACATCTTAATCACTACTGTGTTGTTGGACCTTGATCACGGAAGCACAGAGACAAACCCATATCTTCAAGATCTTGAAATGATCAATAGATCAATCTACAATCGGTGCAATTGTTTGCGAAGCGGATCAAGTAAAAGGTGTTAAGGCATGAGTTTATAGTAAGAAGCAGGACAAGAAGATTTACAGTGTCTAATTACATGTACGAGGATGTTGTATGACTAACGTCTATACAGCAACAACCTTTTATTATTTGCTCTGCCGTTTGGATTTTGATCCATCAATGTTTTTACCTTGTTTAATTACAAGGGTTTTCACGTCATGAAGAATTATGTCTCTCAAGTGATTGTGATTGTGTATTTAGTTTACATTATTTTTTTAATTGAAGCATGGGCTAATTAACTGCACTGAAAGTGAGTTCCAGTTAGTTCAATTGGTAAAAATTTTTATGGTTGAATAAAAGATTTAGGGTTCAATCCCCTCTTATCTAAAAACTTAGGAATTAAGCCATATAAGATCTTTTTTTCTTCTTTTTAATGAATAAGTCAAAAGCCTCTTTTGAACTACTATATAATATTAACGTATGGTTGTTTATTTATGTGTTAAATAAAATATATTGAAGAGTTTTATTTTTATATGAATATATTATTTAATATATTGAAGAGTTGAATGTTAATACTCGAATTAGGATATTATTTATAATATATTAAAGTTTGGGTGTATAAATACATTTATAATTTCGGGTAGATAAGTGTAATTAATTAATCCAATAGATTATGTTGCGAACTTATACAAAAATACTGTGACTACTGACTTCTGACTACCTCTTATTTGAAATCAATCATTATAAATAAATAAATAAAAATCTAAACTTTTTCTAGCATCGCATGAATGGGGTTACAATTCATCTCGTAGTTTGGAGTTTGGAACAAAGTGAGACGTGCATGTTCTATGTTCTATACCCATGGTCCCTGGTACGTATGGCAGTATCAGGAAGTATCAGTATCTGCAAGTATCACAGTAGTATGTATTTTCATTCGCTCACTCACTCACTCAGGTCCAAGAACTAAACATGTGAGGGGAGTGATGTGCGGTGAAAAAGGCAGAGAATGGCATGGCCATTAATTCAACATGGTCGGAGAGGCCACAATCAAGTGACGATACAAACAGTTAAGTCTGTAAATATATATATGCAACCCCTAGGAGTGAAAAGAGGTTAAAGAGATGGACAATTTGGCTTAAAAAGCGGTGCGGCACAATGATTTTCCTGCGCCGCCTATCATTTATATCTAAGGCTACGATTGTACCATCATTGTTGAAATTAATGACTTGTTCTATTCTCTGTTCAACTTTTTGGGAAAATGTTATCCTTTCTGTTCATGAGCTCCACTTGTTTTTGTGAGCCATTTTCTCACCATGGACCACGGAAAAGAAATTAACGATTTTATAGAATATGACTGGTAATTGGTAAAGAACATGTCATTCCATAACTTGTTGCATCGATGGATATTACATTCCAAAAGAAATCTAGGACTTCTTCAATACAAGGCACAAGCACAGTCTCCATCAATAAATTGAGCATGCCTAACAAAAGGATGCATGTGCTGCCTTAACTATTTTCCATTCCTACCTATGTGGGACACTTCCCCATCTTCTGAATCTAGACTCCTTCAATCTTCTTTGTTAACAATATAAAGTGAGAGAGAAAGACTGAATAGTCTGTATATTGATGTGTGTATAATAATGTACAATAGAGAGCCTTATATAGGCTAGGTATGTGTGCAGTACAAGCAAAAGGAGTAAACTACAAGAATAGTATATTGGGCTAAGTCCAATGGGCTAAACTAGTCTAAGCTATACACTAACATCCCCCCTCAAACTCGCGGTGGCAAGGAGGAAGCCAACGGGAGTTTGGATATAAGATCTCGAAGACGACCAGGCGGGTGAGTCTTGGTAAAGATATCAGCAGGTTGGTCAGCAGAGGAGATGGAGAACAACTTGAGATTTCCTTTCTTGAGATGCTGGCAAGTGATATGGCAGTCGATCTCAATATGCTTGGTGCGTTCGTGGAAAACATCATTATGAGCAATGTAGATAGCACTACGATTGTCACAATAAAGAGGAGTGGCAGTGGGCTGCGGAGCATCCATGTCAGCCAAAAGCCAGCGAAGCCAAACAAGCTCGCAAGTGGTGTCGACAAGGGCACAATACTCTGCCTCAGTACTGGAACGGGAAACCACATCCTGCTTCTTGTTGCGCCACGAGACAAGAGAAGTACCTAACAGGAAACAGAAACCTGTGATAGAGCATCGATCAGTCGGATCACCTGCCCAGTCAGCATCTGAATAAGCATGAAGCTCGAGGGAAGATCGAGAGGAGTAATGCAGACCATGATAAAGTGTGCCTTTGACATATCGGAGAATCCGAAGAACAACAGCATAATGGACAGAACGAGGTGCATCCATGAACTTACTAACCATACCCACGGCATGTGAAATATCCGGACGAGTAACAGTGAGATAGATCAAACTGCCAACCAACTGACGATAATGAGTAGCATCGGATATATGTTCACCATCCAAAGGTGTGAGTTTTGCATTGTATTCTAAAGGAGTGGAAACAGTCTTGTTGTCGGTGATACCAGCTTTGGAGAGAAGATCAGAAGCATATTTAGCCTGGGAAAGATAGTATCCATCAGAGGATGAGGTAACCTCAAGCCCAAGAAAATAGCTGAGAGTGCCTAGATCTTTCATCTCAAAATGTTGACTAAGGAACTGCTGAAGAGAGCGGATACCTGCAAAATCATCTCCAGTAATAATCATATCATCAACATAAAGAAGAATAAGAGTGATACCAGCAGAGGATCTTCGGACAAAGAAAGCGGTGTCATGAAGACTCGAAGTGAAACCCTGCTGAGCAACAACCGAGCTAAACTTTTCAAACCAAGCTCAAGGAGCCTGCTTAAGGCCATAAAGAGCACGGCGAAGGCGACAAACTTGGCTGCCTGAATGTGAATAGCCAGGGGGTGGTTGCATGTACATTTCTTCATGGAGGTCTCCATTAAGGAAAGCATTCTTCACATCCATTTGATAAAGAGGCCAACGGCGAACAGCAGCCACAGCAATGAGACATCTGACAGATGTAAGACGAGCAACAGGAGCAAATGTTTCCTCATAGTCAATACCATACTCCTGAGTAAAGCCCTTGGCAACTAGGCGAGCCTTGTATCGTTCAACAGATCCATCAGCCTTGGTCTTGATCTTGTAAACCCACCTACGACCTACTACAGACTGACCAGGAGGCAAATCAACCATATCCCAAGTGTTATTCTTATGAAGGGCATCTAGTTCTTCGTTCATAGCTTGCTGCCAAAGAGGGTCAGTATGGGCCTCACGATAGGTGTGAGGTTCATAGAGGGTGGCAAGAGCAAAAGAGCAGTGATAATCAGTAAGATATGGGGGAAGAATGCTTACCCGAGTGGAACGACGAAGTTCAGGACCAACAGGTGACTCAAGAGAGGGTGGTGCCACAGGATCCAAGACAGGCGGGTCATATGCCGGAGACAGAACCGGAGATGAGTCGTCTGAAGAGGCAGCCGATGTTGAAGAATCCTCCACAAGTTCAGGATAGAGAGGGAGGAAAAGATCAGTAAAAATGGGAGACTCTGAGGAAAGAGATGCAGGAAACTGCTGAAGACTCGTGAAAGAACGATGTTCCCAAAACTCAACATGACGGGAGACACGAAGGCGATGAGAAATGGGATCATAGCAGCGAAATCCCTTTTGAGACACACCATAACCAAGGAAACAACAGAGACGAGTACGAGGCTGGAGCTTTGTTCGTTCATGAGGAGGAAGAGAGACAAAGCAAGCACAACCAAAAACCCGAAGGGAGGAATAGTCAGGAGTTTGACCATAAAGAAGCTCAAATGGTGATTTGTTGTGTGTAGTTGGTGAAGGAATACAATTAATGGTGTACACAGCAGTGAGTGCAGCCTCACCCCAAAAGCGCTCAGGAAGAGAGGCAGAAATGAGAAGGATGCGGACAACATCAAGAATGTGACGATGTTTTCGTTCTGCACGACCATTTTGTTAAGAGGTGTAAGGACAAGACCGCTGAGGAAGAGTACCATGACTGTCTAAAAAGGATAAGAAAGATTTATCATTATATTCTTGAGCATTATCTGATCGAAAGACTTTGACGGTGCGATTAAACTGTGTTTCAATCATTTTATGAAATGTTTGGTAAATAGACACAAGTTCAGACCTATGGTGAAGCAGATAAATCCAAGTATATCGAGAAAAATCATCCACAAATATGACAAAATATTTAGATCCCCCTTCAGTAGGAACAGGTGCAGGACCCCAAATATCAGAATATATAAGATCAAAAGGGGCAGAAGAAAATGAGTCACTTTTATTAAAGGGCAATTTTGTTTGTTTGCTAAAATGACAGGAAGTATAATCAAATTTTTGAAACTGAACTGAACCTAAATGACCTTGAGAAGCTAACAACTGAAGACGAGATAAGGATGGATGACCAAGACGAGCATGCCATAGATCAGGTGAGGAGGTGGTAGTGGTAGCAGCTGCAGAAACAACTTGTGAAGGAATCTTCAAGTCATGAACCTCAAACATGCGACCAACCTTACGGCCTGTCCCAAGCACTTGACCCGTCCGGGGATCCTGCACATCCACACCATGATTAGTAAATAGAAGATCTACGCCTAATTCACAAAGTTGACCAACAGAAAGCAAATTAAGGGATAACTTTGGAATATGAAAAGTGTCATTAAGGGATAGTCTAGGAGAAGAGATTGTTCCTTTATGACTAACAGGCATAGGAGTTCCATCAGCAGTGTAAATGGTGATTGGATGTTCTAAGGGTGCCTTATCAGAAAATTGGGATACATCAGGAGTTATATGGTTACAACATGCAGTATCAAAGAACCAATGTTGTTTACCTGAGGTGACAGAAAGGGCCGTGGAAGTGCGGGATAAAACCTGTTGAACAACTGCCTCAATATCAGCCGTAGTAAGTGAGGAAGTCAAAGATGGACCTGTAGGAACTGATGGATCTAAAGGACATACAGCAGCTGCCCGAGGAAGAGAAGCCTTATTATGCTCTTGCACAAATTTCTGCAGTTTGCGACAAACAGAGATGTCATGACCTTTGCTACGACAAAACTCGCAGCGAGTACCTTTGGAAGGCTGAGAGTTGGGACGCCCAGGGTTTATTCGTGGAGGAGCAGTGAATGCAGCAATGGGAGGCTGTGGAGAGGGTGTAGCCAATACATGATCAAATGATGACATGTGATAAGTAGGCCGATGGTTCTCCTCAGAAATGAGCTCCTTGACTGCAGCATCAAGAGAAGGAGTAGGAGACCGGCTAAGCAGAGAAGCCCTAGTAGGCTCAAAATCCTCACGTAAACCCATCATGAAGTGCATAAATTTACGACGATCCCGATATTTGACAAAGAGCTCAATGTCCTTAGAACACACCAGTGGAGGATCTGCAGCAGAGAGTTGTTCCCATATAGTAGAAGTCTGAGAATAGAAATCAGAAATAGACTGACCTGTCTCTTGACGCATTTGATAGAGCTTTGATTCAATGTGGAACTCCAAGCTTGAATCATTAGTGCAATTATAGCGATCAGCCAAAAATTTCCAAGCAGCCTCAGCAGTTTCAAGACGAGGAAGAAGATTATGAATGGAGGGAATAGAGGTATTGATAAACCAAGACAAGATCTTACTTTGAATACTCTCCCATTCCTCTAGGCGTTCTTCATAATCATCTGTTGTAACAGCAGTCTTTGAAGACTCTTCAACAGTTGTGGCTTTGGACTTAGGGTTTGGTACTGGCTTAGGAATTGAACCAATCACATATCTCCACATTTTACGACCCTTGAAAAAGACAGTCATATTCTGAGACCACGCATGATAACTAGTAGGACCATCCAACATAATAGTGATAGGACAGATGATATCTCATTCATTTTGTTGAGCCATAATGAAGAAAATGACCAAAAAATGGGATTTAGAGACCTCAAATGCAGAAACGGAGCTCAAAATCGGAATCTACGCGAAAAACTGAGCAAAACAGGTCCGGTTGAAAATTTTTGACTATGGTCAAAGTCAATGGTCAACGGTCAGAGTCAACGGTCAACGGCTGACGTGTGCTAACGTGGCAGTGTGACGTCACCTAGGGCTGACGTGGTAGGAAGAGAAGCAGCAGCAGGCGCGTGTGGCGCGTGTGGCGCGTGAGTGCGTGTGGCAGGTACCAGCGGAGCGTGGCGGCGCGTGGAGCGCATGCTCGTGAGGCAGAAACTTCAGCCGGCGCATGGAGGCACGTGTGATGCAGTTTCTGGCCGTTCTTGGTTGGGTTGTGCTCGGGATTGGCCGTTCTATCTTTCTATGCCTGTTGTTTGGCAGTTGAATGCATAGAACGTTGATATCCGAGTGTTGCAGGTACTGTGGGAGTGACGGCGGTGGCTCGCTTCTGACAGTGACGACTGGATGAAGGCGAGGGCAGCGGAAGAACGCCGGAGATGTCCACAGGAACCAGAAAGTCAGAGAAATGGCTCTGATACCATGTTAACAATATAAAGTGAGAGAGAAAGACTGAATAGTCTGTATATTGATGTGTGTATAATAATGTACAATAGAGAGCCTTATATAGGCTAGGTATGTGTGCAGTACAAGCAAAAGGAGTAAACTACAAAAATAGTATATTGGGCTAAGCCCAATGGGCTAAACTAGTCTAAGCTATACACTAACATTCTTCATCTTCTTCCTTCTTGTTTCCTCAATAATGTGTCCAAAATCTTAGATGAATTTGGTTCATTCGACCTCAGCACTTGTACAATGCCAAGGGAGTCACCTTCAGACACAATTTCCACTCCATCTCTGACAAATGTTAAACCACTATTTGGGTTTGTAATTGGAACATTAAAACCATTTTTAAAGCTTGACGCCATGTGTTGTATGTTATCCATCATATTATGCCTAAACTTTTTTATGCCTTGTAGGTGTTATTGACTAGTTTTAGTTTATATGAATAATTGAGTGCAAAAATTAGGGTTTAGAAAAAATTATGCCATCTTACAAGAGTATTACATTATCTTACAAAAGTGTATCATCTAGTTAAATAGTTTCTTATTCTTCTTAATTACTTAGAAGAAAAAAGTGTCTCATTTCTATTTGGCATTTAGGTTCACAACTTTTATCTCTTAGTATCTCAGCTCTTTAGTCTTTAAAAATAGTTGCCTGCAAGGCTGCAATGGGAAACAAGAGAAGCCCACATGAGTTGAATCAGAGCATAAAGCTCCAAGAAATATTTGGAATATCCCATTCCCATGTTAGCGTGAAGCTCTTGTGAATTCGCTAGATGTAAATCTTTTCTCCAAATCCATCTAGAGGAATCTTCTCCAACTATTTGTATCTAACAAATTATGTGATGATTTATAAAAGATAAATGTTATATCTATAATATTTTCACAATATTTTTACAATAAATTTTAAGTGATAGGTAGTTATTGGTTATTATTGGTGAATAAAAAAGTAATCTCAATAGTGAATTTAAATTAGAATTAATAACAACTTATCACTTGTTATTTGTTGAGAAAATATCGTAGACGTGACATTTCTCCTTATAAAAACATACATTTGTATTAAGTCACATTATTTATTAAATAATGAGTAATGCTATAGTTTCAAACTATTTTACAATATTTTTATAAACTATTGATGCATCTAACTTTTTATTGGTTTTCATCTAGGCACACTATTAATATCATTTTTTTTATTTATCAATAATCACTTATTACATCTAAGGGTGTCCAACCATGACTTGGACCCGAGCCACCCATCGGAACTTACTGGAATTGACCCACCTGCAACCAACCCGAGAGCTCCGATGGTCAACTGCGGGTTACAGATCCTAGAAACCAACTTCGGTGGGTCAATTGATGGGTTCTCCCCTTTAAAACCCGCCTCAACCGACCTGATCGTGAAACTTAACAAATTCGGAGATCCAAGCTTTTTCCGACGAGTTTTTGGTCAAAATAGTTTAGATCCAACAAGATTTATACTAGACTTAGGGAGATCTCACCAAATCTAGTGAGATCTCAGCCAGATCTGGTAGAAATCTCGCCAAATCTAGCGAGATCTCACCAGATTCAGTGAGATCTTTACTAGATCTGGCGATATTTCACCTAAAATGCACTGTTTTGGCCAAATTTCTCCACTGTGGATGGTTTCGACTGAACCGACCACTTTCAAACATGAATCCAACCGCTCCGATTTGACTCTCTCACCGGTTGGCAGTAGGTCTGAACTTCTGCCACCTAATTCTGTCGGGTTAGCTGTGGGTTGGGCATAAACCCAACCCATGGACACCCTTAAACCACATCAGCAGTTTGTAAAATTTTTTGTAAAAAAGTTTGTATCTCTAACATTACTCTTAAATTATTTAATCTAATCAAATACCTCATTAAATAAGTCAATTGACTAAAAGCACATGTAAATAATCGTTTAAGTAGCCACATATATACAGAAGGTTGAATGAATTTTCCTCTAAACTATTTTGAAGGTATACTCTACCCATAATATATTATCAAACTAGCTTTTAGAAGGGGAAAAAAATGTTTTCTAAGACAAGTTTTTTAGCAATCGAAAAAGAAAATTTTGGGGGCTACACTATTTGAGCATATCCTATATAATATGAGAAGTGCTATGTTTACAATATTTACACAACTTACATTACTTTTTTGCCCACCTATAACAACTAACATTTCATGACTACATGTGTTCATTTTTGGGAAGTTTTGTTTTTATGCACTTATGAGACTTAAAAATTAAATCTGATATTGGATAAAATATATGTACTTAAAAAATTAAGAATAATTTTTTCATAATCCAATAGTTGAAGGAAGGAGAATTGACCCCTATATGTATTTATTGAAAATATTAAAAAATGTCAACCATTTTTTTACAAAACTCTTGACATTTTTAAGAAGTTATACACCAACCAAATAAGACAAACAAAAAATAAGCTATGGCAAAGGAACCTTTTTTTATTTTTATTTTTACTTTTACTAAGTTAATATAAGTGGGTTGTTGGGAAATTCAGAAAAGAAAAAAAAATAGTGGGTTGTTCGGAAATTCATACATACAGTTATACATATGCATATAAAATATGATACCCGATAATCTTGGAATTTCTACTATTCAATCAAACGGAAAATCAACCTTCCTACATTCATGAGTGATGAGACCTTTTTCTACATCAAATGCCAGTCTTAGTAAGTGGTTGCCATTGATTTGTATCATCTAGTTTCTTATTCTTCTTAATTATTTAGAAGAAAAAAGTGTCTCATTTCTATTTGGCATTTAGGTTCACAACCCTTAAAGAATCTGAGCTCATTAGTTTTTAAAAATAGTTGCCTGCAAAGCTGCAATGCGAAACAAGAGAAGCCCACATGAGTAGAATCAGAGCATAAAGCTCCAATAATATTTGGAATATCCCATTCCCGTGTTGGCGTGAAGCTCTTGCAAATTGGCTAGATGCGAAGCTTTTCTCTAAATCGGTCTAGAGGAATCTTTTCCAACTCTATGTATCCAACAAATTATGTGATGATTTATAAAAAAGAAATATCATGTCTACAATATTTTTACAATACTTTTATAACAAATCTTAAGTGACAGGTTGTTATTGGTTATTACTAGTGGTTAAAAAAGTAATTTTAGTAATGAATTTAAATTAGAACCAATAACAATTTACCACCTGTGATTTGTTGTAAAAATATTGTGAAATAACATTTCTCTTTATAAAAACATTCATTTGTATTAAGTCACATTATTTATTCAATTATCTAATCTAATCAAATGCCTCATAGATAGTCGTTTAAATAGCCACATATATATAGAAGGTTGAACAAATTTTCCTCAAAATAGACTGTCAAACTGGCTTTTAGACGGGATAAAAAAAGTTTTCTAAGACAAGTTCTCTAACAATCGACGAAGAAAAATTTGGGGCTACACAATTGGAGCATATCCCATATAATATGAGAAGTACTACGTCTACAATATTTTTACAATACTTTTACAAAAAATTGTAGATGGTAATATAAGTTTGTTATTGGTTATAATTTGAATCCACAACTTAAATTATTTTTTTGCCCACTCATAACAATCAATAACAACATACCATTTAGAAAATGTTGTAAAAATGTTATAAATATAACATTTCTCATATAATATCATCTTATGGATGTGAAAATTCAAGTTATATATAATTTTTTTGAAGAAACTTGTAGTTTAACTAGTAGTTTTTTTAACGAAGATGATCATGGTTCAAGTATCCCTTGCTGCATGTTGTAACTATCAAATATACCAATTTATGAAATGATTGATTTAGGAAAAATACAAATACATATTATATAAATCTTACAAATTAATATATCAATTTTTACCTTCTCAAAAAAAAACGTATCAATTTTTAAAAGCAAAAAAGAAGAAGTAATATTAAAAAAAAATTATGTTACTGTAGCACCAATCACATTTATTGTCATGCCAATTTGTAATATTGTATACAACTTTATTACTCTAAATTCAAATCATAATTTATTTAAATCAAACTGACATTCAAAGTCAATAGATGAAAGTTGGGGATTTTCTTGTTTCCTATTTGAAGCATAATGATGTAATTAATGATGTAATTAAGATGCCTCTTACTATTGTGCAAATGCAAAAGGGAAAATTTTAATCCACAAGTTTGACCGTCTAAACCGTCTAAAGAAGATAAATTGCGAGAATTTATTCATTCTTCATGTTCTATTATACACGTGGTAGGCCCTCTGAATCAATTCAACTAAATCATTGCAAGTTTCATGACAACATGTACTCCTTAAATTTAGGGATTGGTAAGAAATTTTTTTTATTGGTTGGGAGGAGCATGTGGCTATTTGTCTATTTACATGTGTTCATTTTTGGGAAGTTTTATTTTCATGCACTTATGAGACTTAAAAATTAAATTGGATATTGGATTAAATCTATGCACTTAAAAAATTAAGATATTTTTTGATAATCTAATAGTTTTTTTTTTTTTTTGGAAACAAGATTGAAATTATACTCTAACTTAATCTCAGTGTATATGTGTGTAAAACTCCATCCTGAAAACTTGAATTCCGATCTTTATCCCTCACACCCCATAAGTATTTATATTTGTGGAGTAACTACAGTACCAAGAATGCGCAGTAGTGATAATCCAATAATTGAAGAAAGAGGAATTGACTCCTATATATTTCTATTAAAAACATTAAGAAGTATCAACCATTTGAATTACAAAATTCTTGACATTTTTAAGAAGTTATATATCAACCAAATAAGATAACCTAAAAATAAGCTATGGCAAAGGAACCTCATTTTTATTTTTAATAAGTTAATATAAGTGGGATGTTGAAAAAAAAAAAAAAAAAAAAAAGGTGGGTTGTACGAAAATTCATATATACAGTAATACACGTGCATATAAACTATGCTACCTGATAATCTTGGAATTTCAACCATTCAATCAAACGGAAAATCAACCTTCCTAAATTCATGAGTGATGAGACCTTTTCTACATCTAATGCCAGTCTTAATAACTGGCTGCCATTGATGACTCTAGGCCTGACGAAAATCTGTACCAATCAATGGTGGCTGTTACGTTGAGTTTCAAGTCTCAACCTAATATGTCGTTCCAAACCAATAAACCTCTCCTTTTTGACTTTAACCCATTATTCTTCTTATATGTCCCCATGAACATGTATGCTTCCCCTTCGAAATGTGTCTGTGCGAGAGAGACATGGAGTGATATGGCCTGGCCAGTGTTGTTTACGTGCCCAACTCTTCCAAATAGCACATATATTTGGAAAGCAAACTCTTATTAAGCACTGTGTATTCCCACAACAAATTGCTATACATGAAGCATTCAAAAAAGGGTTGTGTTAGGTGCCCGATAACACACCATTTTATGTCAGAATCTTTATTAATCAGTCAGTTTTATGCTAGTATTTTATCAACTTTTCTTTAATTCATTCAATTTTTTTATTAAGTGAGACCCATATTATTTTAACCTTAACAACAGTACTTTTTAACATTTGACTTTAAAATATTTCCCTCAAATGAAGACTTTGTGTCAGAAAGGAACATCTAATTAGTGGTGCTTTTTAATGATTTTGAATATAATCAAAGTTACTTTGGTGGAGCACCCTTTTACAAAATAGACATGCCTTCGCTTTCTATTGGTGATTCGTGTTGTGAAGCCAGCCTGAAAAAATGCATGACCACCATCTATATAGTATCTTCCTAATTGAGACAAAAAATATGCCCCAGATTCCTAGGGTAAGGATAATGACAAGGATGGACTAGAAGGGTATAGGAGGATGGATATAGATGGATTCATGCACCATATGGTTGTATTGATTTGTCGCATGTTTAAAGGACTAACTCTATTTGGACAGATAGATAGAAAGAAAAAGGAAGATATATGACTGTAATATATTTTTTATATAATTTTTTTTATTGTATATTGAATTTTTCAATTAAATTTAACATATGGTCGTATTTGCTATTGATCCATATAGTTGAATTTAAATTTGTGGGTTGTATTTAATATAACTATTGATAAAAAGCAACCTTCATCTACAAATTTGGTACCTGCCTACGAATTTTTATTTTTATTTTTTTTCGCGCCCATGAAGCTTTAGAGGATTAACTGCAAGTTCACGGGTCAACAGAATGCATTAGTGATTTACATGCAAGCTTACATCTTCTTTTTCTCTTTTCCTCAACCAAAATAATAATAATCTTCTTTTCTCTTAGAAGAATATTCATTTGTTAATTAGTTTTAAAAAAAAATGCTACATCTATAATATTTTTAAAGTAAATTATTATTATTAGTTTTCATTTTTTGTCCATGTTTTAACATCGTTTTTTTACTTATCAATAACAATTTACCACTTAAAATTTGTTATAAAAAAATGGTGGACTTAACATTTTTCTTAATTTTATTACCCTATAATAATAATAAGAAATAGTGATTTGATGAAGACCCTAACTGACTTGGTCAAAGATGCGATATTTATGGTTCTATATAGCTACCTACCTATAAGCTTAAAGTGAAGATAATGATGCTTAATTGATTCATACCTAATCTCATCTTTTAGACTGATCCATCTGAACTTAAAGTGTGCCTATAAATGTTCATAAGAAATAGTGTGCCTATAAACCGAATTCATATGTCCCTTTCAATTATAATTTTTTAACATGTTGGTATGTTATTGTTATGTCATATTTGGCCACATGACAAGCCAAACCAAACCAAACCAAACCAAACCAAATTTGGAACAGATAAAATGACTGTTTCAGGTAAATTTTGGGTGTTTGTCTTGCATGGAACCTAACGGTAACTAAGTGGCCAAGGGAGATAGTTAAGACTTAAAGAGTTCTTGACAATTTAAAATTAATGCGGGCACAAAAGATTTTGTAATTTATTTTTTTCATAATTGTTGACAAAGAAATTGGAATAATATTACTTTTATTATCATTAAGCACAACATTTTATCTTTACAATTGTGAAAAAAAAATTTGTAAAAAAACTTTTTATACCTGATCTTATTGATTTAAAATTGAAAGCTAGGCCTACTTTTAGACATATGCAAGCCCTGTTGGGCTAATAGCTTTTATAAACATAAGTGGGCTTTTCTAAAATATTCCAATATTGGGCTTTGGGAATCCAATATGCTAATAAAACTCTCTCTCCTAACCATTTCTCTCTCTATCAAATGAACTGAATTTTAGTCACTTTAACTGTAGACTAACACATGCATCAATTTGGTATATATGTGAAGTTTAGAGAGTAAATTAGCTAAAATAAAATTTTAAGGGTTGTAATAATCACTATCTCAAATTTTAGTTTCTCTGCAATGGTTTTTCTTTTTGAAGCCTTGTAAGTTAGCCCAAGTAGCCCAAATGTCTAAAAAGGCCTATTGTTGAAAATCGAGATGGGTTTTCACCCTAATTGAAGTAATGTTTTGGGCCAAGCAATTCGACTAATATTAATCGAGTACCTTACTAATGCTAATCCATGGGTGTGGCCAGCAACAAGAGTTGACGGGTTAGTACTCCATCAGATCCATATATCCTACGGATCAATAGAGACGGAGAAGATCAAAGTTAGAAAGTTTCTTTTCTTTTTTTTGTTCTAATCCAAAGTCCAATAAGGTTTTGGACCTGAAGAAACCAGATAGAGTTTTAATAAGGCCCTTTAGGAATGTCTTGGATCCAAATTGCTTTAAACACGGCAAGCTTAAACTTAAGGCCCAAATAATAATAAGGCCCTTTGTCATAGCAAGAAAAAGAGACCCTTGTGTCCAAATTTTGACCGAGCCTGAGTCAAAAATATTCCTCTTGATAACATTTGAACCCATGAGTCCATGACTTTAACTTCAACGGCTCAACACTCCAACCCAATACAAACTTTTTTATTTTAGCAAACAACCCAGTACAGACTTTGTGCTATATATATATATATATATATATGGTATAAACGCTCCTCTGACTCCCTAATATATCAATCTTCAGCTGCCAACCTTTTAGTTTATGGCTTTTCATTGGAAGCACTTCCTCTTCCTTGTCCATGCCATCGAATGTACCGTGTGGCAATCTATGGTGGTTTTGCATCAAAATTTTTGGGTTTTAGTGTTTATGGGTAGAAAGTGGAGAATAGTCATTCATGTTGTAAAAAAGTGCAAAAAACCTTATTGCAATGTAGACAAGGTAAGACAAGTATATTCTACAATAGATAAGGTTGTCAAAATTGGGATCCTATAAGATCGTGGAAGGTTGGTAAGATTGTGGGTTGTAGAATCGGATCGTGAATAGCAAGATTCTAATTTTTTTAGAGAAAAAGCAAAAAAATACATTGGTACGAATTCATCCATAAAAATAAATAAATAAAATAAAATAAAATAAACAAAGATTTGAATCAATATGATGCCATATTTATATCATGAATTGTCGTGTGATCTTGCAGATACAGCTATACCTATATTTTAAACTAATGAAACAAATATACTTAAATATTAATACAACATATCCAAAAAGTTTGCCAAATGTTTAAATAGCTACCAAGTGCCAAAATAACTATCATCAACACAATTGGAAAATAATTTCCAAGTTCTAAGTTCCGAGTTCAAAATCCAAAATAAGTTTGCAAATAGCAACTGGCTAAGTAGCTAAACATTGTACAAAATCCAAAAGCAAAATCCACTAAGAGAGAGAGAGAAGAGAGTGAGAAGGCCGTCAAGATGATATTAGGGGTTTAGGGAATAAGTTTTTAATTTAAAGTGAGAGTGTGGGTTTTTTTTTTTTTTTTTTTTTGGTTTATAGAGAAAATGACCGTTTCAGGTAATCTTTAGGTGTTTAATATGCATTTAAACTTTTTTTTTTTTATAGTGAAAACTTCACAACAATCTCATTAAGTTGGACAAAGGTCCTCACAAATTACATCCATTCTAAGTTGGTTTGCTATTACAGGGGGGGTGTCTTCCACCCAAACTTGGGTTTCAGTACTACTGCTAGCTGTCCTAGCCAAAATGTGTGCAGCATTGTTACATTTTCTGCATATATGGTTCAGTGACCAAACCTTAAAAGAACTAAGTCCCATTCTTATACCTTCCACCACCTTCATAATTGAACTTGGCCCCGGCTCTGCCCCTGTGACAGCTTTGACAACCACCTGAGCATCGCTCTCAAACTCCACTTCCCACAAACCCAGGTCTCTAGCCAATTCAATCCCCCCTTCCAAAGCCTTAGCTTCCACCTCTAAGGCTCCCAACGGGAGAGGCAGATTTTTGCTCATCACTCCCATAATTAGACCATCCTCATTCCTGATGACTACCTCGATCCCACTGCTTTTCAGCCTTGTGAACATTGCGCCATCAACATTAACTTTATATCTTCCATTTTGAGGTGGGCGCCAACTGAATCTACCAGTGGCTGTACCGCGAGTAGGAGGCAGAGACTCCTCTGCCACTTCTTTCGCGTACTCCTTAGCTTCCATTGCGATTTTCTTTGGGTCTTTGCACTTACCTTCATGCTTGAACGTGTTCCTATTATTCCATATCATCCACGCTGTAATGACAAACAACTCCCAGTCCAAAACACCATTCCTTTCATATAGCGTCCACACCACATCAGTGAAATCCTTCATGGGCTGATTCAGTTTGGGAAGTTTAAGGCCTACTTCCTTCCAAACCTCAGTAGCTATATCGCAGTCCCATAGAGCATGACCCGATGATTCGAAGCCTCCACAGAAGCCACAGCTATTATCTGACACCACTCTCCTAGATGTTAGGCAGAAATTTGTCGGTAAAATGTTCTTACATGCCCTCCAAAGAAAGTTCTTTATCTTGTTTGGACAGTGAAGTTTCCATACCAACTTCCACAAACCAGCACTCTTTCCCTTCTCTGAACATTCTCCACTCTCTTTAGCTGAACTTTCTGCTCTAAGAATCTTAAGTGCCACCCCATACGCACTCCTCACTGTGAAGTTACCATTCTTTGACCAAGCCCAAATAAGGGAATCCTTCGGCATTCTGGGACTCAACGGTACTCCCAGGATAATATCCTTCTCATGGGGCATGAAATGCTTCTTGATAAGGTCTGCCTTCCACATTCCGGTGTCCCCATCTATAAGTTGAGCCACCTTAACCAACTCCTCATCCGAACCTTTTGGGCTAATTACCTTAAAGTTGTCCGGGGTTAGAATCCACCTGTCATGCCAAATCTTCACTTTTCTGCCATTACCAATACACCACCTTAATCCCCTTTCAACCATCTCCCTTGCTGCCATTAAACTTCGCCACACATAAGAAGGTTTTTTCCCAACTTGTGCTTCCATAAAAGAGCAGCCTGCAAAATATTTCGCCTTGAACACTCTATGGGTGAGGAGATCCGGATTTTGATTTAGTCGACAGCCTTGTTTTGCTAGAAGAGCCAAGTTGAAAGCCTTCAAGTCCTTGAATCCCATTCCCCCTTCCATTTTGGGTCTACACAGATTGCCCCACGAAGTCCACGTCATTTTCCGCTCTTTATCTTTCTGCCCCCACCAAAATTGGCTTACCATAGAATTAAGATCATGACATAGGGTATCCGGGAGCTTGAAGCAACTCATAGTATAGGTAGTAGTTGCTTGTGCTACTGCTTTTATCAGAATCTCACGGCCCGCATTCGACAAAAGCTTGCCTTTCCAACCCGCAATTTTCCTCCCAACTTGGTCTTTAATGCGACTAAAGGCCTTTATTTTTCCTTTCCCCACTAGAGTAGGCATCCCCAAATACCGCTCATGCTTGTGGATAATCTGTGCCCCAAAGATTTCTTTGATTTCCTCTTGTATCTCCCTGCTGGTATTCCTACTGAAGAACAGAGATGTCTTCTCCTTATTCAGTTTTTGACCCAATTCTTCCTCATAGTCGGCCAACACCTTTAGCACTCTATAACCTTCATCAACACTCGCCTTTCCAAAAATGATGCAGTCATCGGCAAACAAACGGTGGGAAATCCTTGGAGCCCCTCTACACACCGAAACTCCACTGATTTGACCCTCACCCTCCTCCCTATTAAGCATGGCTGTCAAACCTTCAGCACATAAGAGAAAGAGATAGGGTGATATAGGGTCGCCTTGCCTTAAACCCCTCGTTGGAGTGATCTTTCCTTTAGGTTCCCCATTTATAAGAACCGAATAGGAAACCGTCTTTACACACATTAGCATCAGCCCAATCCATCTCTCCCCAAAGCCCAATTTCGTCATCATTACCTCCAAGAAATCCCACTCAACCCTATCGTATGCTTTACTCATGTCGAGTTTTATAGCCATCAAACCGTTCTTACCTTTCCTCCTTTGATCTATACTATGCATTGTCTCAAACGCCACTAAAACATTATCCGTGATTTGCCTACCGGGAACAAAAGCACTCTGGGACTCACTAATCACCAAAGGCAGGAGCTTCTTCAACCTATTTGCTAGAACTTTTGAAACTAGCTTATAAACTACATTACATAAACTAATTGGGCGGAATTCCGAAATCTTTTGAGGGCAATTCACTTTAGGAATAAGGCATATGAAGGTCTCATTTAAACCCGCTGGCATTACCCCTGTTCTAAGTGTTTGGAGCACACTATTTACTACACTTGGACCAACAACATCCCAATATTTTTGGAAAAAGATAGGAGACATACCATCCGGGCCGGGGGCTTTGGTTGGGTGCATCTGGTTCAGGGCGATCTTGACTTCCTCTGCTCTAAACTCACCCAGCAGCGCTTCATTCATCTCTGGAGTCACCCTCTGACTGACTGCCCCCAAGCTTGCTTCAAAGGAAGTTGGATGATTAGAGCTATATATATTAGTGAAGTAATTCAGTATCACCCTCTCAATGTCCTTTGGACTTTCCACCCACACCCCTTCATCCTCTATCCCTTCAATTTTGTTCGTTGTTCGCCTCTGAGATGCTGTCGCATGGAAAAATTTCGTATTTCTGTCCCCACTCTTGAGCCACAATGCTCTTGATCTTTGCTTCCACATAACCTCTTCTCTCGTTAGCATCTCATTGAGCTCCTTCCTTACCTCATAGATTTCCAAGGCTGTTTCATGAAGACTATTCTGAACTTCAAGCTAGTGGAGCCGCTCCTTTAAGAATTTCAGCCTTTTATTGACATTTCCAAACACCCCTCGGTTCCAATCTTGCAGAAGGTCTTGACAGCCGCGTATTCTATCTACGATACTGAGATCGCAGCTAGTCCGAATAGGATCCCAAGCCCTTTCAATCACTTCTCTACATCTGTCATCTCTAGCCCACATCGCCTCAAAAACAAATCTCCTATTTCTTGGTTTTGGCCGTTTTATCTTTGTCAGAAATAGAGCTAACATACAGTGGTCCGACGCTGACATATTGACATGGTGAACCCGAGCTTCAGGGAATTGGTCTATCCACTCCTCATTAGCCACCATTCTATCTAATCTAATGAGGGTCCTCTGTTCCCCTTGTCTCTCATTACACCAGGTAAAACGCTGCCCCACAAAACCCAAATCAATAAGCCCACAAACATTTAAACACTCCCTAAAACTCCTCATCTGATTTGCATCCCGCTCTAACCAACCCAACTTCTCATCTGGATGGGTGATTTCGTTGAAATCCCCGAATACTATCCAAGGCATCATACATTGATTTTTCAACGAAATTAACAACTCCCAAGAGACATACCTTTTCCTTGCATCTGGATGCCCATAAAAGCCCGATGCCCTCCATGGTTTCGCTCCACCATCACCATGAACCACCACGTCAATGTGAGAGTGAGAGCAGCTCTTGAACCTTACATCCACCCCTTCACGCCATAGCTTTGCCAATCCTCCACTCCACCCATCACACGGCACCGTAATTCCTTGAGTGAACTCCAATCTCCTCTGTAAACCCTTGATTCTACTCGGATTCGCCTTAGTCTCCACAAGGAAGACCAAAACAGGGTTTTTTGATTTCACCTCATCAGTGAGGATTCGGACTGCCGGGGTCGACCCTAAACCCTGGCAGTTCCACGCTAGAACACTCATGAGGCTCGGCGGTGCTACTCCGCAGCCACCACCTCACCGCCATCCCTCACATCATTGTGGTCTTGTGTCTTGCTTTTCACTTGCCGTTTTCTTCGCTTCAGGGTATTACTAAGCTTCAACATCATGTGATGGGCTCGTACGAGATCGTTTCCCCAAGCGTGTTTCCTCCTTTGGCTATTCTGTTGGGCTTATTTCACGGGCCTTTCTGGCCAAACGTTTCCAATGACCACTTCGTGGTCCAAGAGTTTCTGCTACCCAGCCCATATTTACATCATAACTCATTGCCATTGGGCCCTTATCCTTAACAACACTCGCAAGGCCCATTGCCTCCCTACTGTCATCAAGTTTTGGCGCCACGCGAAAGTCAAATAGAGTCTCAGTCACGGGTTCGGTCCCTTTCTCCCATCGCATTACTTCCCTTGTTAGCTTTTGATCACAGAGCCCTTCAGTATTTTCTTCATCCAAATTGGTAATAACTTCAGTAGGTTGCTCACCGAGGCTGGTCTCCTTTCCTTTTTCATGATCCCCCTTTAGTTTGTTGCCTTCCTTTCCTCCCTCGGTAGTCTCATCCCCTCTGACACTAGCTTTCACGCTTGGTAGCGCAGAATCAGAAGACTTCCCCTGCCCCAAACTCCTCCCCGGCGCGTGTAGAGTCTTATCTTTCTCCCCCCCACCGTCCATAATCGGACCTCCCTTCACAGGCCACCTTTCCTCTGTTCCAAATCTCCTCGGCACCTCACCTCTCAGCCACATTCCATACTGGAGCGCTGATATCTCTAGTAAAGCTTCCACCTTCCCCTCTGGGCAATCTCGTAATCCATGGCTGAGCATCCCACACCTGTAACAAAAGTTTGGAAGATGTTCATATTTGAACGATATCCAACGTTGCACACCACCCTCAACGGCTATCTTTTTCCCCCGGATCAGCTTCTTTGTGACATCAAGCTGCACCCTTACTCTGAGGTATTTTCCCCATTGAACCCCCGACTCCGTGACATCAACTTCCACAACCTCTCCCAGCTTTGATCCAATTGCCCAACCAGTCTCTCTAGTTCGACAATGCAGAGGTAGATTGTGTATTTGCACCCAAAACGGTGACTGCCACAATTGGATGTCCTTTGGTACCTGTTCACCCTCAAATTCCTTCAGAAGAATCAGTTGCTTCTCGTAAGTCCATGGGCTCATATCCATTATCCTTTTCTTATCTCTTCCATCTCCAAATTCCGCCAGGAACAGCTCTTCCCCAATCTCATTTATCTGCACCCCTTTGTTCGGTTTCCATAGCATCCTCAAATTCTTCCTCAATGTTCATGTATTTATGTGATAGAACCTTCATCAAAAGACAATTTTTTCCAACCACCTTCACCGCTTCTATAGTACCTCTTCCTAATGTTATGCTCTCATCTTCTTCCTCTGTAAAAGACAACTTCTTCCACATTTCCTCCAATTCATCCTCCATCTCACCCCCACCCCTAATGGTCTTACAGCACGAAGACCACAACACTCTTGCAAGGACGCTGCCTGCAAGACTCTACCTGCTACCACATGCAGCACAAGGCACCCGAGAGCACCCTAAGCAGCTTGAGAGCACCACAACCTCCCTCTCAAAATATGCATTAAAACTAACAGCAAGGAAGTGGGGAAGGATGATAGTTAGAGCAATGGACTATTTAAAATCAATGAGGACATAAAAAATTTTAAAATATTTTTATATAAGTTTTATGATTAGAACAATATAATTTTTATTAGTATAAGCTTAACTTATCATCTAAACAATTGTGTAAAGGATTGTGAAAAACTTTTCATTCCTAATCTTATTGATTTAAAATTGAAAGCTAAGCTTACTTGTAAGGTAAATTCCATGCCTTGCTAGGCTTTAACCTTTATATATATACTAGCTAAAGGCCGTGTGATGCACAATTTTATTATAAATTTATATAATATAATAACAAACGAAATAAATTGTACTGCAGTAACAATCATCAAATATAAAATGATAACACCTCAATAAAAATTTATCTTCTAACGTACTTATTGTGCTATAATGAGACTTAGTTACATGTATCGAATTGTTTGCATTAGAATTTTGTATCTATTGGATTTGCAACATTGTTTAGAGTTTGTACTTGACTTTTGTTGATTGTCATGGCATAATAGATCTTTAGAGGAAACTATCTTCTTTTTAGGATGAATGTTCTCTTGCACAAATATTCGATTCTTGAATGGTGTTTTTTTTTTTTTTTTTTTTTTTTTTTGTGTCTTTTAGAGATTGAATTTGTAGCTCTTTGTCGTTGTTCATTCATAATGGATCTTCATCTTAATCTTGCACCTCTTGTTATTTCAGTGTTGTTCAACTAATTTAAGCAAAAGAAAAAGTTTATGCCAAAAAACTATTAATTATTAGGCCCAAAACACTTATAAACAAATTTATTATGAAATAAATGTACACAATTCAAGCAGATGAGTTTGTAATTCGCTACTAATTTATTATGTAAAATAAATGTATGACTATATTGGTACCTTCAAATGTTTATTGCTTATATGGTCAGTTGTAAGAATAGTTGATTCTTTGTCTTTTCTTGACTGATTCTATAGATCTTGATTAAATTTATAATCGATCTTCATTTTATTCTTGTAACTCTTGTTATTTTAGCATTGTCAACTATTTAACCCAAAAATAAAAAATTAAAGGCAAACAACTATAGTATACACCAAGCTAACAGTATGTATATTTGAAAGATAAATCAAGTGCATCTAAAGTGTAAAAAATACTTGCCTGCAGGTCAGTGGTGGTGGTGATGCCTCCCATGTCTTGTATATCTCTAAAATAATCAACAAATAATTTTCTTATACTTGCATAAATAAGGTTATTCTGAAAAAATGAGAGAAGACTTAATAAAAATAAAATAAAATAAAATTGTATTTGAAGACATAAAAGTAATTTTATTATTTTACTTTAAAACTTACCTTATCATGGCACCAAATCAAGACTCATAAGTTCATTTTTATTTTTATTTTAAATTATCACAATCTACAATTTATTATTGTATAATCTCAAAATATAACTAATGCACACAAAAAATTAAAGGTAGATTTCATTGAATAATCTCAATTCCAACACAAACATAGGATCAATAAAAAGAGATATATCATCTCTAATAGACCTTGTCTCCACAAAAAAGGCTAAAGAAAAAGAAAAAACAGCAGGCTGCTGCCTTACTAAGGAAATTAAATCAACAAACCCAAAGTCTTAACATTCCCAAGGTCACATCAAGAATTCAAAATAATAACATACCAAAGCAAGTAGCAACCTAATCAATCATCCACAACATAAAATAAAATGAATGTTAATGTTATTATATTGTTCATCTTATCATTTATAATGTAATCAATCTAATCAAGTTTAAGCGAATGAAGATAGAGATAGAATGTTACCTGCCTTGAAAAGTGATCCCAAACTTCAGATTTTTTTTTTCTTTTTAGGACACTTAGGAGGAAGTGCATTGGTATTACATGTGGTTGAAGATCCTGGGTTTGTCATTGTGGGCACTATATGTTCCACCCTCCATCACCTATTAAGATTGACCATAAGAACCGGAAGAATATGTAATATATAACATATTTAACTTGAATATAAAATGAAGAGTTAGATACTTGAATATACAATGAACTGACAGAATGACTTTACATGTAATAATATGATAACACTTTTTATAATATATATAAATGGATCAAATGACAGAAACCAAAACCAAGATCAAAAAGACCCAAAAAAAAAAAAAAAAAACAATACAAGACAGGAATTTTGTAGTTTCAATGAAAAATTGAAAATACTAAAGAAGAAAGAGGAAGGGAAATGCAGCGGCTAAGGTAAAGGCCAAAAGGTGAGAAAAAAAATAAGGGTAGGGGTATATAGGGGTGAAAATAGCCAAATATCATTTTTAGCCAAAATAATTATCAATCTACCATTATCTAGAAAATATTCAACAATTTACCACTTTTTTTAAAACTCGAGTTATATGTAACTCGAGTTCCACAAACTCAAGTTCTATAATGGCGCCTGCTGACTTGAAATTTTTTGATTCAAAAACTCTATGGAACTCAAGTTGTAAATAAAACTTGAGTCTACGTACTCGAGTTATGCATCACGAAAATAAATTTATGTTTGAGAGTGCAAGTGGCAGATCAAAATAATTGCAGGAGGGGTGACCACTGACTAGTTGTAGAGGGCAGCAGGTGTTTCTGACCATTGAGGTAATGGCAAAGAGTTCACAACTCCTTGGATTTCGAAAATCATTAACTAATACAGTTGCACTAATTGAAGACCCACTTTGTTGACATCTTGTTTTGATTAGCACTAGGAAGTTCCTCGACAACGTGGGTGACTTCAATTTGGAAAAGAAAGTTCCTTGGCAACTAGCTGCATTGATTGAAGACTAAAGTGCATAATTGTTGGGTTTCACAAGTGGAACTTGAGTTTCATTCTCCTGTTCAAATTTTCACAGAACTCGATTGTACAGAGCTTGAGTTCCACTCTACATAGTTCCCCGTGAACTTTTAAATATTTTAAAAAAAAGGGTCAAGTCAGCACGTAACTCGAGTTGATGGAACTTGAATTACATGTAAAACTCGAATTTTAAAAAAGTAATATTTTGCTATTTATTTCTTAATCAGTAGTAGATTGTTAATTATTTTGACCAATGATAATATTTGTCAATTTTGACTAGTATATAGGGTTGTTTAAAATTCCAATGATAACTTTTTAGATTTTGTTTAAGTAAATTTAAAGTGTTCCCACTTACATGACACAGTTAGCAACATATTTTTTTTATACGTGATAGCAACAGATATTCCCATCATAATCTACGGAACCTTTATGCTACTAGCCATGTGGGCGACATTAAAGCTCCAAGTTGTGTATTTTGATTTGCGCCTGGACTTGTGGGTTATATAAATAGAAATAGCACATGTATCAACAACTGCAGTACAATATGGATTTGGATCTGGTGCAATACACTAGGTATTGCACCGGATGCAATTACACTACACCTACTCATATTAATTTTTATCATTTTTATTTTTAACTTTAATTTTTTAACATTTTAAACTTTTTTTTATTCAATGGTTGAGATTGAAAGTTTATTTTTTAAACTTTCAATCTCAGCCGTGTCTTACAATTGCATCAGGTGCAATACCCTACGTATTGCACCTGAATCCCAATTTTAAAGTTTTTATTTATTACAATACTGGATAATACACGTGCACTTTTGATGGTTGGATAATAAATAATGAAAACATATACTATTTTTGATGGTTGGATAATGAATGTTCTTTTTTTCTTTTTTTTGATAGGAATAATGAATGTTCTAAACCAACATGGCTTGCAAAAGCTGCTGTTAACGGCAACTTATAGGGGCCGTTAAAACATCCCATTATATAAAGAGAAACAAAAACAATGAAAGCAACTATAAATAACAACTACAGTCGGCAAGGCAACACAACTTAAACTCAAAACACCCATGGGTTTCTCCTAAGCCTTTCTCTGCTTCTTTGATCTCCTTATTTTTTTGCCATTCCTTTCAGTTTCATCCACAGTTGAGCAAATTTACATCATTCACATGAAATACCAATACAAGCCTTTCCCTTACGCCACTCACCACAACTGGTACTCCGCTCAGCTTCAATCTCTCTCTCTAACTCCAATTCATCCCTCCTTTACACTTACACCGACGCAGTCAATGGCTTCGCTGCCAAACTTGACTCGAACCAAGCCAAATCACTCCGTCAATCCAACTTAGTCCTTGGTGTTTACAAAGACACCCTCTATCCCCTCCACACCACTAGCACACTCGAGTTCCTTGGCCTTCACACCAAATCCAGTCAAAACACTCATTTCCTCAAACAAGCCTCCCATGATGTTATTATCGATGTTCTAAACAGTGATATCTGGCCTGAGTATAAAAGCTTCGACAATTTGATTCACTGCAAATAAAAATGTTTATTACAACAACAAAAAATTGTTGCAATAACATTGAAGTCATTGCAATAGTTTATGCGAAGGGTTGCAATAAAATTTGAGGTAATAAGTTTGTGCTACAAAAAATTTTTGTTGCAATAAACCTTAAATATTTTAATGAAAATTTTGATGTAATAATATATTTGCTATTGCAATAAGCAATTTATTACTTCTAACATCTTGTAGCAATAGGCTATTATTTCATGAATTTTATTACAATAGATTGTAAAGAATTGACAAAAATAATTTGGGTTCAAATTATTGCAACGGTATATTTATTGTTATAGTTAATTTTTTCATTTTTTTTATTATAATAGATTGTAAAATAATTGGAATTAGATCATTGTAATAATATATTCATGGCAGCTTCATGTTTGTCATTGTAATAGATTGTAAAATAATTGATATTTTAGTTATTGCAATGTTAAATTTGTTGCAATAAGCCATCTTCTTGAAATTTTTGTTATAATATATAGCAAAATATATAATTGGTATCAAGTTATTACAATGGTTTCTTCAATTTAAGTTATTAAAAAAATTGATTTCTTCAATTTAAGTTATTGCAAAAAAATTTCTAAATTCAATTTAGTATTAAAATCTCTATTGCAACTGAAAATTATAAATTATTATAACTAATTATTATTAATGTAATAATTTACTATTTTTAAGTTACTATTGCAACGATTTTTAATTTTTAGATGTGATATTATGTCTAATATCACTATACTAATTTTGTTGTATTAACACTTGATGTAATAGACTTATTTTGGTGTAGTGGTTCTACCAAAGATCTCGACCCATTGGTGTGGCGAGTGCAAACCTGGAGCCAATTTCAAACCCACAGTTTGTAACAAAAAACTCATCGACACACAAAGCTTCTTCAAAGGTTATCAGATGGCCATCGGTGGACAACTCTTTATGGAGGCCGTGTCACCTCACAACCAAGATGGTTGTGGGACCCACACTGCAAGCACTGCAGCCGAGTCTCCAATGACTAACGCTAGTCTCTTCGGTTACACAATTGGTACAATGCGTAGGATGGCCACTCACGCACGCATTGCAATGTATAAAGTATGTTGGAACAGTATGTGCTATGGTTCTAATATCCTTGCAAGTTTGGATTGGGCTATAAAAGATGGTGTTAATATTATTTCACTCTCTGCCGGTGGTGGTTCCAATCCGTATTTCAAAGATCCCATCGCATTTGGAGCCTTCACAGCTGTTGAAAAGGGAATTTTTGTTTCATGCGCAACCTAGAATAGTGGGCCCGTGTCAGGCACTATAGTCAATATGGCCCGTGGATAATGACAGTTGGAGACGGGACTTTAGATCGAGATTTCCCTGCTTATGTTTCACAAGGGAACAAAAACCGGTTCACCGGTGCGTCTCTATATGGTGGACAAGGAATGGGGGAATAAACAAATTGGTTTGGTTTATAAGAATGGGAGAAACGAATGAAGTAGCTCGTGTATACCTAGTTCACTTGAACTGGATTTAGTTCATGGGAAAGTGGTTGTGTGCGATATAGGTAGGGGTGTGCGCGGTTCGGTAGGGGCAGTTTTTTTCCAAATTTATTACTGAACCGATAGAGATTGGTTTTTTTATAATTGGAACCGATGCACACCGCCTAAGGTCGGTTTTCTGACCTATAGCGATGCGGTTTTTTGTGGTCGGTTTGTTCGGTTTGGTCGGTTTGAAATATTAAAAAGAAAAACTGTTTTTTTTAATAATAAAAAAATTGGACTTTCAAGCCCAATATCAATATATCAACCTGCTCAAGATTTCAAGTAATATAATATAATATAATATAATAATGTTTCCAGCAATTTACAATACAAACAGCCAAATGAGCCAACCTTAATAGTTAATATTATTATATATGTAAGCATCCACCTTAATAGTTAATATTATATTTTTATATATGTAAGCATCCGTCTATATATAATATTATATACATAAGCAGCTACAAACAGGCTACAGCCAACCTTAATAGTTACTAGTTAATACTTAATATTATATACGTAAACGTAAGCAGCTACAAACACAAACAGCCAGCCTTAATAGTTACGAGTTAATACTTAATATTATATATGTAACTTTGTAAGCATCCAAGTATCCAACCTTAATATAATATTATATTTATATATGTAAGTCTGTAGGCAGCTACTTGGAGTTGGACCCCCCACAAGATAGAAAGACACAGACAGCAGTCACACACTCACACAAGCTTTGCTTTGAGAGATTCAAACCAACTAAAAATGCTTTGCAAAACGGAAGTGTGTAGGCGTACAGTGACTCAGTGACTCAGTGAGGCTTAGCTGCTAAACTTAATCAAACATTCAAACCAACTAAAAATACTTATTCATGCTTTCAGCTTTCCCAAACAAATGAAAAGGAAAAAACAGTAAAACAGGAAGACAAACAAAACTGAAAACTTGAAGAAGCTTACCGTCGTTCTGCGTCAGGCGAGACTCAAGACTGAGAGCGAGAGAGAGAGTTAAAAGATACTTTGAGACAAATATGAACTTATATACTCTGAGAATATGAAAACCTAGCATAAAACGCACCGTGGCCACAAACGATGAGGAATTAGTGGCTAACATTCACTTATTACTAGCTGTAGCGGTGGGGTGCAAAGCAGGGGATTTGATTAAGAAGTATGTGAGGTCTGATCGTAATCCGACCGCTTTTGTTGACTTTTGGTGGGACCATGTTAAATGTGCAGCCTTCGCCCATGGTCGCAGCGTTTAGTTCAAGAGGGCCCAACAAGGTGACCCCCTATATCTTGAAACCGAATGTGATTGGGCCTGGGGTTAATATCTCGGTTGCTTGGCCTGAGGCTGTTGGGCCTACTGGATTGGACACAGACACTAGGAAGACTCTATTCAACATCAACTCAAGTAATATATCTTCTAACTTTGTTTTTGTTTTTACATACAAGTATAGAACTTTCTAATGTACAAATCATAGGCGTGCTTTGCAATTTACAAACCTACCAGTTGATAAATCTTTTAATTTCATCACCTTAGAAAAATTACTTCGCCATTTCATATATTAACGCGTCATTAAGTATATTTTAGAAGAAAATCTATAGGTAAATATTCTTTATAAATCTAGAGGCAAGATTAATAATTTAGTAGATTGAATTAATAAAAAATCTTGACAAAGTGAATGGTGGAAATTTTCCAATTACCAAACGGACATGGATATTTTGACTAACACTTTACTCTATTTAAAGAATATGTTGCTTCTTACTTAGGAGTTGGAGCACATAACAAGTATTGTTTGATTTATATTTGATTTTATTCATGAGCAGTAGTTAATATAAACAAACATGGACACCCACACACGCATGCAAGTATAGAACTTTCTAATGTACAAGTATAAAACTTGTACATACAAATATGGAACTTTCTAATGTACAAATCATAGGCGTGCTTTGCAATTTACAAACCTACCAATTGATAAATCTTATAATTTCATCACCTTAGAAAAATTACTTCGCCATTTCATATATTAACGCATCATTAAGTATATTTTAGAAGAAAATCTATAGGTAAATATTCTTTATAAATATGGAGGCAGGATTAATAATTTAGTAGATTGAATTAAAAAAAAAAAAAAAATCTTGGCAAAGTGAACGGTGGAAATTTTCCAATTACCAAACGGACATGGATATTTTGACTAACACTCTACTCTATTTAAGGAATATGTTGCTTCTTACTTAGGAGTTGGAGCACATGACAAGTATTGTTTGATTTATATTTGATTTTAGTCATGAACAGTAGTTAATATAAACAAACATGGACACCCACACATGCATGCATATTGGCCAAATTCCTTGCGGTACAACGGTTCAGTTACAGTGCCTATAGGATGAAGCCCTAGACAATATATAAACTTATTTCATAACAACTATTTTGCAACCCGATCATAACCATCACAAGAAATCAATATATATATATATATATATATATATATATATATATATATATATATATATATATATTCATACATTACCTTCACTATCTAGAGTACATCATGGAACATTTAAATTTAATTATCATTAAATCAATACCTAAAAAGGAAGGAATGCATCTAGGAGTAGCAGCCCAATTAGGTGACACTAAAAAAGAAGTCATAGTTTAGGAGTGATCCTATGCTTCAACCAACACAATTATGGCTCACAGAATTAGCAAATCATGGTTTAGTTTGAAACCAATAGTCGGACTTGATTTTCACAAAGCTAGATCACTCCATTTGACAACTACTTAATGATTTTCACAAAGCTAGATCACTCTATTTGACAATTACTTAATGTTATAGCTTCAAGGTTAATATGTACAGCTTTCATGGATATTTATGCAGTGAAACTATGGCAAAGATGGAAGGAAGTGAAAATGAAGATGAAACTTCAGGCATTCAATACCATCAAATTCATCAATTTGCATAAAAACAGTAAGAAATTCAAACATAGGTGGTTGAAAATATCTAAAACAAAAATGAAAATTCATCAATTTACATTAATTCCACACACTTCTTTATACATAAAATATATCAGTACTCTAAGAGGATCTAAAAATTACTCTCTTTACATGGGTGGTTAATAACTTAATATCATTGAATTGGTACAGGTACATCAATGTCTTGCCCGCATATAAGTGGATTGGTAGCACCATTAAAAGTAGCTCATCCACAATGGAGTCCAAGCGCAATCAAATCTGCCCTAATGGCTACTGCCTACACTCAAGACAACACCAAATCCCCTTTCCGAGATGCCGCAGGAGGAGCACTTTCCAACCCATGGGCTCATGGGGCCAATCATGTAGATCCACATGAAGCCCTCTCTTTAGGCCTTATATACGATATCTCAACTGAGGATTACATCACCTTCTTGTGCTCCTTGGACTACACCGTTAATCAAGTCCAAACCATTATCAAACGCTCCAATGTCACGTGCTCTAGAAAATTTTCCAACCTTGGTGAACTCAATTACCCATCATTCTCCGTCTTGTTTGAAAACAATGGGGTTGTTCGATACACCTGGGTGTTGATGAATGTCAGTGCTGCTTGGTCTGTCTATCACGTGACTGTTAATGCGCCAACATCGGTGGTTGTGATAGTAAAGCCTCCAACACTTTTTTTTGGAAAAGTAGGGGACAAACAGAGTTACACTATTACATTTGTGGCAAAGGGAGTAAGAGGTGCATCCAAGCCCAAATTTGGGTCAATTTTTTGGAGCAACGGTCAACACCAAGTTAAGAGACCAATTGCTTTTCAATGGACAGTTGTCAGATCAAACTCAGAGTCTGTGACGTTTTGGGGTTTGTTTTTCCTTTTGCTTTTCCTTTGGGTTCCACTAACATTATTGGGTTTGTTGATCTATTTTAGGTGTGTCTGTGGCCATGGTAATGGAATGCTAGGAAGGCCCCTTCTTTGCTTGCCTCATTGCGATTTGGAATTGTAATCTTTATTATTGTTGTGCGGTCAAAGGATCTGGGGACCCCGACCCATCTGATATCAAGTCCAAGGCCCACGCTGATGAGTAAGAAATGTCTGAGGACAGATGGAGAGAACCCAAGCCTCCAAATTGTATGGCCGAAGACAGTCGTATCCTCGGCAGACCACAATCATGGGAGAGAAAAATGCCACATCACCCAAGGTGGTCCACCTGAGGATCGCGAGGGAGATTCCAAGCCCTATGGGCTAGCCATAGGGGGATGGTGGAGAGACAACCCTAGGAGGAGCCATCACCTCCGTATTAAATACACACAGCTAACACTCTGACCCCGTTGATGTGGATGTGACCCCTAGACAGCGCGATGGGGGCCACAACTGCTCACAAAACGCCAGAAGAAATGGCTGAGGGGACGTGCACTCGAGGATAGGCCTGGATGACTGATAAGTGTAAGAGGATGATGAATAGAAGAGAGAAATAAATAACAACAGAGGCCACCCAAAAAGGGGGATTGCAGTTCGGAAGTCACCTAAAAGCTCTAGCCGTGTTGTATCAGAGGAGGAGAAGAAGAACTCATCCTCGGACGAGGCCCGAGGACAGACTTTTACCCCTCCTCTACCCCTTTGATGATCCTACTCCCTAACGATCCTGCCCGACCGTTGATGAAGTCCTCGCAAAGGCCTAGTTCTTGAGCCCGCTTCTCTACCAAATTCATTATATTGGACCTGTTAGGTTTGAGTTTGCTCACATCTACAGTGAAGGATCCCTCAAATCAGGACCCTACAATTGTAATATTTATCACTGTTGTAACCTATATATTAGTTTTTTTTTTTTTAGAAAGAACCTATTTATTAGTTTGGTTGTAAATTATAACATTAGAATGAAACTTAACATTTATTTTAGGAAATATCTTACTCATACAATTATATCTTCTTAAAAATTGTTATTTTTAAATTTAAGAGAGATATGTGTTATTTTTTATGATTTTTTATTTTTATAATTGTTAGATGTATATGAAAAGTTTGTTTATTTAGAAATATATTAAATTTTGAAATTATTGCACGTACTAAGGATTAACTAATACAACCTTTTAAAGAGGAATAATTATTCCTCATTTTGAAAAATAGCTATTTATAAGAATGATTATTCCTTGTAATAAAAACATAATCAAACTAAAGAATAACTAAACTATAAGAATAACTATTACATTACAGGGCCTATTACAGTCTACCAAACATGTCTTTAATTTTTGGTTTCGCGAAAATAAAGAACGGGATTTACCCGAAAATCATAAATCTTATAAAAGTAATTCACTATTTTGACAGTTTTTTCAATTTTCTATAAAAAATTTTCTAAAATGGATAATTAATGTGTGCCCTAAGGTTAGGGCACACATTAAACGAACCTATAAAGAATTTATAACAGGAATAGTTTTTTTTTAAGAGAAAACTTCGTGGAAAGGTTTTTTGTACGAGAAGAATAGTAATCTTTATTATAAGAAATAAAATGTGTTTTGATGAATGAAATAAAATGTATTATGTTTTATAATGTAGACATATTGATGACAATTAATTGATGACATGGTTATTAATTTTTGATCACCTTGAAATTTTGTAAGCATAGAGTATATATGAAGATAACGTAATCTAACGGTGAATTTGTCAAAATTTGCATCCAATTAAAAAATATTAAGTGGTGTAATATTGTTTAAAGTTACACTAGATGTATCTTGAACCTAACCATATATATATATATGTAGGGTCACAAATCGTAGCCCAAACCCAGGTAGAAACAGGGGATGGGCCCAATAAGCCCAGTACAATAAATTTGTAAGAGAGTGGGCGAAATAATTGGGCTGATAAAGGGTCTTACAACAATTAATAGAGGTTAGGAGTTTATCCGAGGAGAATAAAACACAAGCAAGTGATGATCTCAGGTCCGAGGAGCAAGTTTTAGATGAATTGTTTATTCCAAGTAGTGTCCGAGGGGTAGGTTCTTAGATAAAATGGTTGTTTCAGATGGTGTGCTTCCAGATGCTACAGTAACTCTTCCTTAATGTTCTTTCTTTTTCTCTTCCGATCCCTTTCTTCTGGAGGTTTTACTCCATTATATAGTCCTTCTTTATTCAATCCTACCGTCCACTTGTCTACCATCTAGCTTGGTACTTGAGTTTATGTCTCCCCTCCCACAGCTTTTTGATTTTCTGGGGGTAAAGGTGGTCGAAAACACTGTTCAGAGGTCTTCTCCACATTAATGCGGTTAGGAAAGCTGCTGTAACGCATTTAATGCGGTGGTAGCAGCTTTTTCCTTAGATATTTTTGCATCCTTATCCCTTCCGTGTACATTTGTAGTCTATCTTCACCGCTGGAACTTCCTGGAAGGTGGACTAGGGTAAGACGAGACTCACCTCACCGACATATGCCAGATCCGAGAAGGATAATCCCCTCGGACCAACATCCCTGGACATTTACATGCTCTACTATTAGTTACGGGTTCTCCCATGATTTCTTCTCCTCAGACATATTGTTGATAAAATGTGGGACTTAAGCCCAATGCAAGGGCCCAAGTTTTTGCTCCCCCACAATATGTATATATATATATATATATATATATATATATATTTATTTATTTATTTATTTGGGAGAGTGATGAGTTATCTTTTAAGTTTTTTTTTTTTCTTTTTTTTTTTTTAATAATTGTTATATGTATATGAAAAGTTTATTTGTTTGGAAATATATTAATTTTAGAATAACTATTTATAAGGAATAAGTAACAACTATTCCCTTTAATAAAGACACAATCAAGCTAAAAAATAGATAAACCATAAAAATAATCATTACATTACAGTGCCTATTACAATGTAACAAACATTCCCTTAGAGTACGTTTGGTATGCTGTAATAGCTCCTGTAATGGAATAGTTATTTAAGTATAATAGCAATTTGGTCATTTGGTTGCATCTTTGTTACATGGATTAGCTATTACATTGGAATGACTATTCTTTAAATTGAAGAATAGCTATTCCTCTTTAAAATAGATGTAATAACTATTTCTTGGTGCATATAATAGATTTTAAAATTAATATATTTCCAAAAATATAAAATTTCCTTTACATCATCTTTTACAAGCTTTCCATATGTAACAACCAAACTTATGAATAGTAATAGTTATTCTATTACAATGTCTTCTATTCCCAGTAATAAAAATTACTATTCCTAATGTAATCTACATTCAATATACCAAACGTACCCTAATATTTGGTTTTGTTGTGAGAAAGACAATAAAGAGTTTACAATCTACTAAACATGCTCTTATTGTTTAGTTTTGCCGTGAGGAAGACAATTAAGAGTTTAGAGTGTCAATTTGTCATGAAATTTGGTGTGTTTTTTTATTTCATTTTATTTTAAGAAAAACAAAAGTGTTTTTTGAGAGTGAACAAAAGTGTGTTAGTAAGTTAATTTTACACCTGCCAAGAGTTTAGGAACTCAATAGGCATAACATTGTAATAATTTAGTCACAAAGTGAAGTTATATATATATATATATATATATATATATATATATATATATAATTTTTTTATTTTTTATTTTTTTTGAGGAGAGGTGAAGTTTTATAATTAGTGTACTGAAAAGATGTTTTTATTTTTTGGTTGATATACTGTAGGAAACGTGTACAAAGTAAAGAGACTTGGGCAAAGCCCAGCCATATGAGAAAATAAAAAAATAAAAAAGAAAAAGCCATGACAGGTAGAAAGAGCCATAACTTTCAAGCTTATGGGTTTCTTTGAGCAGCCATTAGCTTTTGGTACTCTTTACAAAAATCCGAGGGCGCCATCCAAGATGCATTTTATATGCACATGAGAGAGAGTTGCATATTGGACCCAAATTGTTTTCGGCCCGAAGAAACCAGATAAGAGTATTAATAAGGCCCTTTAGGAATGTCTTGGACCCAAATTGTTTTAAACATGGTAAAGCTTAAACTTGAGGCCCGAATATTAACAAGGCCCTTTGCTATAGCAAGAAAAAGAGGCCCATGTGTCCAAATTTTGACTGAGCCTGCTAGACATTGTCTACAAATTTTTCCTCTTGATAACATTTGAACCCATGAGTCCGTGACTTTAACTTCAACCCCTGTACAGACTTTAGGCGATATAGACTATAAACGCTTCTCTGACTCCCTAATATATCAATCTGCAGCTGCCAATCATACGAATTTATGGCTTTTCATTGGAAGCACAAGCACTTCCTCTTCCTTGTCCATGCCATCAAATGTACCATGTGGCAGTCTATGGTGGTTTTGCATCAGAATTTTTAAATTTACTTGTGAATTGCATGTCATTTGTATACATTATATGCACATTTTGATACATGCACATGAGAGAGAGAGAGAGAGAGATGGGACATTTTATTGTAGAAGAAATATGTTAGAGAACATCAAGAAGTGAAAATTTGTCCTAGTAGGAAAGTTTATAATTCCAAAACATACATATTTAGCCCCATCTTTTTTCTTGGCAAGTCTAAGCCCTTCCAATTTGTATTCTTATCTCCTAAGCTACTAAATCAAGTAATTCAATGCATGTTACAAGGAACCCACCTATATGTATATATATCCACACTAGCATTAACAAGATCCCTCATTTCCAAGTCTCATCATCACATGGAGAACAACCCTCTTGTGCAATATCAGTGAATTGAACCCCTGAGTCATATACCACCCCTGACTTCCAGTCAGCAGGAAGGACATGTTGTGCCCAAATATACTTCCCATCATACCCTGCTGTGATCACAAACCGGAATTGCAATGCCCCTGATGGCACTCTACTTGTGTCCCAAACTGCCCCATAGTTGTGGCTCATGAAGCCCCAGTTTGAAGAACCAACCTATGAAGGTTGCAATAACAATATTACATCAGTATGGACCTTAATGTGAACATTTATTTAAAAAGTTTGGTAAATATAATATAAGCTTTTGGCTCACCTGAGCTACATCAACACCAACTATTTCTGTTTGACCTCCTTGATATAGAAATTTCACTGCCAAGTAATTTGGTTTTTGGCTTGATTCTTCCACTCGTACAGCCAAATTCTGATTTTTGTATTGACAAGGTACCCTGGTTTATGCAACCAAGAAGATCATATTATTGCCCAATGAAAGAAATTGAAAAAATATTTATTTATTTTGAGTGATGCTAGGTTATTACAACTTTTACTATATTAATTTTATAAATTTATGTGTCAATTTTTTAAACACGAGACAATTAAAAAAAAAGACATTTATGTAATATATATATATTTTTTTTTTTGGAGTAAATTATGTAATATATAGTTGATTTACCACAATTATGTTAATTTATAAGTATTTTATAGTGAAATTGAAAAATATGTACGGGTAGTAATTTTTATTTTCATAAGAATTGGACCGTTACTAACATTTAATGTATAGGTTTTTGTCCAAGGGGACAATGGCTGAGGCGCTGAGCCCATATTATTATTTAAGGCTGGTCCACATCTGGACTTTGATAAATGGGTAGGTGTAACATAACCACACACTAGAAGAAACTTTTTTAAAAAGTCAAATTGATTAATGTTTATGATTATGGCCTAAGAGTGAGAGCTAATATTAAAATTCAGTAGCATCGCTAAGCTCAAATCTCTCCAATATTTGCTTACCTCTTGTATTCCACGTCGACAATCCCAAGTTTCAAAATGTCTTGGCCCATACCCTTCTGAGCCATGGCCATGAATGCTCTGCTGCTGATAACAAAGTCTGTTTGGTTGTTCCGATTGAGGTCAGTCAATGTCACTATAGTTCCTTCTTTGGTACAATGACTTGTGTTCTTGCATCTTATCTGCCAAACATGCCCCAATCAAAACAGAGTTTCCACAATCGACAAGTCCACAAAGTTTTTCTTTGTAAGTTGTAACCTTAAGTGTCATGTAGTGTATATGTTATGTTCATGTGAAAGTGACGAGAACAAAATTAATCTAATCACAATTTGACGCATCAACCTTTCTTAAAAAAAGTGATGAAAAAAAGGAAAGTTTGTTTAGGCACCTGAAAGCATGCACCACAGCCAGCTCCATCTTTATAAAGAGAAGCCACACCAGCAGCAAGGTGTCCACTGTTGAAGCCTAATGCCAAGGAACCATACCCACAAGCCCCAGCTGCATTAAATCCACAAAACAAAAATTACCCACTTATTATTTCACAAAAAAAACATCTGGGTCAACGCCAAATTTCGCTTCTCATGATGAACAATCATCTGGGTATTAATCAAAACAACCAAACAAAAATTGGAAAAAAATAGAAAAAGAAGTAAAAGGATGGAACTATCTGAAGCTTACATGAAAGTGCTGAAGCTTTGGAGAAATAGGCAACCTTAGTTTGGTGGACACAACGATCACAAGCAGTTGAAGATGAAACAAGAAGGAAGAGGAAGAAGAAGCAAACAAAGAAAGCCATTAAGTTAGATATGTGTCAAGGATGAGAAAGGCATATAGCATATATAGGTGTATATATAGCTAGAGTCAACACAGTAGTAGTGTGGACTACAGGTCAGCATTTCCAAATAAAAAAGTTTGTCTATCTCCTTTTGTTTTTGTTAGAGACGTTTCTAATGCGTGGGGATGGGAATTGGGCTTTAGATAAGAAGAAAAACACGCGTTTTGCGGTGAGACAAAAAGAAAACAAATGGGATGGGGTCTCCCACCGACTCTCGGTCTATGACTTAAACAGCTGTGCCGTGAGAAGTGAGTACCTGCGAGTTGAGACCTTTGTGCTGTGTGAGATACACCATTTATTTGTGTCTAACTGTCTATGGATGGTGAAATATGGATTCATGTTTATGAGGGGACACACTTTTTGCACTTTGATCAGCTTCCTCTTCCCAAATTTCTATTCCTAGGATCCTCACACTATGGTATTTGGGAAATGAAATTTGTAAACTATTCATGTAAAAGATGAATTTCTTCTATATTACTTAATAACCCTTAAATTACCTATTATGATTAGTGTGTATAATTAAAGGAGTGTAAATGATGGGCTTATAAGAAAGTGATATTACTCTAATTACAACTTATTATTTTAACAAATTGTAAATAAATGTTATATAATTGTCTCTATCATTATTCAATTTTGATGGTTGCTCTTACAACTTAATAAGTAGGTGGAATCCGGTGTAGGATATTCAGCGTGGATTGTTTTTGGTGGATGAACCATTGTTTTGAGAACATTTGTAATGATTAGATTGAGATTTTATTTTTTTATTTTTAAACATTTTCTATTTAAATAACAATTGGGAAGCTTATACATGACTCAAACCTATAGGCTAGATATAATTTAGCTAGGGAAAGGGTCTTCAAAGCTAAGTGTGGGTAGGAAGGTCAATTAAAAACATGGCAATTTGGTGGTGCCTTTCTTTTGGGTGCTTACACGTTGGTTCAAGAACCAAAAGGAAAAAACATTTAAGGTGATCAAGTTTGGTGAATGTGATGATTCTTTTTTGTAAGTGGAAAGATAAGAACAAAGTCTACACAAATCCCATATGCAAAGCAAGAATATTGCCAAACTTGAACAGCTTTGGTGGTGAGAACATTCTCTGTTATTTATAATATTATTTAGGTCATCCTTCATATTTTTTTTTCGTTATTCTTATCATCCGTATAATTTTTCACTAACCGTATCTCAAGCTTTTCCATAGCCAATGCCAAGATTTCAAATATTACTTAGGACAAGTTACCGTACTTTAGATGTTGTTTTTTAGATTTCCCTCTTAAAATTCAGTCATGTGGCTACTTAACTAAAAAATACACTTCCATACCATGAGGAAAAATCCACATAGTAGAATCTTAAAAAAGGAATTTAAGAAACAACACCTAATTACTGTACCTGAATTTTGTCCTATTGATTAAATTCATGCGTATTAATACAGTGTCACTTACTCTAACAAAAAATAATTCTTTTGTGGCAAAAATAGAAAGATACTCAAAATTTCCCACTTTTACAAAATGTTAGCTATGTATCTATAATGTCAAAACCTCCACCCTAAAAAATAAATAAATAAATAAAAAGAAGAAGAAGATAAAGTCACATGTATTAAATAATTCACGTATACTAATCCACATGATTCATTAAATTATTTTAAAAAGTCATTTAAAAAGTCACATAACTATTAATTAGATCATATAAATTAACATTCAATTCTTCATATAATGAGTTGGAAAATTTTTACTTAAAATTGGTTTTGAGAAAAATTATATTTAAAAGAAATAAGTATGATTATTATAAGGACGTACATGTTCAATTGAATCAATCCTTTATTACAGGCATAATTATAGAAAAATTATGCAATCAAATTCATAGTAAAGACCATGTTTCCTTAGGAGAGTAAAAGTTAGAATTAATTAATGGGAAATGACTCTTACATACATGCTAAAACCCACAACCACATACAGACACATTTTGCATTGAAATCGTGACTTGAAGTCACAATTTTAAATTGTAACTTAAAGTCATGATTTCAGTATAAAATGTGTGTATTGTATAGTGTAAAATGTGTGTTTTTCAATTGAATCAATCCTTATTACTGGCATAATTATAGAAAAATTATGCAATCAAATCCATATTAAAGTCCAACCATGTTTCCTTAATTATCACCATAATTTCCACTCAATTTAGGAGAGCAAAAGTTAAAGTTAATTAATGGGAAATGATTCTTACATGCACACACTAACACAATTGTACAGAAACACATTTTGCATTGAAATCGTGACTTCAAATCATGATTCTTCACAATTTCAATGTAAAATGTGTATACAGCTGCATCTCATAAACACGGCCCTTAATTAATTAGAGTTGAAATTCAACCATTATTGATGGTTCTTTCCCCATCAGTCATCACTACTTCTCTTTCACAAGCTGTTTTCTTTGTTCTTATCTTTGGTGTTTTTTCCAGATCTAGTCAAAGCTATAGGCGTTTTCAAAACTTACTCAAAAACGGCTGCAGTTGCCATCATCATTCATCACTTGCGCCAATGGACTCTTGGGTGTATGCCACTATATGTGGTGGCAAAATGCATCATCAATCAAAGCTTTAGGAGCCAGCTGCCTTACCAATGGTAAGTTACCAAGAAGGTGTGGTAACTTTTGTGTCAATCCAAAGAAGACGTGTGTGAGTTTTGTTGTGCACTTTATTAATAGCTCATTTGTTAAATTTTAATTGAAGTATGATTGTACTTAAAAATATTAAAGCACTTTAAAAAAAGTATACATAAACAAATTTGTTATCTAAAAGAAAAAACAGCTAGCAAATAGATACCGAGTGAACCCACCATGCCTATAAATTTGCAGATATTAGTGTGTGTTTAGTTTAATCATTTGCTTATAGTGTTTTAAAGTTTCTTTTTCTAACCTATAATAATATTTTATCTTTTTTTTTTTTTGAGGAAAATAATAATATTTTATCTACTTTCAACAATCAAGTGAAAAATTAAAGGATAAAGTTTTCCTTTAGAAAATTTTCTCTTTTTGTATATTAAACCATATGATTAGTTAATTTTTTTAAAAAAAATTATATGATTCGTTAAATTATTTTTACCTCAATCTAAGTATATATGTATGTGAAGTTCCCTTTTAGAGACTTAAATCTCGACCCTTACTTCCCATTCTACAAGAACTTTATACTTGTGAAGTGATTACCACGCTAATGGTGCACGGTGGTAACTATTCACGTGACTATTTAAGAAATTTTCCTCAAAGTGATGTAGAAGAAAACTTCATACATAATTAAGTCCAAACCAATACTTAATTAATCAAACCCCAAACCGAATATATATATATATATATATATATATATATATATATATATAAAGCAAGAAATATTCTAGCAATGATCATTTTTTTAGTTTTTACAAGCATTGAACGAACATCATCAAAAGTTTGCATAACGGTCTAATTATAAAGAAGCTTATATATCTTGAGGAATACAAGGTACAGCTTTAACATAGAAATAGATATGTGGGGACACTCGGACTAGCTTTTCTCTAACCTATAAGAGCAAGATCCTATGGTTATGACTCCCTTAATTTTTTTTATTTTATTTTTAAATCCTATGGTTATGACAAAAATGTCGGCTTTATTATTCTTTAAAAATAAATAAAAATAAAAACAAAAACTTATAACCCTTATTTCTCAAGAGTCAAGAAGGTCCCAATTGGCAGTAGAGGTTCTAGAAGAGCAAGATCATATGGTTATGACTCCCATAATTTTTATTTATTTATTTTTTAAATCCTATGGTTATGACAAAGATATCAGCTTTATTATTATTTTAAAAAAGATTATAATTTATAACCCTTATTTATTTCTTAAGAGGGTCCCAGTTGGCTGTAGCAAGTGTATTACCAGGAAAAATCAGTAGGAGGTTTTTAGGGAGCTCTAACAATCATTATCCATGTGCAAGATATCACTTAGAAAATAGTCATTATGCTGCATGATCATCAAACTACCCTAATTTGTCTAAAATTATTATTTAAATGCCCACTACATACATTGTCTCTAATAATATATAGTCTACCAAATCAAATTGTATTCAAAATATTGAAAACAGTGTTAACTCTTGGCCATGATGTGGCAACAACTAGGTGCAAGTTTATGCGACCACACTCACTGACGGTGCAGTGAGGGCATTACAAAAAGAGTGAGTAATGGAAAGTTGAATGTTTTGGAGGTGGAGAGGATATAATCATAGTAAAATGCTAAAGCTATCATTAAATACAAATTTTATTACAAAAAACTTATAAGTTGAATAAGTAATTGTTAGAAACTTAGAATTGGCTAAAGAATTAAATTAACAATTTTCTAATAGTTAATATTCTGGGACAATTGGTAATTTATCATGGTATTAAGGTAGATGAATTTAGATCTAAGAGTTTAAGCTTTTTGAACAATTTAAAATTTATCATCCATGTTTTCACATCAATAATATAATAAATAAATTACCTTTTTCGTCTTGTGTATAAAAGTTGATACATTTGTAATGATTATGTACAAAATTTGTTATATTCTTTATATCACTAGTAATCAAATGGGATTTAAAAGATAAATGGTTGAACTTATATTACCCAGAAGTAATATTGTAAACAAGTCCAGTTTTATCATGTAATAAATGTTCAAATTTAGCTCAACAACAAAAGTTTAAAAGCTTGAGATCAGTTTGATTAATTAGTCAAGTCCAATTCAATCTCAACATCAAGCTCAAATTCGAACTTAATATCAAACTTTTAAAATTGAGATCTAACACATGTATATTATCAAATCCATATCAAACCTATTTGGTTTGGATGAGTGGTCCAAACTCCCAATTGATTAAAGTTCTAGTGAGATATAGGTTTATTTGTTAAACTCATATTGAGTTTATTACTAAACCCATAAACGAGTCTAAACTTAGCTTGTTTTTATTAAGCTCTAATGTTCACGAGCATTATTATTTAGAACCCTACTTAACTTGAAGTCAGCAAAGTGTCCCTTCAGACCACTCCAAAAACATATGTATTTATCTGATTTCATTAATTCTATGTCCCACTTCTGTCATTCATCTTGTATCAATCCTTTGTTACATCCCCAGTATGCTGCTAATCCTAGCTAGCTAAGCTTCAACCTAAAAGCCAGCTCAACCAAAAAGTAGGTGAGATGCCTTTTGTGTTCTAGTCCAATTGCTAAGGTACAAACATTACAAATAAAAATCGTGAGTACAGATCCTCATTAATTTTGAGGGAGTCTGAGCTTTTAGTGGACTGATGAGGTTTTTGTCCACAACCCAACTCAAAACAGTAGAATAGCTGGAGCAACTCTATTATTTTTCATCGAGGAAGTGAGTAAAAGGCAATCAGTTCAAAAAGTATTCAATAAAGTCAAAATAGTCTCATGAAAATTTCAGTGCTGTAAGGCTTGCTATCACTTTCTTGCATGCAACTAAAACCCCAACATGATAACAATACCTTCAGACTCAGTTTTAGGTTATATTTTCTGTTAATTACTAAGAAAGTTGGATATCCCAAGCTAGATGGGAAATCCCATTTTTTCACAAGTCTGCTTCAAAACCCACTTAGTGTGTTTTAGAAATATTACAGTGCTTTATCTCAATTTCAACAAGCATATATATAGGTGTTTCAGCGGTATGCACATATTGCTTTGAAGACATGCATTAGAGAGACACTAAGTGGTTTTTGAAGACATTCAGTTTATAAAGTTTGTAGTAAACAGATATTATAGAAGCAGACATTAGAGAGACAATCACTTAAAGAGTGTTGAAGAAAGACATGAGGAAATTAAGTAAAATAAATAAATAAAATAAAAATACATGTTTAGAATCCTGGCAGTTGATATTGTGTCATCAGGCTCATTATTGATAATAAATTAGTAAGACTGATCAAATTTGCCATTGTCTGTTTCTGAATAAAAAATAAACCTCCATTTGTCTAATTAATTAGAACAAAACCATGCTCAAGGACTAGTCTAAGATTATTTTTGTAAATGCCCTAAGATATTACTCTTTCTCAAACACATTCATAATAAAACATTTATGAAAGAGGCTCAGTAGAACTATTGGCCATTAATTTTGGAAACAGTTTATAATTAAAACTTCGAAGAAATTAATTCAAACCTTTTGTATCAACTGGCACAAACAATGATCATCTCGGTCCAAGGTAATAGGGGCTAAGTTTTTAAGTTATATAAGATTAAGAGTACGTGATTCAATGATACTCCTTTTTTTTTTCTTTTTCTTTTTTTTCATGAAGAAAAATTTGTGTACAAATCCCCTTCTCAACATGTTCTAAAAAAAGATTAAATCACTAAAAATTAAGACTAAGCAATATTTGTTGATTTAATAAGTTTAGTTTTTTTATCATTTAATATGGGATTCATGATAAAATTTTGTTGGCAGCATAAGAAAATAATTTTTAAGAAAATGGAAATCGTTAATGGACAAAAATAATAATAATAATAAAATCGGAATCTGTATACACAGAAGTATAACAATCCCAATCCCATTTATTTGTCTCATTTTTCGTGAAGTAGATGAAAAATATTAAAATACTAAATCAATTTTCAGAATTGGATGCCTTCACACTTCAATTTTTCAAGTTCTCTAATTTTCCTGTATATGTGGCAACTGTTAATCTCATCATTAATTTGACATATTTTTGAGATGTATGCAGTATCCTAGTCACATAATTATTGTGTTATATTTTGATTATTTTCTACATGATTGTTTATCACGTACTTGTTATGTCCTAATCATTATTTTTTTAATGTTACAGACTCTGGTTGTTGCTCTTGGTTAACGACTAAGTGGTTATTATGTCAAAAATATCAAATGTAATCTTACTTTTTAAAATCAACTAATACACATTTAAACATGTGTTTTGCTCTAATTATTATTTTTTTTACTATATATTGTCTTAATGAGCTTCCCCTTTGGCATTCAAACCTTCAAATTGGTCCTACTCCTAGTATAATTGTTGATTTTTATCCCGAGAATGACTAGCAGTTCCCTGCGCAACAAATTCCCACCACGAGGCAATCCCTCCTTGACAAGGTTTCCCTCTTCTTAATTTTTTTTTTTAACCCAAATAAACATTGTAGTATTTTTTACTTCATATGGTTAACCCATCTTATGTATTTGGCTCCATTTTTTTTTTTTTTCTTTCTTTTTGTTTTCTCTTTATTTTTTTACATCTTATTGACGATATAGGAAATAAGGTTGTTTTTTACTTTGCTAGCTACATCAGTTGGTACTCTCATAAACTTTGAAGAAATTATTTCAACAGTATGTCCTTCTTGATACCATTGTGATCTGTAAGCAAGTGTTTCAATTTATTAAAATATTCTTTTCCTTTTGATTTAAATCTTCACGTCTGAATAGTAACTTTCATAATTGCTATATATAGTACATTATTAATGTCATTTCATCTTGATAAGAATTTCATGCGGTTTGAAAATTAGTTCTAATGGGTTCACCACTAACTATTGATTAGGCAAATTCTTATTAATTCTAATATGAGTTCACCACTAATATCACATTTATATTTATCAATACTTATTTGAAAATTACTAAAACCACATCAACAATTTGTAAAAATGTTGTAAATTAATTTGTGTCGTAGTATTACTCTTTCATAAAGAGTAATGCTACAGCTAGAAACTATTTTAGAACATTTTTACAAACTATTAATATGGCAAATTTTTATTAGTTATAATATAGGTCCACCACTAACATCACATTTATATTTACTAATAATTATTTGAAAATTGCTAAAACCACATCAGTAGTTTGAAAAAATGTTGTAGATTAGTTTGTGTCTATAGCATTACTCTTATGAAAAGTATTTCAATTAGATGTAACAAAAATTCAAATAATTTTGATAAAGAGTAATTATTAGAAGCGAACGTCATAGATTGATATTGTCTTTTAAAAAAATACATTTAAATAATCTTTAAAACTAACCCCCATCTCTCCCCCCCTCCCCCCCCAAAAAAAAGCTTCGTTGATAACAAAATAATAATAATAATAATAGTTTTTAAAATTTCATATTCAATTCCTATCTTGTGCATTGTACAAGTCAACAATTAGTATATTATATAAACAAAGACCGTACTTTTGCCAATTAAATGTAAGATCATATTTTACATAATAAAAATCTTCTAAAATGAAAAATACTTCTTAATGAAATAAAAAAGTCATTGTATAATGGATACAACTTAATTAACTATAGAACTTAGAATCCAAATTTGATAAGGATGTGGTGTAAAACTTGATGTGGTGTAAAACCAAGTTTTACACCCTCCAATCTTAGCATGCCACATTAGCATTTTACAAATTAAAAAATAGGTAGTGCCACATACAATCAATCCTCATTAACCCACCAAATCACAAATCTGCTCCTTTCTCAAATCTGACCAGCCACCAACCTCCACCCATCACTAATAGTCATCGACAACTCTAGCACCAAGCTTCGCTCCTCTCCTAACCTATATTCTTCTAAATCTCTCTCTCTCTCTCTCTCTCTCTCTCTCTCTAAAACTAAACCTCCATGGTTGAAGCTCTATTTGAGCTTTTTACTGTTTTTCTTTTTTGGAATCCATTTTACCCAACAACACCAATGTAGGAAATCAACAAAAGCAACACTAGATGCAAAAATCTTGACCCAAAATTCACAATTAATTATAAAAATTAAAAAAAAAAACAACAACAAAATTTCAAACCCCATAAAATCCATATGGTAGAGAAGTTCATTGAGAGAGAGAGAGAGAGAGAGAGAGAGAGAGAGAGAGAGAGAACAATGGTGCGACTTTTTGGTTAGGTAGGTATCGGACAACATCCAGGCTAGATGGGTCTATGGTGGCTATCTAAGGTGTTTGAGTTCTACAAGAAACTTAGTTTAGAGTTTCAATTTCCTAAAATAAAAAGTGGATTACGGTTTAATTTTTTATGTGCAATTAGTAGGGGTGACAAAATTGGACACGACCTGTGAACCCGACACGACACGACATGACACGAAATTTGCAGATTATGAGTTAAGACTTAATGAGTTCGTGTCATATTTAGTTTGACACAACTAACATGTTTAATAAGTGAGTTGGGTTAGTGTTCGACCTATAGAATCCGTTTGACCCGTCATTTAATTAAATGGTATTTTATTAATATACCCTTCATACCTTAGGTATATAAACTTATTAGTTGTTTTGGTCTAATTTCTTTGATATAATGTAATTGATTATTTGTGATATTGAAATATGCTTTAGTTTTGAATGATTATTGGTGATGCAATTATTTGTTAGTTCTAAATTTTATATTAAAAATATTTATTTGTTTGTTTTTTTCATAATTTTTTTTTTTTCATTTCGATAAAATCTGATAAATAGATCGACACAACTGACCTGTTTAATAAATGAGTCGTGTTAGGGTTGAGGAATCTTGATCCGTTTAATAAACATGTCGGTTAGCGTTAACTTATATAGTCTTATACTCATGAGTTGATACGATACAAACCCGACACGCGAATACAAATTGCCACCCCTAGCAATTAGTTGTAAAAAATCAGACATGGCATAGTATTATTGGACGGTGTAAACATACGCTCTTGCACTAAATTCTTATTGAATTTAATCTATAAAACTTATCTCTCTTTCATCTTTGAAAATTTTCATTATGTATTTATCCTTAAAAAAAAAAAAAAAAAAAATCCTCTTTTACATATGAATCTATATTTAAAACAATTTTTTTCATTTATTTTATAACCTATCTATATTTAATATTAATTCGAGTTCATTTATAATTTTTTTTTTTAAAGTTAAAATGCAAATTACATCCTTTAAATTTAACTAAAATTAATTTCATCAATCTAACTTTACTTCCATTCAATTGAATAATCTAAATTTCAAATTTATTCAATTTAGAACTTGTGTTCAATTCCATTAAAAATTTACCATTACGTATACAAATAACTAATAGAAAAATATTTTTTGAAAAAAAAAATTCTCACATAAAAAAAATTTATAAAATATTTTTATTTATTGGCTAAATTTTTTTCATATATGAGAAAGATATTTTCTGCAATTTTTTAACAAAATTGGACGGAATGCTCAAATTAAATGATTTTTTATTTTAGAGGGGAAATTCCCATTTTAGCCCCCCCAAAAAACCCTAATCCTTATCCTATTTTATAAGACCGATCAGTTTGATAGTCTTTTTAAACTCTTACAAAAGAGCCGAAGCCTTTATTCCTACAAACGGAGAAAGCACGCAATGCATACAAAAGCAACAACAAACCTCAAACAAAAAGTAGAGAGAGAGAGAGAGAGAGAGAGAGCTCTGCAAATCTTTTGATAGTCTATTTTTCAGTGCCTACAAACAGAAAAACATAATGAAATCGTCTCAATACATACAGAACAAACAAAAACCTCAAAGAGAGAGAGAGCCTCAAATCTGAAAATAGGTATGTTGCCTTCAACTCTATCTTGTGAATAATTTCATTTATTTTTGTGTCAATTTTAATTTCATTTTTATTTTATTTTAAAAATATTTCCTACTATTCCATTCTTTTTAAATTCTAGATTTTTATTTTAAAAAATGATAGATAAAAGAAAAGGGAAAATAAAGAAGAAACCCTTTAATTCAAGAGTACAAAAAAAAAAGCTACGAAAAAATATTGTTACCTTTCAATAGTGTTGTGAGTTTAAATTATCTATGTAGTAACTTATTTCTTCATAAAAATGTATATAAAATCAAGAAATAATTAATTATATAATAATAAACTCCATAATTTATTATTGTTTTTGAAGTTAAGAAATTTAAAGTTTAGACTTTAGAGTCTTTAGACCCCCAAATAGTTATTGTATGGCTTTAAATTATTATAGAGTAATCATCTTATGAGTTGAACCAAAAAAAAACAATATTAATTGTACAAAAAGCTTAACAAATAGACCCAATATAATTGTTTTACGGTTTTTTTTTTTTTTTTTTGTTTACAATAAAATATTGTTAGAATTCACTAGCATTTTAATATCCAGATTAGTCTTAAGAATTATGTGTATATAAATTTTTGATTTTGATTTCTTTTTTTTTAATGATATATATGTGTGTGTGTGTGTGTGTGTGTGTGTGTGTGTGTGTATAACTCCTATAAGAAATTACAGCTTCAATCAGGTTCCTCGGACCCAGTTTAATTTGTGGATTGTGAGTAAGAAATCTCTTAAGGGAGAATGGAACTACAAAGGAAACAAAGCAAACAAGAAGATGAACAAATGTGTGATTTGCCTGAACCCATTATTCACAAAATACTCTTTCTTCTCAACACTAAAGATGCAGCCAGAACTAGTGTTTTGTCCAAGACTTGGCAACGTGCATGGACTTCATTCCCTCGCATTTCTTTTGAGGAATTGGATTTTAAAGCTGGAGATATTGAACAACCCAATTATTATCCAAAAACCAACAAAGCAATCAAGATGAAGAAGGAGAGTTTCATGGCTTATATAGATAAAACCCTTCAAAGCTTCCTTGAACACAACTCAAACATAGAGGAATTCACTCTCAATTTAACCTACCATGACAAAGAGTTTGTGTTGCCTCGTGTTGTCAAATGGTTAAACTTTGCAACTGAGAGAAAAGTCAAGGTACTGAGTCTTTGCTTGTCGATAATAGATTTTATTGATGAACATAAATTATTAGGAAAACAAGTATATTACAGCTTACCTCAGGTTGTGCTTGAGGCCAAAACAATATCTGAGCTCCAGTTATCACATTGCAAGTTAGAGCCCTGTAATGAGTTTAAGTTTTGCCATTTGAAAACTTTGAATTTGAATGATGTCCATCTAGATGAACAGGTAATTCTGAATCTGACACTTAGCTGTCCTTTGATCGAGGATTTTCGACTAAATAATTGTCAAGGGTTCGAACATTTAATGGTGTCGAGTCTTCCTCGACTTAATTTGTTTCATATTGTAGCTAATACAAAGGTCTTGAGGATTGAAATTGATGCGCCAAGTTTACAGACTTTTCACTACTGGAGTCGTTATTCATATGGGTTGGAGAATGAGCATTGTGATATTTACTTGGAAGCATGCAAAAATTTGAAAAGACTATATTTCCATAATATTATGGCAGTTGATTTGCTTGAAAATATAAGTTCAAAGTTTCCCACTCTTGAGGTCTTGGAAATCTCAGAATGGAAGATGACAGATATCGAAATCTCTTGTCAAACGCTTAGGGTGCTCACCTTAGAGAATTGTAGAGATCTTGAGGTGATGGAAGTTGATACCCCCAATTTAGTTTCACTTCATTGCAGGATGAATAAATTGCCTTTCTATTCTTTTGATGCTCCAAGTTTGCAAGAAGTCGAGCTTAAATTCTATCTTCGAAGTTGTTCCAATCTTTGGTTTGATGAATTGAAAAAACTTGTTGGAAAGTTTAATAATTCTGAAGGTTTGAACTTGGTCATCCACTCCAAGGTACCTTATTTTCTCTTTTCTTTTGAATTTTTTAAGGGTGTTATAAATATACATATATCCTTAATTTTGTCGCATTCCTTTTTCCCTACCAGTGCAATGGCATTCTACTAGATGGATTGAATGAGCGTGTACTTTCTTGGCTAATTGATCTCACGGAATTGAGGCCAACAATAGCCATATCTTCAATGGGTTTATCCAATTTGGTAGAAAGATTTTTGCTTGATAATCATGTAGAGACCCTATCGATATTGTCAAGTTCCAGCAAATTACTAGAGGTATGTTAATTAATCCTCTCTCTCACATCATGCCTATGCAAAATTATTGTACATTATTAGTTGAATTCTTATGAACATTATTTTGTGTTTGCTTGTTACCTTCTTATAGGTGCTGAATGAGAAGCTAATTAATAGACTATTCAAATCAAGGTGCCTACACGATTCCTTATCTGGTGTAAAGGTTGAGAACTTAGATAGGGAAGAAGATCTTGAATTTTCCAAGTGGATTGCTTTGTCAAAGTCACATGAAACTATGGACTACAAGATAACTAGTTTTAAACTTGAATGGATGTGATTGATGTGGAAGAAAGACTTAGATAACATCTTGATCACAATAGTTTATGCTAGATCTTTTTGTATTAATTTGTTATATTTTCTATTTGGTTATTGCCAATTTCAATTACTTAGGAAACCCATCATTTATGGTCCCACCAAGTATGGTGATCAATCCAAAGTCTTGTTTCTCAACAAAACAAAAACAATTACATCTGTAAAATAAAATCCATGTCCATTGCTTTTTTATGATGATGTTAGCACCATAGGGACGACCCTTTGATTTTTATTTTTCTTTGCTATTTGCTGTTCCAAGTGGGAGCTGTGATCAGTGGTGAGTTGTTGGTGAGTCCCACTTATGAGTACTAGTGGTTTTGCTTGTGTTTGAGGATGTTTGGTTCAGCTTGAGGAGGCTGAGTGGTGATAGTGTCTGTTTAAATCAGTCCATTGTTTTAGAGTTCGATAATAAGGCTAATAAGCTAATCCTAGCATGAACCTAAGCTAGCTCAACAATAAAAAATTTTAAAAAAAAAAAATAGTAGGATAAGGTACAACCATTATAAAATGAAGGGTTGTGTTAACGGGTACCAAAATTATAAAATGAAAGGTTGTGTTAATGGGTACCTTCCGGTGCCCATTAACAACTTTTTTGAAATTTTTCTTACAAATTTTTATCTATTTTTCAGCTTTATCTCATTTTTTTCAGTTTTATAAATACTGCTTGGCATCTTTTTTACTTTTTTCTAATATTTTTCTTTTTTTTTGTCTTTTTTGCACCTTACCAAGCACCAGTCGGTTTGAAGGGAGTCTTGAACTTCAAGTGGACTGAAGTTTTTGTCCACAACCCTGCTCAAAATCGTCCAATATCTAGTTTAACTATCATTTTTCATCGAGGAAGTGAACAAACGTCAATGAATCCAAGTTAAAGTCTCTAAAGATATCAATTCTGTAAGACTTGGCTATTACTTGCAACTAAAACCAACATGTTAACAATACCACCAGAGTCAGTTTTAGGTAATATTATTAGTTTACTAAAAAAGTAGGATATCCCAAGATAGGTGGGAAATGAAAATCCCCATTTTCTCACAAGCATGCTTCACAACCCACTTAGTGACTTCTAGAAATATTATAGTGCTTTATCTCAATGTCAACAAAGTATGTTGGTGAAGCTACTATAAGAAGGAATGACCCTATCTTCGTGTTATAGGTGTTTCAGCATGCACATACTGCTTTAAAGCTATAATGTTTCTCATAAGCTTAGAGGTTGATTTCTTCCTTACATTTTGTGAGTTCTTTTTTGGTGGCTTTCAACCTTAGTAAGCGTGAATGCGTGATTTAGATCGACACATCAGAGAAGTATGATTCAAACTGATCACAAGTTAAAATGGAAACAATGTTTGTCAAAGTCAGCTGTAATCCATTCTCCAAACTAAATATATTTCACATATAAGTACAAGAAGACCCAGATTTTGAGGACCTACAAAATGGAGTATTTCTATAGAACTTAAGATAATGGAGTTGGAAGCAGGGTTGGCTTGCTTAAGGCCATGCCCTCTCCCTTGAATCTAATTCTGGAACCAATGCAGCAAATCTATATGTGCTTGTCTTTGTATCTTTTTTTCCCAAACAAAGGGTATAGTCACGATCTACAGGCTTGTCTTTGTGAGACAAGTTTGCATACCCTTAGCATCTATGAGCAAATAATTGCAGACTTTGAGGAACAAAATTCTTGTCTTGTGTAAACTAGCCAGTAAGAAATATAATCCAAATAGATGTAGACGTCAGCTTGCCTTCTCAGTTAGAATTGTGACAAGCTCAGACCGGGCCTTTTCCAGAGCACTAGACAAATTCTCAGGCTTCCTCCCACCTGCCTGAGCAAAATTAGGCCTGCCACCCCCTCCACCACCGCACAACTTAGCTATAGGTCCTATGAACTTCCCTGCCTGTATTCCTAAATCAACCACTCCAGAAGTGAATGCAGCAACCAAACTAACCTTCCCTTCACCTGGACATGAGCCCAATACCACAGCTGCTGGATCTTGTAGTGCATCCACCAGATACTCAGCTGCACTTCTTAGTGAATCAGCATCAGTATCATCCATGCACTCAACTAATACCCTGGTATAAAAAATTTTCAAAGAAAATAAAAATGAAATTCATGACGCTTTCAATATGTAAATTAGTGTAATATTTTTGAGATTATATATTAAATTTAACTTCAAAAGGAAGAAGATAAGGACGCATTTGATGTATCTGGCTACTTCATATCTGTAGTTTTTATTAAAAATATATAAATGATGATTATAAAATTAATAGTACCTCAAGCATGTAAGGTTTCTTGGGCTATAACATGCATCCTTTAATAAAGTATTTTCTTATAGTACCTCAAGCATGCAAGGTTTCTTGGGCTATAACATCCATCCTTTAATAAAGTATTTTCTTATGAATTCGTTCACTGCATATCTATTATATCTAGGTGAGAACCCCTATTGAATATTGATTAGAAAGCTAAGATCTTCTCTTAATGGAGAGCCTTCTTTTTTAGATATTATTCTTTTTAATTTGAGAAAGGGGGGATTTGAGGAATTCACCATAGACGTACAACCGTGACTGTCTTAGTATGGAGGCAGATACTTGCCTTATCTTATTTGAAGCCCCCACTGGGAATGCATTGCTTGCAATAATTGATGCTTTGTATTCTGCTGCTTTAGCCCGCAAAGTAGAAACTTCATTTCTTGCCATCCGTAACTCCTCTAAGAGATTTTCTACCCTGGTTGTTACATCTTCAGCTTTGACCTACAAAAAGAAACTTCAAAATATTTTACAAATTCTTGTTCTATTCACAAAGGGATGTTTTAAGCAAGGAAAACATTCAAAAACTGGGGAAAAAAAGAGAAGATAACAGAAAACCAATCCACAGAATCCATTGTACAATAAATTACAATGAGAGAAGTGAAGAGAGAGGATAGGGGTAAGTTTTATGTTTAATATCAAGAGTATAGAAGGACACATACTTTGAGAGTAGAACATAAATTTTTCATATGGTAATCTCTAGCATTGACATATTCAATGAAAGCTTCACCAGCCACGGCTTCTATACGTCTGATTCCAGATGCAATACCCTGCTCTGAGATTATTTTGAAGCCACGAATTTCAGAGGTATTGCTGACATGGGTTCCTCCACAAAGTTCCATAGATACACCAGGGACCTCTACAACACGTACCTATAACACATCAAAGGATTAGAAAAAAGTAAACTAATCAACCGTTTTGTATTACATGTCAAATATTTTTGGATGTGCAAAATGTCCTGTTGAATGTTGAAATAAAGACGTCTTCAGAGTTTTTGGGTACAAAATTTATAGTAAACAGATATTATAGAAGAAGACATTAGAGAGACAATCACTTAAAAAGAGTGTTGAAGAAATTCACAAGGAAGGGGAAAAAAAAGTCCTTGCCAAAAAGCAATGCTTCTGTTTAGAACCTGACTGTTGATATTGTGTCATCAGGCTCATTTATTGATATTAAACTGGTAAGACTGATCAATTTGACATTGTCTAATTGAAATATTGAGAAAAACTAAACCAAGCTCAAGGACAATCTCAGATTATTTTTTTAAATGTCCTAGGATGTCAGGCTTTCTCAACACATTCCTAATATGATATTTATGGAAGAAGCTCAGTAGAACTAGTACACAGGTAAGCCATTAATGTTGGCAATAGTTTGTAATTAAAACTTTCAAGAAATTAATTCAAACCTGTTCCCCATATTTTTCCCCAAACATTGCAATAGCCCCAGCCTTTTTTGCATCAGCAAGAAGCATGACATTAGTTTGAAGATTTGTTGCAGCCCCAATCCAACTGTTGATTAATCCTTCAATTTCCACAAGCTCACTGTCAAGAAGTGGTCGGGGGAAGTTGAAATCAAACCTGAGACGATCAAAAGCAACCAAGGAACCCGCTTGTGACGTTTCCTGGCCTACAACTTTCTTAAGTGCAGCTTGTAGCAAATGAGTAGCAGTATGATGAACCTGCAAAATACCAAAGAATTTTAGATATCAAGCTGGAAGAGTTTCAAAAACAGATGCACAATTCCAGTTCTATGCATAGCAAGTTCCATTTAATAAACTTGTAATATTCAATTCTCTAATTTCTAAATCATTTTGAGCTTGAAATAAGCATGAGATTATAATTATCGGGACTAGCTTTTGGCCCCTCCAAAATATAAAGATTGTGTAATAAAATTCACAATTTTTGGAAAAGAAAAGGTTAAACCCAAGCCTGTACCTTAGCCCGCTGTCTCAGTTTTGGATCTACTGCTGCTTCCACTTCTCTACCAACCTCTAGAACTCCCTCTCTAATAGTACCCTTATGAACATATATGTTACCAAAAGATTTTTGAACATCTTTAATCTCCACAACAGCTTTCTGTTGGTTTTCACCATCGTTAAAATATAGAAAACCATTATCTCCAATTTGACCACCTGATTCAGCATAAAATGGAGTCTTGTTCAGCAGAACTTCTACATCACTTCCTTCAGAAACCTGCATCACCGGGCTCCCATTCACCAGCAGGCTTTCCACTATTGCTTTAGCATAGAGGGAGTTATAGCCAAGAAATTCAGTGTCAGCTACATTTTCAGCAAGATCTGCACCATTTCCCACATCAAGTTTAACAGCACTATGTGCAGCCTGAGATTGACGCCTTTGGTTCTCCATTTCAATATCGAAACCATTCATATCTATACTTGCGCCACGTTCTTCAGCCACTTCTTTTGTTATCTCAACTGGAAACCCATATGTGTCATACAAAAGAAAAGCATCTTTGCCAGATAAGCAAGGTGCAGTTCCATTTTCTTTTGCATGTGATAATGCATCAACAAGCATTTCATCCAGCAACTTTTCTCCTCTCTCCAACGTCTGTACGAAACGAAGTTCTTCCCTCTTTAACTCCTCAAGAATGCGGGGTGACCTGTCTTTTACATCCACATCAATATGGGTGCTTAATTCTATCACTTTTTCCGCAATGACTGGTAAAAATGCTCCTTCAAGGTTGCCCCTGCCATCCCCCTTTATTCCAAGTAACCTGCCAGTACGGACAGCCCTTCTGATAAGCCTCCGAACTACATAGCCTCTACCAATATTCGATGGGAACACCCCATCTGATATGAGATATACAATTGCACGCAAATGATCTCCTATAATCTGACAAGTAAATAAAGGAGTCATGCACATTTGTCACAAAAGAGAAATAAGTTTTATGTTGAAACAAGAACTAAAAATATTTTGCAATTGCTGAAAAAATGGCATACTTTAAGGTTCATCTTCATATGATCATCAGCAAGAGCATACGACACATTTGCCAATTCGGAGGTCTTCTCTATAATGGGATAAATCAAGTCAGTCTCATAATTGCTTGAAACCTGCACAAAAAACATGATTGTTAGTTTTGAAGCATATGGCATGATACTTGTCTTGCCATGCATGTGCAATGCTGGTAACAAGCTATGTTGAAAATTGATTCCCCCACTGAGTCAGTAATTGCATTGACATGATGAGAAAGAATGCAGTGCATTATTTCTGCGACGAGGCAAGCCAATGAATACCTTCTGAAGGATACGAGCCACACGCTCTAGGCCAAGCCCAGTGTCTATATTCCTCTGTTTTAAGGGTTCAAGTGAACCATCCTCCTTTTTGTTGTATTGCATGAAAACCAGATTGTAGAATTCTATGAACCTAGTATCATCTCCAAGATCCTGCAAATTTTAAACATCCAATAATTTAAATTATAAAAGAGAGAGAGAGAGAGAGAGAGGTAAAGACACCAACATTAACTAAATCATCACTTTTCACCAGTCAGGGAAAACAAAAGACAAAAAGAAGAAGAGTAGGAGCTATATATTGAACTAGAATCAGTTGGACTTATCCAAAACGCACAGTGTCTAGAATTCCTCTTTCAGGATGGAAATCATAATAAATCTCTGAGCATGGACCACAGGGACCAGTAACTCCACTGGTCCAGAAGTTGTCATCTTCACCCATCCTCTTTATACGCTCTGTAGGAACGCCCACCTGATGCAAGATCCATGTCTATAGAGTTCAGATAATCGTAATAGCACTTGGTTATATTCATTTATTTTTTCAAGTTTTACCGTGAAATAATTTATGGAAAACTGGCTTATATAGAAGACAAGTTCATATAAAAAGAATCATTCAAGGTCTCATACACAAGTTCAGGACTAAAGTTCATGTGAATATGTTGGCATTTATAAGACCAATCACATCCAAGCACAACAAAAACAATGACAACGAGACTTTATTGTGTCACCTTGTAGAAGGATACAGATTTAGACACATAAAGATGTACATAGAAGAGTATATGTATACCAAAGAAAAATGCAAGTGCATAAGTAGTGAAAACTGAATAGAAGTTAATCAAACATGCAAATTAACATATAACTAATTATGAGCTTTTGTTGAGCAGACCTCATCATGCCAGATTTTAAACGCTTCATCATCGTTTTCATAAACGCTAATCCATAGTCTGTTGGCTGGCAATCCAAATCTGTAAGCAAAATTAGCATGTAATTATTAAGTTTCTTGCCTAGCAAAACAAAATACAAGGAAAAAATATTCTAAATTTTCTTCTTTTTTATCAAAAAAATAATAAATATATGACCACAGACACACACATGCAAGTAGCCTGGATAATGTTTTTGTTGCCTTCAGCCTAACAACTAGAATGTTTGCTTCAAACAAGGAGCACAATGTATAAATATAAATTAATGGCCCAATTACAGCACAAAACTCTATGCTTACTCTATGGTTGAAAGCTCCCACGCCCATTTAATTGCTTCCTTCTTGAAGTAATCTCCAAAACTGAAGTTTCCAAGCATCTCAAAGAATGTATGATGTCGAGCTGTTCGCCCTACATTCTCCACGTCATTGGTACGTATGCACCTTTGTGCAGTTGTAGCACGAGGTACCTGTCTGGGAACCTGAACAGGATATTCAAAAGTTGTGAAAAAAAAATAATTAATTAAAAAGCACAATTCAAGAGTCTTTCATGCCATCTAAAGCATATTCTTCAAGTTAATTCACCTTCTGAGATTATGCCTTTGTTTATGATTTCACTGGAAATATTTAACAAACTTGCCATAGTTTTAACAATAACTTTTTGCTATACCTTTCCAAGGAATATAGGCTTAAATTGAAGCATTCCTGCAATTGTCAGTAGAACTGTTGGATCATCTGGCACTAGAGAAGCACTTGGAAGAACCTTGTGACCACGGGAAGCATAAAAACTAAGAAATCGACGGCGAATAGAATCCCCACTTACAGGGAGATCCTTGGATGTCTCCCCCATCAGTTCCTCACTCATGGGCTGTATTGATGCTGAAAAGTCATATGGTAAATTCCATAATCTTGAAGTCAGAAACTGAAGGAGAATTTATAAGCTCTTAATTAAAGGTTATACACTTAAATACAGAAACCTGATGTACTGCTCATGCTGAATTGCATGCGACGTGCTTCTTTTAGATCACAATGACCACTGGGAAATATACTAGGAGAAAAAAGGGTAATGGTTCTTGTAAAAAGACCTGCATAATCCCAAAGATCATTATTTCCTGAAGAGCATATCATGGTTCAAAGTTCACATCAATATTTTTATAATGTAGCATAGCAAATTATTTAAAGTGAAAGAATTATATAGCGTAAAAGTACATTCGTAACAATCAAGCAAGGAAAGTGAAGATACACTATTAATAGAGAAAAATTCTACAAAGGCTATAAAGTAGGGCCACATGATTTGCATCCTAAGTGTCATGGCCATGCCAACACTTAATACAATGACAGAAGTCGCTCAAGAAACATAACAAGGCAGTTCATAGGAAAATGTTTCAGAATTATCTGTAAGCCCAAAGCAAGGACCTAACACAGGCTTGTGAAAGTTAAACTGAAGAAACAGAAAGTGTTAAAAGAAAAGAAACAAAGCAAAGCCTTCAGCTCGAAAATCTCCATAATCCAATGGGAGCTATTGAAGATAAAAAAACTTAATGATACAACAGGAAAATGAAAGAAGAATGTTAGACTTTAAATCCTATTTATATTCCTAGTAAGTCGTATCAAACAATTGTAATCCTTAAAAATTTCACCCCTTTCATTATTAGGCTGCAGACTGCTAAACCCAAGTAACTTCCCAAAAACAGTAAAACTGAGCCCCAACCCCCACCCCCCTACCGAAAAAAAAAAAAAAAAAAAAAACTCACAGAATATCTCTTCAGCTTCTTTTCAGATTTTCATTCTTCCTCCAAAGTCCAAACTAAGAATCTGGGTTTTTTTTTTTTTTTTAATGAATATATAAATTAACTACTTCTCCATAAATTTATAGTGGGAACAATATAAAGTTTACATAAGAGAAATCCAATCTTAACAAACATTGGCATAGCATAAAATTTGTAGAGCAACGATTTCAAAATATGGACAAAAGACAAAAAAATTTTGGGAAAAAGAGCACAAAACTCTTTGAGTGAACAAGCAATTCACAGTTTTTGGTCAAGTGGGTCTGCCACAAATGAATCAAATTGAAGCTGAAAGCTCAGTTATTACACTGAAAAGCTATAATTGGAATTGTCTATAATCGAAGTAAGAGAATAATAAAAGCAGAGTTGGAGAAGAAAGTACCAGTCGAAAGCGCAAGTTTCCTGTTGGGAAATGGGATGAGAGTCTTGCCTCCATGGCTGCTCTGCAGGGAGTGTGGGAGCTTCAGGCTTTTCATGGCTCTCTCTCTCTGTGGTTTTTGGCTTTGATTTTCAAATGGGCGTTTATATACGTTGGTGTGGCACCAGCGGATAAGCCCATTTTGAGAGGTTCACATTTTTAGAGCTAATTCAAACTCACCCACATAGACAGAGAGAATCAGAGCTAACACAAACTTACCCACATAGACAGAGAGAAAGAAAGCTGGTTAGAGTATTTTTGGTAAATGCTTTTTCTCCTAATTTTCTATCCCTAAAAATAATTTTTTATTTTTGAAACTAAAAAATTTGTTTGGTAACTCAAAATGGACCCAAAAAAAAAAACTATTCATAAAATTCAATTTGTGAAGGAAACTGAAAACATGCAAATGCTATTTTCAATTTCTAATTTTCAAAAGTCAATAAAAACACGCATTTAATTTAATGCATCTATCTTATTTAATGAGTTAGTATTAAAGTTCAAATCCTAGTAATAACATATTTTTCTTTTTTTTTTCTTCAAAAAAATTTCTCTTTAATTTCAACTAACGAAACATGTTTTTGATTTCAAGAATACAAGAAAATTGTCTTTTCTTTATATTTCCAAAAACAAGTTTTTGAAAATTAAAAGCAAAAACTGTTACCAAACATAATCTTAAACTTAAATTGCTAAAATTTAATACAATTGCACCAAGGTGGACTGAAATAGACTGAATGGACGAAACTAGACCAAAGTGGACTGAAAGGGACCTAAATAGGCGAACTAAACCGAATTGAACCAAAATGGATATGAGAACATATCATACAATATTTGACCATTAAAGAGAGCGTATAACCAACAAATGCATCCAAACATAATTTAACATTTTATTCCTAAGTGAAACTTAGTCCTCAACGCCCACAAGATTAAAATGAATCTCAAAATTGTTATTCAATTGATGATGCTTTGCCCTTTAAATTGAAGAGTTTATATTTACTTATATATTTTAGGAAAGAAACAATAAATCCAAAAAAAAAAAACTGAAAATACATTTTTTTATTTTAAAAGAAACTCAACACTATATTGTTTTTCATGAAAATACATAAAAATGAAAAATTACATGACTTTCTTCCTAGTTACAATCTAACAAATTATACTGCTTTCATGTGTGTATATTATGCAGTGACAATGAGGTATATGAAAGAAAATATTGTGATATCCAAACATTTAAGACATATGGTAGAGAATCATAATGCCTACAACATCTACTACTACAATTAGTTATCAAATACATTTAATTTTTTTGTTTTGTTTATTCATATCTCACATAATGCCTTTAAGGATAATTCTTTTCCAGTTTCTATACCTCCAATCTTTCTTCTACAGCACAGATCTTAAATCTTTAATAACATGTATGAGTTTAAATATTTCAACAATCCTATTAAACATTGGATGTAGAAGAATATTTATATTCTTGAGAATTGAGATTGTTTGTAGCATACGGAAGAGAATCACCAGAATATTCTACCCAACCCACAACATCTACTACTACAATTTGTTATTCTCAAATACATTTAATTTCTACTTTTCTTATTCATTCCTCTCATACAAAATCCCTTTTAAGTATAATTATATATTTCACTAATATTTAAACACACACTTGACCAAAATGAGTCTTCTCAGTTCTCAGAATCTTAGCTCGGTTTTTAAAAATTAAAATTATTCCATTAAACTTTAAATTACGTGTATGACAATGTACATTGGTATCTTCTAGTTATTTAAAAGAATAGCAAGGTCCACGCATATATATGTCCTAATTAATTATTATTATATGACCTTATAATATCTTGGGTGACTAGAAAAAGTGGAGTTTTTCATCAGATATATACCATACCAACCACAGTTCAGTTTGTTTGTATCACTAAAACGGTTAAATTCCTAATTTAACAAATCAGACAAATGAATTTATTAAATTGGCATTAGAATCAAACAATATATATATATATATATATATATATATTTGATAATTAATAATAACACAAACGGATAAATATATTACTTTTGTGAGGCGGTCACTCTCATTAACCCTAAAGACCAACCTGCTTCCCCCCTTCAAATTTCACAAACACTCTCTTTCTGACCCAATTTCACAAGAACACACACTCTCTGAAGTCTCAAACGGCAAAACTTTTATGGCCTGTTTGGATGGAGGGGGGAAGGAAGGAAAGTGGAGGGGAGTAGAGTAGAGTTAGCTAAAAATAAGCTAATTTTGTGCTAAATCTACTCTACTCTACTCCCCCTCCCTCTCTCTCAATCCAAACAGACCATTACTCTCTTTGAATGCTTTATAGATAAGTTTTCTTTCTTTTTATTTTTTTGGGTGGCATTGTAAACTGGATTAACTAACATGAATAAATTGGGCATTGGCAGTCTACCTCCCCCATAGCAAATGATTAGGCTTAACCGCTTAAGCCTACTTTATAGCCAATTTTGTTTAAGACCACTTTAGAGCACAATATCTTATTTACTTTGATTTCAAGAAAATATTTAAAATATAAATGAAAACAACATGGAAAAGTGTACCAACAGTAGTTTTACATAAATAAATTTTAAGAGTAAACTTACTAGAATTAAGATAGATATTTCAATGCTTTCGACTGGCTTAGTATAGAGTGATTTCTTGGGTTTTGTACCCGTTTAAATATTGTAGTGCTCTTTACACTAAACTCACATGACTCAATTTAAATATATAACTAAAGGACTTTATCGTGCATCTTTGATTCTTGAAGAGAATTTTCATGTCAATGTTCATGACATATATTGGTTTGGGGGAAAAAACAATTGCTCTTTTAATGGTTTTCAACTTACTATGAATATGAGTTAGTATAAATGTCTCCACATCTTTATTTGTTTAATCTTCAGTTGCATAAGAAAGTTAAGCTTAAAGTATGTAATATGGATATATTTTGCACATTTTGATGAATAATTTGTCTTAAATGTCAAACATTGTAGGAAACAAAAAATTTTGTTGTAGAAAAACCAAAGGTTGACAAGTCCATCAACAATCAAAAAACAAAAGTAGCAAAAACCTTAACTAATAATTCTCCATTTGCTTCTCTCATAACTGTTGAAGCTCTAAAATGCCAATCCAAATGCTTCACAAATGTCGAAAGGCAACTACACCGAAAGCATTAAAAAACAAAAACAAAGAACAAAAACAATTAAAGAAAGACACAAGAAAAACTTAGTACTAATTATATATATATGCTACTATTTTATAATTGTTGTGATATAATGCTTATGTATTTAGAGTTTCACATTGGTTGATTTTGACAGGCTAAACTGCAATATGCTACTTCTATAAATTTATTGTATAATATAAACGACATACCAATAATTGTAATAATTCTACTAGTAGACTTTATTGTATTGTATAGAGGACAATCATATAACTTACAAATCTTACATGTTTGAACATGAATAATTCATCGAATGATGCCCACGTATTGCGCAGGTTAAAAGCTAGTTTACATAATTAGTAGAAGTGTTATAGATGGCAACATCCTAACATGCATTGGATGGTCGAGAAGGATTGGATGCTCTAATAGCTTTATAGCTGAGCTTTGGGCTCTTAGAGACGGTTTAATCCTTTGCCATGACATGCATTTGATTATTGTTGAGATTCATCTTGATGCTAGTGCAATCGTTCAGGTCTTTTCTAATCCTTCCAATACTAATATGTGTGCTATGCCTCTCATTGATGACTGCAGGCAGCTTCTTTCTCAGATAGCCTATGTTCGGATTGCTCATTGCTTTCGTGAAGCAAATTTGTGTGCTGACTTCTTAGCCCATGTAGGAACTATTATTATGGAGGCTTTTAACAATATTTGTGAACATACAGTAGATTACTTTTAATATTTAAATAATATTTACTTGATAAGTTTTGTATAAAATTATTAGCATTATTAAAATTATAAAAACTTATTAACATTATCAAAGTTAAATATACACATAACTCAACCATTTATATTTTTATAATTTAAAAATTATTAATTAAATTATTTATAAGGTCATTAGTTCGACCACTGATTCAATCCCGGTCGGACCATAAAACCGGTAATCCGTCTATTTTTCAGTTCTTTGACCATAATGGTTTTAAAACCATGGCTACAATGTCATGCGTTATTCTTAGAAAAAGCTTAAACCTTGTTATTCCAAGCGTGCCCTCTATTGTCAGGCAAAGATTGGAAAAGCTGTAGAAGTTGGTAGTACTCTTTTCAGGGCTAACTTTTTAAGTCGTCAAGAGGATGATATGTGCAGGTTATATTTATACGCTCTAAAGAAAAATGCTTGGCTTGAAGGCTATATCAGCCCTAGTAAAATTTTGGGTGAGGACAAATAACATGTAAGAATTTAACTATTTCACCTATCATGTAAAATATTGGAGGTACAAGACTACCCAACTCACAACATCTACCACTACAATTAGTCATTTTCAAATACATTTAAATCTTTCTTTTCTTGTTCATTCATACCTTACACAATCCCTTTAACGACAATTACATTTTTCAGTATCATCGATCGTCCAATATTTTACAACGCGGAGGAACAATGAAAAATTCATACTTGTCATTAAAGCATTGAAATTCTCTCTTAAATCATCACATGTATGAATTTAACTATTTCATCCATCCTGATCCTGTAAGAGATAGGGTGAAGATACTAAAAAATAATATACTCCTTAAGATTGTTTGTAGGTGTTACAAATGAAGAAAGAAAAATAGATCACTTGTATGAGTATGCCACAATAAACACAACATAATTTGATATTGTTTTCAGGTTAAAAATTAAAGTTTATGGAGTTTTAGTCCACAAATAGCTATTGTATAGCTATAGTTATTTGTAGTTGTTACAAATAGTAGATTTTAGATAAATCTATTATATTTATGTGACGAATTCGAGTTATTCAAAACATTATCTTGAAATATATAAATTTTTAATCATTTTGTCACTATGATCACGGGGACTACATATTATATATAGAGCAAAACTTAGATACAGTATTTAGGTATTGTTCCTTAAATTCCCCTCTTAAGATTCTGTCATGTGGATTTTTCCTCATAGGATTGAAGTGTATTTTTTAATTAAGTAACCACGTGACTCAATTTTAAGTGGAAAACTTAAGAAATAGTACCTAAAATATTGTACATAAAATGGTATACTATTGTGTGCCCTTAGGGCACACATTAGTAAAATCCTATATATATATATATATATATATATTAAAACTTTGTCAGTCTCAAAAAAAAAAAAAAAAAAACTTTGGCAGAAAGTATCTGGGCTTACATTGCACTATATATTTATTAAAGGCTTTAAGGCTTCCAAGTCCGTCTGCTATTTGCTTGGGCCTTTTAAACTTTAAGCCCGTCCCTTCATTTTTAAGGGAATGGTCTGTCTAATGGTTCTCGCATGAAAGCCTGGTCAAGTCAAGTCATTCACTGGTCAGGTTTTAAAAAGATATTCAATGGAATAAAGTTATAAAACGATGTGTATGTGAGGATGAGGATGAAAACGTGTCGAAGAAGAGAGAGTAAAAAATATCGATGTAACAGTTATTATAGATATGTCAGTCAGCTTGGCATGAGCTAAGGGCCTAAAGTGTGTAATTACCACATAGCCTGCAAGGCCAGGGCTGACTAATTTCAAAGGCTGCACCGGCACGGCATCTAAAGTCCAATAGCCCAAAGCATCCGACAATCTGATTAGAGCCTTGTAGAGGCTCAACCAAACCCCTCAACCTGGTTCATATTCTTGAAAACGAACTTTGCTTTGTTCGGTTGCTAAGTATGTCCTGTGTACATTGGACTCTGAATCAAGTAACCAGAATTCAAATCTCGGTGGGACCGTGGGACCTTACTATACATTTTCTTTATTTAAAAAAAAAAAGTATGTGTACAGTAGTTTTAATGCAGTCACACCTAGACACCTGTAGTCATTGCAGTTTAAGACTCTAATAGTAATTAAGTTCGACTAATTAACAACATTGACACATTGGATTAACTAAAATGTTATTTTTTTCAATGCCATTAGATCTTTGATTATCATGGTATCATGTGTTTAAATATTTCTTTTAATTGATTTTTCTTGCATTTGATTATGTACGTAGTACTTTTTTGCTGACAGGCATAACACTAGTGTTCTTGCAAATACATGGGTTTGCAATTGCCAGCATGGTTAGACAGAGGCCACGACATCTGCTATTTGTGGTTTTGTGTAATTATGCAGTCCCTGGTGAACAACTTAAATTTCTTGGTTTATTTAGAATCTTTATGGTATGGTTATATGTAATTATATAGTCCCCTTACACAGACTTCTTGGTTTCTTTTGAATCATTATGGAAGTAGTTTTGCATCATTTTAAAGTTCCTGACAAACTTCAAGGCTTATTTAGAATCTCTATGAATATCCATATTCTAGACTCAGTTGAAACTTATGATTATAATTGCCATGAATGTTTCAGTTTATGTTGAATCTTCTATTATATTCTACCTATGTGAAAGATGTGTTAAAAGCTTGACCCTTCCATCTGCTTTGATTGAAAGAAAAAAAATTATTTTTATAGTAGTTTTAATGCAGTCACAGTAAACACCTTGTAGTCATTGTAGCTTTAGATTCTTAAGTATGACTAATTAACATCTTTGACACATTAGATTAACTAAGATGCTATTTTCAATGCCGTTTAGCTCTTTGATTATCATGGAATTTTGTGTTTAAATATTCCTTTTAATTTATTTTTCTTGTATTTGGTTACGTAGTACTTTTTTTTTAATGTATTTTTATTGACAGGAATGAGACTAGTTTTATTATTTTGAGAGGTCACATTTTTAGAGCTAATTCAAACTTACCAATATGGACAAAGAGAAAGAGAGCTAGTTAGATTGTTAAAATTTAACAGAATTTGGAACAATCTATATTTTTTAATAATAAGATTGGATTATGAAGAGATACAAACCTATCTTTTTAGAGCTAATCCAAACTTATCTTTTTTTGTTTCTATCTTTTTCAATTCGTAAGTAAGTGCACCAAATTCTCTCCAAAAAAAAAAAAAAAAACAGAGAAAAAAAAAATTGAGTGCATCAAATGGACCGAAGTGGATCGAGTAGACTGAAATAGACCAAATAAATCGAAATGGGTCGAAACAAACCTAATTGTACTGAAATGGATATGAGAACATGATCATACAATATTTGAAGTTTTTTTTAAGATGAAATATGTGAAGTTTTGAACATTAGAGAGAGCATATAACCAACAAATGCATCCAAATATAATTTAACATGTAATTCCTAATTGAAACCTAGTCCTCAACATCCACAAGGTCAAAATGAATCTCAAAATTGTTATTCAATTGATGATGCTTTACCCTTTAAATTGAAGAATTTATATTTACTTATATATTTTAGGAAAGAAACAATAAATCCAAAAAATAATAAAAACACATTTTTATTTAAAAGAAACTCAACACTACATTGTTTTTCATGAAAAATTACTGACTTTTTTTTTTTTCTAGTTACAATCTTTTTTTTTTGGAGAAATTTCTAGTTACAATCTAAGAGCATTCAATATGATGGTTGTAAAATTTTTAGTTCTTAGTAACTCAAAAACCTACATTATCTATTTTTACTACCCACTTTACAATACACCCAAGTACTCAACATCAATTGTTCTTTTTTTTTTTACCACTTCATTTAAATATACATATATATATATATATATATATATATATATATTTTTTTTTTTTTTTTTTTTTCCTAGTCTTTCCTCCACCCAAGTACCCTAGGTATTGTAGGGTTCGGAATCCCCCCAATGAAACTACGAGTGTTGTTTTCAGTTGCAGAGTCAGAGTGAAGAGAGATGGACAAGGGTGTTAGGAATATGAAATAGTTGTTGTAATAATTGTTGTAATCCCTTTAGTTAGTTAGTTAGTTGAGATTAGGATGAGTTAGTTAGGATTTGAGCACATCATTTAACATATGGTTTAATTCATAGAGCATATGTTGAATTTAACTAGCCAATTATCTTGAGCCTTGTGGGTCAATGAGGTTAGAGCCAGTCTCCTATAAATACATAATTGTAATTCAACATTAGATAGGAATTGAAGAATAAACCATTGCTTAGTGCATCTTCCTCTCCTAATCTCATTTTTTCTTAATCTCTCTCTCAATATTTCTTTATGGAGGGTGATTACCTTGAATTAAGTCAATTTTCTTACAATTCTCATCAATTCTCCTATAATTCCAATCCATCCCCATTAGGAACCACCGGGTCCCTAACAATCGGTATCAGAGCCATCAATTCTCCTATAGTGTTTGCTGATAGGCATAACATTAGTGTTCTTGCTAATACATGGGTTGCTGAACCGATTAACCAAATTTAATATATTTAAACTATAAAGTAAACTCCCACTACATATGACTATCTGAGTCTCAACCAAAAAAGAAAGAAAGTCTAGTTACGGAATTCAAATTCCCATTTGTTAAACCATTTTGATTGGTGGATTTCAAAACCATAGAAAGAAAGTCTGAAGATCGGTTCTTGTTCTCCGTACATATTCAAGTTGTTTTGAAAACTCTGTAACACAGTACATTTATGAGGAAACTCTGAGTCTAAGTGGTGGATTTCAATTGTCATTCAAATTCGTTTTTTAGTAGGGCTTCCATGTATGCATTTGTGTGAAGAGAATTTGTGAGTTGTACAGTAACAGTAGTCAGTCAACACAAATCCGATTTTAAAAGAGGGAATCAATTGCGAATCGAACTAATGTTACTTTGATATTGCTTTTTTGTTGTTAAAGTAATGGCATCAGATAGATATATAGCTTTGCCAAAAATGGAAAGTTGTAAGACTATTTCTCACTCCTCTATGTCCCCTTTTTTTTTTTCTTCTCTCTTGTAAAATCGCATTGGTTCCAGCTTTCTGAGTAATTCGGCACTGATGGAGGCATTGGGCTTGATACAATAAGCTTTCATTTTGGACCATCCGTTCCTCTATTCTTTCCTCATGTAACTGATAGATGTCAGAACAGCATTAAATGGGGAACATTTTAGATGAAGTGAGCCAGCCTATACGAGAGAGGAGAAATAGCACATCTAGACCTCAATTTTATTAACAAAAGCTTACCTAACACAAGAAGAATTAAAGGACAAAAACACCCTTGCCAAGGAAAAAAAAAAAAAAAAGACTTGCTAAACAAGATTTTTGTGTCATTCTGTTCAGAACTAAGCTGTCCAAATTGGTTGGTGCTCTCTCTCTCTCTCTCTCTCTCTCTCTCTCTATATATATTCTTTTTTTTTTTTGGTAGAAAGGAAATTCATTAAAGAAGCTAAGGGAAACAAGGCAAATCAGAACAGACTCTGTTATGTAACAAACCAGCTCTATCAGAGCTTAACAAATCCAAAAGACCCACAGGCGGGTCATGGAATAAAACAAAAGAGCTATCCTGGTGAGAACCTAACCGAGCCAAAAAATCAGCACAAGAATTAGCCTCACGAAAACAGTGACTGATTCGGACTTGGCCAATCTGAGAAATCAAATGACGGCAGTCATCAAGGAGAGGCAAAGCACAAATGTTAGCACTCGAAGAATTTGCAAGGAGTTGAACAACGGCCTTAGCATCAAGCTGAACATCCACGACACTCAAATGCATTTCATAACAAAGATTTAGACCATCTCTAAGCCCCCAAAGCTCTGCCATGAAGCTGCTTGTACAACCAATGCTCCTGGAAAAACCACCCAACCAATCCCTATTCTCGCTTCTGATAAGGCCACCACACCCAGCTCGGCCTGGGTTTCCTCTAGCTGCACCATCAGTATTCAAGCAAGCCCACCCGGCTTGAGGTCTCTCCCACCTTACCTACACCAGCCTCTTGTTGCTCGACTTCTTGGCATTTAAACCACAATGTTGAAATTCCAAAGCACGGAAAAGAGCCTCCTTGTGGACATAATGATGAACATGCTGGCTTCTGAAGATGGTTGCATTTCTGAACTTCCACAGCAGCCAAATGGTGAAAGGGAAAATGATTCTCCAAGGGGGTTGTACTCCTAACCTGCAAGAGTTATTTTTACAATTGTTTTTCAGCCATTCAACCAGATTTCCCTCGTAGAAATTGTTGTTTGGGCTGACACCCAATCTTTCCCAAGTCAGTTTTGATGTCGAACAATCCCTTAGCCTATGGAGAATTGTTTCAGGCTCATTTTGACACAAGGGGCAGGTATCACTTTCTCTAATGCACCTTTTAACTAGACATTCTCCCACGCCAATAGCATTGTGTAAGCATTGCCAAATAAAGGCTTTAACTCAAGGAATGGTGTCCAAATTCCACACCCACTTCCCATTAAAGGAGTCAGTATCCGAGTCACTCTCCATAGCTAATGCATAAGCATGCTTAAGATCAAAGTCCCCCCGATTATCTCCCAACCAAAGCAACCTATCCTCCCCCTGAACTGAATGCACCGAATAGGGAATAGAGCTAATATCCATGATGATATTATTAGGAAAATGAAAAGAGAGCAAAGACCAATCCCACCCATGCAGCCCAAACACATCTTTTACCTTCAAAGATTCATCCTCACAAGCAAGAGAACCTTGAATGAGAGACCTCAAATTACCATTAGGCATCCAATTATCATACCAAAGATTCAAGTTACTACTTCTTCCCGGAATCCATCGGATTCCCTTATTAAACACCTCACCTCCCATCTTAATAGCTTTCCAAGTCCTAGAACAAGGAAGCTTATCACCATTTCTCGCATTTAGCCTTCGATAAGAGCAATATTTGCTATTAAGAACCTTCACCCATAATGCATCTTTCTCCCTCCTAAATCTCCAATTCAACTTAGCCAAAAGAGCTTGATTCCTACCCTTGGCTGCCTAGATCCCTAACCCCCCTTCCTCTTTAGATTTAGTAACTTTATGCCAGCCCACCCAATGAACTTTCTTAGCCTCATTCGTCAATCCCCACAAAAAATTGCGATTAACCCTATCAATGTTGTCAAGCAACTTTTTTGGAAGAGCCGTACATTGCATAATGTAATTAGGGATGGTAGAAAGTGGAAACTTGAATGAGAACAGCCCTACCCGCCAAAGACAATAGGTTAGCCTTCCAACCCGCCAACTCTGAAAACAAGCCACCCTAGTTCCTTAGCTGTATATTCCACTCTTTATCAAAAAATCCACTAGCTTATACTCTGAAAACAAGCCACCCTAGTTCCTTAGCCGTATATTCCACTCTTTATCAAAAAATCCACTAGCTTATACTCTGAAAACAAGCCACCCTAGTTCCTTAGCCGCTAACCTTACCCTACATACCCCACACTTTCCACTCTCACATTCAGACAGCCTCCACCACAACAATTGCCTTGAGTTCACTACTTTTATATAAGATAGATAATGGCTTCTTCGTCCTCTCAACCCTTGAAAATGGTATCAAATGCCTCTACTCAACCTCAGCTCTCAATTCCACTTCAACCTCAACCTTAGCCACAACTTTTATATATATATATATATATATATATTCCACTCTTTATCAAAAAAATCACTAGCTTATACCACTACAAGAAAAAATGTTTATTAAAACGAAAAAAACCATTGCAATAACATTAGAGTCATTGCAATAGTTGATACAAGATGTTGCAATAAAATTTGAGGTAATAAGTTTATGCAACAAAATTTTTTGTTGCAATAAACTCCAAATATTTTAATAATAACTTTGATGCAATGATATATATATATATATATATATATATATATATATATATATTGTTGTAATAAACAATTTACTATTTCGAATATCTTGTAAGTATAGGCTATTACATCGCAAAACTTGTTGTAATAGATTGCAAATAATTGAACAAAATAAATCTGATTAAATTACTGCAATGATATCTTCATTGTAATTGATAATTAATTCATTTTGTCAATGCAATTAAGTATGAAATAATTGATACCAAGTTATTGCAACGATATATTCATTGCAATTACCTGTTTGTCATTGTAATAGATTGTAAAAAAATTAATATCAAATTATTGCAATGGTAACTTCGATGCAATAAGCTATTAATTCAAAATTTTCGTTGCAATAGATTGCAAAAACAATTGGTATCAATTTATTGCAACGATTCTTTCATTTTAAGTTATTGCAACAATTTTTCCTAATATATTAAAGCTTCTATTGCAGCTGAAAATTATAAATTATTGCAACTTATCATTGTTGATGCAATAACTCTCAGTTCCGCTTCAGCCTCAGATCTCAGTTCCGCTTCATCCTCAGCCTCAGCCTTAGCCTCTACTTCTGTGGTTAACTATATTAACTTTTTTGGGTTTTATTTATTTATTTCATGCATTTTCCTTTTTGGGTTTTGATAAATAGTCCTTGTCTTGGTACTTAAAATTCTAAGCTTTTTTTTTTTTTCCGTATATTTTGTAACCAAAGGGTCTCTCTGTCAAAATAATGAATGAAGCTTTACAATTTGGTGGACTCTGTGGATGAAGAAAGGCAAATAAGAAATCAAAACTTGGGATGTGACCTTGATTCATATTTTATATTTTGTAAGAAAAAATCAGAATTTGGGATGTGGTCTTTATGTAAAATGGCTGTGCATATTCAAAATTTATAATTTAGTTGAAAAATCACAAGATGGGATGTGATCTATATGTAAAATGGTTGTGCAAATTTGTATTTTATTTTCCCATGTATAAGATGATGTTGTTGCTTAAATAGCAGACTAGTTCACTTCTATTTTTGTTGTAATTAAGCAATGTTTCTTATAATATTCCAAAGTGCTTTCTTATTGTTGACTCTTTTTTAACCCATTTGTTTGTCATTTTAATATGTATGTTGCTTTATGGTCATTTATAATATAAGCAACATTTAGCTTGAATTTTTTTGCTAGCTATTGTGGAGAAGTATTCTCTAAAACTTATGTGGATGGAAGTGGTTTTGACCGTCTAGCCCCCTCCCCCCCAAAGTACAAGAACCTTCTATTGGTCTACACATAAAGCTTAACCATTATGCAGCCAATATATCGAACTATGTGTGAGAGACCATCGAATGCACTAAGGTTTAGGTCAACAGTGGAAGTGGATGGAGTGACCTATACCTCTCCAAACACTTTTTTACAAAAAAAAAAAAAAAAAAAAAAAAAAAACAACTGAACAAGACGTTGCCAAAGTTGCACTAGAACACATATCAAAGAGGATAAGGGATGAATGATAGGAGATTATCTTTTTTTAGGTTGAAAGAAGCCTAGATTGTGAGGCTGAAAGATGCTTGTATGTATGAAAGTTTATATTTATATGTGAAGCTAATCTTTTTGTTTCTATTACAATAAAGATTTGGTGGCTTTAAGTCTTTAGAACATAAATATGTAGGTTGCATCTTTTCTAGGTATATTAATCTTGACCATCAGTAATTTAATTTAGATGATAAATATTAAAGCTAGATCATAAGGCTAATATATGCTTATAAAAAAAATTCATTGTCATAGTTGCATTGTAATATTAAATATGTAACCATGTGCATGTTATTTTGCTTTAACATTAACATCTTAGATAAATATTATGTTAGTATATATTAATGTTTGTATGGTTATTGATAAGGTATGTGTTTTCTAAATGACAAGCTGACAAGTGTGTTATTGTTGGAGAAAATGGATTCTTTTTTTTTTCCCAAATTAGACTTCACTTATTAAGCAAAATATATATATATATACACACACACATTCTCCCTAGTATCACAATGTTGTTTCCAAAGGCATTGAGATTTATGAGTTTCTTTGTGAAAAGAATGGCGGGGGTTGAAATAATATCATTACATCACTTTATATTTGTAACTCATCTAATTATGAAACTTGCACTTTATTGTTTAGGTACATGAATGTAAGGAATTATGAATTCATAAATGTTATAAATATATTGTTAATGTGCTTATAAATGTTATATAGGATCAATTTGCTGAGAAATAGGTATTTATTTTTGTACATTTGACATATTTTATGTTAGATGTTCTATTATTCCTTCCAGGATTGACCGATATCTTTTTATTTTTATTTTTATTTTTAATTCTAAGTAACCTTTTTGTGGTTATTTTCTAGGATACGGTTTTGCAAGGCTATACTTAACGAGTTTGCTCTCAAGATGAATTTGGATAAGCCTACTTTCAATACAGTTCAGCAAGAAAGGTTGCTACCAGTTTTCATATCTTCTTCGGTTTTTAATGGTGTATGCTACATTGGTACCCATGGTTAGAACAAGAAAGAAGCTGAACGATTGGCAGCACGTGCTGCTATTATATCTCTTTTGGGTATCTTTTCCTTTCTGATCAACATGAAGTTGTTTTAAATCTATTTATGCCACGTGTTCTAAACTTCTCTTTTGGGTATTTTTTCTTTTTTGATTAATATGAAGTTGTTTTAAATCTATTTATGCCATGTGTCCTAAACTTGGTGGCTAACTAATCTATATATATATATATATATAATTGAAACCTTTGAAATTTCATAATTTTTCACATTAGCATTTTTTTTTTTTTTCTACTTTTAAAATTTGATTTATATGTTTTGATTTTTTTTCCAACCCAATTACTCACATCAGCATTATTAAAAATAAAAAATAAAAAATAAATCTCACTTTTTTCCCACCAAATCCACGTTACAAACTTTTCTAAAAAAAAAAAAAAAAAATCCACATTACAAACCCAATACCTCTTTAAAACCACTAGCCTCATTACACGCGCTTCATGCGTGCAATGAGACTTTTTTTTTTAGTCGTCCTATTTTGTAGAAAAAAAAACTGTGTTTTTTTATTTTATACATATAATTTTTATTTTGAAAATCTAATTTATAAGTAAATAAATCAATTTGAAAATTAATAGGAGAGTGGTCCTTTTTTTAGGCAATGATTTAGTAGGAGTTAGAGTTGTATTTTTACCAAATTATCTTTTAGTTTTGTCTCTATTTAAACATAGGGGTGTAGGGGCATTTTTTAAATTAAAAATAAGAAATCCAAATAGGGGAAGCCCCTTAAATAACAATATATATATATATATATATATATATATAATTTTTATTTTGAAAATCTAATTTCTAAGTAAATAAATCAATTTGAAAATTAATAGGAGAGTGGTCCTTTTTTTAGGCAAGGATTTAGTGGGAGCTAGAGTTGCATTTTTACCGAATTATTCTTTAGTTTTGTCTCTACTTAAACATAGGGGTATAGAGACATTTTTGAACTTAAAAATAAGGAATCCAAACAGGGGAAACCCCTTAAATAATAGTATAGTTTTTACTGAATTATCCTTTAATTTTGTTTTTACTTAAACATAGGGGTGTAGGGGTATTTTTGAACTTAAAAATAAGAAATCCAAACAGGAGAAGCCCCTTAAATAATAGTATAGAGTATATATATATATATATATATAATTTTTATTTTGAAAATCTAATTTATAAGTAAATAAATCAATTTGAAAATTAATAGGAAAGTGGTTCTTTTTTTAGGCAAGAATTTAGTGGGAGTTAGAGTTGCATTTTTACTGAATTATCCTTTAGTTTTGTCTTTACTTAAACATAGGGGTGTAAGGACATTTTTGAACTTAAAAATAACGAATCTAAACAGGGGAAGTCCCTTAAATAATAGTATAGAAAATACCAGAATATGTCTCTTCTCTCCTCAGACGCTCACATCTCCTTCCCCTCAACCTAAAACTCACCATTTCCTTCCTCCAAAATCAAAACCCAAAACTCAGATTCAGAGAGTGAAAGTCATTGGGTAAAGAGAGATCGAGAGAAGCAAGTCCGTAAGGCAGAGAGCCACCACCCACTGTCAGGCATGCATTTCACCACCGTCAGACTGTTGCTGGTAATTATTTTTTGTTTTAAAAATTTGGACATTATGATTTAGGTTTTGGGTTTCTCTTGAGATTTGCTTTTATTTAGCCTTTCATGGTTGGTAGTGTTGGAGAATTGGAATTATTAGGATGAGAGGAAAGGAGGATGGTATAACCCCAAAAATCAAATTTTCTTTTTGTGGGTATTGCTGCATATTGCTATATGACTAAAATATTTGTGTCTTTGTGGGAATTTTATTTTTGTTTTGAAGGTCGGGGTTGGTTACTATAGCTGTTTAAGATTCCTAACAAGTGTTTGATAGAATGCCTGGGAGAGCTATACTCTCAGATGTTCGTTCTCTGTTAGTGTTGGCAAACATAGTTTTAAATTACATGCATTTTTTGTTCATGGAATCTTTTAACCTCATAATCAATCTTTTAATAAATGCATTGTACTTCTTTTAACCTCATAACCTCATAAAAAGTACAATTCTCTTAATTAAAACTAAGAATTTATTGCTTATGCAGTTTTATGTTGTAAAATCACCATAACCATGAATCACTAGAAAGTTTTGAGGAATCTGCTGGTGGAATCTTTTGATTTTCTTGTAGATTGTTATGCAGAATGTTGTGGCCCTTGTGGGAAGCAATGCCTTCACTTGTCTGCACTTTTTTTTGTCCCCCACCCTCCCTTCTTTTAAAGAAAGATAAAGATTACATCTTTTTTAGGTTGTCTTGAGTTTTCTTATTTGTATTTCTTTATTCAGATTTCTAATTCTAATTTCTTTTATGCCTTATGTGAATGATCTGATTTATTAGAAAAGAAGAGCATTGTGTGCATATTGTTGGATTATATATTTGGGTTGTGCATGGTTTTTTTTTTTTTTTTTTCTTCCCTTAGGAACCAATATTGTTGCATAGTTGTTGAATGTGTGGAACATTGAGATGCTCTTACTGACATCAAGTTTTACTAATCTTGAGGATTGCTTTTATCTGGACATAATATACCTTTAGTTTTTTTTTTTTTTTTGTTTTGCTTGGTATTAAAGGAAAAATGATTTGGCTAGGAATGAGATCCTTCTACTAAAATGTAGATTTGAGAGAGAATGTGGTGTTTTGATTGAGACCATGTTTTATGTCCCTAATAGAAACAAGATAAGTTTTGGTATTGGAACAGTTTAATAGTGACCCATTAGATTTTACTAATAATACAATTATGAACGCTAAAATACAAATATATTCATAACAGATTAATGGTGAAATATGAAGCATATATAAATCATTAAACAAACTTTTTTAAAAATCAATGACATAGATAACAAATACTCACAAAGCCTTGGCAGTTTCTCAAAATAAACCACTTACACTGCCACGTGCATAGACAGTCCATTTGACTTAGAGGAGGCTACAAGTCCTCTCCTTATCACATGGCCATTGATCAGAAGTTCATTGGTGGACTGATAGATATTCTAAGATCTAATAAGGTTGGTGATTGCTTTCAATCTTCTGTCTATTTTGGTTCAAATGCTTTATGCCCCTCCATTCTAGCATTGTTTTAATGTTGAACAACAGAATCATTGATGTGGTATGCTTTGAATTGTGTCGGCCACCATTTAAGTATAATAACTTATGCTTAATTTTTTAATTGGGAATAACTTGTGTTTAATGTCTACTTAATATCTTGAATCTTCAACTTTTTTTTACAACATCATCAAAATCAAAGTCCTGGGTTAGAAAGATTTGGTGGGCATTGCACACTACTTGGAATCTCAGCAAAATAGCAATGACTAGGGGTGTTTGCGATGCGAAGTGGTGCGGTTTTGGGCCATTTTTATGCGGTGCAGTTTAGCTAAAACCATAACTACACCGCACCTTATTTTTGCAGTCACATGTGTAGTGCGGTGTAATGCGGTGCAGTTTAATGTTTAGCCAAAACCATAACCACACCGCAACTCATTTTTGCAGTCACATATGCAGTGCGGTATATAAGATGCGGTTTGAATTATTTGAAATTGGTATATTTTTCAAATTTTGGGTTTTTTCTACCCAGCCCAAAACTAAATTTTCCCTTTGTTTTGGTCTAAGTTTAAAATTATTGAACTAGTTTTTCTTTATTTTAGGTTGGTTTTCCTAATTAACACTTACTAGGATTATCAAACTATTTTTTTTTTTTTTTGAAAACTAGGGTTATTAAACTATTAATAATATATTTAATATTAAAAATAATTAAATATATTAATATATAGAGAGGGTGCGGTGCGGTGCAGTTTGTGCGATTTTCTTATTATAAAACCGCAAACCACACTGCACCATGCGGTGTGGTACGGTGCGGTGCAATATTACTTACGGTGCAGTGCGGTTATGCCATTTTGTGAGCAGTTTTGGTGCGATTTTTGCGTTTTGTGCGGTTTATGCGGTTTGGTGAACACCCCTGCCAATGACAGCACTTGCACACACACAAAAAGTTTTCACCTTTTATTAATTTTCATAAATTTGCATGTATTTATATTCTCTCATCTCACTCTCTCCTCAAAAAGATACTTAACTATATCCACACACCTAAAACTCGCTGAGAAGCTTATGTTAAAGGTAAAAATGATTTAATTCCTTAGCTAAATTTAGCTGAACTTTTTTACAAAACCGACAAATCTGATGCCCACCCATTTCACCCAATATAGTTTTCTTGACAAACGTCAAGATAAGGAAGGCACATAGTTCGTTCCTCACCTAAAAAATGATCCACATTATTGAGAGATGTACTTTTTGTCTGAATGAAGTTGCTTGCTTCAGACTCCCAGTTCTGAGAGTTGAGTTTCACTATTATCAATAATGGTGATTTTGATACATTTAAGGTTAGTTTACATCTGGGGTAGTCTTATTTTTCTTGAAATCTCATTTGGGTTGCTTTAGATGTTGTTTCTTTATGTGTTTGATATGGTGATTTCTTATGCATGTGTCTATGAGGAAAGTTACTTTAAAAACTGAGCTATGGTGGTCTTTATTTCTTGTTTAATTATTTTGAAGTTTATTCTCATATTGGTTGTCCTTAACTATCCTAAATTGTATTTAGGTAGAGCTTTGGATTATGGTCCTTTTGCCTATGGTAGGTGAAAAGCAATCTTTTTTCCCTTAAGAAAAGAGAGAAGAAGTTGATAGAATTTCCTGTTAATGTTACTTTCTGAGTTTAAAGAACAAGTTTTGTTTAGTAATGGTCTTTTCACATTTCGTTATCTGTTATATATGAAAATAACACCAATATGTTGTGGTTATTGCACTTTCTCAAACACTATAACTCTTCTTCTGTCCTCAAAGCCCCTAACTTGGGTAAAGCATCTGTTTTCTAGGAACTATTTCAATGCAAAGCAAAAGCGTTTGACATGGAGAAGGCTTTAATGGCAAAGTCTATTCATGATTTTGAAAAAGCAATATCTATGGTATCTTAGCACAAGAGATGTGGTTAGGAATGTGAGCAAGCAAAGAAGATTTATAAAGCTCAATGTTTTATATTGAATAAATATATGATGTACTCTTCTATGTAATGCAAATTTGTTGTATTATGTTCTTTCTCTACTCTTTTTGAATCATAGCAAAAGAATTTGACATTGGTAACTATATTCTATTTATTTATTATGAAAATAAGATTGCGATCATTATTGCAATTTGTTTATTTGTTTATTCACAGTATATATGTAACTATGAAAATAACTTCATTGCCAATGGACCTATGGTAGTGGTATTAGTCTTTTGGGCATGTATGTATTTTTATGGAGATGATATACAAGATTTCTTTATCCCTTATTTGTCTTTGTAATTTTTTATTGGGCACAAGCACATTGTGTACTAGGTTTGACAATGTTTAATATTTGAGTTAGTGAAGATTTTATGTTATGGTTGGGTCTTCTCCATTTAGTTGTATTATTTGATTAGTGAGTCTTAAGACATTCTGATTTAATGCAGTAAATGATATTGCAATATTGTTTTTTTCTCTTTAAAGAATCCCATTCATCGCATGATTTAGTGACTAGTTGGAGGATATAATGCAGGAAATTCTGAGTCAGGAACCATTCTTACTGAGATAATAAAGTCTAAAGAAAAACTCTATGCTGCATTGCATAAAGTGAAAAGTGCAAACCATGCCACTATTGGTGCCATACCCCAGAGTGTTGAAATGCAAGTTGCAAGTCCAGGTGCCTCCTCAGGAACACAAGTCCTCCAAGAACAGAAAATACCAAAACCTGAACCGTCAACACAGCCAATCAGTGCACAAACCTCACCTCAGGCAATCAATCTTGGAATTGAATTTGTGCTTGCTGTTTTACCAGAGCCTTCAGGTGTAGGTCCAAGTTCCTCAAAGAAGCGCCGCAAGAATAAGAACAAAGCTAACAAGAAATTGCGGTTTGACACTCAGTAAGTGATGCGAACCTCAATAGACACACTTTAAGACCCAACAAAAATATTGGAATATGTTGCGAACCTCAATCGACATGCTTTGAGACCCAACAAATAATATTGGAATACTTGCCCAAGAAAGCTAAAATTCAGATTTTTGATAGAAAACCTTGACCCAACGTTTATAATCGAAACGCGAACTAAAGGTATAAGTATAACACCTTGACCCAATTATTATAATTGAATCACGAATCAGAGGTATAAAGTTTGAACGCCACAAGGAAGAATCTCTGATAAGTTCACAGTTCTTGAAGAACCAAAAGAAGAGCAAAGCTTCACCTTTTCTGATTTTTATTCAATAATAATTTTATTACAATGAGTGCATGCTACTTACAAGGCATGACTGAAAATAGAAAATAGAAAAAAGTACTAAATAATAAAACCCTAAATAAAAGTTGATTTTATCTGAAATTAGCATATCCAAAATAGGAAAATAGCTAAAAAACGTTCTAAATAATAAAAGCCTAAAATTAAAGTAGATTTGGTCTAAAATAATAAGTTCTAGAATAGGAAAAATGGCTATTAACTAATATGGGACTGGAAAGTCAATCAATCATTAATTCACGCCATAAATCACGCCCAATCAAAGCAGATCAGCTCTCAATAGTTTGGATTAAATTTATTACTCCCTCATCTTCCTTTGGGCTAAGCTTGGAATGTCCTGCGTTAGAATCAGCCCAAATCTCTTGAATCAGCCCATTAAGTGTTTCTTTGATCTTCTTGGATCTTACTTTAGTAATAAGCCCAACTGGAACATGCAATGAATCCTTAAATGCTTTGTGATTCTCATCAGTAAGTCTTAGCCTTTGTCTTTTCATTTCTGGCATGATTCTTTTGTCTTATTTGCTGTAGGTTTCATTCTCTTGTTAATATTACAACTTCAGGCACTTATTAATTCTTCTTTGCCTATGGAAATAAACTTTCAGAAATGATTCTCCCCTTTAAAATTAATTCATAATTTTTGAACTAACTGTGCATTTATGTTGTGATTTGTTTATATCTAACCCTGTATGCTGACAATAATTTTCTGGGAGGTATCATTGGACCTACTGATTTCAAAAGATCTTTTCATTTAATCCTGCAATATTTTTTGAAAAAAAAAAAAAAAATAGACAGCTATAATAATCATTTTATCGATAAACTTGTTAGCAGAATGCAGTGACAGCTCTCGAACATAGGTGAAAAGTATGGGAGAATAATCACTTCCATAAATTAATATCGAGCACAGTATACTTTTTTTCTGAAAAATATCCTGCTCATTGAATTTATATTTACTGGGGACTACTTTCTTCACCCTTTGCTCATAGTTTTTATTCGTTTGCACTCCCACGTTGAAAAATTATTGTTTTACTCCCTTAATTCAATCATAGAGAGTTATTGTTTCAATTCTTTCTAAAAAAAATAGCTGTTAAAGAGAAGAGAAAAGAAAATGTTTTCCTTGCCAGTTTACCTTAAGAACCCATCCTTGCTAATGCTCTTCACACATGTATTCCAGCCACCTGCCCACAGATGGTTTTAAACCTATATGATGTATTGGTGCCTTTGCCACTAAACACTGTCGTTGAATGTTGAGCTGCTGGGTCATATTCTTTGATGTTTTGAAGTCTGAACCAGGGGCATTGTCATATTTAATTGGAAAATAATTATTAATAATATTAATTCATATTGTTTGCAGTGTTGTAAAAAGTGTGCTAGGCATGCTTAAATTTCAAAGCTCAGGGCTCTAAGGTCTGATGATGCTTTTTAAAGAAGCTAAAAGCACGTCTAGGTGCACTTTTTTTTTTAATTAAAAAATATTAACAATCATTAAAATTAACCACTCATTTTGAAGGAAATAACATGGGCCATTGATTGATTATACAAACACTATTCTTAAGATTCTATACAACGCAATTTTTTGTTTACGTATCAAAAGAAACAATTAAGGATAATTTACTATTTTTGTGCTTTTTGGTTTTTGCTTTTTCATATACTTCATTTTGATCATAGCTATAACAATTTCGTATCATCAAGATACCAATCAATTTTTGGTGTAAGCGGGGATTGAATCCCAAATCTCTTATTTAATCATCAGAGATTTTATTAGTTGAGCTAACTGGAATCTATATATATATATATATATATATATATAAAATTTAATAAGACTCACACATCTTTGTCCTTTGGTCCTTTGGATGATCATTAAGGTCATTTATTAGATACTTACATAAAAAAGAAAGCAGTATCTTACATTTCTGTCAAATCAATCAATCAATATATAAAAATCTTATGATGGAGTGCATGAAGTGCTGCCAGCTGTCCATATGAGTTTTTTGCAGCATTTATGTTCAGAACTTAATTCCTTTCAGCCAAAAAAAAGTTCACTTATTTCTCTCTCTTAACTATTCAATTCTTGCAGCCAAAATTTAACTCTTTCAGCTTCCCTTTTCATCAATATATAAATTTCTCTTCCCTTCTTTTGCATCTACTCATTTCTTTTCCTTTCTCTTCCCTCAATTACAGCCAAAAAAAGTGTTAAAGATCGATTGGTTTATATATGGATGGATCGACTCTTCCTCTTCAAGCTCATGGACAACCACTCCTTCATCAATGTCTGCATGTAAATAAATTTTGCTGACTCTCTCTCTCCCTCTCAATTTCTATCTTTCATTTTTATCTTTTATTTTACTTGGGGTGCTAAGTTTGTGGTTTACAATGTTTGAGGGAACTTAGACTCGGAGATTGAAACTTCAACTTTACCTGTTGCAGTCGGCAGGACTAAACCCAAGGAGGAAAACCACCGGCCTCTAATTTTTTCAAACCCTTCTTCTGTATCAAAGAGGTACAAAATACTATTACTTTGTTTGTTCATTCTTTGATGCTGTTTGGTAATGGGTTTTTGATAATCAGACTAGATGCTATATATATATATATATATATATTAATTTGAATTGTTTGCTGGTTGAGATTTTTACTGACCCACACCGTTTCCGTAATTTATGACTTGGTCTTTGGGTAAGTGATATAAATATGTTACATGGGGATGTGATTATAAAAATTTGTTAAATTTCGTACTATAGACCTTAAGGAAAAGACAAGTTGATAAGTAATCTGGTTTTGTTTAGAATGATCATTGATCAATGAGGAAGAAGCTTAATAAAAAATAAAAAAATAAACCTCCTCCACGCATGTGTAATTGAAGCACAGACCCATGTATCTGTATGGATTGGCTGACATTCAAAACGTCAATTGAGGCCAAACTTTTGTAGGATTCGCATAGCAAAAATCCCAAGAGTAATTATATATTTTATTTTGAATCCGTAGTGTTTGATAAAATGCTTGAAAGAAAATTTATAAATTTTATTTCCAACTTGACAATTCTATTAATCATATTTGTTTGTTCTGTATTTTGTTGGGGATTAGAAACAGTTAAATTGGGAAAAGTTTATTAAAGCACTTGCATATACTTAGCTTGCGTTCATTTTTCCCCCATGTTATATGCTAAGGATTGGTTGGTCTCATTGTGTTTTCTTTATTGTTGCTCATGCCAATCTTGGTTCTATGGTGTATCAACCTCTAACTAACACAAGTGAAAAAAATTAACATAGCTACGGGTAAGAAAGTTTTTATTATTTTTAAGTGAATAATTTGACAGCAAATTTTGGATTAAGGATTATTTGACAATAAATTTTTAAAATAATCACCACAATCTACCCATATTCTATATGTCCTACTTAATGACAAATCAGTTGCCAAAAAAAAAAAAAAAAAAAAAAGAAATAAATAAAGAGAACCACAAAGGTACAAATTAAGAACTAAGTGGGCAGAAAAAATGATGTGGTGTCTTCATTATTTTAAGGCTAGCTTAGAATCTATATAAACTTAGAATCTCTTTGTATGAAAACCTGCCTGCTTCTTGGTATTAAAAAAAATTGTTAAATATGTTTTACAGGTACACCTTTATAAAATATGTTGAACCATGTCTAGCACAGCCATCCTTGACAAAATCAAATTGTGTTTTTTGCATTGCCTAGACATGAATCACTAAGCGACCTTGGCATTGCTATAGTTAAACTACTATTGAAGATGCTTGATAAGATCAACGCCTTGGTTAGACATTTCATATGACAAGGGATAGGTTCAAGGAGTCTAATATGCACAACGATTGCGGTTAATTGGTTCACGATCAATCAATAATAGGGAACAAAATATGGCTATTTGTTCAGAGGTTTTTGCTATAATTGTAGGTGATTTTAGCAATGAAAATATCCACCATTTCTGTTATAATATATGTACAATAATTTTCAAAACCACCTTACACAAAAGCTTTTAGCATTATCCGCGCATTGGGTGGATTTTCTCAAAATTCTCTGCAACTTCAGTGATTTTTATCCCTAGAGAATATTAAAATAAGCGAATATGGGGTTGTTGGATGTCACTCTTGATGTACTCATAAAACATGATAGTGATTGATAAGTTCGTTTTTACAAGTTTTGATCAAAGTAAATTCTATTTTGAAAGAACATCCTCTTTATTTAGCCTTCATGGGTGCCATTTTAGTTTGAGTAAACTTATCAATTTAAAATATGATTATTAGGTTCATATTCTTTTGTATATTAATCCTAACAAATTATATTTACTTTATTTTTAATTACATGTAATATAATTGATACTAATTCCTCAAGCAATAAATCACACAATGCGTATATGGTCGTGAAGATAATTTATTATAAAATAAATTTATACCGTACCCGTGCATCGCACGGGAACATCGGCTAGTTACTATCAGTTCTTGTTCTGTAAATGTTCGCATGGGTCGAGTTGGGTTGTGTTAAGGATATTCTTTGACCCAACTCACCTTGCAGATGGTCAAGATGCATCCTCACAAATTATGTCCAATCACATGTGATTATGAACAATTAATTTTAATTGGTCCAATTAACTATTGAAGAAACAACATTTCCATTGGTCATTCAAGTTTCAAAAGTGTGTCATCATGCCTTCCTTTCTATTAGATTTATGTTAAAACAATCTTATGCCAAAAAAATTGTAGGAGAGGAAAATGGAGATATATTGGGCAATTGTTAGGATGGAACAAGATGACAGTGATGATGGTGTTCTTCAGGTATGTCTACAAAAATTTGGTCTAGTGCAGGCTTTTGAAACCTTGTTTAAGTTCATTTTCAACTGTAAATTTCAAGTTCGCCCCGATAGTATCCAATCAAACGTTGATGATCTAATGAAAGGTCTAAATGAACATTGCAAGAAATATGGACTACTTTCCCAGTTTCCCTGGTTTGCTTATTCCCGTTGCCCAATTAGGAAGTCTCCAGTAATCCATTATTACTTTTAAACATGTTATGTTGCATCCACATGACAATTTATGCATGTCTTTTTCTTTCAATTTTTTTGAGGATGAAGGGTAATCGATAGCCTTATAACACATGAGGCATATTTGTTGGAAGACAATCTTAGACTTTTTTTTTTTTTTTTTTTTTTTGAGGGGAGAGAGAGAGAGAGAGAGGCGACTTGGCCTTATAGAAAATAAAAGGAAACATGTTACTGACCCGATTATCCAAATTTAATATATTCAAACTAAAAAGTAAACTCCCACTATATATGCATGTTGTAATCAATTTTCTAAGGTTCAAAACTGTGAGAAGGATGAACTCCTCTCATACACAAGTTGAGGACCAATGTTCATATATGTATACCAAATGAATACATATAACTGATATAAGTACACACTACACAGGCAGTAAAAACCAAATACAAGGTAATAATAAAGCATGAGCTAAGCTAAGGGCCTAAAATGTGTAATTATCACATAGCTGGGCCTACAGGGCTAAGGCAGACTACTTGAAAAAGGCTGAACGGCATGTAAACTCCAGCCCAGAGCATCTAACAATTGGATTAGGCTCTTTTAAGTTAAACGGACTTTAAAAGTTTCAAGCCCAATTTAGTTTAGTAGTTGGTACTGTAGGTTTCTGACCATGACTATAAATAACCTGCCCCCTAGCCCTCTATACATGCTCTGTTTTTGTTTTCTTCACGCTCGGTCTCTCTCTCTCTCTCTCTCTCTCTGTAACCTTGCCTTCTCTTTCTCAACCAACCGATACCCCTCTCTCTCATCCTAAAGCTCTCTCATATGGAGGAGGAGAATGATTGGGCAGTTTCCAACCTAGGGGAAACTGATATTTGTGTTCTTGGAAAATACAACACAAATAAACATGTAAGGTTTTACAGGATTAAGGTTCCAGACCCTGAAGCTTGTCCGCCACCTTCCTATTTTTCTTCTCCTCTATTCAAACTAAAGAAGAAGAAAAAACAGTTCAGCCCCAAGGAGCTCAGTCCTTTGTCCTTGAAGTTGAAGAAGAAAAAGAAGGGCAAACCAAGGCAATCCATATACTTCGCAGTGTTGGGGAACCTAAAGAAGAAGAAGAAGGGCAAACCATGGCCATCCAAATACTTCGCAGTGTTGGGGAACCATCTCTACGCTGTAGGTGGTGAAATAAAAACCCGCAAAAAGGATGTCTTAGACATCCCTGAAGATTATTCAGAGGATGAGGATGTGAGTTACTCCATGGATATCGAGACAAAGGATGTTTGGATCCTGGACTTAACCTCTCCTCACAAAGGGTGGAAGGCTGGACCACCAATGAATTTCCGTCGATGCGACCCTCAAATGGTTGTCGTCGATGGGAAACTCTTTGTATTTGGTGGTTTGCGCTTTAAACCGAAAGGTAACTCTGGCTGGATGGAGGTATTTGACCTACTTTCCCAAACTTGGGAAAGCCTCCCAAATCCACCTACCTATTTTGATAGTGATGAGGAAGATATCTTACATGTTGTCCTGGAGGCCAAACATGAAATAGTTGTAGCTAGACCTCGAGACTCTGGCTCTGGGAATGCCAATTTTTATAGCTACAATGTTGTGGGTGGTTTTTGGAAAAACTTAGAGCCCAAGCCTTCAAAATGTGCGTTATGTTGTTATGGAAGAGCAGTAGTCGTGCGCAATACACTGTACTGGGCTACCTTTCTAAGCCGTGAGAGTGAGCACTGCACCCTATACTATCACGATTTAGAGAAGAATGTGTGGCTTCAAGAATGTCTGTGCACCAACAAAATTTTGGGGGAGTATGAATTTCTTGATGCTTCATTTCGTCCTCGTTTCCTCCATTTGTGTGATAAAAAATTCTGCCTTATCTTGCGATCTGGCAACCCAACACCGGAGGATCCTTTTGTGAGTGTAGAATTTCTTTATTGTATCATACTTGATCTTTCTCCGGATGAAGGTTCCTCGCAGTGGAATGTCTCTGTTTTGTCTGTTCAAAAATACTTATTGAATAAGTATCTAAATTTGTTGGATTGCCTGATTCTGTGAGTTTACTGCGTTCTCTCTATACTATTTTTCTTTTTATTTATTATTCTAATTAGTGGTACCAAATGTATTCTAAAAATTTAGCTAGACATAGATATACAGTTCTAGGTAGCTATAGGCTTACTTCTGATGCTAATGAAGAAGTTAACCCATGGCTTTCTATTTGTATCTATTATAATTTAGGATTACTATATTTTTCAATTATAAAAAAATAGACCATTGGCCACATATATCCTATATCAGACAAAACAGGAAAAGAAACCATTCAAGAAATTTTTTTTACAAGAAGTATAAAGCGTATATACATCTATGCCCATGGACTTACCTACCGGGAAGATGTGATTAATAGCTGGTTGGTCCAATCCAAAAGGGAATTTAAAAAAAGATATATTAGATGGTAGTAAAAAAAATACCCATAAAATAAAAGAAAAATGAAAGATGTGAGAGTGAAGAGAGAGATATACCCATGCTTAGGAAAATCGACAAAGGGTTGAAGGACTTTCTTAGTGTCAGGAGAGACCCACTCCAGTGATTCCTTTATTTACTACAAAAATCTTTAGAAGAGAAGGGGGAGGAGATAGTTGTCCATTACTAAGAAGGGGCAGAGAGAGAGGGAGTCTCTTCAGCTTTGGACAATGAAATATATCATTGCTTTCAAGAGAATCACAAACTATTACTTTACTGCTACTACAGATGGTCTTCAGTTCTGGTAGCTCATAGAATTTTAAACTCCTCAAATTGGGTAGAGTGATTTTGGTAGTGTCCATTCCTTCCTCCTCTATTATTTCCTCTAATTGGTTACACCTGTGGACAGAAATTTCTTCCAGGTTGCGCAGGTGTAGCAGCGGTGGAAGCAACTTCTTTATATTCGGACATACCCTTATGTCAATCTTTTTGAGACAGGAAAAGGTGTTAGGTGGGACCCGTGCTGATGCAGCTCTCTCTTTCCTAAACAGCCCACGTAAGTTATCCAAACACTGAAGCCGTAAAATCTCGAGAGTTTGAAGAGAATCGGTAGCATAAGTTATCCAAACTATAATATCATGTGACTCAAGGAGTCCAGATTGAGTTTGGCACCCTCATATCCTGTTTTGTTTATTATTATTTTGTTCAGCAATTTATAATATCATGTGACTCAAGGAGTCCAGATTGAGTTTGGCACCCTCATATCTATGTGAAATTATATAGATATAACACCCATAGACCTAATGCTCAATTTATTCATGTCAGTTAATCCTACTAATCCACTCATCCACTTTACAATGCCACCCAAAAAAATATAAAGAAAGAAAGAAAGCAAGAAGGAATTAACAAACATATCTACAATACATTCAAAGTCCAGTTAAGTCTTCTATGTTAAAAATGTAAAACTAGTATGACCACATCATTAATGTATGCAAACTGTTTATATATGCAACTTACTTTCTACTAGAAAGTAGAATACCTGCTTAGTACTACATCCTTAAGGCATGCCCTCGTTTGATCTCTCTCTTTTTTATCTTAGAGCATCGTTTGATCTCCTCTTTCGTTTCTTCTTCGTTGTATGAACTCCACTATCCCTGCAAGATGTGAATCACAAATAGAAAGCCATGGGTTAACTTCTTCATTAGCATCAGAAGTAAGCCTATAGCTACCTAGAACTGTATATCTATGTCTAGCTAAATTTTTAGAATACATTTGGTACCACTAATTAGAATAATAAATAAAAAGAAAAATAGTATAGAGAGAACGCAGTAAACTCACAGAATCAGGCAATCCAACAAATTTAGATACTTATTCAATAAGTATTTTTGAACAGACAAAACAGAGACATTCCACTGCGAGGAACCTTCATCCGGAGAAAGATCAAGTATGATACAATAAAGAAATTCTACACTCACAAAAGGATCCTCCGGTGTTGGGTTGCCAGATCGCAAGATAAGGCAGAATTTTTTATCACACAAATGGAGGAAACGAGGACGAAATGAAGCATCAAGAAATTCATACTCCCCCAAAATTTTGCTGATGCACAGACATTCTTGAAGCCACACATTCTTCTCTAAATCGTGATAGTATAGGGTGCAGTGCTCACTCTCACGGCTTAGAAGAAAGGTAGCCCAGTACAGTGTATTGCCCACGACTACTGCTCTTCCATAACAACATAACGCACGTTTTGAAGGCTTGGGCTCTAAGTTTTTCCAAAAACCACCCACAACATTGTAGCTATAAAAATTGGCATTCCCAGAGCCAGAGTCTCGAGGTCTAGCTACAACTATTTCATGTTTGGCCTCCAGGACAGCATGTAAGATATCTTCCTCATCACTATCAAAATAGGAAGGTGGATTTGGGAGGCTTTCCCAAGTTTGGGAAAGTGGGTCAAATACCTCCATCCAGCCGGAGTTACCTTTTGGTTTAAAGCGCAAACCACCAAATACAAAGAGTTTCCCATCGATGACAACCATTTGAGGGTCGCATCGACGGAAATTCATTGGTGGTCCAGCCTTCCACCCTTTGTGAGGAGAGGTTAAGTCCAGGATCCAAACATCCTTTGTCTCGATATCCATGGAGTAACTCACATCCTCATCCTCTGAATAATCTTCGGGGATGTCTAAGACATCCTTTTTGCGGGTTTTTATTTCACCACCTACAGCGTAGAGATGGTTCCCCAACACTGCGAAGTATTTGGATGGCCATGGTTTGCCCTTCTTCTTCTTCTTCAGGCTCCCCAACACTGCGAAGTATATGGATTGCCTTGGTTTGCCCTTCTTCTTCTTCTTCAACTTCAAGGACAAAGGACTGAGCTCCTTGGGGCTGAACTGTTTTTTCTTCTTCTTTAGTTTGAATAGTGGAGAAGAAAAATAGGAAGGTGGCGGACAAGCTTTAGGGTCTGGAACCTTAATCCTGTAAAACCTTACATGTTTATCTGTGTTGTATTTTCCAAGAACACAAATATCAGTTTCCCCTAGGTTGGAAACTGCCCAATCATTCTCCTCCTCCATATGAGAGAGCTTTAGGATGAGAGAGAGGGGTTTCGGTTGGTTGAGAAAGAGAAGGCAAGGTTACAGAGAGAGAGAGAGAGAGAGAGAGACCGAGCGTGAAGAAAACAAAAACAGAGCATGTCTTGAGGGCTAGGGGGCGGGTTATTTATAGTCATGATCGGAAACCTACAGCACCGACTACTAAACTAAATTGGGCTTGAAACTTTTAAAGTCCGTTTAACTTAAAAGAGCCTAATCCAATTGTTAGATGCTCTGGGCTAGAGTTTACATGCCGTTCAGCCTTTTTCAAGTAGTCTGCCTTAGCCCTGCAGGCCCGGCTATGTGATAATTACACATTTTAGGCCCTTAGCTTAGCTCATTCTTTATTATTACCTTGTATTTGGTTTTTACTGCCTGTGTAGTGTGTACTTATATATATCAGTTATATGTATTCATTTGGTATACATATATGAACATTGGTCCTCAACTTGTGTATGAGAGGAGTTCATCCTTCTCACAGTTTTGAACCTTAGAAAATTGATTACAACATGCATATATAGTGGGAGTTTACTTTTTAGTTTGAATATATTAAATTTGGATAATCGGGTCGTAACATGTTGTCTTCCAGCAAATATTCCTCATGTGTTATAAGGCTACCGATTACTCTTCATCCTCAAAAAAAATGAACGAAAAAGACATGCATAAATTGTCATGTGGATGCAACATAACATGTTTAAAAGTGATAATGGATTACTGGAGACTTCCTAATTGGGCAACGTGAATAAGCAAACCAGGGAAATTGGGCAAGTAGTCCATATTTCTTGCAATGTTCATTTAGACCTTTCATTAGATCATCAACGTTTGATTGGATACTATCGGGTCGAACTTGAAATTTACAGTTGAAAATGAACTTAAACAAGGTTTTAAAAGCCTGCACTAGACCAAATTTGTGAAGACCAAAGCTGTTGATAGGGTTTGTGGTTTGGTCAGCCCTAAGCTTTCTCAGAATCTTGAATTCCACCTGGTATTCATTTTTTATTTTCCTGTTTTGTTTGGTTACTGAGAAAATGAGGGAAAAGAAGGTTATAAATTAGAGATTCTTGAATATCTTGAGCGATGCTGGTTTTAATTTTTGGGAGATTTGTATTTTCTTTAAATTTTTTTAACAGATTTTTGGCAACCAAAGGTGGCGTTTTGAGGTTTTTGGCTTTTGGTTACATTACGTGTTGGTTTGATTGCAGGGTGATCTTAGGAATAAGGAGGACTTGGAGAAGCTCTTTTCTCAAACACAGTATGTTTAATTTCAATTACATTAGCAGTGCTATGATTTTCCACTGTTTTAATTCAATTTTACTGTTACCTTTTTCCTGCGGAAATAAACAGAATTGTAGACTTTTTCAGAGTTGGCTTAATTTTGTGTCATTGGCTTTGTTTGAGACAGATTTGATGCTTTGATCCATTTTGCTGGCCTAAAAGCTGATGGGGAGTGTTGCAAACCCTCGCCATTATTTCGATAACAATTTGATTGGCACTATTAATCTTTATGAGGTTGTGGCAAAATATGATTGCAAAACGGTGTGTCCGCAATTTAATTTCCTGAACTCATTTGATTTTGTTTTTGAATCTTGCGCTTGTAACAAATGGTTTGGAAGTGAATCAACAATAATCTATGTCTTAAAGAATTTTTGGCTGTTGAGTTATGCATTAAATGTTCATTTTATTTGTACTTGATTTTGCTATTTCTTAGATTCCAGTGTATTTCTTTTCAATTCATAACTGCATAAACTATGATTTGTATATGTAGCTGTATATTTGTGGAAGCGATATTGGTGTTTTTGGTGTCTTACTGCGAAATTGTTAAGTTTTTATGTACGATGTCTAATTCTTTTGTTGCCATGGGCCTTGTAAATCACCCATCATTGTAACTATCGAATCCCGAAAAAGTCTAATTATTTGTTTGTCGAAAGTAGTTATAGCATTCAAGTTCCAGTTGAATCTTTAACCGAGAATTGTTAAGTCTTAGAATGTGAACCATTTTTTTATTGATTACATCACATGTTGGCATGCTCTGCGCACTACTGACACAAGTAATGTTATCCTGTGGCCACGTAGATGGTTTTCTCATCTTCTGCAACAGTTTATGGTCAACCTAAAAAAATGCCCTGTGTTGAGGATTTCGAATTGAAACCTATAAATCTTTATGGATGGACCGAGGTGTGCATCACTGGCTGCTTAGTAATGTTTATTTGGGGCATACCACACATAGGATTCATCTTTGAAGTTGGATAATCCCACTTGCTGTTTCTTGTGTTCATAGGAGTGCAGTTTCATTTTTTTCCTGACTTTTAATATATTCTATATTTATAGCTTTTCCTTGAAGAAATTGCTCCAGATATTCAGAAGGCGGAGTCAGATTGGGAAATTATATGACTCAGATACTTAAATCCTGTTGGGGCTCACGAGAGTGGTAGAATTGGTGAAGATCCTAAGGGCATCCCAAACAATCTCATGCCATACATACAGCAAGTAGCTGTTGGCAGATTGCCTGAGCTTAACATGTATGGTCATGATTATCCCACGAAGGATGGTAGTGCGGTTTATTCTTTTTGTGTAAATATTGTTGAGTAGTAGTGGATAGGAATTTCCCTAGTTTTTCAGTAATATCCATTAGTCCCATCTCATGGACCTTTTTGACATAGACTATGTCTAGTTTTGTATTCCACTTATAATTGTTTATAACCATGGCAGTAGTATTTGACTTTCTGTCATCACATAAAATTCGATTAAATTGACAAATTTTTTGTGCTTACAAAATATCAAATGTTTTTGTGTTAAATAGGTCTGAGACTACATCGATGTCATGGACTTAGCTGATGGTCACAATGCTGCAGCCTGCTCTTTGGAAGCTTTTTACTAAAGAGGATATAGGTGATCATTCTTCTTTGCATACGAATTTGTATGTGAATGAATTTTCTGTCACCTGTTAATAGTTTATTAGGCATTTATTTAACACACTCATGCTTTTATCGTCAGATTTTTATGAAAATCTTGTTTTAGCCATATTTTACAGACACATGGCATTAAAAAGCTGTGTTTATCCAATGCTGTGCAATAGTTATCATTTATGTCCAGAGAATTTTCCTTGTCATAACCTTTTTTTGGTGTTTGTCATAAAGAGTAAAGGGATAATAAGTTAGAAATTTAGAATGCAACTCAAGTCTCAGGGTGATTTCAATTCTGAAATGAAAAAGATCTTCGCTAGTAGCTAGTAGGTTATGGTTTTAAGTTTTGGGTCTTCAAAAATAATAATAAGATTCTTATATATCAGGTTGCCTAAAAGATGATGCATTATAGTTCAGCAACAAAATGAGACTCTGCACAGTGATAAATGGGTAAAACAGTGGGTATCTTTCTTCCTTACCACTCACGAGCAAGATGGAGATTGAGATTGCAATAGAGAGTGAAGGTATATGATTCTCAAATATTGATTGATAAAATCATTTTTTATTATAACATAATGTCTCCTTGAACACACTGTGAGTGATAAGACGGACCAATTTCAATTTGTTGGTACATCTTGAGCAAAAGTTGTAGGGTCATGAGTTAGTAATAGTAAAACAGATTTTGACTGTTGATATAAAGCCTTAGTTCCAAAACATTGGAGTAGGCTACAGATCCTCAGCAAGACTGAAACTCTAACGTTGAAATATTTTTTTATGCAGGCTTTTCCGTTGGATTTAGTACTCTTTTCCGGTTGAGGACAACTTAAGGAGTGTCCCTCATTGAAGATTTTTAAAATTTTTTAATCCAACTTTAGATGGAATGGAATTGGGTAAAGCTGAATTGAGTATTTTTTTTTTTTGGCCTTTTGGATTGGTTTTGTGTAGGGCTTTGTGAGTTCTTACAATGAGTTATTTCCCTGCCTCTTCGCTACACTTTCTCCACCCAACCTTTGCCTTCATTACCTCTATTTTGTAGTAATATATTAATTGTTGTGTTATTTTGTTTATGCATGTGTTGGTTGCTTTGATTCAATTTTCATTTGCATCTGTTTTCTTGCCTCACAGTCTTTGCTTCCAGATTATCAGCGGCTTTCTCGTATGTTGAATACATCAAAGCTTATTGAAAATAGTGGTGAGTTCTTAAACTTGATTGTATTTAATACTCATTGGGTTTGTTTGTAACTTGCCTATAAAGCAAAAACAAGCATTTCCACCTCTGATGATGTCCTTAACAGGAGGAACATGTTTCTAATATAATGAAGATGTCAGTTCCAAAGCTTTGAGAATTTGCTTGTTTGATTATGCATGGTATGATATTATATTAGGCTATGTATATGTTGACTAAATGTTTTCTTTGTCAGACAGTGAGTGTTCCCGATAGAGGAGCCCGGAAGAATCCTCATGGTGATCTCATTCAGGTATGCTGGATCTAAAACTATATGTTTTTCTCCTATATTTGTTTCCATTTTATGCAATTATATCCGGCGAGTCATAGCCTCATAGGCAAAGGGAACACTCAATTGCACCCGGAATTGACAATTCCAGGAGAACTTGGTGTTATGCCAGGCTCTTGCCACATGAAATTGCTGAAAATAGTTTGTAAATATTTTGAAATAAATTTAGTTTTACTGGGAGCTGTGGGAATATGATTTTTAGACAGTTAAATATCTTGGACAGCTTGTTAGTTCCAGAATTGTGTTCCTTATAGTTGTTACTTGTGCCTGTTATAACTATTGATGATTCACAAATGGATACCAAAAATATACTCTTCATTTGTGGTGGACCATCTGTTGATTTGGAGAAGACGATTTCAGAGAGGTAATACCCTTTTCTTGTGCTGGATGTTAAACAGAAATTTTTACTATTGTTGGCTTCTCCCTAAATGTGAGTTCTAATTATTTACATTCTTTTTCCAGACAACAAGATTCTTCCATTGGCTTTGGAGCTCTAATTTGTGCAAACATGAGAATTGGTGGATCAACCAATGCCGTCCTTCTTGTTGGAATCCATGAGAATCCACCCAATATGGTTACAGGAGACAACTGACTCATCTTTAGTTTGTCTTTATCAATGAAATGTTCATGTAAATGCCTAATAAACAGAGTGATGCTATTTGGATTTAGTTTATAAATCTGTTCAAAATATCTTTGTTGGAAATGCATAACCCTTCCTAATATAGTAGATTTTTCAAGGGCTTTCACTAGTTGATAATGCCATACTCATTATTATCCATGCCAAGTTTGTTTAAGAAAAAAATATCGCTTTTGTCATGAAGGTCTTTTAGTGCATGGATAAAAATACATTTTTCATGACTGCCAAAGAGGAACGAATTAAGCACGTAGGAATATTTGAATGCTTTAGACTCATTCAAATTCGTTTTCTTTAAATTTGATAAGAAAAATATTGACACAATCATTCAGTTTGGATGTGTTGGAAGGTGAGTTTTATGAGAATAGCTAAGTTCGCCTTTGCCTGCTATGGGGAGAACAAGATTTGGAGATCTGCTTTGCTGGATTAGGATCAAAGGAGATTGTCACTCTACGCATTAATATTCTGAGCTGAATGAAGACTCTAATTTAGGCAGGCGAAAGACTGATATGATCCATTCCAGATGGATTTTAGCTCTAGTGGTTGGGAGAAGTCCTAAAATTGTTTTGTCAAAAGGGTTTCAGGAGGCCTCTTCTTAACCACTTAGGTTATCATCCATCTGAAATGGATATTAGTCGTTTGCTCGCCTAAATTAGAGTTTCCTTGATCCCAATCTGGTGAAGTAGATATTCAGAAAACTTATTCTCCTCATGGTAGGCAGACGCTAACTTAGCTATTTTCTATAAAACTTGCCTTCCAATGTATCCAAACTGGACGATTGTGTTAATATTTTTCTCCTCAAGTTTAAAGAAATCAAATTCGAATGGGTTTAAAACATTCAAATATTCCAAGAATGTGCTTCATTCAATCCTCTTAGGTGGTCATGAAAAATACATATTTATTCATGGACTGAAAAATCTTCATGACAGAAGAGACATATTTTTCTTAATCAAGCTTGACATGGATAATCAGAAGTATCGCATTATTGACTGGTGGAAACCCTTGGAAAAAAACTATTATGTTAGGAAGGGTTCTAAATTTTCAACAAAGGTATTTTGAGCTGGTTTATAAACTAAATTCAAATTGGATCACTCTGTTTATTAGGCATTTATTTGAGCATTTAGTTGATAAAGACAGCCTGAAGATGAGTCAGTTGCCTCCTATGGGCACGGGCCAGAAGTGAAAGAGGGTAACCTCTTTTCTTAAATTCTTGTTTTGTTGTCCATCGTTTAGCTATATGTACTGGTTTAGAGGTTTTTTACTTTCTTATATGGTTTCATTTAGTTGGATTCCCTTCCACTTTGAGATTGAAGATAGATTGAATGAGAGATTTCCAGGAATCTATCACTTGTAGATGGTAGTTATTCAGGGATTTCATGAGAAGGGGATTTTTTTTTTTTTTTTTTTTAAATGCAGCCTGTCCAGCCTGTTAGAAAAGGAACTGTACCTACAAAGTACTTTGTTTAGATGCCTGAAATTTAGTTTTAAGTTTTAACATAAATTTGTCAACCAAAGCTACATGTAGTTTGAAATTCAATATATTTTTTAGAGACCTTTCTTTTTTCATTGAATATTTTGCTAACTGTACCATCTAATATTTTCAGGTTTGTAGCTTTGGAAACAAATGAAGGCTAGCTAATGCCTCGGCACTTCTACCATATCAGTTTATAAACAGGTATTCTTTGTTCCAATAGAAAGAAAGTTGTATAAACTTTTTTGCATACTGGTTTTTACATACTTAACATTGAAGACCTTCTGGACTTCTAATGCATTGCAAATATGTTTGTTCTTCTATTTTTGGGTTGCATTGTATAGTGGATGAGTAGTATTAACTTAACTGACGTGAATAAATTGAGCATTGGTGGTCACCTCCCCATAGGGGATGATTTGGTTTATGGGTGTTATATGTATATAATTTCACATAGATATGAGGTTGCCATACTCAACCCTAATTCTTGAGTCACATGACATTATAAAGTTTTGAATCCATAATAATAATAGGAACAGAACATAGATCAATAAAAAATCAGTCTTATAATAGTTGACAGTCTTGAGCAAAATGGTGTAATTGGCCTTCGGTCTTCTTTGCTTTGGGCTTTTAGATGCTCTTATATCATTTTCTATGCTTGTGGGAATTTTTGTTGTATATGTAGATGAGAGAGTAAGGATGATTTTTTGTTGGTTTTACGAAAACTGCAAACATGGGAATTTTTACTTAGGTTTTGTGTTTTTTGGGGTTATGAGTTGGAAGGTCAGAATTGATTAAGAGTATGGATGAATTAAGCATCTCTTGGTCCTCCCTTAAGTAAATGATTACATAATTTTGCTTAGGTAAACAGTACCAAAGTGAAGATCAGTTGATAAGGAACAAAACTAACAGTAGAGAGGAATTTTTTCTTCTTTTATTTTTGGAGTAATATAGTTGATTTTTTTTTTTTTTAATAATTTTTAATTTTATTTTTGAGAATCATATACTTGATATGATTAGTTAATTGATGTTGCTTTCTTATTCAAAATTTTAAATTCTAAAAAATTGTTTATGGTGTAAAGTGTATGGTAAATCCTTCATATTTATTTCTTCCTAGACTAAAACTAATTGTACAGTAGTTATTGTAGTTTGAGATTTTTAGTAATTACAAGAAATTTCCACCATTGACACAAAGGTACTAATAAAAATGTTATTTTCAATGCCATTAACTCTTTGATTATTATGGTATTATGTGTTCAAATATTCCTTTTGATTGATGATTTTTTTTATTTATTTATTTAAAAATTTTGATTATGCAGTACTTTTTAATGCTCTTTGTCAATTTGTCAACAGGGGTTTTTCGTTTATGCAAGGTTGTTGTTTCCAGAATGCTTAGACGAGGCCGTGCATTAGTTGTTTGTGGTTTTGTGCAGTCCATGAAATACTTAAAACTATTTGTTTATTTAGATCTCTATGGTATGTTTTGTGTAATTATATAGTCCCTGATGAAGGACTTACACTTTGTTTATTTAGATAGATGGGAATCATTGTGTGGATATCGTAATCTTTGTAGTCCCTAGTGAAGGAGTTTAACTTCTGGGTTTGTATTTAGAATCATTATGGATATCCATATTCTAGACTTGGTTGACAATTATGATTATGATTTGTTTAACTTGAATGTTTCGGTTTATGTTGATTTGTTTATTGTATTCTAATTTCTACCTACCTGAAAAGATTTTTATGTAAATAGCTTGAAGCAAATTCCTTCAGTGTTTAGTTAGTAGTTTTGCAGAGGTTTTTATTTTATGATTACTGCATTGAATTGTTTATAAATTTGAATTTGTTCGCCTTATTTTACCCCATGTGGTAGAGATTTGATCCACGTTTGGGGGCTCCCCTGATTCAATAATTGTATTCAGAGGCCCCATTCTTTTCTTCTGTCATTTCTAATCTTCTCTAGACATGTTTTAATGCTTAGGTTCATGATACAAGCTCAACCATATCATTCCTCATTCTTCACTATCAAGACTCGTGTTTTTCATCATATAGTTCCATTCTAATTGGTGGCGTCAAGAATGCAACTTGGAGGAGCAAAGCTTATCCCCCAACCATATATTAATTAATGCAGTTTTTACAAACACTAGATATGGATTCAAATGGAGATTAAATGGTGTTTTAGTTCACCCGAGACACATTGACAACATACTTGGGCTCTTTTAGATAATTCAAGTCAACAAATGGACCTTCGCCACTTTTAACTGTCCTCTTGAGAGATGTATAGGATGAATTAGCAACTGTTTGACAAAATACAAGCATTTAGGATGGTATTGGATCTTGGACTGGTACTACTTTTAATGCGTGTGGCAAAAGTACTCAAGAGACGCATACAGCTAGCATATATTTGGATCTTGGACGACAGAGATTAGACAATTGCACTGTTAAATGCCCAAAATACTTTGGTAGTGACCACTGACCATGAAGATTGCAAAGAAATCCACGTTCTCTTGCACATTGGGTCTTTTATGTCATGCTTTGATCATGGGGACTAGAATTAGGGACTACAGAATTGCACAACCATATCCCTAATGATTCTAATGAAGCCATCTATCCAGATAAACAATGAATTTTAAGTCCTTTATCAAGGACTATATAATTACACATAAAATACCATAATAATTCTAAATAAACCAAATAATTTACATGGATATGGTTGTGTAATTTCTGTAGTCCCTGATAGACGGCTTCTTTAGAATCATCATGAAATATACAATAATTTTTCTAGAGTGATGTAAGGCTACATTGAAATGAATTGGAAGCTATGTTTGTTTAGTGGTTAGTTAATTGGTTTGCAAAGGTTTTTATTTATCTTGAGTATTGCATTGAATTGTTTATTTATTGATTAATATTTGTTCACCTTATTTTTACTCGTATTTGGGAGCGCCCTTGATTCAATAATTGTATTTTGAGGGTCGTTTCATTTCTCCTCTCATTTCTAATCTTGTCAGACATGTTATAATGCTTGGGCTCAATCTGCTAGGTTTTCAAGAGACGTGTTGGTACTATTTGCTTCCATTTGTTTGTTGGTAACACAAGAACTTCGTGCTGGAACTACTAGTGCACGAGAGACCACTTACAATTTGTAACCTTTGTTTAAAGTAGATTTTCCGGCATAAACATTTTTACTATTGACCTGGAAGATTATGAAAGAACTTATGAAAAAGACAAAGAGCACACCCTTTTACTATTGACCTAGAAGATTCCAAAAAAAAAAAATACAAATCCCTCTCTGATTTCACCCATAAGCCTATATATTTCAAACATTGGATTTTTAGGCCCGAAGCCCAAGAATAGATCAACGAGTTATAAGTTTGAAGGCTTTTATTCCAACCTCTTATATCCGTGTCCTTCAAACTAGAAATGCAGAATATAGTTATCGATTGTTTACAGAAAGTACTTATAAAAGTATCATAAATTACAGAATCTGGAAGAATGTTGTTCCTCGTCTTCTTGGTGAATTTTTTAGTTTCGCTGAGCCTCCCAACCTTGCATAACCCACTAATTGAGTGTCCATTTGAGAACAATTTATTTAGTTGAAGTTGAAATTTTTTTGCTAAAAGTGTAGAAAATAGGTTAAAAAATAAGCCAAATAGTATAAAAAACGAGGTTGAGGAAAGTGAGAGTGATGAGAAGAAGAGGAAGTAGTGAAGAGAGAATCACTACAAAAAAACAAAGGCCATAGCTGCATTTTTAAAACGCAGCTATAGCCCCATTTAGTCTGTAGCTGCATTTTTCATATAACGTTAATGTTCTCACTTTAATAATAGTAACCAACATTTGTATTTGTTTGATTTAGTTGGTTGGAGAGGGTAGGAAAGAAGTTAACATTTGGAAAATACTTGTTTCACGCATCTTTACACACATATGAAAATTGTACAACTTGACGATTTTCAATGCAATTTTAGAGTGTGTAACAAGGTTTGTGTACATAATATACACTACTTTTATAAGTAACTATGTATTTGATGTTTTATTATTGGTTGTGCTTCAATTTTTTTTTTCTTCCTATTTTCAAAATAAAAACTTAATATGCTACACAAATATTAAAACAAATGTATTTATGCCTACCAAACCAATGAATTTACAATTAAAAATTGAACTTAAAAAAAAAATTATTATTTACAATTGAAAAGTTGATGTTTAAGATGTGTACATTATCTCCGGTATAATGTAAGGCTAGATCATAAAAAAAAAATTAAAAAGATATATTGATATATTTCTAGGCACTGTTTTGAATAACTTGACTTCATTATTTATATAATATTTAAAATAAAAATTTGTTCTCATGATCAGCTATTTTAAATAATTAGTTGGTAACTTGCATGATGCACAATTAAATTTTATATAAAGGTGATATACACATTAAAATAATTTTTGTTGTACCAAAATGAAAAACAATACAATCTTTTTCAATAATTCAAAACAACGAAAATGTAAGTTAGAAATTGGAAATTATTATTTTTAGTCTTAAACCAATTTTTTCGAACCCAATTTTTCTCCTTATAATCCAAGCATAGAAAATGATTTCAAAATGTTATAAAATTTAGCAATTTTACATGTTTAATTCTATTATTTAAACTTTCAAAATGGTGAATTTGAGGGCACTTTGGGCACATAAAAATAGGAGTCCAAATAGAGAAAATTAGGGGTGTGCAGTGAATTCGCCAACCCGCCAAAACCAACCTAAGCCAACCTAACCTGCCGGATTGGGTAGGTTTTTAAGGGTTGGTGGGTTAGGTTGGGTTATTTTTTATTTTTTCTAATAGTGGTTTAGGTTGGGTTCGGGTCATAAGATTCTCAAATATAATATATATTTAAAACTTAAAATATATATATATATATATATATATATATATATATATATATTTGGCCCTTTTCCTAAATAAAACCCAAACCTTAAGTTCTCCTCATATAGTTTGTGTTTGTTTGGTATCATACTCATGATGATTATAAATTTGCTTTTATTTGTAGTGGTGTTGTTTTAATGTTCAATTTTATAATAATAATAGTAATTAAAAAAAATAATCCAACCCGACCCAACCCAATCCATGCAATATGTATGTACAAAATAAAAGAAAAAAAATGTTTAATATACAATAAAAAAAATCACCAAATGTAGCTATATATCCTAATTTTTTTTTAATATATATATAATTTCTTATTATTAGAAGACTAGTATATAGAATTTAATTAATATATCTTATTTATTCCAAATTTGACAAGTATCAATGAAGGTAAAAGCATCATATGGAGTAGGAGTTTGTACGTGCTAGGGAAGACAATTAGGCAAAATCAAACCTAGAAGACTTTAATGGGGTCCATCAAATGTAAGTCCAAAACCACCAGCCCATGGGCATCATGAATAATCACCAGTCCCTGGGCTTACCTTATACTGTTACCCATATTTCATGAAATAAAAAAGGTACAACACCAAACATGAACTTTTTGCAAGTGTAAGGAACATTTAAATTCGTAATTTGGAAATGTATATGGCTGGTGGTGAGCTATGTGATTTTTGGATGGGCTTGAATTTAAGTAAATTTCCCGAAGGTGTAAAATATCTTGGAGTCCCCCTATTCCTCTCCAGAAGGAAAAAGAAAATTTTGCCTATCTAAGGAAAGCATTGAGTCAAAAATTAGTGGGGAGAAGAGCAAGAGTTTGTCCTGGATGGGATGTGCAACACTTATAAATACCGTGGCATTAACAACACTTACTCCAAGTTTTACAACTGTTAGCACTTGTACACATAAATGGTAAGCAATTCCTAGGGCAAGATTAAAGGGCAAAACATGATAGCTAGCTAGAATTTATACACTTTTGCCACCAAAAAAAAAAACAAACAAACATAGAAACAAAAAATTGCTATTGCTGTTTTGCCACAACAAAAACTTAATTATAAAAATTAGAATAATAATATATACATGTGAGTGTATAGGAGATAAAAGGGATGTAGAGAGAGCAGGAACCTACAAAATCAGGCAGTCCAACAAGTCTGTAAAGTTAACCAGGGAGTATTTCTGAATCAAAAGAACCGATAGACGAAAACCATCAACAATACAATGTTGCTTCTAAAAGTAAATGCTGAAATAGTTCTTGCCAAAAAAATAAAAACCCCTACAAATTAACGTAATTGAACTACATAAAGATAGTTTTGAATTCATTTCAATGTAGCCTTACATCACTTAATATCCATAATGATTTAAATAAACCAAGAAAGTTCAATTCCTTCCTCGAGGACTACATAACTTCACAAAACATTTAAGTACTAAATCAAGGACTATATAATTGCACAAAATAAAAACACCAAAAGCTTAGCGTCTGTCCCACATGCTCTTGCGTAAAACAACAACACTAGTCTCATCCCTGTTAACAAAACACATTTAAAAAAAATACATGACCCAAATGCAAGAAAAATCATTTATAAGGAATACTTAGACAAATACCAGGATAATCAAAACAGCTATTGCCATTGAAAATAACGTTTTAGTTAATCCAATGTGTCAATGGTGGTAATTGAGTAATTAATTACAATAAGAATCTTAAACTACAATCACTACAGGGTGTCAATATTTGTGACAACGTCAATAGCACCATAAGATTAGTTTTGGTTTAACAAGAAATCGATGTGGACAATACTTTACACCAAAATGTTTTTACTAAATTTATAATATCAAATAAGAAAGCAACATGAATCAATATATCATATCAAGTAAATTACCAAATAAAACACAGGGCAAAAATCATGTAGGAGCATCTAACAATAAATCACTATTGTAAGACTAGATTTTTTTTTTTTTTGATAACTCAGGAAAAATTTCTAATGAAAAACCCTTTTGCCTTGCCTCTAGTATTTTTTTAATGCTCATGCCACACACCCAAGAGCATGCCTATTATAAGACTAGTGTTTTAGTTGTCTATGTTATGCTTTATTTATTGTTGTCTCTATGATTCCAAGGGTTACTAAATACTGTTACAAATAAACTCTTTTGGGTAATTGTAGACAACCTACACATGGAGACCAAAACAGATTGCAATTTTAAATCACATTTAATAATTTGGATTCTAAAGAAAATTTGGGTAGTCACACAGATTTCACAAAAAATTACATAATCATACAATACTAAGAAAGCTTAATCAAAAGGATCATATAACATAATAGGGTTGGGTCCTTGATCTATGTTCCAATACTGCAGCAAGAAATTCCTTAGGGAGCATTTGACAATATATCATCTTTTGTATAAAGTGCACATCGAATCGAATAGAGAATACCTGTTTAGTACTAGTGCCTATTCAAAGTAAGTCTGTATCCTAATAATCTTTGATCGTTTCACTTCCTTCAGCTGATGTCTTTCCTTCAACTGATGTCTTCAATTTCCTCTTCTTTTGTGATTGACTTTTAACATTACTGCAAGTTTTACAACTGTTAGCACTTGTACACATAAATGATAAGCAATTCCTAGGGCGAGAATAAAGGGCAAAACATGATAGCTAGCTAGAATTTATACACTTTTGCAACCCAAAAAAAAAAAAAAACAAACAAACATACAAACAAAAAATTGCTATTGCTGTTTTGCCAAAACAAAAACTTAATTATAAAAGTTGGAATAATAATATATACATGTGAGTGTATAGGAGATAACAGGGATGTAGAGAGAGCAGGAAACCTACAAAATCAGGCAGTCCAACAAGTCTGTAAAGTTAACCATGGAGTATTTCTGAATCGAAAGAACCGATAGACGAAAGCCATTCTTCCCTAAAATACCATCATCATCCTCACAATCGGACGGAGAGCGGGGTAAGAATGCAGAAAGGTGAAGCACAAGACAATAAAGATAATTATTAAATTTGTTTATAGAGCGCAACAGAAGGCAGAATTTTTGACCGGATAAGTGGAGAAAACCACAACCCGTGGCAACGAAACGTTCATCCGGCCCTAAAAAATTGCGAGTGTTGATAATTTCCCTAGAACGCTGTTGACTATCAGAATTAAATCCGAAGATAGTGCATTCTCTGCTCTCCCTGTCTCGGATTGAAGCCCAGTAGTAGTTCGAATTGCCTACAACTGCAGCTCTGCCTTGTTCAATACTCGAGTTAACCAAAGACCACTCACCCATCTCAGATGCCTTTCTCCAAGAAGAAGACACAATATTGTAGCTATAGTAATCGGCATCCCCAGATCTTTCCATGTTACCTACCATAATCTCGTTTTTGCACTCCAAACCAGCAAAAACAATTGCATCGGTTTTGCTACAAGAAGGTGGATTCGGTAGGCATTCCCAACTTCCCAATATGGGATCATAAACTTCCATCCACCCACAGGACTCATCTATGGGATTCAAAGAAAAGAAACCGCCAAAGACATAGAGCTTACCATTTACAACAATGGTCTGAGGGCATAATCTACGATATTTCATGGGTGTAGTAGTATGCCAACCTTGCTCAGGACACGTAAGGTCGAGGGTCCACACTTCCCTACTGGGTATATAATTCATGAAAGCCACAGGGTCACCCTCGAGATTGTAGTTTTCGGCAACGTCGTCAAGGCAGCAATCTTCAATATCCAGTTTGCCACCAACAGCATATAAAACGGTGCCTATCACGGCGAAGTATCTACAGGCGAAAGGTCCCTTGATGGATGGATAAATAGGATCGATCTTCTTAGGGTTGAAGATGGGTTCATCCTCTTTCTTCAATCCCTTAACGAGGCTGTCAAACGAAGGAGGAGGTCCTGGACGAAAGTATGAAAGAGGAGGAACCGCTTCGGGGTCTGGAACCTTAATCTTATAACACTCCACTTCATTGAACTTGTGTTGCGTACAGACACAGATCTCGTATTCATTTTCTTCTTCATCATCTGATTCTGATTCTATACTCCTCAAACCTCCTTTCTCCACCTCCATAGGATCCATTAGGAAAGCTTCTTCTTCTTTTTATTTTTATTTTTTCTTTCTTTTTGAGTTTCGATTATGGAGATCTAAACAGACGGCTTGGGATGAGATAGAGAGAGAGAAAGAGAAAGGGTTAGGGTTAGTGTTACGTGCAAAAGAAGTTGAGTTTTTGTTATTCTATGTTTTATATTTATATCAAAATACCCCTACATCCTTAGGTTTAAGTAGAAACAAAATTAAAGGATAGTCCGGTAAATATACATGTTTAACTTGCACTAAAAAATTACCTATAAAATAGAAATACTCTCCCACTAATCCACTTTTTCAAATTAACTATAAGGTTATTGTTTTTTTTAATAGAAAAATTAGTTAAACTACTTACATTTTTGTTGTTTTTTTCCTATAAAAAAAAAAAGAAAAAACCTACGTTTCTAATACTACTTTATTATTATTAAAAAAAAACACCCTAAGTTAATCCAAAAAAGGTGTATATATCTATTTAGTTTAATTTTTATAAATAAAAAAAATCAAAACTAAATGTCAAAAAAAAAATAGTTATCAACAAAAAAAAAACTAAACTAAATGGATATGACTCTTTTTTTTTGATAAGTAGATACATCTTTAACCCCCATTAAAACGTTGTCTACAAAATAAGATCACTTTCATGATAGTTTTCAAATTACTTTATCCATTTTTAAAAAATTAAAATTAAAACAAACACACTTTTTTTTTTGTAAAAAAATAAACACATTTATCGAACAAAAAAAAAAAAACCACGTCTACCGTTACAAACTATTTGGTCCTAAATTTTAGTTCCAACTCTTTTAATATATCTTATGTTTCAAAAAAAAAAAAAAAAACTGAAGGTAGTTGTAAAAGTTGGATTGCTACATCTATTAAAACCACGTTCTCACATCCACCACAATATTATCCTTCTCCTTCAGTTTCTTTTTCCGTCATCCACCCAATCATCTTCCACGATCTTTCACTCTCATTTTGTTAAATCTTCACAGTTTTTTCAAATCCTATTCATAAATTGATACATGTTTTGATGTCAAAATGGTAGGCCTCTGAATCTGAAATTGGCAAAGGCTCTAATAGTGGCTCCAATGTGGTGTTTTGGTCATTATTGGTCCTCAATGGGAAGGCCGGGGATAGGTTTTTGGTTTCAGACACTTTCTCACTAATTCCGTTGGATTATCATCATCGTCATCCTCTACTTTTAGTTTATTGGATATATTGCGGCTGTGGATTTAGGAGATTATGATACTTTGTTTGCTACAAGCATTATTAAGGGTATCAATACACCTTTCAATTTTCAGTAATTATAATTCAGAACTTTTTTGTTGTTGTTATTATTGAAGAGTGTCTGATGGTTCTGATACATTATGCCTTCACTTCATACATTTTTTTTAGAGTAATTTTTTCTAGAATGTCTCATCATTTGGCTGAATTCAAGATTAATGTACTGCTATGAATGTTCATTGTATTTTTTTGTTGTGTTAGCCACAGATGTAAACAATCTTAAATCCATTTCAAAAAAAAAAAAAAAAAAAAAAAAATTCCACACAAAAATTTATGATATTATTTGTTTGTTTTTGTGTTTGATTTGAACTCTTTAATGCGGGTAGTGTACAGGAAAAATATTAGTATGAGATAGGATGTTAGTCATTTGACTCTTTCATGGTAGAGTCAGATAACTATAATCCTTTCCTAAATCTAATCTTTTTTTGACCGGCATGAAGAAATGGGGAGAGAAAAGCCAAAAGAAGGAGGAGAGATAAAATAAAGGGTATTTACACTACTGGGTTTAGTTTTTTTTTTTTTTTAGGAATTTATGTTATTTTTATTAGGGATTACGCTGCTACTTGGTTTCCTAATCAAACGCAAACTCTAATAAAGTATCTCAGAATCATTGATGGTGGATAAGTTTTGACTAAGACCATCACTACTTTCTTTGGTAAATTCTTTCAAAAAGCTAAATCAAAATGAATTATAAAACCATTGTATTTGTTTTGCCTTTGAGTTGTTTTTTCAGTTTTAAATTGCATACCCAATATGTGGAATACTCAAATGCCATTAAATACTTAAATGCACATTAATGACACGCACATTGAGTTTTTTTTTTGGGGGGGAGAAAGGACACGCACATTAAGTTGATAGAAAAAGAGTGAATTTATAGTAAATTTATAGTTTGTTGGTTAAAGTTTCCTTCTTCTTTTTTAATACTTGGTTTAATGTTAATTTTTTTTTCTTAGGTTGATGTACACACAAATTTATTGGATTTCATTAAAGAGGCATTGGAATGGAACATTAGCATTGAGGAGGCATTGGAATGGAATATTAGATAAGTTCGGGTGAGAGAATTTATAAGAATTATTGTATGATTCAATTTCACATAAATGAAGTGGTTGTTAAAAATTTCTTTTGTAACAGAAACTAAATTTATCATTTGTATAATTCAATGTGAAATTCAATTTGCATTTTTTTTAATAAGTATTAATTTACTACTGTATCAAAAATGTTACTTACCTTTTCTCGGTTTTAAAGGTTGTTGATAAATTTTAAATTTAAGCTCTTTTTAACTATTGTTATGGATGTGTAGTAAGTGGCTAAATTTTAGGATTAAAAAACTAAAATTTTGGATTAAAAAAAAATTTATAACCGTGAGCCTTTCCTTTAACACAAAAGTAAAAGATAAAAAAAAATAAAGGACCTTGACGAGATAGTCCTAATAAGAAGAATATGACCATGGCATGGATGAGAATCGCTATAATTGTGGGGAAATTGGGCATTCATTTGCTTAATGCCCCTAATCTTTTTATGCTGTTATTCACCTTTTGAGTTACTTTGTATCATTTCAAGTTTCTCTATTTCTGCTTAAGTTTGTCTTTGGATTATGTATTCACACCGTCAATTTAGATCTATTCTTCTAGTTTTGTATTGAGTCATACTTCACATTGCATTGACTTATGTACAAAATTTAGTTCAAGTTAACATAAAATTGTCTTAAAAGAATACTTTAAGGTGGCTTTACATGAATTGATAGCTCATCTTTAATAAAAGTTTTTGAAAAATTCACTTTTAAGTCACTTTAGTAATCCTCTTATAAGAAAAATAGTAGTCCTTAATTGATTGTGTTTTGGGATTTATTGTAGATGAGACATTTGGACTTTGGAGTTTTCCCTCTAAATCTTGATCTTTTAAACTTAATATTCTTTAATGTCAAATGATGTCCACATTATTCACTTCTACATTGTTTACAAATAAAAGTATATCATTGGGAAAAACAAATCCAAGCATTGGTATATTTTGGTGTATCCAATGAAAACATCTAAGGCTCAAAACTTATTGCATGCGCTTTGCGTTGCTCTAAGGATATATTGACTTTTACGCATTTATCCAACAATATTATGCATTTATGAAAACGGTAAAGTATTTGCATTTAAAAACAAACTAGCCTCTGAGCATGCGCGTGAGAGGCTCTTTCTATTTTTTCGGTAAAGATTAATAATTTGCATCCATTATAATTTGAGATTGCTACATTTTCTAATATTAAAAAAAAAAAAAAAAAAAAAAAAAAACCTAGAGGTGTGATGAGTATTATGTGTGGTGAAATAAATCACACCCCTAGGTTTTTTTTTTTTGTAATTGGAAAATATAGCAATCCCAAATTATATTGGAAGCAAATTATTAATCTCTACCCAAAAAATAGAAAGAGCCTCTGAGCATGCGCGTGCTCAGAGGCTAGTTGATTTTAACGTTATGCTTGCTGCAAAATTTTAGGATTAGAATAAGTTGTTGCATAATATTAGGATTAATTGCATTTGTATTTGCATTTTAGTAGGTGTGGTGAGTATTATGTGTAGTGAAATAATTCTTCATCTCACCCCTAGGTTTTTTTTTGTAATTGGCAAATATAGCAATCCCAAATTATATTGGATGCAAATTATTAATCTTTACCCAAAAAATAGAAAGAGCTCTTCACACGCGTGCTCAGAGGCTAGTTGATTTTAACGTTATGCTTGTTACAAAATTTTAGGATTAGAATAAGTTGTTGCATAATATTAGGATTAATTGCATTTGTATTTGCATTTTAGTAGGATAAGGGAATTTGTTTATCAAGTGTTTGAGGGGTAACAACTAGTGAAGCTAGTGTTTGAGTTTTATTATGATTGTTTGTTCCTAAAATGTAGGGCTTATCTTGTAAAAAAGATGCAGTAGTTTATTTGAATAAAATCAATATATAAGAATTATTTATGCAGAGTAATCTGTAGAGGTCAAGGATTCCTCAATCAATCATAATTTCTTTCTAGTGTTTATACAATATCCATTAATTATCAAAATAAGTAAAGGTCAAGTCTTGTACGTACCAGTTAGGAATTTGGGAATTGGTAATTTAACATTTTTGTGCCAAAATTGTTATTCAATTGATGATGCATTCTCTTTAAATTGAAAAGTTTATATTTACTTCTATATTTTGGGAAATATACAATAAATCCAAAAAATAATAAAAATATATATTTAAAAAAAAATGAAAATCAACCCTACATATTTTTTCATGAAAATACATAAAAATGAGAAATTATCTCGCTTTTTACTTGTTACAATCTAAGAGCATTGACAATGATGATTGTAAAAATTTTAGCTTTAAGCAATTCAAAAATCTACTTTATTTATTTTACCACTTCACTTTACAATACACCTAAGCACCCAACATCAATGATTCTATTTTTTTTTTAACACTTCTTTTAAATATTCTATCTTCATTCTTTCTTTATTATTTTTTATTCTCTCTCTCTCTCTCTGTCTTTCTCTTCTCTAAAGTCTACACCAAGATCAACCACTCAGTCATCGCCAAAACCACAACCACTACCAAAACCTCCACATCTACCACTAACAACCCCCACATCACAACCCAACCACAACCACCAACAACTACACAACCCAAAAAAAAAAAAACCCATCACTGCCAAATACGCACTACCACCGCAAGATCAACTCACAAACAAGTCACAATCATAGCAAGATCCACCAAACCCATAGCCCAACCATTGTGACCACAACCCAACCCCACCATTGTGACCAAAACCCATCAAGAAAAACCCAACAACCTAAAACTGTAAACCGATCAGCGACCCACCACAACAACCCAATCAACAAACCACCAACCCCGATCCATTGAGCCTCATTTCTCTTCTTTCTGTTTGCTCGATACTAGTGTCGATCTATCGAAGTCTTCCTTGACACATTCCTCGATACCTTCCGATAGATCAAACTCCTCTTGCATGCATTTCATATTTTTTTCATGCTTTGCATTTTTTTTATTCCCTTTATGTCTATAGCATCTTGTTTTTTATGTAGGTCTATGGTTCCTTGTTCTCTTTGCTCCCTCTATGTCAGTTTTCTGTCTATATCCGGTCAAGTTTTTTGGCTTTCTATGCCCTTTGACAATCGTGTCAAAAGGGGAGAGAAATTAGAGATTTGAATGCCATTCCTCAGGGGGAGTAATAAATTTGGGGGGGGGGGGAATTTCATGTTAGAGGGAAGAAAATTTTTGATGTAACTAACTTAGGGGGAGAGTTAGTTTGATACACTTTGTTATTGATATATTCTGAGATGTGTATCTTTGTGCTTCATTCACATGCTATGATTGAGATATTCTTGTTGTTTATTCCACTAGCATTGTGAATAAAAGTTTTCTTGAGCTTATTTATTTTACTTGTCAATGTTTTCCACATGGTACCTTGATGCTTCTTGTTTAGTGCCTTTTAAGAAAGACAAGTTAAAGCCAAGTCAAGATTCCGAGTCTTCTTCTTGCAACAACTTCCAAGGTTAAGATCTTTTAGACTAGGTTGTTTTTTTTTTTTTTTTTTGGTAATCTTGAGTAGAATTTATTCTAGAACATTCAATGTACTCTTGTAGTTTTGTCACGGATTGCCAAATGGGGAGATTGTTAGGTTCATATTTTTATATAATTGGCATATCTTATGAAAAAATGCACTTTACTTGTATTTGAGCAAATTCAAGTAGGTCCAAGATGATCATTACAGGTGGTTACATTGAAGACAAGAAGACTATTCAAAAACTGCTCAAGAAAAGTTGAATCTACAAGTCCCAATACCTCCTCGATACCTGTTGATTTATCAAGATCTATTAAAGCTCGATACTTGTCTCGATACCTCTTGATCTATCGAGTTTACAAGATTTCTGATATAGCTTGCAACGTTTTGATTCCTAAAGGCTATTTGTTTGTGGGTTTGCATAATCCTTATAGGACTAGGAAAGCCCAAGGTTTGTGTAAACCTAATTAGAATAAGAGACCTTGTTTAAAAGGCCCATTAAGCTCTTACTTAAATAAGGAGGTGGAGAAAGAAAACCCTAGCCCTGGAAAGCTTCATAAAATTTTCTTTTTGAAACCCTAGTCTCCTCCTACAGAAGAAAGAGTTATTGTTGCGTTTCTTGTACGTCTTTGGGCTTTGTAACCAAGAAAATTCTCTAGCACCAACATTGAAGATCTTATTGGTGTTTCTATGTAAAGCTGTTGCAAATCAACTATAATAATCAAAGGGTTGTTATGAAGTTAGTCATGTGTTGGGATCCGTGCAAACCCTAGCCCTGGAAAGCCCAAGGTTTGTGTAAACCTAATTGGAATAAGAGACCTTGTTTAAAAGGCCCATTAAGCTCTTACTTAAATAAGGAGGTGGAGAAAGAAAACTCTAGCCCTGGAAAGCTTCATAAAATTTTCTTTTTGAAACCCTAGTCTCCTCCTACAGAAGAAAGAGTTATTGTTGCGTTTCTTGTACGTCTTTGGGCTTTGTAACCAAGAAAATTCTCTAGCACCAACATTGAAGATCTTATTAGTGTTTCTATGTAAAGCTGTTGCAAATCAACTACAATAATCAAAGGGTTGTTATGAAGTTAGTCATGTGTTGAGATCCGTGCAAACCCTAGCCCTGGAAAGCTTCATAAAATTTTCTTTTTGAAACCCTAGTCTTCTCCTACAGAAGAAAGAGTTACTGTTGCGTTTCTTGTACGTCTTTGGGCTTTGTAACCAAGAAAATTCTCTAGCACCAACATTGAAGATCTTATTGGTGTTTCTATGTAAAACTGTTACAAATCAACTACAATAATCAAATAATCAAAGGGTTGTTATGGAGTTAGTCACGTATTGAGATCCGTGCAAAGGAGTTAGTCATAGATTGGAGATTTGTGCATCAAGGAAAAGAAGGCTACTACAAGATTAGGTTCAATTGGGTATTGAAGCGAATGTTTAACTGTAGGTTGGGACTTTGGGATAAGCCAAGATAGTGGTAAAATTCCTTATACTTGTAATCGCTTATTATTTATTAGTGGATTCTTAGGAGTGGTGATCTTAAATTCACCCGGTGAAATTTTTGCTTTGCGAAAAATTTTCCCCATTTGTCAACAAATCACCATGTCAAATTTATTTTCCATTGCATTTAGTTTAATTGGTGATTTGTTTGTGCCTCCACGATTTGCATGCAATTGAACCTAATTAATCAACTTGGCTAATTGAATTAATTAACTGGGGACAAGCTATTTTAACCCAAAACTGTTAAACATAATTAGAAATTTAGAATAGTGCTACAGAAAGATAAACATTAAACAGAGCTGGAGGAAAAAAGCTGAGAGAGAGAGAGAGAGAAGCCAAAGTCTGAGGCATACCAAACTGTGTGACAGCATTGAATCGTAGCTGCGTGAAGTGGGTTAGGTGATGTGCCGCAGCGGTGATGTCTTCGAAAGAATGTTTTGGTGTGGTGCTTGGTGGTTTTTTTTTCCCTTTGAAATCAATACATCTATGATCTATCATCTAGGTTGATAAAATGGTTTTTTTCTTGTAAATTTTTGAAAGGCTTAAGGATGGGCTTGGTGGTTAATTTTTGTTGGAATATTTGGGTTAAATTTTAAATATTTGTTGTGTGGGACAGACGCTACGCTTTTGGTGTTTCTGTTTTGTGCAATTATGTAGTCCTTGATTTAGTACTTAAATGTTTTGTGAAATTATACCGTCATTGATGAAGGAATTGAACTTTCTTGGTTTATTTAAATCATTATGGATATCAAGTGATGTAAGGCAACATTGAAATGAATTTGAAGCTATCTTTATGTACTTCAATTACGTTTGGCAAGTACTATTTTAGCATTTACTTTTTGAAGCAACACTGTATTGTTTATGGATGAATATTTTTTCACCTTAATTATTCCCAGGTAGAGTTTTCTTCCACATTTTGGGGGCACCTTTTATTCAATAATTGTATTACCTAAGTGTCGGAGAGTTGTATGCTCCACTGCGTTGCGGAATGGATGAGCTCTCATCAGGGTAGTCATGAAGTTTGTGATGTGTTGTACGACTTTTGTGCCACATGATAATAAGTTCATGTTTTGAATTCTTGGCCAAAATACGTTATTGGTTATTGAAAATTTTTTCTTAAGCACTCCCCCCCCCCCCCCCCAAAGTTTTAAAAGTATGCACTATTAGTTGCAATGATGTGCCATTTTTTAGGTGTTATGGCAACATTTTTAATACTAAAAAATTAAAAACCATTATTTATGCATGGAAATTCCATGACTAGCTTCAATTGTGGAAGATCCAAATCACACTCATATTTCTGCACACTGCTTTGCTCTTTTTTTTTCTCTAGAACTCTTTGAAAATGAATCTCTTACAAATATCAGGTGCAAAGGTTACTTGCATGCCCTTAGGTTACGATATAAGTTCAACCATCATCAATATCATCCTCTTTATTTCAATATCAATTCCAGGTATTTCATCATATAGTTACCATTCTAATTGGTGATAGTAAGATTGTTAGCTCAAAAAATAGAAATCACAACACAAAAATCAAACCAAAACTTGACATACATAGGTCATTACCCAAGCACATCCTGCTTGGCAGCTTTGTTTCAAATAAGCACTTCCTAGTAACCTTTGCTTGATTTTCTGAAGTTGAATACATATTATACAGTTTGCAGTTGAACAAGAAAAGAATACCATAACAAGTTGAATTATGTTACTTGAAAATGCATATGTCACAACACTAGCATACTTTATATCAACGGTTTGGACTCTTTTCTTTAACAGACATGGAGAATGCCTCTGAGGTCTACCTCATTTTCTTTTTATATTTAATAAAAGGGATGCTAAGAGTTTCAAAATCGTGCAAAACCAAGATAGGATCAATGGAATTGCAGAGTCCCAAACCAACCCACCTCCCTCACTACAAGCCTTGGATAACAAAGGAAACTAAAGGCAGGTGCTACAAAGAAAATTATTTAACATTGGAAGTCATTAACATATCCAGGCTTACAATTTAAAACCTAGATTTTTAGGAGTTGAATTCTCTTTGGTTTCTTCTCTCAAAGAGCTTAATCGGTCTATAAGACTAAAGGGTCATAAAAGGTCACAATGAACTAAAAGTAAACTGTATAATGAAACAAGGTATTTTGAAATCTCTATTGTATTGCAGAAGACAAACTAATTGAGTCACCCTGCCTTGATCGATTAAGCTAAATCAGTCTATAAGCCTTGGTATTTTGCTTTGTTGTTTCAAATGAATTGAATAAATTCCTGCAACATACAAATCAAAAGATCATAGTAACATGATAATATTTGAAGACTATTATATGTGGTTTAATTGTTACTATTACTTATTATTCCAGATTTGACAAGTCTAATTTCAGTTAAAGTGACATATGGAGTAATGTCGGAAGTAACAAAGAGTTTTTCTATCGCTAGCGAAAGTTGGGCTCTCCCACTTCTCCTAGGCTGTAGAAATTGCCGTCCCTCATAGTAGGTGCCATAGTCCCTTAGAGTAACAAGTTTACCCTAAGGATTGTTGGGTTTTTCTTCTTCGGGATTTGGGAAACACACACTGTATCTTGTATGGAGGACCTCACTCGGCAATGGAATGGCTTGTCACTCTTAAGTCGAGAGGGACCAAAATTCCGTTTGAATAACGATCTAGCTACATTAGAGTTCTTTTTAGCAGCAATTTTTTTTACAAAGAGAGCACTCAATACAGATGCTATTGCTGCTACTTTCAAGCCGCTTTAAAGAGCCAAGAATGGTTTTAAAGTCAAAAATATTGGAAATCACTTCGTCCTTTTCACTTTCGATAACAAAAATACTATTGAAAGCATTCTGTCCAATGAGCCATGGAGTTTTGATAAACACCTCATGGCTTTGCAACGCTATGATGGAGAGAGTGCAATTGAGAATATGTCTTTCAACCTCACCCTTCTCTGGGTTCAGGTACACAGAATTTCGGTGAGATTTATGAATAAAGCAGTCGTAGAAGGAATATGCGAAACCGTGGGACAGGTCTGTTGTTCTACAAAAGCACCAACGGAGGAATGTGGTAGTTTTATGCGTGTAAGAGTACTTGTAGATATATCACAGCCTTTGTGCCGAGGAAGGGTGATAACTCTAGATGACAATAGAGAATTATGGGTCTCTTTCAAGTATGAGAGGCTCCCCAATCTATGCTATTGGTGTGGCTGCCTTACACATAATGATAGGGATTGTGAATGGTGAATCGACAGCTAGGGCACTCTGGACGAATCAGAGAGAGGGTATGGCTCATGGCTGAGGGCTACCCCGTTTAATGGTGTATGTAGAGGAGTGGTTTCAGTCCTTGGCTTGTACAAAAAGAAAAAAGTGAGCCCGGCTAGTCGGAATACTCCTATGGAAGCTAGAACGGTGCCGATGTCCTAAAGTCCGACCACTGAGCCTTGTAAGGGAAGTGCCAGTGAAGGAATAACTTCAAATTCAAATTTAGAGGATCCGTTCCATACTAAGGAGCAGCCGTTTCAAACCACACAATCAATTCTGGATTTGGTGCAACATATTAGCTCAGAAGATCTCTTTGAAAAACATATTGAGGAAATTGACCGTGACTTAAGGAAATTTGAATTACCAATAGGTGATGACCACGGGTATGACATGCCAGGTAACACGTCCACTTCTTTACGTTCCATACGTACTCCTATTTCCATGCACACTAATCCCTCGCAGGTTCCTAATCCAACTCCATCACCCCTATTATTCTAGAAGATATTTCAAAGCCCAATAATTTTCCAGAGGACACGGCCCCACTCTTTACTTGGAAACGTATCCCCATGGTTGATAAAGTTGTGACCAAGAATCAGATAGCTGTGGTGGGACAGAAACGTTCAAACACCAACCATACAAGCCATTCTGACTTACCAAACAAAAAAAATTCTGGTTTCTCAGAATGACACAGACAACATCTAGATATGGAACTGTCGTGGGCTTAGGAACTTGCGTACAGAAGATCAGCTTGTCGAATTGGTGCGGGTAAAAGATCCATTTGTTGTGTTTATAACTGAAACATGGACAGACAAAGCAAGGCTAGAAATGGTACAAAATAGAATTCAGTTCAAAAATCTTTTTGAAGTTCCAAGGAGAAACAAAGCAAGTGGTCTGGCAATTGAGACTTTTTCCAGGTACCACATTGATACCACGATCAACAAGAATAAAGAGAATGAGTGGAGATTTACTAGCTTTTATGGTGAACCTGATACACAACAAAGACATGAGTCTTGGGCGAAACTTCGTAGTCTTAAACAGTGCAGCCACTCTCCATGGTTATGTGCTGGAGAATTTCAACGAGATAACATGCCAATCCCAAAAAAGTGGAGGCAGACCAAGGCCACACAGCCAAATGCAACCTTTTCAGGACATTTTGGACGAGTGTGGCTTCATGGACTTGGGTTTTGTGGGTTTCCCTTTCACATGGCATAAACATTTTGAAGACTACACCATCTGGGAACTACTAGACCAAACTATGGCCACCAATGATTGGTTCTCCATGTTCCCAGGTACTAAAGCGTATCATCTAGATGTAACAACTTCAAACCATAAGCCTTTACTGATTGCACCTGAAAGTATGGATAACTGCTTCCAAAAGCCTTCCGTTTTGAACAGATGTGGTTAATGGAAAAGGGCTGCACTGAGACAGTTGAAACTGTTTGGTGTGAGACTTCTATGGACCCATGGGATTCAAAGGTAATTAAGAAGATAGACAAGTGTGGGGTTGCATTGTCACAATGGACCAAGAAGAACTTTGGTAGCGTTAGAAATGACTTAGAACAAAAAAGAAAAGAACTCTGTAAGGCAAAAACATGGGCACTTCATACAAGGGACTCAAACGCATGAGATTGTTGGAAAAAGAAGTTAACATGCTGCTAGATAAGGAAGCCAAAATGTGGGCCCAATGGTCCAAAGTTTTGTGGCTCAAGGATGGTGATCGCAATACGAGGTTATTTCATAGCAAAGCTTCCCAACGTCGACGCCGCAATTACATCACTAAACTCCATGATGCTTCTGGCAGATTATGTACAAGGCCATCCCAAATAAATGACATCATCACCAACTTCTATCAAGAACTCTTTACTATGGGTGGCCCAAGCAGCTTTGAGGAAGTCATTGACACAATCCCTCAGGTGGTATCTCCTAAGATGAATGCAAAGCTCATTGCAGATTTCACAATTGATGAAGTGGAAGCTGCCATAAGACAAATGGCCCCCTTGAAAGCCCTTGGCTCGGACGGTATGCCTTCCTTATTTTATCAGAACTACTGGTCTTTAATTGGCTCTGATGTCTCTATATCCATATTGCATTATCTTAATACTGGGGTCCTACCTTAGTCTTTAGGTCACTCTTTCATCACTCTAATTCCCAAAGTTAAAAATCCAAAGTATGTGACTGAATTTCGCCCTATAAGCTTAAGTAATGTCTTATATAGAATTTTTTCAAAGGTGTTAACCAACTATTTGAAAATTGTTATGCGAAAGCTTATTTCAGAACATCAGAGTGCTTTTATGTTTGACCAGTTGATTTCAAATAATAGCTTGATGGCTTTTGAAACTTTGCACTTCTTAAGGAACCACAATAAAGGTAAAACAGGTTTTATGGCCTTAAAGCTCGACATGAGCAAGGCTTATGACATGGTGGAATGGTCTTACATGGAGAAGGTTCATTTTAGCAAGATGGCCCCTCTAGCAAAGTGCTTCATTTTAGACCAATATTTGATAAAATTTTTGGATATGCGCAGATTCTTTTTTCATACAATAAGGAGAATCACTTATAACGTCGTCCATCTTATAACGTCGCTGGAAAAGTGATTCTCCTTATTGTATGAAAAAAGAATATATCCAAATTGTTTTCCAAATATTGGTCCAAAATGAAGCACTTCGCTAGTGTCGCAATCTTTTTGCCACTCAATATCAAACACAAATGGGATTTGTCCAGGAAAGTCTATAGCAAACAAGGACTAAAATAAAAACTATAAACACAAAAGGATTTGGGGGAAAAGGAAAATCTTACAAATTCTTTCACGTTCACAGTAGTGATGCGTTTAGGAGGCAAAGAAATTTTTGAAAATATAGCTGGTTTCTCATCTTTAAAATCATTTTAGAGTTCTCAGATTAGGATACTTATCTAGAAAGTTGAAGGGAGTAGCTGCTATTTTTTCTATGTATCCCATTTTCCCTTTACCTTTGAGTTTAGAGCTAAGGCTGGCCATTTTGGTGATCAGTGCAAAGGGTATTTTGAATGAAACTTGAAAAAGGCAATACTTGTTAGAGCAAATGATTGTTAGGGAAAAATTTATTGTCTTGTGCTTAACCTTTTTGCATCATTCCCTCACTACCTGTTCGACAATGAGGACGACGGTATAGAGAATGATGGTTCTTGTCTATCAGTTCTTTCCATTTAGAAATACTCCATGGATAACTTTACAAACTTGTTGGACTGCCTGATTTTGTAGGTTTCCTGCTCTCTTTCATCCCTTTTATCTCCTGTGCGATGTCCCCCCTACACACACACACATATATATGGACAAAACTTAGGTACCGTTTTTTAGGTTTTCTTTTAAAATTCAGTCATGTGTCAACTTAACTAAAATATACACTTTCATCCCATGAGAAAAAATTCACATGACAAAATCTTAAGAGGGGAACCTAAAGAACAACATCTAAGTATTATACTTAAGTCTTGCCCTATATATATATATATATATATATATATATATATATATATATATATAATTCTAATTTTTATAATTAAGTTTTTGTTGTTTTTGTTTTGGTTCCAAAAGTGTATGTAGATGTTTAAATTCTAGCTAGCTATCATGTTTTGCCCTTTAATCTTATATATATATATAATTCTAATTTTTATAATTAAGTTTTTGTTTTTGTTTTGGTTGCAAAAGTGTATGTAGATGTTTAAATTCTAGCTAGCTATCATGTTTTGCCCTTTAATCTTGCCCTAAGCATGCCCTAGGAATTGCTTATCATTTATATGTACAAAAGTGCTAACAATTCTAAAACTTGTAGTAATGTTACTTAAAAGTCAATCACAAAAGAAGAGGAAATTGAAGACATCAACTGAAGGAAGTGAAACGATCAAAGATTGTTAGGATACGGACTTTGAATATGCAGTACGAAACAGGTGTTCTCTATTCAATGTGCACTTTATACAAAAGATGATATTGTCAAATATTCCCCAAGGAATTTCTTTTTATTTTTTTAATACCTTGGGGGACCGGCCACATATAAGCTTGCTGCAGTATTGGAACATAGATGAAGGACCCAACCCTATGTTATACGATCCTTTTGATTAAGCTTTCTTAGTATTGTATGGTTATGTAATGGTCCTACTCTGGTACCCTTTCTAGTTGTTTTGGTGTTATTTTTTTTGAAATCTGTGTGGCTACCCAAATTTTCTTCATAAAATATGGATATTGAGTGGTGGCAGTTCTTTAGAATCCAAATTATTAAAAGTGATTCAAAAAGTGAGTTAAAGAGGTTTAAAGTCTGTACTGTGTATTCAAGAATTATGCCTTTTTAGATATACACTACTGTAAGTTTTTTTTAAAAATCTTATCTCCTCTCCCCGTGTGTGTTAACAAATATTTAGTATTCTCAGAAGAAGAAAAAAAAGTGATTCAAAATGGCAATCTGTTTTGGTCTCTATGTGTAGGTTGTCTACAATTACCCAAAAGAGTTTATTTGTAATATTATTTAGCAACCCTTGGAATCCTAAAGACAACAATAAATAAAAATAACATGGGATTCAGATTTTATAATAGGCATGCTCTTGGGCGTGTGGCATGAGCGTTAAAAAAAAAAAAAAAAAAAAAAAAAAAAAAAAAAAAAAACAAGAGGTGAGGCAAAAGGGTTTTTCTTTAGAAATTTTTCCTAAGTTATTGAAAAAATATATATTCTTACTATAGAGATTTATTGTTAGATGCTTCTACATGATTTTTTTTATTTGGTAATTTACTTGATATCATATATTAATTCATGTTGCTTTCTTATTTGAAATTATAAATTTAGTAAAAACATTTTGGTGTAAAGTATTGTCCATATTGATTTCTTGTTAAACTAAAACTAATCTTACGGTGCTATTGTTGTTGTCACAAATATTGACACCTTGTAGTGATTGTAGTTTAAGATTCTTATTGTAATTACAGACCAATTACCACCATTGACACGTTAGATTAACTAAAATGTTATTTTCAATGGCATTAGTTGTTTTGACTGTCCTGGTATTTGTCTAAATATTCCTTATAAATTATTTTTCTTGCATTTGATTCATGAAGTATTTTTTTTAAGTGTGTTTTGTTAACAGGGATGAGACTAAGTGTTGTTGTTTACTCAAGGGTTGCAATTATATAGTCCATGATTTAGTACTTAAATGTTTTGTGAAATTATACAGTCCTTGATGAAGGAATTGAACTTTCTTGGTTTATTTAAATCATTATGGATGGTTTATTTAAATCATTATGGATATCAAGTGATGTAAGGCTACATTGAAATGAATTCGAAGCTATCTTTATGTAGTTCAATTACGTTTGTAGGGGTTTTTATTTTTTTGGCAAGTACTATTTCAGCATTTACTTTTTGAAGCAACATTGTGTTGTTTATAGATGAATATATGTTCACCTTAATTATTCCCAGGTAGAGTTTTCTTCCACATTTTGGTGCACCTTTTATTCAATAATTGTATTACCTAAATGTCGGAGTTGTGTGCACCACTGCATTGTGAAATGGATAAACCCTCATTAGGGTAGTAATGAAGTTTGTGATGTGTTGTACAACTTTTGCACCACATGATAATAAGTTCATGTTTTGAATTCTTGGCCAAAATACATTATTGGTTATTGAAAATTTTTTCTTGAGCACTATTTTAGTCTCCCAAGTTTTAAAAGTATGCATTGTTAGTTATAACTAGTTGATAATTGGTGCGATGCACGGGAAAGCTATTGAATGCAAGATTTTTTTTTTTTTTTTTTTAAGTATTGTATATTTTCTAATGAATATGCCCTTGATACACCAACTTTGAAATCTAATGAACAGATTATAAATTCACATGGTTCATCCCCCACCCCTACCCAACAATTGAAACAGACTAAAAATTATCAATGTACCAACACCCTGTTCAGTCTTAATGCCACAATCAACTAACATAGCAAAAGCCACTAAATACACCAATAACTCTAGTAAAACCTTAACATTCACTCAATACTCTAACCAACAACGCTAAAATCTGCTTATTTTCTTCTCCATACCGAACCCACAATAGGATATTGACCCAAAACACTTGCTGCAAAATGTATTAAAACTTTAAGAACAAAATGACCATAATAGCATATAAAGTTACATATAGAAGTATTCAAGACGTACATTGGGCTTACACATCTCTTTTAAATTTTTAAGGATGCCTTATGACAATTACACTTACGTACACATAGGAAAATAACGAAATGATCTAAATCTTAGACATATGCCATGTGAAAAAGTAAAATGAATAGTACTATCAAATTGCCATGCGAAACATAAAAGCCATGCGAAACATAAAAGCCAGTCGACCTCATTCTGCGTAAAGCAGAAATCCACTTTCTAGGTAACAATTTTCATCAATAAAAGTTATGACATAGAGATAACACAAATTAATTAAGCAGCTTAGTCACCCATGGCCCATTATATAGTTTATGCCAATTCATCTATTCTATTATCCCATTCCCAACACATGTACATCAGTTGATCTATTGGTGCTGATATAGAGAGAATCATAAATTTCAAGCACCTAAAAAGTTTGAGAATAATGTAATATACAAATTGGAAACTACTCTGACAAAAGACCAAGACAATTAAAAATTAACAATATACTCAACCAAAAAAAAAAAAAAAAAAAAAAAAACCTTCATGTGAGGTTTATGCTTAATTAAATCTCACTTATCAAAAAAATAATTTTTTTTTTAATCTCACCATTTTCCGAATGGCATCATCAATTGGAAACAACTGGAACTTCAGTTTCATAGGAGTTTATTGTTCTCAACAAAAAGATTTTGCCAAAAAAAATGGAATCCAAATTATTTTGGGGTTTTTTTTTTTTTTTTTTTTTTTTTTTTTTTTTGAGAAACTAGGTTTATGTGATTTGTGTCTTCTTGACCAAATAAATATGGGTCATACTATAGTATTTTCAACTACCATAGTGACTTGTTTTGTGGAAGGTACTAATCATTGCACCAAGCCCGACTTCTAAATCCTACCCTTATGTTCAATTATAAACTACATCTAGTCCTAATTGGCTTTTATGTTTTGAATTATATGCAAAACTAAATCAATTAGGCTCTAGAAATAAATTCTAATATATAGTTAAAAATTTTATAAAACAAACATGAATTCTAATATCAAACTCCAAATAAATAATATAACATGCAACGAAGAAACCTAAAAAATAAGAAGAAAAAAGAAACTATAGTAGCTAAATATACAAGTAAAACACTAATTAAAAGACATTGACACACCAAAATTAATATCTAAAACTAAAGAAGCATACCTTGCTCAAAAAAAATTTTATTTCAATAAGATCAAACCTGGCTTAGAAAACCTTGAATTAAAAGAACAAAATTTAAATAGATTAGCAAACCAAAAGGCCAAATAAAGAAAACAGGTAAGAGGGAAAATCCTAAAATTAAAGTAAAAACATCACTGTAGGGGCCTTTTTTGTAGGATTGGGTTGCCTCCTGCGGTAATGGGCTGGGCTGCCTCCTGCGATGATGGGCCCTAGTATTTCTGAGTAGGGAGCTAGGGCCGGTCCAATTGTAACTCAACTTGGGCCGGTTTGTGCACAAACTTATGCCACGTCTGCCAGGGGGCAAATTTACGGCAAGCAGAATTGTAGCAAACAAGTTATGACAGGCTGGACTGTTGCAGACAAGTTATGGCAGACAGATATAATAATAACTAAAACAGAGTATTCTGCCTATTCAAATAGATTGCTATGTATTCCCTGCTAATAAAGCATGATTACAGTCATAATGGCATCAATCACAGAAAAAATGAAGAGAATAATACTGGTTAATTTAAATGGGTATAAGTTAAGTTTTAAGCTTAGTCTGCCGTAGCAAAGCCAAAGAGGGGAGAACGCCTCTTCTCAATGCAAATAATCCCACAGGAAAAAGATCCTGCCATGGAGATTAATGGCTTTGAGGGAGTCGGTCCTGAATGGTTATTGCCCCAAAGGAAAAGTCCTTGTTTGCATTTTTGGAAAAAGGTAAGATTTGAAAGGGGAGAGAGGGAAACCGATCTATGGGTGCATGCCCATTAAACTAACTCTCTTTTCTTAGTTTCCTTTCTTTTCTTCTCTGTTTTCTTTCTTATCTTTTTTTTTTCTTTTCTTCTTGCTCTGTTTTTTCTTTTCCCTTCCTCAAATATACTCTGTTTTCGATTCCCACTACAGGGCACGGCAAGGGCCTCTTTATAGTGCCTGCCGTGGCTAGTGTTTTATGGTTGTTGAGGGCCATTTGTGGAAAGCCCAATGGAAAGAAAAGCCCAATGATGAGGGTCACAGGAAATTGACTATGAATAGGCTAAAAAGACCATTAGGCCCAAGTGGCAGGAATAATGAGTCACTAGCCCAACAATATATACTTGGGTTTTGAAAAGGTAAACGGGCTCAAAGAAACCAGGAAAGAAAGAAATAGCATCCCATGGGCAGAATATGAGTTAGAAAAGTGAGAAAGGGTCACTGCAGGCCCAAGGTAATGTAAACTAAGAAAGTAAGGGATTTATGGCAGGCCCATAAAACCCAAAGATAAGGATAAGGTTATTGGGCCGGGGAAGTCCAATGAAGTTAGTAACAAAGCCCATGGGAGTGTGGAATTAGCAAACAGGCCGAGAAAACCCAAGAGAATTAGCAAATGGGTCGTGGATGCCCAAAAGAAGAAAATAAAGGGACATAGGAGCCCATGAATAAAAGGAAACAAGACAGTGCCTATGATAGGCCACTGAGAAAAGGAATAAAATGGCTGGCCAAAAAGGGGGCCCAGCAGGATTGAGTCAATACGGCAGGAATTACGAGCCAAACACGGCAAGCAGCAAAGAAAAACAAAGGTGGGCCAAAGAAATATAAAGCCCATCATTATACGAAGCCCAGCTTCTGATTACAGCGAAGGACCAAAAGAAAGTCCACATAAAAGGCCAGGAAACGCAGACGGAGAGTCTCCAGGTCACGGCAGACACATGAGCAGCATGCAGCCTCTTGGACAAATTTGAGAGGGAAGCACGCGTAAGGCCCAGGCGCCACCAGCCTGTACCCAGCCAATACAGGACATGGTGGGGCCATGGGTCAGAGGTAAGAGGTAAAGGGGGTGTGGTTTGGTGGTGGGGAGAGGGGAAAGGATCTATTTTCGGCCTCTGCTCAAGCCTCTTTTGGGAGGTATGTCCTGCTGGGATGATAGACCACCCAAAAGAGGCAATTTGAGAGGGAACCGTTGAGTGCATGCTCTGAGTGTGAGGGAAAAGGAGGTTAACATCGTGGCAGGCCGCGGCGCACAGAAGGACAAGACAAAATGAGTCCGCCTCTGTCTGGCAGGGGTTTTGTACGATCGGCAGGTGCACCCAGACCAGACAAAGACGGTTAAGGGGCAAAATAGTAAAATATTAGTCACGGCAGGCACTATAAAGGGGCCCTTGCCGTGCCCTGTAGAGAAGATGGAAAAACAGAGGATTTTTCAGGACATAGAAAAGAAAAACAGAGTAAGAAGAGAAGAAAAAATATTAGAACAAAAATAGAGAGAAAAGGAAAGAAAACTAAGAAAGAAAGGAGAGAGTTAGTTCGAAAGAGCATGCACCAATAGATCGGCTTCCCTCTCTCCCCCTTCAAAAATCTCACATTTCCTCCAAAGAATGCAAACGAGAGCTTTCCCAGTGGGACTATAACCATTCAGGGCCGACTCCCTCAAAGCCATTAATTCCTATAGCAGGATTCTTCCTGGGGGATTATTTGCATTGAGAAGAGGCGTTCTCCCCTCTTTGGATTTGCTGCGGCAGACAAAATTTTATAACTTAATATTTTGCCTATTCAAATTAATCAATGTTACTCTCTTTATTTTCCTTAACGATTGGTATCATTGTGACGATAATCATGTTTTACTAACAGGAAATACCTAGCAGTCCGCTTGGATAAATAGAATACTCTGTTTTTTAGTCATTATTATCTGTCTGCCATAACTTGTCTGCAACAATCTAGCCTGCCATAACTTCTGCAACAGTCTAGCCTGTCATAGCTTGTCTGCTACGATTCTGCTTGCCAAAAAAACTTACTCCTAGCAGGCGTGGCATAAGTTTGTGCAAAAACCGGCCCAAGTTGAGTTGCAATTGGACCGGCCCTAGCTCCCTTACTCAGAAACACTAGGGCCCACCATCGCAGGAGGCAGCCCAGCCCGTTACCGCAGGAGGCAGCCCAATCCTATCAGAAAAGGCCCCCACAACGGTTTTGCCCTTTAACGGCCTTTGTCTGGCCTGGGTGTACTTGCCGACCATACTGTGCGACACCCACCCTTGCTAGACAGAGGCGGACTTGTTTTATTCCTCTGTGTGTCGTAACCTTCCTTCCTGCCATGATATTAATCCCTTCTCTCTCCACTCTCAGAGCATGCACTCAACGGTTCCCTCTTAAATTGCCTCTTTTGGGTGGTCTATCATCCCAACAGGACGTACCTCCCAAAAGAGGCTTGGGCAGGAGCCGTGAATAGATCTTTTTCCCTCTCCCCACCACCAAACCACACCCCCCTTTACCTCTTACTTCTGGCCCATGACCCCACCATGTCCTATATTGGCTGGGTACAGGCTGGTGGCGCCTGGGCCTTGCGCATGCTTCCCTTTCAAATTTGTCCAAGAGTCTGTCTGCTGCTCATGTGTCTGCCGCAACCTGGAAACTCTCCGTCTGCGTTTCCTGGCCTTTCATACGGGCTTTCTTTTGGTTTTTCGCTCCATTCAGGAGCTGGGCCTCGTATGATAATGGGCTTTACATTTCTTTGGCCCACTTTTGGTTTTCTTCACTGCCTGCCACGTTGAATTGTTATTCCTGCCTTAATGACTTAATCCTGCTGGGCCCTTTTTTAGGCCAGCCGTTTATCCCTCTTCTCAGTGGCCTGTCACAGGCACTGTTTTGCTTTTACTCATGGGCTCCTATGTCCCTTTGGGCTTCCCTTTAGGCTTCCCTTTAGGCATCCACGGCCCGATTGTTTTTCTTTGGGCTTCTATGGCCTGTTTGCTAATTCCACACTCCCATGGGCTTTTTACTAACTTCATTGGGCTTCCCCGGCCCAATAACCTTATCCTTATCTTTGGGGTTCATGAGCCTGCCATAAACCCCTTACTCTTTTAGTTTACACTGCCTCGGGCCTACGGCGACCCTTTCTTACTTTTCTAACTCATACTCTGCCCATGGGATGCTATTTCTTTCTTTCCTGGCTTCTTTGAGCCCGCTTGCCTTTTCAAGACCTATATATATATTTGTTGGGCCAGTGACCCATTATTCTTGCCGCTTGGGCCTAATGGGCTTTTTGCTATTTATCCTGTCAATTCCTTGTGGCCATCATTATTGGGCCCTTCTGTCTACTGGGCTTCCACAAATGGCCCTCAACAATCACTAACCATTTTAAAAACTCCAAGCGACAAAGAATGGCAACCCCCCAACTCAACAACATCTTTGCCAAAGAATGGATACTGTGACACATCAAAAAATGTACATTTTGCATCACAAAAGAATTCAAGTAAAAAAACCTGTCAATTCTCCAAACCTACAATGTAAAACAATAACCTCCGAATATAAAAAAGACATTTAATGAAATTAATTTTTTCCAATGAGAAAAATACACACAGAGCCTTGCATGCTTATATGCATATAGGGCAGGACAATAGCTATCATAACCTCACTCTCTAGCCATATCCGTATCAATTTTCTTGAGCCTCTCTCTCTCTCTCTCTCTCTCTCTCTCTCTTTCTCTCTCTCTCTCTCTCAATTCCTTACATTCACAAACCTAAACAATAAAGTGCAAGTTTCATAATTAGATGAGTTACAAATATAAAGTGACGTAATGATATTATTTCAACCCCTGCCATTCTTCTCACAAAGAAACTCATAAATCTCAATGCCTTTGGAAACAACATTGTGATACTAGGGAGAGCATATATATATATATATATATATATATATATATATATATATTGCTTAATAAGCGAAGTCTAATCTGGGTAAAAAAAAAAAAAAGAATCCAAACATTAATGTGTGGGCCAATTTTGCCCTGTGTTCCAACTATGTGAGAGGAAGGGCCCGGCCCAATATTCCGTGTGAGAGGAGACTAACATCCGAGGACGTCCAGCCGAGGAATGGACAAAATTACCATCCGAGGAGAGGTGGAACATGTTTGTAAGGAATTGGGCCGGGTCCGAGGACAATGGTCACCTCGGTACTTTTGTCCGAGGTGCCTGGTGAACTTGCTAATCACTCAGAACAACGCCTAGGACAAATCTTATGATGGAGCAAAGGGGAAAATATCAAACGAAAAGTAATGGTAGGAAATGACAAATATCTAGGGGTGCTGTCACCTCCGCATTAAATGTCTCCTAGCTAACCTTCTGTCCGCATTAATGTGGAGGTGATACCTGAACAGTGAACGAGCAGCTTTCAGCTAAGAATGGAAGATTCAAGAGAGGGCGAGGGAGATGACGAAAAAATGACGTTGAATGCCAAGTCCACACGTGGATGATGAAAAAGGCAAAAAAGCTATGGTATATAAGGCGAGGAAAGATAGAAGGAAAAGGGACGGAAAAAAAAGGGAAAAAGAACACGAGAGGAGAAGAAAAAAGGAGAATTACATCTCTAGGGCATGTCCGAAGAGGCTTATTGCTAGGTTCCATGATCGTAGCTTGAACCTTTTTACACTAAAATCCAGTATTTTGGCCCAAGATCAGACTAGCTTTCTTTCCTGCACTCTATAAATTTATTGTTTGGGCTACGTGGGCCTTGATCCATTCCCGTTTTGGATCCAAGTCAAATCTGGTCCCTACAATTGGCGCCGTCTGTGGGAAACTGCTTGATCTGATCAGAAAGAGATTTGGGTTTAGTGCGTAAGATGGAGGAATCAGGTTCGCATCAACCAACGGTAGGGCCACATCAGGGCAATGACAATCTGCACCAGGCGGCATCAGGAGGTTCCCAGCATAATTACTCAGGAGTTCATCCTCAACAGAGGGTAGGTTGTGAGCAAAGTGGGCAAACAGTGCACAGTAATAGGAGCCAATCGCGTGAGAGAGGTTACGCATCCCATGCCGAGAATGACAGGGACATGCAACATGAAATTGATGAGTTGAAAAGGAAGTTACGCCGCGCGCGGCGCAGACGAGCATCATTTGAGTCTGAGTCCTCTTCCGGGGATACAGAAGATGATACATATAGGCAAAGATCTAGGACTCCACCTAGTGAAACCTTCTCCGGTAGTCAGGAGTACGGTAATTATGGGAGGAAGGGCAAAAGTACCTCGCATAAGGGCCTGGGAAACAAAGCTATGAACGAGGCCTTGAGTCAGGTAGCCAAATCGCCTTTCACGCAACGGATTGAGGGCGCTAGCCTTCCTCGGCGATTTAACCAACCAACTTTCTCTCTTTATAATGGTCGCACAGATCTAGTGGAGCACGTAAGTCACTTTAATCAAAAAATGGTTGTCCATTCAAAGGACGAGGCCTTAATGTGTAAGATATTTCCGTCTAGCTTGGGTCCAATGGCAATGAGATGGTTTAATGGCCTTAGGGCAAATTCTATTGATTATTTTAAGAAGCTTACCCAGTCCTTTGGCGCCCGCTTCATCACGTGCAGTAGGGTACCTTTACCTTTAGGATCCTTGCTATCGATGTCCATGCGTGACGGGGAGACTTTGAAAGCCTACTCAGATAGGTATTAGGAGATGTTTAACGAGATAGATGGGGACTATGATGACGTGGCTATTAGCACATTTAAGGCAGGGTTGCCGGCGGAGCACGATTTGAGAAAGTCTCTCACTGGTAAGCCTGTCACCAGTGTACGCTTGCTGATGGACAGAATTGATAAGTACAGGAGAATTGAGGAAGATCAATCCCAGGGTAAAGGGAAAGCGAAGGTGATCCCCCAGGAGAGGAGGGATCCCAGGTCGGATCGGCCACAGAACAATCGTCCTCGGAGAGACTTTTTAGGGCAACCTGCATCTGCCAATACTCAAGCGGTCAATGTGGTGTTTCGAGAGCCAGTGCAGAAAGTATTGGAGAAGGTAAGGAATGAACCGTTTTTCAAGTGGCCGAATAAGATGGCAGGAGATCCAAACAATCGTAACCAAAATCTGTATTGCCAGTACCATCAAGATCATGGTCATGCCACTGAAGATTGTCGGAACTTATGGGATCATTTAGAACAACTAGTCCGAGAAGGGAAGTTAAAGCATTTACTGCACCACTCCAGTGGCCGAGGAGGCCAGACCGGCGCAGCATTTCAGGGAAACCCTGCGTCCAAGCCTCCTCTGGGGACCATCAATGTTATATTCGCCGCTCCAGGGAGGACTGGATCCTGCCCAACCAGGGTAATGTCAGTATCACATTTCACCGACGATGAACCTAACTCAACGCCGAAGAGAGCCAAGACGAATGTCCCTTTAGTGCTGAGTTTTTCAAAGGCGGACAAACAAGGAACCATCCAGCCGCACGACGATGCTCTGGTGGTTACCCTTAGAATTGGTGGATACGATGTGAAGAGAGTCATGGTTGACCAGGGAAGTGCAGCAGAGATTATGTATCCTGACCTCTTTAAGGGTCTGGGTTTGAAACCTGAGGATTTATCTGCCTACAGCTCGCCCTTGGTGAGTTTTGAAGGTAAGACGGTGGTCCCTAGGGGCCAGATCAGACTGCCTGTGCAAACTGGACTGGATGTGGTTGAGGTAGATTTTATCGTGGTGGATGCCTTCTCTCCGTACACGGCAATTATGGGCAGGCAATGGCTGCATTCCTTGGGCGCCGTTTCCTCCACCCTTCATCAAAAAGTTAAATACCCCTCTGGAGATCAAGTGCTGGAGATCGTGGGAAGCCAGTCTATGGCTAGGCAGTGCCTAATTGCGGCGATTCAGCACAAACCACAGACTGGTTCCTCAGCCAGTGAAGGGAATGTCTTATAGCAGTTGGGGGCCTCGTCGTCGTCGCGTGGGAGGTCAGATGACGAGATGAGTTGCGAAGGTTTGGAAAGGGTGACGATAGGGGACGACCGTGAAAGATTCTTCCAGGTTGGGGCTCGGTTGCCCCCGCAGGAGAGGGAAGAGTTGGTTGAGCTTTTGAGAGGGAACGCAGACGTTTTCGCTTGGGACGCCTATGAAGCCCCTGGTCTGAGCCCAGAATTCATTTGTCATCGTTTGAATGTAGATCCTTCAGTGACTCCGAAAAAGCAACCTCCTCGGCGACCCTCGAATGAGCATGTGGAGGCAATAAAGTCTGAGGTGGCTAAACTCAAACAGGCAGGGGCTATTAAAGAGATTTTCTACCCCCAGTGGTTGGCCAATACCTTAGTGGTGAAGAAGAAGACGGGAAAATGGCGTGTCTGCGTAGACTTTACAGACCTTAACAAAGCCTGTCCCAAGGATCCTTTCCCTATGCCGAGGATAGATCAGTTAGTAGACGCGACAGTAGGCCATCCCCGGATGAGTTTCCTGGACGCCTTCCAAGGTTATCATCAAATACCATTAGCAGTGGAGGACCAGGAAAAAACGGCTTTCGTCACTCCTGTGGGGAACTATCACTACAAAGTAATGCCTTTTGGCCTGAAAAACGCAGGTTCGACTTATCAACGGATGATGACGAAGATGTTTGAATCACGGTTGGGAAAGACTATTGAGGTCTACATTGATGATATGGTGGTGAAGAGCAAGTTGGCATCCGAGCACTTGGCAGATCTTACCAGTGTTTTTGAAATTCTAAGGTGGCATAAGTTGCGTTTGAACGCCTCTAAGTGCTCCTTTGGAGTGGGGTCAGGGAAGTTCCTAGGATACATGGTGACTCATAGGGGAATTGAGGTAAACCCAGATCAAATCAAAGCAATCAATAGCTTGCAGCCACCTCGGAATCCAAAAGAGGTCCAGAAGCTTACAGGGATGATGGCAGCTTTAAATCGGTTCATATCCAGATCAGCAGAAAGGTGTAGACCTTTCTTCCTTTTGTTACATAAATGGAAAGAGTTTCAATGGTCCGAGGAGTGTGCTAGAGCCTTCCAAGAGCTTAAGCATTACCTATCCCATCCGCCGATAATGTCCAGCCCAGTAATGGACGAGGTCCTTTTCTCTTACCTTGCTGTCGCCTCACATGCCATAAGCCTTGTGCTCATACGGGTGGACGACGGTGTGCAACGACCCGTTTATTACGTAAGCAAGTCGCTTAATGAAGCCGAGGTGCGTTATCTACCATTGGAGAAAGCGATATTGGCTGTGGTGCATGCCACGAGAAAACTCCCCCATTACTTCCAGGCACATACTGTGGTCGTTCTAACTCAGCTCCCCCTTAAGTCAGTGCTCAGGAGCGCCGATTATACAGGGAGGATAGCCAAATGGGGTACGATTCTAGGGGCTTTTGATATAAAGTACATGCCCCGTACCTCAATCAAGGGACAGGTGCTAGCCGATTTGGTGGCCGAGTTTGCCGAATCTCCGGAAGAGGTAGAAAGGGAAGACGAACCGGTGGAGGAAAAGTTGGTAGGCATGGCCTCTGTTCAAGGCCTACGATATTGGGAATTGTACGTTGATGGAGCAGCCAATCAGTGGGGATCAGGGGTGGGGCTGGTACTGGTGTCCCCCGAAAAGATTACCATAGAAAAATCCTTTAGACTAAACTTCTCCGCTACGAATAACGAGGCCGAGTATGAAGCTTTACTGCAGGGGATGCAGATGGTGCAAAAACTGGGGGAAAAGGCAGTAAGAGCTTTTTCAGACTCAAGATTGGTTGTGGGACAAGTAGGAGGTGATTTAGAGGCGCGAGATTCAAGGATGCTAGAATATTTGCATCTGGTCAGGAATATGCAGGAAAGATTCGAAGCTTTTGACTTGTCTCACGTGTCCAGAAGTGGGAACACCCATGCAGATTCGCTGGCCACTCTTGCCACGTCCTCGGCTCAGGATCTACCTCGGGTAATCCTGGTGGAAGACCTGTACGTACGAGCTCTGGCGCATCAAGATGCACTACGGATACACCAGGTTGCACTGGGTCCCAGTTGGATGGATGCCATATCACTGTTCCTGGAAAAAGATGTACTACCTGTGGAAAAATCTGAGGCTGACAAAATACGGAGGAAAGCTCCTCGGTTTTGGTTGTCCGAGGACAAAAAATTGTACAAGCGTTCGTTCTCTGGGCCCTACTTATTATGTGTGCACCCAAAGGCATCAGAGACACTTTTGGAGGAATTGCATGAGGGGGTTTGTGGAAGTCATACTGAGGGAAGATCACTGTCTCACAGGGCTCTTACCCAAGGATATTGGTGGCCGAACATGCAGAAGGAGGCGCAAGAATATGTCAAGAAGTGTGATCAGTGCCAAAGATTTGCACCGAACATCCACCAGCCTGGAGGAACACTCAATCCGCTTTCTAGCCCATGGCCTTTTGCTCAGTGGGGCCTAGACATTGTGGGTCCGTTTCCCAAAGCTGCAGGGAACAGAAAATACCTCCTGGTAGGCATAGATTATTTTACCAAATGGGTTGAAGCTGAACCTTTAGCCAATATCAGGGATGTGGATGTCAAAAGATTCATCTGGAAGAATATAGTTACGCGGTTCGGTGTTCCCAACGCCCTCATCTCGGATAACGGTCTCCAATTTGACAGTAAAGCCTTTAGGAAATACTGTTCTGACTTGGGAATAAAAAACAGGTATTCTACCCCAGCCTACCCGCAAGGAAATGGGCAGGCTGAAGCCGTTAATAAAGTCATCGTGAACGGATTAAAGAAGAGGTTGGACGACGCCAAGGGAAGATGGGTCGAGGAGCTACCTCACGTACTGTGGACCTATAGGACAACACCTCGGAAGTCCACTGGTGAAACACCCTTCTCAATGACGTATGGGGCTGAAGCCGTAATACCACTGGAGAGTGGTTTTCCTACAATGAAATCTGGTGGGTTCACTCCGGAGGGAAACGAAGAACTGTTAAAAAGGAACCTGGACCTAATTGAAGAACGGCGAGAAAACGCTAGGGTACAGCTAGCCTACTATCAGCATAAGCTAAAGCAAGGTTACGATCTTAGCGTAAAGTTGAGACCATTGGCCCCAGTGGACTTAGTTTTGAGGAGAAGGAAACGCTAAAAACCCTTCTTGGGGGAAATTGGGTCCTAATTGGGAGGGGCCGTATCGCATCACGGCGGTGGCAGGAATAGGAGCTTACTACTTAGAAGATTTAGACGAGAGAGCTGTACTTCACCCTTGGAATGTAAATAATCTGAAAAGGTATTACTATTGATAATAAAAGTTATCTTGTTTTCTTCTCGCTTATTAATATACTATGACACCTTTCGAAATATTAAACAGAAACTAAGTCATGTCAGGTCCTCGGACCACATACTTAGTGAAAATTAATATACTTTGGCATCTGTTGAAATATTAAACAGAAACTAAGTCATGTCAGGTCCTCGGACCACATACTTAGTGAAAATTAATATACTTTGGCATCTGTTGAAATATTAAACAGAAACTAAGTCATGTCAGGTCCTCGGACCACATACTTAGTGAAAATTAATATACTTTGGCATCTGTTAAAGACCTGGTGGAAATAAATATGGCAGAACATCTTTTAAAATGAGAAGCATCAAGTCATCCTTGCTTAATCCTCAGACCATGAATCTGAAGAATATAACTATCCGTGCGGTGTTAAGGAATATATTCAATGGAACGTATGTTGTGATGAAATCTTTAGAACATGATCTTGGACATAAGTCATTATTTTTTGGGTAAAGTCTTGACCTGCTTTATAAGCCACGATTGGCTTCATGGATGTCAGATAAGTGTGAATATAATTCAGTATGTTCACATCCTACTTATTTTTTAGGTGCTATGATATTATTTGGAAATTGTGGAACTTATTAGGGAACTAAGTAAAAGGAAGATACGTTTTTGAAAGATCAACATTATGTTTTGTTAATTCATCTTGTTCCTCATTAATATATGCTGGTTCCTTTATAATGAATCATGTTGTGAAGGTAAACAAAGAACTGAGCCAAGTAAATATGATACAAGTAAGCAAAATAATGATGTCAACAAATATTACTTGAAATAGAGAAAAGTCTCTCATACACTATCAAAATCGGTCTTCAAGCACAGAGGATGAATTTACAAACTGTTATCAATATTTTTAAAAAAAAAAAGAAGGGAAAACAATGTAAACTGATTAAATAACATATGTGTATAAAACTAAGGCTTCAACTTGATCTGGAGCTTGGGTTTGGAAGCCTGGTCAGCTGCCTCAGGGTTAATCTCTTTCTCCTTGTCCTTAAGAGGCTCCTGTGCAGGTAAAGTGACCAAGGCTAACTGCTTCTCAAAATCTTGAGAAGCTGTCCCAGGTTGAGGGGCTTCAGTCACTTCACCTGAAAGGGGCCCCTTTTGGATCTCTTTCTCTTTACCCTGGTCTGGCTGGGTAGCAGAAGGAAGGGGCTGGGAGGAAGCCTCGGCAGTTGGCTGAGGCGCGAGAGGAGCCGGCTCGGTTTGCTTAGGAAGTTGCAGGGCCAAGGGGAAGATTATGCTTTCTGGCCTCCTCAGCCCTGACGAGGCCTCAACCCCAGCCTGGTTGAGAGCCTCTTCCCAGGTTTGCGCACAGTAAGCACGGCAGACGGCAGGGACCTCAGCTCGGAGAGTGTCCTCAGTCTCTGCCACGCCAACATCATACCTATGCTGCTCGGCCTCGTCTCGTTCCTTCTCGGCCTTTAACTTATCCTCCTCGGCTTGCATTTTCGCTTTATCAGCCAAGGCTTTGAGCCAGTTGGCCTCTTCCAATTGCTGCCTTAGAGTTGCAATTTGTTCCTTGGCCGTAACCAACTGCCCTTTAACTTCAATGACCAGCTTCCTCTGGCTTTCAGCCTGGGTCTCAGCCCCCTTCAAGGCAGCATCAGCACTTTTCCTCAGCTGCTCCTCAGCCTTCAGCTTCTCCTTAAGGTCCTTATTGCTGTTCTCAGCAATATTCAGCGTCTGCACAGCAGAAACCCTTCTGGTCCTCTCATCATCTAACTGCTGGGCAACGGAGTGGTATATCTCCTCCATCCTGAATATGCCTTAAACCGCCTGTTTAAAAAAAAAAAAAAAAAAACGAAACAAAACAAAAACAACAAAACAACACAACAACAACGAAACAGGCGTAAAAGAAAATGTGTAAGAATAACAATGTGTGCATATACAAACAACGGGAAATAACCGTTATGCCCCATAAAAAGAAAAGAACAAAAGTTGAGCAGTAGCAACGCATACCATGCCTAGAAACCGCTTGGCCTGGAGAACTACTTCATTCCTCCTTAAACCCCGCAGCTCTATCATTTATCTGGGCAGCAGGAGTGTTTCTTCTAATGCCGATGCCACATGGCAGCCAACACCCCCGTTGTAATCTCTGATCGAGGCATCATCGGTCAGAGGTTCACCCCCTAGCATGGGAGCTGGAAGCCATGCTCGGGGTTCAGACTGTTGAACCTCTCCAGGCTCTAGACCTCGGCTGGGAGCATGGCCGACCTTCAGCTACTTCGTTGGCCTATGGGTCTCCTCTTCACTGGAGGAGCGAGTCCTCCCAGTCTCTACTATCTCCTTGCCCTTGGGCTCCCTTCTCCTCTTTGGGTCAGGTTATTCAACCCTGGGTGGAGGGGCTGGCCGAGGGGCACGAGGAGGGGATTTAGGAGGAGGGGGAGGAAGCTTGGGTTGGGTAGATCTTCCAACCTCCCCCCTCCCAGGTTGGCTCTCTAGGAGCTCCTGGAGGCTACGCTGGGGCTTCCTCTGAATGCCCATGTCTTCAGGAGTGTTGGATGATGGAATAGGTGAGTTAAAGATTTCGTAATCGTCGGTGGCCGAGGATGGGTCCACAAAACTTCCCTCTCCTCGTTCAGCTTCTTCTTCCTCCTCTACTTGAGAAGTGTGGGGAGAGGATGGAGCGACTTCAGCGAGACTGGCAACGGGCAGCTCCTCGGCGCGCTGAGGGTATTCTGGAAGGGGGACACCTTGGGGAACTACGAATCCTTCGTAAGCAACGCTGATTCGGTGAAGCCGAGGGTCCTTAGCCTTTATCACGCACGATGGGGCTTGAAATGCGCGTGAGATGGGGTTGTAGCCGAGAATGAGGTGAGCAGCCCTCAGCTGACCGTCTGAAGGATTAACGTAGATTTCTGCTTGGAGAACTTTGTCCAAGCTGGCCTTGTTAACTAAGCGCAATGATGGCGAAGTCGCACGTGGATCTGCATTGTCAATAGAAACGATAAAGAGTCGCTTTAGTGTAAGCCGACGACAATAGGAAAACCAGAATCTGAACAGTCAAACGTAAAGATTAAACAAGTTGGACCCCCACCTGGCTCACCCTCTTTAACTGGGCATGGTAAGCCGTCATGCCACTGCCCAGAGAAGATTAAGAAATCTTCTTTTAATCCCTTATTGGATTGGGGGAGACACTGAATCAGCCTGACCTCTGCCTGCCTGGATTTCAGGTAGTACCCCTGATTTTTTAGGTGCTGAAGGTTGTAAACCCAGTTTATGTCATGGTGGGTCAGATTCAGATTCATTCTTTCTTTCAAGACTTCTATACTCCCTAATACCCTAAACATATTCGGTGCACATTGGGTAGGGGATAGCCTAAAATACCTAAGATAGTTCCTAGTGAGGGTGCCCATGGGAATGGTCATCCCCCCTTCTATGAAAGCGATCATAGGAATGACAACCTCATTCGTTTTTCTTTCGTCGTACCATTCGCCCTGGGCCGCGTATCTAACATCCACATGGGGAGGGATGTTATACTTAGTCCTAAAGTTTCTCATTCCCTCCTCGGTATCTACTAACTCCTGAAATCTACCCATTTTCTTTAGGAGGCCCTAGAGGAGGGATTCTACAATAAAAGGAATAAAAGTTAAAGAAAGTTTAGGAGGACTTACAGGTGTGAGAAGTGGTCCTCGGACAGGATTTATGTGTTTGTAGACGCACAAAGGAACAAGAGAAATAAATAAAGTCTCAGGTTCTAGAATAACGCGATCGTTCAAAAGTGACAAGAAGTTGATTTGAAAGACTACTTATAGTTGCGCAAAAATTAAAAGCGGGAGTTCACCCGCCCAAATTCCCAAAAGGTCCAACCACCGTTGGATTGGCATCTCACCGTTGAACGTGGGAGACAGAGGGGTTGCCAGAATTAAATGAAGGTGCTCCCTGGACACTGAAGAGTCAGGAACGGACCGCGAGAAGAAAAACACGTGCAGCTATGATTTGACTCGATAGAATCAGATCATAAGGGAGATCCGAAGAGAGAATCAAAATCCTTCTTTTCTCCCGAGGAGCCGAAAAGCAAGATTTTGAGGGGCTATTGTGTGGGCCAATTTTGCCCTGTGTTCCAACTATGTGAGAGGAAGGGCCCGGCCCAATATTCTGTGTGAGAGGAAACTAACATCCGAGGACGTCCAGCCGAGGAATGGACAAAATTACCATCCGAGGAGAGGTGGAACATGTTTGTAAGGAATTGGGCCGTGTCCGAGGACAATGGTCACCTCGGTACTTTTGTCCGAGGTGCCTGGTGAACTTGTTAATCACTCAGAACAACGCCTAGGACAAATCTTATGATGGAGCAAAGGGGAAAATATCAAACGAAAAGTAATGGTAGGAAATGACAAATATCTAGGGGTGCTGTCACCTCCGCATTAAATGTCTCACAGCTAACCTTCTGACCGCATTAATGTGGAGGTGATACCTGAACAGTGAACGAGCAGCTTTCCAGCTAAGAATGGAAGATTCAAGAGAGGGCGAGGGGGATGACGAAAAAAGGACGTTGAATGCCAAGTCCACACGTGGATGATAAAAAAGGCAAAAAAGCTATGGTAAATAAGGCGAGGAAAGACAGAAGGAAAAGGGACGGAAAAAAAAGGGAAAAAGAACACGAGAGGAGAAGAAAAAAGGAGAATTACATCTCTAGGGCATGTCCGAAGAGGCTTATTGCTAGGTTCCATGATCGTAGCTTGAACCTTTTTACACTAAAATCCAGTATTTTGGCCCAAGATCAGATTAGCTTTCTTTCCTGCACTCTATAAATTTATTGTTTGGGTTACGTGGGCCTTGATCCATTCCCGTTTTGGATCCAAGTCAAATCTGGTCCCTACAATTAATATATACTAACATAATATTTATCTAAGATGTTAATGTTAAAGCAAAATAACATGCACATGGTTGCACATTTAATATTACAATCCAACTATGACAATGAATTTTTTTTATAAGCATATATTAGCCTTATGAGCTAACTTGAATATTTATCATCTAAATTAAATTACTGATGGTCAAGATTAATCTATCTAGAAAAGATGCGACCTACATAATTATGTTCAAAAGATTTAAAGTCACCAAATCTTTATTGTAATAGCAATGAAAATATCAGCTTCACAGATGAAGATAATCATTCACACATATAAGCATCTTTCAGCCTCACAATCTAGACTTCTTTTAACAAAAAAAAAAAAGATAATCTCCTATCCTTTGCAAAAAGATAAAATATATTACAAATTTACAATCATTATGTAACAAACATCATAAATGAGAGGACATCCTTCATCCCTTATCTTCTTTGATATGTGTTCCAATGCAACTTTGGCAACGTCTTGTTCAGCTATTTTTTTTTTTTTTTTTTTTTGTGAAAAAGTGTTTGGAGAGGTATAGGTCACTCTATCTACTTCTATTGTTGACATAAACCTTAGTGCATTCGATGGTCCCTCACTCATAGTTCGATATATTGGTTGCGGAATGATTGACCTTTGTGTGTAGACTAGTAGAAGGTTCTTGTACATCGAGTGGGGTCTGGACGGCCAAAAGAAATTTCATCAACACAAGTTTTAGAAAATACTTCTCCACAATAGCTAGCAAAACAAATTCAAGCTAAATATTGCTTATATTATAGATGACCATGAAACTACATACGTATTAAAATGACAAATAAATGGGTTAAATATGAGTCAACATACATATTGTCATTCACTCTTCTATTCTTTACATAATTTTCTCTTACAAAAAATGGGTTATTTCCTACTCTTTCTCCCTCAATTATTTGGTGGATTTTAATTTATTTTTCTTGCATCTCTATTTTATCTTGATAAAGTGTTGTATTCTTTAGAATTCTATTTTGGTTGATGAAATTTAGTTTTGTATTTTAAGTTTTTTATTTTTATTTTTTTTATTTATCACTTTGATTGTTAAATGTTATCATATTGCATTATAAAGAATTAAAGATAGTATATAAGAATATACTATTATTATATTACATAGAATGATTTGGATAAGTTGGTGTTTATTGTTATATATATTGTGGGGGAGTAAAACCAAGGCCCGTGATCGAGGCCCAGGAACACCGTTTCATTAAAAGCACGCCCGAGGGGGAGAAATCGTTGAGGCCTGTTGTAGGTAACAGTGAGGCGCGTAAGTGTCCGAGGAGGTTGGTCCGAGAGGAATACCCTTCTCGGATGTGACGTCTATTGGAGAGAGGAGCTTCGGCTCTCCTTTAATCCACTTTCCAGCGAGTCCCAGAATAAAAGACAGACTACCGACGTGTATGGAAGGGATAAGGATGCAGAAATATCTTGAGAAAAAGCTGCTACCACCGCATTAAATGCATCACAGCTACTTTCCTGGCCGCATTTATGTGGAAAAGACCCCTGAACAGTGTGGAAAGTCTCCTTTATCCCCAGAAAATCAGAAAGCTGGAGAAAAAGGAGGGGAAACTCAAGTACCGTGCTAGATGACAGACAAGTGGACGATGGGATCGAGCAGTGAAGGGCTATATAATGGAACAAACCCTTCATAACAAAAAAAAAAAAGGAGGAAAAAAGGAAAAAGAAAAAGAAAAAGAGAGTACGGGAAGAACATTGAGAAATCGCTACTGTAGCATTTAGAAGAAAATAACCTAAAAGAAAGCATCTTGTCTAAGTTCATACCCCTCGGACTTGATCAGAACCCATCAAAACTGCCTCAACCTTACCCCTCGGACCTAAAATCTTAGCTGCTTATTCGTGCGTTTTAGCCTCCTCGGCCAAGTACCCTACCCCCAATAACTGTCGCGAAAATCCGTTGGCCCAATTCTTCAACCCACTCTCTTACAAATTTATTGTATTGGGCTCATTGGGCCCATTCCCTGTTTCCATCGAGGTGTGGGCTTCAATCTGTGACCCTACATATATATATATATATATATATATATATATATATATATATATATATATTATTTTTACTTTTTTCTCATATAATTTTATTCAACATTTAAATTCAGCCACATCCCCCATATATATCATTAAATTATTTATATTTCCTATCATTTTTAATTTTAAAAAATTTAAATATAATATTTTGCCTAAATTAAATAAATAAAATTGTCATTATTAAGTGAAGTAATGCTAGGGAAACGCTCATTCTCACACCCAATGCATCAAAGGAAAAATGAAATACAAAACAAATCAAGTTAGAAACACTAAATTAAAAAAATTAAAAAACTAATAATGCATATTTAATGTCATAGAATCATCATCAAATTTTGGATAACAATAGGTTGCCAATGGAGAGAGAGAGAGAGAGAGATGGTAAAGAAAAAAAACAATACAAAATAATAAAGAGTAGATAAAATAAATAAATAAAAATCAAGCGTCAATTAGTAACCATTGATTGGAAAACAAAAAGGTTGTAAGGATAAGTAAAAAATAAAATGGAGATTATTGTGTGGAGAACATTAAAAACTTCATAGTGTAGTGAAATAATCCATTAAATTCACTTAAAAAATTAAATCAATAATTAAATACAATCATAGAACTGAATTTAAATTTAAAACTAATCAAACTTTAACTATGAAAATCATATTAACCATAACCCAAAAAAAAAAAAAAAAAAGTTCTCTGGTAGTAGTAGAAATTACATAAGAAATAAAGTTAGAAAATTTTAAAATTTCTTTTTTGGTCTTCCATTTAACCTTATTTATAATATATATATATATATATATATATATATATATATATATATATATATATATATATATATATATATATATATTTATATGTATACATAAAATTTTCATACAATGCTACCTTTCATTTAATGTCTTTGTTATGTAAATCATCAGTTAGTAAATATACGATAATGGTAAGAAGCATTGCAAATGAGATCACTAATATATATATATATATATATATATATATATATATATATATATATATAATTAATTAATTAATTAATTAGCCACTATCATTATATAGTAGTGGTTTATAATTTTACACATCCAAAAAAATGGAATATATAAAGTTTTCTTAAAGGTATGTGTAAAGATTCATATTATATATATGTGTGTGCACGCACACACGTGTGTAAAGGTAAAAAAAAAAAAAAAGAATATTTAAGATTTATATTAACTTAAAAACTAATGAAAAACTAATGATTAATAACTAAAATTATAATTTTAATAAAATATTTAATGAGGTTATCTTAAAAAAATTATCACGTATAACGTGCACGTATGCAACTAGCTCAACTAAAAGCTAAAACGTAATAAACAATAGAGTATCTCAGTAACCTTGGCATAAGACAATGCAAGGCATATTGTATAGAGCAAATAGATAAGATAATACAAGGCAAATGGCACAAGATGCCAAATAAGACAATACAAGACATATTGCACAGGGATATAAACATTAAACAATGGACGAGAAAGATATGTGAAACTAGAGTCTAAATAGAGTTGAAATAAAAATATTAGTGTAGTAGTAGGAGAGGAAGAATGTTATAAATCAGAATTTTTACAGCACTATTGAAAACTAAAGCCAAGCAGTTGATTTTGTGTAATCTTCCATCTTGATTCACACTGGCTAAACATTCGTGAAAAATCTGAAAGCAGAAAAAAATATATTTAACAATAGGAAGAAAAAAAAAGAATTAATATAAAAAAAAAAACTTAGAAATAGAACACTTACACATTCATGTTCTTCGTTAATAGCCTGAGGTGCTACCAAATGAAATCCCAAAGGGTAGTCCATATCCATGCTGTTGACCACAGACCTGTGTTTTTTTTTTTTTTTTTCCTTCTCTATCTCCCCTAATACACACTTATTATTTGTTTCCTTTTCTATGCATCTCTAACCTATATATATAGGGGTGAAAATGATTTGAAAAGGGTTTTGATGTCTTTTCACTGTTTGTGGTGTTATAAAGAATTTATTGTGTCATTGGGTTGGTACCACTCCTTGCCTATGAATCAATGGTGACAATGTGACCTATATGCAAGTTTATTACATCTCTTTTGCATAATTGTATAAAAATAGAAGTGTTAGAGCATCCACATCAATAGATGCAAAAATTTTGTAAATTTGCATATCTAAAACTTACTTTTTTTATTTTATACTTTTATTTTTACAAAACACCCACATCAGTTTGTCTATTATACACATTTATTCAAATAAAATATTCATCTTCAGATCAATCCACACCCACCCAGCCACCACCATCAACCCAGTGACCAAACTTTGAATCCAAAATAGATTTTTGAACTCAAAAACTCTACAAACTATCACCCATTTTCCAAACACCAATCTATTAAATCACAGTTCCTTTTTTTTTTTCTTTCTTCTTCATCACATTTATTTATCAACAACAATGCAATTCCAAATCCAATTCTTTTCACATTTTTCAAGAACCACAATCTGGGCATCGAATCAAACCATTTTCATTGCATTCCAAGCATCTCTGGACTCTGTCTTCTTCCTCATCAAACACCTTCCTACTCCCATTGCAGTTCGTGCACGGTGCGAACCGGACATCACCGCAACTGTCATAGCGAAACCCATTCAGCACCCACCCAACCAATCAAGCCAATCAACCTGAAACCCAATCAAGCCAAATCATCACCCACCCAACCCGAAACCCAATCAAGCCAAATCATCACCCACCCAACCCGAAACGCATAGATGATTTGATTGGTGTGGTTTGATGATCGGAGAGGCCTTCGTTTGATGATTTGATGATCAACGATCGGCATGGTTTGATGATTTATCAGCAGCAGTGGTTTGATGATCTATGGCAATAGAGGAATGATTTGATCAAATGAAGAAAGAGAGAGTGAGGTGAGAGTGACCGAAACCTAGAGACAAAGAGAGAAGAAGAGAGAATAGATTATAAAAATAATAAATGCACATGATATAGTAACCGTGCATATATGCATGGTTACTGTAGTAATTGTGCATTTTATGCACAAGTTTACACCCACATATGGGTGTTTTTTTACTCAAAAAGTGTAAAATTGATTACTTTTTATTTTTATTTTGCACAACTTTGCCCATATTAATGGGATGCTCAACAGTGTATACTGTATCTTTCTATCATATGGTTTATATTATTTAATTATTATCCTATATTTTTATATTAACTCAGACATCAATGTACTGTTAGAGAAAATAATAATATATAAATAATTGATAAATATTTATTGAAATATATTGTAGAATAAATAATCTTATATGAGTGTTTTGAAAAAATAGCCGTGTAAAAAAAAAAAAAAATCTTATTGTAAAATATACCGAAAATTTTAGACAAATAATGTAAATGCTAACATATGAGTGGTGAGCTTGACGGATTGGTTTGAGGAAAATTTTGGTATGAGACGGATTATGAAATGGTCTCATTCAATACTCACTCTTGGTTGGATGGGAGAGAAAAATGGTTTGGGAAAGGTGTCAGTGTCTTTTCATAATGGGGATTTAATTACATCTTTGCCCCTAGAGACTTGATAGTGAGTAGATTTGGTTCAAATCCGCAACACTCCCGTATTGTTGTTGGTGACAATTGGTTCGGTTCCCATTCAAAGAATAAACAGATATCCCATATGATGTACTCTCTCTACTTTGTAGATGGGACAACTGATTGAATTTTGCATGAAAATGATTTGTTCTTTTATCTTTCAATTTATCTCGTCCTTTTTTATACCCTTCCTTTTCCATGTAAGTTCTTTTTCCTCTCAGACAAGGTCACATGGATGAAGGAGCCTTATTCAATTTTCATAGACTAGACTAGAGAGTCTTTAATTTTCAAGCATTTTGACAGTACATGCAGAACAACTGGGCATACATGTGATATAATACCCAAAACTAAATAAATAAATAAATAACACTTTATCATTATAATTTGTTAAAAAAAAAATATTAACAAGTGTCCTTAGAATACTGATTAAGAATCCAGTTAAAAAAAAATTTATAATAAAAGAAAAAAAAACAATTAATATTTTGACAGTTTTTTTTTATTTCTTATAAAAGTGATTTCAAAACTTTTCTAAAATGAATTCTTAACTAGTGTCTTTAGGACCCTTTGTTAAAAAAACACTTTGCTTATCTGTGATTTTAAAATTGTCACTTTACTTATTTGAAGTTATCTTTGTTTGTCTCCCGTTATTAAATTCTATTAAAAATATGAGTAAATTTGTATTTTTGTTACTCTTCTATGTCTCTCCCCTCAAAATATAAAAAACTAAAAAATCAAGAAAAATAAAGATCTAAAAACTAGGTTTTGTAAAAATTAAAACTTAACTTTTACATTTTCTTTTCATATATAAACTTTTAGATTTCTATTTTAACACATTAAAAAAAAAAAAGTGTTAGCAAAAATCACCCATTTAAAATTAAGCCAAAAGGGTCTCAAAAGAATGCAAAAATCATTTCATAAAAACTACAAAAACTAATTACCCTCCACTGCTGATGAATGTGTCGGAAGCAGCTTTATTCTCGTCCCAAACCATGATTTTTAAGGGTATTATTTTTGTTGTCGTTTTGGTTGTTATCTTCATTAGAGTTTGAAGCTATAAGAAGAAAGGGATTGAAGAAAGGCCATAGAAACTATTACCAGTGACCTCGAGAATTTGGTTTTGAATGCCAGTAATCGACATGATGGATATGAATTTAGCAGCTATTTTGTTGGAATTTGATAAACCCTCGGAGGGTATTACTGCAGCGATTTAGTTGGATTTTTCATTAATATATTATGCGTGGGATCAATGTTCCTCGAAGTTTTGTGCAAGACTTTTAGAGTCTCACAATAAAAAATTGAAATTATGTGTTCCCTCTTGCCTTGAGGAGTTCAGTACAGTATTGTCCTGACCTGAGGTATTTGCCAGGGATCAACTTTTTGTTTGCTAACCTTTTTTTTTTAATTTTTAATGAGTTAAAATAGAAGATTTAAAAGTTAGTAGGTGAAAAGGAAATGTAAAAGTTATGTTTTAATTTTTATAAAACTTAGGATTTACATCTTCTTTTTCTTTGGTTTTTTAATGTTTTATGTTTTGAGAAGAAAAAAAATAAAAAAATAACAAAAATATAAATTTATTTTTATTTTTAATAGAATAAAGTAATGGGAGACAAACAGAAATAACATCAAGTCTCGAGTAAGGTGATAATTTTAAAACCACTTATAAGAAAAGTATTTTTTTAACAAATTACAATCAGATAGTGTAATTTTTTCTTTCTTATTTTTGGGTATTACATCACATGTATGCCCAGTTGTTCTGCATGTGCTGTCAAAATGCTTGAAAATCAAAGACTCTCTGGTCTAGTCTATGAAAATTGAATAAGGCTTCTTCATCAATGTGACCTTGTCTGAGAGGAAAAAAAACTTACATGGAAAAGGAAGTAAAAAAGGACAAGATAAATTGAAAGATAAAAGAACAAATCATTTTCATGCAAAATTCAATCAGTTGTCACATCTACAAAGCAGAGAGAGTACATCATATGGGACTTCTGTTTATTCTTTGAATGGGAATAACCAATTGTCACCCACAACAATACGAGAGTGTTGCGGATTTGGACCAAATCTATCCACTATCAAGTCTCTAGGGGCAAAGATGTAATTAAATCCCCATTATGAAAAGACGCTAACGCCTTTCCCAAACCATTTTTCTTTCTCATCAAACCAAGAGTGAGTATTGAATGAGACCATCTCACAATAAATTGTCGGTGCACAGTTTCTTTTATAGACGTTGCTGTCATATTAGCTTTTGCATAAATAAATAAATAAATAAAGAAAAACAGAAGAAGAAAGAAATAATGGCTTCTACGTAAGGCACATGCCCTAGCGTGTACTTGGAGTTGTCATCACTCATCATCTCAAAAGATGATAATGGTATTGGTGGCAGGTGGTTGAAATAAAAAAATAAAATAAAAAAAACAAAAACATGTACTGAAGAGTAATTATGTGATGAATCCTATAGGTCTTATACAGTTACCCTAGGGTATTAATAGTGAGAAATTATGAGATATTTTTAAAAGTCTCTTTGGTCAAATATTGTTATAAGTTTTTCTTGAATTTTTTGATGGGAGAATGTTTAGTGGTGCTTGTTAAGGGCAAAAAAGATAAAAAAAGATACCAAATAGTACCTACAAAACTGAAAAAATGGAAAAAACTACAACAAAAAAAAAAGAAAAAGAAAAATTTTGTTAGAAAAAAGTTTTTAAAAAAATGTGGTTAACAGGTCACTTGCGATATCCGTTAACACAACTTTTATTTGATTATTTAATATAGTGCTTGAAAATTGTTTAGGTGATATCTAAAGATTTTAGAGAAAATACTGAAATTTATTTATAATTGTTATAATTTTATTTAATTATTTTAGGTGCATTGATTTAAAGTAAAAAAAATAAAGAGTTATCACAAATATATTTTCATTACTGAATATATAATTATATATATATATATATATGTGTGCGTGCGTGCGTGTGTGTGTGTGTGTGTGTGTGTGTGTGTGTTGGGGGGGGGGGGGGGGGGGGGGGGAGCACCGAGGAAATGATTGTTGAATTGAAACAATCTGAATTCGCTGTCAATGAAAATTGAAGTGCCAAGACAAAGCTATCTATTTGCTGAAGTCAAAGAATACACTGTGGTGGCCTTAGGTTCATGACATAAGCTCATCCATATCATTCCTCATTTGTTCATTATCAAGACTCGTGTTTTTCATCGTATAGTTCCTATCCTAATGGGTGGTACTGTGATAGTAAGATTACTAACTAAAAGAAATATAAATCATATGACACAAAAAAACAAAGACTTGAGATGTATACATAATGGCCATAACTAGAGTAAATGTTGCTTGGCAACATCATTTCAAATAAGCATTTCTCAGTATCAACAACTATATTAAAAGAACTACACAGAGCCAGAAAAATGAAATATAGTATAAACATCAGACATAAAATGTGCGGAGGCAATGTACCGCATCTGCTAGTCATCTTTGCCTGGTATTGTGGAGTTGATTTCATGTTCTACAATTTGCAGTTGGACAAGAAAATAATGCAACGTGTTCAAATATATTACTTGACAATGCATATATCACAAAACTAGCACACTTTAAAGCAATGTTTTGGACTCTTTTAACAGTTGTGGAGAGTTTCAAAATCAAGAAAATCTAGAATGGGATCAATGAGATTGCAAAGTCCCAAACCAACCCTCCTCCCTCACCACAAGAGGCAGGTGATATAAAGAAAATTTGAATGCTTTTACGGTGAAAGCCAGTAATATATCAAGATATGAAGTTTATAATAAAGACTTTTTTTAGGGGATGAAATTATCTTTGGTTTCTTCTCTCAAAGAGCTTAATCGGTTTGTAAACACTAAAGGGGTCATGAAAGGTCACAGTGAACTAAAAGTTAACCATCATAATGAATCAGGGTACTTTTAAATTTCTCTTGTAGGGGAATCAGTGTACTCACTGCAAAAGACAAACTGGTTGAGATTAAGAGACATCCTGCCTTGCTTTGCTGTATCAAATGAACTGAATAAATTCCTGCAACAAACAAGATTAGGAATTCATAGTATCACAATAACATTTGAAGACTAGTATATATAGTTTAATGGATATAACTTATTTATTCCAGATTTGAGGAGTCTCAATTTAGGTAATGTGTCATATGGAGTAGGAGTTTACATGTGATAGGGCAGACCATTTGGCAGAATCAAACATAGAAGACTATAATAAGATCCATCAAATATAAGTCCAAAACCAGCCCATGGGCACCATGCATTCCCCCCAGTTCACCATGCCCTAAACTTGTACAGTTATACTGTTGCCGACATTTCACTAAAAATGAAAAAGGTACAACATTAAAAATGCACTTTTTGCAAGTATAAGGGACATTTATTGAGCAGACTATAAAAATCTACAAAGAGATTTGAAGCCATCTAGCCGAAATCTCTCATTCTTCTTTTGATCAAAACTCTGATGAAACCAACTAAATACCTAAATATAAATATAATATCATAATACCTCACTATTTAAATTAGCAACATGGAAGATTCCCACACACCCCCTCAAGGCGTAAATACACTTTTAGTCCCTACATTTTGACTTTTTTCCATTTTGATATCTACATTTTAATTTTACCACTTTTAATCCCTAAACCAATTAGCGCGTGTTATTTTCATCATTTCCGTCAATCAACCAACGGAAATAGCTGAGGTGACAGCCGAATGAATTAAAATATTATAAAAAATGCCACATCATCCATAACACATCAGCATATAAATTTAAAAAATTAATTTATTAATTTTAACTAAATAATACAAATTAAAACAGAATTAAAAACTAAAATTCACATGAATTAAGATTGTTCTTCATGTTCTTCATTTTACAACTTGTTCTTCATTTTACAGCTTGTTCTTCATATTCTTCCCAAATCAAACCCAACAACCAAGAACTCAAACCCATCACAAGAAAACAAACCTAGCAACCCAAGAACTTAAAACCAGATCACTAGGACATAAATGAAAACAAGAAGAAAAAACTCAAATTCAACACCTCAGAGATCATCAAACCCAACGCCATCAGATCTACCACAAATCAAGATCATCGAATTCTTCATGTTCTTCCCCAAATTCTAACACAATCAACACCGAATTCTTAGCAAATCAAACCCATAAACCCAGTTAACAAACCAACCCAAACTAAACCCAGATCAAGAAACCAATCACAACAAACCCAGATCAACACAATCAAACCCAAACCAACACAATTAAACCCAGATCCCACCACCAATGACTGACACAATCAAGCCACCACTACCTCGCCGATCAAAAACATTTCTTCATAACATGAACTTCAGCTCAAAAACCCACAAAAATTCCAGAACATGACCACCATTTACCACCGAAAAAGTCACCAAACCCACCGATCAATCAACAAACCCACGCCAAGATGGTGGCCGAGATCGGCGAGCTCCAACCAAGATTGGGATGAAGGCGAGCATCTAAATTTTTTTTAAAAATTATTATCTTTGTAACACTTTCCACCCTCCGTCTCCCAAACCCTAGAAATGAAGAACAAGACCTAGAAATTAAAATCAAACCTACAAAGATGAACATCAAACCCACAAATTTACAACCTAGAAAGAAACAACAACATAGAGATGAAACAACAAACCCACTTAGATGAACAACCTATATATAACCCACAAGCAACTCCTCAATTTTGTCTGTCATCAACAAGCCCAGAAACCATAAACCCACCACTGTCTAATCACATTGCAGGGCAAGCTCTAGGTCGCAATCATTGAGTTCAAATTCACTAAAGATGTCTCTTCCATGCCCACTCGTTGGTCCGTCGTTACAGCTGACTACAACCGCTGCTGGTTCTAAAGAGGCAAAATGGGTGAACCTAGATCGAGCTATCTCGGTGTGATGTTTCAGATTTGGCCACCAACGAAACAGATAGTTGATTTGGGTGTGGGTTTGGTGAATCGGGATGGCTTTATGTCTGAATTTGGCACAAGTACCACTTGGATTTGAATGTTCATAGTTGAAGTGGATTGGTTTTTGAGTTTGGTGGGTGATATAGAAGGAGGTTTGTGTCATTCAAATGAATTGGGTTTTTGGAATTTTTTGCGTTCATGGTTTAGTGTGAATTGTGAAGTGATTTTGGTTTTTAATTCTGTTTTTATTTGTATTATTTAGTTAAAATTAATAAATTAATATTTTAAATTTAGGTCTAATGTGTCATGGATGTAGTGGCATTTTTTATAATATTTTAATTCATCCAGCCAAAACCTCAGCTATTTCCGTCGGTTGATTGACGAAAATGACAAAAATAACATGCATTAATTGATTTAGGGACTAAAAGTGGTAAAATTAAAATTTTGTGAGCAAAATGGAAAAAATTCAAAATATAAGGGACTAAAAGTGCATGAAAGATTAGCAACATGGAAGTTCCCACCCCCCCCCCCCCCCCAAAAAAAAAAAAAAACAAGGCATACAAGGTCTTATTCTAACATAAGCATATTAGATTGCATAATAACATAATGTCTATAATGCAGAGAAACAAAAAGTGGAGCATTAATTACTTAATATCAAGTTTGGCAAAAATTTAATAGACTCAAAGAAGTAGTCACATGTAAATTCAACGAGTAAGAACGACGAAAAAATAAAAATAAAGCATTATTAGAAAACAAAACTTTTAGCTACAAGCTACTATATGCCTTTTAAAAAATAAAAATATTTAGTACCTCCCTAGTCCTATCTTCTTCATTGAATAAAAGCTTAATATACAGGTCAAGAAATTTTTTATTGAATTATGACCAATTAAGCTTCTGAATCGTGATTATCAGAACTTAAAAGGCCATTATATAAAGATACTCTTGAATTGTGATTTTCTGAACTTTAAACGCTTTTAGAAAAAGATATGCCACATGGAGCACTCAAAGGTGCCCCCCGGTTTGAATGTGTGCCACATGCACAAATCTGTTGTGCAATGACTAATGCCCACGGACGTGTATTTTATGACTTTATCATTCCAAATCCCTAGGTGTTATTATTCCAAACTTAATCTAACCGAAAGATAAACTTTCCTAATACAACCCAAGGCTTGACCGAGTTGGTTGGACTCTCGGTTTCAAGGTGCTTGATTGGGTGTGCTCTCCAGTTCAAGTCCTGTTGCCTACACTTTGAAAAGAATTTCCTGAGCCAATGCTTTACCCCTTTGTAGGCCCATCCGATGCGAACAGTGATTAGTCTAAAAAAACTTTCCTAATACATTTGCTAGAGCAATTGGGAGAAAATTAGTAATAGAGAGGACCCTTAATCAACCCTAGAGATCAAAGAATTCTGAACATAATTTTCATAACAAAAGTTTCTGGCACTGACAAAAAAAAAAAAGTTTCTATTCCTATTAGAGCTGTACACGGTTCGGTGCGGCCGGTTATGGAGGGAATTTTTACACCGCACCTATAGGGTGCAATTTCCCTCATGCCTAACCGCACCTCACATGTAAAGGGACATGAACCAATCTACTCCAGTTTCAGCTCACCCTAGTGATGCGGTGCAATTAGTTCGGTGCAAAAATAAAACAAACATATAAATTTAAAAAATAAAATCAAATCAATCCTCAAACAAGCCACACAAAATTATCAAACAACCCAAACATTAAAAAAAGAAAAAGAAAAAGAAACAAACATGTTCTCTCTCTCTCTCTCTCTCTCTCTCTCTATATATATATATATATCTAATTTCCACAAAAAATTTTCAAACAAATTCCCAATATTTATAGAAGCATAGCAAGGAGCTAAGGAGAGGTAGCCTAGGTATTGAGCATTATACAAATTCACATACCTGTTATTGAGCATCAAAACATACTCTAGAAATTTCTATATAACAACCATGATAGAGGAGAGAAGATAGAGGAAAGCTTGGAGAACATTGCCATCAAGCTGTAGAAGACGTTGGTGAGTGGTGGCGAGCGGTGGAGGTAGGTGGGAAAGAGAGAGAGAGAGAGGTCTAAGTGTCTAGTCAAAGATTTTTCAAATTTAACCTAACCTCTAAATAAAACAACGTCGTTCCTGATGTTCCTTCTTTTTTTTTTTTCTTTTTTTTTTCTTTTTTTAAATTATGACACTAAAATGACGCCATTTTGAACCTGATAGTAAAATTTTAAAAGAGTTCCAAAACGGTGTTGTTTTGAATCAGATTAAAAAAAAAAAAAAAATTTAGATGAAACGGCGTCGTTTCTAACTAACTTAACCTAAACCCTATTTCTCCTTCTTCTTCTTTTGATTCTCTTAGTTTCACACCTCTCTCAATTTCATGCCAAACTAGTACTCTCTCTCTCTCCCTCTCAATTTCATGCCAAACTAGTACTCTCTCTCTGTCCCTCTCAATTTCTTTTATTTTAAAACTGATGAATGATTATATATTATATGTAAGTTAAATATATATATCGGTTCGGTTCAGTTTCTTTTTGGTTTGCAGATCTTGCTACCGACCACCGAACCGGCCGACTTCGGTAACGGAAAAGCCTACCGATCATCGCGCCAAGAACCTTTGGTGGAGCTTTCAGAGGTCGGATCGGTGTGGTTTCGGGCAGTTTTGTCGGCGCTGGTGAATCCTTGAACATGCCTAATTCTTATTTGTCAAAAATATAAGCTTTACCTCACAAACTGTGTAAAAGGCAGGAGAATCCGATGAGAAACCAATCTTCACCAACCCCTGTAACCATCACTCAAAAGTTGAAGGGAAAAAAAAATATACATAGGGTAATCACATGGTTTCTCATCAACAGAATTGTCAAATAAAAGGAAACCTCATTTATTCATCCAAACATTTTGACTTTCATATATCTATAGAATACTCTGTCATATGCGTCATCTGAAACCATTAGAAATGAGTCAAGATTTAGAATTAAAGGGGTAAAAATAAAAATAAAATAAAATTTATGAAACTCCAAACATTTAGGTCTATTTGGTATACTCATTCAAACACATGTTTTCAATTTTTAAGTGCATATACCAAATACCTCCTTAAGAGCATTCACATCAGTCCTTCTAAAATCATGTAAAACATAATTTTTACACATTTTGCCTTAAAAATGCTCCACATCAATCCTTCTACAATTGTGTAAAAATGTGTATATCTCTACACGAGCTACAATAACAGTGTAAATATACACAGTTACTGTAGCTTGTCAATTTATTATTTTACTAATTTCTCGTTCGCTCCTTTTTTTCTCTCTCTTTTCCAGGCTCAACAAGCTCAATAACTTCTCATCTTCTTCTTTTTCCTCAGATGCACACAAACACATCCACACAGACAAATCAATACAGAGATACACTTGCTTAAAAAAAAAAAAAAAACAAAACATAGAGATACACAAACACACCCACACACAAACAAACCCAAACGGACAAACAACAAAGAGACAGATCAGTGCTTATCAGAACGATTGGTGCTTGACTAGAACGATCGGAGCTCGTGGGTCTCGCTTGATCGGAGCTCGTGGGTATGGGTCTTGCCTGATCGGATTTAGGGAGCTAGGGAGATCGGTGCTTGTGCTTATGACTGAGATCGGTGTTTATGCTTGTGACTGAGATCGGTGTTATGCTTGTGATCGAGATGCTTGTGACCGAGATGATGTGGATCGGAGCTTGTAACTGAGATGTTGTGGATTTAGACCGAGAGGGAGAGTTGATTTAGAAATGGGTACAGAGGTAGAGAGATGGGTATAGAGAAAGAGCAACATTTCAGAAAAAATGGGTAGAGAGAGAGCGCGTATGTATAGGGGTTAGTTGGGAGAAATAATAAAAAAATTAAGAAAATTGATTATTTAAATAAAAGATGTAATAGAATAGATGAACTGATATAAGTGTTTTATAAAAATGAATGTATAAAATAGAAAAAATAAATTTTTAGTATAAAAATAAATGTATAAAATACACGAACTGATGTGGTTACTCTAATATTAATAAACTACCAATAAAAACAAATATATACACAAGCATGCACACAACACAGCACACCACAACTAACCAATAAATTTCAAAATTACAAATAATTTCTTTAATTATTTACCAAAAAGAATATCTGTAAATTTTTTTAAGAAACTAGCCACTAATGGACAAAAACATCACATGGGCCATAGCAGAAGCTATTATCTATCAAACAGTGACACCAGCTTCTGTAAACTTATTATCTATTTAACACGGCAGAAGTTACTTTTTTATTTTTTTTTATTTTACACTTTTATTTTTATAAATCACCCACAGTTCATTTATTATGTACTATATTTTATATAAATAATATTTTTATATATATTTTTATAATATTATTTTAGGTCCTGTTAACGGGTGCTGTACAGCACCCGTTAAGAAAGAATTAAATAATAAATAAATTACATGTAAATTCACATTTATTGAAGAAAGAGAAACATTTTTGAAAAATTAACTTTGTTACAAAAATATCCTTCTCTCTGTCTTTTACGTCTGAAACCTTTCTCTCTCTTCTTCCCTTCTCACTCCTCCTTCTCTCTTGGTCTCTCACTCTCTCTAACGTTTCAATCCCAGGGACAAAAAAGTCCACCACCACCACCGCAACTGCTAGATCTGTAACCCATCCACCACTACCAGATCCGTCTCACTCCCTCTTTGCTATCTCAATCCTCTCCCTCGTATCAGCCATGGCCAAAGCCATGAGCTTCACCACCGTTTCTGTTAGCTGTGCTCACCGGCGACGCCACCACTTCTATAGCTGGCGCTCTCCTTTCTCTCTTTCTGCCTTTGGTTCTACTTTTCCTTCCTTTGTTTTTGGTTGTATCTGGGTTGCTTTGGTGAATGGGTTCAATTTAGAACGTGAAAAGCTTGACAATTTGCTAGCGGCGTTGTGCTGATCTGGTCTGCTGCTCTGGTCTGGTTTGGTTTGGTTTGCTTCTGCTGTCGTCTCTCCAACCCCGCCCACTCTAAGGTCCTAGTATTTAGTAAGTTACGTTTTCTTTTTTCTTTTTTTCCTTATATTATTTCTGTCTTTGCTGCGCGTTATGAGATTTCCATAAGTTAGGCGTTATTTCTTTCAAGTTTTTAGCATTTAGCATATTAAAAAGACACTTTATTAATTTTAAAATTTATTTTCCAGTACACCTTACATTAAACGATCTTTACCTCTTCATTCAAAATAATATAAATAACTTATTAAAATAATAATAAAAAATTACCACTACAAACATTAAAATCTCTTTATAAAAATAGCATCTTTGTTGTAGGGGTTTTTTTTTGGGGTGTGGAATGGAGGCTAAAATTTGACTTTTTAGCTTTTGAAAGTCTTATTGTGAATGCTCTATGCAAATAATATGGATTTTTTCACCACATCAAATTATAATTTATTTCTCTTTTTACCCCACTCTTCAGCATTAGCCCACTACTCACACCGAATCTGAGAAGCTGTCACAAACAGAGCTGCAAGAGAGGGGGAAAGAATGGGCTGAGAAATTGCTGAAGAACAACAAAGGCTTCTTGGGGTGTACCAAAATTAATTCACGTGTATAATCTTTTGTCACAACTGGTCCAGTAATATATATATATATATATTTATTTTTTGTTTGTTGATGCTGTCTCATCTGAGATTTGTCTTAATAATGGTTTTATATGCCATTGTAGGCAACAGAGGAGAGGTACAAAACTAAGGGGACATACATCATCCTGGAATCTCCTAACTTTGATAATCAAAAGTTTCTCACCTTTGAAGCAGTTACTCCAAGGTCATAGGTAGGGAATATTACTCATTTGTACAAAATTTGTTAGAATTTTGGAACTATTGTAGACTATATATGTGGTATTTTGTTTTTTTTTTTTGATGTATTTAAGTTTATCATGTCAAGGATTTTGGAATTATTGTGTACTAGGTAATTTTCAAACAGTGAAAGTGTTGAATGCGGTCCTGATAGTTAGACAAGACATGAAGATGAAATCAAGAAAGATTGCATCTCAATGTGCTCCGCAGGTAACTACTCTACACTTGCTTTTTCCAAAAAAAAAAAGAGTTCATACTTTATACAATAAGACATAGCGTTAGTGGCCATGTGTCTAATTATTAGGGCTCATAAAGTTACAGATTGTAATTATATTCTTGTTGTCAATCAATGGCCATGTGTCTAATTTAAACAAGTTGATTTCCCTTTATGTTTATATATGTAGTTCTCATGTGCTCTTTTTAGTTTTTCTTTTTTCCCTTTATTTATGATTAATTTTTGTTAATCCTTTCCTGGATCCATTTATTAGAACTTATATTAACTTTAAAAGTTTCTATCATGTTACAAAGTTTTAGCTCATCAAACAATTTCAATGCAACATTACCCACGCTACTTGGAATGTTGACCTCCTTACAACAGCTATAAGTTTGTTTTATATATATTTGGTTATATTATGTGGTTTTTGTGCATAATTGTGGTTAAAAAAAAAAAAAGTCATATTTTGAGGGTCAAGTAACCCTTAAATAATATTATTTATTAAAGGTTGTATATGTAAATTTTTTTTTGATACAAGATAGAATTTCTACTCTAGTTTAATTTAAGTGTATATGTGTGTGAAATTTCCTCTTAGAAACTTGAATTCCGGTCCTTGCCTCTCATTATAAGTACTAATACTTGCAGAGTGACCAACGCACCAAGGGTGTGCGGTAGAGTATATGTAAATCTTTTAACCCTTAATAAATAAGGTTATTTAAGAGTCTCTAACTCTCAATATAAGATAGATCACTTGTTTTGAGGGCTACAAAAGCCTTCAAAATTTAATTTTTGACGGTATAAATTTCGAACGTTATTAAGGGTTGATTAGACTTTTAAAAAATATATTTTTTTTGAGGTTTTTTAATACCTTTTTCAAGGATTTTGATCCTTGAAATAAGTTAGCTTTTTTGTAGTGTCTCTTTCCATTATCAACATAACTCAAACTCTATGCTGGCGAAAGATTAATATTATCCATTTTAGATGGATGATAACCCAAGTGGTTAACAAGATGCCTCCTAAAATTATTCTATTAAAGGGTTTTAAACTCTTTTTTCTGAGCTATTTCTTCGTGAGGAGGGAATTAAAAGATATTACAGGTATCAGTTGCTTTATTTGAACTTCTTTGATAGTCAAGAAATCTACATTTTATCCATGCATTGAAAGACTTTCATGACCTTAAACAAGCTTGGCATGGATAATCAGGAGTGTATGGATAAAAATGTATTTTTCATAACAACTGAACTCAAATGTCCAGTTTGGATACATTGGAATGCGTGTTTTATGGAGAATAGCTAAGTTAGCTTTTGCTTATCATGGGGAGAACAAGTCTTTTGGAGATTTGTTTTGCCAGATTAGGATCAAAGAAGATGGTCACGTTTCTAATGAATACTTTGAGTTAGATGAAGACTCTAATTTAAGCGGACGAAAGACTGATATTATCCATTTTAGATGGATGATAGCCCAAGTGGTTAAGATGAGGACTCCTAAAATTGTTCTATTAAAGGGTTTTAAAATCTTTTTTTCTGAGTTATTCTTTCATGAGGAGGGAGTTATGGAATACTATAGGTATCAGTTGCTTCATTTGAGCTTTTTCGACGGTCATGAAAAATACATTTTATCCTTGCATTGAAAGATTTTCATGACCTTAAACGAGCTTAGCATGGATAATCAGAAGTGTATGGATAAAAAATGTTTTTTTCATAACTACTAAACTCAATTGTCCAGTTTGGATTTGTTGGCATGCGAGTTTTATGGAGAATAGATGAGTTAGCCTTTACCTATCATGGGGAGAACAAGTCTTTAGGAGATTTGTTTTGTCAGATTAGGATCAAAGAAGATGGTTACATTACCCATGAATACCTTGAGCTAGACTAAGACTCTAATTTAGGCGGGCGAAAGACTGATATTATCCATTTTAGATGGATGATACCCTTGGTGGTTAAGAAGAGGCCTCTTAAAAATTGTTCTATTAAAGGGTTTTAAACTATTTTTTTTTGTGCTATTCGTTTATAAGGAGGGTGTTAGGGAATATTACAGGTATCAGCTGCTTCATCTGAACTTTGACGGTCATAAAAAATGCATTTTATCCATACACTGAAAGACTTTCATGACCTTAAACAAGCTTGGCATGGATAATCATGAGTGTATGGATAAAAATGTATTTTTCATAGCCGCTGAAGAAGATCGGATGAAGCAGCTGATACCTATAATACTCCTTAACTCCCTTCTCATGAACGAATAGTTCAGAGAAAAAGAATTTAAAACCCTTTGACAGAACAGTTCTAGAATGACTCTTCTTAACCACATCGGCTGTCATTTATCTTAAATGGATAATTTTTCTGACAGTACAACTTGGGCTTTCATACAACAAGAAGAATCATTTTTCTGGCAATGTTATAGGACGGATGACAATCCTTTCGGATCTTCATGTGCACCATCCTTTATCTAAAGTGAAGCAGCCCAAACATAGTAAGGAAGGGAGGATAACTAATATCTTGCACTTCCGATGGTTGGCTGCAAGGGTGATAAAAAAATGTTTTCAAGATTATGAGGGAATATTGTCTAAGTCTTTTACTCTTGGATTTTCTGAAATTTTTATACACTTAGAGGGACAGAAGCATTACTACATGCTTCAATATCACCATCTTATATTTTACAATGATAAAGAAAAAATATATATATATAAGATGATCCATGCGCACAAGGATTTGCAGAAACAAAATCTCAACGCATTTCTAAGATACTTGAGAGTTGAGAAAACAAATAGTTTACGGATTTGAAACTTGGTGGTCAAGACTTTCAAACGAAACTCGGAAAACAATGCTTTGGGGTGTTTATTTTTTACCAACAAAACAGCTTGGAGTATGATGGTCGCCCAAACAGTCTGCCATCTATTTTACGCAACTGTCATGAACATTTTGAGAAGAGTATGCAGAAGGCTAGAGATACTAAATAGAAAAATCGATACTAAAAACAAGAAGGTTACAGAGCATAACGAAAGGCTTTGGAGAAAGACACGACATTTGGGTGGCGATGGAGATAAAGGTATGCGGTTATTTTCTTTATCAAGGTTTTTTTTTTTGTATTTTTATAATGTTAATTTTTATATTGTGATTTAGGTACAATTGATTTTGTTAGTGTTGAGACTCTTTTTGTCGATGTTATTTGTTCTAGTGGAAAAAAATCGAAGATAAGCATAAAATAGATTCACCTTCTTTACACGATGAGTTGGAGCCAAAGATTACGAAAAAGTTTTCGGGAGTGTATTCGTGTCTTCTCGACTTATGCATAAGACAATTCCACGATTCTTGGAAAGAATTCTTTATAATTGTAGAATTGTCTTATGCATAAGTCGAGAAGACACGAATACACTCCCGGAAACTTTTTCGTAATCTTTGGCTCCAACTCATCGTGTAAAGAAGGCGAATCTATTTTATGCTTATCTTCAATTTTTTTTCCCCTATAGCAAATAACATCAACAAAAAGAGTCTCAAGACTTTAACAAAATTAACTATATCTAAATCACAATATAAAAATTAACATTATAAAAATACTTAAAAAAAAAAAAAAAAAAAAAACCTAATAAAGAAAATATCCACATACCCATTCTCTTCCTTTCATGTTCAGCTTCACCCAAATGTCGTGTCCTTCTCCAAAACCTTTCGTTATGCTTTGGCCTTCTTGTTTTTAGTATCGATTTTTCCATTAAGTATCTCTAGCCTAGCAATTTTATTCTGCATATCCTTCTTAAAATGATTGTTACAGTTGCGTAAAAAAGATGGCAAACTGTTTGGGCGACCATCATATCATACCCCAAGTTGTTTTGTTGGTAAAACAAACACCCCAAGCATTGTTTCATTAGTTTTGTCTGAAAGTCTTGACCACCAAGTTTCAAATCCATAAACTATTTTCTCAATTCCCAAGTATCTTAGAAATGTGTTGAGGTTTTGTTTCCGCAAATCCTTGAACGCATGGATTATCTTATATTTTTCTTTATTGTTGTAGAATATGGGATGGTGATATTGAAGCATGTAGTAATGCTTCTGTCCCTCTAGGTGTATAAAAATTTTAGAAAATCCAAGAGTAAAATTAAGACTTAGACAATATTCCCTCGTAAACTTGGAAACATTTTTTTATCACTCTTGCAGCAAGGTAGGATACCTTCCCTACTATGTTTGGGCTGCTTCACTTCAGAAAAAGGATGGTGCACATGGAGTTCCGAAAGGATTCTAATTCGTCCTATAACATCGCCAGAAAAATGATTTTTCTTGTACGAAAAAAGAAGCCCCTGCCATATCTTTAAAAAATTTTCCAAACATTGAAGCATTTGGCCATTTGCATCTCTTTGCCACTCAATATCTTCGACCGGAATTTTGTCCAACAACTCTAGGAAGGTCTGTAGCAAACAAGAAATAAAACATAAAACAAAATAAAAACTATAAAGACAAAAGGATTTGGGGAAAATGAAATTCTTACAAATTGACGGTAGTGGTGCGTTCGGGAGGTAAAGATTAGAAACTTTTGTAAATATAGCTGGTTTCAATTCTCATCTTTAAAATCTTCTAGGATTTTCAGATTAGGATACCTATCTAAAGAGTGAAAGGGAGTAATCGCTATTTTATCTATATGACTCATTTTCCCTTTCCCTTTAAGCTTAGAGCTAGAGCCGGCCATTTTGGTGATCGGAGAGTATTTTGAGTGGAAAAAGGCAATACCTTGTTAAGAGCAAAATTCTGGCGATCAGAGAGTATTTTGAGTGGAAAAAGGCAATACTTGTTAAGAGTTAGGGCAAAATTTCTAGAGGTCCGTATCTGGATGATTCCTCTTATGTTTGAAATTGATGCACAGGATCAATCTGAAAATAAATCAAGGGTTGTAGATGTGCCAGAACAATTAAAATCTAATGACTTAACCTGCCAAATTTAACTATGGTTAAAAACATGGTTAACTAAGGTGAAAAAAAAGGGTAAGAAGAGGTGCATGCATGGGAAGAGATGGAACAAACTACTATAAAATGAAATAAAAAATAAAAAATCCACATTACATGCGTATATACTAACGATAGATTAGATTAGTAATGTATATGTGGATTTTCATCACGTACCACGGTACCAGCTTGAAACTTCTTTCTGTTGCTTCCAGGGAAGGACCTCCAAATTCTTTTTAAAAAGTGCTTATATATTTATGTATTAATTTTACCAATTTGGTTCAATTCTGGCCCTCTTTAACAAATATTATTGGCACGCTAAAAGGTCATGAAAAAATATTTATGGAATCTATTCTAAAAGAAAATTTAGCAAGCCTAAAAAATTTGGCACAACAACAAAAATCATTAAATATCAAAGCTATTTCTCAAAAAAAAAAAAAAAAAAACCCTATCAATCCAAATTTAACCCAATCAACTGAGTTTTATTTATTTTATTTATTTTTTAAGGCCCGGCCTTTCAAAAATTTAAAACAAAACTGAATCTCCCAGGCTCTATTTGAGTTGAATAGATATGAGTTAAACTTATGGCCTTGTTTACAAAATTATTTTTAAGCTTTTTGTTTATAGGGACCTTTTAAAGCTATTTTTTAAAATGCACAACTTTTGCCATAATTATTTATGTGGCAAATTATGAGTACTAGAGAAAAAATGGTAGGTCCATGAAAAAGTCATACTACCAATTACATTCTGCTATGTAAAATAATTATATAAAAGGTTATTTTGTTAAGTAATACTAGAATTACTCTTAGTTTCAAATTAAAACATGGTAGGTTTTTGTGTTTTATTTTTTATTTTAAGAAAAAACATGGTAGTTTCGTGCTTAGTGTAATCATCATAATTGAAACCAATTAAATTTACTATCCTAACCCTAAAACAACTACAATGAATACCAAGAAAAAAAAAATCCACAGATTCTTTCTCTCAATACTTTTTTTTTCTTTTTCTTTTTTTTATGGAATACTCAATCTCGTTTATAAATGCGTGCAATTTAGGCAAACATTAACTGCACATTAAAATATTAAATCATGAGTAAGTAATCATAATTAATAAAATATGGTATGTGTATAATACGATAAATATAGAAACAAATATATTTTTGCATTTTAAAGAAAAATATATTTCAAAAAATTTGGTATAAAAATATGAAAATGGAAAAAGAACAGTACATGTGTATGATACCTTTATTTTTTAACCATTCGTAATTAAAAATACATATATTTACTCGCAAATAACATAATATAGTAAATTTTCTATTTCCATTAAATATATTCATATTATAATTAAATAATATAATATAATAAACTTTATTTATTTATTTTTACATCTTTTTGTCTTTCCATCCCAATATGCTAATTTTGAAATCTTTATTGTTCCAACCAGTTATGATTTTCACTTTATAGTATTAAACAAAGTGTTTTACTAACTTAAAGGGCATACATTTGTAAATCATGGGTTTATTGGGTAATGATTGGCTGGCTCAAATTTTATGGTGGGGGTTGTGGGACCCTATGTGAGAGAGAGAGAGAGAGAGAGAGCATTACATGGGAGTTGATTATGGGTTAAGAGGGGTTCTAGGAGGGTGTTTGGTTACTAGTATTTTGATGTGCTAGAGTGGGATGGGATTGGGTTAGACAGGTTTCGATTTGACACGGAAGAGAGGGAATTTGAAAGTTGAATATATTGAAAAAACTAATGAGGTGAAATATTTAAGGATTACAATTGTTTGATAGGGCTTACTAGGAATATAAATAGGATTTAAAGTCTAAATTTTTTTGTCATTTTCCAGTTGTATGATTAAGTTTTCTACCTTCAATAGCTCCCATTGGATTGGATTAAGGAGATTTTAGCTGAAGGCTTTGCTTTGTTTCTTTTCTTTTGTTACTTCAGTTTAACTTTCACAAGCCTGAAGGAAGCAAGAAATTAAATGGGCATGGGAGCTTTCAACCATAGAGTAAGCATGAAGTTTTGTTATGTAATTGGGCCATTCACTTCTAGTTATTAGGCTGAAGGGAACAAAAACATTATCCAGGCTACTTGCATGTGTGTGCGTGTGCCAGAGAGAGAGAATTCAGCATATTTTGTCCTTGTATTTTGTTTTTCTAGGCAAGAAACTTACTAATTACATGCTAATTTGGCTTACAGATTTGGATTGCCAGCAAACAGACTATGCATTAGTGTTTATGAAAATGATGATGAAGCTTTTGAAATCTGGCATGACGAGATCTGATGAACAAAAGCTCATAACTAGTTTTTTTTTTGGATAATAAAAAAAGCTCATAACTAGTTAGTTATATGTTAAATTGCATGTTTGATTATCTTGTATTTGGTTTTCACTACTTATGTTATGCACTTACATTTTTATTAGGTATACCCTATAGTATACATATACTCTTCCGTCTACATCTTTCTGTGTCCAACTATTTAAGGTATTGTTTTGTTTTCGAGAATGAGAATCAAACCTCTACATACCTATTCCTATATACCACAGTGACAGTCCACATGCACGCGTAGTGTAGAAGTGGTGGAACCCACATTTGATTTCGAATCTTTGATATGGATGGGATGGGGTTGATCCGTTGGTGTGTGGCGTGTGGGACAAGCTCACGCCAAGGTTGTTTTGTTTTTTGCAAGTCTTGGTGAGTGTATAGAGTCTACAGACCACACAGAGCATAGTGCCTACATCATCATGGTCAGATGAAGCAGAGGGTAAAAAGTTGAAAGAAAGGATGGAAAACAAAACTTTGAAAAGAGAGAAGGGAGAAAGTATAAGCATGGCAGGAGAGAGTAGTTAAGTACAAAGATTCTATGCTGAGAAAGGAGAAGTAACATGGTTGTGTGAACCAATGCAGTGGTGTTCCAGCTAGGGAATTAATGAGACAAAAACAAAACTGTATGACTATGCAAGTTGTGCAAACTGAGAAGAGCAGAAACTGAACAGGAAGCAACCAGAGATGCTTCACAAACGCGTTAAGGATGTGATGTGAGGAGCTGATGCAGATGAAAACAGAACGTCAAATGCTTATATAGAAAACTGGGCCATTAATTTTAACATGTAAATGCAAACAAAACTTTTTCTGCCAAAAAAAGTGGTCGAGGGGTCACAGAACCACATGCAGAGCGAAATGCTCCAAGGAACTAGACTCAACTCAAGCCAAAGGAACAACACTGTGGATGTCAAAGAGCATTTAGCAGTTAACTCTTTTGTGTGTCTCAAATCTCAACAGTAATAGTCCCAATATCACCATTTGATCATATATTCAAAGTTATACTTCGATGGGAAAAAAATTACTATTCCAAATGCAACATATGTAATTATGCAAAATATTGAAAATATTCAAAGTTGTCTTGGAAGGAGGAAAATTACAATTCCATTGCAATGTTATTAACTAATTATGTAAAATACTCCGTAGAACTTTCCCTCTATGCTAGCTAAAGTAATTCTATGACACCAATATAAATTAGTGTCTTTCTAATTCAATTAGGACCATAGTTTTTGAATTTTTAAGCGAATTTCAATTAAGAAAATGAAGTTTTATAGTCATTGACTCAAACCCATTGTCAAACCTCACTCAACGGAACAAGCCAATATGATCTTTCACAATAAAGCGATAGATGGAACTGTCATTAAGCGGCTTATTAACAGATGAATAGTTCACTTCTAGGAGATAATTAGTTCACTTCGGAATGGTATATACATCATGATTAAAGCATGTTACCATATCCTTATAATTACAAAATTATAAGCAAAGTTTAAAAACAATATATTATTTTTTATAATCATCTATCTACACTCTAAAGTCCCTCTCCGCATCTCTACCCTCGGATGTAGGAGATATTGTAACAATTTTTAAAATTCATTACATAAGAATTACATGTAAAATTTTGATTAAATTGTATATGTATTATATGTGAACAAAGAATTATACATAAATGAGATATATTTTGATTAATCTATATATGATTTATCTATACTATTATTTAAAGGGCTTCTCTTGTTTGGATTCTTCATTTTTTAGTTCAAAAATGTCCCTACACCCTTATGGTTAAGTAGAGATAAAACTAAAGGACAATTTGGTAAAAATGCAACTCTCAACTCTAACTCCCACTAAAATATTGCCTAAAAAATAGGACCACTTTCCTGTAAATTTTCAAATTACTTTATTCACTTATAAATTATATTTTCAAAATAAAAATTATATATATAAAATAAATAAAAAGCACAGTTTTTTTTCTACAAGATAGGATCACTAAAAAAAAAAAAAAAACCACATTGCACGCATTGTGCGTGTGTGATGAAGCTAGTAAGAAAATGAAAGTTTTGTTTTTTTTTAGAAATGGAAATGAAAAGATTTGGTATCATATGAATAGCAGTTTTATTTTATTTTTAAAATTTTTTTATGAGTACTGCATTGAATTGTTTATAAATTAAATTTGTTCACCTTATTTTACTATGTGATATAGCTTTGATCCATGTTTAGGGGCAGACTTCACACTTTGATTATTGACCTGGAATATAGCAAAAAATTTCAAATTTTGTTTTACATTGGTTCTTTTAATGTCACATTTGCATTGATTATGGGTGACTAGCTTGAGACATTCTAAATTCCTTCTCATTGAAAATTGGAGTGCCAACACAACGCTATTTGTTGAAGACAAATGTTACACTGGGTGGCCTTACGTTCATGATACAGACTCAACCATATCATTCCTTATTTTTTCATAATCAAGACACGTGTTTTTCATCACGTAGTTCCTATCCTAATTGGTGCTAGTATGATTACTGACTAGAAGAATAGGCCATAACCATATTAATGCAATTTTTACTGAGAATAGTGGTGGATTAGCTTTAATGTGGCGTCAAGAATGCAACTTGGAGGTGCAAAGCTTCTCACCCAACCATATTAATTAATGCAATTTTTACTGAGTAGATATGGATTCAAATGCAGATTAACTAGTGTTTTTGGTCAGCCCGAGACACATCAACGACAACATACTTGGGCACTTTTAGATAATTTAAGTCAACAAATGGACCTTCCCTGCGTCTCGCTTGGCGACTTTTTACTGTCATCTTTAGAGAAGTATAGGATGAATGAGCAACTGTTTATGAGATACAAGCATTCACGGCGGTATTGGATCTTGGAGTGGTACTACTTTTAATGTGTGTAGCAGTGGGCGAGAGACCGCTTACAGCTAGCATATATTTGGATCTTGGACTAAAGACAATTTGACAAAAACGAGGTTAAATGCCCAAGCTACTTTAGTACCGACGGGGAAGATAGAGAAGAAATCCAAATTCTCTTGCACATTTTGGTCTTTAAATGTCTTGCATCAATCATGGGGTGACTAGCTTGAAACAATCTGAATTCCCTGTCATTGAAAATTGGAGTGCCAAGACAAAGCTATCTATTTGTTGAAGTCAAAGGATACACTGAGGTGGCCTTAGGTTCATGATATAAGCTCATCCATATCATTCCCCATTTGTTCATTATCAAGACTCGTGTTTTTCATCGTATAGTTCCTATCCTAATGGGTGATACTGTGATAGTAAGATTACTAACTAAAAGAATATAAATCATACAACGCAAAAAAACAAAGACTTTAGATGATATACATAATGGCCATAACTAAAGCACATCTTGCTTGGCAACATCATTTCAAATAAGCATTTCTCAGTATCAACAACTATATTAAAAGAACAACACAGAGCCAGAAAAATGGAATATAGTATAAACATCAGACATAAAATGTACGGAGGCAATGTACCGCATCTGCTAGTCATCTTTGCCTGGTATTCTGGAGTTGATTTCATATTCTACAATTTGCAGCTGGACAAGAAAATAATGCAACGTGTTCAAATATATTAATTGACAATGCATATATCACAAAACTAGCACACTTTAAAGCAATGTTTTGGACTCTTTTAACAGTTATGGAGACTTTCAAAATCAAGAAAATCTAGGATAGGATCATTAAGATTGCAGAGTCCCAAACCAACCCTCCTCCCTCACCACAAGAGGCAGGTGATACAAAGAAAATTTGAATGCTTTTACGGTGAAAGTCACTAATATATCAAGGTATGAAGTTTATAACAGAGGCTTTTTTAAGGGGATGAAATTCTCTTTGGTTTCTTCTCTCAAAGAGCTTAATTGGTCTGTAAACACTAAAGGGGTCATAAAAGGTCACAATGAACTAAAAGTTAACCATCATAATGAATTAGGGTACTTTTAAATTTCTCTTGTAGGGGAATCAGTGTACTCACTGCAAAAGACAAACTGGTTGAGATCAAGAGTCACCCTGCCTTGCTTTGCTGTATCAAACGAACTGAATAAATTCCTGCAACAAACAAGATTAGGAATTCATAGTAGCACAATAATATTTGAAAATTAGTATATATAATTTAATGGATATAACTTATTTATTCCAGATTTGAGGAGTCTCAATTCAGGTAATGTGTCATATGGAGTAGGAGTTTACATGTGCTAGGGCAGACCATTTGGCAGAATCAAACCTAGAAGACTATAACGACTTAATGAAATCCATCAAATATAAGTCCAAAACCAGCCCATGGGCACCATGCATACCCACCAGTCCACCATGCCCTAAACTTGTACTGTTGCCCACATTTCACTAAATCAAAAAGGTACAACATTAAACATGCACTTTTTGCGAGTATAAGGGACATTTACCGGGCAGACTGTAAAAATATACAAAGAGATATGAAGTCATCCAGCCGAAATCTCCCATTCTTCTTTTGATCAAAGCTCTGAGCAACCATGGAAAATCGTATAAGTATTTTCAACTTGATGAAACCAACTGAATACCTCAATATATAAATAATATCATAATACCTCACTATTGGAATTAGCAACATGGAAGATTCACACCCCCCCCCCCCCCACCCCTAAAACAATAGACAAGGCATACAAGGTATTATTCTAACATAAGCATATTAAGATTGCACAACAGCAGAAAGTCTATAATGCAGAGAAACAAAAAGTGGAGCATTAATTACTTAATTGCATGATCGACAAAAATTAAAAAAGACTCACAGAGGTAGTCACATGTATATTCAACGAGTCAGAGTGACAAAAATAAAAATAAAGCATTATTAGAAAACACAACTTCAGCTACAAGTTATTATATGCCTTAAAAAAATATTTGAGTACCTCCCTAGTCCTATCTTCTTCATTGAATAAAAGCTTAATAACAGGTCAAGAAAATTTTTATTGAATAACAACCAATTAAGCTTCTGAATTGTGATTAGCTGAACTTAAAAAGCTATTATATAAAGAGATGCCAAACAAGTCAAGAAAATAATTATTGAACTATCACCAATTAAACTACTGAATTGAGATTATCTGAACTTTAAAAGCTTTTCGAAAAAAAGATATGCCACATGAAGCACTAAAAGATGGTGCCCACCAGTTTGAATGTGAGCCACATGCACAAGTCTGTTGTGCAATGACTAATGCCCCACAGGCGTGTATTTTATGACTTTATCATTCCAAATCCCTAGGTGTTATTATTCCAAACTTTATGTAACTGAAAACATAAACCTTCCTAATACATTTGCCAGAGCAATTAGGAGAAAATTAGTAACAGAGAAAATCAGCCCTGGAGATCAAAGAATACTGAACATAATTTTCATAATAAAAGTTTCTGGCACTTATCAAAAAAAAAAAAAAAAACAATAGTTTCTATTCTTATTTGTCAAAAATATAAGCTTTACCTCGCAAACTGTGTAAAAAGCAGGAGAGTCCAATGAGAAACCAATCTTCACCAACGCCTGCAACCATCACTCAGAAGTCGAGGAAAAAAAAAAAAAAAGGATACTTAGGGTAATCACATGGTTTCTCATGAATAGTATTGTCAAATAAAAGGAAACCTCATTTATTCATCCAAACATTCTGGATTTTCATATATCTACAGAAAACTACCTCATATACGTCATCCGGAACAATATAGCCGCGACCCCTGTAATGATGACAAAACATGAAAAGAAAATTAAGGTGAATAAAATACTCAGTTACATCACTTAACAATCACATCATGTGAATTTATGAAGATGTAAATACATCAGAGGCTTAGAGTATATAACTGAATAGCTTGTCAAACAAAAAATAAAATAAAAAAACCAAATCACCTTTCTCGGTCAGAGAAAGCTTGTTGAACCTGCAAAGAAATTGAAAGTAGAAAAATGTAAATGAATAGGAGATAATAAAACTTAATGATACAATTGATTCTTCTACTCTTCTAAGGTGATTCATCATGGAAGAAGAAAGAAATTGGGTAACCAGAATCTACATATCAGAAATGTCACATAATATGGCCTGCTATACATTTACACAGAGATACATAAAATGCACACGTTTAACCCTTCAGCCAAAACCGGGCAGAAATTGACATTGCAGAAATTGGTCTCTAGCACCAGCTAAATGTACCTCACACAGTTCCCCGACAACCCGATATTTCATCATAACAATAGTTTTCAAAAGCAAAGAGGTACCACCACTATGAAAAACAAGTCAAAATAAAACAACAATTGGTCCTACATCTCATTGAAAGGCAAAACTACCAATATAATCAGTCTATAGCACCAGCTAAATTCACCTCTAACAATCTATCCCTAACAACTCAATATATGATCATATCAGGACCGTTCAAAAACAATGACCACACCACCACTTGGAAACAAACAAATTTATAATTTTCTTTTAAAACGCACATTAAGTCCCTAACATTTTTGGGTAAAGTTCTATTTTAGTCCAGAAATTTGAAATGTTTTTTTTTTTTTTACTAAAAAATTGCAAACATACCAGGTTTGTCATTCTGTAACCTTAGCATTTATAATGCTCGCTTACGTGGCAAAATTCGATAAAACCAAATGGCGCTCCATTATAAAAGCAAGGTTCTAGAAGGACTAACTTGGTAGGTTTACAATTTTTGAAGAACTCTATTATAGCAGCAAGGTTAATAAACATGGACAAAACTTTTGCCCAATAAACAATAACTCAATAATTCTATTTATAGCTGATAAAGTGATATAAGTGGGACCCAAATGAGCTTGCTAACTCAACTGTTGTGTGCCACTTTATGTGTAGCCAGTATAAACTTGCAACGGCGGCAAGTTGTGGCACAAGTTGTGCCACTTTATGTGTCACCGGTATAAATGTTACTAAAATAACACGTGAACATAGTTTTAAGTAAAAATCATATAATTTCACCCAAAAAAAAAAAATTTAAATCTCTGAATTATAAACATATATAGGAATTTCTGACCTTAAGAAGGAACTTGTTGAGTGCAACGAATTCTGACAAAAGAAAACAAATTTAACAAAATCATGAACAAGTTTTCTAAGCACCCAAACAATCAAACTAAACCAAAACAACGAATTTGAAAAAACAGTTACCATCGAAACTCATAGTGCCATTTCTGTCAAAATCGTACATCCTGCAACATGTACCGTACAATACATACATCAGTTTATACAGTACATACGAATGTGTATAGATATGTAAAAAAATACGTATAGTATACGGATAGAGTAGAGATACCTGATCATTTGCTGGACGACGGAGAGAGAGAATTCGAGGTTTCCGACGGAGAGAGCGCTCTGATCGAATTGGGAAAAAGGTCAAAAGTCGTCGTTTTGTTTCTTAGGGCAAAAGATAGAGAAGAAAGAGGGATTTTTGGAAATTGAAATAGACAAAAAGGAGATTGAAAAAGAAGAACCTTGAGCTGAGGAGCTGTGATGGTTCCGGTTTTCTCCGAGTCGACTCGCTCGAACCAGTCCTTCAGCATCGCCGTGTTCTCCATTTTTTTGATTTCTACTTCAACAAGCTCTGTGATCTCTGCGACTCAGTTCAACTCGTTCGCGAGTGAATCAGAGAAGTGAAAAATGGTGGCAATTGCCATTTATAGTCTATAGAACCGGCGTCGTTTTCAATTGTAAATATTTTAGGAAAGAATAATAATATTATTTATTCATCTTCAACTTGAGTTATTACGTGGGGTCTAACTAAATCAATTAGTAAAAGCCATTTTACTTTAATAATTAAATTTCCTATGAAGTCAAAATTACTCATATTTTCAATCATTAGTTTGAAAGTTGGTAGGTCAATAGTACTTTTGAAATTACTTGTCTAATTAATCGGTAAAAAATTTAAATTGTTTTTTACAATCTATATAGCAAGTTGAAATTGCTAATATTTTCATTCTTAAATTTAAAGGTGTGTTTATATACTATTTATTTTATTAAAAATTGAAAACATTATAACAAAATAATTTTTAAATATGTGAAAATTTTGTTGAAAAAAGAGGTTCGTGAGTCCTGTGAACGATGCATGAGACTCCACCACAATCAAAGAAACGCGCTTCAAAAAAAAAAAAAGACAGATGCAGACGCTATTAATCAGTATCCAAACAGGTACTAAATGTATTATGTCAAGAGATGTATTGCATTTGACTTTATAAAATTATGCTTTCATTGATTTTACATTGAAAATTTTGTACGTACAAATTACTAATCTAGTGAAATATTCAAACGCCATATGTATCATGCTTGCAAAAAATTCTTAGACTTACTAAAAAAAGAGATCTTAGTTTTGACCAATACTTAGCAAATACATACAAGTATTGTATTATTTTATATTGGGTCAGTACAATTATTTAAAGGTTGACTACGTATGTAACTAGCTTGTTATCCCATGCATATATATGAATATACTTAAAATATATACATTAAAATGCATAATATAATTCTTACCTATATAATTTAAATATTATCGATAGTAATTTTTATTTTTATTTTTACTTTTTAAAAATTCTTGTAAGAATATTACTCCATTAAGTAGAAAATATATGTAGGGACTGGGTTTGAACACTGTTCCTATGAGATGAGTGAATTCAAGCTCAACAAGCCTGATACAATAAATTTGTAGATAGTAAATAAAAGAACTGGCCTTTAATGAGTGGGATAATAGTTAGAATGGATTTTAAAAGATAATCAAACAGAAATTGATTGAAGTTGTTTAAGTAAATTTGTCCTCGGCACAATCCGAGGAGGTAAGTTCTTGTGTATATTGATTGAAAATGGTTACAAATATGACTCAAATTGCTACAGTGCTTTCTCTCACCAATTTCTGATCCTCTTTCCATGGAGGTTCTTTTATACTATATAGTTCTATTTGGACCATCTTGATCCTACACTTGTTGATCATTTAAACCACTACTTAAGTGCTTGTCCCATCAGACATCCCATCTGGCCTTCTGTGAGTTAAGGTAGCTAAGACAGCACTGTTCAGGGGTCTTCTCCACATTAATACGGCCAGAATGTTAGTTGTGGAACATTTAATGGGGAGACAGCAGTTTTTCCTGGAATTGTTTTACCATCATACTCCAGTGTGCTTATCTGCTGTACTTATTTTTTTTCTTTGGGAGGCTTTGGAAGATTGTATTTGCTGGTAAATCACTCTTCTTCTACCTCAACTTTGGCTAGTCGAGGACAGAATTTGTCCTTGACACGATTTTTTGGGTTGTCAGGATCGCCATTGTCTTTTTTACATGTGATTATGGGCCTCAGGCCCAATACAAAAGATGGATGTATATCATTGGCTCTATGACCCCACAATGTAAATTGTCAATATTTAAAAAAAAAAAAAATTATGTTCATTAATTCTAAACTTTTTGGTTTTTGTATAGTACTTTACTTTCAAAAAATCAAGTATTAGGTAATTTTTTTTCACTTTTTTTTTCTTTTGTAAATTTTATATTATTAAGTGGATTATAAATATTTAAAATAGTTTTAATATTTAGACTATGAACTGTGGGGTGATTTATCTTTATCTTTATCTTTATTTTTTTTTCTTTTTGTATGGCACTTTACTTTCAAGAACTTAAATACTGGGTAATTTTTTTTCACTTTTTTTTTCTTTTGTAAATTTTATATTATTAAGTAGATTATAAATATTTAAGATAGTAATTAGTATTTAGAGTATAGACTGTGGAGTGATTTATCTTTATCTTTTTTTTTGTATGGTACTTTACTTTTAAGAAGTCAAGTACTGGATAACTTTTATTTCTTTTGTAAATTTTTTTCCATTTATTTATCTCTAGCAACTATATTTTTCAAATTCTCAACCATTATATTTTTTAAATCTCCCAAGGTTATCATTTTTTGTAACATTTTAATTTGAAATTTATCAAATCTATATAATTTGGAATGAAATTATTCATTACTTTTTCCCTACAAAATTCATTAATTTTTTTGCCTAGTTTTATTTTTTAGGTTATGATTATTAATCATTAACTTATCATTATCCCTTTCTAATTTTTCTTTTAAAAAACCTATCAAATTTTAATTTAAGGGATTATTATTATTTTGATTGTTTACTTATTTTGATTATTATTATAAACTTTATCCACATTCTCTTTCTCTATCTTGCATGATAATTCGAATGTTATTTTCAATTATTAATATTATTAGATGGTTTAAATATTACGAGGCAATAGCATTATGGATACGAGGCTGAGGGGAAGGCAGCTCGGGAATCATTATGGATATCCATAATAGTTCTAAATAAACTAGCTTTTTCATTATGATTGACATGAATCTTTCAGTTTATGTTGACAATTCTATTATATTCTACCTATGTGAAAATATTTTTGTGTTAAAAGCTTTTTGAACCATTGAATGATGTAAGGATAAATTGAAATGAATTAGAAGCTATCTTTATTTAGTGGTTAGTTAATACGATTGCAGCGGGTTTATTTATTTTTTATACAAGTACTGTATCAAACTGTTTATATACTTTATAGATTAATATTTGTTCACCTTATTTTCCATTACGTGGTAGAGTGTTGTTCCACTTTGGGGGCACCCTTGATTCGATGTGGCAAAAAGGGTTGGAGTTTGCTGACCCTACCTGAACTCGAATTTTTTGACATGAAGTAAAAATGGTTTAACATTGTACAACTGAAACTCAATTAAACAAAAGTTAAAAAAACTTTTGATTCTTTATTTGAAAAAAAAAAAAATCATGTGATAACGCCATTCAAATACAATGGTTTTAAGAAAAAAAAAATCCAGACTTTTATCTAGTTGTTTACAAATGAATTGAAAAATAAATTATTGAACATTCTTCTTACTTGTATAATGCGATATGACAATATGTCAAGATAATTTGGTTGTAATAAAATTAAAAACGTATATTTGAAATTATAGATACGAGAGAGAGGAAGAATTTGAATTTTGGTTCATAAATGAAACTAGGCCATGTCTTTGAATTACAAGGCTCTTGCCGTTCTATGCTATATTTCAAGCAATTTACAAATGTGTATCCACCGTCATGGTGAAGAAAGCATCCAACAGGCTTAGAAGTTTTGTAACAGCACTTCTATTGCTTTTGAAGGTGAAATTTCCTTGATTTTTAGACTTTCCCATAATCATGGCAAGAAAAAGTATCAAGGAGGAGGCCAGGGAAGTTCTTGTCATGTGCAGTGAGAGAAGTTGGCCCTGAAATTTCACTATTCAATCAGTTGAAATTAATTGTTGGTTTCTCAGGTCTACCATCTCCGGTGGGTTTTCATACCCTTCCTCACACATTTGAGCAGGCATTGCTGAAGTTGTGGTGGCGGCAGATTGAAGCTTCTGATAGACTGGTAGAGCATATTTATCAGATCAAAGCTTTTAGGGGCTAGCCAGTAGATATCTATGCTAGTGGATCTCCTCCTTGAGGGGGGGAAGCGCTGATGATTTTTTAACAGGAAGAAAGGAGAAGCTGACTGAGATTTTGTTTGGCTTGCCTAAGGTAGCTATCCTCTGATGGTCCTACACCGTGAACTGGATACTATCAAAAATTGGCTAAACTTTGGCTGTTTAAAAGAGGGTTTATAAGGTTTAATGCCTGCCTGATTCAGTAATGATGATATTAAAAACCAGTTGCATAGAATTTGATGCTGTGGTTGATGATCTTGCTGTTTAATCATTAATGTGTATTACTGAAATAGGTTGAAGATATATTTTTTTTTCAATATATGCTTAACCGGTTGTCTACATTTGATGTTGTGGTTGATGTTCTTGCTGTTTAATATGTATTACTGAAATAGGTTGAAGATTTATTTTTTCAATACAAGCTGCCTAAAATAACTTGTGGGCTACATGAATACATGTGCATGGATTTACACATTTTAGATTATCTATCTTTTTAACTAGTATTTTTGGACTGCTGATCCAGCAGTAGTTTAGCAGCTAGTGTTCTTTTCTCCAATTTAAGATTGGATTGTTTTATGTTCTGTTTCATTTTTGTGTGCGTGTGTGTGTGGATAAGGTGAACTTTTATAAATATAAATTCAAGCTTTTCTTGTGTGGGGTTTGCAAATGAAGAGTTTATAAGAGGAGAAAAACAACTTTTGAAGAATATTCATCGATGCAGGCCAGCTCATAGTCATTACATGCAGAACCAAGATCGTGTTTCAGTCCCATTAACCAAACAGGAAAACAGTATTTTGAGGTGAAAATTAATAGACTGAAACACAACAACCACTTGCTTCACTTGGACCTACAGAGGCATCAAAGGCAAGGAGACATTTGAGTTTCAATTATGACTTTAGGTGAGAAATTATGGAATATGGAACAAAAGACAGGCAATGTGACTCTACTTATTGGTTGTGGTAACTATGGCATAAATATGTCTGTCTACAACCAGGGGTAAGCTAAATTGTTTTACTGATGTAAATGGTGTTTGGCTCTACTTATTTGTTGTGGTAACTATGGCAATTTCCACTTGATGTAAATGGTGGCAACTGTATACTAGATATTCTTGTTTTTACTGATTTAATTTTTTGACATTTGTGCATAGGGTATGTTTCCTTCTTTTAAGTGGTTTTCACTTGGACCTACAGAGGCATCAAAGACAAGGAGACATTTGAGTTTCAATTATGACTTTAGGTGAGAAATTGTGGAATATGGAACAAAAGACAGGCCAATGTGACTCTACTTATTGGTTGTGGTAACTATGGCAATTTCCGCTTGATGTAAATGGTGGCAACTATATACTAGATATTCTTGTTTTTACTGAAATTTTTTGACATTTGTGCATAGGGGTATGTTTCCTTTTTTTAAGTGGTTTTCATGCGTGCATTAGCATCAAGTGTGAAGATAAAATACCACAATGAAATAGATCTAGAAATCAATCATTTACATTAAAAAAAAAAAACCCCATTCAAACCAGACTTTAGCATCAACTATTTACATTGAAGCATCACCCATTTACAGAACATTATCCGGAAAGAAACATAATTTTCTAACTAAACAACAGTTCTGAGACATAGAAGCTGGCAACAGAAAAAACAACATGCTTGACTTCTTAAGGCAACTTCTGTTGCTCAGTTGCACACACAGAAAACACAAATACTAACCTAGCTGGTTCAGTTATCCTTTCATTCTGTCAAAGATCCAGAAGAAACCGAGCTGGTTCAGCTTTTGCTGCATATCCAAACTTCCAAGTACTGTACTTTCTATATGCTCCAGTGAGTTTCCCAGTTCCAGCCTTCTGATGGCAAGTAACCATCAATTTGGAGCATTCTCTATTAGCACATATGAACATCATTTCATTGTTAAGCAAATGGATTAGATTGAATTTCCACAAATAATGTGTCCCAAACTAAGAAAGTTCAAGACAAAAAAGCTAGCAAAAACAACTCACAGAAGCTGATCTTCTGAGTAGTTAGTATGCCACTCAATAGTTCTGCTCCATTGGTTAAAGCAGTAAAGACTACATTGAGCTGTGTAAACTGCTGCAGCAGCTAGCAAAGACGGTGGGAACTTGAGCATTTCGTACTCCACTAGGCATAGCTCAATGATAAAGAAGGATAGGAGCTCGAGCTGATTCAGTTTCATAGGTGGAAATCTGACTTATAAGTATCGATTTTGACCAAAAAAAATCTAATTTAAAAACAAGATGATACTATGACATTGGATTATTGACCTTTTTGTCAGATTGAGCTGCCTTAAGGAATCTCCTCATAAACACATATGGGGTAGGCACAGACAACTTAAATTGTAATGTGTTCACCATAAATCTCTCCTATAAGCAAGGGAAATCATTAAATTTAATTTAATAGTGAAAGGGAGGAAAGGAAACTAGTGAGAACCAATTAAGGATATTACCATATCAAGAACTTCTTCTCTTGTATAGGCCTTGTCTGATATCATAACAAGATCCTCCACAATAGGGACAGAAACTTCCTCATATTTGCAAGCTAATAGCATGGCTGTCAGCCCAACCAATTGAAGCTTCTTTCTGAGAACTGTTTGATGCTCTAAGAACCTGTCTATAAGGTTGACAGTGAGGAATAAGGTCTCGTCCATGAGCTCAAATTTGCAGTGAACCTGTTAATACAACCAATTTCATCATTAGTGAAATTTCAAGTACAAATTTTCAGCGTCACTCAGATGTCCCTACAACTGCCTTAATCAATAAAAAGTAATTTCTTTCTGAAAGGATTTGTGAAATTGATATTATTTTGTCTGAAAAGAACATGAATATGAATTCCAAAACACAGAGATTTAGCTCATTATAAACGGTTATGCAAAGGCTTTCAAGTGCTATGCAGATCAAATGTAAATTTTTTTTATTTCTACATGATGACCAAAGTACATTCTCAGTATCTCTCTTCACAGAAGCAAATCGGTTTAGAATCATTTACCTCGATAAGCCAGTCAATGAGGATAGCCCTCATTTTCTTGTTGATGTCGAATTGATGAGCCATGTAATTTGGAGAAACACAGCTAGAATTCTGCATGATTGTAACAGATTGTTTAGAGAATCAACTATGGATGATCTAAACAATTAGCTACATTCTTATGGCATATAATAACTCTCATAAGTTGCTAAACCTCAAGAATGCACGTCTTTGCAAAACACAAGTGATTGGCATGATGACAACAAATAAAGGGAACTTCAACAGAATAAATGGATCCACTTTATAGCAAAGTATACAGTATACCTCAATATTTGAATGTGAGGGAGTAAGTAAAGCTACAAGCCTACAACAGATTCATGGGTTTAAGTCATCCCATAAAACAAGTAGGTGCTTTCATATTCATACTTTTTAATGTCCACAAAATCTTCATTATTTAGCAAATGCTCAAAAGATTTTACATCGTTTAATGACCCGCAAATAATCAAAATAGGACCTTTCTTAAGTTCTGTTGTTTGGTTGAAAGATTTCAGTTTAGGACTTGATGCAGAAAATGCTGTCCACCTAATGTTGGTGCTAACATATTTACAACCTCATACCTCTCAATCACTTCAAATTATTCATCGCAAAATCTCTTCTATTTCCAACCCTCAAGAAGAGTGCACTTCTTTTGCAGAAACAAAACTTGTTTAATTGATATCTAAGTCTATGATTAATCATTGATCATTAATTCAGAAGACACTATATGTAGTAGTAATACTACTAGTATAATCAAATAATTTGAACAATTATCCAAAAGAATTGACCATATTAGTAGTGTAAAGTGTAAACTATTTGAACATCAATCAACACTTGTACAATTTGTGCGTTTCGATAGCAAATAAACTTGCCTCAGTTTCCCTGTAGTAAGCAGTTATATCATCTATGTACTCAACAACCGCAAGTGGATCTTTCAGATCACTGCTGTCGATATCAATAACTGGTTCTTCCACATCTTCCATCTCAATCTCTTCCTACAGTAATTCAATGTAAAGTTATAGTGATGCTGCTTGGCCAAAAATATACCTTCAATCCATTTCAACAAAAAAGATATGAGGAGTCCTATATACACATACCATTCGATCAATTTCATCTAGCATGGCTTCAGTGTGCTTCACAAACATCGGAACTTGACCATCACTAGCATCATCATACTCCACCACATCTATTATTGTACAATCTTCCAAGCTAGTTGGGTTTGGAGCCAATGAGGTTACTTTCTTAGCTTCCTAATATGACAATCAATCTATTAAATACCAATTCAAAATATTTTTTTATAAGTAAAGAGAAATAAAGTTAATTAAAACATCATCTTATACAGATATTTCTCCATGGCAGTGCTGGACCATTTGTGCTGCAAACTTCCTAAACAAACATCAAAAAATAAAATTCAATATTTATGAGAAATATTTCACAATGTAGAAAGCATATCCAATGAAACTGTTAGTTCTAAATTCTAACCTTGTAATTGGTTTGTCATACATCACATCTTTCCTGAACATAATAGATGGTTAAAATCAATTAAAAAAGATTTAATAGAAATAGAACCTAACGATAGGCAAAAAGGTTCAAAAAGAATAAGAAGATTTTACCCTTTGAATTCTGCTTCGTATGCCATATAAGAGTTTAAGCTAGCTCCAACAATATTCTGATTGATGTTACTTAAAGCCTGTCGATGATTATATCCCATTTCCCTCATGAACTTGGAACCCTCCATTCCTGCACCTTCTTTAAAATTTGAAAGAAAAAAAAAAAAGACGGGAGATGATAAATTTTAAATTCCAAGTTTCTAACCACACACTTCAAGATAAATTTTTTTAAATTAATTGATTGGTCAAAACTACAAACAAGACTAACAACAAGAATTACAAGAAACCTTCAACTTCAACTTCAATTTATACCTTCTTGAAAACTTGAGTGGCTAATGAGGCTTGGATAGTTCTCCTTTGATTCATCCATTTTACTCATCTTCAAGATTAACCCAGAAAAGAGGACTAAACCCAATTAAAAAACCACTAAAACCCCATTATCTAAATTATCAAGAACAAGAAAAAAGAAGAGCAACAAATCCAAAATACCATAAATTTTCTTTACAAAATAAAACAAGCCCACCAACCTTCAAGAAGAAAGTTCCTTAATTTTTCACAAGAGAGAGACTAAACCCAACAATTGAAGGGTGTCAGTGTGTGCAGTATGAATAGATGAAAAGCGAAATTCGAGACTTTCCACAAACACACATGACACTTCTTTTTTTGAAAATAACGGCTACTATAAACTGGCCGTTGGATCTAATAACAATGAAGGGTCGCAATTGTTTTGTGTGCAACGGTAACGTTGCTTTGTTTCGAAAATTTCTATGGCCCAGAAAATAAAGAAAAGTAAAAGAATATTCGATTCGACAATGTGGGGTTGGGCTTGAAATTAAAGCCCATCAAGGCCATGCTGGTACGCTCTTCAGCACTAAGAAATGGTGATTGGTGAGCGTTCCTGGAAGCTTCTTCAGTTGTCACATGGTACACTGTACTGTGTTTCCATTGTCAAAGAACATGACAAAACTCATAATTATGTTACTTATTTTTTTATTTTTTTTGCAAAAAAACTTAGTTACAACAGAATTTAATTAGTTCAATTAATAAAAGTTATTATTGCCAAATAAGTAATTTAAATCTGATCTCACCCAAAAAAAAAAAAAGAGAAGAAAAAAAAGAGAGAAGAAGAATTAATCGGTTAATATATTGATTTGATAATAAAAAATAATTATGTTGAAGCAAAAATCACAAATGTTGCACAATTATTTTGAAAAGCAAGTACAACTAAATTTTACTCATTGCTAAAACTGCTATTAATTTTACCATAAAGGTCAATAATTTGATGTGGTTGGTGATACATTAATGACATAAAATTTTATAAAAGGTTTAATGAAAAATGTTAAAACCATTAAACGGATACATTTTTGTGGGGGCCAAAACTTGAGCTTTTGCGTTGGGTTTAAAGTCCCATTCACTAATAATAATGGGTCCGAGGAGAAGAAAGCATTGGGAAAGGCTCCATAGTAGATAGTAGAATAGATAAATATTCAAGGGCATTAGTCCAAGAGGGTCATCCTCCTCGAACTTGACGAATGTCAGTAAAGTGAATTTCGTCTTAACTTTGGTAACCTTCCAGGAAGCTCCAGCAGTGAAGATAGACTTCAAATGCATAGGGAAGGGATAAGAACACAAAAATATCTAAGGGAAAAGCTGCTACCACCGCATTAAATGCACTACAGCAGCTTTTCTGGCCGCATTAATGTGGAGAAGACCTCTGAACAGTACTTTCAACTACTACCGCCCATAGAAGACTAGAAAAGTCTGCTTAACAAGATATATACGGGGGTTTAAGGTTAGATGATGGACAAGTGGACGATGGAAATGGATCGGAGGGGACTATATAATGGGGGAAAACCTCCATAAGGAGGGGATCGATAAATATTATAGGGAGAGATTTGAAAAGATTTACTGTAGCACTAGAAAGAACATACCATCTGAAATTGCCTATCCATTCAAAAACTTACTCCTCGGACGTGAATTCAACATCAGATTATATGCGTATTCCTTCTCGGACAGGCTTAGAACCCTGATTAACTGTTAGAAAACCCATTATCAGCCCAATTCTTTCGCTCACTCTCTTACAAATTTATTGTATTGGGCTTATTGGGCCCATTTCCTATTCCTTTTGGGTTTGGACCACAATTTGTGACCTTACAATTTTATATATGTAAATTTTGTGATTGATGTATAATGGATGTAGCGTTAATTGTGCACTCAAGTGAAAGAGATATTACTCTGATTATAATTTGTAATTTTAGAAAATTATGAAAAAGATTGTGAAAGATGATAAAGTTGTGATGTGTGTATGCATGTGAGATGTGAGATGTTACTCAAGTCACACGTACTAAAAAAAGGTAATGTTAATGTTAATTTAGGGATGGATTAACCCTTTTCCTATTCTTTCAAGCCTCTCCCACATTATAGCAACTTGCCACCCTTGTCATTATTTTCTGATGGAACTTTGGGAGAGATCATTCATATTTTTTTGTCTTGCAGAAAAAGAAAAGGGAATATTTTTGTCAAATAAAATCAAAAGGCCGCTGTCAAGAACAAGAAAAGCATTTTGTAATTCTAATATTAACACTAAATAATAAGAGTATAAGACACTAATTTAATGGCTTCTCTGGTTTGTTGGCATGCCGTCCCTTTATTCTTTATTTTTTTTCGGAAAAATCGATAGAAATTGTCCCCTTATTAGTTGGTCCTTCTTCAAATAATAATAATAATAATAATAATAATAATATTACTTGGTCCTTCCTAATTGAGCTTAGCCAAAAAAAAAAAAAAAAAATCAATTCAGTTTTTTTTTTTAATTATAAATTTGAAAACTACATTAATTAATTAATTAATTATAAAACATATCTTGTGGATGTTAGTAAACCCTTTTTTTTTTTTTTTGTTGATAAGTTAGCTAACTTAATTAGTAAGATTTTATTGGAATTGAATCCCATCTATATCAAGAAATGGACAAGTATCATCATGTAGCTCCTAGATTCAACAATATATTAGTAAAAAGATACTATAAAATAAAATAAAACCCTTTCTTCACTCTTTGTTTTTGTTAGTCAAAAAGGTAATGAAGTGGTGGAAGATAATAGGAAGCTGATGGAGTTTGGTGGATTCATGCATTGCGCACCGAATGGGCATTATATGGACTTGACCTAGTAAACAAATTCATTTGAGTTGTAAGTCATTAATCTGTTTGTTTTTTTCTTCCTTCATTGCTGGCCCAACAAAGACTTCAATTACATACGTAATGCTTTATGCTTGCCTTGCCTCTGAGTCATCAAGGTCAAGGTCAAGGCCAGCCCCTTGGACGGTGCATATGAAAAAAATTATGTCATGCAAGCATTCACATTGGTTCGTAAAAAAAAATTTATGTGATATACTTACTTTTTAAAAATATCTCAACTCAATGTAAGTTTACATAATTATTGTAGCGAATTAATAAATTTAAACTTGACGTGGGTTATTTTTAGACAAAAATATGTAAATTTTACATATTTTTTTAATTATACAGCTACTGCTGTGAATACTATCCTTTCTCAAACATGTCGGTTATAGATGTAAAAATCTCACAACACGTATATAGTGGTTGCATGATATAACTACTCTTGCATATGATTAAGTGTTTCATACAGGCAGTTTGTTTTGTTGCTGACTTAATAAGATGCAAATTATCTTTATCCTTTTGATGAGTTGTGATTGCGAGATATACGGTAATCAACTAATCATTGTAAATCTTTTGCACTTTTATCATTGTTTCATGAAGTTATTATTATTTTAATGAGAAAGAGAATAAAGAGTCTATAATCTTTTTATAATTCCACTTATTGCTTTTTTAATGGAAATCCACTTCTTAGAGGAAAAAATATCTTATATAACCCTCTTGTAATCTCATTACATATAAGTCTTAACATATAAACAGATAAGCTGTGAAGAAGCACTACATATGACGGGAACACAAAATAATTTTTCTTAATCTAATCCCAATCTACATTTGCAAGACTTTTTAACAACCAATATAGCATAACTTTGAATCGATGAAAACAGAGGCTCCACCCTAGATTTCTTGTCCCAAAATTGATACAGAAACCTATAAAAGTGGAAGAAAGATAAGAAAAAGGGACCCATAACCCAAAAAAATCAAAGGAAGAACCAAGAAAGTACTAGGAAGCTTAAAAAAAAAAAAATGAAACCAAAATAAAGAAAGAGAAAAACAAAAGCAAAGAGTGGGTGGGACCTTGTAGTACAACACAAACGTAGAACAATGAAGAAGTGCAGCACGTGAAGACGCGTTAAGATTTGTCAAACAAAGTTTGAGGAAAACCGCGTGAAACCGTCCCTATGTAAAACATACTAACTGTTTTTCAAACACTATTCTATTTTTAGTAACCACAATACCCGCCAAACTTATTATCCAAAAAAATATATATAAAACTCCTAATTATAAAACCGAGCTGAGAAAACGACACCCTTTTTATCAATGGCCTTTTAAAATTGCCCCCACCAAATTTTTTTTTGCTTTTCTTGGGAAAGTCACAATCTTTCCGGGAAAATCAAAGATATTTGCTAAGAACCCTTTTAAGACCTTGAGCTAGTTATCTGGTTGGTAGTGAGAGAATTTGAGAAAAATGGACAGCCAGATGGTGATGGAGGGAGGGAATAATGTTCTAGTTTCTGTATCATCTAGTGGTGGTGATGAAAGTGATGTGGTTAAGGAATTGATGGAGGTGATTGAGAGCGTTGGATTGTATAGTGGGTACAGGAAAACACAGAGGAAGGAGTGCTTGAGTTTGGTAAGGAGGTTGAAGCTGTTGGTGCCTTTTTTAGAGGAGTTAAGGGAGCTTGGTACATCGGTTTCCGGTGAGGCTTTGAATTGTTTGAATAATTTGAGGAAAGCACTTGTTTTGGCAATGAAATTGCTGAAGCATTGCAACTATGGAGGCAAGATTTATCTGGTCAGCTTGCTCTCTCTCTCTCTCTCTCTCTCTCTCTATCTATCTGTCTTTGTTTGTCTTTTTGTCTTTTCCGATTTGTCAAGTGGGTTGTGTTTCTATCTGAGTTTAATTTAACTTTGGCTGTATTGATGAATCTTAATTAGGCATTGGAAAGTGAGGCAGTTATGAGCAGATTTCTTGGTGTTTATGACAAATTACATCAGGCTTTGGATGGTATGCCTTACGATGAGCTCGGGATCTCAGTCGAAGTGAAAGAGCAAGTAATTCCTCTCATTTCCCATCATTTCTAGTTTTTTTGGTTCTTTCCCACATGTATTTTAGGGTCTTCATTATTGCTAGTGAGGTGAGATATACTTCTTGATTAGAAGTATAATGTCAGTTTGCCACAATGTGGCCATCTTTAGCTCTTATTAATGATCTATAACAGTCCTATCTTTTCTCTCTCTCTCTCTCTCTCAAAAAAAAAAAAAAAAAAAAAATCTATCACAGTATATCATATCTGCTTGCCTTAAACTAAGCTAGGAGTTGAGGTACTTACTTTAATTAAGTATCTTTACTTATGATAGTGATCTACTGAGTAGGAAGCTATAAAGTTTAAGGATGATCCCATTGACTTAAATTGACTAGTACTATAATTCATGTTTGCTTCTGATAGCGTATAGATAATGTAGTACTAAGAATTTTTCTTTCAAGACTTGGTTGATCAATAAATCATTTTGTTTGAATCAACCTAATGATTAAGTGCCAGTTTGGTTGAGATCCTGCTGCTTAATTAGATAGGAATAGGATACCATTTAGAATATAATTCTTAAAAAGAAGAAAAAGTTTTGTGGGATTATTGTAGAATATTCTGTTTAAATTTGACGAACTGAATATTGTCTGAATGTGTTTGTTGGTGTGTCTGTGTGAAGATTACATTAACTACCAGTCTACCATGAAAAGATCGAGACTCATTTGTCTCTGAATCTCTGATAATAAAAAAAACGTGTATATGCTTTAGAATATAGTACATATAGGATTTGTTTTACATGTGAATGAATATTTGGTGGTTGAACTTGAATCACGTGAAAGTTCTTCGAGAAAAGTCATCTATAGTTTCCTTGTAGCAGAAACAATTGAAAAACCTTTTTCAGTTTTTATTTTTATTTTTTTTTCGGTCCTCCTGTCTTACACATATTGGGTAAGTACTGGGAAAAATCCTTTCGGCAACCCCAAGGTGTTGACTAGGAGAGGACCTCATGGGTCACAAAAGGCATGGGGAACCATTAGACCAACCTTAGGGTAAAACCTTTCTCAGTTTGTTGCTTAATAATTTTAGTAGAGGAAGAGTAGAAATAATATTAGTAGAAGTAATAAAAAAAATGACTGTCAATTAAGGAAGTAACAAAAAGTATGACATTGAATAGGATAGAATGGAGGGAAAAAAATACATGTAACGGACCCTAACTAATTTGTTGAGGGTTGCTTAATAATTTCAGAACTATTCCTCATTTTGCATTATTTATGTGCTCTAGGTTGAGCTAATGCGTATGCAACTTAAAAGAGCAAAGAAAAGAACAGATACAATAGACATGGAGCTAGCAATGGACATGATGGTTGTATTCTCTAATATGAATGACACGAATGCAGACAGTGCAATACTAGAAAGACTAGCTATCAAGTTGGAACTACGAACTTTTACAGACTTGAATCAGGAGACAATGGCTGTTCAAAAACTAGTTAAAAAGAGAGCTGGGCACAATGCTGAGAACATCCAGCAAATCGTAGATCTTTTGGGGAAAATAAAACAAATTTCAGGGCTAGAAGAGACAACTGCACTTGATGGTCCTGTTTCATCCAAAATTCTTCAGAGGTGTCAGTCCTCATTAGTCCCTCATGAATTCCTCTGTCCAATTACTCTAGAGATCATGACGGATCCAGTTATTGTGTCTACTGGACAGGTAATCTTACCTTGATGATATCCATTTCAATTACATGCGTAACAATACTTAAAAGTGGCAACCATTATTAATCACAAAGTAATGCTGCGGTACTAGCTATTTTAATTTCTGATATGTAGTTTAATATATCATACGTAACACGGATCACTGAATAGTAGTGGTTCTTGGATGTGAGTTCTTGACATGTTTCATCAAGAGTAGACAAAATTGCCTGAGCAAACTATAGTTTTAGGTATTGCAATTTTTATCCCTCATGTTAAAAAGTGTTCAAAGTGTTCTCTTAATAGTACAACATTACCATATATGAATACACTCTGGAACCAGTTTTTGTTATACATTTGAGAAAAACTAAATGTAGAGCTAGATGCCAATCATGCATGCTCTGGAGCTGAGACAGTTTTCCTTCTGTTTTGAAGACATATGAAAGAGAAAGCATACAGAAATGGCTGGATTCTAATCATAGGACCTGTCCAAAGACTGGACAAATCTTGCTTCATTTGTCACTAGCACCAAATGTTGCTCTCAAGAACCTTATTCGGCAATGGTGTGAGAAGAATAATATTGAGCTGCCCAAGAAAGATCCTTACATTGGCCCTGATGGCTCTTCTACTGAGCTCATAAAGGAAATCTCTTTCCTGGTTGAAAATCTATCATCTTGTCAGTTGGATGTGCAAAGAGAGGCCGTTTTGAAGATCCGTATGCTCTCCAAAGAGAGCCCCGACAACAGAATTTTGATTGCCAATAGTGGTGGAATCCCTCCTTTGGTTCAGCTCCTTTACCACCCGAATTCCAAGGTTCAAGAACAAACCGTGACAGCTCTTTTGAACTTGTCGATTGATGAAGCAAATAAAAGACTCATAGCAAGAGAAGGAGCTGTTCCTGCTATAATCCAAATTCTGCAGAATGGAACAGATGAGGCGAGAGAAAATTCTGCTGCAGCCTTATTTAGCTTGTGCACACTTGATGACAACAAAGTATTGGTGGGCACATTGAATGGAATCCCTCCCTTGGTAGAACTTTTGCAACATGGAACGATCAGAGGTAAAAAGGATGCTGCTACTGCACTATTTAATCTGTCTTTAAACCAAGCTAACAAGTTCAGGGCCATTCAGGCAGGTATCATACCCCCATTGCTCCAAGTGCTTGAGGATAAGAACTTGGGCATGATTGATGAAGCCCTCTCAATCTTGTTACTCCTTGCATCACATCCGGAGGGCCAAAATGAGATTGGAAAGCTATCTTTTGTTGAAACACTTGTTGAAATCATTAGACACGGTACACCCAAGAACAAGGAATGTGCTACATCTGTTTTGCTAGAGTTGGGGTTGAATAATTCTTCTTTGGTTTTGGCTGCACTTCAGTATGGTGTGTATGAGCATTTGGTAGAGATTGCAAGAAATGGAACCAATAGAGCTCAAAGAAAAGCAAATTCCCTTTTGAATCACATGAGCAAGTGTGAACACCTCCCCTGAAATTTCAACAAGTTCCTCTTGATTGGCACCTAGCTACAACAATATGGGGAGCATATATCGAATTTCAGTTTGTGCTTTCTTTTTTGTGATTTTATGCCTTGTCTTCAAACCTTTTTAAGAATAGTAAATTTTTGTCTCTGTAGTCTGTACATAGTTTAGATCAGACTATGTTACAAGTGAACAAATCTTTGTATAAAGATTCTTAGTTTTAAGGTGAGTTTGGACTTATCAAGAAAGAAAAAGAAAAAAAAATACAAATCGTGGTCTTGTAAAAACCACATGTTTGACCCTTTTCTATTCTATCTCTTTCTTATATGAATTTATTAATTTTGAACAAAAACATGTAGGGCATCCAATTTCAATAGGTATGTCCCTTGGCCAAATAATAGCCTGTCATTTTTGTCAATTGACCAATCACATGTTTATACAGCCTAATCACCGAGGATTTTATTTGAATTGTACAATCATTCATCCATTTCCACGACGTGGAAATATATTGGCCCCCAAACCTATTGATATGTTCACAATTCCCTTAATATTTTAAATACAATTTTTAGCAAAACAATGAAACATATAGATGATCCTGCCAATATTCATTAATTACGCATATAATCATCATATAATATAATATAATATATGTAACTATATATAAATATATATTTTTTCTAAATCAGTCTCCTAGTTTTAAAACTAGTTTTTCTCAACAAAAAAAAAAAAAAAAAATTATAAAACTAGTTTCACCCTTATTTGTTATATTCTCTTTCAAGCAAATTGAAAAATATATTATTTTTTCAAACCATAGACATTGAATACTACAACAAAAATTATTATTAATAATATGCTATTTATAGGGTGTTCGAGGACCGAAGAGGATTGAATGCAAAGTATCATACATGATCCCACCCATAAAAGCATATTTGACCCGGGGACTTTATCGATCCGAGAAGGGATGGATATGCGAGGTAGCGTTTTATGAGAACCCGATTGGAAGGGATATAACCTAGGGAATGGGTTAAGATGGTGGGAGGAAGCTTCCTGAAAGGGTATACCTTCTCCCTCCACATTGAATGCTTTGCAACAACCTTATCAGCTGCATTAATGAGGAAATGACCACTGAACAGTAGTTTCACAATTAGCAACCCCTTCTACCTCCTTCAGTAGAATTTTGAAGGGACAAGTATCTCGAGAAAAGCCTTGAGGCATACAAGTGAAGGGCTAGAATCCAAGGAATGAGGACATATGAGGGGGAGAAAACCTCCCAGTAAAGGGGGATGATTTTGGGAAGAATTAGAAAAACAAGAAAGTGAACAGTATTGATAGGGGAGCAGAAAAATGAGTCCAACTCTTGTTCGTCCAAGGAATCGTCCAGAGCTAACAGAGCAGTTTGGACCAAGAATCACCCAAGAAGGGACAATGTACATGAACAATAATACTACACTTAATCAGTGAAGTCTCCAGGGGACGATAAAGTCATCCAGGAAGATCGTCAATAATAATCGTCCATGGAGGTCATCCATGGATGATCTCCAGATGTCCATGGACGACCAAACCTTCTTACGCCAGACGGACAAATACACAACACTTGGAAAAATTTCAACTCTCTATAGCAGTTACTAAATCCGTAACTATCGCCACGAATCCCTCAAGTAAACTTCCGATAGCGGTTACAATTTTAATAGCCGTTGAGGAAGTTAACTCCGGGCTCGTTGGCTTCCATAAATCTTGGGGAGGTTATTTGGACAAGTAACCGTTCCAAGGATCTCTATATAAAGGACTGGTCTGAACCCGAGGAAGGTAAGAATTTTCCTAAGACTTTATTCCCAAACATCCGAAACTCCATTATTGTGAGACTAACTTTATCATCGGAGGGGGTTTGGCCGGTCATCTCCGGTCTCCTCTTTGACTGCGTTTGCTCTTTGCAGGCCTTCCACCACCGTTGGTAGTCCCACCGAAGCCAGATCATCCACCTCACTGATTCGGAGCGATATCAGTTGGCGCCGTCTGTGGGGAGAGGAGGCTGTTTTGTGACTCTCTTTTCCGCGACAAAGGGTTAGGATGGTTAGGACCAGGTCGAGGGCTACTAGCCCAGGCCGTCAGGGAAGCAGAGGCGCTTCAAGTGATCCCCAACGTGATCGCCAATCTGCACCAGCCATGCAGACATCGTCTGTTCAGCATGTGCAATCTGTGGCGGCTGCAATGGCAGAGTTGACTCGCTAAAACCAAGAGTTAAGAATGGAGATCAATCAGAGAAGACAGGCACGTGAGGAGCATGAAGGAGGAGGACAAACACAAGGTCATGGTGAAAGAGAAAATCCTGAGATTGGAAGTCAGTTCAGAGGCACCATTTCACGGACGGTGAAGGAAGAGATGGACCAAATGAAGAAAGTCATGGAGGAAATGAAAGAGAACATGAGGAGGACGAATCCAATAGAAGATTTGGTCCACAGAACAGACTCTCCCTTTACGGCTTCCATCAATGGTCATCCTCTACCATCAAAATTCAAACTGCCTTCCCTAGATTCGTATGATGGAACGCGTGACCCATTCGATCACATTGCTATTTTTAAAACAACAATGCACCTTCAAGGGGTCCCTGATGAAATCATGTGTAGAGCCTTCCCAACCACCCTTAAGGGCCCAGCACGAGTTTGGTTCAGTAAAATACCCCCAGGTTCTGTAGGTTCTTTCGAAGAGTTAAGCAAATTGTTTGTCAACAATTTCATTGGAGGGCAAAGACACAAGCGCTCTTCGTCCAGCTTGCTGACCATAGAGCAAGGGGAGAACGAAAGCCTGCGGTCATTCATCACTCGCTTCAACAGAGAAGCCCTTAGTATGGACGAGGTAGATGACAAGCTTCTATTGGCGGCCTTCCACAACGGGATTAATTCTAATCTATTTATCCACAAGTTGTATGAGAAGGAGCCTCAAACCATGGCCGAGCTAGTTCATTCGGCTCAGAACTTCATGAATGCAGAAGATGCGATCATAACCAAGAAGAGGAAAAGAGTTGAATGGATGGAAACACATCCAGCACTTCACTCAGAACAAGGCCCTCGTCCAAAGAAGGGACGGACGGAAGATAAAAAGGAACGAGATAACAGGAAGACTGGTCCTTCGGGGAGAAGTCAAAACTATACGCCCCTGAATGCTCCACTTGATCAGGTGCTCATGCAAATCAAAGACGACCCTTCTCTAAAATGGCCAGAGAAGATGAAGGGAGATCCCAATAAGCGCAATAAGAATAAATATTGTCGCTTCCACAGGGACCATGGGCATGACACAGATGAATGTTACGATCTGAAACAGCAAATTGAGAATCTGATTAAACAAGGAAAGCTGAGGCATTTCGTCGGAAGGGATCATAGAGATGAGAAATTGAAAGGAAAAATGGAGGAGTCATCCCGGCCCCCACTTGGAGAGATAATGATTATCATTGGAGGGAACTCAACGGGGCAATCTTCCAAATCAAAGAAAACGTATCTCAAAGTGGTACAGAACGTCCAGCTCTCTGGACGATCTCCAAGGACGAATTCGATGAACGAACCTGCCATTTCCTTCACCGACGAAGATGCTGAGAGGATCCATCACCCGCATGACGATGCGATTGTCATTACTCTGCTCATTGCAGATTATACAACCAGGAGAGTGTTGGTTGACAATGGAAGCTCAGCAGACATATTGTACTATCCGGCCTTCCAACAAATGAGGCTTGGGCAGGATCAACTTCGTCCAGTTTGCTCACCACTGATAGGGTTTGGAGGAATGAAGGTGCAGCCTGTGGGCACCATTACATTACCAGTAGTGGTAGGGTCGTACCCACAGCAAATAACTAGGGAAGTGAATTTCCTCGTGGTGGATTGTTCGTCTTCGTACAATGCCATTATCGGAAGACCAACCCTGAACAGTTGGAAGGCGATAACATCTACCTACCATCTATCAGTCAAATTCCCTACGGAGTACGGGATAGGCCAAGCACAAGGAGATCAGTTGGCAGCTAGAGAATGCTACTTAGCCATGATGGCTTTGGACGAGCAGGTGCAGACATTGAGTATTGAGGAAAGAAGGGTTGTTGCAGAACCCACAGAAGTATTAGAAAATGTTCTTTTACAAGAAGATGATCCCAAGAAATTCACCAGAATTGGAACAGGTATAAAGGAGAAGGCAAGAGAAGACCTCATCCAGTTCCTGAGAAAGAGTATTGACGTGTTTGCATGGAGTCATGACGACATGCCGGGAATCGATCCAAGTGTAATCACTCATCGATTGAACGTGTACCCCTTTTTTAAGCCTGTTCGCCAGAAGAAGAGGGTATTCGCTCCGGAGCGAGATAAGGCAATCTAGGAAGAGCTTCAGAAATTGACCACGGCGCAGTTCATTAAGGAAGTCTATTACCCGGATTGGTTGGCCAATGTGGTGATGGTGAAGAAAGCAAGTGGCAAATGGAGAATGTGCGTAGATTTCACTGACCTGAACAAAGCATGTCCTAAGGATAGTTATCCTTTGCCACGTATTGATCAATTTGGTGGACTCTACGGCTGGCCATCAATTGTTGAGCTTCATGGACGCCTTCTCAGGATACAACCAGATCAAGATGGATGAAGCTGATCAGGAGAAGACTTCCTTCATCACCAGCCAAGGCTTGTTTTGCTACAAAGTGATGCCCTTCGGTCTGAAGAACGCGGGGGCAACTTATCAAAGGTTGGTAAATCATATGTTTCGTCCACAGATAGGACAGAATGTAGAGGTTTATGTCGACGACATGCTTGTGAAGAGCGTAGACGAGGGAAGCCATTTGGACGATCTATAGGAAACTTTTGAAACACTTAGGCGGTATAAGATGAAATTGAACCCAAGCAAATGTGCATTCGGAGTATCATCAGGAAAGTTTCTGGGCTTCATGGTCTCGCAAAGAGGAATCGAGGTGAACCCAGACAAGATCCAAGCCATACTAGACATGGAGCCACCAAAAAATATCAAAGAAGTCCAATCCCTCACCGGACGAGTTGCTGCTTTGAACAGGTTTGTTTCGAAAGCCACAGACAAGTGTCTACCTTTCTTCAAAGTCCTCAGGAAGGCATTCGAATGGACGGACGAGTGTCGAAAGGCTTTCCAAGACCTGAAAGACTATCTCACTAAAGCTCCGTTATTAAGTCCGTCCGTGCAAGGAGAAGAACTGTACCTGTACTTAGCGGTGTCCCCACACGCCGTAAGTTCAGCTCTAATCAGAGAGGAAGGAAAAGTACAAAAACCCGTGTACTACACTAGCCGAGCACTTAGAGGAGCAGAGGGGAGGTATTCGCTTATGGAGAAATTGGCTTTTGCACTGATAACAGCTTCCAGGAAGTTAAGTCATTACTTCCAAGTTCATGTCATCAATGTCATGACAGACCATCCGCTGAAGAAGGCAATGAACAAACTGGAAGCCGCAGGACGGCTGATTCAATGGGCGGTGGAACTTAGTGAATTCGACATTCGGTACCAACCGAGAAACGCAATAAAAGCTCAAGCCCTAGCAGACTTCATTGCAGAGTTCACTCCGAATTACGAGGACCTTGGGTAAGGAGACTACAGTAATAAATGGGTCGTCCATGTAGATGGATCGTCTACGTTGCATGCGGGGGGAATCAGAGTTGTTTTGCAGTCGCCAGAAGGAGACAAGTTAAAGTACAAGGCTCGTTTGCAATACCAGACTACCAACAATGAAGTGGAGTATGAAGCCCTTTTGAAGGGGTTGGAGTTGGCTAGATCTGTAGAAGCAGACTTAATACTTGTTTTGGGAGACTCTCAGTTGGTCATAGGCCAAGTAAATGGGATATGTGAAGCCAAGGAAGACAGAATGAAAAAATACTTAAAGAAGGTAGTGCGCCTTGTAAAGAAATTCAAAAAAGTTGATTTCATTCAAATCCCGAGGGAAGAGAACATGGAAGCAGATATTCTGGCGAAGGAAGCGTCTGCAAGTGAAACAGTGGACGAGTTGGATGCAGTACAATATATGCCGAGAATAGACCTTCCAGAGATGCTACAGATAGAAGGTGACGAAAATTGGATGACCCCAATAGTGTTGTACTTGAAGGACGGAAGGCTTCCAGAAGTAAAGGACGAAGCTAGAAAGTTCAAGGTCAAATCGGCCAGGTACATACTTATGGACAAAGTGTTATACAAAAGAGGTTTCTCCCAACCTCTTTTAAGATGTTTGGCTCCGGACGAGGCAAACTACATGTTGAGGGAGGTTCATGAAGGAGCATGTGGTAACCATTCAGGAGCCAGATCACTCGTCCATAAAGTCATCCGCAGCGGATTCTACTGGCCAACCATCCAAGCTGATGCTAAGGCATATGTTAAAGTATGTGATCAATGTCAGCGCTTCAGCAACATTCCTAGACAACCAGCAGAGTATCTCACGCCAATGATGGCCCCTTGGCCTTTCGCGCAATGGGGATTAGACATTTTGGGGCCCTTTCCAACTGGGACTTGTGAGAGACCGCGTCCCCGGCCCGTTTTAATATGATGTTGGGCCAAACCCACGTGAATGGGTGGAGTCGTGTTATTGCCTCTCAAAATGGAGGTTCAACTAGTTATATTTTCCCCTTTAGATTAAGGGTTTTACAATGGAGTCGCCACTTATTTAATTATTGGAAAAACAAGAAAACCATAATTGAAAAATTCCTCATTTTATTAATTTGAAATTTAATTTACATTGATCATAGGAAAATTACATGGCTTTGGTCCTAGATACAATTTAAGATAAAATACATGGCTTTGTTTCCTAGTTACAATCTAGAAATTGAAAATTACATGGATAAGCATTTGATCTATTAACCCTTAATCTAAGTTCGGAGGCTATGTTACAAGGTGGGAAGGTGTTAGGCACCCACCTTGCCCGGTGAAACCGGTCTTCTAGACTATGGTGGCAAACATTCATATCACATCATCCAATATGTCAATCAAGTTATATGTTGAATTTAATGTGTGTGCATGTGATAAACCCTAATTCAATTTATTTAACATTGCATTTAGATTGAAAAATAAATTCTAGTGAATGTGTGTGGATGGTGATAACCTAGATTCAAGAATTTGAAAGAATTATGAAATAAACATGTTTTTCCTATTTTTGATATGGATTTAGGATCAAAACTAGTGTTTATGCATGAACATGTGATGAACAACCAAGAACATGTGAAGAACACATAAGAACAATTAAGAACATTCAAACGTATTCAAGAGGATTTAAATAGTTACTATCATGCCTTAATCCTAAATTCTCATCATGGAAACACAAAAAAACAATTAGGGAAATAGATTATACCTTCATGCAAGATCCATATGGTGGAGGAGGAGACTCTTGAGGGAGGTCCTAAGGGTGGAGGAAAAGAAGAGTTAGGAGAGGAAGAGTGAGTCTCACTCAATACCTTGAGTCTCAGGAAGACCAAGATATGATAAGACTACTCTACTTCACTAGAACTCAAGAGAGGAGAAGAGATGGGGGTTTTTTATGTCTCTGGAATGAAGGAGAGGGGGGGTTTATATAGTAGTGGTGGAGGAAATATGAATGGAAGGCCATTTAATGAGGGTTGACAAAGAATCATGAACCTAAACCTCATTTTAGCCTTTGGGGAAATCCTGTGCATTAAATGGAAAGATTTGTGAGAGTGAGGAGCAAGCAAAGTTCGGTTTTCCCGTAGCTGCTGTAACAGCATATAGAGCCAACTTCGAAAAATCATATCTGACTCAATTCTGATCGGAATTGTCTCATTCTTGTGCTCAAATTGAAGCCCCGGATGTCTAGTTTCTGGGAAAATTAATCTCATTCACAGATTCAAAATATTCTGAGAGATATTTATGAAATGGTGAGCAGATGTCATTTGTTAGAAAATCGTTTCAGCACAATTAACATTAATAAGTCCCAAATTAGCTCCCAATTAACATTAAATGGCTCCAATCACTCCCATTTCAGACTTAATTGGTTCCAAATTTACTCTAATTAAAAGATAATTGCACAAATTACTCATTGAATAATTAATGTTTAACTATCTAATTAATTAGGTGTATGCAACCTCACCATAAAATGTAGTCCTAACCAATCAAATTATGACATATCATCGATCTCAAATTGATTATACTTATAACCAATTGAAATCAGTTGCTCATAATCACATATAGTCAGACTCAATTTGTGATGGTGCATCTCAGCCATTAAAACTTGATTTGATGATAACTTTCAATCTGGTGGTCTGATTAGGGCTCATGACCAGTCGATTTGATCGTTACAACATCAAGATCATTTTGGTTAAATGAGATTAAGGATCTAATGACAAGAATCAAGATGCATATTTCCAAGGTGAAATTACCCTTTACCCTCCATGTGAGGTTAAATGCAGGTTGCAAAATAGGGTGTCAACAGGACTCGGCAGATGAAATTTCTGGTGGTAGGAATAGACTACTTCACAAAATGGGTGGAAGCCGAACCCTTAGCAAAAATTACACAACAGAATGTCAAGAACTTCGTCTGGAAGAACATTGTATGCAGGTTCAGAGTACCTAGGGTACTAGTGTCTGACAATGGACGACAGTTTGACAATACACCTTTCAAAAAATTCTGTGAACAACTTGGAATGAAGAATCACTACTCCTCACCCGCCCACCCACAGGCCAACGGCCAGGCAGAGGTAGCAAACCGATCCTTGTTGAAGATCATCAAGACTCGGCTTGAAGGGGCAAAGGGCGTATGGCCGGATGAGCTACCAGGTGTTTTCTGGGCTTACAGAACAACAGTGAGAACTCCGACAGGGGAAACTCCTTTTAAACTGGCCTATGGAAGTGAGGCAGTCATACCAGCAGAAGTACACATGGCGAGCTACAGAGTGAGGAAGTATCAAGCTGAAGAAAACGAAGAACAGCTCCGTCTTAACCTTGACCTCATGGACGAAGTCAGGATGGATGCAGAACAGAGAACAGCAAGGTACAAAAATCTTATGTCTAGACAATATGATGCCATGGTGAAGCCTAGGCGTTTCAAAATCGGGGATCTCGTCCTGAAGAGGGTTACCTTGGCAACAAGAAACCCGGCCTACGGAAAACTTGGGCCAAATTGGGAAGGACCTTATAGAGTCATCAACTGCAAGAGGCAAGGATCCTACTATTTGGAAGCTTTGGATGGACGAAGGCTAGAACACCCTTGGAATGTTGAGCATCTAAGGAAATACCATCAATGAATGCCAACTCTTGATAAAAATGGCCTTGGACGAGACAGCTGGACGGGCAGAAGTATGTCATGTTTATTTACTACTATCATGTGTTTTCAGTATTTTAATAATCCTTTAGAAAGTACATTAGTGTTTTCACTTTTGTGCTATTCATGGACGAGTTGGTTTGTATTTTTAATTCAATAAGGCACTAGCTCACGAGCATGTGTCATGCCTGTGGACGAATGTTTACATAAGTTTGGATTTTCTAGTATATATATGATGTATTTTCAAGTATACTATAGTCTATTGGAATCCTTTATGTTTGTATATTCATTCAAACTAAATCCACAGGAATGAAAAATAAGCATGGACGAATGAAATCCTAGACGCAAGGATATATGTCCATAAGCTTTCAAATGGAACAAGGTATATTCGTCCAAAGTTAAAGACGAGATGAAACCTGAGCTAAAAATGAAATGAAAATACATCCGTCCAAAGCATAAGATGAGATAAAACCTGAGACAAAGGCATATCCGTCTAAAGCTCAAGACGAGATGAAATCAAAGATGTGACCATCCAAATCATGAACGAGCTAAGACTGAACCAGCACAACAATTCATTATTTGAACGAGAAATTGTTGAGAAGTCTTATCAAGGATGATAAAATGATCGTCCCTAAATTTGGATGGTAAATAAATCTAATAAAAAAAGAAGCCATTCATAGACGAACTATACATGTGCTAAAAGGAATCAATTTGCTCTATCTTGGTGATGTAATCAAAATTCACCCCCATACTCAAGACGAGGCAAACTGAATCTCATACATAAAGCTAGAAATGTATATATTCAAATGCAATAGGAAAATAGAAGATGTTCATAAAATCTCAAGAAGGGTGGACGACCCACGTCCAAAAAACCCTTTACTTGTAAAAATAAAACTATTGTATATAAGGCTCGTCCATAATCTTGGACGAGACAATTGTACTTACAAGAACTTAAAAAAAAGAAAGGGTAAAACAAAGCCCAAAACACTGGGCACTTACAGGAAAATAAAAGAATAAAAGTAGAATAAATTTTCTAAACAAAAATGCTGTCACTTGGGCGAGCTCGTCTTGGGGTCGTCCTGGTTCACCTCAGTGTTAGCATCGTCCATTATGTTGACGTCCTCAGAACTCGTCTGTAGCAAGGAACTTTCTGTAGCGAGGGGAAGCTTGAAAGAACTGAAGTCCAAGTCGGGATATGCCTCCTTAGCATCAGCACGAAAGTCCTCATAGCCAGCTGCATAGTGGCTGTCTAGACGATTCTTGTACTCGTCAGACCTTTTAAAAGCTGCTATGAATTCTTCACGTGCTTTCTCCAAGGACGAGGTAAACTCTGCGACTTGTCCTTCGAGATGGACGATACGGCCATCCTTCTCCAAGTTATCAGCTTTAAGCTCCTCCACCTCGTTTTTCAGCTTCGTCTCGCTTCCTTGTAAACGATTGTAATCCTCGGTCAACCTAAGGACCTCCCCCTTTTTCAGCAGAATTTCATTGTTTAGCTCCTTAGCTTTGTCCTTAGCCGTCTTGGCCTCTGCAGCGAGCTCCTTGGCTTGGCAAGTTGCTGTATAGAACTTTGACATAGCCTGCATATGGACGAAAAGGAGTTAAACATCCTATTCATAAAAAAAAAATCTTTTCACAAGGACGAGAGAAAGACCTACCTTAAAAAGGTCGTGGACGCCAGAACGTTCAAACTCCTTCACTGACATGTTATAGCACTCGTTCACCTCACGGTCAGTGACGATTCCTTTGAACGTCCTCCACGCATAGCTCTCGTCCTGAACTAGATTCGAAGGACGATCAGAGGCCTCAGACGAGCTAGGCTTGCGAGAAGCTTTGGGTTGAGGGGGAGGATCACTCTGGACGGGGTGGACCGTTTGGACGAATTCCACGTCCACCAGAGGTTCGTCCAAATTCACTTTTGGAGGTGTAAACTTGGGAACCTTGGGAAGGGAAGTCTTACTTGATTTCTGCTTCTTAGGGAGATCGTCCAGGTCCACAGCACTGGATATCGTCTTAGACTTCCTCTTCCCAACCTGGACGGAAGCCACTTGGACCAATAGGGGTGCTACAGCATCCTCGTCCCCACTGGTCACTGTTTTCTCTTTATTTTCCCTCATTGTAGTTATACCTATGACGAGGAAAATCAGTTAAAAAAAGAAAAGAAAAAGAAGAGATATGGAAACAAAATGAAGTAGACCATACTTACGTCGACGAGTAGTCTCCTGGTGACCAAGGTTCTCTGCAGTTGGCACTGGACCAAGTCCCCAAGCTGCTAGACGACTGAGGGTTACTAAATAGTGGAAAGTCCTCTCAGGGAAGGCACGAATCACGTCTATCCGATCCAGAAAATGTCCAAGCGTGGACGAACAATAGCTGCATCACCAAGAGAGTTAGACGAGTGAAAGATGGGAAAATGAAATGAAAGAAGAAATGAAAAGAAAACATACCCTCAGGATGAAGACGACCTAGAGGGCTGGTAAAAGGTGGGAATGAGGGACTACCCACAACAGCTGGGTCCCCAGCCCATTTTCCAGAAATAATAAAAAATTCTTGTTTCCAAAACCGGTCGGACGAGCTACGACCCTTTATTAAACTGTAATAGGAGCCCCTGGACGAGAACTGGTAAAAACTAGCAGATTTCTTTATTTCTGAGGGCTTATAACAGTAAAGGAACTCGTCCACCATAATTGGACGGTTCCCTTCCAGAGCCTCACGCCATAACACTTGCATGGCAACTATCGTCCTCCAACCATTGGGGTTGAGCTGGTTAGGTCCAATACCTAACATTTTGGAAGAGATCTCTACAAAAGGAATTTAGAGGAAACCTAAGGCCAGCTAAAAGGTAAGAAGTATATACCTCTAGACCAGAGGAAGGAGAACAACACCATTCTCCAACCTTGGGTAGACGAGGGTTAAGCTCTTTTGGAATTTGGTATCTATCTACAATAGTTTTTAACTTGGCAGCGTCTAAGGTGGATGCTACCTCTGGGGCACAACTATAAATGATATCTTCCTCGTCCTCTTCCTCGTCTTGAGGAGGACTAGATGGCTGTCTGGACGAGCTAGCCCCAGACCCAGAAGCCATCCTACGTTGTAATTCCTGAAATTCCTCTAGGGGAATGCCAGGAACCACAGACGAGTAATGTTCGTCGGAGGAATCGTTACAGGACGAACTATCTACACTATCTACACTATCCTCACTCCCTGAAGAAACGTCCTGATACTCGTCTATTTCCCTCTCTATACTACTGGACGAAGACATGATGAAACGCAGAAAGATTTAAGATGAAAACCTAAAAAGAAAGGAGAAATACCTGATATAACTAGGAAGAGGGCTAGACGAGGCTCTTGGACGAGATGGCAGAAGGGGAATTGAGAGGAAAGTGAAGGGCATGAAAGGGAATTGCACTATTTATAGGCCCCAGCAACAGGGTCACTGAAGCGACGTTGGCCACTCAAAAATTGACACGTAGCAACTCCTTTGGGAAATGGGATCGACATAGCCAGCCCACCAATGGCTTCGCGACACGTGGCTCACAAAAAGTAAAACTTTCTTAAAATCACAACAATATCCTGGACGACCCCTTGAACAAAGGGGCAGAGCCGGCTGAACAGTGGAGCAAGAAATGCAGTTGCTTAAGGCCCCAAGTAAAAAAAAGGCCCCCAAATTTTTACCAATAAGGTTATTTACAATTAATAAATAAAATAATTTTTTTTTTACCAGATGAAAAACAAATAAAAAATAGAGAAAAATGTAACGTCCACAATATTTTTAACACCACTTTTACGACTAATGTTAAGTAGCAGGTTGTTACAGCCTATTATTGATGGCAAAAAAATAATTATAGTGATATTTTCAAATACAAAACAAAAAGCAACTTAAAACCTAGGATTTATTGTAAAAAATATTCCGAATGTTGCACTTCAAAAAAAAATAATAATAATAATAAGAGTTTAGTTAGCAAACTTCTACTAGTTCTAATCTAAGTCTACCAATAATACCACTCTTTTACTTATCACTATCAATCTATCACATCAACAAGTATGAAAAATTTTGTCAAATTTTTTCTGTCTATAAAATTTCTAAAAAAAGAAAAAATTTAACATAGTTCATATTAATTAGTAGTAATTTTGTATCTAAAACAAGATAATTAATTTTCGCCTTAGGCCCCCAAATGCATCAAGCCGCCCCTGGCCTTACACAGAGCCGGCTGAACAGTGGAGCAAGAAATGCAGTTGCTTAAGGCCCCAAGTAAAAAAAAGGCCCCCAAATTTTTACCAATAAGGTTATTTACAATTAATAAATAAAATAATATTTTTTTTACCAGATGAAAAACAAATAAAAAATAGAGAAAAATGTAACGTCCACAATATTTTTAACACCACTTTTACGACTAATGTTAAGTAGCAGGTTGTTACAGCCTATTATTGATGGCAAAAAAATAATTATAGTGATATTTTCAAATACAAAACAAAAAGCAACTTAAAACCTAGGATTTATTGTAAAAAATATTCCGAATGTTGCACTTCAAAAAAAAAAAATAATAATAATAAGAGTTTAGTTAGCAAACTTCTACTAGTTCTAATCTAAGTCTACCAATAATACCACTCTTTTACTTATCACTATCAATCTATCACATCAACAAGTATGAAAAATTTTGTCAAATTTTTTCTGTCTATAAAATTTCTAAAAAAAGAAAAAATTTAACATAGTTCATATTAATTAGTAGTAATTTTGTATCTAAAACAAGATAATTAATTTTCGCCTTAGGCCCCCAAATGCATCAAGCCGCCCCTGCAAAGGGGCAACTGATAGGGGAGCAGAAAAATGAGTCCAACTCTTGTTCGTCCAAGGAATCGTCCAGAGCTAACAGAGCAGTTTGGACCAAGAATCACCCAAGAAGGGACAATGTACATGGACAATAATACTACACTTAATCAGTGAAGTCTCCAGGGGACGATAAAGTCGTCCAGGAAGATCGTCAATAATAATCGTCCATGGAGGTCGTCCATGGATGATCTCCAGATGTCCATGGACGACCAAACCTTCTTACGCCAGACGGACGAATACACAACACTTGGAAAAATTTCAACTCTCTATAGCAGTTACTAAATCCGTAACTATCGCCATGAATCCCTCAAGTAAACTTCCGATAGCGGTTACAATTTTAATAGCCGTTGAGGAAGTTAACTCCGAGCTCGTTGGCTTCCACAAATCTTGGGGAGGTTATTTGGACAAGTAACCGTTCCAAGGATCTCTATATAAAGGACTGGTCTGAACCCGAGGAAGGTAAGAATTTTCCTAAGACTTTATCCCCAAACATCCGAAACTCCATTCTTGTGAGACTAACTTTATCATCGGAGGGGGTTTGGCCGGTCATCTCCGGTCTCCTCTTTGACTGCGTTTGCTCTTTGTAGGCCTTCCACCACCGTTGGTAGTCCCACCGAAGCCAGATCATCCACCTCACTGATTCGGAGCGATATCAAGTACATTGCCTAGTATAAAACTTGTATCAATCATATATTAGAACTCAAACTCGGACCTGACCGAGGAGAGCTTTATTCTCAATTATTCCATGAATTGTTTTTCTTTGTTACTTTGGGCTCCTTGGCCTTAGACTAGAACTTAGCTAAGAATTATACTAGAATTGTCTTCCCACCCTCTACGAAGTAACTTTCTATTGTGTGGACTTGGTTTGAAGGACAAGACACTACTGTTCTAAGTGGGCTTGGGCCATCAAATTTTTAGTTCTTACACTATTTCTTTTGTTAATATTTATATATTGAAAAAATCTTATTGGGCTATCACTTGAATCCCTTAATCCTTAAAATTTGATACATTTATTTTTAGTGCTCAAAGAATTATAAAACTAATACAGTCATTCTGAAATCTTATGATAAGACTATAAAATGACTAATTTGCTAAGTTTATAATTTTTTTTTTGTTCTAAAAAAGAAAACTCCAAATTTTAGTAACTTAAATAAAACTCAATCCAAATTTTAGGGAGCAATATTATATTTTAAAAAAAAAGCCATATCTCCATTAAATGCAGTCGTTAAGCGTATATTACCTACTGAGTGAGAATGGGGTCCAATGTTTAGTTGTATTGGACCCAATCCAAGTCCTTATTTATTTAATTCCACCCGATCAAATATACTTTATTATTTAACAATATCTTACCCTTTGATCCATCAAATAATATTGTCTCTCCACTGTCCAATCCAACAATACTTGTACAAAAAATCTAATGCCATAAACTTTATTACATTTGCCACACTTTTACCACATGGTTGATTGTGAGTGATGGGAGAAAATGTAATGATTTATTATATAAATAAAAGTGACATGCAACCAATTACAATTTGCCACATAATCTATATAAATAAAGGTAGTGTTGACAAGCACAGTAAAATGCTCATTAAAAAAATAACTTTATGTCAAATCATTTTGTTTTATGTCAAATTGTTTACTAGTGTTATAAGGTCTAGAGCCAACAAAGTTGATTTTTTGAATTTCATTTGTCACTTCAATAATATTTTCAATACCCTCATCAATTCATACAAATTTTTTATTAAAGGAACCCCACAGTAAATCATCCTTAACGCGCACTAGTATCCGTTGACATTTACTTGTAAATGCTTATAAAAAAACTTTACTTATAAATAAAAGTGACACTTAAGGGCTGTTTGGTACATAATTTTAAACATATATTTTTAGTTTTCAAACATAATTACATGCATTTTCACACACTTTTTCACCAACACGTATTTAAAAAAAACTGAAAACTGTTGTTTAAACACACATATCAAACCAAACGGCCCTCAGTTACCACATTTACCAGTGAGTGATTAGGAGTGGTAGAGAAAAAAAAATAGTTTTTATTAAAGTGACATGTAGCAAGTTACAAATGGTTGCTAAAGTTTGTGTCAATATAACAACCCATACTCAAATCATATCGTCCTTTCTATCAAAAAAAAAAAAAAAAAAATCTTATCATCAAGCGCTGCTCAATCATCGCATACATGACGAAAGTTATCCACCGTTCGATCAATCTGATTTGCCCATAGAACAGAATATGCCAACCAAACCGGACAGAATCTCAACCCATCTCTCTCTCATTGGGCACACAAACCTATATATTAATATATCAATTTGATATTATTAAAATCTCTTTCACTGGGAAATGACGAGACCATTCTTACCTTTACATAAATAATAATATTTTATTAGTTAAGAGGTCCGAAAAGATCACGTCATTTACATAAATAATAATATTTTATTAATTAAGAGGTCAGAAAAGACCACATCAATAATAATTTAATAATTTCTACACTCTCTCTGTCCATTCAATAAAATCTTCTCCTATCTTTATTTTTGGTGATTTATTTTAAAATTTTATTTTTATAAATTTTGATCAAAAATAGAAAAAAATTATCTCTTATATAAATAAAAATAAAAATAAAAATTGATTCTAATTATAATACTTATTTTCATTCTCTTATTTCTAAAAAGTGAAAACATAAAACGCAAAACACGAAACACAAAAAACGCGAGACCCGCATAGCTTTGGCATAGAGGCAGAAGTTAACAACGATTTGGGGGAAATTCTCAATATTCTCAATTTTCAATTTGGTTTTTGATTTTTAGGGTTAGGGTTTTCGATTTTTTATTTTTCCGATTTCGATTCGAATTTTCGAGCGAGAAATTATGGGTGCCGAGGGCGATTCGAGCGAGGCGAGAGTGAGTGTTGGTGTTGGTGGTGGTGAAGAAGAGCAAAGAGAAGAGGTTGTAATCAATATCAGGTGCTCGAATGGTACGAAATTCACGGTAAGGACGAGCCTCAATTCTTCGATTAGTGCATTCAAGGCTGCTTTGGCTCAGAATTGCGATGTACCAGCTGATCAGCAGAGGTTGATTTACAAAGGTCGCATCTTGAAGGATGACCAAACCCTAGAAAGCTATGGTACTTTATTTCTCTCTCTCTCTCTCTCTCTCTCAAAGTTGCGCCCTTTTTGTTATACTAATATTTGGGTTTTGTTATTATTCGATGCAATTATGATTTTTTTTTTTTTTTTGGTTTAAATTTTTGATCCTAACGTTTATATGGTGAAATATATGAGCTTAATTTGTCGTGAAAAATAAAAATTTTCAATTTAATTTGATTGTAATTTTTAATGTTTTTAATAGTGAATGCAAAGCTATGGTACTTTGTCTCAATTCCTTGATATGGGTTTAGTTATATTAGATGCAATTGCCATTTTTTTTTTTTGGGTTTCAAATTTGGTCCTTTAATTTGTCTTTGTGTGTGAATTTTGAATTTAATTTGATTATAAGATTTAATTTTTTTAATAGTGCATGCGATTGATTATTTTTTGGATAATGAATGCAATCAAATAAGGTGGTAATGGAGAGTATGATTTTGGATAGAATAGAATGGCAGAAATGAACTTATGTGGCTGGTCCTGATTAGTTTGTTGAGTATCCATAGCCGACCCCAATTTTTGGGACTGACCCATAGTTGCTCATGTTCTTGTAATCGATTCAGATTCTGTATTGGAGATGGGTGTTGAATTTTAGTTATTGGTTTGTCTGTTGAATGTCTTTGATGATAGGAAAGTGAGTTTGTTGGGATTTTTGCTGCTTTTTTTTGGGGGGTGGGAAAGGGATTATACATGTCTTTGGGAAACCCTTGGACATTTTGAAGTTTATTAAACTGTGGTTTTAATTCGATGCAATCAATTGTGTTCTACCATAGGGAAGGGTAGCAGATTGTCTGGCATGTTCTGATGGCGTGCAACTAATCTGAGTGAAGTTCTCCTATGTCATCAAAAAAAAAAAAAAAAAAAATATATATATATATATATATATAAATATTTTTTTTGCCTAGATAATTGAGTCATAGAAATAGCATTGTTCTGGTGAGGAAACTTAACAGTCATGTCATGTTGAAGTCAGATGGTACCAATTTTCTTATGGCAGCAGAATGAGAGGTGAAGTGACTATTTTTTGTGGTTGTACCATATTTTTTTATGTGGTTTCCATGATCAAATGAATTGGTTATTCCATTGTAATCTATTGGAGTCTTATTTGTAGTATACAGGGAATTATTAGAACAGTTTGCAATATGCTTTATAGGGGTGGTTCTTCATCAGAGATTGATTCTTTTTTTCTTTTTGGGATACTTTCTTTATTGAAGGTTTGCAGGCAGAACACACTGTTCACATGGTTCGTGGTTTTGCTTCAGCTGCGTCAACACCTGCTGCTACTGCTACTGCTACTGCTACTGCTGCTGCCACTGGTAATTCAGAAAGTCCGAACAATACACCGGGTGTTACACGGGGTGTTGGTTCAAACGAAGGCGGGGGCTTGGGAAATGCTGGTCTTGGCGCATCTTTATTTGGTCTCAATGCTCTAGGAAGTGGAGGAGCACCTGGCTTGTTTGGAGCTGGGCTGCCAGAATTTGAACAAGTGCAGCAACAACTGACTCAGAACCCAAATATGATGAGGGAAATTATGAGCATGCCTGCCATTCAAAGCCTAATGAACAACCCTGAATTAATGCGCAGCTTGATTATGAGCAATCCTCAGATGCGTGATATCATTGACCGGAATCCAGAGCTTGCTCATGTGCTTAATGACCCTGGTATTCTCCGACAGACTATAGAAGCTGCAAGGAACCCCGAGCTCATGCGTGAGATGATGCGAAACACAGACAGGGCAATGAGCAACATTGAAGCTTCCCCTGAGGGATTTAACATGCTTAGACGCATGTATGAAAATGTTCAGGAACCATTTTTGAATGCTACAACAATGGGTGGAAACGCTGGAAATGATTTGGGTTCAAACCCATTTGCAGCACTGTTGGGGAACCAAGGTGGGACACAAGTGAGGGACGGGTCAAATAATCCTTCAACTACTGGTTCTGAAACCACTACAGGACTTACTTCTCCAAATACAAACCCACTTCCAAACCCTTGGAACAATACTGGTGGTAAGCTCTACCCTTCTTAACTCTTTCAAAGCCCTTCTTAACTCTTTCAAAGCACTTATCTTATGGTCCAGCTTTGGTATCCAAACACACACACACACACACACACATATAATAATGTGTAAAGAAGACATAATTCCCTGAATAACTCTCATGCATGTCTTAACTATCTTGAGTTTTACTGTAGTTGGTATTAGTCTGGATATATAGATTAGCCTCTTGTGATTTTATTAGAATTTGTTAATTTTAAATGCTGCTAATTATATTTCTCATGTCTTTTTATACAAAATGTTAGGAGGTACTCAGACAACAACTACAAGGCCAAATCCTGCTGGGGATGCAAGGGCGCCTGGTATTGCTGGTCTTGGAGGGCTTGGTCTCCCTGAGATGGAACAAATGTTTAATGGTATCCCAGATTCTGCCCTACTCAATCAATTTATGCAAAATCCAGCTGTATCACAGATGATGCAAAGCTTGCTCTCCAATCCCCAATATATGAATCAGGTACTATGACTGGGAAAATTACCTTTAGCTCAATAAATTATTTTTTGTGAGTTGGGATCTTTCATGGGTTAAATAATCTCTCTTTTTTAGATTCTCAGTCTCAACCCTCAACTGCGTGGCATGGTTGATACAAATCCTCAATTAAGAGAAATGATGCAAAATCCAGATCTTCTACGTCAGTTAACTAACCCTGAGACAATGCAGGTATGACTTTGTACACATGGTCTCAATTTGTGTGTGGAGAAAGTGACTTACATGCTTGAGTGCATGTTCGTTTGAACTAATTGATATTGACATTGAGTTTCAAGTCTTGTCAAGGTGGGAAAAAATCTTACATTTTACTTTTATAACATGATTTGGCCAGTGAGAATATTGTGGTTGATTGAATTTAGTGATCATGCTTGTAACATTTTTACCAAGAAATTTAATTGTGATTCACACATGCTTGATGTTTCTTTGGCTCCTTTCTCTGTTTCCTCTTGCAGCAAATGCTAGCTTTACAGCAGTCACTTCTGTCTCAGCTCAATCAACGGCAATCAACCCAGTAAGTGTGGATGTGTCTTGCTTGATTAGGATTTGGGATTGGTGCCATTAGTTTGCTTGACTGCTAGGTTGTAATAAGATCATCTAGTTTGTGTGCCAGTGCAATTACCTGATGAGTTGTCAGAGTTGTTTCCTAGGTTGTAATTGCTTGCTAGAAATTGAATGAATCAATATACATGGCAACTAGTTTATGCCCCTTGATAATAAGCCTCTAAAAGAGTATTATTTTTTGAATATTTCTCGTGAAAGATAAATTTTGGATATATGGCCATTTTATATTGATCATATTGCCACTGCTCTATTTACATCACTATGGAATGATTCAATTTCTCCATGGCTTGTCAAACACACCATTGTTTAAAATACTTGGTGTAAAAGATTCATTATCCCTCAATTTGGATGAATTGAGGGATAATGAAAGAGAAATCTGTGAAAGAGAAATACACCAAATGGTTTTTAACTTGTGTTCTTCATATAGATTCATTTGCATTTTGTTGGCCAGCATTTATAAATTCAATTTGTTGACCCTTAATCATTTGCTGCTCACTTGCAGGGATCAAGCTCAGACTGGTGGGAATACAGGTAGTTCACAAGACTACGATTTTAGAAATGAATATTCATCATGATTATTCTTTTGTCTTACGTTCCCTTTCAATTAGATTCATTAGATTTGATGTTTGTTCATTACAGGAGCACCTAATGCTGCTGCATTGGAGTTGATGATGAACATGTTTGGTGGTCTTGGAGCTGGCAGCTTGAGTGTTCCAAATAACCCTGATGGTTAGAATTCTTAATTGATATCATTTTCACTTAGTCTAGCTGTTAGGTTGCCACTAAATATGTCATTTGTTTTTGCAGTACCTCCGGAAGAACTGTACGCAACTCAGCTTTCACAGCTTCAAGAAATGGGTTTCTTTGATACTCAAGAGAATATCAGGGCACTGCGTGCTACGTCTGGGAATGTCCATGCTGCAGTAGAGCGACTTTTGGGGAATCCCGGGCAATAACTTCCTTAGGGTTTACATTTTTATATTTACTCGGGGAATTCTCATTTGGACATGTAAGAATATTTAAATTTGGACCGGTGTCTTTTAAAGGCATACAATGTGCACAGACGAACATTTCATTTTGGGCGTGTTAATAAGCAAGGACACGCTGTGATAGAGCTTTCAGCTTGTGGGTATAATCACGTGCATTACCGATTATTTTGGTGCCCTTTCTCTCATGTACATACATATTTTCAATATGTTTTTATTTTTATTTTTATGATACTATTCTTATCATATCTGCAATCTTTTGGATTTTATTTGTGTAATGCTCACAAAATCCACCTGTGTTTACATTGATGATTGAACTAGGAAAAAGGATACAGTTGTTGCAAAGAGATTGCTGTCTCTTTCTATGTACCATAAAGGTTAAATTTTTTCCCAGCTTGATGTCCGATAAAGGTTCAATTATCTCATAGAAATCCATCAATCAATCGGTTCTGCATAGGTTTTCTGTTAAATATGTTGAAAATTTCACTTGGAAACAAGGGGGAGGAGAAAAAGACGAGATGATGGGGGGTATTTAGTGGAAAACACCGATGGAGAATTTTAGCTCCTAATAGGAAATCATTATTAATCCAATCAATGGAATTTTAAGTCTACCTAATGTCTTGGTTTGGTGTAAATTTACGACTATCACGAGAAAAGTGTTTGTTGAGGGTAAGAAGATTGTGAGGAATGACTGAGAATAACAGGTTAAAACAGATGAGTGAGGCATGATAATTGAGGCACGAGACAGATTCTAGATAGATTGGAACACCAATTTCAAAATGACACTTGTCTAAGAATAGGTGAATTAAAATTTAGTTAGTCTCATTTGATTCGCCTTATCATGGTGTGCTTAGCACATTTTTGCCAATTTGGAATGTTTTGCCATAATGAGACCATAATTGGCTCTACTTATAAGTAGATATTTCCAGTCATGATCTGGTGTATTAGGTCAAATCTTCCTAGTCATGATCCTTATGATTTTCCTAATTTTATGAAACCCTGTTCTTTTATGTGTCCTGATTTCAACCCAAGATCAGTCTGACATACAAAGTCAGTACTTGTCTTTTCTAAGGTGTTAAGGGACTCAAATCGCCTTGGTCCAATTGAGTTAGTGCTTCTAAAATGTGAATTCCTAATCACTAATATATGGGTGATAGCAAGATGAATTTTTCCTTACTAGTGTTAAGCCTAATGAGGGATCAAGATGGGTATCAGATCTTATGCCACCTAGGCTAAGGCCTCAGGGTATCAGATCTTACCATTAAATTGTATTCAGCAACGAAACACACTAAACCCTCGTCTCCATTAGCATTGTTCAAAAGGCTGTGTAAATGCCTGCCATTTTATCAACCTCTCTTGCCCCTCTTGCTAAGATCAACAATCCATGTTAAGTGGCATAAGTCTACTGATGGGTTGGTTCAAGTTAAATGCTGAGGGATCTTTTGTGGGAAACCAAGGCCTTGCTAGTAGTGGGGGGATTATTTGTGATAACAATGGCAATTGTGTACAGGGTTTTTCAAGGTCCATTGGCAGAGCAACTAGCATGCTTGCCTAAATTTGGGCCTTAAGAGATGGCCTTGGACAAGCTAGAGAACTAGGAATTACCCCATCTTTTTGGTGAAATTGGATGCACAAGTGCTTGTTTTGCTTTTAAAAAATGAGCACTCACCTAATGTACTGATTTAGAGTAATATACACATTGCAGGAATATCAACTAAGCTTTCCATAGCTGTGAAATGCTTTTGCGAAGAGAGGTGTTCTCAAATGAATGACTTTATTTTGTGTGTGTGTATATATATATATATATTTTAGAATTTGATGAATTTGGGACTCTCCCGTGACAAATTAGCAATGGAGGAATTTGGAAAATAATACAAATAATAATAAACATGGATGGATATCAAATTTTCTAGTCCACAAATTTCAAAGGTGAGTTTAGGATTTCATCCACCACAAGTGAAAATTATGGAGAGAGAGAGAGAGAGAGACCAAACTCATCTTTCCATATTTGGCATTTCATACTGCCATATTTGAAGTTAAAAGACCTGCATAGATTCGAACAAAACAACAAAATGTTGCTGCTTTTTATTTTTATTTTTTAAATTCTATTGTTTTAATTGTAATTGTATATGTGAGGGCCAATTGTACCCTGTGTTCAAACTGCATTGGAGGAGGCCAGACCCAATATCTAGTCTCATATGTACAAACTGCGTAAGAAAAGGCCAGACCCAATATCCAGTCTAAGGGTAAGAGAATATCCGAGGACAACCAGCAAAAGAAGAGATAAAATTACCCTCCGAGGAGAGGTAAAGAGTGCTCGTGAGGAATTTGACCGTGTCCGAGGACGATAGCCACCTCGGAACCTCTATCCGAGGTATCTGGTAAACTTATCAGTCATTAAGAGTAACGCCTCGGACAAACCTTACAACAAAATGAAGGGGAAAATATCGAATAAAGGATAAGAGTAAGAAATAAAAAATATCTAAGGGTGCTGTCACCTTCGCATTAAATGCCGCCCAGCTAACCTTCTGGCCGCATTAATGTGGAGGTGATACCTGAACAGTGGACGCGCAGCCTTACAGCTAAGAATGGAAGATTCAAGAAAAGGCAAGACAGATGGAAAAAAAGAACTTTGAACGCCTAATCCACACGTGGATGGAGGAAAAGGTAAAAAAGCCATAGTATATAATACGAAGGGGGGAGAGTCATAGCACTGGAGCATGTCCGAAGATATTTTTTATACAGAGATACGTGTATAACTCTTTGCTTCTAACGCTATAATCCAACGTCTTGGCCCTAGATTTAGACTAGCTTATTATCCCACTCTCTATAAATTTATTGTAGGGGTTTTGTGGGCCTGGATCCATTCCTGTTCTGGGTTCAAGCCAAAATCTGGTCCTTACAATTGGCGCCGTCTGTGGGAAATAGCGTGATCTGATCAGAAAGAGATTTTGGTTTAGTGCATAAAATGGAAGAATCAAGTTTGCATCAACCAACGATAGGGCCACATCAGGGTAATGACAATCTGCACCAGGCGGCATCAGGAGGTTCGCAACATAGCTACTCGGCGGTCAACCCTCAACAAAGGGGCGATCGTGAGCAAAGTGGGCAAACCATGCACACTAATAGGAGCCAATCGCGTAGGAACAGTCACGTGTCCCATGCAGAGAATGAGAAAGACATGCAACGTGAAATTGGTTAGTTGAAGAAGAAGTTACGTCACGCGCGGCGGAGGCGAGCATCATTTGAATCTGAGTCTTCTTCTGGGGATACAGAGGATGATACGTATAGGCAAAGATCTAGAACTCCGCCTAGTGAAACCTTCTTTGGTAATGAAGAGCATAGTAATTATAGGCGGAAGAGCAAAAATACCTCGCATAAGGGCCTAGGAAACAAAGCTATGAACGAGGCATTAAGTCAAGTAGCTAAATCGCCTTTCACACGTCGGATCGAGGGTGCCAGCCTTCCTCGGCGATTTAATCAACCAACTTTCTCCCTTTATAATGGCCGGACAGATCCAGTGGAGCATGTTAGCCATTTTAATCAAAAAATGGCCGTCCATTCAAAGGATGAGGCCCTAATGTGTAAGATCTTTCCGTCCAGCTTGGGTCCAATGGCAATGAGATGGTTTAATGGCCTCAGGGCAAATTCCATTGACTCTTTCAAGAAACTTACCCAGTCTTTTGGCGCCCGCTTCATTACATGTAGTAGGGTACCATTGCCTTTAGGATCTTTGCTATCGATGTCTATGCGTGAGGGAGAGACTCTGAAGGCTTACTCAGATAGATATTGGGAAATGTTTAACGAGATAGATGGGGACTATGATGATGTGGCCATTAGTACATTTAAGGCAGGATTTCCGGCGAAGCACGATTTGAGAAAGTCACTCACTGGCAAACCTGTCACCAGTGTACGCTTACTAATGGATAGGATTGACAAGTACAGGAGGATTGAGGAAGATCAGTTGCAAGGTAAAGGGAAAGCGAAGGTGATCCCCCAAGAGAGGAGGGATTCCAGGTCGGATCGGCTGCAGAACAATCGTCCTCGGAGAGACTTTTCAGGGCAATCTGCATCTGCCAACGCCCAGGCGGTCAACGTTATGTTTCGGGAACCAGTGCAGAAAGTCTTGGAGAAAGTAAGGAATGAACCATTTTTTAAATGGCCGAATAAAATGGCAGGAGATCCAAGCAATCGTAACCAAAACGTGTACTGCCATTATCATCAAGATCATGGTCATGCTACTGAAGATTGTCGGAACTTGTGGGACGATTTAGAGCAGCTGGTCCGAGAAGGGAGGTTAAAGCATCTATTGCATCATTCTAGTGGCCGAGGAGGCTAGACTGGTGCGGCGTTTCAGGGAAATCCTGCATCGAAGCCTCCTCTGGGCACCATCAATGTTATATTCGCTGCCCCGGGGAGGACTGGATCCTGCCCTTCCAGGATAATGTCAGTATCCCATTATACCGATGATGAGCCTAATTCAGTGCCGAAGAGAGTCAAGACGAATGTCCCTCTAGTGCTGAGTTTTTCAGAAGCGGACAAATAGGGAATCATACAGCCACATAATGATGCTCTGGTGGTTACCCTTAGAATTGGTGGATACGATGTGAGGAGGGTCATGATTGACCAAGGAAGTGCAGCGGAAATTATGTATCCTGACCTCTTTAAGGGTCTGTGTTTAAAGCCCGAGGATTTATCTACATACAGCTCGCCTTTGGTGAGTTTTGAAGGTAAGATGGTTGTCCCTAGGGGCCAGATCAGACTGCCTGTGCAAACTAGATTGGATGTGGTCGAGGTAGATTTTATCATGGTAGATGCTTTTTCCCCGTACACGGCCATTATGGGCAGGCCATGGCTGCATTCCTTAGGTGCTGTTTCTTCCACCCTTAATCAGAAAGTAAAATATCCTTCTGAAGGTCAAGTGCTGGAGATAATGGGAAGCCAGTCTATGGCTAGGCAATGCTTAATTGCGGCAATTCAGCACAAACCAGAGACTGGCGCCTCAGCCAGTAAAGAAAATGATTTATAGCAGTTAAGAACCTCATCGTCACTGCGCGGGGGGCCAGATGACGAGACGAATTGTGAGGACCTGGAAAAGGTGATTATAGGGGACGACCTTGAGAGATTCTTCCAGGTTGGGGCTCGGCTGCCCCTACAGGAGAAGGAAGAGTTGGTTGAGCTTCTGAGGAGAAACGTAGACGTTTTTGCATGGGACGCCTATGAAGCCCCTGGTTTAAATCCAGAATTCATCTGTCATCGTTTAAATGTAGATCCCTCAGCTACTCCAAAAAAGCAACCTCCTCGGCGCCCCTCGAGTGATCACGTGGAGGCAATCAAGACTGAGGTGGTTAAACTTAAACAGGCAGGGGCTATTAAAGAGATTTTCTACCCCCAATGGCTGGCTAATACCGTAGTGGTGAAGAAGAAGACAGGAAAATGGCGTGTTTGCGTGGACTTTACAGACCTTAACAAGGCTTGCCCCAAAGACCCCTTCCCTATGCCGAGGATAGATCAATTGGTAGATGCGACAGTAGGCCATCCTCGGATGAGTTTCCTGGACGCCTTCCAAGGTTATCACCAAATACCATTGGCAGCGGAAGATCAGGAAAAAACGGCTTTTGTCACTCCTGTGAGGAACTACCATTACAAAGTAATGCCTTTTGGCCTAAAAAATGCAGGCTCAACTTATCAACGGATGATGACAAAAATGTTCGAATCACGGTTGGGAAAAACTATTGAAGTCTATATTGATGATATGGTTGTGAAGAGCAAGTTAGTATCTGAGCACTTAGCAGATCTTACAAACATTTTCGAAATCCTGAGGTGGCACAAGTTGCGCCTGAATGCCTCCAAATGCTCCTTTGGAGTAGGGTCAGGAAAGTTCCTAGGATACATGGTGACTCATAGGGGAATTGAGGTAAACCCAGATCAGATCAAAGCAATCAATAGCTTGCAACCACCTCGGAATCCAAAGGAAGTGCAGAAGCTTACTAGGATGATGGCAGCATTAAATCGGTTTATATCTAGATCAGCGGAAAGGTGTAGACCTTTCTTTCTTTTATTGCATAAATGGAAAGAGTTTCAATGGTCCGAGGAGTGTGTCAGGGCATTCCAAGAACTTAAACGCTATCTGTCCCATCCACCCATAATGTCTAGCCCATTGGTGGACGAAGTCCTCTTTTCTTACCTCGCCGTTGCCTCACATGACATAAGCCTTGTGCTCATACGGGTGGACGATGGTATACAACGACCAGTCTATTATGTGAGCAAGTCACTTAACGAGGCTGAGGTGCGCTATCTGCCACTAGAAAAAGCGATACTGGCTGTAGTGCATGCCACAAGGAAACTTTCCCATTACTTTCAGGCGCATACTGTGGTCGTTCTGACTCAACTTCCCCTCAAGTCAGTGCTTAGGAGCGCCGATTATACGGGGAGAGTAGCTAAGTGGGGTACGATTCTAGGGGCTTTTGATATAAAGTACATGCCCCGCACCTCTGTAAAGGGGCAGGTGCTTGCTGATTTGGTGGCCGAGTTTGCTGAATGTCCAGAGGAGGTGGAAATGGGAGACGAATCAGTGGATGAAAGGTTGGTAGGCGTGGCCTCTATTCAGGGCCTACCGCCTTGGGAATTATACGTTGATGGAGCAGCCAATCAACGGGGATCAGGAGTGGGGCTAGTACTGGTATCCCCTGAAAAGATTACCATCGAGAAGTCCTTAAGGCTGAACTTCTCCGCTACGAATAACGAAGCAGAGTATGAAGCTTTGTTGAAGGGAATGGTGATGGTGCAAAAAATGGGGGGAAAGGCAGTAAAAGCTTTTTCGAACTCTAAACTGGTTGTGGGACAAGTAAGAGGAGACCTAGAGGCACGAGACTCAAGAATGCAGGAATATTTAGGCCAAGTCAGGAGTATACAAGAAAGGTTTGAAGTTTTTGACTTGTCTCATGTTCCTAGAAGTGGGAACACCCATGCAGATTCATTGGCCACCCTTGCCACGGCCTCGGCCCAGGATCTGCCTCGGGTAGTCTTGGTGGAAGACCTACATACGCAAGCTTTGACGCATCAGGGTGCTCCACGGATACATCAGATTACGCTGGGTCCAAGTTGGATGGATGCTGTATCACTGTTCCTGGAAAAAGATGTACTGCCTGAAGAAAAGTCTGAAGCTGATAAAGTGCGAAGGAAAGCTCCTCGGTTTTGGTTATCCGAGGATAGAAAATTGTACAAGCGCTCATTCTCTGGGCCTTATTTGTTGTGTGTGCACCCAGAGGCATCAGAGTCACTTCTAGAGGAATTGCATGAAGGGGTTTGTGGAAGTCATACAGGGGGAAGGTCATTGTCTCACAGGGCTCTTACCCAAGGATATTGGTGGCCAAACATGCAAAAAGAGGCGCAGGAATATGTCAAGAAATGCGATCAATGCCAGAGGTTTGCACCGAATATTCATTAGCCTGGAGGGGTGCTCAGCCCTCTGTCTAGTCCGTGGCCTTTTGCTCAGTGGGGCCTAGATATTGTGGGTCCTTTCCCCAAGGCTGTGGGGAACAAGAAATACCTCATGGTATGCACAGATTATTTCACTAAGTGGGTCGAAGTTGAGCCCTTAGCCAATATCAAGGATGTGGATGTCAAAAGATTCGTCTGGAAGAACATAGTTACGCGATTTAGGGTTCCCAACATCCTCGTCTCAGATAATGGTCTTCAGTTTGACAGCAAAACTTTTAGGAAGTACTGTTCTGACCTGGGAATAAAGAACAGGTATTCCACTCCAGCCTATCCACAAGGAAATGGGCAAGCTGAGACTGTTAATAAGGTCATCGTGAACGGACTTAAAAAGAGGTTGGATGACGCCAAAGGAAGATGGGTTGAAGAGCTACCACACGTTCTTTGGACGTATATGACAACACCTCGGAAGTCTATTGGGGAGACCCCCTTCTCAATGACGTATGGGGCTGAAGCTGTAATCCCTCTGGAGAACGGTTTCCCTACTATGAGATCTAGCGCATTTACCTCGGATGGAAATGACGACTTGCTAAAGAGGAATCTGGATCTAATTGAAGAATGACGAGAAAACGCTAGGGTGCAGTTGGCCTACTATCAACACAAGTTAAAACAAGGCTACGATATGAGTGTGAAGTTGAGACCATTGGCCCCAGGGGATTTGGTTTTGAGGAGAGTTGTAGGAAACACTAAAAACCCTGCTTGGGGAAAATTGGGGCCCAATTGGGGAGGACCATATCGCATTACTTCAGTAGCAGGAGTAGGTGCATACTACTTAGAAGATTTAGATGAAAGAGCTGTACTTCATCCTTGGAATGTAAATAATCTGAAAAGATATTACTATTGATAAGAAGAGTTACACTGTGTTTCTCCTTGCTTCCATTTATCCTATGACATCTATTGAAATATTAAACAGAAACTAAGTTATGTCAGGTCCTCGGACCACACACTTAGTGGAAATTAATATCCTATGATATTTATTGAAATATTAAACAGAAACAAAGTTATGTCAGGTCCTCGGACCACAAACTTAGTGGAAATTAATATCCTATGACATCTATTGAAATATTAAACAGAAACTAAGTTATGTCAGGTCCTCGGACCACACACTTAGTGGAAATTAATATCCTATGACATCTATTGAAATATTAAACAGAAACTAAGTTATGTCAGGTCCTCGGACCACAAACTTAGTGGAAATTAATATCCTATGACATCTATTGAAATATTAAACAGAAACTAAGTTATGTCAGGTCCTCGGACCACACACTTAGTGGAAATTAATATCCTATGACATCTATTGAAATATTAAACAGAAACTAAGTTATGTCAGGTCCTCGGACCACACACTTAGTGGAAATTAATATCCTATGACATCTATTGAAATATTAAACAGAAACTAAGTTATGTCAGGTCCTCGGACCACAAACTTAGTGGAAATTAATATCCTATGACATCTATTGAAATATTAAACAGAAACTAAGTTATGTCAGGTCCTCGGACCACACACTTAGTGGAAATTAATATCCTATGACATCTATTGAAATATTAAACAGAAACTAAGTTATGTTAGGTCCTTGGACCACACACTTAGTGGAAATTAATATCCTATGACATCTATTGAAATATTAAACAGAAACTAAGTTAGGTCAGGTCCTCGGACCACACACTTAGTGGAACTTAATATTTCAGAACATCTTTTAAAATGGGAAATGGAAAATCATCTGTGTCAAGTCCTCGGACCATGAACATTGTAAAAATAATTGTCCTTGCAGTGTCAAGGAATATATTCAATGGAATATATGTTGTGTTAAAATCTTTAAAACATGATCTTGAATATAAGTTATTGTCTTCTGGATTAAATTACGGCCTGTTTTATAGGTCATGATTAACTTTATGGATATCAAATAAGTGTAAGTGTGTTTCGATATATTCACATCCTGCTAGTTACTTAGATGTTGTGACATTGCTTGGAAATTGTAAAACCTTTTAGAGAACTTGGTAAAGGGAAAATACATTTTTGAGAGTTAACATTATGTTTTATTAATGTGTCGTGTTCCTCAGTAATGCATGCTGGTTCATTGGTAGTGTATCATGCTTTGAAAGTAGATAGGGAACAGAATAGAGTAAATATCATACAACTAAGTAAAACAATAATGCTAACAAACATTACTTGAAATAAAGAAAAATGCCTCATATATTATCAAAATTAGTTTTCAAGTACAAAAGATGAAGGTACAGTCATTGTCATTATCCTAAAAACAAATATAAAAACTAAGACTTCAATTTAATATGAAGTTTAGGTTTGGAAGCCTCGTCAACTGCCTCAGGAGGGCTCTTCTTCTCTTTCTCCTTAAGAGACCCTTCAGCAGGTAAAGTAACTAAGGCTAGTTGCTTCTCAAAGTCTTGAGAAGCTGCCTCAGGCTGAGGAGCCTCAGTCACTTTATCCGACGAAGAGTCTTTCAAGGTCTCTTGCGCGCTGCCTTGTTCTGGCTGAACAGTAGAGAGGGGGTGCTGAGGAGGGGCTTCTTTGGTTAATTGTGGCGCGAGAGGGGCTAACTCAACCTGTTTAGGAATTTGCAGGGCTAAGGGGAAGATAATGCTTTCTGGTCTCCTCAGCCCTGATGAAGCTTCAACCCCAGCCTGGTTGAGAGCCTCTTCCCAAGTCTGGGTGCAATATGCACGACAGACGGCAGGGACCTCAGCCCGAAGAGCGTCCTCGGTTTCCGCTACTCCAACGTCGTAGCCATGTTGCTCAGCCTCGTCCCTCTCCTTCTCGGCTTTGAGCTTATCCTCTTCAGCCTGCACTTTGGCATTTTCAGCCAAGGCCTTGAGCCTATTAGCCTCCTCCAGTTGCTGCCTTAGGGCCGCGATCTGTTCTTTGGCCGTAACCAATTGCCCTTTAACATCATTGGCCAGCTTCCTTTGGCTCTCAGCTTGTGTTTTAGCCCCCTTCAATGCAGCCTCAGCGCTTTTCCTTTGCTGCTCCTCAGCCTTCAACTTCTCCCTGAGGTTCAGCATTGCTCTTCTCAGCGATGGTCAACGTCTGCACAGCAGAGACCCTTCTTCTTCTCTCCTCATCCAGCTGCTGTGCGACGGAATGATAAATTTCTTCCATCCTGAAGGTACTTTGAACAGCCTGTTTTTTTAAAAAAAAAAAAAAAAGAAAACAACAAAACAAACACAAAAAAAAAAATATAAGAGTAATAACGTGTATACGCACAAGTAACACGAAATTAGGGTTATGCCAAGTAAAAAAAAAAAAACAAGAAAAAAAAAAAAGAGATTGAAAAAATAACAATACATACCATTCCTAAACATCACTTGGCTTGGAGAAAGACTTCGTTCCTCCTTAGTCCTCGTAGCTCCACCATGTCTTTGGGGAGCAGGAGGGTCTCTTCCAACACCGAGGCCACATGGCAGCCTATACCCCCATTGTAATCTCTGATCGATGCATCATCGGTCAGAGGCTCACCCCCTAGCATTGGAGCTAGAAGCCATGCTTGGGGTTCAGGCTGCTGAACCTCTCCCATCTCTGGTCCTCGGCTGGGGGCATTGCTAATTTTGAATTGCTTCGTTGGCCTTTGGGCCTCTTCTTCACTGGAAGAACGAGTCATTCCAGTCTCCATTACCTCCTTACCCTTAGGCTCCCTTCTCCTCTTAGGGTCAGGTTGTTCAGTCCTAGAGGGAGGAGGTGGCTGAGGGGCACGAGGAGGAGATTTAGGAGGGGGGGGGGAGGAAGTTTTGGTTGGGTGGGCCTCCCAGCCTCCCCCCTTCCAGGTTGGCTCTCCAATAATTCCTGGAGACTGCGTTGGGGCTTCCTCTGGATGCCCATATCCTCAGGAGTGTTAGGTGATGGAGTGGGTTGGTTGAAGACTTCGTAATCGTCTGTGGCCGAGGCTAGGTCCACAGAACCTTCTTCCTCTCGTTCAGCTTCTTCTTCCTCTTCTACTTGAAAAACGGGGGGAGAAGATGGAGCTACTTCTGCGAGGCTGGCAACAGGCAATGCCTCGGTAAGCTGGGAGTATCTGGGAAGAGGAACGCCTTGAGGGACTATGAACCCTTCGTAAGCAACGCTAATTCTGCGAAGCCGAGGATCCTTAGCCTTTATCACGCATGAAGGAGCTTGGAATGCACGTGATATAGGGCTGTAGTCGAGGATGAGATGAGCTGCTCTTAACTGACCGTCTGATGGGTTGACGTAAATTTCAGCTCGGAGAACTCTATCCAAGCTGGCTTTGTTAACTAAACGTAACAATGGCGTAGTGGCGTGGGGATCTGCAATGTCAGTAGAGACAATGAGGAGTAACTTTAGTATCAGCCGACAACAATGGGAATACTAGAATAGGAAAAGTTGAATATGAAGATTAAATAAATTAGTTCCCCACCTGGCTTACCCTCTTTAACTGGGCATGGTAAGCCATCATGCCACTGCCTAGAGAAGATTAGGAAATCTTCTTTTAATCCCTTGTTAGATACAGAGAGACACTGAATCATCCTGACTTCTGCGTGCCTGGATTTTAAATAGTATCCTTGATTTTTTAGGTGTTGAAGGTTGTAAATCCAGTTTATATCGTGGTGGGTTAGGTTTAGGTTCATTCTTTCGTTCAGGGCTTCTATACATCCTAATACCCTAAACATATTCGACGCGCATTGTGTGGGAGATAACCTAAAATACCTAAGGTAATTCCTAGTAAGGGTGCCCATGGGAATGGTCATCCCCCCTTCTATGAAAGCAATCATAGGAATGACAACCTCGTTCGTTTTTCTTTCATCATACCACTCACCCTGTGCCGCGTACCTAACGCCCACATGTGGAGGGATGTTATATTTAGTCCTAAAATTCCTCATTTTTTCCTCGGTGTCAACTAACTCCCTAAATCTACCCATTTTCTAAGAGGTCCTATAGGGGAAATTTTATAATAAAAGGAATAAGAGTTGGAGATAGTTTAGGAAGACTTACAGGTGTGAGAAATGGTCCTTGGACAGGATTTTGGTATTTGTAGACGCACAAAGGAGCGAAAGAAAGAAAGAAAGTATCAGGTTCTATAATAGCGCAATCGTTCAAAAGTAACAAGAAACTGATTTGAAAGCCTGTTTATAGTGGCGCAAAAATTAGGAGCGAGAATTCGCCCTCTCAAATTCCCAGAAAGCTCAACCGCCGTTGGATTATCATCCAATCGTTGAACGTGGGAGACAAAGGAGTTGCCAAAATTAAATGAAGGCGCGCCCTGGGCACTGAAGAGTCAGGGATGAGTCACAAGAAGATAAACACGTGTTGTTGCGATTTGACCCAATAAAACCAGATCATAAGGCAAATCCGACGAGAGAATCAAAATCCTTCTTTTCTCCCGAGGAGCCGAAAAGCAAGATTTTGAGGGGCTATTGTGGGGGCCAATTGTACCATGTGTTCAAACTGCATTGGAGGAGGCCAGGCCTAATATCTAGTCTCATATGTACAAACTGCGTAAGAAAAGGCCAGGCCTAATATCCAGTCTGAGGGTAAGAGAATATCCGAGGACAACCGGCAAAAGAAGAGATAAAATTACCCTCCGAGGAGAGGTAAAGAGTGCTTGTGAGGAATTTGACTGTGTCCGAGGACGATAGCCACCTCAGAACCTCTATCTGAGGTATCTGGTAAAATATCAGTCACTAAGAGTAACGCCTTGGACAAACCTTACAACAAAATGAAGGGGAAAATATCGAATAAAGGATAAGAGTAAGAAATAACATATATCTAAGGGTACTGTCACCTCCGCATTAAATGCCGCCCAGCTAACCTTCTGGCCGCATTAATGTGGAGGTGATACCTGAACAGTAGATGCGCAACCTTACAGCTAAAAATGGAAGATTCAAGAAAAGGCAAGACAGATGGAAAAAAATAACTTTGAACGCCTAATCCACACGTGGATGGAGGAAAAGGTAAAAAAGCCATAGTATATAATACGAAGGGGGGAGAGTCATAGCACTGGAGCATGTCCGAAGATACTTTTTATACAGAGATACGTGTATAACTCTTTGCTTCTAACGCTATAATCCAACGTCTTGGCCCTAAATTCATACTAACTTATTATCCCACTCTCTATAAATTTATTGTAGGGACTTTCTGGGCCTGGATCCATTCTTGTTCTGGGTTCAAGCCAAAATCTGGTCCTTACAGTATACAAGGGAGAATATTGAGGGAATTCCAATTGAAGAAGAAGAGAGTTCAAACAAAAATTAAAAACATCTAATTACTACAAATATTATATGGCAGTTAATGATCATAGTATCATAACTTTCAAGTTTTAGTATAATACACGTGGTTTCCATCTTTTATCTTATACATACTAGAATAAATTTCTATAAACACTTTATTTATTGATTAGAAGATTTGAACTTAGAACTTCATAAATCACATAATGATTAAAAATTTTGTAGGATAACTTCTAGTGCTGACCCTTGAAATTTGGGATAAGTTTAATTTTAGTATTCAAAGTTTAAAAAATTCACATTTACTCCTTGAAATTTCAAAAGAAAAAATTTTATCCTTTCATTTGTGGGGCTATTTACAATTTTAGTATCTTAAATATTGAATTGGTTGATTTCGCTCCCTTAAAAATAAATTGCAATTGGTTCAAATTTAGTATCTAAAAAATGGGTAGCCTTAGCATCCCATTAATTCTTGTAATTAGAAAAATAAATGGAAGAACCAAATTGTTTCATTTTTGAATTTTAAATTTAAGAGACCAAAATCAAGGACAAAAGGTATAGTTTGCCCAAATTTAGTATAATAATATCTCCTCAACAGGTCATGACTTGTATAAAATTTTCATGGGCCAACTTTGTCATGCTTATAGAAGTTCAGGACTAAAATGTATGTAACCCAAAACTTGGGGGCCAATTTATAGTATTAAAGAACTTTAGGATCATCCCAAATTTGCTAAATGTATAAAACCAGGGGCAAAATTATAAATTCCCATATAATTAGAGCGAAAGCTTTTTAGCTTTGAAACCCGTTTCTCTCTCTCTCTCTCACACACACAGCGCTTGCAATGAGCTAAGGTAACAATGCTATTCCCTCTCTGCTTTGATTCGAGAACTAGTTGAATCTTAGTCTTTGTTTCTTGCTAAAGGTTCACTTCGTTGAATTGTTTGTTTCATTTTGTTGTATGCATATTTGGGTTTTTTTGGTGGAGAAAGGTTTCAAATCTTGATTGCTTGTGAATCTCTACGTGGGGAACTTTGTTTTTCAAATTTACTTTAATGGGTATTGTTTATTTTGTGGTTTTGGTAGAACCCATGTTGCAAAATTGGAAATTTTTTGGTTAATCAATTGTTGAAAAGTGTTTCTGCATTGTTGTCTTGAGTTTGCTGAAAGATGAAGAAGAAAGTGAATTATGCATGAATGAAGCAAATTATAGGGCTTATTTATTGGTCATTCAATTGGTGCTTCCTTGAAAATTGTATGCATTGGTGGACTGGAGGGTTTAACGGTTTCAATTGGTAGGTGCTACAGTACTTTCATGCTATTGATTTTGTGGAAATGAGTAATAAAATGAATGTGTTGCATTTTCACTTTATTATGTAGAATTTAATGTTCACACCGGGAAAAATAAAAAATAACGATAATATATTGGTCAGTGCATGCTTAGCCTATGCCAGTTAATGTGTTTCCTTAATTGTAATAATTACCAATACCTTAATTTTGTGTAGAAATTCTTAATTATTTATAGGTGCAATTATCTTGAGCTGACTGTGAGGAATAACTCATGGTCAAAGATGTATTCAGTCCTTTCTATTTTTTTTATTTTTTGAAGAAAGTCGTAGATGTGTGAAGAGGAAAGTTATTTGACTATTCTTTGTGAAATCAAGTTGATGCACTGGTTAATTGAGAACTAGAAGTATATTGGTAGTATTGCCATAACTGGATTTTCTTGGGAATATGTATTGGAGAAATTCGTATCGTTACATTGCCCACATAGGAAAGAAGCGTCTTGAGGAATTCTTTTGAGTATTATCAAAATAAGACTTCTATACTATTATACAGCACAGCTTTGAGCTGTTACCGTGTAAACATTCTTAAATAGCTGTCCTTGCAAGTGAATGACCAAAGCTGCCACTATATGTCATAAACAAATCTTAATTTGGTAAGAAGATAAGCTTAGGTTTTTTTTTTTTTTGGGGGGGGGGGGTGGTTTATGATGTGAAGAGACAGAATGATGGCAAAGGACTAGAAGGTTTTAGGATGAAGTCATGTTGTGGTTATTTTGAATGGTTCCAGCCTCTGCCCTCCTCTCCTATTCAACGGGGCTTTTAGAGAAGCAGCTTCCTTCCTTGACTTCTTTGCTCAGTCAAGCTTCCTTGTTCATTAGTGCAGTCTCGGTCCATAGTTTAAGACTTCGTTCCTTATAGCCTAGTCTATATCTACAGCTGACGCAACTCCGTACCGACGCCTTACTACTACTTAATTAATTCATTAACGGCTAAGCGATTTTATAACCTGAGCTTTCCTTAACCAGCTTTCCTTATCTCTATCAGTGTTATGAGTGCAAATAACTGAAATAAATCTTTAAACCCATTCGTTTTAAAAGCCATGTTTGTCTTGTTCCTATTCCTATATTTATAAGAGATGAGTTTTGTGAAATTAAATATTGCTTATAATTTATTTTCTGTCCTTTATTTTATTTGAAAACGATTTGCACAGTGATTTTAATATATGTTGTGTATTCCAAAAATAGGTACACAATGCCAATTTAACATAAGATTTAACCCTTTTTGTGATGATAACTAGCTCATAAGCCCTGTCAAAATGATAACACTGTCTTAATGGCACTAGATGTAGTCACAACAACAACAACAACAACAGGGTTATGGATCCTTAACAAATTAGTTAGGGCTAGTCACGTGTTCTTTTTCTCCAGTTTATTCTATTTGGAATCATATTATCTGTTATTTCCTTAATTGATAAGTCCTTTTTTATTACTTCTACTAATTTTATTTGGGTCTTGATCTACCTTAATTCGCTCCTTGAACTTGGATCATGTCACTCTTTCTTACCGGTGCATTAATCGCTCTCCTTTGAAAATGACCAAACCATCTCAAGCGACTCTCTCTCATCTTTTCACAAATAAGGGCTACCCGTACCCTATCTTTGAGCGGGTTTCCTTAGATGTAGTCAGAATCTTGAGGAAATATCTTGGAACAATACTAAGTTGAATCTAAATGGAGTTTATTCTATTTTGCATAACTTTAAAAAGAAACTCCAATTAATCTTCGTTGAATTTTGACTAGATTACCAGTTTTTATCCTCCATAACCAGTGTCAATTCTTCAATTTTCACCAACTGATATGGTTCCATTAGTGTTTGATTAAGTTATTTGCTGGTTGCTTCTTTTAGTTACCGTTTATTCTTCCAGTTTTTTCATGGCTTAAATAACTCAAAATGATGTAGAAGCTTAATTGGTCTATGGTTTATCCTAGTGAGTGTAGGTGGTTGAACTTGATTCAACCATTATCTACCTTTGTCGGTTATCAATGTTGACTGAATCCATTAAGTTGTGGTTTGTGAAAATCCACCATCTTATACATTTCGAGTGTGAGGTGTACGTTTCATGTGTTAGGCCTTAGACTCTAGCTTAAACATTTCTGCCTGTGGAACATAAGCTTAAAAGTTGAAATGTCTCATCTTTCTTTTTTTCTTTTGCTTTCTTAATAAAAACTGATCTTCTTATGTATATCTAACTGTACAAGTTCTTATAATTATTCCAAACATATTTACCAAAAAATAAAAAATAATTATCCCAAAACATTTCATGTCAAAGACAGTAACTTGCTGTTTAGTATTTAGTGTCTTATTTGCGTATCCTGTTTTCGTTTTCGATTTATTTGGAAATATGTGCGTGTTTCATTTTTGTTGGTTTCATTAATGCAGTCAGTGTGTCTTCTTATTTGAGCTTTTGTTAGAAGCTATTCATATGTTTGTTTCTTGCACATGGAATTTTGTCAATGTTCTGTGATCCTAAATAGAATTGAAGAATATACACTTTATCTTGTAAACGTTGTGAGATCTTTATCTGCCGAGCCTTGTCGTAGTAGCATTTGTTTTAAATGGTACTCATTTTACACTGAGACCGATATCAAGGAGATGTACGGGTTTCCAAGCTATGCGGCTTGTATTTCATATAAGTTATCTTCTGTTGTTTTGTAAATGTCTGATTCTGTAATTCTGAATTCCTAATTTTTTTTCATTGGAAGTTAAGTTGACTCAGATGGTTCAACAAACAATAGAGTCTAAATTCAGCGAATATGGGATGGGAAACAGTGAAAATGATTTGCCTACTCGTGATAAGCAACTGCCGGTTTCTGTAAAGAAGACAGTGTTGAGAGATTTGCAGAATGATAACAGAATTATGGTGCCCAACTCTATTGGAAACTCTCCGCTTTTGAAGGATAAAAGTCCAGTTAGTGATGCCACTAAAGCTTCTGGTGCCAAGAGAGCCTCACCAGAACACCCTGTGAGTCCCCCTCACCCCCATTCTCAAAGCAGTAATGGGCATCTTGTTTATGTCCGTAGAAAATCTGAAGCAGAATTAGGCAAGAGTAGCACTTGTGATAGCACAAGCGTTACTGTTGATTGCCCACAGTCAAGGCAACTTGGTCACCAGGATGAGACCACCCAACCCAACTCCCAGGTGAAGGAGCCAAAAGATTCTTGCTTTCCAGCATTTGCATCTTTTCCAACGGCGGCTTCTATAAGCTCATCTGGAAAACCTTCAGTTCCTCAACTTCTTGGAAAGCCTGGTATAAGGCCAGCACCAGCAGAATCCAATTATCATCCTGTAGCTTCTGCTGGCCCTTCGTTGAGTAATCCAAAGGGATCGAAGAATCTACAGTGGGAAGACCGATTTCATATACTGCAGATGTTATTAAGAAAATTGGACGAAGCAGATCAAGAGAATTATCTCCAGAGTAAGCCCTTCAATGTCAAATAAGTAAACTTAACATGCATTATTTTGCCACTACTTAAAATTTTAACAGTAACCTTTTGGTGTTTGATTTATGTGATTCTGTTAGTTCTTCGCTCGCTCTCTGCCGAAAGTCTCAGCAGACATGCTGTTGATTTGGAAAAGAGATCGATTCAGCTTTCACTAGAGGAAGGTAAAATGAATTGTGGCTTTTCCTGCCTTTTACTTTACACGGCTTAAATAGAATCTTCCTAAATTGGAAAAAGTATCTTTGGATGATTTATTGTCTTGCATTCAAATTTTATTTTTGGATAGATAATCCGATTATTGTTTTGGATTCGTATCTGATCTCTTGTTTCACTTCTAGTAAGTTGTTCACAAAACTTCTAATTTTGAAACTTTACGATTTACATTTGTGAACTTTGACATGCTTTGATGCCCATTTAAATACCGTGAAAATTCTCCTGCTGCTTCCTCAATCAATACTGATGATTTGTTAAATGAAGGCATTTAGGGTGCTACCAAAGTTATTGATTTGCAGAATTATCATCTGACTTCTTTTATAACCGCTGATATTTTAGAATCCACTCAAGTTATTTAAACATCATCGTGTTTCTCCTACTGACCTGTAATTATCAGTGTTAAACACAGACAAAATGTTTCTAGAAATGCAGTTTTTAGAAATCTAATAACATGGACACAAGAGCCGCTGTCTAACAAGGTATGAAGTGTCTAACTCGAAAAAGGGTGAGAAAGCAGTCATTTATTTAAGATTCGTATGACTTCATGCACATAACAAGGCGCATTCAATGTATCATATTGTTTAGTCATGCCTCTATAAGTGGAAACAGAAGATACAATTTTTGTGGTTGCAGATATTAATGTCAATATAGCATCCATTAGCTGGCAATTTAATTTCACCTATTGTGCCCTAAGAAAGTCAATGATCTATGAATATTCTGAGATGATAGGAGTTCCTTATATTCTATTCTCACTAGGTTTCCACATCATTACAGCGAAAGAGTTGCAGCGGGTAGCTACTTTGAATGTCCTGGGAAAATCTATGAAGAATTTTAAAGCACCCTCAACTTTTCAAGACCGGTTAGAGAAGTGACAGGATGGGATGAACTTAAGTAGTGTTTATTACTTTATTTCATTGTTGTGTTGGGCAAAAAGATAGCTTGTACACAACTGTCCCAACTTTTATTATTTTTCTGGCTTTTCTGCAGTAGTCATTCACCTGCTTGTTTCAATCTTATCCACTGTAATATTGCCATTGTAATTTTCCATATCTAGTAGTGAAATGCTGTTGGCAATATCACATTGTTTCTGTATCAACTATTGACAGCAGCAAAAAATGAAAAGGAAATACTTTTAATTGTGATGCATTGCCTCTTTGATGTTTGAGTGTGGGTGGTATCTAGTTATCCATATCACTTATTCTTTGGTATTTTTGTATTTTCTTAGAACAAAAACAAAGCTATAGCTTCAAAATTTGGGATAGGCTATGGATCCTCGACAGATTAGATTGGGTTGGCCATATGAGTTCTTTTAATCTTTTCCTCTATTCTATTTTATTCGAAGTCATGCCTCTCCATTATTTCCCTCATTTGCATGTCATTTTATTTTATTTTTTGTATTTTCTAAATGAAGTCATTTAAGGCTTTAATCAAACATTGAAGGGTCAAACTTAGGACTATAGGTTTGCAAGGTGATCTGCATTTGGTAATAGGGCAATGTAGAAGCAATTTGAGAGTTAGCCAGCACGTGTTATGGCTGCAACAACAGGCAGGTGGAAAGTTCACTTTTTTTTTTTTTTTTTTTTTTTTTTTTTCTGTCTTAGGGGAAAACATTTATTGTGGGTATCAAGATTTTATATATATAAAATTTTATGGGAGGAGATTTGAACATTTTCTGTGTTGGAAGTACCGGAAAGCATCAATTGAATTGCAAAGTTCTTTGCGAGATGCGCTAATTGTGTGCAACCAATGTGTCATAACATGTAGGGTCTGCAGATGTGTGGTCTTGTAGACCAGAAATAGCAAACGCTAGTTGTATGTTTTTTCCTTACTATTATGTCCAGGCAAAATATATTGGACTTGTATGGGCTGAAGAATTCATGCCCAGTGAGTTCTAAAGTTACAATCTAATTAGCCGGTCAGCTTCCTTGTCACAAACAACTCTGTCAGCTTTTATTGGTCTTTGAATCTTCCAAAGCCCATCTCAGAAATGTAATCATGAATTCATTTACTTTCTGATTTTATACTTCATACCGTATAATTTTGTGCTCAAAAGCTTAACTTATACTGCTGTCATGTTTAACACCTAAATTTTAATATTTATTTTGAGGTTAACACACACCCATAATTCATTTTCTTTTCAGATAGTTCACTTCAACCATTAGCGTCTAATACATAATAAAATTTGTGGGGTTGAAAGAAAAGATCCAAATAAATTTTTTATTCTAACCCATATTTAAAAAAAAAAAAAACCAAATACACACAAAAGTGAGAGAGAATGAGGTTGTAGCTTCTAACACAAAAACACTACAAATTCCACTCAAAAATCGTGATTCATATTTACATCAATAAAATCTTATGAAATAAAACTTTGCTCGAAGGTTTTGTTTGTTACATCTTTTTTCCTCCATTTATTTAACTTATTTGATTTATCTATAACTTCTTGAAATTTCATTTTTCTTAAATATTGTTATACAACACTTTTTTGGATTTATTTATTAAGTTCAATAAATTTATTTAAATAAACTCTCTCAAAAGAGTACTAAGTAATAAACAAATAGATTAATAGTGGATACACTAGATTGTAATTTGCAAGTTGTGGTTGTTTTGATTTTAATGGATGCCAGTCATATTAGTTTATATACATTCTACTTATAATTCATATAATACTATTTTGTGCTCAAAAGCTTAACAAAAACATTCATATCAAATGTGCTAAAAAATTTAACTACTTAAAAAGTTATTTTACTTATTTTAACACTTCACAATAAACTGTCAATTGTTAGAGATGACAATTTACTATAACTAGGTGTTAAAAATTATAGATTTGACACATTTGATATAGTGAACTTTTAGTGCTATGGATGCTAAAATAGCATTTTAGCACTTTTGAAGTGAATACTCTCACCAAAATATCATGTTTAACACCTAAATGGATTTTTCTTTTTTTCTTTTTTCAATAAAATGCTGCTCAAGTAATATAAGTATATAACACAAGAGACCAAACTATCTTTCTTCTTTCCAAAAAAGAAAAAAAGAAGAAGAAGAAAAAGAGTAACAGACAAGAGAGCTAATTAGTGGAAGCACAAAGCTAGTAGTTTGTGACTCTAGTGGGTATCACAAATTCAGTGAAATTACTTCATCTTAGCCACCTAACTAGGGCCTCATTAAGCTGAAAGTGTTTAATACCAACATACTAAATATAATTAAGGCAATTAAGCGTAAACAAATGGAGCAGTTAGTTAATCCCCGAAAACCACTGACTAGTAGTAGTACACTAGTAATAATTAATAAATAGTATAATATAGTGGATGCACTAGATTGTAATTTGTAAGTTGTGTTGTGACTCTAATGGGTGCCAATCATATTAATTAAATAATTTACATTGCTTATAATTCATATAATACTATTTTGTGCTCAAAAGCTTAACTAAAACATTCGCATTAACTTTTAGTAACTAAAAGTTACTTTATCTATTGTAATACATCATTTTACAATGCACCCAATATCAAATACTTTATTTTTTTACCACTTTATTTATTATTTTTTTGAAGAGCTTTTACCACTTTATTTAAATATTTTTTTTTATTCTTTCTTTTACCACTTAGGTTTCTCTCTCTAACTTTCATTTAAATAACTTTTTGTGTTTACCATCTGACTAGCAGTTTAGGTAACTAGGTGTTAAAAAATTATAAGTTTGACACTTTTGATATGGTGGAGTTTTAGTGTTTCGGAGTGCTTAAATAACATTTTAGTTATATTTTAGCACATTTGATGTGAATTCTTTCACCAAATGTCATGTTTAACACCTAAATGGGTATTTTTTTTTTCAATTAAAATGTTGCTCAAGTCATAATAATAAACTAGTGTGTAACCACGTGCATATGCACGAACAGATTTAAAAACAATCACAATTACATATTTTATATATATATATATATATATATATATATATATATATATATATATATATATATGATTTGAAATCTAATTGGATCTAGACTCTTCAGTTTTTGTCTCTAATAATTCACTTGCCACAAAAATTAACAAATTAGATAGGACACATGACACAAAATTAAACTCCAATTAAAATTTAATCTAAAATCTAATTGAATTTAGACATTTTGATTTTTGCACCTAATAATTCACTTAACACAAAAATTTAAAAATTAAATGACACGTGACACAAAATTAGACTCCAATTTAGAATTTAATTAAATTTTCTCTCTACTTTAACTATTAATATATATATATATATATATATATATATATATGTATATATATATATATAACTTATAAAATTGAATTTTTTTAGTTATATAATTATGTTTTTATGATTTATTATATTGGACTTCTCGTTTTCTACATAAAATTAACTAATTTGGTAGAAAAATTTAAAAATTTAAATTAGATGGGACACATGACACAAAATTAAACTCTAATTAAAATTCAATTTTTACCTAAATTAATTCACTTTTTACAAAATTTTAAAATTTAGATTAGATGAGACACATGGCATAAAATTAGACATTAATTGAATTTCAATTTGAAATTTAATTGAATTTTCTCTCTATTTTACTTATTATTATATATATAGACAAAAGACATAGCTATCTTTCTTATTCCACCACCCCCCCCCCCCCCCCCCCCACAAAAAAAAAACGAGTAATATAAAAGAGAGCTAAATTAGTGGATGCACGAGTTACAAATGAAATGTTTAACACCTAAATGGTTTTTTTTTTTTTTTTTGAGTTCAATTAAAATGTTTCTCAAATAATAAACAAGAGATCTAGCTATCTTTCTTCTTTCCCAAAACAAAAAAAGAGTAACAAACAAGAGAGCTAATTAGTGGAAGCACAAAGCTAGTAGTTCATGACTCTAGTGGGTATCACAGATTCAGTGAAATTACTTCATCTTAGCCACCCAACTAGGGCCTCATTAAGCTGAAAGTGTTTATAATTAAGGCAATTAAGCATAAACAAAGGGAAAACAGTTAGTTAATCCCCGAAAACCACTGATTAGTAGCAGTACACACCAGTAGTCGTAGTAGTGAGAGTAGTGACCACGTTTCAACCTTTCAATTCTTCCGTACATATATTCCTTCGGCCCCAAGTATATCCATTCACAAATTTACCATTTCACCCCTCATAAACCTTAAACGTCAGGGAAATCCTAGTAATTTCGTACTCACACAATATATAACCACCCCTCGTCACTTCCCAACTGAAAATAACCGCCCATATTCAAAACTCTCTCTCTCTGTCGCTGTCTCTGTCTCTCACAAACCCTAGTAACTGTCCATCTTACAAATACAAACCCACCTCCAATTCCTCACTTTTTTTTTTCTTCTCAGAAACTCCTCTTATATGATGACCACCATTACTACTACTACTACTACTGGCTCCGATCTCCGGTTCTCGCCATCTCCTCCGTCTCTCGACGTTGCTGTGGTCCCGGAGAAGCCCCGGCAGAAACCCAGAAAGAAGCGTACAAAGCTGATCAGAATTGATGACAGGTCGACGGGTTCGAGCACTGGTGGTGTGGGGAAGCCGAAGTACAGCAAGAAGCCGGACCCGGGTGCGCCGAAGATCACTCGGCCGTGTAGCGAGTGCGGGAAGAAGTTCTGGTCATGGAAGGCTTTGTTCGGGCACATGCGTTGCCACCCTGAACGGCAATGGCGCGGTATTAACCCCCCGCCAAATCTCCGGCGACCCGGCTCGCCTCCGGTGGCTGTGCCGCTGGCGGTTATGGCACCGGTGGTGAGTGAAGAGGATCACGAGATTGCTTCGTGTTTGTTAATGCTGGCCAGTGGGGTTGAGAGGGCTAATGAGAGAAGTATAATTGAAGCGGAGTTTGATGGGTTTTTAAGGGAATCTGTGGCGGCGGTGGAGATGGTGGGGCCGCCGGGGATGGGGTGCCGGTTCGAGTGTTCGAGTTGTAAGAAGGTGTTTGGGTCGCACCAGGCATTGGGAGGGCACAGGGCTAGTCACAAGAATGTGAAGGGTTGTTTCGCAATAACAAGGAGTAGTGCTAGTGATGGTGATGAGTTTGATAATATTCAAGACCAGAGTATTGTTGGGCATGGTGATAATGAAAGGGACATTGGGGCTGCTTTGGAGGAGGAGAAGATGTTAATGGTTTTGGGTGGGCACAAGTGTAGCATTTGTTTGAGGGTTTTTTCAAGTGGTCAAGCTTTGGGTGGACATAAGAGGTGTCATTGGGAGAAAGGAGAAGAAGGGGTTAATACTTGTGGTTTGGACTTGAATATGCCTGCACCGATGGAAGATGGGTCTTCATCTTCTTATACTTCTACTTCAGGATTGACTTTGGATTTAAGGTTGGGACTATGAAAGAAGTTTTAGATAAATATAAAGCTAGATTCTTTTTTCTTTTTTTTAGCAATTGGGTTTCTCTTTCTGCTTAACTGATAGTATATTTTACTAGGTTTAGTTTTTTTTTTTTTAGTATATTCTATCGTGGTATATTTTGTAACAATTGATATGTGACTTTGATGGAAAAGTTGTACTTAGTTGTCTCCACAATTAGGAGACAAACAGTTTGTGTTTGATAGACAACATGGAAAAACACTTACTTCTCATTAGTAATAAATTTACAAAGGTTGTTAAATCGAGGTTGGTGAATCTTTCTTTGTTTTTCATGTGCTTTGATTGGGTTTGCAGAGACCAATGGTGTTTGATGTATTAATTTATACATTCTTGTGTGTATGTACGGATGTATCTTTCCTTCTTCTTTTTTTTTTTTTTTGCAGAATGGCTTTGACAGGTCTTATTATCACGTACTGAAATGGCAATGATTTGTCATTATTTAGAAATAGGTTTTGGTGCCCTTTCTCATGGGGATTGTCCAGAACTACACAACATGTTATTACTCTGATCAACATGGTCCTTATTCATCTTAACTTACACCATTATGTGAATGTTCCATTTGGTGTGGATTTTGGATTTGCAACTATTGGAAAGTGGTTTAGCATTTGAATAGTTCAGCAGTCAAGGCCTGATTGAATATGATACTTGGCTCTCAGTTCATTTGTTGGATTTTGAGTTCCAACTACTACTTTTGGATCCATCTTTAGCAATTAGAGCTACTATAACTTTACAGATCTAGTCCACTAAGTAGTGACTAGTGGGTCCCTTTTGACATTGGATTGTGGTATCCATCTCATGGATTTTGAGTTACAAGCTATATGTAATGTAGTCTAACATTTGTTTGGTTTAGTTGTCAGGTCCAGTAGTGTAACAGTAATAAGCAGCTATATGATCCATCTCATGGATCTTGAGTCAGTCATGTAAAGGGATTTGCTCACTAGTTAGGTCCCTTATGTCTGATATTGTTATGCTACTATGTGGCCCATCTCCTGGATATTGAGCAAAAAGCCATGTGAATGTAGTGCAACTGTTTGATGAGTTTAGTAGTGAGGCCTTAACTTCATGGGGGGAAAATAGTAGCAAATGCATGTTTTGTAGTGAGAGTTGCGGATTAGACTGCAAATTTGAAACATCAGGTATAGATTTGTGAATACTAAAATGTTGAACCAATGCTGCTTGATTAATCCAACTGAATTGTTTTCTGGTTCAAACTAAAATTTAGATAACAACAATAAAAAGGAAAATCAGAATCTAGTACATTCATTGTCTTTTTGTTTTTGAAAAACAGAATCAGTGCTTTCTTTACTTCCTAGTCCCTTTACGCACAGATTTTTTTTTTTTTGATGAATACACACTAAATCTTTATTGAAGAATATTTGGCCACCATCATAACTAGAGAACTTTGAGGTAGAGTTATTTGTCACAATTAAGGAGAACCTGAGAGGTTTTATAGCCTTGGGAATGGAACTTGCAAGCATCATCTGTTAAAATAGGCTGTTCATATTTTTCAGCAGTTCTTGTTGCAACTGCAGAATATTTTTAGCAATTCTTTGTCAACCATCTCAGTACAATTAAAATTAAGAGATGATGGGTTACACTAGTGTAATTTAATGTACCTACAGATTGACCTAACTAACAATGGATGAACAAGTGACATTGAAGTGACAAAATTTGTCAAATCAATTTTTCAATTTTGTTATCCACATGGCAGGGGCAGAGTCACCATGCACTGCATATTTGTGAATAACGCACTCTTTGGATCTCTTCAGTAAATACTTATCCCAGAACAAAAGTGAATTTGAAAATTTTTTATTTAAAACAAGTTTTAGCAGACACTGGTAAATCAACATTGATCTTATCTTAGTAAGTTACCAAATGTCACATCAGCTATATGGAAGTAAACCACTTCAAAAGGCAACGACCTCAGACCCACAAAAGATTTTTTATTCAGATAAAGGGATAAGGGTAGAGAATAATATTGGCATAAAATGGTATCCAGGTGAGGATAGGTCTGTTTCATTTTATTCAACTTCTGTTCCAATTTAATATTACCAATTATAACTACATGGCTAAGACCAAATCCTTTATGCCCTCCTCACTGATTTTATTTTTTTTCTATGCCACTTGTGTAGAAAACACTGAACCGTTCCACAAATCTCTTATGAGCGTTATAATGAGCTATTAAGAACATAGGATTATGTGCTACTTTTAACACTTTAGTGGCACCCCATATATTCAACTGACTTTCCCACCATACATAACTTTAGAATTCAAGAAACAGTTATGAACTTATTATAGAGTTTTATATTAAAGAGAAAATCAGGATGACCTTGACGATCTAAGTAAATCATTTTCAATGAACTCAGCAACATGACTTTTATAGTGCCTTGTCTACTTTATATGAATTTTTCCCATCAAAAGCCGAATCAAATGTGGTAAAGAAGTCAAGTCACCCATCATCAGGTCATACGTTTTGCACTAGCACTACTATTTTACAAACTACTTTAATTAGTCTATGCTTTGAAAGAATCTATCTCATAAATTCATAATTTGATTCTTAATAGCCATTGTGTGGGAAGTTTTGGTCAGATCCTCTGTGTGACTCTGTGTTCTGTGAAAAAGGAAAAAAGAAAGTTATAACGCTGATATTGGCAAGGAATGTCATTCATTCAACTTTTAGTTTCTCTCTTGATATAAAATAAATTCTTCTCTTCCTTCTCTAATCATTAAACCCATTATTCTCTTTGGTTCAGAGAATGTTGATAGTCTATTTCCACCAGTTGTCTCTAGTTTATACCAACTATCCTCCCTTAAAGAGCAGGCTTAATATTTGTTACTTGTATCTGTACCAATTCTGTGGATCATTTATATTAGTTTAATTTCTTTAAGCTTCAAAAGTATCTTTAGAACTTTCTAATATCCTTAAATATAGTTAACAGTTACAGTTGATCTGTTCAAAGGCATTGCATGCTTTGAGAGGATCATCCCTTTAATATATCTCTAATCTTGGGTAAGCTGCTCTACACATAAGCATGCACTTATGGTATTAGTTGAATCAACTGTGACATTTAATACATAAGACGTTTATATGATGCTAATTATCCTAAAATAGCACTACCTATATTTAAGACTTAATCCTGCATCACTAAGGGACTGATAGCCTATTTCCAACAGTTCTCTCTAACTAGAAATTGAATTCTGAAACTGATTTCAATTTACTTTAGCTAAAGAGATGATCCCAAAATAAAAATTATGCTTTGTATTTTATACTTTCTTCATGTAAACTGGTTTTCCAATTGAACTTCCATCATTACTCTATAGCATCCCTTGATATCATAGGCCAAGAGCCTTGTAGACTTGTAGTTCATTAGCATTTTCCGATTCTTCAATGGAGAGAACCTGGGTTCTAATCACCCTTCCCCACTTGTTGTAAGAAAAAAAATAAATCCCTTGATATCACAGACAACTTGAATGGTAGCTGTTGAATTGACAAAAATTATTTCCAATCAAATTGCCAATAGCATCCTTTGTATCATAGAAATCTTGCCTGGTTTATGAAGCACCAACAGACCAACATGCATCAGAAGCTTCCATCTTAACAACTCATATATATGAGGTTCACAAGCTTAATATAATGGCCTCATTGACCATACAGTAGAGACATATTTTGATGAACATGCTTTAATTTTAGCTCTTCTTTAGTACATAACTTCTTAGAGTACGCTTTAGGGGACAGAACAACAGGATTGGAGGTCATTCTGATCTGATTCTGACATGAAAGTTCTAAATCAGATCTTGTTTGGAGAGAAAGTCAAAGGATCTTCTCCATTTGCATATTTTATATCAAGTTTACTGCAATCAGAATTTTCCTGGTTTTTTGCCTAGATTTAATTAGTCCATGTGATCTTCTTGAAAAGAATCTGGTCTTGAGGCATATCCATTTGCTTCCGACATTTATATATATATATTTAATAACAATTGGTCCAAAATAATTGTGATCTAGACTTTGGATGTTTCACTGATTTGTAATCATCATTCCAATAAATTTCTACTGTTCTTAGTCATATATTTATCTTACAAGCTCCTTCTTTGACAATGATTTAATTTATGTCTATGAATGCCATGTGCAACATATAGGAACCATTTAATTTTCTTGGGACATTTAAATGCACCCATCCATCATACCTTGCTAGGTAAGGAGTAAACATTTCAATTAATTTAGAGGTACCTTGACTTTGTGGTTAGCTTATTGAAATATGTTTGTTAGACTATGTTCATTGGTACAATTCTTTCATGTAGATGAAATAATTAGTTAACTTAGTGGAGGGATCAAGAATTTTAGAATCTTACAAAGCATCCATTTCAAAAGCAGACTTCCATAGTTTGGTCTCTCTCCTTTAGATATAATAAATAAAAATCATAAATAAAAATAATTTGTTTACTTTAAGTATTCTGCTTTATACTTTAACAATCACAATTTGCTACATGTCTTTTTTCGCCTCTCTTATAAATTAACCAAAATTTGTATGATAAATATTCAAACATATTACATACTACATACAATTGTTGGAGTATGAAGTCTATCATTAAGAATGGAACAAAAGATTTAATTTTTATTTTCTAATCCTCCTATTTGCTATTAGGGTAAGAGAATTCCTAACCCAAAATTAAAAATTTGTTCATTCATTTATTTGCTATTAGGGTAAGAGAAAATTTGTTCATTCATTTTAAAATGCCACCATCTAACTAACTATAAGGAGTACACATTTGCCACCACGTGGCTCATCCTAGCTAGTGAAGTCTACCGAGCTAAAAACCCTGCAACTTGAATAAATATTTTATGACCAAAAGAGAAAAAATATATATAGAAAAAAAGAAAAAGAAATCTTGAATCCACTACAGATCAAATCTAGTCTTATAGTTTATCTACTTGTTCCCAACCAAACTAAGATAATTAAACTCCATTAATAACTTATTTGTTAATTAGTATGATTTAGAAGTTGAAGGATCTCACTGCAAATATAAAATTAAGGGTGCACGAATCTAGCTAATGAATCCGCATGGTATCTCTTACATCTATTCTGTTGGGTTTTGTAAACCTCACCCTTGACCATGTAATCTATATATATCTAGAAATTGAAGTGTAGCATTTTTTGTTGCTACACTTTAGTTAAGCTATATCAACACCACATCATTGTTTATCTTCTTTTTTTTAATTTTTTTAATTTTTTTTATTTACCAATTGATATTTATTGAGCATCTCTTTAAATTCAGGTATTACTCTATTTCGAACTTTACTATGTGTCTCTCCATTAGCCCAGACTCTTCAGATGCCATTATTATATGAAATTCTAATAATCACTGGTAGATTGCAACCTCCTCACCTTCTCACCTTTTTTTTTTCTTCCTTTCTTTATAAATTTTCAATTGTTTTCTCTCCACAAATTGATCGGTATGGCCTACAATGGGATAGTTTTAAAAACGCAGCCGCATAACCTTTTTTTTGTAGTGTTTCTTGAGTGTTTTTCCAGTTCTTTTGGTCATGGCTCAAGTCCATTGCCAAAACCCAATTAAATGAGTGCAAGAGAAGAGAGTGGCTCTAGAGCCTGTGAACGAAACTGAAGCACATGAGAGGCGAACATTAGTAGCTCATGTCCAAAGGGTATGAACTCAAACTAAGTTTTGTTATTTTTATTATTCTTATTTTTATTTGTTTATTTCCATCTCATAACTAGAAAAAAAAAATGTAATTCAATTTTGGGATTTTAAGATGAATGAGTTTGAGTTTTCATGGTCTCAAAAATATTCAAAAATATTTTTATCTTTTTCAAAATTGATTTCAATTGGGCATTTGATCATGTTTGTTATAAATTACTTTGTTGTTGCCCTTCTCGAGACTACATGAATGACTATCTACTACCTCCGCCAATTTGCAAAATGAGTTTTGTTTTGGGCAAGATTTGCAAAATGGGTACATAGACTAGAAATGGGTTTCAATTTTTGGGGTTCTCTTGCTGTATATTTTCTTTGTAGGTGTACTGATTTTGGTGTTTGAATCTGGGTCTTATTTTGTTATGGGTATTGTGCTTGGAAATATTAGTAGAGCAATTTGCCTATTTAGAATAATTTAGTTGGTTGATTGGTATTGTGGTTTCTGTCAAGGCCTCATGGAGATTCTCAAATGATTCAATTTTGTGCACATATAGTGCTTGTACTTAGATATTTACTTGCCAACAAGCTGAAGGATTCTTTTAGAGATAAAATAATGAGTGTTGGTGATCTCATTCTACATATGTATTAATTATTAAGTTTATATGTATCTTCCTAAAACTCCTCAAGTAACTACATATTCTGGGTTTGGGAAGAACATTGGGGGAAAGAAAAATGAAATTTTGTTTGATTAAAGAAAATGCAAGAAAATAGAAAGTAAAAATAAAGAAAGGAAAAAAAATTGGTACATACAAAAATATATTTTTAAAAGCTGATGTGGCATTTTCTACCATCTAAGCTTTGATAGGGCATAGCAGCTAATACAATCTAATAATTTCCCATAGCCATATAAAGTTAATGACCTAGAATGCTAATAGCCATCTTCTCGAAGGCAAAAACAATTGGTTGAGTTCAACAAGTTTGCCACCAACTTTGACCACAATGTCATGGCAATACAAGTGACTCACTTAGTTATAATTTGTATACTCACTATTTTGATTTTCTATGGAAATTCAAAACATTGATAAAATGAATGTAATGACAAGTGGGTGATTTATATATGGACACATTGATGAATGTGTGTAGTGGACATGGGTGGAATCAATGGCACATTATTGTTTGACAATTTGGTCTTTGATGGAAATTGGTATAAGTGAGGGTCTATTAAATTTGATCATTTTTCTGTTCAACAAGTTTGCCACCAACTTTGACCACAATGTCATGGCAATACAAGTGACTCACTTAGTTATAATTTGTATACTCACTATTTTGATTTTTTATGGAAATTCAGAACATTGATAAAATGAATGTAATGACAAGTGGGTGATTTATATATGGACACATTGATGAATGTGTGTAGTGGATATGGGTGGAATCAATGGCACATTATTGTTTGACAATTTGGTCTTTGATGGAAATTGGTATAAGTGAGGGTCTATTAAATTTGACCATTTTTTTGAAGTAAGGTTTGTTTAAAACATATTTTATTAGTATAAAAAAAAAACATATTTTATTTATTTACCTTACCGTAAATAAGTTTTTGTAAATAATGATTCTAACCTATTAAACCTTTCCTTCTTAAAAAAAAAAAAAAACTATTAAACCTTACTTTATTTTTATTTTTTTTGGTTTTATTCTTTTTCGTTGGCAACTAACTAGACATCATTTTTAGGAATTAAAGATGCATATAGCTAGTACAAAGGGTGCACCTAAAAATTCAAAAGAATTAAAATATGATACAATATTATCACGTGAAGAAAAAGCGGAAATCTAACATTGTATTGGTTGTGTGTGTTTAGTGTCCGTTGTTTATAACCTTAGTCTACAACTACAAAGGTTAGGCCCTTTTGTAGTTGTACTCTGGTTATATAATGTATCATAAATCCAGTTTAAAATACTATTATTATTTTCGTGTTTGTTTTAATAAGTATTATTGTTTACTCAAAAAAAAATTGACAAGTCCCTCCATTATTATTGGGTTATAAATATCAAATCTAAAAAAAAAAAAAAAAACCAAAATAATAAAATGATATATTTGTGGAAATAGAGATTTGGAAAAAAAAAAAAATTTTAAAATAGTTCAATTTTTTAGGAGAACAAATTATCTTCAATAAATTTTAGAGAGAATAAATTATGGATTATATCATATTAAAAATAACTATAAAGTGGGTCTACTTAATGTGTCATTGTACATAATAAATCTTTCATCTAGTGTATATCTATTTCCGGTGCCTGTTTGGTAAGGAATTAAACAAAAAGAATGATGTTCAAGCTCAGTTAGATGCTTTCTTGGACTGAGCTTAAATTATAACGTTAAACTAATTACTTGTCAAGAGTCTTATAGTTCAGCAACATTATTTGATTATGAAGAGGAAAAAAAATACTAGTTACTTTTGCCTTAGTTTCCTTTGACAACATTTGAGGGATACATATTTCCATCTAAAATTTCACAAACTCTTTGATCATAGTGGATCTGTTTAGGAAATGGGTGTAAATTACTTGTTCATGTGAAATGAACCTGAATGATGTTAACGGTATTACAAACTCTAGTGCATAAACTTCATAAATTATGTGTCAACTTTTTAAACACTAAACAAAAAATTAATTAAGAGATTTATTTAATATGTTGATGATATTTCATCAATTACATAATACATTCATTGTCATCTACATTTTCTCAATCAACGCGCAACAAGTTTGTAGTCTGATTGGCACCTACTCCCTATGCCTAATTCCCATGTTGTGGTTTCGACACCCCCTTCCAAATCCAATCCCAAGAAACAGTGAAACTTTATACGATCTTTTTTTCAATACAAGTATTTCAAAGTTAAAACAAAAGCCCTTTACCAAACCAACATTTTGGAGGTTTAGTGAGGGCAGTAGTTTTTTCCACTTTCCATAAATTACTCATTTTCCTATTCTCAACCCTTGATTAGGAAATTCGAATTTAGTAAAGCAGTTGTAACAACTCTTTTTTCTCTTTCTTAACCAAGATGTCTCCAAAAACACGCTTATGACCTGTTTGGTATTCCTCCATCTTTGTGATTGTATAAAAATATTAATTTGCAGACTAATACTCTTAGGTTTTTTTAATGACATTTAAAAGCAATAAGAACAAGAATAATCTTTTAATTGGTTGGTAGCAAGAATTCAATTCTTGGTTGATAATTGGAATAATCTTTTAGTGATTATAATATTAAACAGAATCTTAATTGAATTGATCCAACTAAAGGGTACAAAATTTTGATGCCTAGACATGTTTATATACTAGCTTCGGACCCCATAAATGCTCTGGAACTTTTTTTTTTTTTTTCAATGTAACATATTCATATACCTAGATCTTGTCACTTTAGGAACACAGATTTAAAGTTCTTCCACAACAATTACTAAAACTAGTCCAATTTTTTTTATGTATTAATGCCAGTATGCCACTACCATCACATATTGAAATCTTGAACATACAAAAAAGTGTATCCATCATTTATCAAACTATGTTAGATTCGATTGCCGGCCACACACACAAATTAAAACCATTTAATCAAACTAGCTGTCTTGTTATAAGATTTAATGTTAATTTTAGCAAATATATATAATTTAGATTTATATGAGTTATGACACATGTAATGAAGATTCTAATCCAACGGTTGGAAAGAGTTTAAACAAATTTGGATCACTTTGACGAATCTTTGAGCTCCATTAATATATCCTAATAGATTAGAACCCCGGCCCCATTACCAAGTTTTGAAAGATGAAAATGATGTGATTAACCATAAAAAATGAAAAAGCATATTGATCGCTGAATATGCCCTACTTTTGTCAAAATCAATTAGCTATATATACGGGTTTTGAGACCGTTTTAAGTGACAAGTAAGTAATGTTGTTGAATGAGAGAATCAAATGTTGATTACTAATTAAAAAAAACACAAATATTATTGGTACATAAGATTTTACTTTGTGAGATTCAAATGAATTATTAGGGGTACAATCATGTTACAAAATTTCTAATTGAGACTAAGACCGTTATAATTTTTATTTCTGCAATGTCTTTGCTAATCATGTTCCCAAGCCTTGATTCTAGGGTTAACATTTTGTTAACAGTCTCATTTTGTTTGTCAATGTAGATTCCAATTCCGAATGACTGAGATCATGATTTATGACTAACTAATAAGTTTTCCGTGTGACGCACGGATAATTTTGTAATATTTTATCTAAGAAGTTTTTGGAGAATTTTATACATATATTAAAATGAAAAAATAATATAAATTTGAATAAAGAAACATATACATTTTGAAATATTAAAAATTAGTTTAATAGCTTCATTGCACATTTGTAGCATTCTCAATGTAAGTTTAATTTTTCTTTTTAAATCATGAAACCAAAAATAAATACAAAAGAGTAACAGGACCATGAAAATCAATTAATCTATGTTGTGCTCACAAATTGCATAACATGAAATGAAAATATGCCAAACTCTCTTGCTGCCTTCCATTCATTGATAATGCGACATTAAGAGATGGTGTGAACAAGTGCATATGTGTGTGTCATATAAATGATTTAAAACTATGGTAAAAAAAATTACCCGTAGAGATTTCGGCAACATGATGGTGGGGGGAGACCAATATGAAAGAGGTGGCAGCCCCTCAAATTTCTCTTTCTTTCTCTTACAAATGCTTTGTCAAACTCAGGTTTTTTATTTTGGTAATAGTAAAACAATGCGTTTCATTTAACTGTCCACAACATTTTCGTGTTTCTCTATCTCTTTCTAGTGCCTAATCTGGTTTGTTATTAGTATTAGTCCTTAATTATTTTTTTTCTTTTGTTTTTAATACTAAAATAGTGGGTATGCTAAAAAACATGAGGAATAGAGAAGTGTGTGGTATAAGCTAAGACAATCAATGGGAAATTAATGAGATAACAATAAAATATAAATTAATATAAAATTTTGGGTAACAGTAAAAAATACTTAATAAATAGAGGTAAAAAAAATATTAAATATAAAATTAGAGTACCATATGGCAAGAGCTCATGCACTCTCTTATGAGATCTTTGTGTGTGTGTTTTTTTTTTTTTTTTTTTTTTCCATTAACATAATTTTTATCTTTAATTTTGCAAATTATGAATGACTGCAATAAAACAAAAAGGAAGCACTAACTCACTTAAAGTTGAATAGGGAAGCACTAATTTTGATTGGGCAAAATAGAAGAAAGAATGTGTTGGACTTAGGAAATCACTAATTGCATATGCTGCTTGTGATTATCTTTCAATGTTTTATGTTCGTTTGGATTGAGGGGAGGGAGGGGGAGTAGAGTAGATTTGGCCCAAAAATAACATATTTTCAGCCAATTTTACTTTACTCTACTCTCCTCCACTCTCCCTCCTTCCCCTCTCAATCCAAAAAGGCCCTTAGAGCATTCCGCTCCACCACTGGCAATTTATCTGTACAAAAACAAAAGAACTTAACCCTGGACTTTTGTCTCTAGGACTATGATCTCAATAAAAAGAGTTAATTTTTAACCATTTAAATAAAATTAGCATAGTTCAAGTAATGCACTTATACTACAATTCTTATAAGCATCACATTCTACTAATGATTTTAAGAATGATATACATATAAATATTATAGCATAATTTTTATAGAATTTTGTTAGTAATGAGTTCATGATAAGAAATAACCAAAAAAAAAACCCGTAGAGGTTTCGCTGGCTTGATGGTGGTGGGAGGTTAGCCAGCATGACAATGGTGGTGGCCCTTCAGATTCCTTTCTCTCTCTCTCTCTCTCTCTTACAAATGCTTTGTTAATCTCAAATTTTTATTTTGGTAATTGTGAAACAGTGCGTTTCATTTAACAATCAAAAATATTTTTGTATCGCTCTATCTCTCCATAGTACCTTATTGGGTTAGTTATATTAGTCCTTAATTTTTTTTTTTTTTTTTTTTTTGTGCTTTTGTTTTTAATACTAAAACAGTGGGTATGCTAAAAGACATGAAGAAAAAAGAAAATTGTGGTGTAAACTTAGTCAATTAATGAGGTAATAGTAAAAATAAGTTAATGTGATATTTTGGGTAATAATAATAAAAAAAATTTAATGAAAAGAGTTAAAAAAGGCAAAATGCAAAATTAGAGCGCCACATAATATGATCTCATGTATTCTCGCATGAGGTTTCTGCTTTTATATATTTATTATTATTATTTTATTATTATTATTATTATTATATATTGATATTGATTATTGTATACTACAACTACAACTAAGATATAACATGAAACTTTTCTCTAAAAGGAAGAAGATATAACATGAAACAGAAACGGAGAAAAAAAAAAAAAGATTAAATGCAAATAGACTCCCTACGGTATGAGTTATTATCAAACACATCCTCGATTTTACAAATTTTACTTTTTAAGTCCTTGAAATATTTAACACAATTCACCACAATATTAGATTTTCATCAGTTTTATTAGACGGAAAATGACCATCTAAGCATCACGGGAGCCTAAACACATTCATGGTACTTGATTCCCACCTAACACACATGTTCATTTAGTCACTTTCGTCAACATAAATTGATGAAAATCTAACAGAATGATCAATTGAGTTATTTTAAATACCACAAGAGTTTTAAAAACCAGTTTTGTAACATAATTGATGTGTGTTGAGGGCCATTTGTGGAAGCCCAGCAGACGGAAAAGCCCAATAATGAGGGCCACAAGGAATTGTCAGGATAAATAGCAAAAAGCCCATTAGGCCCAAGCGGCAGGAATAATGAGTCACTGGCCCAATAAATGTATACATAGGCCTTGAAAAGGCAAGCGGGCTCAAAGAAGCCAGGAAAGAAAGAAATAGCATCCCATGGGCAGAGTATGAGATTAGAAAAGTAAGAAAGGGTCGCCGCAGGCCCAAGACAGTGTAAACTAAGAGAGTAAGGGGTTTATGGCAAGCTCATGAACCCCAAATATAAGGATAAGGTTATTGGGCTGGGGAAGCCCAATGAAGTTAGTAAAAAGCCCATGGGAGTGTGGAATTAGCAATCGGGCCGTGGATGCCCAAAGGGAAGCCCAAAGGGACATAGGAGCCCATGAGTAAAAACAAAATAGTGCCTGTGACAGGCCACTGAGAAAAGGGATAAACGGCTGGCCCAAAAAGGGGTCCAGCAGGATTAAGTCATTACGGCAGGAATAACAAATCAGCGTGGCAGGCAGTGAAGAAAACCAAAAGTGGGCCGAAGAAATGTAAAGGCCATTATCATACGAGACCCAGCTCCTAAATGGAGCGAAAGACCAAAAGAAAGCCCGCATGAAAGGCCAGGTAACGCAGACGGAGAGTCTCCAGGTTGCGGCAGACACATGAGCAGTAGGCAGACTTTTGGACAAATTTGAAAGGGAAGCACGCGCAAGGCCCAGGCGCCACCAGCCTGTACCCAGCCAATATAGGACATGGTGGGGCCATGAGCCAGAGGTAAGAGGTAAAAGGGGGTGTGGTTTGGTGGTGGGGAGAGGGGAAAAGATCTATTCACGGCTCCTGCTCAAGTCTCTTTTGGGAGGTACGTCCTGCTGGGATGATAGACCACCCAAAAGAGGCAATTTGAGAGGGAACCGTTGGGTGCATGCTCTGAGAGTGGGGAGAGAAGGGATTAACATCGTGGCAGGAAAGGCTACGACACACAGAGGGACAAAACAAGTCCGCCTTTGTCTGGCAAGGGTTTGTGTCGCACAGTGTGGTCGGCAAGTACACCCAGACCAGACAAAGGCGGTTAAGGGGCAAGACCGTAAAACACTAGTCACGGCAGGCGCTATAAAGAGGCCTTTGTCGTGCCCTGTAGAAGGGGTGGAAAAACAGAGCACATTTTACAAAGTGAAAAGAAAAAAACAGAGCAAGAGGAAAAGAAAAAAGATAAGAACGGAAACAGAAAAGAAAAGAAAGGAAACTAAGAAAGAAAGAAGAGAGTTAGTTCAATGAGCATGCATCAATAGATCGGTTTCCCTCTCTCCCCTTTCAAATCTTATCTTTCTCCAAAACGCAAACAAGGACTTTTCCTTTGGGGCAATAACCATTCAGGACCGACTCCCTCAAAGCCATTAATCCCCACGGCAGGATCTTTTTCCTGGGGGATTATTTGCATTGAGAAGAGGCGTTCTCCCCTCTTTGGCTTTGCTGCGGCAGACTAAGCTTAAAACTTAAATTTTGCCCATTTAAATTAACCAGTATTATTCTCTTCATTTTCTTTGATTGATTGATATCATTATGACTGTAATCATGTTTTACTAGCAGGGAATACATAGTAATCTGTTTAAATAGGCAGAATACTCTGTTTTAGTCATTATTATATCTGCTTGACATAACTTGTCTGCAACAGTCCAGCCTGTCATAACTTATCTGCTACAATTCTGCTTGCCGTAAATTCGCTCCTAGCAGACGTGGTATAAGTTTGTGCACAAACCGGCTCAAGTTGAGTTACAATTGGACTGGCCCCAGCTCCCTTACTCAGAAATACTAGGGTCCATCATCGTAGGAGGCAGCCCAGCCTATTACCGCAGGAGGCAGCCCAATCCTACCAAAAAAGGCCCCCACATTAAATTGGCGACTTCACTGGGGAGTTGGGAAGCAGACAGGGGCGAAGGAAAAGAAAACAACGCCCCTCGCAAACAATGCCACCCAAGTCCAGGATGACACGAAATATGAGTGTCGTACCCTCACAAACAGAATCTAGGCCAACGACGCCTCACCAAAAGCAACTAAACTAGACAGAAGGTGCCAACAGAACGGGGGCTGATCCTCAACCTCAAGCAAGAGTCCCCGTAGACAATGTCAACACCCTCGTCGAAGTGTTGCAATCATTGCAACACTCGTAGCAACAAATGATGGAAGAGATCCGCCAACTGAAGGCAGACAAAACAAAAGAAAAAGGCAGCCATCATGACCCAGATCATGCGGCAGACGGAGTAGAGACACTGGCAGGAGGTGCCCCTCGGAACGCAGGACAGCGTTTCATCACCATGGCTGAGGTAGCAGCTCTCTTGGAGCAAGAGAGAGCCAGAACACCAAATGAGAGATTTTACTCCAGGAGACCCCCCCTATCCTCTAAAAGTGCTCAGCAAGCCGTACCCCAAGAGGTATGAACCAAGGGCCTTTGCCCAGTACGATGGCAGGAAGGGAAGCGCAGTAAAGCACATGAGCAAATTCATTGACACCCTTGGCCCTTATGCGGCAGACGAAAACTTATGCCTTCGAGAGTTTTCAAAGTCACTATGCGACCGAGCATACACCTGGTACATCGGTTTAAAACCAGGATCAATCCCAACTTGGGATGACATGGTGGACGTATTTTGCACTAAATACTTTCACGGAGAAGAAACGGTGACGCTTGCAACTCTGCAGGCGACAAAGCAAAGGAACGGAGAAGATCTAATGGAGTACATCAAACGGTTCAGGGACATAGCACTTGATTGCTATGATCGCTGTGAGGAGAGGACGTTGGTAGAAATGTGCATGACCAATATGATTCGGGAGTTCAGAGCTGTCCTGGAAAATCTGGAGATTTCCTAGTTTGCGCAGCTATTGCAGAAAGCGAGAAAGACGGCTCAGTCCGTGAAACCCAGTTCAGACAAGCGGAACGCACCGTAGGCTATGGCCGTGTCCACTGGAAACCAGAGAAGGAGAACAGAAGGGAGGGAGTATGATACACCTCCACCCCTACCATGCATTCCTAAGGAGCTGGAAATGCTACTTGACAAGTGGATAGCGGATGAGATCTTTAAACCCAACCAGGTTTCTAGAGAGCCAACGGAGGAAGAAAGGAGAGATCCTCGCTTCTGCCGCTTGCACAACTATGTGCAGCACCCCACCGCAGAATGCTGGGCGCTCCGCAGGCTGGTGCACCGCAGGATCAAAGAAGGCACATTAGAGCTAACCCAGCAGGAAGTCCAAAGAAACCCACTCCCAAACCACAAGGGAAAAGGTGTGACATCAGTAGTGATATGTGCGGACCCAGGAGAAGACGAGGAAGAAAACTTGGCCCTGCCTGCCGCGGCGATTACCACTCTTCAGCAGAGTGCCAAGTTCAAAAATCTATTCGACTAGTTGGGACTTACGGAAAAAGAAAGAAAAATAGCCACGGAGGCTTTGGTAAGCATCGCCTCCGGAGCAGGAGTGGAATGCCTGTCAGCAGAGATGCCAGAAGACAGGGCTCTCCTGCAGGAATCAACGAAAATCACATTTAGCAGTGAAGATATGGAAGTAGGGCACCCAGATCATCGGAGGCCTCTCTATTTAGCAGCATCTATAAATCAAATCCCCATTAAGAGGGCCCTGGTGGACACAGGTGCTTCCGTAAATCTTATCCCATTAAGCACCTTGCAAGCCGCAGGAATTTCAGAAAGAAAGATCCAAGGATGCCCGATGGAAGTAACAGGATTCGGTGGGAGAGGTGAGTACACCGCAGGCCACATTCAGTTATGGTTGAAAGTAGGCCCTATAGCCTCTCTAGCTCGCTTCCACGTAGTCAGAACGGAAGTATCTTACCATGTGCTTTTGGGAAGGCCTTGGTTACACAAACACCGACTAGTCCCGTCCACCTACCACCAATGTGTGAAGGGAAGATTGAATGGCAGGATGATACGCATAGCGGCAAACCCTTCGCCGTTCGAACAGGCAGAGGCCCACTTGGTGGAAACTATGTTTTATGATCAATGGGCTCCATCTGGAGAAAATGTGGTCGCAAAACCACAAGGCACCTTTGTGCCTAGATGGAAAGATGTTCAAGATGACCCAGAACCTGGCTTAAGAGAGCTACTGGCGCGAAAGAAGAAAAGGAAAGAAGCGCCTGCCGCAGAGCTGGACGAAGTACCTCAGTGCATCAGGATCCGAGGCCTTGATGGCAAGATTGTCTACAAATTATGAAGGTGCGTGGGATCCACGGGTGAAATGCAAGTGGGTCCCTCCCAAAAAGGTCAACACAAGAGTTTGGCATGTTGCGTCGTTGAAGGAAGTTTGGGAAAAGAAGAAGGGAAGGATGAGGCAGTTACGACAGAAAGGGACATCCAGGTTATGGCAGAGGAAGAATTGGAAGAGGTTGACTTGGGGTTTGACTCGCAAGAACCAAGGCCCATCTCAATCAGTGCAAGCCTAACGGAAACGGAGAAGTCAGAACTCCTATTACTGTTGAAAGAATTCAAAGACGTCTTTGCTTGGGATTACAATGAAATGCTAGGGCTCGATCCCAGGCTTGTTGCGCATACGTTGAATGTGTACCCAGAGACCAAGCCAGTGGCCCAACCTGCCAGGATATTCCACACGGAAATAGAAGGGCAAATAGTCAAAGAAGTACAGAAGTTGCTAGCCGCAGGATTCATCAAGCCTATCCAGCATCCCCGCTGGCTATCCAACATAGTACCAGTAAAAAAGAAGAACGGGCAGATAAGATGCTGTGTAGATTTCAGAAATCTTAACAAAGCTTGTCCAAAAGATGAATTTCCATTGCCAAACATGGATTTGCTGATAGATTCTACGGCAGGAAATGCCATGTTCTCATTCATGGATGGTTTCAGTGGATATAATCAGATCAAGATGGCGCCAAAAGACGCAGAGAAAACTGCCTTCAGGACACCCATGGGCAATTTCTATTATACTGTGATGCCCTTCCGGCTAAAAAAACGCGGGTGCAACCTACCAGCGGGCAATGACGGCCATATTCCATGACATGATGCACCAAAAGCTAGAAGACTATGTGGATGACATAGTGGTTAAGTCAAGGAAAAGGGAAGAACACTTTCGGGTGTTGAAAAGAGTATTCGAAAGATGCAGAGCTTTTAAGTTAAGAATGAATCCCCTCAAGTGCTCATTCGGAGTATCCTCTGGGAAATTTTTGGGTTTCCTGGTTCACAGCAGAGGCATAGACGTGGACCCAGCCAAGGCCACGACCATAGCAACTATGAGACCTCCTGCCACAGTAAAAGAACTGAAGAGCTTCTTAGGAAAAGTCTCATATATTTGGAGATTCATCCCTGGGTTAGCATCAATTACCTCTGCTTTCACCAAGTTGCTTAAGAAGGGGCAAAGTTTTGAATGGGGGGAAGCGCAGTAGACAGCCTTCAAGAGGCTGCAGCAGATAATGATGAACCTTCCCACGGTGCAGGCTCCTATTCACAAAAAACCACTGTTACTCTATCTGGCCACCAACTCATACGCCATTGGCGCGCTAATCGCTCAGGAAGACGGAGGTGGTACTGAGCAGCCAATATACTACATCAGCCGCGCCTTAAAAGACGCCGAAACTCGTTACCCAAGGGCAGAGAGAGCGTGCCTAGCCATTGTTTACGTTTCGCAGAGGTTGATGACTAAGTATGGCTGATGACTAAGTATGGCTGATGACTAAGTCACATGCCATTAAAGCTCTGTTACAACAGCCGATTCTCTCCGGCAGGATATCCTAGTAGTTGCTACAATTATCACAATACGACTTGAGAATAGGGACACCTAAGGTAGTGAAAAGTCAGGCTATAGCGGATTTATTGGCACAGTTTCCAGGAGAGGAAGAATTCCCACTGGATGATGAGGTTCCAGGGGAAGTAGCTGTGGTAGAGGAGGTCAGGGAACAGTGGGTAATGAAATTCGATCGATTTTCTACTGCCTATTTCGGAGAGGTGAGAGTAGTTCTGTATCATGAAGAAGACAAGGCAGTGGCACTGTCGTTTAAGTTGGAATTCCCCTGTTCAAACAACACGGCGGAGTACGAGGCCTATCTAACTGGGCTTGCCACAGCGCTCGAAATGGGAGTCAAACACTTGAAAGTGCTGGGAGATTCGAACTTGGTCGTCTGCCAGGCCAAAGGAAGTTTTTCCTTAAAAGAGCCCAGCCTAACTCCGTACAAAGCAATGGCCCAGAGAATGGAAGAGAAATTCTCAACCTTTGAGATAGAACATGCTACGAGAAATGAAAATCGGTTTGCGGACGCGCTAGCCGCATTGGGTTCGCAAATAATCTCTGAAGGGAGTAGCACCAACATAGAAGTCAGCAAAATGAAGGAATCCATCATCGAATTGTTGAAGGAAAAGTTTCAGGAAGAACAGGGCGAAGGGGATTGGCGAATCCCCATAAAGGAAACCTTGGTGAAGAGAGACGACGCAGCAGAATTGAAGATATTGAAAGACTATGCTTTGGTAAAAGAAGAGCTATACCGCAGGATGCTAGGTGGGATTTTATCCCGATGCGTGGGCCAGGAGGAAGCCCAGAGAAAATTGAAGGAAATACACGACAAGACCTGTGGGTCTTGTGGGGAGGTCAGTCTTTACCGCAGACTCTAGAGAGCAGGCTTCTATTGGCCAAGCATGTGTAAGGACGCAGATCAAATCCAAACCCAGTGTGGGACCTGTCAGCTTGCGGCAGACAGGGAGGAGAGTTATGCTGTGTTCATCAGCGAGGATTGGAGAACCCCTTTCATGCAGTACCTAGTGGAAGGCGTCCTGCCACAAAGACACAGCGAGAGGTACAAACTTAAGAGGCTGGCAACACGTTACTTCTTGCACAACACGGTCCTTTTTAAAAAGGGATTTGATGGAGACCCTTTAAGGTGTTTGGGTCCTGAAGAGGCTAAAGAAATGATAAAAGAAGTACATTCCGGGGAATGTGGTGAGCATCAGGGGAAGAAAAAGCTTTACAGATGCCTGCTGCAGATGGGCTACTACTGGCCAACCATGAAGAAAGACGCGGCAGAATTTGTAAAGAAGTGTCACAGTTGTCAGGTACAAGCCAACTTAATCCATACCCATCCACAAGGCTTGCACAGCATGGTCACCCCATGGCCCTTTCACACATGGGGGCTAGATTTGGTAGGGCCAGTCAACCCGCCATCACGTGGGTACATATGGATATTGGTAGCTACATAATATTTTACCAAGTGGGCGGAGGCGGTACCACTCCGCAAGGCTACAGGAGGAGCAGTGGCAAACTTCATCAAAGAAAATATAATTGTGAGGTTTGGAGTGCCCCACAAGATCATCAGCGACAACGGCACGCCGTTTGTCAACAGCGATGTAAGGAGAATGCTTGAGTTCTATCAAGTCAAGCACCACAGATCATCACCCTACTATCCTCAAGGGAACGGGCAGGCAGAGGCGACAAATAAAATTCTCATAAAGATTATCAGCAAGATGAGCCAAGAGTATGCGGGAGGATGGGCAATGCACCTGCCAGATGCTCTTTGGGCATACCGAAAATCACCAAAGTCAGCCACAGGCTTTTCACCATTTTCCTTAGTCTACGGAACTAAAGTAGTGAGTCCGGCAGAAATAATGACACCATCCCTAAGGGTTATGCAGATGCAAGAAAAAGAAAAAGAGGAAGAAGTCTTCGCGGCAGAAAGGTTTGAGAACCTGGAAGAACTTGATGAAAAGAGGGAAGAAGCCCAGGAATGCAGCCGCAGATACAAGCAGAAGATGACTAAAGCCTACGGCAGGATGACCAAGGAGAAAGTGTTTGCGGAAGGACAACTAGTGCTAAAAGTGGCAGACTATGTCAAGCGAGGTCTGGCAGGGCCATCTAAGTTTGCACCAAAATGGGAGGGACCCTTTGTGATAAGAGAAGCGCATCAAAGTGGATATTATCGCCTAACTCAAATAGATGGCAGAGACTTGATAGACCCCATCAATGGAAAATGGTTGAAGCGTTATTTTGCTTAGAGAAGGAAGTTATGTGGTTGACCACCTTTCCTTAGCTGTTTGTTTATGTCTTCCTTTATTGAATCTTTTCTTTTATTCCTCCAAGTGATTATGTCACAAGAAAAATTGTAACGTGCTTTCATGAGTGTGCAATGAAAAAAGTACGAAGTATTAGCATCATATTATAGCAGTAGTAAAAGAAAAAAAGAGGAAATAGCAAAGTGTAGCATTATTACAAACTCAAACTGTGGCAAACACAAGCCAAGCAACTACGGCAGGAAACATAAAAGTGTTCTGTATGACATAACAAAAACAGAGAAACAAAGAAAAGGAAAGGAAACGATGCTATCATCAGTGAAGTCCAGAAATGAAACTCTGATCCCCAAAGCTACTGGGTCCACAAATGCCGGAAAGAAGACGCTCGCGGCGACCCTCCAAGTCAGCCACCTCTTTCTTCAAAAGCTCAATACGTACATCTATGGCCTCAACGGCTAGGCGGACTCTCCTCATAAAAAAGGCTCGAGCAATCTCACGTAGATGCTCAAGAATAAACTCAACAGCAAAACCCACACTGATGAGCTCCTGCACCGCAGCCCTCCACTGCAGAATTCTCTCGGCAGAAACAGTGTCGATGAAATTATGCTCAATGTCGTTCAGCACACACCCCAACATTTTCAAGAAATGCTTCCTGGCAGAACGGCCAAGACGAAAGCCCTGCATAAAGTTGCCGTGATGGCTGTAGATCATCACTAAGTGAGAAACACAGTCCTCAGGGACTCGAAAGCCATAAAAGTCCACATAGGGAGGACCGGAAGCCCAGAACTCTGCCGGACCAAGGTCATTAACTTTCGGCTGATCGAAACAGACAAAGAAAGATGCAGCATCATCTGGGACGGCGGCAGAACTACTACCCGCCTCAAACTGAGAAGGAATAGTAGGAAGCGGACCTGCAATAAAAGGGGAGTGGAACACAAGGCAAGATGAAAAAAAAAAAAAAAAAAAGAGAAAGAGATGACGTGGGAAGAAAAGACTTGCAAAAGAAAAAAAAAAGATGAAGTAAAAAGAGAAGGAAAGAGTGCCAAAATTACCAGGAATGGGGGCTACGGGTGTAGCAGGAAGGGGTACTACAGGCACAGAAAAAACAGGGGCAGTAGGTACGGCTGAAACAGGTACTGAAGGTGCTGCAGGAACAGGCACTACAGGTACGGCAGGAGCAGTCATTCCCACGCCTGCTGCGATCTCTGGCCCCTTAGAAGTTTCTGCAAGTGGGGAGATAAGTATGCAAATGAAGCGCAAATACAAAAAAAAAAAAAAAAGAGATAAAGGGGAAGGAAGATACATACCCATGAAGATAGGCTCGGACGAAGCACTACCCTCTTCATCAGAGCCAAAAATTGTCCTTTTCAGCACAGGTGCATCATCAGGATCCTCAAAAATGTCAGCAGACCCTTCTGAAGATAGGTCCAGATCAGGACCACGGGTAGCAGAGCCAGGAATGGAGGAAGGAGTAACAACAAGCGAAGCACTACCCTTCGTAGCCTGAGAAATATCTGCAAAAGGGTCCTGGTCGAAATCACTAGTGACAGAACGGGAGAAGTAATCTTGGTTTGAATAGCGGCAGAAGGAATGGCACCCCCTGAAGGAGTAAATCTCTCAGCAGGCAAGGGTGTAGTCTCGCCAACCCCTTCGACATGAGTACCCTCTCTAGGTATCGGCTCGGCGGAAGGGGTGGGAGTTTTGGCAGGAGCCTTGTGTGCAGCAGGAGGGGCAGGCGTCGCTAATACCGCCTCGGCCCCATCAAAAAAGCCTTCCATAGGCACACCCATGGAGGCAGAAATCTCTTCGGCAGAAGGGCGATATACGGACAAAGGCTCGGGCTCCTCCTAAAAAGAAAATTTTTGTTAAGTAAAAAAAAAAAAAAAAAGTGAAAAAATGGGGGCAGAAGACCCGTGGTAGATGCGTGCGAAAAGGAAAGAAGAGAGAAGTGGAGAAAAGGGACTCACCTCAGGCTCAGGATCATCAAGAAAAATGGGGCGAGTAGCTGATGAATCTTCCTTATGCTTAGACTAAAAGGAAAAAGATAGAAGAAATTGGCGAGTGGGCCGCAAGATAATTAAGAAATTTTATCAAAGAAAAAAAAGGAGGAAATAACTTACCCTCCGTTCAGTGGCAGATACAGGGTGAGGAGTAGTTTTCCTTTTGCTACCACAAGTCCTGATAGCCGGCAGAGCACCTGCAGGAGGCAGTGGTGTAGCAGGCTTGGTTTTGCTAGCAGACTTGAGCTTGGCAGCAGACCTGGGTTTGGCAGGCGCCTTTTCACTCGGAGTAGGAAGATTAATTACCTTAACTTTTTTCTCCTAACTAGGGGGATAGTCGCCAGCATGCCAAAACCATCCTTTCTTCTCTGCGTCCTATTCGAAAATGGTTGACCGGCTCTATTTTCTGGCATACGCCAAAACAGACCTAGAAGGAAGCAGCAGGCGAGGGTTAACTGATGCAACCGTACTCAACCCTTCAGGAGGAATAAGGGAAAAGCCACGACTCCCCGCTAACTCAGCAACAAATGAATCCATCACTGCATGCCAGTAGCCGTGCATGGGAAAAGTGCAGGCACCCTCCCTCAGTGAACCAGGAACTGTGACGGCATCAAAACGCTTCTTCCAAAAGTCAAAGGCAGTATGCCGCAGGAAAGGATGGACTGAAGTAGGAGCTCTCATGAGGGAAGAAATGTCATTGGGGATGTCTTGATCTAGTCCAAACTGCCTTCTCACCCGGTTGGCAGGATAATGAACAAATCTAATGCCTTCATCGGCTAGGTAAGGCAGCCATCCGGCATTGGTAGTGGCAAGATAAGTGATCTCGGTCTCATCAAAGCTGACCAATGGAGTGGTAGTCCCAACAGCGTCAACAAACGAACCCATGACAGAGTCCGCACAAGTGTAACCGGTACCCAAATTTCTATAGGCTCTCCAAGAGAAACCCACACCTTCATCAAAAGATTCAACCACAGAATAGCCAATCGGCTTCAAACCAGACCAACGAAAAGCAAGTGGGAAATCAGATTCAAACCTGCCACAAAAGTCGGTGATCACTCTCGGACAACTCTGGTACTTTTCTCTGGCAAACCGAGCAGGTCTACATTTCGCCAAGTATTGAGCACAACGTTCAAACAACCACTGCTGAAGTATGGTGCAATGAACGGAAGAGGTGACAATGTGGCAAGACCCAGCCTGATTCTCATCGTTATGAAGAATATTTAACTGAACGTATAAATGCCCCAGAAACATAGGAGCCAGCGGCAGGCTCACCCCCGCAGATATTTTAATGGCCAAACGAAAGTACAAAGGTTTTATGGCATAGTGGGGGTGGGACCCAAAAACAAACTTGCAAAGCCAAAAAGCAATAAAAGCCGCGCGGTGGGCGGCAGCAGAAAACTTGGAAGAGGAACTCACCCAGTAAGACAACTTGGCGTTTCCGGTCATCCTTTTCCGTAGTTCAACTTCAATGGCCTCCTCTTCAAGAGAAAGCTCTAAAGCGGCAGGATCGGTATCGCCGAGAATGGGCAAAAGCAACTGGTCAGCCACATCTTCGAGAGTCACGGTGAGTTTACCGCACGAGAAAAAGAAGGTGTGGGTGGTAGTGCACCACCGCCAAACCAAGTGACGGAGGTTATAGAGGTCACGAAAATTTGACAAGCAGCGAGACGAGACTATAGCTTTCAGAACGCCAGCCCGTTGCAACAAACCCATAAAACCTGTGTCGGAAAGCTCGCTGTCAACCCACTCCTTCCAACCCAAGGATGCGCCGGACCCGAATTCAAAATGAAGGGGTACAGGAAGTGAAACACCTTGGGGAATGGATAGATCGGGGATTGAAGAGGCCAAAGGAGCCCAAGAAACGTCGAAGTCTCGCCGGACAAGGGTAATCAATACACGGCCTGGCGGCGGCGGTACATATTCGCCGGGAACTTTTGGGAAGTGAGGGCTGACTTCATACCAAGGATCGATTAAGGGAGCGCACTCGCTGTCGGGATCGCGCTCCGTCTCCTCCTCAGTGGACCTCTCCGAATCAGAACGTTCCACTTCCTCAGGAACGGCAGGGGGATCGGAGGCAACCGCCTTCCCCTTGCGACGGGAAGAACTTAGACTTTTCACCGGAGACATGGTAAGGAAGTTTAACTAGAGAAAGTGGGTATGGTTGATTGAAAGGAAGAAGAAGAGACGAAGAGCGTATGTTTTGGGAGAGGAAGGGGTTTATGATTAAAATGTAGAAGGATTTCTTTTTAAATACCCAAATCATTAATGTCAGCACGAAAAGAGGTGAAGGGTCAGCCATCAGAAAGGAATGGAGTTTGTAGGGGCCTTTTTTGTGGTTAAAGTGGGCTGCCTCCTGCGGTACCATTATTGTACTGGGCTGGGCTACCTCCAGCGGTACTAGGCCCAAATATTCTGAGTAAGGGAGTTGAGACCGGTCCAACTGCAACTCAATTTGGTACGGCTTGTGCACAAACTATGTCTCGTTTGCCAGGGGCACGCTTACAGCAGGCAGAACGTGGTGCCTATCCTCTGCTTCTGCCGCAGAAGGAACTTTTCTCCAATTTCTACCGCGGACTGAATTTTCTCCAATTTCTGCCAAAAGACTGTCGTTTTTCCAGTTTCTGCCGCAGAAGGAACTCTTCTCCAGTTTCTGCCGCAGGACTGACTTTTCTCCAGTTTCTGCCGCAGAAGGAACTTTTCTCCAGTTTCTGCCGCAGGACTGACTTTTTTGCTATGTAGCAAAACTTTCTACTGTGCGATAAAGCTTCCTGCTGTACAGTAAAGCTTTCTGCTGTGCATTGAAGTTGTTTGCTGTGCATTAAAGCCTTCTGCCCTGCAGTAAAGTTTTCTGCCGTAGAGCCTTCTGCTATGCAATCAAGCTGTCTGCTGTGCATTAAAGCTATCTGTCGTGCTTTAAAGTTGTCTGCCGTGCAGTAAAGCCTTTTGCAATGTGAATGACTACTCTCTGTTTTTACTGCAGAAATACTTTTCTACTTCCTGCACATAAACAAATCTAAAGCCCAAAGAAAATACCCATCAAACAAATGTTAGTTTAAATGGGTTAGCATATTCTCAAGTATTTACATACATATATGAGTGTATATACTTATACGTATTCACATATACATATATAAAATACATTTTGCAGAACATGAGAAACAAGATATATGTATATATATACTTATGGTAGGATAATGATTAGTTTGTGTCAACAGTGAAACACATAATAACAAAAAAAAGAAGAAAGCTTCCGCAGGAAAGGTTTAGCAGTATAATAGCTAACACGGTAAATATAATGAAAAGGTGCTACAGCAGAATAACTAGTACAAAAAGTAAAGATACCACAGCAGGACAACTGATGCAGCAGACGTGATAAAAATGTGTTATGGCAGGATGACTAAATACAGCAGATATAATTTATAATGAGAGAAATGAAATATATTTGCAATCAAAATCAAGTATTGAATCTTCCCATAGGATAAGTGAACCAAGAAAGAACCCAAACCCCAACTTGAACAACCTTGTCATAGGCTCCTGCCATAAAAGTTGTGCATTTTGGAGAATAGGCCTAAATGGCTACTAGCTATTACTTTTGGAAACTTCAAAGAGTGGGTTTGCTAAGAGGGAGGGAAAATATGGTCTATTGATGCATGCCCCTATTCCTGCCACGTTTTCTCTCTTCTTTTTCTTTCTCTGTGTTCTTTTTTTTTTTACTCTTAGTTTCTAACTACTATCTTGCTGTGGGTTGTTCCCCATTTTTGGTCTTTCTTTTTCCTGGGTACCTTTCTCTGGGTGCTTACTACTCTCTTACCATGGGTTTTCCTCCCTTAAGTACTTCCCTTCATTGGGTCTCTCTCTTCGGTGTTTTTTCTCTCTTCCTCTGTTTTTCCTTTTCTTCTGTTTTTTCCTCTTCAATTTGGTTCCTTTTAATCTACCGTGGTTACCTTCCTTTTATAGCAAACTGATTCAATGGGATTTCTCCCTTTTACCCCTAAGGCTTTACCAACTGTTTTTGGTTTGTTGTGGGCATCCTTTCAAGATTACCCACTCACCCATTGGTTGCCCCTGCCATTGCTCAGTACATGTCTGCTGCAACGCTACTCATTTCACGACAAAATTCCCTTTTGTTTGTTCCTGCTGTATACCTCTACCTCACTACCTAGCTCTATGGCATGCATCAGATGGTCTCAACCATTTATTACTTTTTTTAGGTAAAATACCATCCCAGCAAGATATCTTTCCCAAAAGAAGTTACGGCAGGAAACCAAATATAGACCCTCTTTTCCCCCCACCACCAAACCACGCCCTCTGAATCCCCTTGATCGTGGACCCACCTCCCTTGTATTGGCTGGGTACAGGTTGGTGGTGCCCTGGCCCTTTTGTGTTTGCTCTGCTATCTTCTGTGTTTGTCTGCCACGCCGTTCCTGCCGTAGCAGATTAGTTCTGTTTCGTTCTGCTGCGTGTTTTGTCTTATTTCTTCACGCGTTTCCTGCTACGTTTGTTATTTTCCTTTGATTTGGCTTTTCTTTCCTTCATGCGTTTCCTGCTGCTGACACTTCCTGCCGTTCCTTGTTTCTTTTCACCGTGCTTCTCATATTAGTTCTCACGCCTATCTTTTATACAAAAGGATTTGGGCCTTGCTTTTTATTGGGCTTTCTTCCTCATGGGCCTTTGGGTATGGATTTGCAAAATTAGGCATCAACAGAGTTAATGAAGCGGCGGCTCTGTTTTGAAAATAACTGCCAAACTGGGAAATTCGAAGAGACAACACTGTTCGCAGCAGGAAGAAGGATATATGTATGAATAAGAAGGGGTCCACAGCTTAAAAAAAAAAAACCGCGAAAAAGGAGAAGAAGAAAGAAGATGAGAGAAGGGCAGAAGCGCCTTTTCATTCACATATGAATCGCAGAAACGTTTCATTTGTTCAGGGGGCTAAATGTTGAGGGTCATTTGTGGAAGCCCAGCAGACGGAAAAGCTCAATAATGAGGGCCACAAGGAATTGTCAGGATAAATAGCAAAAAGCCCATTAGGCCCAAGCGGTAGGAATAATGGGTCATTGGCCCAATAAATGTATACATGGGCCTTGAAAAGGCAAGCGGGCTCAAAGAAGCCAGGAAATAAAGAAATAGCATCCCATGGGCAGAGTATGAGATTAGAAAAGTAAGAAAGGGTCGCCGCAGGCCTAAGGTAGTGTAAACTAAGAGAGTAAGGGGTTTATGGCAGGCTCATGAACCCCAAAGATAAGGATAAGGTTATTGGGTCGGGGAAGCCCAATGAAGTTAGTAAAAAGCCCATGGGAGTGTGGAATTAGCAATCGGGCCGTGGATGCCCAAAGGGACATAGGAGCCCATGAGTAAAAACAAAACAGTGCCTGTGACAGGCCACTGAGAAAATGGATAAACGGCTAGCCCAAAAAGGGGTCCAGCAGGATTAAGTCATTACGGCAGGAATAACAAATCAGCGTGGCAGGCAGTGAAGAAAACCAAAAGTGGGCCGAAGAAATGTGAAGCCCATTATCATACGAGACCCAGCTCCTGAATGGAGCGAAAGACCAAAAGAAAGCCCGCATGAAAGGCCAGGAAATGCAGACGGAGAGTCTCCAGGTTGCGGCAGACACATGAGCAGCAGGCAGACTCTTGGACAAATTTGAAAGGGAAGCACGCGCAAGGCCCAGGCGCCACCAGCCTGTACCCAGCCAATATAGGACATGGTGGGGCCATGGGCCAGAGGTAAGAGGTAAAGGGGGGTGTGGTTTGGTGGTGGGGAAAGGGGAAAAGATCTATTCACAGCTCCTGCTCAAGTCTCTTTTGGGAGGTACATCCTGCTGGGATGATAGACCACCCAAAAGAGGCAATTTGAGAGGGAACCGTTAGGTGCATGCTCTGAGAGTGGGGAGAGAAGGGATTAACATCGTGGCAGGAAAGGCTACGACACACAGAGGGACAAAACAAGTCCGCCTCTGTCTGGCAAGGGTTTGTGTCGCACAGTGTGGTCAGCAAGTACACCCAGACCAGACAAAGGCGGTTAAGGGGAAAGACCGTAAAACACTAGTCACGGCAGGCGCTATAAAGAGGCCCTTGCCGTGCCCTGTAGAAGGGGTGGAAAAACAGAGCACATTTTACAAAGTGAAAAGAAAAAAACAGAGCAAGAGGAAAAGAAAAAAGATAAGAACGGAAACAGAAAAGAAAAGAAAGGAAATTAAGAAAGAAAGAAGAGAGTTAGTTCAATGAGCATGCATCAATAGATCGGTTTCCCTCTCTCCCCCTTCAAATCTTATCTTTCTCCAAAACGCAAACAAGGACTTTTCCTTTGGGACAATAACCATTCAGGATCGACTCCCTCAAAACCATTAATCCCCACGGCAGGATCTTTTTCCTGGGGGATTATTTGCATTGAGAAGAGGCGTTTTCCCCTCTTTGGCTTTGCTGCGGCCGACTAAGCTTAAAACTTAAATTTTGCCCATTTAAATTAACCAGTATTATTCTCTTCATTTTCTTTGATTGATTGATATCATTATGACTGTAATCATGTTTTACTAGCAGGGAATACATAGTAATCTGTTTAAATAGGCAGAATACTCTGTTTTAGTAATTATTATATCTGTCTGTCATAACTTGTCTGCAACAGTCCAGCCTGTCATAACTTATCTGCTACAATTCTGCTTGCCATAAATTCGCTCCTAGCAGACGTGGTATAAGTTTGTGCACAAACCGGCCCAAGTTGAGTTACAATTGGACCGGCCCCAGCTCCCTTACTCAGAAATACTAGGATCCATCATCGCAGGAGGCAGTCCAGCCCATTACCGCAGGAGGCAGCCCAATCCTACCAAAAAAGGCCCCCACAATGTGTTTGATAACCCATATCACAAGGGTCCCTTTACAGTTTACACCCGAAAGAAAACCAATTGCTAAAGAAGAAAAACCACAGGCACAGGGTTCCTATTTGTCATTGAGTTGCAAATTCACTCATCTGACTAGACCTCAACGTCAGAGTGGAGAAACCATTGTTCATAATCAAATGTAGAGGATGCAAGTGGACGGGTCACATTAACCTTAGAATAATAGATTATAATTTCAGCTTAAACAGCATTTCTGTGGAAACACGTAAGGAAACTTGTTTATTAACATTATGGTTGGTGATTTAAATATTTTACGTATTTTTTGGATAACAATTCGCCACTTATAATTTACGTCAATCATACAAGATAGTATGAGAGGAACATATAATATAAAAATATTATGGTTTAAGTTTAATGACTAGAATTGAATATCTATACTTATCTACAGTATGATTACACATTAGCATTATATTTCATTTTCAATGACCAATCAAATTTGTTAGAATAACATCGTGTCCCTTTCACATAGCACACACTTGATTGTGTATTATATTACTACTGAAGATGAAAGATGTGACTTGTATTGTGACACAACTCACAATCATGGTTTGCTACTATTTAAAATAATCATAATCGAAGTATCGAACGTGTGTGAAGCAAAGGGATAATTAATTCGATGAATGTATTGCATCAAATAAGAACTATATATGTGTTTATTAGTTTTAATTAAAATAGTAACCATGATTTATTTAGTCTAGGTACTTTATTTATTTTTGATATGATTATTTATTTATTGATGAGTGTCTAGTTGCTTAATTTTATATATATGCCACTGGGTTAATTACTTGCCAAAACTAGGTGAAAGATACTGATCAAGAATTTGTGCAATCAACATTAGATGATGATCAGAACTTGCCGGCCTAAATGTAATTGGGCCTACCATTTCTTTTTCTTTTTCCCTACCAAAATTGATCACTCAAGAACCTGAAACTGTTGAAACTTTAAAATCATTCAACTTAATCCAATAGTACTTCTGGGTCTAAGTCTTATTAACATATATATTACAGTAATTACAATTTTTATTATTCCTAGGCCCTATCCAATGTTTTTAGGACACTGTGAAGTTCAATGTGATGGGAGTTACTAGAAAATATGATTCAATTGCCGACTTTTACAATTCTATTACTACTACTGTGTATGATACCAGAAGTTGTTTGTTTGAGTGTATATTGTGCAGGCGTGTGTTGAGTCCCATATAAGGTTTTTACTATATGGATTTTGGGTTTATAAGTGATTGTGAGGAGCTCTAATGATAACTTAACTAGTTCTATTGGGATATAAATGCAAATGTGGCTAGTGCTTTTCCTTGAGTGATTACATTAATAATTCAAAATCTTAAAAGTATGGAAAAGAAAAAGAAGACTAGACTAGTATTTAATTAGGGTATAGCAAAGATATGGTTAGGAATTTTCCTTGGGTCTTGTGTGGTTATGTATGATAAGTCCCATATTGAATATATACTAGATTGATTTAGATTTTACAGCTAACTATAAAGAGTCTCAATTGTGATTAGTCCTTTTAGGGTATAATGCATGTGTGATTAACACTTTTCCTTTGTGAAATTAGTTATAAGGCTCACATTGAGCATATAATAGGTCATTTAGATTTTCTAAATAACTACAAACAATCCCAATTATAACTAGTCTTTTTGGGGTATAGGGCATGTGTGATAAACCATTTTCCTTTGTAGACTTATAAAAGCCAAATTCACCAACTTTGTATAGTAAAAAAATTATATATAATTTTTACCATAAAATGAACTATTGGTATTATCAATAAATTACAAAAAATAATTTGATATATTATGAACTTATTTACAAACTTAAACAATCTAATATCAAACCTAAATAAGTATATTTTTATACATGTATACATATAAACTTGTATTTTTATATTGCGTCTCATACTCATGAGTTTATTCACAATAGTCAAGCCTAAAATTAAGTCTGAATTTATTTCTTTTGCTAAATAAATAAACATAAATTGTTTTTTTCTTGAACCATATCTGTTGGCAACTTGGTTTATTTTTAGCCCTAAGTGTAAGTATTTTAGAAATTTTTGTTATTATTACAAGTGTTACTTTGTAGGTAACAACTGTAAAACTTGCCGGCTGCCGGTTTTACTTGGGCAATGAGGATTAATGAGGCACTAATTAGAGTAGTCTAGCTAAGGCATTATGAAAATCTCTTTCACACTCTTTCTCTCTAATTGGAATCTCTATTCATGACTGAACAAGATTCCACATTTGGCATTTTCTGCATAAGAATAGAGAAGTAGTTGATTGAAAAGAAAAAAAATTAAAATAATAAGGGAAATTGCTAAAGCTAATTCCAGTCATCTTGTTTGGGAACCCATCACTTTTTTTTTTTCCTTTTTTTTTGGTTCCCTTGAATCAATTTGAGTAGTGCTAGTGTATTCCCATTTCTCACCCATTTAGCCTCTATATTTACCATCTTAAGAAACTCAAAATTTTTTTTTTTTTTTTATAAATTTAATTAAGAATCAAGAAAGTAGTTGATTTGATTAATTTGGAATTACATTGTTAGACGCGGCAAATCGTAATTTAGGAGCTCGTGACCCTTTTAAACCTTAGAAGGTAATTCAATACGTACTAACTTACGTACATACGTAACATGCATGGACCCTACAAAATTTTATCTTAGAAGAAATTAATTAAGGTGGCCCACTCTCAAAATTTAGATTTCTTTAATGGCTTGGAATAACTATAACCATGGCTTAAGCTTAGAGAGGTTAACTTCACGATATGTCAAAGATTACATTTGTGATCAGAGAGAGGACGACATAAATTCTTGCATATTCTTTACTAACTAATTAAGAGAAACACAAACGTAGTTAATTATTGGAATTACTAAATACTAAACTTCGAATTCAGTTGCCATTAACAGAAAGTTACAGGAATTCTATAATTTACCCAAATGTAACATCAAAACATCCAAATTAACATCAGTTTCAAAAGACAAGGAAACAAGAGGTGACAAAATTGTGAGACTTAAGTGATGTAAAACTTTGGTGAAAATTCTGATTCAATTGATATTAATTAATTTTGACAGTAATTAAAAGTTAATTATGCGAGTTTTGTATTTGTTAGAAGAAATATATTGTAGCTGCAGCTACAAATTGTTTCACCCAACATGACCTAAATTAATTTTGTGAAGTGGCAAATTATTTATCTTAATTTGGTTATGTACTTTGTGTGTGTGTGTGTTTTTTTTGAGGGGGGGGGGGGGGGGGGGGTGGGATTCTTTTTACTTAATTTTCTGTGAGCTATTTAATTTTGTGATTAATAAAATTAACTTACAAGTTACGACATTTTTTTTTTAAGAAACAAACACATACACAAGAGAGATGGAAAGTGGTTCTAACACAAAATTACAACATATTACATAAAATTAGAGACAATGCTCTTTGGACCAAATAGTATGTCCTTTTATAAATAAAACGTATGTAGAAAGCAAAATTAAGAGCTATTGAGTACACGGATGTATTTATCTATTGAGGAAAAAAAATACATAACTTTACACTAGTATCTACAGCTTCTTTTTCGGTGAAAATATAAATTTATATTATATATTCTTATAATTATATATATAAATTATGTACATGCAATTGGTATGTTTGCGTGTATCAGACATATGTTTCCTTTCCAATAGTTACTATTATATAATGATTTTTTCTCATAAAATTTATAAATTTTTAGGTAAATTAGAATAATTAATTATCAAATACCTAACCAGGTTGGTTTCTAGAAAAATTATTAATTTTATGAGATATTATCAATTTATATAACTGATAAAGGTTTAGTTATATTTATATAATTCAGTTCACAACTCAATGTTTAAACCAAAAGACAACTGTGGGAAGCAAAATTGAGGGCCTATTTGGCAGCCCTACTCAAACACAAAACTACACATTTTAAATAACATAACACACATTTTTACACACTTTTTCATTCACACGTATATAAAAAACACTCAAACAATATTACTCAAACTAACTCACCAAACAGACCCTGAGTGTTTAGAACTCTTTAATTCTTAGAATGACACTTGTCACTATTGATTGCTCATGTTGTTTGGTTGAGTTTGCATATATTATGTAAATTCTAAAAGATAAATCACATTACCTGTAACAGCTCTAACTTTTTAATTAGGTAAACAATTATCTATCATGGCAAATAAAAAATAACGTATTTGGAGATTTGATTCTAAAATCTAGCTAAATCCCTTCCATTAATCCCCTTGGCCAATAGGTTTTTTTTTTTTTGAGAAACCAGACTCAACGTCTGGGGTTTTATTAGAAAACAAAAACCAAATACCAAGTCTTAGTGAATACCAAGTCTAAGCTATAAAAATTAGTTGTATACCATGCACAAATGGATATATCATGTAATTAAGATAGAAATATTTCATTTCGAATTAAATGGTATTTTATATAATATAGATAGATAGAAATAATTGAGGCAAATTATTTTCATAGATAAATACCAAAATATCCTCATAAAGTTTGAGTTGTAAGTCACTCCAACTTATGTTAGGTAATTGAGAGTCACTGACTGATACATATCATAAAATTATATTCTCACCATAAAAGGATGGTATTGTAAAAGTCATTCCAATATTGAAAGCCATTTTTAATTACTGTGCCACTTTCTATTAATTTACTGTAATTCAAGAATGAAAGTTAAAACTTTTCATTGGACAAGAAGACTCGCAAGGATTTCTTTATCCTTTTTTATTTGGTACTGCACAAAGTAAAAATAAAAACTTAGGGTTAAAAAAAAAAAAGGAGTTCATTGTCATTCTTTTTGACGCACATACCAAAGCACTCCTGTGAATCATATGAAGCTGGAAAACCGTTATGGATGGGTTGCATAAACAGTACCGGCCAGTTAAATATATATATATATATATATATAGAAATTCATTAAGCAATAAGCAACCACTATTAATTTAAGATATAGTGATAAATGTGATTTAGTGCCGGTTAGGTATTGATGAGTTTTAACCGTTTATTTTTATATAATATAGAATTTTAACCAATATATCATATTGTTTTCAGTGAAGAACTTCGAGATTTGAATCCCTTAATTGCAACTATGAAATTATTAAAGTTTTGAGACTTAGAAATAGATATTGTTTTGAGACTATGAAATTATTAAAGTTTTAAATTTATGAAACGTAAACACTAAATTGTGTAATTTTTCTAAAAGATTCAAATTTCAAATTTAACCTCAAAGTTATTTCTAGTTAAGAGCAATTAAAGTCATAAACAAGTTGAACTAAGCCGTATACTAAAAATTTAAGAATTTTTAATTAATTTAATTTTGAACATGAGTTAAACTCGAACATATTACTAAATTAGATTGAGATTAAATTTTGTAAGGATGTGGTGTAAAACCATTGTTTTACTTCTCCAATTTTAACATGCCATATCATCTTATCACACATTTAACAATAAACATAACCATGCCCAATCAATTCTAATACTTATATATAAATCTAACCAAATTATGAGTTTATTGAAATATTATTAGGTATGGTAGGATGTATTGAATTTTAAGTAAAATACTGATGTGACAATCTTTTATTGAATGATGTAAAATATGAGTTTTACACCCATCCTTATCAAATTTGGACTTAGTTAAATTACATGTTCAAGCTCAGTTTATTTTTTTATTGAAAAAATTTGAGCTTGTTTATGAGATAATTTATTAAATTAACTTATTCTTTTTGAATATATAATAAACACTATGGTTAAATTTTTTTACCCATTCACAAATCTATATTAATAACTAATAAATAAACTATAGTAGAAAACTTGAAATCTTATTGTTTGAGTTAACTAAATAGAACCATTTTTATTTATAGATTTATGAAAATTAGGTTCACAAAAATTTTGTATTGTTAGAGATATATAAAATTTTTATTAAAAAATGGATTATCTATATTATGAATAAAGATTTGATATCTTATGAACTTTTTTTATAAAATTACTTAATCCAATTTCAAGTCTATATAAATATAATTTTATACTCATAGACATATAAATGTATAATAATTATATATACTTATCTCGAGACTCATATTCACAAGTTGGTCGTGAACACATTATTGTGTTCGAATTTGACTTTTTTAATATTCAACCCTATACTTAGGTATGAACTTCGTTCATTTGCTAATAAATAAATATAAACAAAAGTTTTCTTGAGTTGAGCTTGAATTATTTAAAAGCAACTCGGTTCATTTACAATCATAAAAAAAACTCTTAAGTGAAATTAGCAAAAATTTGACAAACCCTAGTTTAGAGTATGGACATGAGGGAATAATGTGCCATTATTAGGCGGACCATGTAAATTGTACCATACCAGCTACATTGTTTATATATCAAAATATGAATATATATAATATGCTTAATTTTGTTTTTGAGAATCATACATAATATGTGCAGGCAAGCTTGGGCTGCAGAAAGTATCTAATTTTTTCCATTTGAAGGGAGAAACATACGAATAAACCTAGCACAACAACACGTAAAACATATATATATATATATATATATATATATTAACCATGGTTAATGACCCAACCGACTATAAAGTTTGCATTAGAAATTAATTAGAATCTTTTTAATATTGATGGTTGTCACCAATCAAATATCTAACATAAAATGAGTTTTAATTAGCTCAACTGGTAAAATATCTGATGATTGTATAACAGATCTGAGATTCAATCCCCGCCTACACCAAAAACTGATTTGTGTCTTAATATGATGATAACAAGTTATAATAAAAAACGAACGCCATATGTTAAAACTCTCTAAATAAAAAAAATATCTAACATAAAAATGAGGCCCAAACAACAATCTAACCATAGTTGTATTAATTGTTGTTAACCCTAGAGTTAACATAATGCATTTTTTTTCGATATTGTCTTAGAATCTTTTGTAGTCAATGGACCCACCAATAAAACAGGTAAGAATCATTTTCTTAGAAATTAGTTGAACATAAAAAATGTTAAAAAAAGCAATAAAAATCAGAGGGTTAGGTCTAGCTAGCTAGAGCCTCAAATTTCTTAAGGAAAAAATAAAAATGAAAAAAAAAAATGAAATTTATATATGGACCTGATTAAGTAATGTAAGACTTATCCTTTTCGGTGTTGCCTGCACGTGTGTTCTACACCCATTTGACAGTTTGTAAGCAGAAAGGCAAGGAATTAGCTCGTGAAGACATGTGGCACACAGATAGCACATCAACAAGGCTGTAATCAAGTTTTTCATAGAAAAGAAATGTGTTTATAAATACATAACATGGACGTACGGAGAATCATAAGGAAGTAGTATATTTGAATATCAATTTCTCTCTCTCTCTCTCTCTCTCTCTCTCTCTCTCTCACTAAGAAATTCTGAAAGCATGACAGAGAGCATGGATTGTTGACTTTACAAGCACCTTATACGTGTGGTGGATGATGAGGAGGGCATGTAATATATATGAGAATTGAGAAGCTATAAGCTTGTAATTACTTTTTTTTTTTTCCCTTGTGGGTCCTCTTAAATAGGAGATTCTCTCTAGGTTTTTTTTTTTTTTTTTTCCCTATGTTTATTTGGGGTCCTTAAATAGTAGTAGATTCTCGAGACACGCACAAACATAGCCAAAGGCAATAGTACAATTCCAAAAACAAGAGCAGTGCAGAATTGAACTGGGAAAGTAACCTATAGTATTCATTTGTTTCACAAGGGAGAGAGACAATTTGCTATAGTAGCTCTTCTTTGTTGTTGATATCATAACCCAGAAAGGAATTGTGGTGGACATGCACAACAAGTGAGATTTACAAGAATTTCAACAAAGTGATCACATGTGAGTTGCTTCTCTTAATTCTTTCCTTGTTTGCTGTCATATCTTCTTCATACATATAACCATCACTTCAGTCTGTTTTCAAAAATGATTTTTTTTTTTTGACCCTACAAAATCTACTTTCTTGATCATGTTTTTAAATCACAGAAGATTTTTTATTTTTTTTGTTTGTTTGTTTTGTTTTTGGCTTTTGGTTTTTGATTGTCATGAGTAGAAATTAAAGTTGCTGCATGAGAATTTAGAGAAGTATATAAGGTTTGTGTGAAAACAAACCTTCACATGTCAAATTTTCAAGCAAAACCATACTGGTTTTTATGTTTTCAACCTTTTAAAAAATCTTTATGAAACTGCAGTAGGTTTTTTTCTTTTCTGAAATGCATTTGTGATTGCAGTTCAAAAAAAAAAATTTTGTTGACGATGTTTCTGGGACTCGGACAGATTTGGTTTTTGGATACAGGCAAAGGGATTTATAGTACTTCATGGAAGTTCCTCTTCTTCTTCTTCTTCATCTTCACGTGTATTGGATCGTAAAAGCGTGATTTTCTCTGCAGTTCAACATAAATACATACAGACATACATAACAAGCTCTCTAAAAACGTCATATACAGTGCACAAAACTCTTACTTCTGCACAAAACTCATTGTGAAATGGAAATCGAAAGGAAGCTCATCATGGAATACAGTGGCTTTACACCAAATAATTCTACAGCATATGGAAACTTCTCAGACAATAACACCATGGCATCAGATTTCATGAGTGAACTTTTATCTGAAGGGTGCTGGTTAGAGACCTCAACTGGTGGCTTCAACTTTTTGCCTCCAGCTCCTTTACCTACTACTACTACTACTACTCCGTCTCGTGCTCTCAATGACCCTTCACATTACTATTTGCCTTCTCTTGACTCAAACCCTCATCAGCAAATCTATCAAGAAGATCCGACTGAGGGAGTTTTTCCTGAATCAGAAAGCATTCTAGTAGATGGCAATGAACTTGGCGGAAGATGGTGGATTGATCCAAGGGCAAATCCTGGTCCTTGTTCCTCAGTGAAAGAGAGATTAGTACTGGCCGTTGAATACTTAAAAGAATGTACAAAGAACATGAATGTGCTTATTCAAATATGGGTGCCAATAAGGAAAGAAGGGAGATATTTCCTTAGCACGTATGACCAGCCTTATTCCTTTGATCCTAATAGCAAAAGCCTTGCAGATTACAGAAATGTTTCAAGGGCTTATCAGTCTGCAGTTGAGGAAGATAGAGAGGAATCTGTTGGGATCCCAGGTAGAGTTTTCTTGGGAAGGTTGCCTGAGTGGACCCCTGATGTTCGTTTCTTTAAAAGAGATGAGTACCCACGTGTTAGTTATGCACAGCAATATGATATTCGTGGCTCTCTAGCTCTTCCTTTTTTTGAAAGAGGTAGTGGAACTTGCTTGGGAGTTGTTGAGATTGTCACAACCACTCAGAAGATCAATTATCGACCTGAACTTGAACATGTTTGCCAAGCTCTTGAGGTTATTCCTGTACTTCTTAATCTTCTTAAACATTATCCATGAAGAAAATTGAAAATTATATTCATTTTGACAAAAGAAATATGTAGCTAAAACAAATATTAAGCCAATATGTTATTTTTTTTTTTTTTAAATATGATAGGATTTGAACTTATATTTTTTTTTCTTCATTGTGATTATTCTTTATTATTAGGCTAGAACACTAATTTATTATTAAACATTCATATAGTTAATAAGAATTGGATGGTATCCAACCAACATATACACCATCTACATTTTAAAATCCAATATCACTTATTTTATTCTAATCATTATCTATTTATATACACTAGTAGAAACCATCATTGATTTCTCTTACCCTCCAATTTGGTCTATATTGCTTAATTTATGTGACAAATTTTCTTAGCTTAAAATGATAAAAAACATTCAAAGTTATCCACATCGTGAGAGAATCTAGAAGCACCTTTATAGATATTATGCTCTTTACATTTATGCTGTCTATTCTTTTAGGTGTTGTGCCTCCCCCATTTGCATCACTCAACTTTTGTTATATATATCTAAGCTATGCCTTCTCTTTTGGCCTCTACTTTGATTATGGCTACTTTGTTGAATGAATTCTCTTTTGCATGGACTTTCCTTTTCTTTTTCTTTTTTTCTTAAATAAAAATCCTTCTAAAGTCTAAGATGATAATGGATTTTTTTTCCTTCCTATTCTTCTAGTACAATCACTCATCTATTACGTGTGATCCATATACAATGCAACGTACTTCTATTCTTACAATTGTATTTTAATTTGCAGGCTGTTGATCTTAGAAGTTCTCAATACTTCAGCCCTCCTACTGTGAAGGTATGAGGATATGTTACCCTTTTACAATAACTTTTTTTTGAGTATCTATAATTTTGATATTCATTTCTAATTAATATTATAGGTGTGCTTATTAGTTTCTTTTCCTCAGGCCTGTGATGAGTTATACCAAGCAGCACTGAATGAGATAGTAGAGGTTTTGACATCTGTTAGCAAGATACATAGATTGCCTTTAGCCCTAACTTGGGCCCCTTGTGTCCAACAAGGTAAAGGTGGATGCAGACATTCTGATGAGAATTTTGCACACTGTGTTTCAACTGTGGACACTGCTTGCTATGTTGCTGATCTAGAAGTATTGGGGTTTCTTGAGGCTTGCTCTGAGTACCACTTGTTTCGAGGCCAAGGAACTGTTGGGACTGCCTTCACCACAACAAAACCATGTTTTGCAACTGATATCACTTCCTTTAGCAAGACAGAATATCCTCTCTCTCATCATGCTAGGATGTTTGGGCTACATGCTGCTGTGGCAATTCCCCTTCGAAGCATCTATACTGGCTCAGCTGATTTCGTGTTGGAGTTTTTCTTCCCAAAGGATTGCCAAGATCCTGAAGAACAAAAGCAAATGCTCAATTCATTGTCCATTGTGTTACAACAGGCTTGTAGGAGTCTACATGCTGTGGTTGATAAAGAACTTGAGGAAGAAGCAATCTTATACCCAGTTAAGGAAGTGGTAGTTGCTTCAGATGGGAAACCAACTAGTTCTACTACTACGAATTTGAAAGAAGCTTATTCGAAAGAGCCATCCTGGGTTGCTCATATGATGGAGGCACAGCAAAAAGGCAAAGGTGTGTCTATCCCTTTGGAGTATCAGGAAGAACCTAATGAAGAATTCAAAGTGACAACTCATTGGGATAGTACTCAAGTGGCGTTGCGAAGTGGGCAAGCATTTTCAGACTTTGGGGCTCAACTTCAGCAAGGTTCTGAGTCCAAGGGTAGTGCTGAGGGTGGTGGAGATGCTTATTCTTATGGTGGCCGACAATCCTCAGGTGGAAGAAAAGCTGGGGAGAAGAGGAGGACCAAAACTGAGAAGACTATCAGCTTGCCAGTTCTAAGGCAATACTTTGCTGGTAGCCTCAAAGATGCTGCTAAATGTATTGGAGGTAGGAAACAATCCATTATCATTAATACATAATTAACCTGCCAAGTATAGATTTAATGTAAATTCATTCCTATCCCTATTTACATGCTCCTTCGTTATAGAGAGAAAGTGAGCAATATTAATATGACTCTTAATCTCTTATTTATTTTCTTTTCACTATCATTTTTATGTTCTTTTCGAATTCTCCTGCTTAGGCGTAGTTTTACTATTGGAAATGTTAGAAAAATAAATAAATTGCTATAGCAAAATATTTCAATTTCTTTATACATACATGTCTATATAATTGAAAAAAACTTTCCTAAGCATTGAGCAGCCTGCTATTAGCATATAGGATATACCTTATTTCTTTGTATCTTAGAAAACAATCAGGAAACCTATTCATCCTAATTTGTAGATTTTATGCTAACTGTTTTAATAAGACATTAGACATAAAAAAAGTGTTAATACAAGTTCTTCTCACTTTCTATTTTATGCTTCATTCTGATGGCAACTTACTTCTTTAAGCTTAAATTCTTCACAATGGTTTGAAAGTAACCATTTTTGGCTGCTCACTGGTTGCAGCATGAACCTCTTGTTATATGAGATTCCTTTAGCCTACTCTCTTTATATTTGTTTCTGTATATTTATTGTCTTTTTATTAGCATCTTTTATCATAGGAGTGGCAGCTCACAATCCTTGGCTCAAATAATTAAATTAAGTATGCGTTTGGATTAGCCCTTTTTTTTTTTTTTTTTTTTTCTTATTTACTAAAAATTGACAAAAGTACAGTGGTACCTAAAAAACATTTGAGACTTTAAAAAACTATATGTAAAGCAAATTTAAGCTGTTTTTTAATACACTCTTATACCCTAAAGCTATAACATAGTTGGCTCACAACAACTTCTCTCAATTGCAGTGTGCCCCACTACTCTGAAAAGGATATGCAGGCAACATGGGATTACAAGATGGCCTTCTAGAAAGATTAAGAAGGTAGGTCACTCTCTGAGGAAACTCCAGCTTGTGATTGATTCAGTCCAAGGTGCTGAGGGTTCTATTCAAATCGGATCTTTCTATAATAGCTTCCCAGAATTGAGTTCCCAGCAGGCGAACAGTCCTTTCTCATCCTTGAACATGAGTGACTCAAATCACCCACACTCTAAACAAGAGAGTGGCTTATTTAGCTTTGGTTCTGGTCCCTTAAAATCTCCAGCTTCTTCATGCAGTCAAACTTCTAGTCCCAGTATCTATTGTACCGCTGGAGTAAAGCAACATAGCACAAGCACTAATTCTTTGAGTAGTGCAGACACTTTAATGACTGAAAACCTCGGTGGGATTTTGCATGGGGCTTGCAGTGATGCAGAACAACATGCCTTGAATCTTCAACAGGAACCAAACCTTATTCATAGAGTTGAAAGCCTCAAGTCATTTGGAGAGCATCCGGGTCTTGAAACTCTATCTTGCTTACCGGAAAGTAGCAGCCAGAATTCAAGAGATGGGGGTGCTTTTAGAGTTAAAGCTACCTTTGGTGACGAAAAAACCAGGTTCAGCCTGCATCCCAATTGGAGTTTTGGAGCTCTAAAGCTAGAGATTGCAAGGAGATTCAAATTAGATGATGTTAGTAGAGTTGATATCAAGTACTTGGATGATGATAGAGAGTGGGTGCTTTTGACATGTGATGCTGATCTTCAAGAGTGCATGGACCTATTTAGAGCATCCCAAAGTCACACAATCAGGCTCTCACTTCAGCGTGCTTGTAATCAAAGTCTTGGAAGTCCCTTTGGTAGCAGCGGCCTGTCTTAATTAATTAAAAACCATAGCTAGTTTCTGTTTACCCATTGAGAGCTAGCAGCTTGTCAAATGGTGGAGACAATTAATGTTGATGATTACAAATTCTAGGAATATTCTGTTCACTTTTATGTTTATCTTTTAAGCCATTCGATCTTAGTTCGAAGATCAATGGGTATTTTAGACGGAATAATAAATTAATTATTACTTATGAAATTATTAATTAGGACCATTTTAAGCATTTTGGCTTTCACAAGAATCATGTTATATTACATTAAAATATTGTTTTTCATTTACAAGCTTATACCAAAAAAAAAAAAAATCTTGTACCTTCCTAAGATGACTAATTTTGATTACATCACTTTTCATATGGTTTCACCACAAATACTAATTGCAATAGATCACGTAAATAATTATGAAAAAATTGGTATCATGAGATATAGAATAAAAAATAGAGTTAAATAGAACTTAACACATAATTTAGTTGATGGCTTGAAGTCTTTTAGTAGGTAGGGTTGGTATGGGAATTGGAAAGCCGATCTGGAACTTGCCCCCCTTTTTTTTTTTGCTTTTATTTGTTTATAGATAGAGAATGTATATTATGTATCTTCTCTTTTATAACTTATGAATTCTACACAATTATGAACAGGAAAAATGCATGTTCTATATATAAGAGTCGTGTAGAATTCGCATAATATAAATAAAGAGAAGTGATATATCCAATGTATGAGATAATTATTGTTGTAATAAGATCGGTTGGGAATTTATATTTTAAACTTCCCGTACAGTTAGGATCTGCAAAGGAGGTCCCATATTAATTGATTGGTGGTATTAGATAGAAAACAAAGATCGTTTTATATTGTGTAGAGAATACTATATAAATGTCAAGAAATTGTTTTAAAATACATCCCTTACATGCTGAGAGAGAGAGAGAGAGAGAGAGAGAGAGAGCCCCTTGCACATGTTCTAGAGGGAAGAGATCTAGCACCCTCTATTCTAACTGTTCGTTACAAAACATCCATATCTTCGAAGAAAACTCTCATTGATACTATAATTTTTCCCTAAAAAATAAGGAAAGAAACATAAGTACACACTCACTGGTAAATACATTCACAATTTAAAACAACATATGCCTCATACAAAGCAAATAGTAGAGCTCCCCACTTTAAGGAACCCACCAAAGGAATATAGAATTGTATATATAAAAATAAATAAATAAATAAAAAAGCTCATCGTCTATCCTAATTATCCATTTAAATATAGGAGTTAAACAACACGTGCCTCATTTTTTAAGCCAAATGCTAATTTAAATTTAAAATATTCTATCAATTCATACAAAACTAGGGTTATATTTCCACTTTATATAGAGAAAATGGTAGAACTGCTCACTACTCCTAGTAAACTATCAAAAGATGCAAAAACAAGAGGCTTACCAAGATAAAATTTCTTCGAAGGATAAAAGTTAAACAGTAAATCTGTAAAGGTCTCCTTTTAATAGACCAAAGGCTGATTCAAATTCAAAATAACAATTCATACATAACCTAGGACTTCAATAGGATCAACTTGAAACAAAACTCCAAGTAATAATAACTTACTTTCTCAAGAATTTTTTTTTTTTTTTAAAAAAAATCAAATACTTGACCAAATATTTATTATTTAAAACACAATGACCAAGACCCATGCAAGACTTAGGAACTGGGAAAGAGACTTTAAAAATCAAATAAGCATAATTAGAAGAAGAGAATTCATAATCTGTTAATTTTTTAAATGCTTTCTGCCGGTCGAGGAAGTTTGTAGTAAAATTACCATAACTATTTGTAAAAAAGTCCAAATTGCTAGTTTTTTATGCATTAGAAACTAGAGACACAGAGCTATTCAATGATTTTTAGCTCAGAGGCTAATTTTTTTAGAATTAACCCATATTTGATTTTGAAATTACCCAAAAAATTGGTTGAAATTCTGTAAGGATTTCACCAGATTAATGTTTGAATTTTGCAATGTTATTTCATTTTTCAAGAGGCACTTTGGTATCTCTCTTTCCTAAGCAAAGACCAGTTTTTGAGTTGGGAATGCAGTCTCATTTCATAAGGGACCATCTGTTACTTGAATTCCACAATTAGTTGGACAGAGAATTCTACATTACCTACATCAATTAGTTGGGATCATGATAAGTTGAATTTACTTGAATTCCACAATTAATATAAGACTTTGGTTTACTATTTCCAGGAATCATGACATTTGTGGCACTATATTGTAAGCAGGAGTACAACTCACCAGTACGGGATAAGAATAATAATCAATGACTCTCTAAAGCGGTCCAAGACCGACCACAATTGAAAATTTGAACCTGAGTCATGTTGTTGGCTCAAAAGATGGGAAATATATTTAAAATGGGAGCATATTGATTATAAAGAGTAGTTGTTGGTATCAACAGAATATCCAATTTCATATCCAAGACAGGGACATTAAGTTTCATAAAAAAAATATGAGACTTTCAAGACACCCAATGGGCAACTAATGGTCTGACTGACCTGGTCCAAGATTTGATGCTCACCAATTACTTACTGAATCTAACTTGACCCTACTGAAATCCAGGAAAGATCATACTAATCAAACTGTGCAAGAAACCATTCATCTGAGATACCATGCCCGTTCACACTGCTTGATGTAGGCCATCAACAAACATAAATGCAGGTGGTAGTTTGCAACTCTCAAACAGTAACCCTTTTATTAAAGTTCTTTAAGGCAACAAACATTCCCTTTCTCCTATTAATCAGTCAGCTGCACTAGATGATACATATTAAATTAATCAGATAAACATGCAACTTGATATTGAATCTCCTTGCTGTTACTCATTATGTACAGACTATAGTGTACTAAGCACATTATACACCACCAGAAGAAAAAGTACACATTCTCATTTCCTTGATTAAATAATATGCATTGGCCTTTCTCCCATTAAGGTCTCTTTTTTTTTCAAATAGTATCAAAATCCAGCTTGCTAGACATAATGAACAGTATAACACATTTGAATTGCTAGTCCCATATGTTTATTTTGTGCTAACCTAATGTATATTCATCAAACAAAGGAAGTGCCTCAATGAGAAGAGCACAACTGTTCAAGGCCATACCATGCACATCAGGAAGTGGAAATCCTGCAAATTATGGGGCAGATAACATCAGCTACATAAAAAGTTAAGAAATATTATTGAGCTGTGAAAAAATTCCACAATAAAGCAAAAAAATAAAAGAAAAAGACATCTGACACTGTCTAATCAGAATGTTATTAGATGTTAGCACGATTGATGCAAGCAAGCCTGAGTTCTACACACATTAAAGCCATAGTTAAGAGTTACTTCCAAGTCCAAGATGAATAAGGGGTACTAATTACTAAATACGAAATAAGTGCTCATAGCTGTCTAGCCAGATCACTCCCTCAATATGACCATAAAAAGACTTCTGACTTAATATATTGAAGCATATCAAACATCAATAAAGGCAATTTCATTTTATTTATTGAGAAAGCAGAAAAATGCCAGCAAAATAGTCTAATAAAGTCTATATTTAAAATCTAAAGAGCTTATTACTTGGAAAAATCTACATTCACATTGCCTGGCGCTCAAATGTAAGAAAAGTCAAAACAAAAACTATAACCATACCTTAAGTACCTAAAAGAGGCACTTGATTCCTCAGACTGCTTCAACTTTGGCATTCTTCTATTCCTATAATCTATTGCAAATCTTAAGCATTCACCCCAAAGAATTAATAAAGTTAACCGCCACCGTCCCAGTAATCAAGAAATTCATTTTTATGGGGCTGCAAACTTGATATGCTACCCTGACCCAAGCCTCTCTGTACCCGCTTAAGAGCTTTCAATGCAATTCCACTGCCATCATCTCTGTCAAAAGATAAGGAAGAGTAAATACATCTATAACAACTCATAAAATGATATTTGCATCACAACAACATTGATAGTTTGGGATAATCAAATTCATTAGTTTCACGTGACCAAAACATTATAGATGAGAAATGATAATAAACAATCTAGCATATCCTAGTACAGAGCATTATGGAGCTCCCTTAACATATTTTCATATCCAATAACATAGATTTAGAAAAGAGAGTCAACAGATTAAAAAATCCATTGAATATATAAATGGTATTTGCAGATGTGTTTGTGTGAGTATTTAATTTTGTAAGATCTACTCATGTCTACTGAAAGAGGTTGAGCCTTGGTGTAATGGCAAGTGTCTTCCACCAAAAGTAACAGGTCCTGGGTTCAATTCTGAGAATTAGTCTCTCCAATATATTGGGGTAAGGCAGCCTACTATGACCTTTCCCAAACCCCACAAAAATGGGAGCTTTATGCACTAGATATGACCTTTTTAACTCGTGTCTACCAAACTTGAAGGAGGCACAAGTCATGTACAAGTTGTCTTCTATGGTGATCCCAATATGATGTTGCGCTCTACTTCAAGCATTAAAATTCTCCATAATATTCATAGATTAGAATCACAGAACATTTAAAAAATAACCATGTACATATCTCCCAATGCAAGTTGATATGTGCCAGAAATATACACCATCATGCAGTAAGAATAATCTAGAAGCAATACATACCATCACACTTGTTCATATATTACTTATGACAATATGGACTCTAATATTTATGTAAAATTTTACACTTATCAAAATATATATATATATATATATATATATTTTTGTAAAATTTGATTGAAAAGTAATCTAATAAACTTCTACTGAAGATGTGAAGAAGTAAATTTGGTCCAGGTTTAGCACAAAGTAATCACAAGATCAATGATATCAAAAAAGAAAAAGCAAGAAGGAATGGTTCACAATTAGATTTTTATTCAACTATTTACCTGTGAAGTATGTTCTGCCAATCACTTTTGCCATTCTTATTTGGTTTTCCCTTAAACATCTCCTTCTGATTTCGATAAACCTTGTTTTCCACCCTACCTTCTGAAGCCATTTCCATCATCCTCTCCGCAAGTTCATCAGCCTCATGCTTGTTTCCCCGCTTACCCAAGCCATCAATAACTGGCATGAATGATGCAGGATCAAATCCATATCCTATATTGATCATCTTATGAAGAATTCCACTAGCATCCTCTAACTTTTTATCCTTACAGAGTCTGTCAATAAGATCTTTATACAGGAACTTCCCTAGACCAAAATTCCTATCCAATGTGGCTTGGAATAGCTCTTTAGCCTCAGAGACTTCATTCCCAGCAAGTAACTCATTGAACATGAAACTATATAATGCTTCCTTGTGGCCGCATACACTTAGAGCAATCTCAAATATTTCCTTTGCTAGTCCAAAATCACATGCCTTGCAGAAAGCTTTAATTACTATTCTGAAGGAAGATATATTAGGGGACATGCCCTTCTGCAACATTTCATCCAAAAGAGCAGTAGCATCTTTGACTCTCCCTCCTTCACAAAGACAATTGATTACATTATTATAAGTAGAAACATTAGGAGAAACCCCTCTTTCTCTCATCTCATCCATCAGCCCGTATATTTCAAATATTTGATTTTTACTCCCCAAGCCCAGGATCAACGAGTTATAGGTTTGAAGGCTCTTGTTGCAACCTCTTATCTCCATGTCTTTTAAAACTCGAAATGCAGATGATAGTTTTCCTTGTTTACAGAAAGTATGTATAAAAGTATCATAAATCACAGAATCAGGAAGCAAGTTTTTCCTCACCATCTCAGTGAACTTCTTTTTGGCTTCAACAAGCCTCCCAGCTTTGCATAACCCATTAATTATTGTTGAGTATGTAACTAGATCAGGCGTGCATTTCTTCCCATCACTACTATCATCAACCAGGGCAATATATGAGTTCCCTAGATTACCAAGAGCCGCACTTCCATGAGTCCACATCCCATTCACGATTTCAATTGCTTTGTCCAAATTCCCATTATTGCACAGACCATCAATCACAATATTGCATGTCACAGTGTCTAAACCATAACTTTTCTCATTCATCCTTTTCAGTAATTCCTCTGCTTCTGATGTTCTCCCCTCTTTCCATAAGCTGTGCAGCAAGATGTTGCAAGTATGAGTATTTGGTAAACAACTACTAGTCATCATCTCATGCAGAATATTATTGGCTTCAGAGATCCTCCCCTTACTGCAGTACCCATGAAGTAAAGTACTATATGTTACCGTATCTGGGGGAATACCACTACTTTTCATTAGTCCCATTACCATTCTTGCATCAGAAAGCATCCCATTTTTACATAGCCCATCCATCAAGATGTTATATGAGTAAACACTGGGTTTAATGCCATTTTCCACCATCTCTTTTAGAACCAACCGTGCCTCTAAGAGCTTCCCATTCCTGACCAAACCCAGCAACCATATATTATAACTCTCCAAAGTTATAAAATCACCAACTTTTTGCATAGACTCAAACAGGGTCTTTGCATCCTCCAGCATCCCATTCTTGCAAAACCCCTCCAACATTAAATTATATGTTACAATATTAGGTTGAGGCAACCCCAATTGTTCTTCATCAATTTGCATATCTCTAAAAATCCTAGACGCTTCTAGGATTTTCCCTGCACTACAAAGAGCTGATATCCTAGAATTGAAAGTAACAACATCGGGAGACAAACCATCCTCTCTCATTTTCTCAACCAATTTCTCAGCCTCATCAGTCCTACCTTCTTTACAAAAACTAGATATCAATGTATTGTACACAACCCTATTGGGAAAAATATTACAACCCCTCATCTCATTTAAGAACTCCAAACCTTGATTAGCAAGCCCAGATCTACAATACCCACGCACCAAAATCCCAACACTGAACACATTTGGCTGACAACCTTTCTCAGACATTCTATCAAACACCTCTCGGGCCTCTTCCAAACGACCCGAATCACATAACGCAGTCATCAAAACATTAAAAGTATAAGTTTCCGGGCTAATTCCAGCAACAATCATATCCCTATACAACCAATTCACAAAATCTACACGCTTTTCCTTTAAAGCAGACTCAAGAAGCAAATTGTACAAAAAAACCGAAGGAGGCTTTTCTGGGACCCGGGTTCTAATCGATTTGAATTGGGAAACGGCCTTATCGACAAGACCCAATTGGGCTAAGACTCTCACCAGGGAAATGAGACAAGGGTGAGAGGTTTCGATGGGCTGCGAGACAAGGAGGAGTTCGTGAAGTGTGTCGATTTCTGTGTGCATTTTGGCGTGGATAAGGATGCGAGCAACGATGGGTATTGATCGAAGAAAGTGAGAGTGATGAGTAGGTGAAGAGAGAACTCGCTTGAAGAGTTGCCATGCTAGTTTGGGATTGTTGGTGTTTTTGAAAATAGCTTTGGTGGTGAGCTGAAAGCTTGTTTGCTCCATATAACGTTAACGCTCTCTCACTCTTTTGTTTGTTTCTTTTAACGTTGGGAATGGTTTAGTGTAAATAGTAGCAACGAACTTTTGTATTTTTGTTTGATTTAGTTGGTTGAAGAGGGCGGGAAAGAAGATAAAAGTTTCAGTGTATTCAATGTTTTACTATTTGTTGTGCTTTCTATGTTTTCAAAATATAAAATATAATCTTAATTGAATACCTGTTTTTTTTTTAACTAAATTTTTTATTATAAACAAAACAAACCTAGTGTATTTTCAAAATAACAAATGTAAGAGAGACAAATAAGACGGAGAGAAAAAAGCAACACTCCAATCCAACAAAGTACGGAGGAAGAAGGCTTAAATTTCTAGCATACTCTTCAAGGAGGCAAGCTTTCATTCAATCATTCGATCTCTTTCGTTTCTTGTTCTTTGGTATTTTTAATGCTGGCATCCCTAGAAGTTTAATAACTCACTGTAAGTGCTTTACACAAATAGACCAAATGGAATAAAGTGGACCAAATGAATAGAATAAGACTGAATAGGAACAAGGTGGACTAAATAAGACCGAATTGACTGAATAAGGATGAATGGACTAAAGTGGAAAAAATGGACCGAACGGGACAAAATCGGACCACATAGGACCGAAGTGCACAGATTGGATTGAATAGGACCAATATGGACTGAATAAGACGAAAGTAAACAGAATAGACCGAATAGAACCAAAGTAGAAAAATGGACCGAATAGGACCAAAGTGGACTGAATAGCCTAAATAGGACTAAAGTGGATCAATGTAAACAACATGGACCGAATAGGACCAAATAGAACCAAAGTAGACAAAATAGACCAAATATGACCGAAGTGGACAGAATAGGACCAATGTGGACTGAATAGACCGAATTGGACCTAAGTGGACTGAATAAGAAAAATAAAACTTTAGTGGACAGAATAGACTAAATATGACCAAATATAACCAAATTGGACCGAAGATGACAAAATGGACCAAATAGAACCAATGGAGTGAATAAGGCTTTTGAATATTTATCTTTTTTATTGCATTTTTAGGGCTCATAATTTTAATTTCTAATGCCTATTTTAGTATTTTCTTTGTATTTTTTAACTTAAAAATAAAAATTTTAGCTCAAATATAATAAAATTTCATACATTTCAACCCAAAAATTAAGAAAAAAAAAGGAAAGAAGTTTTGAGCTAAACTTGAAAAGAAACTTACAAAAAGAATCAATTTAAAGTCCAATTAGTCGAAAATGGACTGAAGGGGGACTAAAATTGACTGAGTGGACCGAATTGAACTGAGCGGACCGAATTGAACCGAAGTAGACCTAATTGGACCAAATAGAATTTGTTTAATTTTTAGGGGAACAAATTATCTTCAAAAAAATTTAGAGAATAAATTATACATTATATTACTATAGAAAACAACTATTTATTCCCACGCATTGCATGGGTTTGCAACTAGTAATAATAACAATAAAAACAAAAATTAGCATGGTAGAGGAAAGGGACATAGAGAGAAAGCAGGAAACTTACAGCAACATGCAATCCAATAACTCTATGTGTTGATCCATAGAGTATTTTCAAATTGAAAGAATGGAGAAATCTCAAGAATGAGACAATAAATATAGTTAACCGAAAAGAAAAAGCCACGTCAAACTGCAAGAGAAGGCAAAATTTCTAATCTGGTGAATGGAGAAAACGAGAAGATGTAATATTGGGATATTCATGCTCCTCGAAAATTCTTCATGTGCTCAAAATGTCGTTGAACCACACATTTTTTCTTCAAATGTTAAGCATGTAAAAGACATTCATATCGATCATCATCTAACAAGGAAGAAGGATTAAAACCGTCTAAAACATATGGTTATTCATTGATGTTTAGCTCGCAGGCTAATTCTTTCAGAAATTATCCATATTGATTTTGAAAATATGTTGGTTGAAAATATTTTGGGCCGAAATGAACCAAACTAAACCAAATAGACTGAAATTGAGCCCAAAGGCCGCCATTGGCACGCATAGGATTCTTGGAATTGCTTGGTGCTAGGAATAAGCCCAGCCCATCTGCTTATACAGGCTGATTCAGCAAGTCAATGGCAAGGGAAAAATAGGTAGTGAAATCTGTGAGGTTTCCGAGGCCTTCGGTGTTTCCATTTTTCAAGGCACACTTTGGTGTCACACTTTCCTGAGCAAACAACAGTTTGCTTATAACAAATACGAGGAGGAATTTGTATACAAGTTTTTCTCACTTGAAAACCAAGCAGCGCCCCAAAACCACACAGCTCTTAGCCTCTCAAAACTATGTATTAGCCTCTCTTTTCTAGTTATCCACGGTAAGGCTATAATAAGGAGATATGCATGGACCTTGCTATTCTTCAAATCACAAGCTACCAATGCACATAGCAATACACGCCTCAAAAGCTTCATGTGATAATTTCAAAAACGAAGCTAAGATTTTTATCACATGAAGCTAGGATTTTGATCAGCTATAAAAGCCAATACATAACAGAGAAGACTCAATTTGTCGAACGCCTATTTAAATCTTATTGAAACTTTATCAACCAAATTAATTCACAATATTCTCACTAATGACATTGATTTTATCATGTAATATTGGCCCGTATAATACTGTGAAAATATTGGAGTATCTTTGGTAACTGTTTTTTCATCTTATTTTCTGTTTCTAAGGAAATATAAAGAAAAAAACAATTTTATTCTATTTTTGAAATTAAAAAACTTATTCAACCCAAAATAGACAGAAATAAAAAAACTGTTCTCAAAATTCAATTTATGAAGAAAATTGAAAACATGCAAAAGACTATTTTCAGTTTCTAATTTTCAAAAGTCAATGAAAACATGCATTTAATTTAACGAATCTATCTCATTTAATGAGTTAACATTAAAATTCAAATTCAAATCTTAGTAACAACATATTTTAATTTTTTTTTTTTTTTTTAACTTCAACTAATCAAACATGTTTTTGATTTCAAAAATAAAATAAAATTGTTTTTTTCTTTATATTTCCAAAAACAAGTTTTTGAAAATAGAAAACAAAAACTGTTATCAAACATTACCTTGTTATTTTACTATATTCTTCAGCAAGAGGTTCGAAACATTGGTTCAATTGCAAAACTTTTCTTTTTGGGGGGATCCAGGAGACCCTACAAAACACGTTCCATAAATTCTTTCTTGTTAAGTATATAATCATCAACACTTGTATTACAACCTCTATGTAGTCGAACAATAATGATCTCATGCATTGGATACATGCATCATTCCCATAACATGTGAATCCCACAGCAAAACTCACACATTGTGACTATATATCTGATGCATAAAATAACTTGTCGTTAACAGTCATGCTAGGGCTACACCTAGGCTGCTCTTTTCTTTTTACTCTTTTTTTTTGTTATGTGGGGGTATACTTCCTGTGAACTTGGTCCTTCCCTCTTTTCCACTTTCTTTTAAATTATTTTTTCTAAAGATAGTCCTATAAAAAGCAGTCTGTACCAATCAACTTGTCTGTGATAAAGCAGAAGGTTCATCCTCTTGCCCTTTCTCAATGATTATACTTGATGGTGGACCAAACATGCTCAATGCCACCTGCATACCACAAGCAAACCATGTAATTATTGACCGAACCAACCTAATTGGAAATGCACATGTTTAGCTTAGGGCATGAAAGCAGTAGAGAGTGCAACATGTGCACCATGCAAAATGTTTCCATTATACAATTAGCGCAGTTGCTCATCTGATACAATAACTAGGACAATCACATTCCCAGCATGCACACATACCAAAAGATGGAGTGAGTTGCTGTCATTTTGCATGCACTACAACACCTTATTTAGTCAGAAAGCCCTCTAACCGGAGAGAAGCCATGGCATAACTTAAAGTTACCAAAATTCAGGTAGTGAGCAACATTATGGAAAATAACAGATTCAGTAAACTTACTGGTAAAAATACAAGTCCATGCAAGAAACCAATAAGGACCAGTGCCAGGTACATTTGGAAATAATAAACCTGCAAAACCCACAAAATATATCATGCCTCAGCTGATCTGATTAGAAAAACTCTATAAAAGCCAAGAGGAAGAGATCAGAGACCACAAATATTTCTGATCTTGAGAAGAAAAGGACAATTACTCCAACGAGCTTTGTAAGTGTAATTCCACTGCCAAAACAAGCAAAAAGAACAATATAAATTAATCAATATTTGTGATAGCAAACTAAAAACCCATTACCCTTGTGCCTGTAAGTGATTCTAAGGATATCAAAATGTGGAGCCCAAAGAATTGTTATCGTCAATACAAAAGAATAATTTGAAGAAATCACAAAACTAAAAATCAATTTAGGAAGGGTCTGCACTGGGTTTCTACATGTTGGTAACTTAGAACCTGTAGACAGAAGGTTAGCAAAAGGATATTTCGATCAAGCAAGTGATCACACTAGTAAAGCTTTTATTCCTACGTATGACAGGAAAAAATCAAACTTTCATGTTTGTTGTTCCATGTTTTAATCAATGTACATTCATATTATTCTCAGTCTATGGTTCATGCCACTATTGCAATTCCGATTTAGAAAAAATCTTGGCCCAGTGATGAAAGTTCTATCTACCATGTGTTAAGGGTCCCCATGCCTCAAAAGGGAAAAGAGAAGTATAGTCAACCTGAAGACAGAAGCGCCCATGGTACTCAATGCCTTCTTAGCTCGTTGGTTCCTATCCCCATGGCTTAACTGTATAAGAGAAGCATAGAATTGTAATGAATTAGCAAATTATAAAGAACCAAATCCAAACTTGCCAATAGTCGGTTGGCGCTACAATCACAGTTTGGCTAAAAGTAAAGTTTCCCCAAGCATTATTTAGAAGGGATCAGGGGCACCAAGGTGTAGGACTGCAGGAGGCCAAACACCATCTCTATAAGGATGCAAAGATTCCCACACAACTAAGAGATGCACGATCACCCCACCCCAAGAAGCGGTAAATGCCCCTTAAAAGACCTTTTTGTAAATAAGAAAGAGCTTTAGAGAATATTCTGATAAAGCAATTACAGTAAATACTGACCAAGAAGGCATGTGCTATATGCACACAAAACTCAACAGCAATCCCTATCGACATTACAAGATTTACAACAGAGACTGCATTCAGTTGGATATCTAAAGTCGCCATTACTCCCTGCAGAATTCAATATGAAAAGTTACTTTTGGGGGAGGGAAATCATGAACCACAAAAGTTACATTAATCAGAGAAAAGTCAACAGAAAGTTGACATGAAAGAAAACAGTACATAGATGATTAGGATTATCAAAGTACAATGGTATATATTTTTTATAAGGGACAAGGGTATATAGTAACCCAAAAGAGAAAAAACACAAATGAAGAATTAGCAAAAATTACCATGAGATCAACAACAATCATTGCCAAAACAAGTAAAATAATCGCGGAACTCCAAATGCTGCATTCAAAAACAAATACAACAGAGAAACAATAGTTTATAATTCAATTCAGAAAGGAAGAGAATCGTGACTTCACAAGTGTGAAACGTTAATAAAAGCAAGCAGCTCTAAGGTTGCACTCCAAGAAAACTCATACCTGGATGTAACAACCAAACAAACAATAAAGATTGCACCTGTTCCATGATCAAATGAGGTATTCAAAGAGCAGTTAAAAATCCATTAAATTCAAAATAAATTAATAACTTCATGTCAAAAGCAGGAAATGTAATAATAAATATAGTACCAAAAAAAAAATTCAACAATGATACTGGTATTAGTATAGCTATCATAGTGAAATATCAACAGAGAGAGGTGCCAGGAAACAGAAACACATTAGTAATTATTTATTTTTGAGGTGAAAATATTGCATAAACAGACAAACACAACACAGAGAAAGGTGCAAGCTGCATAACATAATTAGAGCATAACACGAGAAATAAATTTTTTTTGCAGAATACGACATCTTAGTTTATAATAATCAGGGAAAGAATGAACTCCAACAATGAAAAATGTACAAATACCCAGAACAAGCACACAAACACACATAGAAATGTCTGTATGCATGTTTTATTCACATGCGCACATACCCCTTGACACATGTATGCCTTAAGTCTGTGTGTAAGTATACAAATTGATTACTACAATTCTCTAGAATACCAACCGAGTGCTACAGAAATGTTGATCAAAGCTATCTTCCATATATCCAGATATTGCTCAAAGAAGATATAGAACACCGAGTATGGGAAGATATTCATCTGCATTAGAGAAAAAATTTCAACGAAGAGGAATAATATCAGAACAATGCATGGATCCACATTAGAGAACTAAGTTTGCAGGTAACACTCTTGAAAGATCTAAAAGAAAACTAGGTAAAATTTGACATGGCAGCAACAAAGGATGTTAAAACAAGCCATGTTACATACACAAGAAGATAATAGTACTTCTAAAACCCACTTGGCAAATGCAATTCAATAACATGTATAGCATGGCAAGGAATACCCAGCTGAAAATAATTTCCTAGGCCCATCATAAGTTCTGAAATGGATGTCTAGTCTGAATTGAAATGACAAAAAAGTACTACATCTACCTTCAATTAAATTCTAGATTTAATGAAACTTTAGTCAGCAGTTAACAGAATAAGACTCTAAATAATCATCCAGCCTAGAGGCACGTCTGCAAGGGAACTCAGGGTCACTGGTGGCAGGACAGAAGCAACCAAAAATGATGTTGCATGCATACGTGCCATGCTAAATTCTACTACAGGTTTTGAAATTAGATTCAATTTACCTATCAGTATCATTTTACATCATTTTTCAGAACAGATAAGACCTTGAAACTAGCTTATATTCACCATTCTACAATTGCAGAAAGATATACTGCTTGCAGTCCAACACTCACAGTATAACGTGGAAATGTTCAGACATCTAAAAATCTAAAACACCATTCCAAAGGTGACTAACTGCATATGTTAAAAGTGATATTTCATATTCTTAATATGTAGGAGACATATAATCCTAGGGTATAGTTCTCACAATCTTTTCACATCTCTCCCACTAGCCTTCTATGTCACATGGTATTAGAGAAACAGTAAAAACCCTAACCTCAAGTGCTTTTTCTCTCTACCCTCTCAATCCTAGTTTCTAACAGCATACACACAAAACAGAAAAGAAGACATTCTATTCCAATCTCCAAAAGTAAAAATCAATATTCCCAAAACAGGTTAAAAGGTAAAGCTACATGGTTGGTTGCAAACCTGTAGAGAACTAGAAATTCTAGAGCTAAACTCCCGTGCAGCTCGCAGTGAATTGACAAAGTCACCCTGAGGAGAATGACAGAAAGATCAAACAAAGGAGGGATGCTCAAAACAGCTCATACCAAGAACTAAAATATAAGAAAGGAGGCTGCCTACTTGTTTGTTAAGTGGGGTGTGATAGGTACGAAATTCTGATGCTTGTATAATGCCACTCTCATAACCTGAAATAGTTTAGAAGCAAACTTAAAGTTCCAATCAAGACGGTTGATGCATTTGCAATAATTTATAATTAAAAAATGAAAATAAAAAACTTTTAACTTGTAAAGAAAGGCAGTGTGTGTCACTCTTACAGACCATTCAGATCCACACTATTGGTGTAAGCCCCATGACCACCCTTTGCACAATCAGCAGATGGCAGAGCGTTGAGGAACCATGGAAGCTTCTCCCTGAATTGCTCTGTATTAGGACGATCACTAACCAAATCTGAGTGGCGGAAGCACTGCAAACAGCATAAAATAATAACTTTTTCACCTTTGAACAACTATTATTTGGCATTACCTTAATTTATCATATAAATAACCCAAAAATTACATCCCTCCAGTTTAAGTACAGGCAGCTAGTGATGAATTTCTTTGCCGCATGGAAAGGAGGAAAATTACCGTTGTACAGTCTTTGCAAGCTCCACCTAAGCCACAAGGACCTTCATCAGGAGAACAACACTGTGGCTGAAGAAAAAAAACATATCTGCCTTAGTAATCTAATAGTGCATCATAATTCAGTAAACAGCATATAACAAGATTGAATTCAAACTCATACCAGTCAATGGAGAGAAGAACATGTAAAATTACACAAAAATCATGATATAATGCAAGAATGACAATTATAAGCTCACAAATGATAATTTTTTTTTTGGGGGTGGGGGGGGGGGGAGGGGGGGGAATGGAGATAGACGAATAGAATAAAAGCTCATGAGCTACGGAAGAATCTAATACATTTGGAGAGAGAGATGAATAGAATAAAAGTTCATGAGCAAGGGATAGTCTCTACAACACTAATGGTAAACAGAGCCCTTTTGCCTAAAGAAATGGAAGGAAGATTTCCACTGAATATAATCAATCTGACATATGCTACAAGCACCAACCTGATCATCAGGTGGACAATAAGAACCATTTATAAACTTCCGACAACAACCAAAAGCCTCTGGAGATAACCATACGAGAAAGTCATCAAGCCATGATGCTGCTGGCTTAGCAATGTAGGATGACTCTGGTGCTAAAGATGCTCTTGATATCTGCAGAAGAGAGGAGAGAGATACGTAAACTAGATTGTCTACAAAGGGGAAAAAAAAGAACTTTTAGAGTCCTGCATAAAAAGGTAAAATAGAATGCAGAAATATGTAGAGTTGGGAAACATTAATAAATAATATTTGAACAAGTTTATTTTTCAAAAATTATCTTGATACATAAAATTTAGTAGGAATATTTAATGAGTAGTTCTTAATAAGAATCTAACATATGTATTGGCATTCAGAGAGTGATAATTAACAACAATTTTGAAAAGAAAACCATTATTGAACTACCTCGTTCAAAAGAGAGACTGAATCACACTGGCTGATGGAGCATAACTGGTTTGTATGTCTAGATTCCAAGCTGAGTAAGAGAGTCATTGCACATTCGATCAAGCAAGATGTACAAAAAAGATGAAACAAGAACATCCGTATTTGCTCTGCATCAAAGATTGGATTTTCTCGACTATATTTAGTAATTTTAAATTCATCCCACTCATTTTCTGCTATACAATATATATATATATATATATATATATATATATATATATATATATATATTGCAGAATCCATTCTAAAGTCTCTAAAGCACCGACACAGAAAAATGGGTGCCGCACCCACACTGGACTCGTGGCGACGCAGCAACGCTCCTCCAACGCGCTGATTCGCCTTTTTTTTTTTTTTTAGATTCACACCGACATGCGCCGATTCGAGCCAATTCCAGCCAAAATTTACCGAAACCGGCTGATATCGGCCGAAATCTGCCGAATCACCATTCTTGGACCTTATTCAACTTGCCCAATCAAAACCCACCTTTCAGATACTTTTCCAAATATACACAAAAATCCCAAAACACGTCTTGTAAAAGAACTTTAATACGCAATCTCTGTACATGACCAAGCATTTAATACATTAGTGAAAACAAAGGTTCTCTATAATGCGGTGCTTAAAAGTTGGAACTGACTAGGAGGGATTTTTTTTTTTTTTTTTTTTTTTTGAGGTTTTATTTTTGCTTTTGGAAAACAGAGTGTTTTCTGTGTTTACTTGTTTTTTGTTCATTCCAGATTTTTCCTTTGATTATTAAGTGAAGAAATTGGCTTACCTACCTCATTTACAAAGTCACAAAATTGGGTTACAACTATAAATAAAAATATTTTTAATAACTTTTTAATCGCCGCAACCGCACCCTACTTTTTCAAAAATTGCCAAGTCCCACACCCGCACCCGAATCCAGAAATGCACTCATGCTTCATATTTTTAAAAAGATCTTATCCATGACTAAGTTTTATAACCCCTGATTTCCTACATGGAATACTTATTATGCCATTTCTTTTATGCATAATCTCTTGAGCATTGCACGTAGCAATCTTTTAGGCCCTGGAGATGATCCAAATCTTGACCAACAAATTAGCTTGAAAAATAATGAGAGCAAAATAGGAAGAAGGTAATAAGACACTGCTTAAAAAGGTACCTGTAATTGTAATCCTTTACAACAAAATACAATGGTGGCCCAATTCTGAGATGCTCGGTGACATTATTGAAATACCCCTGACATGTAAAAGTTTAAGAATAAGAGGCACAAGAGTAGAAGAATTTTCATAAAGGCACACTCCTCAAAATAGTAGGGAGTCAGGATGACAAACTCAAACCTGAAGGTAAGAATCCCGAGGAAGAACAATCTGCTGTTCCAAACCAGGTTGAATCCTTGTACATAAAGCCTATAATGGTTGAAAGACATGAACAACATTAGTCATTCAATAATAGGTAGTCAAGAGCAGGAGGCAAAAGAAAACTACCAGAATGTAAGTGTAACAGTAATTTGAGGAAAGGTAGATCATAAGTGACTTACAATACTTGCTAAAGTAAAACCAAAAAAGATGGCAATGACAAGTAATTTAACTCCCCAGAGTCCAAGAATGGGAGCATGAACCTCCTACAAGAAAATTAATAAACTATATGATGGGATGTTTTTGCAATAAATATCTTTCATAATCTCAACATAAAATATATGTAATCAAAACTAAATTAATAAACAACACATACCCTAACAGCACCAACAACATGATTTTTATTTATAGAACCCAAAAACTTACCTTCATATATCGAGCAAGCAGTCCATCTTTGCTCTCATTAATGCCTACAATTCATTGATTAGATTCTTTCAGAGCTAAACAAAATAACAAAAGTGGGAATATGAAGATTTGGTATAAGTAGAACGAATATATATATATATATATAATGAAAGCAAGCCTGCACAAATACCTTCATTAGGTTCAACAGAAGATGAAGGAAGTTTTATGCATGGAAAACAGTCAATCCTGTTATCCTCAGCTCTTAAAAAGTCGAAAACTATCAATGCAACAAATGCAGTAACTTGCAGAAGGAAGTCTAGTAGAACAGCCAAAGCTACAAAAATAAACAAATAAATAATAAGGGTCAAAAGTATTTCAAAAAAAAATCCATTAGAATGTAGGAGAAAAATTTTCAACCTGCAAACATGGAGAAGACACGGCAAGCTGGCATAGGAATGAAACTACCAACTGCAAAAGCCAGAATCTCAGAAAAACTGGCCAGTGTTATAGATGGACCAACTTCAACTAGTGCATTACTTATTCGTTCTTCTAAAGGTAACTCCAAGGATTGCCGTTTCACAGCATGTACCAATATACACATGTTATCTACTCCAACCTAGTTCCAGGAAGAAAAGGTGTTATAATTGTAATGGAACAAAGATATCATAAAACAAGCAAAAATAAGCATGCTGATGTACACAAACACATGCAGAGAAATATACAAGTTGGTGGGAAAAATAAATTGATTGCAAGTATTTTTCATCCGCAACAACAAGACTTTCAGCAACAGCAGCAGCAGATCTTCCAATTTGAAACAAAACGAAGACAAGCTATAGCTCTTGATGATGTAAGTCAGATCAACGAGTGATAGAGCAGCAGAAAAATAACAAAGAGATGACAAATGCAATCAGCATCAGTCACCTCTACCACTTTTGTTGCAGCTGCTGCTGTACCATTTTTTCTGGACTGCTGCTTATCACTGTCAACCGTAGCAGGTGTTAAAGTGCTGATTCTTTCCTTTTGCAACAAAGATATAGGGATACATCAGAATAGGATGGACTAAAATAGGGCTTCTATAATGGGAGGGAGGAAGTGGTGAAAGAGAGGGGGAGGGGGGAGGAAAATTATAAGGGATGTAAAACATGAAACAAGGAAGGAAACTCTCTACGAAACACAAAGAACATAGAAAAAGCATAAGCCCATACATATAAGTGCACATGAAACAGCAGCGTTTCTCACCAAATGGCTACAAGTTGGATAGCTTATTCAACTTGTAGTAAACCAGTGGTCCACTAGTTTCAGACGTGCTTGTAGGGGTTTGTCTAGTCCTAGACTTAATGACTTACAGAGATCAAGGTTAAACTGATTTCATTAGCATGTATATGCTCCCTTTATGTTTAATGGTAAAGGTCTTGTGGCCTTAGCTCTGAGCCCTTATTCTCAGCATATGTAGTCCCATAAAGGCCCTTTTCTCTTTTTTATCTAGAGGGTTAGCTATTCTCTCAAGACACAAAAATCCTTTTAAGTAAATAATACCCCCCTCGAAATGCAGTAAGCACTATTTCAGGGCATATTAGCTGTGGGAGACTGCCAGAAAATGTTTCACATGTTCAAGTCACAAACACAGATCTTCCTAGGGAGGTTATATGATGACAGTAGAACAAAAAAGAAGAAAAAAAACTAAGGATACTTTATACCATTCTACTTTAATGGCAACAAAGATGATTACAGGACAGAACTCCCTTAACAAGACTATCAAAAGAAGACTAGCATCCAAAAAAATATTAGAGAAACAACTTACAGCCAAAACTAGAAAAGGTATGACTTCCATGATGATTAACGTGGATTTAACTCCAATCGCACTGAAAAACCCAACAGATCCAAGGACAGAAAGCAGAACAAGCAAAACGCCTGAAAGACCAAGCAACACCTGGAAATCATTACATTCAAAAAAATAAAAATGATTAGCCTTCAATCAACATAAGTCTACTCAAAGAAATAACTCATAATCTATTAAAAATAACTTATTATAACAGATCTACATGGCATCGACATAAACAAACACATGCAGGATGTATGTATTTGTTAATATGTATATTTTATTATTGTCATTATAAAATATATTTTTAATTTGGTTTTTGTTACATGTCAGTTCAATCCATTAGAACTCTTTGTTTTATTGGAATAAATTAACTCAAATACCACACATTATAATTATGATAATATTTGGTCCTTTCTAAAAAACATGAAGGACCACAATGAGGTCAAACTGATATCAGCAGCAGCAGCAGTACTATCACAATAATTATAACTGAACTTCAAAGACAATAAGTAATTAGCCAAACACTATTGCTTATATAATGCACACAAAAATACATGGAATAAACGCAAACACAAATACAACCACTTGTATATAAACATACAAAAATCAAATTAAGAACAACTTAGGCCAAGTTTAAAGTATACCTTGGATGAGATGTAGAAGGAAGATAAATGAGGTGCATCTCCCAAGGTCACTGATATGTAAGCAAACATTACAAGATAGCTTATCTGATACAAAGTCAGACAAGAAGGGGAAAAAGAAATTAACAGAAAATCACTTTATTACAAATGGTCAATATTATGATGACAACCAACTAATTAAGTTCACAAATACAAAAACACATTATATAAATTATTCTCCCCAACTACTTGACCAACATGATATTACCAATCATGTCATTACTTACTATTATTGTTATAACATCTGCAGTACTTTCCCTTTTCAGTTCTTCCTCGATTGAGCTTTCGGATGAAAATGAAAGAGTAAGATTGCTAGACTGAATCATCGGGAGCAGCTCCTCCTGTCAAATTGTGTTAAAAATTTTAACATGCATGCAACCAATTCAAGAAGATGTAAGAAGCAGCTACTCAATCATACAAAAGACAACTTGACCTATACAAAATATACACGTATGCACCTTTAATAGAGCCTACTATTATAGAGGATACTTGGAGTGTAGATATGATTACATGCACAGGAGAACGCAGTTTGCACGATTAAAATTTCAAAAATTATTTAAATAAATAAAAAATGACAGAACCAATCAATTTCAGTGCACAAAAATAAAAATGTTTTGCGTATAAATAAAATAAATGAGAATGAAAACACTGGAGATACAGAACACATGTTTAACTTTATTTTCTTAGTAATTATTTGTTCATCAATGCCTTAAGCATCAACATCGATTGAATGCTAAAAATTGAACATTCTAAAGCCTACATCCTGATACAGACGACAAATATGTGTGAAATCAGTAAATAGCAGTGTGACAATAACTTTTTCTAGGTCAGATGGGAGACCCTAAAATATATTAGAACTGCAGATTAAAATTCCTACTTAGATAAATGCTACTCAACTCAGCCATAATCCCAATTAAACTAAGGTCAACTGTATGAATACTCATCAACTAATTGAATTGGACACCTATTTCTGTAATTTTTTTTATTTTTTATATAGGTAATAAGAGCAATATTAATCATGAAGAAAAAACGAAGAAAGAAAATACATAGTGTTCATGATGGTGAACGCAAGTAAAAGCAACAAACAACATCAAAGAAAAAAGACTCAAGAGACAATTCTAAGAGAAGAAAGAAACTCAATGATAGAAGAACAATTCGAAGAACCCCAACACCTGGAACAATCAAAAAGAGTTCTCCGGCAGAAAGCTTGTAGCTGAACCAATGATATCTCAAAAGCCTCAACAGAGCGCTGATTTCTTTCCGTCCAAACAATCCACATCAAAAGAATCATATTCCATATATCCGAATTAATTTTCCCCAGCCAGTGGTTCCAACAGAACATCAAGCTTTCCATAGAACTTGGCATGACCCATTGGATACCGAAGATCTAAAGCATATCCACCCATAGTGAATGAGCTATAGAACAATGGAGGAAGAGATGATCCACAGATTCCTCATTAAAGCAGCACATACAACACCAATTTGCCAAAGAGAAACCCTTAAGCATGAGATTATCCAAGATAAGAATCCGACAATGAACTGTTGTCCACAAAAAGAAGGCCACCCTTTTAGGAACCTTAACTTTCCCCAAACACCCTTCCATGGAAAACTAGAGATAGAAGCACCCCGAATCTTATTGTAATAGGACCAAATATCAAACTTGCCATTCCCATTAAGGCACCCGTGGGGACTATCACACCCAACACTCCTTGGAATCTGAGATTGAATGAAATCGAGGAAAGAGAAGGTAGTTTCTAATTCCCTATCATGCAAGTCCCTATAAAATCTCAAATTCCAACTTCTATCATTTCCACCCTCCTTATAGCACAAAACATTAGAAATGCAAGCTTCCTTGTCACTTGAATAGGCATATAATTGAGGATAGAGCATTTTAAGCGAGTTATCCATAACCCACCTGTCATGCCAAAAAAGAATATGAGAGCCATCACCCACCACTAGTGCCAAATGTTTGGAAAAGCTCTCCCATCTTTCATTAATACCACACCATAAACCACAACCATGGGCCCTTCTGTAGACTTTAGTATTCCACCCCCCTTGACCCTCTCCATACTTAGTGGCTACAACCCTCCACCAAAGATGGGTGCCTTCTTGTCCAAACCTCCATAACCATTTCCCTAATAGAGCTTGATTGAAATACACAAACTTCTAAATCTCCAAGCCACCCGTCTCTAAAGGTGAGCACACCTTTTCCCAAGCCACCAAAGGATTTTTGAAACACTCCTTTGAAGACCCCCATAAAAAATTTCTTTGAATTCATTCCAACCTATCAACCACAACTACGGAGATGGTAAATAAGGATAGATAGTATGTAGGAAGACTTGAGAGGGTACTCTTCAACAAAGTAAGTCTCCCACCCTTAGATAAATAAAGACACTTCCAACTTAAGATTTTTCTCCATCTTCTCCAAAATAGGATTCCAAATGAATGTTGTCTTGAACGGAGTACCCAATGGCATTCCCAAGTATTTCATAGGCATACTACCCACCCTACAATGAAGAATATTAGCCAAGGCACCAAGGTTACCAACCTCCCTAACTGGGACAATCTCACTCTTCCCCACAATAACTTTCAAACTAGTAAAAGCTTGAAAACAAGAAAAAGCCAACCTAATGGACAACAGCTATTCTCTAGAAGCATCAAAAAACAAAATGGTATCATCTACAAACAACAAGCGTGATATGCGTACCCCAATAGAGTTAGCAGGTCCCACATGAAAACCACAAAGAAGACAACTCTCCTCAGTTTTCTTCAAAATCCAACTTAAAACTTCCATATCATAAGGAAAAAAGAGGAGACAATGGATCACCTTGTCTCAACCCACGAGAGCTTCCCAAAATAACTTGCCGGGGAATTTTATTCTGTAATTCTGTCTAACCTAAAACTATTTTATTTGTTACCTCCCTATTTGATATATCCTTCTTCACTACATCTCTCTATTGAATATTCCTCTTTATATAGAATATTTGATATCTACAATTCACTAAGTTGGAGAGAAAGCCTCTATTAAATTAAGTGTATCACTACAAACAAATTGAAGCAGTGCCATAGTAGCATGGGAATCCAATAACACATAATGTCAAGGAGGTTAAAGAAATAGAATTGCAACATATGGGAATAACATATCAAGTAATGCATAAAATCTACATGACAAACACACAAGCAATACAAAATAGTTAATAAACATTCAACAAGGGAATGTGCAGTACACAAACCTTCGCTAGCTGTATGAAAGCTTTTTCCCAAGCCACTGCTTTCCCATTCTCATTGCCTACTTCATCGATTGCATTATTAACAGGGTAGGTAACAACAAATGCAGAAGCCTGAAATTGGTACATCGTCATAGGATTAGTACATACTCAGATATCCAAGAACAGATTGAATATTTTACCTCTGAATAATTGCTCCCAGAAAATCCTCCTAAGGCAGTACTTGGATCAAGTGGAGCCTTAAATGCACTCATGCATGTGTCTGCAGTAGTATAATGCTGACAGCAGGAAGATACAGGAAATTCAGGTTAATATATACAAGCAGCAAAATTCAAAACAGCAGTGTGACAATAACAATGACAAAACTCCCGGTGTGCTCCAAATAAAGTCTTTAACTCTCTAACCCATGAACCAAAAATGTTGAAATTTTTTAATAAATCATATGACTCAAATTGCTAACTACACCAAGCAACAGCTAGCACCTTTCCTACTAAGTACTAAAAGTCTCCTTCACCTTCACTTTCTCAAAAGTCAACACACACACACACAGAGGAATCCAGATATTAGAAATTGCTAGAAAATGATGTTAAAGAAACACAGTTAGTCCACATTCCCTAAAATCCTAGAACGATAAAATGTGGACACAGGAAGATCAGCATGGAGAAACAAATGATCAAGAAATGAAGGTGTTCAGGAAAAGATTATAAATTTTGGTGTCAAATACTTCCAAAGGAATTGGTGAGCTTCTCCTCTAACCATGTTGGATTTCCACATATTTTCATGTATGCCTAGTCTACTTGCATGGTATAGAGATTCAGATTTATTTTCACATAGAACCCTCAAAAACAATAAGCTGTAAGAGCTTACTCCTTTAAAAGCAAAGATCAATAACTAGGCCTGTGTCACCCTTAAGACAGAAACCTCAGAACATTCCAAAACAGTCTTTTATTCCACCATAAAAAACTTAAGAATTCTTCTGCATTACTAACTCCTTGCTATGTCTGAATCATTTTTTTCATCCTATGTAGAGCTTTAGTTATTTTTAATTACCATTATTGTGTGATTCAATATAAGCAATAAATTTGAATTAACAAAGGCTAGAGCATCAATTTGTTTTCAGTGCTGCTCTCTTGTCCTCCATCTTTTCTCTTCAGATCTTCCTTGTTTTTTCTTCCAAAAGCCTCGAAACAAAATAAGCAATTGCAACTCTGGCCTGAAGCAAGGCCACATACATATTTGGCAATTGCTCAAGGAACCATCAATCATTTCCACATACAAGTGTTAGATAATGGCTAAATGATTAGATTCCCCATTTCCTAACAACTTGAGCTTTTGGGATAAGTAGTAATTTATCATAGTGTCAAAGTAGGAATTAGTGCTAAGATAATGGTTAGATGTTTAAATTCATCATTGCCTAATGATTAAACTTTTGAGACAAGTAATGATTTACCAACATGGACCATTTAAATACATACATTTAGAGATATTGAGTATATATTAGTTCCCATCCAAAAAGAAAAAAATTTACAGTTCCCTGACATAACATGTAACATGCATATAGATATCAAGCATCAACAAACAAAAATCCATCTAAGTTTTATGGTTTAGGTGGCTATAAAGTTTACCTGAAAACAATATTCTGCATGCTGTACTCCTCCAAAGGTGTCATAATTTTCGGGATCCATTTTATAATACTATTAGAAAGAAAAAGGGGTAAGAAAAACAGAAATGTAACGCTTGGATTGTAAAAAATGTGACTTTAACATTTCTGCTTAAAAATTTATTTCTAAAATCATGATCTCAACCAAAAAAGTTAAAGGTGTACTCAAAACAATATTCTGCATGCTGCACTCCTCCAAAGTTGTCATAATTTTCAGGATCCATTTCACAGTACTTTTTTTTTATAGATAAATAGGGGGAGGGGGGCTGGTGGGGTTCAAACCCCAGTACCCAAGGGGAAAGTAATGTTTGAAAAGTAAACAGTGCGACTTTAACATATCTGCTAAAAAATTTATTTCTAAAATCATGATCTCACCACAGCCAAAAAAAACTGAAAGGTGTTGACTTAAAGTTTGCCCAAAGGCAAAGAACAACCACCCTCCCCCCCCCCCCCCCCCCCCCACAGTGGAAAAAAATCCCGCCAGCTGCACCAGATACAAAATACTATTAATGAAAAGAGAACATGAGAAAACCTGCAGAATACTTTGAGTGGCACAATCCTGGCCAAGAGGCTTCAAGCAAATGTCAGTTAAAGATACCATTGAGCCTGAATAGTTGGCAGAAATTCCATCAACCTGTTAAAATCAAGCAATGAATAGGAGGATTATCAACTATACTATACAAATCAGATCAAGAAAACTGGGCTTTAAAGAATAGCAAAAGCACACAATTCTGTATTCATGTAAGATGATTCAGTTTACACATATTTAGATGGAATCAAAAAGCAGCACCAACACTCAAGAGTACCTTCTCCTGTACTTCAAAGAGTAACTGAATATTATCCTCCGTAACAATACTAGGTGACTTGCCATGCTTTGGATCAGGCATGGTCGCTATTATAAGCTGAAACATGTACAAACACAAAATTCTTATCAAGTATTTCATATAAAATTACAGAAGGATATCTCCATTTTATATCATGAAAAAGATTTAAGAATATATTTTTTTTGGTTACATACAAGCAATTTAGTGTCAACACAAGAAACTCAATTCAACTAGGCATTAACCCCAAATAAGTCAAGACAAATCCTTTTTCAGCCCAAAAAATATATATCTCAGAGCATTGTGAGATCAAGGAAGGGTAAACTGACCAAACAAGTTATCCTCCAGAATCCCCAAAGAAAAACAAACACAAGAAAATGTTTTTTTTTTTTTTTTTCTTTGAACCCACAACCTCCCCCTCCACCTAGAATTTATAACCGGAGGTGGCACCAATTGAGCTAGAGCACATTGGTAAACCTGAACAAGTAGCAATTGTTTATGAAACTCTGACTGAAGAAGCCACCAAGCTAGCAGTAACGCTTGTTGGCAACCTTCTATAGGCCTAGTTTTGACACCCATCATCACTGGCTAACTCACTTCATTTTTTGACTAAAACCTTGTAATGATATTCTCACTAGGAACCCATGAAAAACAAATTATTAAAATACATAAATAAGCAGGTGGGTCCAGAAAGGAGATTTCTCTCTCTCTCTCTCTCTCTCTCTCTCTCTCTCTCTCTCTCTCTAAGAAATAAGAGAACATAAACATTAGCAACCACACACTAAAAATCTCAAAAGATCACAGATAAAGAAAGCAAAACATTAGAACAAAATTGAGACCTGTTCAATTCTGTAGAAGGGAGCAAGGTGGCTGTCAAAAAATTGCTTCTCTTCTGCTGCCTTACTACCATGACCAACCCATAACTACAGGGAACAGAAAATTTTATCATACAAATTAAAAAACAGGGATACAGAAAAGATCAATTCTCACCAGATTCTGGAATATATAATTATCTAACAAGCTAACTAAATCTTCATATGTTATAAGACTGGAACCATCATTAGACAAATATTAATTAAACCAATATTTGCTTCTTCAGAGCACCAAAGCAAGCATGACATTACATGATTATAAAGTCCCAAGGTATCAAAGCCTAGAAAGAGCCTGACCCTACTTGAATGGATCACTTCCCTATTTTCAAACACATTTGTCAACACATCATCCCCATTCTCTCCTGGATTATAACCTTTGATTCTAAAATACACATATATATATATATGTATGTATGTATGTATGTATGTATATCATGACAATCCTGCAATTTAGTGGTTGTTGGCATGAAATGCAACTCCAGTAGTAAAGTCCAAAGCTATGAATGTATAAACAAATAATGGTCCATTGTTGAGATATCAAAGAAGAAGTAACCCCTAAAGAGGCTAAAAAAAAAGCCCAAGTTAAAAATGAATCATTACACTGATTGTGATCATATAGACCACTGAACAGGCATCAGACAGAAAATAAAATGCAGAATAAACAGGACTGGAAGCATAGCTTCAAATGAAGAAAGGTAGAAAAGTCTTCGCACCAAAAATATCAACAAATTTTGTTGTAAAGAACATTTCTCTTTTTCTATGTCTACTAAAAGATGTAAACTTGAGACTTTTTTAAGCCTAAAGGCCAAAATTTTATCCTAAATAATTTACAATTAAATTATAGTGAAACACACAATATATAGACCCATGGTATCAATTTACTTGAAGGTAGTTGGGGTCATGAAGACAAACTCTTCTGCAAGCTATGAAATAATAGAGATGACAAAAAGATACCTTCTCTGGTCGGGTCTCCACCTGGAAACGAAATAGACCTAAACAAAGCAGGAGAACGATTGCCACTGAGGAACAGAGCACAAGAGTGGGATTTCTGGCAACCCAAATTCCATATCTCCTGGAAGCAACATAAAAAGTGATTCAGGGAACATATTTTTTTATGTGCTATAAGCAATGGTAGAGCTGCAGACCCCGAAATACACAGTATATATGCTAGAAGCAATAATAGAGCAGCTAACCTGTAAAAGCTTGACATATACCCTTGAACCACAGAAATATGAACCCCATTTGATGCTTGAGGAACCATGTCTTGCACCTAAATATCAATTTATATAAGGAAACTATAAAGAAACCTAGAGAAATGCAGAAGCAGAAATAAAATAATCTCCTAAAGAAGTAAACAACTTTAAATGAAGAAAAACAAAAGAGTTATAGTATATGTTTTGCAAGGCTTATATTTTAGTAACTTATTTGCTTAAAGGTAAGCTAGCCAACCATGCACTAAAGATTGAATACAGGAAAATATTTCCAACAAAGAATAATAGACTACATGGAGAATAAATAAATAAATAAATAACAATAGACCCATGTAAAATGCAAGGGATCAAGTTTAGTACTATATAGTTTAATGCTGAAAGTGAAACACCATATGATACTGAACATAACAGCCACCATAATAGAAAGGGGATGGATGGATCACTGGAGTACTGGACATATCATAAAAGTAATTCAAATCTACCTCTGAAAGAAGCCTTCCATCTTTTCGCAGGTTGACAACATCAATTTCACTATTGTCTGCAACATTCAACAATGGTTCCATGCTAGATGGACGATTCCTTTTTTCTCTTTTCTGATGAAACAAACCCCATCCAAAGAATGCAGAAACTAAAACAATATACATGATCACTAGTGAAATTTCAACACATGTAACCTGCAAGTATCAACAAACAGCATCCAAGTCCATGCAATTATTTGATCATCAAAATGTGAAATCTTGGCCATCCTATGAACCAATATAAAAGGAAAGGAAAAAAAAATCAAAGAAAAGGAATCAATCTATACTGCGTCTACCTTTAGTGATCCAATTCTAACTGAGCAGGAATCTTTTTTGGGTGGAGAAGGAGGTTCTGAACTGGAGCATGCAGGAGATAAAGGGCAATCACCACAAGAGCAACCCAGTGAAGTGTCACCACACGAGTATGTAGACACATTCATTAGCTCCATTTTAGATGACTCCGGAACTATTGACTTAAAACCAATGGCATAAGGTGAACCAGGAAAACCAGGGGGTGCTTTCTGGCCAATAAATGCAAACCATTCTGGCAAAAATAATTGGGATTATACACATTAAAACTTGGAGAAATTTTATAATAAAAAAGGAAAACAAAGATGAAAATTCTAATTTGTACATGACACTTGACCAGAATATAATCAGCAAAACTTACTTTACCTTAGTTTTATGTACAGAAACAAGAACAATACAAAATTTGAACACCCTCATGAACACATTCTTTCAACTAACAGGGATGCTGAGGGTTTTATTTAATTTTGATAATGCAAGTGTTTGAACATCAAAGAAATTGCTAATGTGGTCATGGGTCAAAGTTATTGATGCTTAATCACTATATAGTAGGACTCGTGTTTCCTATAAGCATTGAAGTGACTGCACAAGATCTGGACTGCCCACACATGATATTCCAATGTAGATATTATAAAGTCTAACAGTTTCATTTCGTCACCCTCGTATAGCCAGGTCAAAACCAGTGTAATTTATTATTATTATTTTTAAATTTATTAAAAAAAAATTTTAAATGTGTGCTTCACTTCAATCAAGCAAGCGCTTGCACTTTGCACTTTGCACTTTGTGCCTAGACTCCAAGAGGCCTTTGTGCTTAAGTGCGCCCCGCGCTTTTACCACACTAGTCAAAACTATCATATGGCTTGGGCCAGCACAATGATCCTTACTTTACAATATTAGCTGAACCCCACCCATGACCACCTCTCACAGAGTAGTAAAAACTAAAAACACAGTTACAAATTACTAACTAGTCTCCTACACATGTCCATCTTTGTAAACTAGCCTACACCATTTCCATGTATTTGTCATTCCTGTAAACCCAAGATCTAAACTCCCTGCCTTAGAACAACATAGGAATCACCCCTACTTGATAGTAATAGCGCAACTCAACTATGTCTAGATTAAGAAAAAACATCTCAAACTCATCAAGATATAGTACAAACATATAGGAAAAGTTTAAAACAAATAGATACTAAAAACAAGATCATTAGTAACTGCAAACTAAATTCAGATGGTGATTGTATTCATTGCATTCTTTGCAAGATAGTATGTCACCTTTAAAATTTCTAGCACCAGCACCAATGAAGTCTATGGCCCGTGTATTCATTGTGCCAAACTTTACCTCCTTGCAAGAGTTATAAAGCTCTTCACCAAAAGTATCAGTTACATAGAAGTCAATGCCATCCACAGTCATGTTGCCATTAAGCTGAAGCAAAAATTGATTGTAATACTAACCATGAGCAAAATATGTACATGTAGTTCACATATGCTGGATATATCATATGAAAGTTTGTAATAATAATTACAAGATAAACTTAAAACTAGTAAATCAAGTTCTTGTTTCATAAATTAAAAGCATGTATAACATGATTATAGGATCGGGAAGCAAGGGCATGACTTCATAACACAATGATACTGGCTGTGTTGACATGCATTACTGGGTATTACAGAACTCATTAGTAGTTGATAAAATGAGCCCAACCTGCCACATACAGTATTGTTGAGTTATGACAGCATGGTCAACTTACACGGCATGAACAAAGGAATGTGATTTTCACAGAATAGTGATTTACAATCATATAGAAGAAATTATATCAGGTCTCACTCCCAAGTTCAGAGAAGATGTCCCACGGCAATTTTAATTCAGGTGGTGGTTGTCCTATAAAGAGATTTAGGGGTGGTAGATGGTGGGGTTGGAGACCAACCAAACCTTATATAAGGCTAGAATCATCCCAACAAAGCCTTATATCCAACAATATATAGGGAAATTTTAAGCCTGTAAGTGTACAATATGTTTGTAAGAATTTTATTGGGGAGGGGGGGAAGTCTCCTACAAGTAGTATATCTAAAATGGTGCAAAAAAGCTCTGAATAGAATTTATAAGCATGTCTAACCTCAGCAATAGAAGTAACATTGATGAATAGACTCTGATTTGGAGAGCATGAAAGCTCACAGAAAAGATTCAAGAAGTTCCTCAAGCATGCTGGACAGCCCACAAGAAATGGTATTGCCTGCAATAGATTGAATTCATTTCAATTAAAGAGTAAACAAATGTCATCAACGGAACAAATGTTTTGTAAGGCAGATATAAATACAAATAGAGATGTGTGCTATGCTCTTAGCTAATCAAGTCTCATTCTAAGTCCTCACTATAACCATTTAGCATGGCACGCACACCATAAAACATACAATTGAAAAAAAACCCTCAAAGAATAATACTAAGAGATTATATTGAATAAAGAGAAATTTCAGACAGATATTGGACTATATGATACTCAATGTTGAAATAGATTATGATGAAAGAAGAAATTTCACTCTAGGAGGATATCATAAAGAAGAAAAACTATACATATTAGAAGCACCAAGAGAAGCAAAGAGATTGACTAACCTTGATGCAGAAGCAAGAGACTCAAACTATACCTTTAAAAAAAATTTATTAAAAAAAAAGTAATTTTAAGAGTCTCAAATAGACTAATCCCTAAAGATATTTTTATTTCCATTTAAAAAGCCTTCTATGATTGCAATATTACAGATTAGATCAACTTAAATATTAATCTAGAAATAAGTAGAAGAACACAACTTCCACTTCCACCCCCCATGTGGTAATTACATAAAAGTGCAGGTTGGTCATTGGTTCGCAGGGATAAGATCATTGTACTTACAAATATACAATAATGTATATCAATAATCAAATTCAATTTCATATCAATTTAATATATACATATACATACATCCATGTCTGTGTACATGTTTTTCTGTGGTGAGGTCTTACTTGTTGAACTTGTGCCCGCAGTGTGTCAAACTGGGTCTCTGTACAACACACATTTCCACTTATTGTTGGACACAAGCTTTGAATTTTGGCAGAAAGCAACTCATCAGGCTGCAAGCATAGAAATGAGTTGTTACATCCATGAATGAAGCATATCATATATTCATATCTATATGTTAGAAATTACTTTCAAGGAAAATAAAGAGGAAAAGAGATTCCTCACTCCTGATGAGGATGTCCCATGGACTAGCTAGGAGTTATATTATATACCTTCACAGATGGGGAGCCATAAGGACAGTTCAAAACTTTCCCATCACTGCGTTCTCCACATATATCATACATTGCACAGTATTCTTCAGAATGTCTTTCCCTGACCACCAGACCAGAACAATGTTATTCTTGTATAAGAGAACGAGGAGGCTATTTCAAACTTAAAGTCAAACTCGGCAGTTACACAGAAATATCGTATAAATATTAGCTTCTGATTAAAGTTGCCTTACCCAGATTTTACTTCCAAAATCGAAAGAACACCCGTATCCAGCTTCTCAGCCCTCAGAAAAGAAGTAAACAAAATCACCTAGGAGAACAAAAATTACCCACTAAATAACAATTTTTGAGTATACAACATAAGCCAGCTACATTATGCACTATAACACATTAAGCAGAAATTTCAAAACTAAGTGCATTAGATCGTGAAAGCATTACTACATGCTCAACCATTAGCCATTATCCAATCACACAAATGGTTCTCCATTTTCTTCAAGTACATCCACATCACAATAATTAGCAAAGTTTCAAACTTTCAATTCAACAAGGCATACACTAAAATCAAACACTCTTCTTAACAAAAATTAAATAATAAATAAATAAATAAAAAACAACTAAGTTAACCCATCAAAGAATTCAGCCACCCCAGATGATCAAAATGGAAAAAATCAAACAAAAACTAAAGAACCAACCCCAGAACCCCTTATCCATTACTTCCTATTAAACCCATTAAAGTTCAAAGAATCCTAGAGCTGTTCTTTCATCAAAATTCTTTTCTTTAGGAAAAGTAAAGCAAAACATACAGTCTAAATTATCAAACAAAAAGCCATCCATAAACAAAAAATAAAAATAGGAACAAAGAGAAGGGAGATGAAATTCTTGCCTGGAATAAAGTAATAGCAAGTAGAAATCCTAAAGAAGAAGCCATAATTCTTTGTATTTTTTTTCCTTTTTTTAACAGTGTATGAGAAAAAACAGAGAGCTCTTCACTGTACTGAACGACATGAAACAGAACAGAGTAAAGGTGGGAAAAACGAAAAATTAGCAATGGAAGAGAGACGAATGAGAGAGGAGCAAGTGGGTTAATTGTTTACTGGGTATTACAATGCAAGTGGGTTTGCTTGGAGATTGGGCCAAAAATGACAAAGAGTCAAAGTCTGAAAGACAAAGACAGAGAGTGAAATGCTTTGTATTTTTGTGAATTAAGGAGAAATGGACACGCAACATTAATGTTTGTTGATGAGACTGACTTACACAAATCACAATTAATGTCAAACGGCACCGTTTCCTGTGAGGATTCCTTAAGGATAAAGTATTCGGAATTTTAGGATATATCCAATATGCTTGGCCCTTCGGGTTTAGCTTATGGGCCCATCACCTCCTCCTTCTTCTTCATAAGAATTGCCTTGGGCCCAAAATTTGGCCATTTGTAATGGTAGTCATTTTCGAGAAAATGGGCTTTTTAAGGACCCAATGACCAATTGTCACATTAGTTGGACTTGTCAATTCTCCAGGTCCCAAATAACAATTTTCTGTTTTAAACTATTTGCATTAATGGATTCATTTGCCTCAAGTTGTTGGATATCCTTGCTTTGATTTGAAACCAACACAACCCACTAGTAACACAAATGTCTTTTTCTTTTTTTTCTTTTTTTTGGTTTCCCACATTGTATCCTTTAAACTTTCAACCAGAGACTAATCACTATTCACGACAGGTGGGCCCTAGTGGGGTAAATCAATGGCCTGAGGGGTTTTTTCAAAGTGCAAGTACCTGGACTCGAACTGGGGAGCACACTCAATCGAACCTGGGACAAGCACTTTGAAACCAAGTGCCCAACCACTTGGACAACCCACCTGGGTTCTAGTAACACAAATGTCAAACTTAATTTTCCTCACTTAATTACTTTTTTGAAGTGGTCCATATCTTTCTAACTTTAGTTATTATGCATTATTTTTTCCTAATTTCTTTCGGCAAAAATAAAATTTTTAATTATCAAATTTATTATTTTAATTTCTCATTCTTTTAAGGAGGTTAAGGTTATATCATGATAATCAAAACTTATCACATAATTACAATTGATATTACTCAAATAATTAATAAGCACATTCAAATACATAGTCATGTTCTACCAAAAAAAATACATAGTCATGTAGATTGTGTTTTGATATAAACTCAAATTCTTGCTTCCAAACTAATGAAAAATTAATGTAGTTTATAAAAAAAAAAACCATAAAATATTATCGATGGTACAACTATCAGTTAAATTCAACAAGCTAGTATATAGTTTATAAAAACTAGCACAACAAAGTTGTCAAGAAAACAAAAAGCAAATAAAAATATAGATCATAACTGTGGTCTATAATTAAGCTTTATTAATGAAAAAAAATCTATAAATCATATAAAACCAAAGATGTTGACTTCCTCTTGTTATATCACATCAGGATTGGAACCTACACAATTTTGCACATAAGCATTATTTTCTTTTTGGGAAATGGTAAAGAATGCTCTTTGGACAATGGTTAATAATCCATTTAAAAAAAGTTTTTATAGGAAAAGAAAAGAAAAAATAATTAATGTTTTGACAGTTTTTTTTATTTTCCATAAAAGTGGTGTCAAAACTTTCCTAAAATAGATTGTTAATCATTACCCTAAGGTTACCCATTAGCATGACCCTTTATTTTTTTATCAATAAAACTAATATATGGTTCTATGGTCTATAATAAGACTAGCCAATAATTTATCTATAATAAGTTTTTTTTTTTCGGAGAGTTTTAACCTATGGCGTCCGCTCCTGATAATAGCTCATTATTATCAGACCAAGACACCAATCAGTTTTTGGTGTAAGCGGGGATTGAATCCCAGATCTCTTATTCAACCATCAGAGATTTTACCAATTGAGTTAACCGGAACCCACTTTTATTTCAATTTTAACCACACTTTCGGCAATCTCCCTTGTAGACCAACAGCCCAGACACCACCATCCTTGCCTCCTTGGCGATGGAGCCATTTGAAATTCTACTTAGAAATACAACGATTACATACTTCATAGATAGTCTTAATTAATTCTATAGCTTCCTTAAAAAAATAAAAAATAAAAAACTATAGGGCCCGTTTGGTCATTGAGTTCAAAATTGTTGTTTAAAAAGATGTGAAAAATGTGGTTTAAAAAGTGTTGTTGAAAAATGTGTTTTAGTGTTTATAAAACAAAAAAAAAAAAAAAGTGTTTGGTATCATGATTTAAATAACATGTTTCAGTGTTCGAAAAACATAAATATATGTTTGGTGTGTATGTGTTTGATTTAAAAAAAGGCTGACATCTTATACAAAATAAATTTTTTTATTTGACGAGGGCAGAGCGTTTGATGAGAGGAAGAGAACTGAACACAGATATGTCATATCAGGTGGTCTCCACGGTGTTTGAAGGTATTTACAGTACTGCCACTGGAAATGTTGTTTGTTGTTTAAAAAGAGGCCACGGGTGATTTCAAAAAGCATCATTTAAAAACCATATTTTCAACAACAATTTTCAAGCAACACTAAACATAAATATGCTGCCTAACGCATGTTTTTATTTTTGAATACTAGTATTCAGTGTTTAAACACTAAACACTAGTGTTTAAACTTGGTGACCAAACGGCCAAATAGCTTCCTAAAGATTCTAAAGAATTCTAAGGTAATGAATGAGACTAATCGGGGCTCTTTAATCAGCATACATAAAACTTCTTTAGACCTTAGGCCTTGTTTGAATGCTAAGTGATAGATAACTTATGACTCATTACACAAATCTCATCAACCCTATCACTCACTTCTCAAAAATTGAAAATCCCCAAAATACTCTCACCCTTGTCTGGCAAGTAAACCCACTTCTGTTTCTGGCCTAAAAACTCAAAAAGCTCACCTTTTTGTGGGACCCACGGGCTGACTACTGTGCAGTGCACACAGAACGGTTACCCGTGGATTGAACCCTTTTTATTTTCTTTGCACTTTCCACCATCCAGTCTCAAGCACATTTCCCTAACACCTCGTTTCCCTTTCACTCTTCTGCTCTCAAGTCACAGCAATGCCAATAACAGATGGAAGAATTATATCAATTTGTCAGCAACTAAGCATAGCTGTAGCTTCGGGTTGGAATGCAATCCCATTCACTAAGACATACTTGTACAACACAATTATACAAAAAACTCACCTTATAACCAAAAAATTTAAATTAAAAAAAAAAAAAAAAAACCCTCAAACTCAGAACATTCCAAATAACAGGCCAAAAATCAACTTCCATCAACACACATATCCATAGCTAAACGGTGAAATGGGGAAAAAGAACCCCATAATCCCAAAACCCATCTACAAACAAACCCAGTATCTTGCAGCATCAGCAACAACACTTAAATTTTCAGAAATATGAAGAAATCCCTAGCAAAGGACAAGCAGTAAAAACCAAAGCATTTTTCACTATGAATCCAATACCAAAATACAAATGAAAATGTCTAATCCCCTGCCCCCCCCCCCCTTTTTTTTTTTTTTTAAATTCGCCCAGAAGCAACCAAAACCTTAAACAACAAACACCCAAACCCAACAACAAGCACCCACATCAAAACCCAATTAAATTAAAAAAAGACATACTTATTAAACATAAGAAATCCAAAACCCCATCCTACTGATAACAAGAATCTCCAAGAACACAAAACCGACCAACAAATATTCAAGAAAAAATAACATAACCCATCAAAGAACTTGATGGAGTGGACTGGCGCGGCGGAGCTGATGGGGCGGCGGAGCTGAAGATGTTCAGAGGCCGGCGCTCGCGCTTCAAGGGTCAGGAAGGATGCCGGAGCTTCGTTTGCCATCTGGACATGCCGTGGGTTTGGCGCGGCGGAGCTGATGCTGTTCAGAGGCCGGCGCTGGAGCTTCAAAGGTTCGGAAGTCGTCAGAGCTTGGTCTACCATAGGGCCGTGCCGTAGGTTTGGGAGCAAAGAAGAGAGCTTTTTGGTTATGAGTTGGGGTGGCAATTTTTATCCATGACTAAGAATCCGTCCATTACTCACTTTATTTGGATAAGTCTTAACCTAATCTAAATTTTTATCTAATTAAAGACTTATTTGGTTATTTAATTAGATAGATCTAAATGGATAAACCCACTAATACCCACTAAACCCATCTAAAATTTAAATAAACATAAAATCTAAATTTCTAAAAAATGACTAAAATACCTTTGAAACTTAAAAAATGACCAAAATACACCCAAAATCTAAAAAATGACCAAAATACACCCGAAATCTATAAAATGACCAAAATACCCCCAAAATCTAAAAATTACCAAAATACCCCAAAACAAAAAAAAAGACCAAAATACCCCTTAAACCCAAAAAATGACCAAAATACCCCCAAAATCCAAAAATTACCAAAATACCCCTAAAACCTAAAAATTACTAAAATACCACCAAAATCCAAAAAATTACCAAAATACCCCAAAAACCTAAAAATGACCAAAATACCCCCGGAACCTAAAAATGATCAAAATACCTCCAAAACCCAAAAAATGACAAAAATACCCCCGAAATCCAAAAAATGACCAAAATTCCCCCAAAACCCAAAAAATGACCAAAATACCCTCGAAATCTAAAAATGATCAAAATATCTCCAAAACCCAAAAAGTGACCAAAATTCCTCCAAAACCCAAAAAATGACCAAAATACCCCCGAAACCCACAAAATGACCAAAATACCCCTGAAACCCACAAAATGACCAAAATACCTCGAAAATTTCTAAAATGAGCAAAATACCCCCCAAAACCTCTCAAATGTCCAAAATATCCCAAAAACCCAAAAAATGATCAAAATACCCCCGAAACCTAAAAATGACCAAAAACCTCCAAAACCTTTGAAATGAGCAAAATTACCCCCCCCCAAGCCTCTAAAATGTCCAAAATATCCCTAAAACCAAAAAATTACCAAAATACCATAAAAACCCAAAAAATGACCAAAATGCTTCCTAAACCTAAAAAATGACCAAAATGCCCCCAAAACCCACAAAATGAGAAAAATACCTCCAAAACCTCTAAAATGAGCAAAATACCCCCCTTCCCCTAAACCTCTAAAATGTCCAAAATATCCCAAAAACCCAAAAATTACCAAAATACCCTAAAAACCCAAAAAATGACCAAAATGTTTCCTAAACCTAAAAAATGACCAAAATATCCCGTAAACCTTAAAAATGACCGAAATACCCCTAGTTGTGAGGTAGTGCTCTAATGAGAAAGTGATGAGAGAGTGAAGAGGGTTGAGAGTGAAGAGGGAGTAAAGGCATGTAATCGTTGGGAAAGAATGTGGGAATTCACTTCTGATAGGACAAGACTCTGTCATGGGCCCCATAACTTCACCAGGTATTTACAACTTTGCCACTAAAACTCAGTTCTGGTGTTTTGAAAATAACATTTTCCCTTCACTTAGTTTTCAGATTATTAACCCAAAAAACTAAGAAATGAGTTAAAGAAATTAAGCCAAACAGAGTTGTGATGCGTGGGGCCCACCAATTTTGAGATATGAGATAAGAAAACTGAGATATGAGTGATGAAAAATGGGGTGTCGAAACACCCCCTAAGAGCATCAGCACTAGGGCTTGTATGTGCCAAATGTTATGAACATTTGGCATTTAAGCCCCAAAATTGCTCAACAATGGGAAGGCCAAATGCTAAAAGGCCAAATTTATTTTGAGATATAGCTACAGTACCATCTCAAATGTAAGATGGTACTGTAGCTGAATTGCATAAAAAATATTTTTTTAATACTCTCATTTCTCTCTCCTCTCTCATTTTAACCCGGCAATTTCTCTCTTCTCTCTTATTTTTTCTCTTTCTTTTCTCTCTCTTCCTTCTCTCTCTTTCTTTCTGCTCTCTCTTCTTCTTGCTCTTTGATTCTTCTCAATATCTTCACTCTCTCCAACAACTCTCTAGATCGGCGTTAGGTTTCTAGATCGGTGGTGGGTGGGTCTCCGCTTTTTTCCTTCTCCAGCACTCTCTCTCTCTTTCATTTTTCCTTCTCCGCGTAGGTCAACAAAATCAACTTCCTACAAGCTTCCTAGTGGCGAATCCGCTTCCCTCGAGCTTCGGCGGTGGTGGGTCTGGTTTTTGACCATAGGTTGCTGTGTTTTTTATTATTTATTTTTTTTGTGGTGTTGATGGGCAGAGAGGGTGGTGTTGATGGTCAGAGGGCAGTAGGTGCAACGGTGTGGTTTTGGTCTTTTCTCTGGTTTTTTTTTTTTTTTTTTTTTTTTTTTTGACGTTGACGATAGATTATGGGTTGCCGATGGTGGTGGTGGTGTGCAACGGTGGTGGTGATTGTGGTTCTTGAACAAAAAGAAAGAGAGAGAAAGAATAAATAATGTTCTTAGGCTGTGGTGTTTGGGTGATTGGTGTTTGATGGTCTAGGGTTGTTCTTTTTTTTTTTTTTTTTTTTTTTTGGAGTTGATGGTAGATTATGGGTTGTTGGAGGTGGTGGTAGTGTCAGGTGTGTGTAGTGCAACGGCGGTAGGTGGTGGTGGGCATGTGGTGATGGTGATTTCTATAAAATTTGTGGTTGTTGAATAGAAAGAATAAATCACGGTGATCGGAGGATATATTATTTTATTGTGTAGAAATATTATTTTATTGTGTAGATATATTATTTTAATGAGTAGAATAGGAAAATAAAAGTTTGAGATGCTGGAGATATTGTAAAATGGTATGGTATAATTGATAAAGTAACTTTTTGGGATGGTAAAATAAGATGAGATATAAAAACCGGACGGAGATGCTTTAAGAATTCTAAGGCCAAAAGAACTTCTTTGAGTCCTAAGAATTCTAAGGTAAATGAAACAAATTCCTATCACCAAAAGCGAAACAAAATGCTATTAAACCTAACCAGAAGCCATGTTGTCAAAATGGATCTAACATGCTACACAAATGGGACTACAAATACCACAATCTACCAGAGAATGCATCCATTCAACTTGATTGATATTTTATGCATTTCAATACCCATCCAAAACCACTTGATTAGAATTGGTTTATAACGCTTAGAGCATCCATAGCAGATATTGCAAAAAAAAGTCACTTTACCACACCAAAGACCTACTTTATTATTTTACCACATCATTTTACAACATCTTATTTATCAAACGTTTTATCATTCAATTCTATATATTAAAATAATATTTACTACACATTAAAATAATATAAAAACACAATAAAATAATATATCTAACACAATAAATAACAACCACAACACTGCTGTTGCCGCCACCACCACCACCACCACCATCGTGGCAGCCACAATCCATTGCAAAACAAAAAACTGAAAACAAAACCACCACCACAACCACCGTCATCAACAACCTACCACAAAACCCATTAAAAATAGAGCAACACCCACTAGCACAGCAACTCAAACCCAAAAAACACAGCAACTCAAACCCAGAAAACACAACCAAAACCCACTAGCACTGGCAAACCAAACCCATGAAACTATTAGCATCGCCAACCCAAAGCCACAAATCCACTTGCATCGGCAACCAAAACCCACTAGCACCGCCAACCCACGATCAAGATCTTACCTCACCTCAACGTTGATGCCCATGATCAAGATCTCAACGTCGATGCCCATGATCGTGACGAACACTCCAATCTCACCTCAACGTCGATTCCGATCTCACCTCAATGTCAATGCCCACGTCGATTTTGATCAGCGATGATGATGACGATGCCCGGAGAGATCAGCGATAACGATGCAAAATGCAACTAGTGAGAGATCGGTGATGATGGATCAACGATGACGAATCAAGATCAACAATTTATAAGAGAAAGGGAATCGGTGAGAGAGAACAAAGGTGAGAGAGAAGAGAAAAGAATAAACTGAAGAGAGAGGAGAGAGAAAAGAGAATAAAAAAATATTAATCAGTTATACCATTCCCGTTCGTACAGTGGCAAATATGCAATGGCACTCTTCATATGTGGCAAAAATTATGGCATTTGGAACATCTGATAAAAGGGGGTTTTTGGTGTTTGGTGTGCCAAATGTGCCAAATATTTGGCATTTTGCACATTTAGCACATCTAGTCTGGATGCTTTTATCAGACCCTTTTTTTTTCCTTTTAATCTTTAACTTAATGTAAGTTAAATTTAAGAGAAGGAAAAATACTTCTTTTTCGTTTTCTAATTGAACCATTTTTTTTAACATGTTATTCCAGTTATAGTATAGTCTTGCTCTTTGATTTAAATTTTATTCAAGAAAATTTTTTATTTATAAAAATAATTAGATATAAGAGTTTCGACCCTTGGAAAGCTTCCTTGAATAATTATTACAATAGATAAAGACAATACTTTAACCCAAAAGACCTAAACCCAATAGGTTCGTGCTCAACACTTTTTGTTAGGGAGATAAACACCTTGGAGAGCTTCCTTGAATAATTAATATAACAGATAGAGACCATACTTTAACCCAAAAGACCTAAGCCTAATAGATATGTGCTCAATTATGTTATATCAACTACTCATTCTTCTCATCATTATTCAATATGGGACTTCACTCACATGTGTAACTTAACAATCTCCCCTTCACGTGTGAGTCTCTGCCTCTTTGTAAGTTTCAAGACATCTCTATGGGCCATGAACAAGTTCTCTTTGCTCCCCTTTGCCTAATGGGCTTTTCTCTTTACTAGTGCATCATCTATGGGCCTTCACATGTCAACCTCGCACTTCTTTTATCCTCCATGGGAACCTCATAACTCATTGTTGTCTAACACCATTGGCAATAATACTCCTTTGTTGGGCCTTTTCCAAGTTCGTTTGTGTGAGCTTTAGCAATGTACCATCCCTGTCTTCTTGAACCAAAACTTGGTGGGTCTTCCTTTTCTCTTGAATTTTTCGAGGATAGTAGCCAACATCTATTTGACTCCATCTAGTTAATCTAGCTGCACATTCTTTTAGACCTTCAACTAGCCCAATAGTTGATTGTATACTTGAGAAATTTGTCCACATATCTTGGATAACTTCCTTGCATTTTTCATACTTAGTCCAAGCAGCTTCAAAGTGGAATCTTCTCTTCCTATGTATGGGTGGATTTTGTTGGTTTGTTAAGAAAATGACACAATGGTCTAAAGTCGACTCCACAATGTGGATCACTCTAGAGTTTCAATAATGCTCTATCCAGTCCACTGTAGCTAATACTCTGTCCAATCTTAGTTGGATTCTTCGCCTCCTAGGTCTTTGGTTGCACCAAGAAAAATCTAGCCCTTCAAACCCCAAGTCTTGGAAACCACATATATTTATAGCCTTCCTAAAACCTTCAATTTGTTGTTGGGATCTTTCAAGACCTCTTGCTTTCTCTGTTGCCAATAAAATTTCATTGAAATCTCCTAAAAATACCCATGGCATTTGGTACTGGGAATTGAGATATCGAAGCAAATTCCATGATTCTCTCCTTAAGCTTTTTTCTAGGTTTCTATAGAACCCTGTCATCCTCCACTTATGATAGGCCAAGAATGTATTGACCCTTTGTAATAAATTAACCAATTTATTAGCCAAGTTAATTAAGTTAATTAACATATAATATGCGTGGTAGCACAAACAAATCACCAACTAAGTTAAATGCAGTGGAAAATAAAGTTGACACGGTAATTTGTTTACAAATGGGGAAACCTCCAAGGCAAAAATCTCACCGGATGAATTTAAGGTCATTATTCCTGAAAATCCACTATTACCACAATAAGCGATTACAAGTAAAGGAATCTCAGTACCTTATACCAACCTACAGTTGAACCCTTACCCCAATACACAATTGGACTTGTTTTGTAGTGACAATCTCTCCTTTTCAATGCATGACTCCTAGTACGTGACTAACTAATCAATACACGGTTCCAAGTACGTGACTAACCACCAACTTGAGAAGGATGTTTGCTGCAAAGTTCTTCAATTCATCAACACGATGAAGATCATGAAGCTCATTGGTTACAAAACCCTACGGTGTAAAAACACAGCAGCTTCTTTAAGAGAAAGATAAACTAGACCATATGTCTCCAATCATAATATGCTTGAACAAAACCTTTGCATCAAGTTTCATCCACTTGCATCATCTGAGACTGCCTTTAAAATAATCCTTATACATGTTTAGGGTTATGAGAAAAGAAAGCCTAAATAAGTATACACGGATAAGTGTGAAATCAGATCTGAAAAACAGATTTTCGTAAATTTCGATAGATAGGTTATTTGTCGAGCAGCTGTCAAGCATCGGGCTAAATTTGCCTTTTAAACTTTGATAGATGCTATCTGTCGAGATAGCTATCGAGTTTTAAAATACAACACTTCTTCACTTGTTTCTTGGACAGATTTGCATGGCCTTAACACTTGGACTTGAACTCTTATTCCTTGAAGTATTAAACACATCCTAGATCTACCCAATTACAAGTAAATTGCGTTTTATCAAAGAATTAGCCAATTCTAAATGACATATGTTCTTAACATGATTCACATATGTCCTAACAATCTCCCTTTTTGGTAATCCGTGACAAAACCATAACAAACAAATGAACATACGAGAGAAGTCATAAATCATTCAACTCATACTCACTTGTTGAATACAATAAAATCTATCCTAACACAAACTCTTGAAAAACTTTATAAGAAAAGAGTTCATGTCAAAAAAGACTTTCACAACCTATATTTTTGAAACAGTTTAAACAAAACTCGTCACGACATCTTAATATGAAACAAAAATATAAAAGATTGCATAAAATTAATAAGAAGCATGTGCATAAAGAAAAAAAAAAAACAACACATGAAGATATAGGTGAAAGAATGTAATAACAACCTCAATATATATCAATAAGAGTACAAGGTTTGCTATCACAATGTAAGAACAATGTATCTAAAATAGAAAGAAAAGAAAAGATACAAAAAGTTCTCACTACATCCCTCATAAACAAAAACACTCCCCCTAACAAAATAATCTCTTATACTAACTTTCTCCTTAAGTATATGACTACTCTCATACCCAAAACTACTTCCCCTTTTTGTCATAAATGACAAAGGGTAAGTCACTAAGAAGTAGTCATCTCCTCGTCACCAAAAGAGCTAGAAGCTTCATCCTCATCAGCATCACCACCATTAGAGTCACCACCATCGTCCTCGTCCTCAAAAGCTTTGAGAGAAGGAGAGGGAGACTCTACGAAGCCACCTAGGCGAGCCTGTCGTCTAGCAATACAACCGACACAGGTGTTCACCTAATATATCTCAGTAATGAGTGTATCAAGGCAAGCATCCATGCGCCGAAACTGAGCCATGACCGTCTCGAGGGTCACACCATCCACAGAAGAAGAAGGAGCGGATGTGGATGGAGTGGAAGAAGCTGGAGGAGTTGCTATCTCGGTCTGTGGCCACTTCGGTCGAAGCGAGGCCTCTCTCCATCTAACGGTCGCTGCGTTAATGGCACACATGACAGAGAAGTGAGGAGACTCGGGATAGGAGACAGACGCATAGCGAAGAATCCATGTGATAGCAGAAGGGAAAATAAGTTTATCACGGGTCACTATATCCTTATAGACATCTATAAAGGAGAGTATGAAATGAGAGGGAAAGTCAATGGTAAGCCTCTCAAAGAGGAACAACAAAAATCGAGCATAAGGCTCAGTAATAGAATTATAGTGAGACAAGGTATGAAAGGCAAATGTCATCACTATATTCAAGAATCTCAGTCCTTTAGCAAAGGCCGAGTAAGGGGTGTTTTGATGTTCACCCCAAGATGAGGGCATCTCACAGAATAGAGACATGAGTTCGTCTTTAGACATAGTCTTAAGACAATGACAGCCGAGGTAATCAGGATGTGCTACCCTCGGAACGTGTAGCACCGCAGATATAAGATCCGGAGTAACTACTATGCGCTTACCTCGAATGCGAGTGGAGAAATGTGGTACAAAGTAATCAAATCCATGCATATTGGAGTAAAACTCCTATATGATTACGGAGGGAAAGGTGATCGGGATGTCACAAAGGGACTCCCAACCCCTACTATAGATGACAATGAGAAGGTCAGTATCAGAAAAGTCCGAAAGGACGACTTGGCGTTTTGAATGATTGCCACGCCGTGAAAAGTTCTCCAAAAAGTCCTGAAGGGCTTTATCATCACGAAACCAAACAGAAGAAGGAGTAGGATTAGAAGAAGATGTCCCAGAATGAAGAGAGTTCCGAGATGGAGTAGACTTGTTCTTCTTTGGTGCCATGAGCAGATGACCGAGAGAGAAAGAGAGAGACAAGCAGAAGATTACCAAACATAATATCAATAAGAAGAAAAAGAATGGTACGTATGCATGAAAAATGCATGAACATGTGACATGCAACAATAAAGATATCATGGGCTTAACCCAATCCAATCCTACCAGCATACATGATTTTAACATAGTAAACACACATCTATAATGCATGAAATATTGTTAAAATGCAAAATTTATGCAATGCATGAACATATAGGATCATTTAAACAAAACCCGACCCAAAATATTTCAAAAACCTCATCAATTTTGAAAAACCCCAAAATTTTAAAAAAACCCAAAAACCTAAGTCTATATAAATGAAATGCATGAAAAAGAAAGAAAACAATATCATACAAGTGAAAGGAAGATTAATCTAGGCCGAAGATCAACTAGGTTTGAGGTTTAGAGAGAGAGAAAAGTGTTTAGGGAGGTTAAGGGTTAGATTCTGTCGAGAGAGATTAGAGAAAATGAGAGAAAAAATCACGTTGAGTTATATAAAGAAACACGTAGCTTGATGGATCGAGAGGTGTCGAGAAGTTATTGAGCACTAAATCTCGACAGATGAAGCTATCGAGGTGCTATCGAGAGCTGTCCACAGCAAAGTGACCTCGATGGATTGAGAAGCTACCAAGCATCTATCAAGCAGACAGAAACTTTCTTGATGGATCGAGAAGCTGTTGAGAAGCTATCGAGACAAATTCTTAAAAACTTCGATGAATCGAGATTACGTTAACTACTGTCGAGAAATGAAGATTAAGAGGCTCGATAGATAGCCTAGCTGTCGAGAGGTATCGAGAAGCTGTTAAGAGGTATCGAGATGCTGTTAAGATGTGTAAAAACAGTTTTTCAAAGAAGAGAAAAACACAGAAATGAATGCCATTAAGCATACTACTCAACCAAAGATCCAATCAACATTTTAAGCTCTCAAAAACATCTCTCAACAAGAAAAGTGTCAAACATTTTGATCCAAAACACACATACACATTAAACAAGTCTAACCAATTTTATATTTCAAAAATAAGTCAAGACAGTTTAGTGAGCATACATTAACACATGTATCCCTTGTGATGGCTAAATCACATGTATCAAAAGTAGTGAAGAATTTGTGTGTTGTGTGTGAAAAAACATCACAAGATTGCATAAGTGTTTACATGTTATGATGATCTGAGATATAAGAAAATCAATTTAACTTACACACAATCATAACTGCTTGATGGGGACTATCACCTTCGAGGTACATCCTATAACTCTCACATCTCCTAGAAGACACGCTTGCAATCATATATAAAGCATTTTGATTCTTTTTGCTTTTATTTATCTTTGCATATCATGCATGGGCATATAAGAGAGAGGAAAAAAAATACCCAATTATGTTAAGCTTTTGACATTACACTTTTACTATGCCGAAGCATATTGATGTCATTAACATTGCACTTTTGCCATGCCGAAGTATATAGATGTCATTTCATGATTAGCAGGCAACAGTGGTGAGATGGTTATTTATGCATTTCTCTTAGGATTTTCTAGTCATTTCTATCAAAAAGAGTGATATGAATGTTAAGTACAAGAGATTACTTAATCTTACTCATCACAAACATGAGCCATAAAAATCACTTTTTTTATTCCGAACATCTCTTTTATCTCAATCTTAACTCTCTTCTATCTTCTCTCTCCTCTATCACTTCTCTGTTCTCTGTTCTCTCTTTCTCTCCCATGCCTTGTGATTGCTCTTGGTGGTTTCATGGTTGTGCTTTAACGATTCGTGGGTTTGATTTGGTGGGTGAGGTCATAAGGCACGTGGTGATGTGGGTCTGATTTGGTGGGTCTCGGTGGCTTGGTTATTCTGTCATGGTGGCTTAATTTGGTGGGTCTCATCAACAGAGGGTTCGGAGATGTGGCGGAGCAAGGGGAGGCCATAGCTGGGAGTGTTGGCATCTTTGGAGAGTGAGGCGGCAGGGCTCAAGGTGGCAGGGCTCAAGGTTCCATTCCATAATCGAGCTTGATTTTCAGATTTGAGGTTTGAGTTTTTTTGGTATTGATATTTGGGTATATGGTATTTTGTAGAGAATATTTTTTATGGATATTGATAATCGAATGTGATATTAGGATTTTTGATGGGTCGTGGGTCACGATGAGTGTGTGGTTGAGATTTGGTGGTGTTTGTGTTGGTGTTGTATTTTGGGTTTCTGAGTTGTTGTGTTTGTATTATTGGTGTTTTTTGGTATTTCTAAGTTGCTATGTTTGTATCGGTGGTGTTTGTAATAGTTGTGTTTTCTAAGTTGCTAGGTTTCTCGGCGGCAGTTGGTGCTAAGATTAGTGCCCTAAAATCCTATTGTATGCTATGTATGACATTAGGTTATATGTAATAAAGTTGTTTTATTATTATCTAAAATAATGGTAACATGAATATTTAGAAATTATCATATAATTCTTGAGATGCATAGTATGTGATTTATGTGGTTTAGTCACAGAAGATATAAATCATAAGTTCTTTGTAAACTCAAAATCTTAGTTTGTAGTCGGTGATGAAATTTGACATTTCATCTGTGAAGATGAAAATGGAGAAAATGTTATTAAAATGACTTTTTTTTTTAATATTCCATAATCAGTCGACTAATTTAAACATATTCAAGAAAATTAAAAAAATATACATCACCATTCCATGGAATGCATGTAAAATGTTACATTAATCTAAATATAAGTATAATGTCTATATTATTGTAACGTGAATTTTAAGGCATTCTTATGAATATTTATAATTTTTATTGCTTTTTTAGGACCCATATCTCTAAGTTTTAATACCTATTTTGTTTGTACTTAAACCTAGGGGTGGGCATTTTTGAACAAAAAAGAAGAAGATTCCAATAAAGAAAACCTTTAAATAGTAGTATCGAATAAGAATAATACAAATAACAAAACTCATTTTGAGTTCATACACTTTGGACCTAGGCTACTAATGTTTGCCTCTCACGTGCTTTAGTTTTGTCGGCAAGCTTTGTCTCTTACTAGGGATGACAATTTTTGCCTGACCTGTGGGTACCCAGCCTGGCCCGACCCTAATGGGCCGGATTTTACCCGGTCCGATTAGGAATAGGGTCGGGTCCAAGTTTTATAAAAAAAATCCAAGACCCGACTCGAAACTCGGCTCGGATAAAAACCCGGTACCATGAAATTACAAAAATACCCCTATATATATACCCCTATAATCTAACCCTAATCTCTCATTTCTTCAGCAACAACTCAGAACTCACGCCTCCCTCCTTCAGTCCTCACCCTCACTCTGACACTCCCTCTCCCTCAGCTCAGTCCCCCATTTCAGCTCACGCAGTCAGCCAGTCACATTTCATCTTTCTGGGTTTCTGGTTTCTGGTTTTTTTTTTTTTCACTAGGTTCAGGACCTTCAACTTTCTGGGTTTTGACACTGTAGCTCGCGTGTCTCTCATCCTTTGATTCTTCGCTGTAGCTCTCGAGGAGCTCTTTGATGGGCACGTGGGCTTCGCCGACTTCTTTGTCGCCGGCGAGTTTCTTCTTCGCCTTGATCTTCATGACGAGAGTGAGGCGGTTCTACTCTGCCGCGCTGACGTCTACGGTGAATTTCATGGGGAAATTCCACTCGGGGTTTAGGCCGCAGTCCTTGTCAATATGCGTTCTCTGCTGATTGGTGTTGTTGTTGTTGTTGTTGTTGTTGAAGTAGTCACTTTGGATCGAAACGACGACGTATAGGTTCATCTTGGAGAAAAGATTCAAGTCCTTGGCCGAATTCAGTGTGATATCCAAAGGCTTGCACTCCATTCTTGAAGTTTTCTCGGATTAAATAAGAACAAAGAAAATTTGGATATGAAAAAATCTAAGAGGAGGTGTTTTTTTGTTGTGACGAAAGAGAATCAAGAAATTGTTGTTGTTGTTGGTGGTATGTGAATTTGGGCTTCAATTCTTTTTTTCTTTTTTTGGTTGGGCTTGGCATTTGGGCCATGTTATCTAGGCTTGAATTAGAAAATGCAGGTTGAATGTGGCAAAAATAAATTTGGGCTTCAAATTTTTTTTTTGGTTGGGCCACGAATTGGGCTCAATCCCTTTACGGGGCCCGCAGGGTCCGGCGGGGACGGGTCCGGGCCTCGGAAAAAAAACTCGCTTAGTAAACGGGTCGGGTTTGGGCCATGGGTCTTAGCCTGCAAGTCGGGTCCGGGTATGAAAAAACCCGACCCAAACCTGACCTGTTGCCATTTCTATCTCTTACACTAATTTGATTGTGTTTTGGGAGACGGACTTGAGTCATGATCGAAAAAATGGGAAAAATACTCAAGAAATTATCCCATTGATGGCCATACCAATCAATTTGTGGAGAGAACAACTGAAAATTTATAAAGAAAAAAAAATATGACAAGTGAGTAGGTGAGGAGGTTGTTATCTATTGATGAATGTCAGAATTCCGTATAATAGCGGCATGTGAAAAGTCTAGGTTAATTGAGACACATACGGTAGAATTGGAGATAGAGTACCACTTGAATTTAAAGAGAGACTCAATAAATATCAATGGGTAAATCAAAAAATAAAAAAGAAAGAAAGAAAATAAATGATGCCATGAAGTTGATGTGGCTAAACGGGAGCATAGCAACAATAAATGTTATGCTAATGTGGTTAAACGGGAGTGTAGCAACAATATGCTATGCTTGAATTTAAGCACTGGTACGGCAAATTCCGACGGTACCAGTGCTTAGGCCGAAATAGAAACACGGTTGTTTCGTTTTGGGTCATATCGTGACGTACAGGTCATTCCGAGAACAATACCAGATATCGGCCGGAAAATGAAAATCGACCGGTAAAGTCTACTGAGAAAAAAAAAAAAAAAAAACTCAAACCTCGCAATCGCTACCACTTTTCTAGTAGCGACGCCTCTTCGCTCAGTCATCCTCCATCTCCTCTTTGTCTTTAGTTTTTCTTCTTCTTCATCTTTCGTCCAAACTTGCTCCACTTCTGTTTTTCTTCTTACTGACTGATTTCTATTTTAACTTTCTTGGCTTTTTGTTTTTATCAAATAAAAGACAACTTAATATATACTATCTTATAGTTAATGTGGATTCATCTGATGTTGTCAAGCTCTTTTCCTCCTCATCTTCTTCTAATAGATTAACCTAGCCATTGGTGGCTGAATGCAGGGACATTCTCCAAGTTTTCCGTCAGGTCCATTTCAGCCATTGCTATAGGGAGGCCAATCACACTACTAACTTACTTGCTAAAATAGGAAGTTCACAACGCAAGGATTTTGTTTATTATGTTACTCCTCCATTTTCTTTGTTGGATGTATTAGCTTTTGATTGCGTTAGTGACAACGCACCTAATATCTCTGTAAATTCTGAAGTTGCTGTTTCTTTTGATACCCATTCCCTTGCGGGTTAGTTTGTAATAGACTCTTGGTTTAATAATAAAAAAAAAGTGTGAAAGTGTGCCCTGACACTACCCACGTGAACTTGGATGATTTAAATTTCAAATAGATTTTTATATTTTTTTAATATTAAAATACACAAGTTTCAAAGGCATTTGATAATTCAAACTTGTATTACTTTTGTTAGAGCATTCTCACCAGCTCTTTCATAAAAAATATATTTTGACATATTAAAAACCTACTTTAACATTTTAGTACATCATTTTACAATATCTCATTTATCAAATGTTCTATTCTTTAATTCTATATATTAAAATAATATTTACTACACATTAAAATAATATATTATCTCAAATCCCAGCCAATATACAAACACCCAATTCAGTGACAGTTGCAACCAACCAACCAACAACCATTGCTACAACCACCACCAATAGCACATCAACTGCCACAAACTACATCCATAATCACTAGATCCTCCAACAAATTCCAAATCCAAAAACCTTAACAAAAAAAAAACCTCAACCAACCAAAAAAAATAGAGAATAAAATGCCGACCCAAACTCAACCAACGATCAATAATGGCTGTGGAGGCCAGTGGTGTGATTAGAGGCAAGGACTAGCTAGATCAACAGCGAGGATTGGCTAGATCAGCAACGAGGATTGGCGAGATCGGTAGCGAGGATTGGTGAGATCACGACGAGGACTAGTGAGATCGACGGCAACGCTGGTGAGACCAAAGGAGTAATCGGTGGCAAGTTCAGAGGAGAGATCATACTTTAAGGGACAAGCATGGAGGACGGTGGCAGAGCTTGATTGGACGCTAGCATGGTTTTGGCTCTTGATTGTCAATGTCCGATTGGAAGGATTGATGGAGAGGATGAGAGGCTGAGAGAGTGAATCAGAGGTTGGGAGGATTGATGGAGAGGAAGAGAGGATGAGAGAGTGAATCAGATGTCACGGTGAGAGAAGAGAGAGAAAAGTGGAATAAATAAATATTAAAAAGTTTTGGCATTTTCATCCGTACTGTGCCAAAGATGAGAGTGTACTGTAGCATGTCTCAAAATTTTGACACATTTAACACACCTCATGATGCTCTGCTTTTGGTGTTTGGTGTGCCAAATGCCAAATATTTGGCATTTGGCACGCCTGATGAGAATGCTCTTAAGGATACAAGTAATCTACCATTTACAATTACAAACTTGTATTATTACTATTATTAGTCACTAACTTGTGTAATGCACGAAAAAATTATTGACTATGAAAAAAAAATCCAACAATGAGTAATTAAATATTTTGCTAATTATTATTTTTAAAAAATGAAGAAATATTTAACTTCTATATTTTTCCATAGTTTAGAAGTGTTGTTTAACATAGAACATCATTAAGTTGAAAGTGCATAGTTACCAAATCTACAAAGTAATTTACAATTCTTAAATTAATAAGAAGCAATATGACTTTCTTGTACTAATAACAATAAAAACAATTCAAAACATGTAACAATATCAAAATTATAATACCTAATTCCATTATCTTTTATGTTGAATCCAAAAAAATAATTAATGGAAATTAATCCAAACAAATAATTAATCAACCAAAAATTACATGAACCTAAATAAAAAATATTTAAGGTGAAGAATTAAGATCAACCTACTAAAACGCAAATACCAAAAACTCTAGACCTAAAACTTCAAAATTTATAGAATCTCCAAATTCTACTTCGAAACCAGCCAAATTCAACAAATTTATATATAACATACCGAATAAAAATTTATCGGAAGACATAGGTTGCAGCTTTGATTTTTCTCCAAAAAATTAGAGATATTTTATCTGCCATATACAATATAAAATAATTAGTAGAAATTTCAACCCAAAAACCAAACCCACAAAAACGATGTCAATATAAATGTGGAGATTAACCCAAATGCTCAAAAGAAAATCAATTCTAAGCATAATAAAATAATAAGATAGAAATAAAAGCTCAGAAACATATGAAAAGAAATAAGAAATTCGACATAAAAGATAAAATTCATTAATAACAATATAAACAAATATCCATATATGTTGAATTGAAATTCTATTAATAATAACACAAATGTGGTAATTGTTTTTTGAGTCCTATTTTCAACGTGACTCTTTTTTTTTTTTTTAGTCCTATCAGAATTTTTTGTTTTATTTATTTAAATAATTGTAGTGGAATTAAGAAAGAAAGACTTACCCCGCTCTTATTAAACTGATCATAATAGCGCTTGATTTCTTCATCGGTCATTTCACGCTTTGCTATATATTCATATACTTTTCCATCAATTATGACCGTTTTTTTCAAACTTACTGCCCATTCATGCAATCGTAGTCTAGGCTGAATTGGAGATCGCTTTCTGGGTTTCTTTCTGTTTGTGCAAAAGAGTGAGATCGATTGAGAGAATGAAAGGAGATTGGAAGATAAATCATAAAACTATTGTGTTGTGGACGTGGGGTGTGCTGTGCTCTTCTTGAGCCGAAAATTAGTAGTATTTATATGTTATCTCTTGGATGTATTAGACTTTGAATGATAGACAACCTCTTTTTATTTTTTCAATATTTATCTGTTTCGATTTTATATAATATTGATAATATATATATATATATATATATATATATATTTATATTTATATATATATAAATAGATGAAATGATAATTTTATTTAAATATTAATGATAATGATGAGTTTGAGTTTAGGTTTAAGTTGAACTTGTTAGAAAAATAGAGTTTTACTCCTTGTTAAGTTTGGACTAAATAAAAATAATTTTATTTAAATAAAATGATAATTTTATTTAAATACTGTACTGATGTGGAAAATTGTAGAAGTTTCAAAAGATTCAGTTATATATATATATATATATATTAATATAATTATCACCATGTAATCTATTAAGTATTATCTAAGTATTTTCTTTTATTTATTATTAATGAGCTAACATTTTAACCAGAAGGTTCACATATTAAAGCATACATGTAAATTATCATTTTAAATATTTGTAACAAATTATATAGATTTTGAATAATGAAGATATATATATATATATATATATATATATATATATATATATATTTATATAACATTATTCCATTTACGATTCCAAAAAGAAAAAAAAAAGAATGCTTTTTCCTTCTTTTGTGGAAGTAGGACCTCACTCACGTGCACAAAGTAAAAAATTCAGACTACTTTGGAAAACTTGCACAAGACAGAGAAAAGAGGAAGAGAAAGAACTTGGAAACCAAAAAAGAAGAAGAGAGAAATCCAAAAAAAAAAGACAACCAGTTTTTGCTACTTTGCTGTTTGAGTTTTGGCCGGCGCAAGTGTATTACCTCAATTCGGTCTGTGTGTTGCAACCATGGCTCCTTCCTTTGCTCCATCCTCATCATCATATGAATATGAGGTTTTCGTTAGTTTTCGTGGGGCAGATAACCGCACAGGATTCACCAGCCATCTCTTTGCCGCTCTAGACCGCAAAACGATTCATGCCTATAAAGATGACATAAACCTCCCTAGAGGGGAAAAGATTGGGCCTGAGTTGTTAAAGGCAATTGAGACATCAAGGATTGCAGTCGTGGTGTTCTCAAAAAAATATGCTACTTCAGATTGGTGCTTGGATGAGTTGGTGAAGATCATGGAATGCAAAAGGGTGTTCAATCAAAGGGTGCTCCCTGTTTTCTACCATGTGGCTCAACCCGAGGTGCTAGAACAGAAGGGGAATTTTGCCGAGCTCCCAAATGGCCCTGAAGACAAGAGGAACAGTTGGAGAGCCGCGCTGACGGAGGCCGCAAACTTGGCAGGCTTGCATTTGGAACCAAATCGGTAAATATTATATCTACATTTGATTTTTTTTTTTTTTAACTAAGAAAAAAAAAAAGCTCTTGTTTATGTTCCAAATAAACTAGTTGGTAGCTTGTAGGGCTGGCTCAACAAATTTTAAGTGGGACCTTTTTATATTTAAATATTAATCAACTTTGCAGTGTGCAAGTAGCTATGCAATGTGCAACTGTGTAGCCTGTGCAGATGTCCAGCCTGTCTTATGGCTATGTGCAAAAAACGTGTCCTATCATAGCAGAAAAGGGTCCAATTAAGAGAGGGCCAGAAAAGGCATAGCAGAATTTTGTATCAATATTTTCCCAGCCTGTCCTATGACTAAAAACGTGTCCTATCAATCAATCATGTATAAGTAGACTACAAAAAAAAAAAAAAAATTTAAGTTGAATAAATAGCAGTATTAGCAGACTCTTCATCTTCATTTTCGGAAAGATAGAGAGGGGGAGAAGATTACCTTCGGTACGCTTCCCCTTTTCAATTTTGAATTTACTGTGATTTGAATGGAATCAACAAAGAAAGATTTCAAATTAGACTGAGTTTATAGAAAAATATCAAGAATCAAGATGAAGAAAAGAGAGGTAAGAATATGAATGGAGAGGCAAAGAGATAGAGAGATGAGAGTTTTTTTTTTTTTTTTAATTTATAATCTCTATTTTAGCCTATTTCAAGACAATTGTGTTGTATTATTAATGAATTTGTCAAGTATTAATTTTGATTTTAGCATATTTCAAGAATGAGTTAATAAATTTGTCTCCTAAAATTTAATTTTGTTAGCTAAGTTTGACTATTTTTGTTTTTTCCCTTTTTAATCTTTTGCATTTTAAGATACAATGGAGTCTTTTTAATGTATTTTATTGACCAATAAAAGTACTTAAATTTTTTTAATTAAAATATATAGATAAATATATTATATATATAAATTTTTTTTTTTTTACAAGTAGGGGCTTTCTTTTATTTGGGGGTCTTAGACGATTGAATCAATTGTATCATCTATTAAGCCGACACTAGTAGCTTGGTATTTTTAAGACATTCGAACTTCAAATTTCTCTCCTGAATATACTATTAGAGTAGCTTTTCCTAAAGTTGCTTTTTGTAAACAAATGGTAGTGGAATACTAGAAAATTAGACCCAATCCTTGTGTTTTTTCTTTGATAAACAGTCCTTCGTGTTTTCATGATGCCAATTTCCGAGAATCTTCCTTCATCATAAAAGTCATATTGCACAGAGTCATTCACCGTACTTTCTTGCACAAGACAGAAAAAAAAAGGAAGAGAGAGAGCTAAAAACCAGAGAGTGAGGAGAAGAAGAAGAAGAGAAATCCAAAAGAAAACTAGTTCTTTCTTGTTTGCCCTTGAGTTTAGGCCCCAGAGAGAGGAGAAGAAGAAGAAGAAGAGAAATCCTAAAGAAACAACTAGTTCTTTCTTGTTTGCCCTTGAGTTTAGGCCAGCGCACTGTTTTTTACCTCCATTAGGTCTTTGTGTTTGCAATCATGACTCCTTCCTCTGCTCCATCCTCATCGACCTCAGCATTGAGGTATGAATATGAGGTCTTCGTTAGTTTTTGTGGGGAAGATACCCGCACAAGCTTTACTTGCCATCTTTTTGCCGCTTTAGATCGTAAAAAGATTTGTGCGTGTAGAGGAGAATTTAATCGGACCGAACTGATGAAGGCAATTGAGACATCAAGGATGGTAGTTGTGGTGTTCTCGAAAAGCTATGCTACTTCAGATCGGTGCCTAGATGAGCTGGCGAAAATCATGGAATGCAATAGGGTGCTAAATCAAAGGGTGCTTCCTATTTTCTATGACGTGTCTCCATCAGAGGTGCGAGAGCAAAAGGGGAATTTTGAAGAGGCTGCAAACTTGGCAGGCTTTCATTTGAAAGCAAATCGGTAATATAATATGCACATATATGATATTTTTTTTAATATATATCTATGGTCTATGATATATAAAAACTAAATTTATTTGATTTTTGTTTGTCATAATAATATTGTGTTATATATGCTTTTAAGACTTCACAATTTATACTTGTATAATGTTGAACTTTTTCTTGACAAATTTATAATAAATGTCTATTAATAAGCTTCAAAAAGAATTATAATAAACATCTATTAATAACTACCATAATTATTAAATTTCATATTTAGACAAAAATAAAATAAAATATTCTAAAAATTATATTATGTTAAATTTTCTCGTGAATTGCATGGATTCCTAATTAGCAATATACTTTTGGTTAACCTTCTGAAATTTTGTCTCGTTAGTTTTGGAGGTCTCATAATTTTTCACATCATTATTTTTATATGTGTGTGTGTGTATATATATATATATGTATATATTAAATTTAAATTCTATCATATATTTTTAAACATAGAATATGTAGTTTCATATAGGGTTGTCCATGAGTCAAGTCGGATCAGGTTTGGGTCCAATTTGCACCCAACCCGAACTAATCGGGTAGAGGATATCTCAACTCGTCCCCAACCGAAGAGATTGATCGAATTGGGCCTTCAATGGGTGGTAGTTTGTTTGGTCCATGTCATAGAGGCAAAAATTAGCTAAAAAAATCAATGAGATTTTCGCTGGATTTGATAAGGTCTTGCCATGTTTGGCAAATCTCACTAGAAAACTCTTGTTCAATTGTTCGGTTTCGATTTTTCAGGTTTTGGAGGAAGCGATCTGCAACTAACTCCCCGGAGTAGTTAGGTCAAGCGGCGGTTGGCTTGGGTTTGGTTGGTTTTTCGGGTGGTTGGATAGCCTTAGTTTCATATACAAACATAATAATAAAAAATTCCCAATGCAAGAATTTATAGTTTTATATACAAACAAAATCATAACAAATACCTATTAATAACTATCATAATTATCATATTTTATATTTAGACATGATTACTTACTAGTTTTGTTGCTTTTGTACAATTTTAAGTACAAATACATTATTAACGATTATAATTCTCTATTTTTTTTATTACCAAATTGTTTTTTTTTTTTTTTTTTAAATGAGGAAACTTACCAAATTGATAAAATGGCATCATAGGATGAGTTTCTCTCTAGATTAGGTGTTGTTAGCACCAAACCATAGGCTTTTGTAGAACCAATGTTCCTTCTTAGTGGGTGCTTGGGTGGGAATTGTTTCTCTTCATGCGGTATCGTAGGAAGGAGAAGGCTTTGCCTGATTACGTATAAGTTGGAGTGTGGTGTGTTGGTATAATGATATTGGCATGCAGCAAGGTAGTGATGGATGATTTTGAGCAAAAATGGTCTCTTATTGTAGCAGAAGATGGACAGATTGCAAAGAGAAGAGCAGCATTGTGTGAAGGCTCATAAAAATATTGGAGATTTATATGTGATGGTTGGTTAATTTCTAGTCCTATAGGCATCCATGAATTGCCTAAGCTGGAATTGTCATGGGCTTAGGACCCACGTATAATTCACGAGCTCATAAGGATATATAGTGAGAAATAAAGATCCCTTGATTGTATTCTTGATGGTGACGAGGTCAAATGACTTATCTTGAAAGAGTTCAGTGTAGGGTGCAATATGCAAACATGTTTGTGGTTCTATGTGGAAACAGAGGTGGTAGCTTGGCTCCTTTTTTGGAAAAATGAATTCAATCTCTCAATAAGAAGCTTTACTCAGAATCACATTGACTTAGCTCGGGAGTTGATAACACTAGCGTTCTGCTAGATTTTATGGAGTCCCTAAAACTACCAACTAAGAAAATCCTAGGCGTTGCTCTTAACCTCGGTCAAAAATAAATCCCTCACGGGTTTGAATCGGAGATTTTAACAAAATTACAATGGCAAGGGGACAAGCAAGGGTGGATATGGATTGATTGGAAATAGATAACAAGTATTGCTTTTAATCACAAATTGTTGTGAATGTGTTTGGATGATGAGAATGCTTGATTCTATAGTAGTTGATTTCCTTTTCAATTCAAAGCCAATATTTTTTAGTTTTATGTTTTTACTATTTATATTGTAAACATCCATATTTTCATATTGATATTATAATCTTGATTTTTTTTTTAATTTTTAATTTATCAAAAATTTTCTATAATTTGATATTATCTAATTTTAAAACAAACATATTACCTTTGTATGTCTATTAAATTTTAATTAAAATATAATTTAATTTGCTATTTTACATAAAAAGTAAAAACACTACCAAGAAAATAAATATACTTAAATATATTGAATATTTAATTAATTGGGTTTTCATAATATATTAAGAAATTGTAAAACTACAATCAAATCATTTTATTTTTTAAATAGTTATTATCTATAGCTGTTACTTTGAATTAGTTCGTTCATTGCCATGGAAATACTGTTAATCAATTAAATTTCAATGAATATAACTCTTATAAAAAAAAATATAACTCTTATAAAAAAAATATATATATATATATATATATTTTTATAACTCTTATAAAAAAAAAAAAAAAAAAAAAAAAAATATATATATATATATATATATATATATATATATATATATATATATAAAACTATGGTTACACTTCCAATTGCAGCCCAGAGTCAGAGTTTATAGAGGAAATTGTTGAGAACATTCTGAAAAAACTAAATGAGGAATCATCTACTGCTCCATCCCTTCGTCAGAATGATGCTCCTGGTCAACACTCTTCAGCAACCATCCCGCACGATGATGCCTCATCTGGTCAAAATACCACTATTAATGCTATTGCTGACTGGACTCGTTTTTTTTTTTTTCAAAATTTTTTTTTCTCGTTGACAATAGCGTCCATTAACGCCATCCCTTTCACTTTCAGTGTGTTTTTTTATATAAAAAAGTCTTCGTCTCTTTCACACATTGCGTGCGGTAGGAGTAAGTGGTCCCGTTTTCAAGCTGAGTTGTTCGTCTTCACCGCTATTTCCAAGTAAGGATTGCAAGTGCAAATCCTCATAGAGTAGATTCACCCCCTTTCGTTTCCCTTCTTTATTCATCTTCGCTGGCTTTCATTAACTTTCCTTTTGTCTTTCTGTGGGTCCAACGTTGTAATCTTCACTATCCTTTTGTCTTCTTCTGTTTTTCGTCTTTTCCATTCTGCGTTTATCGCCATTGCTCACTGTCATCTTCTTTTTGGTAAATCTTCTTTTCCTTCGCTTCCTGAAACATTTCTATCCTCCTCTGTCTGTCTTACTCCGTTTTCTCATCTGTCCTTTTGTGTCACCTTGATCAGTGTTTACATTAACCGGGTTTTTTTTTTTTTTTAATTTGTTTTTTGGCCATTGCTATTGTTCCTAAGTCAGAGGGGGCCAGTGCAACAGCAAATAGCGATTCTCTCTTTTATTAGCTCAAGAAAGATAGGTTCATGGAAAAGGCGAGCAGGGGATCACAATTGGTTAGCCTGACATTTGTTAAAAGAACTTGTAATTCTTGAGTATGATTGCATAATTGGTGTTTGGTTAGAGAGGAATTGTCCTCTTAATTGGTGTTTGGTCAGATATGCAACACTTTGTCTTTGACCGTTGTACTAGTAAATTGGTATCTTTAGTAGATGTTAAAAAACAAAGCTCATTTGCTGGAGTGAGTGCTTGGTATTCTAATTAATCATTCAAACAAAGTTAAAACCATCTCTCTCTACAAAATTAGCAAATTGGGCATCTATGGCAGCAAGAAGGAGATCTGGATTATTCAACTTAATTTTGTTGTCAACAAAAATATTGAATAAATTAAAGGGAAAAAAACAGTAGTAACTAGGTCATATTCTGTGTTCATAACAATATATATTATCATTCAATATTTGAAATCTAGGATTCAACTTGTAGGTGAAATTTATTTTCATATGTGGGATGGTATATTCACAAACAAGCCTGAAAATCCCATTTTTAAAGAAATTGGTCTGAGCCTAGCTAAAAATTTGTTGGAACTTAGCTAAATCCTATTGCCTGTTGCTGGTTATTTATCCTATAAATTTGTAACTGGTAAGACTATTGTTAGTGACTTACTATGCAAGGCACATAAGTCATCTCTAAACCACGGAAAAGGGGTTTGAGAAAGAAGAAGAAAGTTACCTGTTATCTTTGTAACCTATAAATCTAATGGATCTCCAAAAACTGAAGGATTGACCTAAAAATAATTATTAATAAAAAGAAAAATAAAAAAACTAAGGGCAACAATAGAAAGCTAGGGTACCCAAAAAAAAAAAAAAAATCAAACTACGGACCAAATTGCTCTTAAGTTTTTAGACTCAAAGTTGAGCTCAAACTAACTTACAATCCCAAATTTCAAAACTAGATCCAATCAATGAATCAATATATATATATATATATATATATATATATATATATATATAATTGAAGCGTAGCATTTATTGTTACTACACTCTCGTTTAGCCAAATTAGCGCCATGTCATCATTTATTTTCTTTTCTTCTTTTTTATTTTTTGATTTACCTATTGATATTTATTGAGCCTCTCCTTAGATTTAGGTGTTACTCTATCTCCAATTCTAACATGTGTCTCTCTATTAACTTAAACTCTTCACATGCCGCTATTATATGAAATTCTCACAGTCATTAATAGATAACAACCTCCACACTTGTCATATTTTTTTTCTTTATAAATTTTCAATTTTTCTCCTCACTTGAGGTTTGAAGAAATTAACACTCCCAATGTTTATTTATATTAGTAATGAAATATTTTAAATTTTTATATGAATCTTTTTTACAAAAATTTAACCATTGTCAATAAATAAATAAAAACTGATAAATTTAGAATAAAAACGCAAAATTTATCAAACACCAAAACCCATGTAACAAAAAATCTCTCCATAACTTGTTGGACAAGAACAAAATAATAAGCAAAATTCATAATTAATATTTTAAAATACACTTTAATTAAAATTTTAAAACAATGAATTTTAATTATGAAATAAAATAATTTCGGAAACCTGCTATTATACAAAGGGCAAGTTAGTACACAACATTTTTAATATTAATTTAACAAAGTTTTGACAACCAGATGTTAGGAGGAAGAGTGTTTTTTTCCTTTACGTTTAAGGTGAAGTGTCATTTCCCCAAATCTCAAGGGAGGGAAGTGTAATTACCCATATATTTTTTTAATAGAAAAGTAGAATCTTACGATCCTCGTGTTGATCATACGATTCAATTCCCAAACCTTTTCATAGATCCCATGTAGAATCTTGTTTGAATTTTTTTAATTTTTTTTTTCTAAACTCAAATCTAGGTCTATTCCGATTCCGTCTGCAATTGACTAAACTGATCTGCACTAATCCAAACTACACTCATTTGAGCTCCACCGAAGATGTATGGTGTGGTGGTCAGAGATGATTTATGAGTACCGACGACGGCTAGTGCGGCAAATGGTATTGGGTTTTGCTTTTTGACGAGTAACATAACCAACTGCCATGTGTGTGTGTGTGTGTATGATAATGTTTCAGTTTTAAAATACAAGAAATTTCTAGAGAGAGAGAGAGTTCCAGTGCAGTAGAGAGGGGCAAGCATGAAACGGTGAAAGCGAGACTCAAAAGCATGTAAGTGAGAAAGGAGAAGGAAGAAGGAAGAAGAAGAAAAATAGGGTTAAGTTAAATGATACAAAAAAAACGTCGTTCCATTTATTTTTAAATTTGATCTAAAACGGCGTCATTTTGGAACTAATAATAATTTTAATATTAGGTTCAAAACATCGTCGTTTTAGTATCAGATTTTTTTTTTTTTAAACAAAAAAGGTAGAATGACGTCATTTTAGTTAAAACCTAGTTTAAATTTATGAATCTCTTTTAATTTCTCTCTCTCTCTCTCTCTCTCTCTCCACCACCGTCATTTGCCACTCTATGCCAACGTTCTCCATGGTTTCACCTCTCCTATCTATTCTTTGTCACAATTATTATCTAGAAATTTCAAGAGAATGTTTTGATGCTTAATGCCTAGTTCCTATGTTTCTCCTTGCTATGCTTTCTTCCAAGTTTGTGAATTTATATAATGCTCAATATATACCTATTTCTCCTTTCAATGCTTTTTAAAAAGATGGAGAATTTGTTTGAAAATTTAGTATGGGTACTAAAGAAATATTTTGAAAATGTTTGTCTGGTTTGTTTTTGAATATTTGGGTTGTTTGATATTTCTATGTAGGTTGTTTGATGATTCTAAATGTCATTTAGTTTTTTTTTTTTTTAATTATTTGTTTGTTTTATTTTTGCACCGAATTAACTGCACTGTACCGCTATGGTCAACCGAACCTATAGGTGTGGTGCAAAATCTCCCCCATAACCGGCCGCATCACACTGTGCATAGGACTACTCAAATCTTTTATGTGCAGTTAAATTTATAATAGCAATTGTGTTTTAAATCCCTTAAATTAAATCCTCAAATCCAAATGCAACATCAATTTCAAGGCTATGTCCGCATTCCATGTATTGGGTTCTTTGAATTGTTTAGCCCATCCTATTGCTTTATCAGATAAACAACTGCAACTAATACCCCTCCAACTGAACTGATAAGCATTAAAAAGAAGTCCGGTTTGTCATTTATACAGCTGCCTTCATCCATAGCAAGTCTAGCTCCATCCACGCATGGTTCTCTTATCAGTCCACTCATCATAGAGGTGGAGCTAGAAATATATATATATATATATATATATATATATATATATATATATATATATATATATATATATATATATTTATATATAAAATGTTGCTCTCTTGCTTGGATGAGTGCAGGTGCCTATTGGGATCCCCTATTGAATCTAAACTCGTATAGAAAGGCACCGTGTGAAAGCTGGCTGCACCGACCAAATATCTACCACCTAACATTCCCCTAACCGAAAAACAGTAATATTTGAATAATACAGTTAACGGAGAAACATTTCCAATGAACAACGTGATCATAAAACCATTGGATGGCAAAGTTCTATCCAATTGAAATTGAAATTGATGTTTTAAAAAAAAAAACAAAAGAGTCAAAATAGCAAGGTGGAGGTGTTCCTCTGTCAGTGGAGAATTGGCGAATCCTGTGATTTGACAAGTTGGAAGAATAGTTAGTAAAATACAGTTCCTTCCCTACAAACCTATGTCTAATTGCAAAACTACTATCATTAACCAGTAAATAAAGCAAAGTTCATGGAATCAAAACATTGCAGTTGCAACTAAACAGGGAAGTAGAAAATGGCCACAGCCAGTATTGGGCAAAAACAATTGAATAAATAACAATAACACAAGTTAAGAATTTTAACAAAGCAAACATAATCACCACCAAACTCAAATAAAGACAATATGACACCCATGAAAAAGGATTTAAATTCTGTTTTCATCAATCCAAACAAGTTTTGGGGTTGCATGCAACAAACAAAACCCTTTATTGGACAGGATTTATGTTATTTACCAATCAAGCAATTTGGAATTGGGAGTTGAAGCAGAATTCAATTTCAATTAATGGTCAAGTTCGAGGGGTTTCAACTTTCAAGGCTAATTCTATTCCATGGCCAAATATAATTTTCTATAAGTTCTATGCATAATTAAAAATGACATTATTTTTACTTCACACTATGTTAGCCATGTAGGATTGTTTGCAGTTGAGTCGAAGACTCTAGTGACCAGTCATAGTATCAATTACAGTACCAATCATAATACACAATAAACCATCCAGAACATTTTTCTAGAACATTTTTTCTTTGTGCTAACCAACTATAAGATTAAACTGCACACTTTTTTTTTTCTCCCCCAAAAAAAAAAACTTTTATTCTTATTCAAAAGCATACTAGTTCTAAAAAAACAAAAAATAAAAACAAGGATTTCAATGACATCCATATAATGAACAAATTATATGCCAATTCACAAATTATATTTAGAAGAGTAGAAACATACATCAAACTGATTAGTTTTCCAATTGGCGTTCGTGTGGCAAATAAGGGTATTCCAAACCACCAGTCCTAAAAAAAAAAAAACACCAAACAATATTATCAATAACCAAAACAAGTTAGAATACAATTTAAAAAAAAAATACCCTTTTTTTTTTAATCAACACCAATTACTAGGTAGTCCCAAGCAGTGCTCTGGGAATACCTAAACAATAGGAATAAAAAGGAGCCTCAAAATCAATCCCAAATTCGCAATAAAAAAAAATAAACCCCCAAAAAAAAAAAGTGTTGAACTTTTGATGCCTTGATATACCTATGATCGAGGTTCCCAATGTTATGAATTGACTATCTAACCATATTTTAATAAGTAATTGATGAAGAAAAAGGCAGGTTTAAGCAATGAAGAATCAGTGAATTGATATTTGTGATTGTTAGGAAGAAACAGTGAAGAAAGGCATTTGAGGGGCACAACAAAGTTAACATGAAAAAAAAAAAACCACAATTTTGTAACCATTTTATAACACTTTCAAACTCCATTTGGACATTCTCATCTGAGCAAGTATATAGCCAAGAAGGCGTGCAAACCATCTCATCTAGAAATTAATTAAAGTCATTAATTCTCACCAATTAGAGAATCTAGATGCATCATCAAATATGGATATAAAAGCTATATTAACATTGGTGTAATAGAAAAATCATCTAGAACATTTTTTTTTGGTGCTAACCAACTACAAGATTAAACTGCACACTTCTTTTCCCAAAAAAAAGAAAAAAGAAAAAACTTCTATTCTTATTCAAAAGCATACTAGGTCTAAAAAAACAAAATAAATAAATAAAAACAAGGATTTCAATGACGTCCATGTAATGAATGAAAAAACTATATGCCAATTCACAAATTTTATTTAGAAGAGTAGAAAAATAGATCAAACTGATTTTGTTTTCCAATTCAAACTGATTAGTTTTCCAATTCACGTTCGTGGGGCAAATAATGGTATTCCAAACGATCAGTCCTAAAAAAAAACACCAGACAATATTATCAATAACCAAAATAAGTTAGTATGCAGTTAAAAAAAACTAATGGTCCATTTGAATTGAGGGGAAGGGAGGAAAAGTGGAGTAGAATAGAGTAGATTTAATATAAAATTAGCTTTTTTTAGCTAACTCTACTCTACTTCCCTCCACTTTCTCTCATTCCCTCCTTTATCCAAACAAACCATAAATAAATACCATTTTTTTTATAATCAATACCAATTACTAGGTAGTATCAAGCAGTTCTCTGGAAATACCTAAACAGCAGAATAAAAAGGAGCCTCAAAATCAATCCCAAATTCGCAATAAAAGAAAATAAACCAAAAAAAAACAAGTGTTGATATAACTATGATCGAAGTTCCCAAACTTATGAACTTATTATCTAACCATATTTTAACAAGTAATTGATGAAGAAAAAATACTGAATTGATATTTGTGATTGTTAGGAAGAAACAATGAAGAAAGGTCTAAGGCATAATAAAAAAACACAATTTACTAGAGAATTTATCCAACTGCTTGATTATAAATTTATAACCATTTTATAACACCTTTTAGACTCCATATAAAAGATATATTAACATAATAGAAAAATTACTGGAAAATATCTTACCCCACCAGGCCATTGAGAAAGGATTTTAGCCCAGAAAATACGTAAGATTGGCACGGCGTAAAGATAGATGCGGCTAAGCAATAAGTTGATCCAACAATTGGTCGATACTTGGCAACTTGAAACTTCAAGCAGTGAATGCGAAATGTATCAGACCCGGTAAGGGACTTCCAGAACAAACAGAAATTATCACCACCTATATGACCCAAGCACAGATCTTCTTCTTCCAAAGATTCATCACAATCATGCATATTATGCACATCAGCTAAGTACCACTCCTTTGTCAACCAATCATATCCAACTAGCCGATGTTTACAATGCTCATACCAATAAAATTTGCTGCCAACAACCACAGGTTGGTTTTTTGGGAAAGGAATAAATTCATTATCAGTGTTTTCAAATTTCTGTAGCTTCCAAGTTTTGGAAGCAACGTCATAGACTTGGAGATGGCCCAAAGTTGAGCCCACTATAATAGTGGGACTTGGGACTTCTATAGCCACAGAGAAGAACATATGAATGGGACAGTTTGAAGGGCCAGGAAGAGACTCCCATTGATTCAAGCTTGGATCATAAGCCACAATCCAAGGTTTCTCTTCTTTGTAACTCCCTAAACAATAAAGCTTGTTACACAAAACGAGTGCGTGGACTTGTAATGGGTCACTAGGCATAGGAGGAGGAGGAAGAATCACCCAATTAGAGGAGGGTGTAGTGAGATCAATAAAAGCCACCTCAGTAGTACGCGTCGACTCATCCTTAGCAATATGGAATAAAATGGTGTTGAAGCCCAAAACAGTAGAGAACCTTCCACAAGCAGCAATTCCATGAGGTGCAGTGGGTGTAGTGGGTTTGAGTGATATTGTATTGGGATTAGAGTGAAAAGGAATTCCTGATTCGGTAGTAGGAAAAGGAACAAAGCCAGATGGAATAATACGACAGAGATGGGGATGCTGATCATTGTGTTTGGGGTCATCATTGAGGTCAAACCTGTAAATCTCTAAACAAAAACTTTGAGAGTCTATCAAAAGTATACAGCAAAATTTCACTTCCTCTTTCTCTATTAATGCTGGTGATGGTGGTATGCAAATTTCTTTGAAATTTTCCATCACTAACTCAACGTTTGGTAACCTTGGTATCTGTGGATGATTCAAAACGCAGCAGCCTCTCTGCTTCTGCGAATGATGCAGGTATGCGAGAAAACCTGCAGTCCAATATATATATATACCCGAATTGTTGAAGTGGGCCGTGTTTACCAAGCCCAATTATTCTTCTAAACCAAATACAAGCAGTATTAGGAAACCCAATTCAACTATGATTATAATTCCTAGTACAAGCCGACCTACATATATATATATATATATTAGGTTTGTGATGCTGGGCTGGATGTAGAGAATTGACTAGAGAGAAATTCCAATTAACCTAGTGAGCAGCCGCATGAGAGAAAATAGAGAAGAGAGAGGCAGCCAACTTCTATTCCTATTTTTTATGTGAGAGAGTGCTAGGGTGTAATTGGGATTTGGTTTTCTTGAGAGTGTTCTTGTGCACTATTGTATCTCCTTATTTTATAGTGAAATCCCTGCAACTCCGTGGACGTAGGCAAATTGCCGAACCACGTAAATATTGTCTTGTGCGTGTGATTGTTTTCTTTGACGTGTGTTTTCTCTATTTGTTTTTGTTTCTCACAGATTGGAATTTAGGTTAAATTCCCTACACAAATAAACTCAAAGGCCGTGAGTATGTGACAAAACCTAGATTAAATGTCTACCCTCTAGTTCTTTAGGTAATTTATCATAGATTAAATTCCATTTTACCATTTTTCCCTATCAAAAAAAATTCAATGACCAATTTTCAACTTAAAAAAAAAAAAAAAAAAAAAACTCGTCTATTAACAATACTACAATAGTGTAGTTTATGTAAAACTCTATCACTTAATAAGTCCAAATCTATTTCAATCAAAATTCTATAACCAAAAAAATAATAATAATAAAAAAAAAAAAAACCTATCTAGATACTCGTTTTCGATACTGTTTTGAGAAACCATTTGGTAAGCTGTTTTGTCAAAAAAACCTATCTAGATACTCGTTCTCAGTTCCTTTGTAACAATTCTGCTATTTAAAAATCCCTATAAATTAATCAAACTTACTTTTGTTTGCAGATTTTAAGAATTTAATCTTATTTATTTGCGGCGGAATTAGTTATTATGGCCGTTAATCTTCGAAACTGAGAGCTCCGAAAATGGCTCAGTTGAATGCAAATTTGTTTGATTCCTCCGAGGTTGAGGCCGAGGCTGAGGATGGAATTTTTGAGCTTGAGCATGTTCCATTGTCACAAAGGCGAAAGCTTTTGAGGGCTTCAACTAAGCGCCATAAGGGTTTTGGTGGCATTGTCCAAAATGGAAGCGAAACAAATAAATCTATGTCAGTTCTCTCTTTTATTTTGTGTTTTCTGATTAGTTATTGTTTGTTTTTAAGGTCATTATAGACTTTTTTAAGTGTGGGTTTAGTGCTAGAAAAGCATTGTTTTTTTTTGTTTTTTGTGTTTTGTGTTTTGGATTTTATGCAGGCCTTGCGTTGGTGTCGTCATGAAAAAAGAAGATTTGAACTGTGATTCATCACAGGTAATTTAGCATTGAGCAATGGATTTTATTTATTTATTTTCCTGTGAATGAGGTCTGGTTCAAATGACACTTCTTAGTTTGTGGGCTTAAAACATATTGGATGCATTTGTGTAACCTACTGATAAATTTTAAATACACTATTTGTCCCTTAATTGTAGGCCATAGGAACTAAAATGCATCATTTTAAGTTTGTTAGGGACCAAAGTGATCACTTTTAATTTTTAAAGGACTTAAATCACTTTCAATTTCAAGGATTAAAATTGCTCCTGAGATAAATTTTTGGGACTAACAATATATATATTTTTTTAAAAGTGGCTTCTCTAGAGGCACTTCAGCTTTTAAAAAGAAGAACCTACCCTATTAGCTTGTTTTGTAATGGGATTTTTGTTTATTTGTGAAGTAGCATGAGCTTTTCTAGACAGCCCCTGAAAATCTATCCAAGGTTAGCTTTTAAATGCTGTGATAGGAGCAATATTCGTTCTGATATTTGTGTTATGAAAGGGGATGTTAGAACACACTCTGCTTCCTCTTCAATCTTCCTTTACACCTCAAGAGACGAAAATGATTTCGTTAATTATGGTGATGAAGAGGGAGATGAGGTAATCCAGCATGAAAAGATCAGACCATATACACGAAAATGGGATAAGGGTACTATGGACACCATTGATGAATTGGACCTTATTGCAAAGAAAGAGCATTCTGGTGTAAATCATCGTTGTGATGTCTGGCATGATGTTCCGGCTGTGTTCCTATGCATGCGATGTGTGGCTTAGTTATAAACTTATAATTATATTTGTAATGTACAGTCAAGAAGCAAGAGGCACACCAAGTAGAACATAATGAGTAGGTCATGCTATCTAAGGTTGTCGAAGGATTTGATCTTGAAGCATACAATTTGTGGGAATTATGTATTATGAATTTATGATGATGGGAAGAGTTGTTTCTTGTTAACAAAGTGTATATTTCAACAAAACTATTGTTATATGGCCTTGTGGTCAAAGTGTACATTCTAATAAAACTTTGTTCATTTTTAGATCAAATTCGTTTCTTGTCTACTCTCTTGAATTAAATGTTGATTGTAAAATAGGCCAAGCATCCTTTGAAGACTCTTGATATGTATTCCTTGTTTTCAAAAGAATGAGTCGTGTAAACCTTATAAAAAAAAAAAGAATAAGAGTCATGTAAACACTTGAATATAATTTGTGTTTTTGAGTCATCATCAATATGAGTACTTGCTTCAAGCAAATTCATACATAAAAAACAATTCCATTTAGTCTAGATAAAAATTCAAAATGCATTAAGAAAGCTTATAACAGAAACAAAATTGTATAAATTACATATATTCGTCAACACAAAATCAGCTACAACTTGAATGCAACAACTTGCTTAGCTATTCAATTCCGTAGCAACAACAGAAGGCTAAAACACAACACCATGCGTTTTGTTTCCATGGAACAAGTCCATTTCATACTTTTTTTTCCCCTCTACACAAGATTTATGGTGAAAAATACAAGATGTCCTCATTATTGTTGACAAAGTCGTCAGTTGATTCTTGGATTCCCCATAGCCAAAATTGGAAATGGAATTGGCCAATTGAAATTGATAGTCTTCTTGGTGCAGGAAGTGAAAAGAATCAACCTTTTAACTCTGTTCTTCACCTTAGCTAGAGCCTAGATCCTTCTCTTGTCAGTAGGAAGTGAAAAGAATCAACCTATTAGGGGAGCATCCCGGTGCATTTCACAATCTGATGACCTCCCTCAAGACTGCACAACATGCATATAAAATAGCTTAGCTTAAATTCAAAGTTTCAAATAGATTTTTTGACAAACATTTTCCAAGCATTTCCAAATCAACTTTAAAATAAAATAAACACAATAGTAAAAAAACTAAGACAATGACAGAAAATGAAAGAAAATCATATTCAAAGTCCAAATTTAAATATAGCATTCTGTCAGACCATTATTCAGCTAAGAAAGTTGTATGCAACAACTGTATTAACTGTATTGGTTTTAGTTGGTCCAACACTAGCCCCTGCATGAGTATTTTTTGAACCCTATTGAGATGACAAATTTTGGCTCACTTACTGGACAGGGGAAACACAACAAATTTAAATAGGCAGACCATTTTAATGAAGTGGTGGCAGCATACGTATTATGTACATAACATATATATAGGCAGCCTTGGCCTTAAAAAAATGAGAATATAGCACAAAGGGACACCTATTTAATATATATATATATATATATATATATATATATATATATATATATAACACATTCCTGGCACTCTAAACGAGTTCCAAAACTTAAAAGGTCAGGCTTATTGGTCACTCATATAGAGCTACTGGCAGACCAGTATACCAGCCATCATATTGAGAGAGAGTGATAGACTTATCATTCTAGCAATGTAACTAAAGCAGGATGTTTCTGTTGCACATGGAGTGTTGTTATGATTGTCAAAGGGGGTCATACTAAAAGACACAATTGGTGATCTAATATAGAACGAAATTCCAAATGCTAGAGCAAGCTACAGCTATGGAGCCCTCACGGAGCACTAGCCAGAAAATTTGGAATAATGCAATAACATGAGACTAGTTGACCTAACTATCAAAAAAAATGAGACTAGTTGATTTAAACCAAAGCCAAGGATACAATGAAAGTTAGTACAATCATCAGATCCAGCGTGCAACAGCAACACTAAGGGTAACCAAATGCTCATACAGCAGAAATATCAAAAGTTCCATTGCTACTAAATCATGTATGGCACATTGAATAAAATGAGTACATATCTCTCTTGCTTTGTCTATATTCCTCTTGGATGTTTAATTCTAACTATGGAGTGTTTATTTTCATATATATATATATATATATATATAAAAGAGACACGAAAATAAAGCCTTTCACATAGGAGAAAGTATATCTATATAAACAAGGTTCATTTGAAACTGTCCCCATATTTGCTTCTTCAGTTTGAAACAATGGAGATCCTCCGGTCCTAAAGCATATTCAAGTTTGGAGCCAACAACCGGGTGGACCGGTCCAAATATAGAAGCTGCTTCATGAGAAGTGCAAATTCACGAGGAAGTCTCAATCCATAAGATTTACTAACACAAACCAGCAGTAGAAAACATTTGAAACAGGAATAAATGAGAATATCAGTAGTTGTGCATCTCTGCATCATGTTCTAGTTCTGTCCTAGACTATAGAGTTGTAGATTAAAATTCAACTTTGAATACAATTTGCTTGGAGTTCTAGTATCAATGTGAAATTGGAATTTCTAAACTTACACATGAGAATTTCAATAATAATTCAAAGTCTCAGTCATAGATAAAAAATAAAAATAAAAAGCATACATACAGCAACAAATATATTTCTCAATAGTAACAAATTCCAATTTCAGAAATTATTATTAAGCTAAGAAGCATAGTAATGTTTCAATGAAAGAAACTAAGAAAGTCATAATCTTTAGTGCCTATAAATGAAAGAAAATGATGATCTTTGGTAAAAAAAATCAAGGGAAGAAAAATAAAATTCATAAATCTAATATCAAAATGTTTAAATGGCAAAGCCAAGAGACCCATACATACAACAACCTACAAGCATGTCACTTTTCATGTAATCGCAGTACATTCTGCCATACCCAAAAAAACCCAACCCAAGCAAAATCACCAGAATTTACACGCATCAAGAAAACCCAATATCAAACTAATCAAAACTAAAACAAAATGGCAACCATGGGTTTCGATCATCGAAGCAACAGTGATGGCAAAGAGAGAGGCTTGGCCTTGTGTGGACTGGTATCGGGCTGCTGTGACAATGGATTGAAAAGTTGGGGCTGAAACTGAAACAGTGGGCGGGTGAAATTTTTTAAGGGCAAAATAGTCTTTTTGTTATTTAGTGAGGTTTCAAAGCCTTAAGCCATTAGATTAAATCTATGGCTGAGAATTAAGGTATTGCACCCCGTGCAATACCCTAGCTATTGCACAGGATGTGAATCCTACAAAATGCAGGTGGCCGTGCCCTGTGGCAGTGCTTAAAAGCTACTTCGCCCAATATTTTTTATTAGATATGACAAATATACCATTAAAATATATTTTCTTCTTATATATCCTATATTTGAAAAAATTTTAAAAAATTGAAAATTAATAGTTATATCATCAATCACTTATTTAAATTGCAAGTTTTTGTAGTATAAAATTATAAATAAAAAATAAATTTATGGATCATATAGTAAATAACATTCAATTGACACAAAATTTGACATATGTGTCAAGAGTATAAAAAAAATATGAAATTCAACGGTTAGATTTTAAAAATATGGAGTCATGTTAGTTTTTTTCTTAAACTACAACGAAATTTGTAGCCAAACTTTGACTTTTATATAATGTGTGTATATTTGAATTGTAATGAACCAAAAGTCCAAGATGGTCTTTTGTAGAGAGACAAGCCCGAGACTTCTTTTTTTTTTTTTTAAAAAAAAGGGGATAATTACAATTTACCCACCTATGGTTTGTCTCTAATTTGACTTGCCTACTCATGGTTTTAATTTTGACACTTTACCCATTTGTGATTTCCTCCGTTACTAATCCGTAACCCACCTCTGTTAAAATTAAGGGTAAATAGGTATTTTTGCTCAAGTTTTATGTCTCTCTCCTCCCAAAACAAAAAATAGTAAAAAAATGCAAGAGAAAGAAGATCAAAAAGTGATATTTGTCTCTCTCTCCATTCACACAAATCTTGAACATTAAGAACATACCAAAAAAAAAAAAAAAAAACCCAGATCAACCTACACAAGATCACTAACTTAATGACTCAGATTGTCTAATTTCTAAGCAAGAATAATGCACCTTCCATCTAAATTCTATTAATGTTATCATCTAGTTCTTCAATTGAAAACTTATCTTGATTTTAAAGATGTATGTGAACCCTTCCTTTTCCTTTCTGATATGCTATTATTGATAGAAGGTGACATTTAGTTCCCATGCACTGTTTTAGGTTTGTGTAAAACTTCTCTACATGGCAACAGGGACAGGTGTTCTAGGATTCCTCCGTAAGTAGATTCCATGATCAAAATCACTGCAGATTTTAACACAAAAGAAAACTGTTCATCTATTAGGCACTGAGAAATGATACACTCATCTTTGTTCTTGTTAGAGGTAGCTTGTTGGATGGTCATGGGGGAGCGACAGGCTGCACGAATAAGGGGTTTGTATTTGAAGACAATTTTGAGACAAGATGTTGCTTTCTTTGATATGGAAACAAACACTAGAGAGGTTGTTGGGAGAATGTCAGGTGACACTGTTCTCAGTGATCTTTGTGAAGGTTGATTTGGGTTTTTTATTTTTGGATATGTTCTTCATGTTCAAGATTTGTGTGAATGGAGAGAGAGACAAATGCCACTTTTTGATCTTCTTTCTCTTGCATTTTTGTGCTTTTTTTTTTTTTTTTGGAAGGAGAGAGATATAAAACTTGAGCAAAAATACATATTTACCCTTAATTTTAACAAAGGTGGGTTACGGATTAGTAACGGAGAGAATCACAGGTGGGTAAAGTGTCAAAATTGAAACCACGAATAGGCAAGTCAAATTAGAGGCAAACCACAGGTGGGTAAAGTGTAATTATCCAAAAAAAAAAAAAAAAAAAAAACCCTATACGTTCCACCAACCAAGGCATAGAGGAATGTCTATGTGTTTGGATCTGAACCCTCCATGTGGAGTGGTTGTGAGTAGAGGAAGAGGAAATGTTGGCTACAAAATCTTATCTTTGGCCCGTGCCAAAGGCGTGACTACCTTGGAAAGGAAGTAAGATATGTATTTGACATGGTACTCGAGCACTCACAAAAGGGAGATAGTGATTTTCTAAGGTCAGCAGCTATGAGAACATCCCTTATTGGCTGAGTGCATGTTGGACCACTTTAAAGACACGTGTATCACTTACAGTTCTTCTAATGTCCCTCTCATTGTCCAAGAGTTGTTCTCCAGGTAGTGGCAAAGTCACCTACCCTTATGCCACAGTGCCATGTTGGCGTATTCTCTCTCCTCCAATCACCAAATAGTACCCCAGTTGTGGAAATGTCCCAAAATAAGAAAATGATGACTTGACACCCGTCTTTGTACTCAGCCATATTCCTCAGATTATAAAAGGAACATGTAGCTGGACTTTTGGGGTAAGAACCCAAGTAGATCTTTTGAGAAAAGAGTAAAAAGTTAATAAGATAGGAAGGTAGAAAATAAGGTCTCTCTTTTAAGGAATAATACCCTTGTTGTACAAGAGTTATCTCTTCTTTTCATATAATACAAAGCTGAATAGAGCAAGAATGTTCCATTCTTACTCAAACCGTGATTTTTCATCCCTTTCTTAGGGTTTTCCACGTACATCTTGTGTCAACTTTTTATTCTTGCAATCACTTTCTCCTTCTCTAACCTTTGTGATGTCAAAACTTGTACCTTTGTCACTCATAAGCTTTTTTATTTAGATGTACTATTAGATAACTTATTTTATCTCCCATATAAGCTCAAATTTAACTTGCACATACAAAACCAAAAAGCAACAGAAGGATTTTGGTTTTGGCTTTGATTTGGATGGGGATTAAGAGATTTGGTTAAGACTTCTCACTTCACTTCTAACAGTAGAGATAGAGAAATATACAGAGGGACTAAGAAAAGCGACTATTCTTTTTTGGGTTACAACTTATGAGGGGCTTACCACTGTGCACATTTGACGTGATAGTCACTCCACAAGTATAAGTGCTTGTGAAGTGTGGAGGGTAAGGGTCGAGGTTCAAGTCTCCAGAAAAGAACTTCACACACATATACACTTAGATTAAGCTAAAGTAGAATTTATATCTAAAAAAAAAAAAAAAAACTTATGAGAGTCTTTTATGGTTTTTATTTTTTAACTTAAAATAAGCCATGGGATTCTAAGTTCTAGTAATCTTTTATATATATATATATATATATATATATATATATATATATATATATATATATATATATATAATAAAAATTGAGGTCAGAAGCTGTAGTTGCGCTAAGTGGTTGCACCAAATTATAGAAATTTTTTAGATTTTTAAAAAAATAATTTTTTTTCTTATATTCTTCTCCTATAATTTTTAAGTTGATAAAAATATTAATTTAATTATAATCCAAACTCTTCATCTAATAATTTTTTTATTTAAATTATATTATCACGTGTAAAAAAAAAAAAGTACATGTAAAAATAAAATAAAAAATTTCAACAATCTTCATCTAATCATTTATTTTTATTTAAATTATATTACTACGTGTAAAAAAACAACATAGTTCACGAATAAAAAAAACAGTAACGTATTCAACTACATATTCAATGTATTCAATCTATATGACATTTTTGTTTTGTTTTTTTTTTTTTTTTGAGATAATTACTTCTAATTTTTTTCATTCAATCCATATGTCTTTTTTATTTTTATAAACATACATCCTAAGTTAGTTCTTCTTCTCTTATAATTCGTAGAATGATTAGAAATCTAATTCCTCTCTCTCTCTCTAAAATAGACAGAAAACAAAAACTATTATTAAAACTCAATTTGCGAAGGAAACTAAAAATATAAAAAATGCTATTTTCAGTTTCTAATTTTTAAAAGTTAATGAAAATACACATTTAATTTAATGAATCTGTCTCATTTAATAAGTTAGCATTAAAATTCAAATCCTAGTAACAACATATTTTAGTATTTTCTATTTTTTTTCTTCAAAAAACTATATATATATATATATATATATATATATATATATATATATTTTTAATTTCAACTAACCAAACATGTTTTTAGTTTCAAAAATACAAGAAAATTCTTTTTTCTTTATATTCCCAAAAACAAGTTTTTGAAAATAGATAATAAATTGTTACCGAATATAACCTAACTCTCATTTGTTTTTTGTTTTGTTTTTGTTTTTTTTTCAATATTACTTAGGCAATTTTATGTTTTTGAAATCCATAGTAGAAGTCTTTATCAAAACTACCATCCAAACTATTACAGGTATGTATTTCTCTACTTTCTTTTTGTGTTTTTTTTTTTTTTTTTTTTAAGTTTTGCTTCTAAGTCATAAATGCAATTTTAAATCCATTATATAAACCTCTATAAATATATACGCTTTATCTATTAATTATTTAAGAATTATCAAATTTTGTATTCTCTCCTACAACAAGGGTTCCATTTGTATTTGTGTTAGACTAATATGATTAGACATGATTTTTATAATTATTAAATTCTATTATTATGATTTTTTAGATAAATATATTATTTTATTTATCTTCATCAATCGTGCTTAGAAACTTGAAAATGTTCAACTTTTAAAAATTCACTTTTTATTTCCCTTGAATTAAGAGAGTTTGAGTTTAAGTTTAGTATTGATTTCACTTTTTAATAACACTCTTATGAAGACAGTTTGTTTGAGTTTAAACTCTATTAGCTAAAATTTTAATGTATAAGATTCTATTTCCACTAAAATTCAATTTCAACTAAATCCAGTAAGTTTACAACTTTTAAACTATTGCTATATTAATTTTTGGATAGATACAAATGCTTAATTGTTGGTATCAACTTTTTTTTCCTCTTCATCACTATATGAATTATCTACAATTTTTATTTTATCAATACACATTTTCTGTCATCAATTTTAATTTAAGTGTTAATTTATCTACTTTTAAAATTGTCAATCCACACACTTGAAAAGGTTTAAGTTTTAGGAATTTCAGTTTTTTTTTTTTTTTTTTTTTTTTTTTTTTTTTTTTTTCATGAGTTAAGAGTTTTAGTTTAGTATTTATTTTACTTTTTAATGACACTCTTATGAAGAGTACCTGCAAAAACCCATGTTGGGTTCGTGTTGTGTTTGCGGGTTGGATCAAACTTTGACACCCCTATGAATTACCGTGCAAAATAGAAAGAATGAGTACATGCAATTTCATTTTTGAGAACTAGACAGAGAGTCAGATAAATTCGAGAGAGTCAGATGTAAAATACCATATATAGATTAGTATACCAAGCGTAAAGGGCGACGTGACTGCGTGATGATGCAGAGACGATCGGTGGAAATTGGTCACGACCGTGTAATGGAGATATGTGGTTACGAATATTAGAGTCTACTCCGTAAGATGTAGCAAACTGGCAAGGACACGAACTCTCTCACTCTCTTGATTTAGGGACTTTTTAAATATTAGGGTAAATTTCACTATATACCCTTGAGGTTTAGGGTAATGGCAAGCAAGTCCGCAACTTCTCAAAACTAACCAATTTGGTCCCAAGCACATCTTATTAGTCCCTAAGCAGGGTTAGTAAGGTAGTTATTCTGTAACTCTTTCTTCTCTCTCGTCTATCTCTCTCACTCTATCTTAGACCTCTTTTCTCTCTCAAACAACCATCGTGACTGCCAATACTCTGACAACAAGACACCCAACCACCAAAGCAAAACACCACAGGTCCACAACCCACAGACACCGCAATTCACAACATAACCCACAAGTCTGAACTCAAATTGCACCAAAAAAAAACCACCACAACCCACAAATCTGCTCGTCAAGACCCACAAATAGAAAACCACCACCACCAATTCAAAAAATAAAAATTCCAACCCACATAGAAAATACCAAATCAAACCTTGCAACCAAGCCTACTCTAAGCCAAACCTCAAATACAGTAGTGGAGAAACCACAATTCACTGTCGATCGGTAGCTGTAGGTCTCAGTGGTTAGAGTGAGAAGAGAGAGGAGAGGTTTGGGTCAAAGAGGAGAAGAGAGATAAGGGAGACTTAAAAAATAAGTAATGACTGTAACGTGTGCTTAGGGACTAACTGTGCTAGGGGAACAAATTAGTTAGTTTTGAGAAGATGTGGACTTGATTGGCATTACCCTAAACTTCAGGATAGTCAGTGAAACTTACCCTAAATTTTAATTTTGAGTCTTTTGACTAATTTATTATATTTTTGTTGGTAAATTGGGTAAAATTTTTCTATTTGGCTCATTTGTGGTTGTTATTTTGGGCTTTTGTTTTTGTTTCAGTTATTTTGTGTGTGTGTGTGTGTATACAGACCCCTTTCGTCTGTAAGTAGTTCAGTCGCTACCCAACCAACCCATATTCCATCTACTCCTTCAAATCATAGGACCATTGCCCACTATGGTGCAAAGACAAAATACTCCGCCATTACAAATTTAGAGCATTTTAGCCTCCGAAATTGCAAATAATATCTTATTTTACCATTTAAAAAGCTATTTTATCTATTATAGGACTACATAATTTGCATAGGTATAGGTATAGGGGTATCACACGTAGCCTAGATGAGTATGAGAACACTAGCCTCTAAACACATGCATTCTATTTTTTAGGAGAATTAGGGGCCATTTGGTAATGTTGTTTGTATTTTTTGGAAATACGTGTGGGTAAAAAAGTGTGTGAAAATACGGATAATGTTATTTAAACATTGAAAATTGCTATTCAAAACACCTTACCAAGCAGCCCCTTATTGACTGGAAAGATTACTTCCACTATAGGGAAATAGAATGTAAAAACAATTAATTAGAAGAGAAAAAGCTTGAGCTAATTTTTTTTTTCCTATGAAGCAAAATGTGATAACCAAAAGGGAAAAATATTTCAAAACTAAAACAAAATACATAGAAAGAAATACAAAAGAGTATCTTAATTATGCGAAAAGAAATACATTGTTTCGAAGAAATTTAAAGCAATCCTTGTTACAAACAAAAAATAAATTTAAAGTTTTCCCATTGAATACAAAGCAAATAAAAATATGAAAATAGATGAATAAACAAAGGTAAAATAAAGCCATTAATACTTGCTAGTTGATAGGATGATCACATGCTTGCTCAAATGGACTACAAAAGTAAAGTAAAATAAGAATTAATTGAGATTTAAATGCGATGAGTAATAGACAGATAGTAACAAAAGTAGCAATGGTTGAAGTAATTAATTAAAAATAATATGAAGAGTGGAGATTTTATTTATGATATGAAAAAAAAAAAAAAAAAGACCTGAAAAAATTATTGTATAGTGTAGATCTTGTTGTTCTTCAAAATTCTCTATGAGAAATTGAGAGAGGAAGAAATGTGAAGATATGCATTTGTGCCGTAACCTGGATTTTTTTTTAATTTGAAGTTTGTATTAGGAACAAAAGAAAATTGAAGAAGAGTGGTGGTTATTCTTTTAAGTTGCAATTAAACGGATGATTAAGGATAAAAAAAATATAAAAAAAAAAACTGCTTAAGATAATTGTGAGGCCAAAGGATCTGGGGACCTCGGCCCATCTGATATCAAGCCCAAGGCCCACGCCGAGGAGTAAGAAATGCCCTAGAACAGATGGAGAGAATCCAGACCTCCAGGTTGTAAGGCTGAGGACAATCGTATCCTTGGCAGGCCATAATCATGGGAGAGAAAAACGCCATGAGGCGGTCCACCTGAGGATTGCGAGAGAGATTCCAGGCCCTATGGGCTAGCCATAGGGGGATGGTGGAGAGACAACCCCAGGAGGAGTCATCACCTCCGTATTAAATACACACAGCTAACACTCTGACTCCATTGATGTGGATGTGACCTCTAGACAGCACAATGGGGGCCACAACTGCTCACAGAATGCCAGAAAGAATGGCTGAGGGGATGTGCACTTGAGGATAGGCATGGATGACTGACAAGTGTAGGAGGAGGATGAACGGAAGAGAGAAATAAATAACAACAGAGGCCACACAAGGGGGGATTGCAGTTCGGAAGACACCTGAAAGCTCTAGCTGTGAAGTATCAGAAGAGAAGAAGAAGAACCCATCCTCGGACAAAGCCTGAGGATAGACTTTTACTCCTCCTCTACGCCTTTGATGATCCCGCTCCCTAACAATCCTGCCTGACCGTTGACGAAGTCCTCACAAAGGCCCAGTTCTTGAGCCCGCTTCTCTACCAAATTCATTGTATTGGGCCTGTTGGGTTTGGGTTTGCTCACATCTACAGTGAAGGACCCCTCAAACCAGGACCCTACAATTGGCGCCATCTATGGGAATTGCTAGTGCGACGATGAAATGCGGTAGCTTGTTAATGCAGGGCCAAACCCCAAGGGGGAATGATGATGGCCAACCTATTGGGCCGCAAATGGAGAACTGCCAAGAGGTTCCCAGCTCAACGGGCATCTGGCACCATGTGCGTGGCCCTCGTCCCCACCAGGGGCCAGACGACCCGCGAACCTCACGGGCGGCCCCCGTTAGACCCCGACAAAGGAAGACGACGGCCGCGCGAAACACTTTCAAGGGGCTCCACGGCGAGAATAGTTCTTGAAGATTGGTATTGGTGCCTTCTAACTCACTCGAGCAGTCGAATAGGGCTTTAGCATGGGCGAATCCTCAGCAGACAAAACCAAGGTCTTGCATGGTCCTCGGAATCAAACCTATGGGAAAACTAATAACTTGTGACAACTATCTGGGTGTTAGACAGAACCAAGGTCTTGCATGGTCCTCGGGCTTAGACCTGTGGGAAAACTAATGACTTGTGGCAACCATCTGGGTACTAGGCGGAACCAAAATTTATTTCCGCCGAGCACTAAGTACAGCCATAGCTTCGCCTGGGTCCTCGGACCAGACGACTAAGAGAGATAGACGCTCTGGCTCCCTATGGGTCTCGGACAGAATTATGACGCGTCATGACTTTCTCGGATTGTAGGTTTCAAAACTAGCATTTCTTTTTAAATGGTCGCACAGTTCGCAACATAGAGCACATCGTCGTGTGCTTAGCTGTTTTTGGGAAGGCGGAGGCAGTGCAACAAATATATGCATAAGGAAAATAAGTAAACAAAAAATATCTACAAAAAATAATAATAGTAAAGAGAAAAAGATTTCGCCAAGTAAAAATGATAAATCCCTTTCCATTAAATAAAATGATGGCAACATCAATTACAAAATAGCCGAGGAAGGCTCGATTTACAACTAACTACAGAACAGCTGAGGAAGGCTTGTTTCACATTAATTACAAAATAGCCGAGGAAGGCCCGATTTACAACTAACTACACAGTGGCCGAGGTGCGCTTGCGGCAAAATTAGCTAATAAAAGGAAGAAGGCTGGTGGTGATGGCGGATTCACAGTCTCGCTTAGGCAGCCTCTAAGCCAGTGCACTTAGTGCAGGTGGTGATGAGGAGAAGGAGGCGGGAGCACCTGAATTGGTTTCCACCTACTGAGGCTACCCTGAAGCGAACCCTGGCCCACCATATAATATCGGTACTCCTAAGAAGTCACCCTTCATGTGTCTCGCCATTTGCCTGCAACGGCAGGGATGGCTCCCTCTGATGTCACAATCGCTGCCCTTAACTTCGCTTCACTTTCTTCCCCTTCCTCTTTAGCCAACTCCTGCACGTTCTTGATTGGCGTTTGGAGGATAATCAGGAACCTAGCACAGTTCACCCTAGCTATGGTTCTTGGTCGAAGGAGGAGAGTGCTCTTTCTTGTCCTGTTGAAGAATAGGAGGGTCTTTAGCCCCAGTTCTCTTTGCCTCAGCTGCAACGCCCATGGTTCAGGCAGCATCCTTTTTGTTCAAGGAGAGAAGAAACTTGGAACCTCCGCAGAGTTCCAAGGCTAATGGATGTGGAAGATGGTCCTCTTAGGGTGCCTTATATAGAAGGCGAAATCTGGGGAAGCTCACTACTCACAGAGTTCAAAGAAAGAATGTCAGGCAAAATGAATTTCACTCAGTTCCCAAAGGAGCCTTCAGTCTCCAAATCCACGTCGCTTCATAAAGGCACCATTGAATACGCCTCCCATATTTCGAAGCAATCCGCGTTATCCCCAAAAAGGAAGCATTAATGGCAATGCACCTCGTACGCCGAAATGACAGGAGCATGCCATGGGTAACCGAAGAAACTCTGGTGCCCGTAAGAAGGCAAGACTCAACCGACCGTGATGTAGGCCCGAGAATGTCAAAATCCCCCTGCCCGTCTGAGAGTCCGGACAGCAGGATTTTGAGGGGCTATTGTGGGGCCAAAGGATCTGGGGACCCCGACCCATCTGATATTAAACCCAAGGCCCATGCTGAGGAGTAAGAAATGCCCGAGAACAGATGGAAAGAATCCAGACCTTCAGGTTGTAAGGCTGAGGACAATCCAGACCTCCAGGTTGTAAGGCTGAGGACAATCGTATCCTCGGCAAGCCACAATCATGGGAGAGAAAAACGCCACGAGGCGGTCCACCTGAGGATCGCGAGAGAGATTCAAGGCCCTATGGGCTAGCCATAGGGGGATGGTGGAGAGACAACCCCAGGAGGAGTCATCACCTCCGTATTAAATATACACAGCTAACACTCTGACCCCATTGATGTGGATGTGACCTCTAGACAGCGTGATAGGGGCCACAACTGCTCACAGAACGCCAGAAAGAATGGCTAAGGGGACGTGCACTTGAGGATAGGCATAGATGACTGACAAGTGTAGAATGAGGATGAACGGAAGAGAGAAATAAATAACAATAGAGGCCACACAAGGGGGGATCGCAGTTCGGAAGACATCTAAAAGCTCTAGCCGTGAAGTATCAGAAGAGAAGAAGAAGAACCCATCCTCAGACGAAGCCCGAGGATAGACTTTTACTCCTCCTCTACGCCTTTGATGATCCCGCTCCCTAACAATCCTGCCCGACCGTTGACGAAGTCCTCACAAAGGCCTAGTTCTTGAGCCCGCTTCTCTACTAAATTCATTGTATTGGGCTTATTGGGTTTGGGTTCGCTCACATCTACAGTGAAAGACCCCTCAAACCAGGACCCTACAATAATAATAATGGTTTTTTTTTAAAAGGGTGATGTTAACAAGTGCTTTTAGGACAATTGTTAATAAACTAAATTAGGAAAGTTTTAACACCACTTTTATGGGAAATATAAAAAGTTATTAGAAAAATTAATTGCTTTATCAATTTTCAATAAAATGTTTCTAAAAATGATTTCTAAACCTATGCCCTTAGGGCATTTGTTAACATTTCCTGATACTCTTAACTCAACGTGACAAATTGGGTTTAGTTTAAATAGAATTAAAGGTGCATAACAAAAAATGGGAGAAAGAGAAATAAAAAAGAAAGATTTTATAAATAGCCTAAAATTTAAGATTTTAAAACTTAATAAGTTTACTTAGATAAGTGAAAAGGATTAGTGGATAACTGGATATTCTTTTAACTAGACAGTCTCATAAAAATAAATAAATAAAAACTAAATGGGATGATGGGATGAGAATAAAAGTTTTTTTTTTTTTTTTAAATTGTAGTATAGAAAAACTTGTGACAATTTCTTTTTTGAAAATTAGGAAAAATAAAAAATAAAAAATAAAAAAGAAGAGTACATTAGTGGAAAAAAAAAGCAAATTATTTTTAATAAAAAAAAAGTTGAATTATACTTAACTACTAATATGTGAGAGAAATGTAGTTAGAAAATACTTTTTTATTTATTTATTTATTTTTTAAATTTAGCTAAAATTTAGGTGTTTTTAAATTAGTAATTATTTATACTACCATTTAAGAGGCTTCCCTTTTTTGGGATCTTCAATTTTGTGGTTCAAAAATAGTCCTACACCTTTAGGTTTAAATGAGACATTTCATTAAAAATACATCTCTAATTCCCTACAAATAGGATCACTCTTCCAGTTAGTTTTTTCAAACTCAACTCTCACATTTCTTCCATATTCCACTCACCTCATGTTTTTACTTTTCTTTTCTTTCTTTTTTTTCATCTTTCCTTTATAATTACTCTAATCTCGTGTTTTTTTTTTTTTTTCTCCAAATCTCCTCTTTTTTATTTTGGAAAATAAAAAACTCCTATAAAAAAACCACTACTATTTCATATCCTGAACTCTCCTATTTCTCCCATATTCCACTCACTTCACATTTTAACTTCTTTTTTTTTTCCCTTTATTAAGACTTATCTGTTTCTACCTTTAAAAAAAAAAAAAAAAAGACTTATTTGTTTCTTTTGACCCTTTTCATTTTCACTAAAATTTCCAATTTCCTTACTCTAATCTCATTGTTATTTTTCTTTTTCCCAAATCTCTTCTTTATTTCGAAAAAAAAGAAAAAAGAAAAAAGCTATCACTATAAAACTACTACTATAACTTCTCATCCATATCCTTAAATTTAGGCACCACCATTATTATTTTTATTTTATTTTTTTCTGAATGGCAAGCCAGTTGCCAAACAAAACAAAACATAAAGAAATGTTCTCTCCCCCTCTCTCTCTTTTTCACGAAGACATAAACAAAGGTACATAGTTTTCTTAGTAATCATTCCTTTCTCTTTTTCTCTTTTGTTTTCTTACTCGCAAAGATGTTACTAACTCTCTTTATACAATTGTATCTTTATTTAATACAAAATGGACTCTCCCCCAAACTACTCCTAGGTTATGTTTTGGGTTTTTCTCTTCCCTTTCTTTTATGAAGACGTAGAATTTGACGAGATTTACACATTTGTGTGAGAAATAATTTTTTGATGTAAATATCATCACACCTTTACATATTTTTGTGAATAAAAAATGTAACAATTTTGAATTATGATGAAAGAATACTATTAACTTTAACTCAAATAATAGAAGAACTTTTGAGCATGTGCGTGGGAGTCCAAATCTCCTGCCCTAACTCATATGCTCTGCTCTATACTCCACCAAACATATCAAGCCACGTGGACAGAAGGTTATTAAACACAAATAGAAGACTTAACAGGGTCAATTTCTTCTTCCCAATTCACGTTCCAAAGTCCAAACGCCTCCCACCCCCACCTAAAAAAAAAAAAAAAAACACAGGATCACATCAATGAATCTCATTAGCCACCAACCCCCATTTCTATACACCAAAAAATAAAATCACAAAACCACCGCCCACAGTGGTGCATAAAAAAATTCTTACCCCCTGCAACATTCCAACACCAACTTTAGTGCTAGAGAAGATGACCCCAATCCATTCATTAAGACAACTCTTCTACCCACAGTTGTCTTCTTGGCCAAAAACCCATCAAAAATAATAAATAAATAAATAACAAAAAACAAAAAACAAAACAAAACAAAAACCCAAACTCACCGAGATCCTTGCTCCCTTCAGTTAAATTTTCTCTTTTATACATCAAAATAATGGGTAGAAAGCAAAGGAGTCCCCAAAACCCGCAGTCCAGATCTGTCCAATGGATTTGGATTTTGTTTGAGAGGAACAATCTCATATGGGTTTGTGAGAAAGAATTAAAAATCAGAGTATTGGCTTGATCATGAAGGCTTGCAAGCTCTGTTCTTTGCTGTCAAGATTCACTATCATCATCTTCTCAAGGTAGCCATAGTGGTGGAATTGGTTGTGGTTGGAGATTTTGATGGTGGTCCTGTGTTTTTTTGTTTTGGGTTTGGAACGTGAGTTGGGAAGTTTGAGATTGACTCCGTTAAGTCTTCCGTTTGTGTTTAATAATCTTCTGTCCACATGGCTTGATATGTTTGGTGGAGTATGAAATGGAGCATATAAAGTGGGATTGAATATTTGGACTCTGTACGTGGTGCATGCTCGGAAGCTAGTACATGTCTAACCCGGTAAATTTGAGAGTATTTTAGATATCAAAATCGAGGATCCCAAACAAAAAAAACACTTTAAATAATAGTATAGATATAGATGAAAATCAGTTGATATGGATCAAAACTATAAGCAAATAAGGATTTAAAAAAAATATATATATACGGGTTACTAAGATAGATCTAATATGAACTAATCAGAAGCTGTCGTCTTTAAAACAAATTGAGCCTTACAAAAGGTCTAAAGAAGAAATATCACGATAAAAGAGCTCATGGAATTTTTTTTTTTTTTTGGTGATAAAAGATCACACCAAAAGGTTAAAAAAAATTTTAAAAAAAAGAAAAAGAAAAAGAAAGAATGAAGGGCTTTTTCTTTGGCTAGTGATTTCAAATAAAATAAAATGATGATCCACAATCTAGTGATTACTCCCATACTGATATGGCATAAACACATACGAATACTATCATCCAATGAAATTACATTCATGGCAAGTAAATAACATCTTCATTCAGCCCATCACATCCTATACCTTAAGACCCATGTCATTTCCCTAAAAACTAAAAGTAATAACTACTAACGCGTTTTGCTGAAAGATACACCACTGGATACCAAAATGATTGCACGCTTATGGCCACCATCGCCATGATATTTGTACCCATTACTTGCATAAATGTTCTATCATAAAAGAAATGCATAAAATAAATCATTTATACAAAGTTAATATATGATAAGAACTTGAAAAGGGGTGGGGGAGTCTGTATTGGGAATGGAGAAAGAAGACCAATGAAGCCTTACCATAACTTGCCAATGATGATATATTCCAGTTATATTTCGCTTTTTCCACTCCTTCAAGTCAAAAATATTCATGCCAAATGCCCAACCACAAGCATTTGGATCAAAATTCTAAGAGATCTTTAGATTAGAGAAGTTGAGATACTTATCAAACCTATGGAAGCTTTCCTTGCATTTCTCCACTGCACCATTTACCAACCCTTGCAGATCAATGGACCAAAGAGGCGTGAGATCCTTCTGAACTACAATATCATCAGATTCTTGTCCAGCTTTGGGTAAACTTCAGGAAGGTAGAACCTTTGATGATTCAACATGGACAAATATTTTGGGTTCCTATATTTAAGATTGTCTTCCCCAGCGGATATGGTAGTAGGATGGTTTACTTTAAAATAATATTCTTTAGGTCTTGCAGATTCAAGTTGGCGTAGAACAGAACAGTATGAGGAATTCAGCCACTTGAAATCATCAATGTTCTCAACTTGGATTGTTGCCTTCATAGGAGGGTTGACATTGCAATCGTTTAGGGACTGTTTTAGCAGCTAGCTGAATCAAGAGAGCAGTCTTTTTCTTCAGTGCAGTTACATTCTCTTCAACTGAACCATGGCTTTAAACGACCATGCAACTATGTCGCAGTTGTACAATTTGTCTTTTGCTATAGAGAGAATGTGACCCATTGCTTTTGCTTGATCAAGGGCACTGGAATAGGAACAGTGAAATAAACTGCATGAAACCAAGAGTGAGCAAGTATGCCTGGTAACCAGGACAGCGGACAAAAAGCAGCAATACCTTGGGTGAAGCTCAGCATCAGAATGTGATTCTCCAATAGCACTTTTGACTTGCTTTGAAGTGCACCCTAAGAGCACTGTAAAGCTCACTTTAATTCTTAGACTTGGCAATGCTTGCACATGCTTTGGCCATTATCATCTGGTCCTGCATAAGTTTGAGGAATGAATCTGAATGTGGGTGATCAAAATCTCACCTCCATATACTGTACTTTCTCTCGACTGTGGTGTCAAGGCTATTAGATCGTTCAATTGCTGCTGCTGCCATCTGGTTGTCAGTTTCTTCATCTTGTCAAATTAGTTGTGCAGATTGGAGATCCTTTCCTGCTATGGTGTCTGAAGGGCTAGGAACTGTTACAAATTGAAATTGCACAAAACATATTTGAGATCACTAATAGAAGCATTTAATAGTTCACCTGCCGCATGAACTTCACTAGGTTCATTGATGAGTTGTAAGGATATAGGATTCTACCATCTTGATGCCCATTGCTAGAATGCTCAGCATTCTCTCCAGATCTTATCCCAGATTGAAATGAATCTTCCACTGTCTGAAAGTAAGGAACAGACAAGAAAATTGTGTCAGTGTCTATAACTAAGAGATAATAATTCAATTGGTGATGTCAGCCACTTATACTAAACAAAGGAGTTATTAATTCAAGGAAAAAAAAAATCGGTTCAAGATGAAGTTCTATATATAATCTATATGGTTCTCATAATTATTCAAACTATCTCAGCTTTGGTAAGAATTAAGATTAAGTACTTTCACATACATTATTGCTATCTGAAAAAAGAATCAATGTTAAAATCAAATTGGAGTACCTGAGAACTTGTAGACTGGTCACAGTGAACATCCATAGGGTTTTCCCAGACCCAGAAAGCAGATAGGTCCCTCATTTTCACCCAACTACTTCAAATAGCACCAGAAGTATCACTGTATGTCACAATGATGTCAATATCTTGTATGAAATGTATAAAAATAAGCATCACTGCTATCTATGGAGGGGGGAAAAAACTCTATGAATTACCTGTTCATATGGATAATTGCTGACTCCAGTTGGAGAAGCAGTATCTTGTACCTACTTAGCAAAGATTTGCCTATACAGTCAACAAATGCAAAAAAAATTATATAATGTAACAAGTTATTTACAGTGGTAATTATCCTAAAATCATAAAAGAGGGTAAAGGTTTGTGGGTGTGAAAAAATCTGTATGGCTGTTGCAAATTGACAATGCAACTGGGTACCAGACAAATGAATTCCTTTCAGCCGTACTACACTGAGTCATATGTTCAGCCACATCAGAGACATCATGTCACCAATTCCTTCTCCAAACAGTTGCTAACAGTTGAAGCAAATTCTAAATTTACAAGTTCTCTTTTTGAGATCTCTTTCCCACAACTACAAAATATTTAGGGCCTGTTTGGTTGTCCCCTGGAATTAAATGGCTCTGTTCATATCTGGTAAAGGCTCAAACAAACAAATAACTTTTTTTTTGATAGGTAAGAAAAAGTTTTATTGAAAAATGATAAGCACGAGAAAACACAAGGTTCACGATAGTGAACAAGAAGATCAAACAAACAAATAACATAAAAGAGGTAACTCAAGAATCGCAACTATCACTATAAATGGTTTGGAGTGAGGTCATGGGTTTGCATTAGGTGTTATAAATTTATGGATGGTGTTATTTGAAACTCATGGGACAACCAAACAGGCCCTTATTATATATAAAAACACCGTTATGTTTCAGCATGGAATCATATTATAATCCAAGAAATACACGTTGAATTCTCAACTCATCTGAAACTAAGACAAACGTTCTCTAGGAAATTCTCAAACAAACAAATGCAACAACACAAGCGAGGTAACTCGAGCATAACAAGTATCACTATAAATGGTTTGAAGTGTGGTCATGGGTTCATGTTAGATGTTTTTAGGAGCCAAAAGGAAGCAGAATCATCCACCAAAGCTAAATTGCTGATTGGGAAACAGTGCGCCCTAATTGGCAGTTCAGTCGTGCGATTGGGAGTCTAACTTGGTTCTTGGCATTCCTGAAGTGCCAATCCGTGATGGTGCACATGCATCCAATGACTACCAAATTTTGTGGGAATCTCTAGTAACTAACCATGCAAGTAAGGAAGGCTTTACTGACCAGGCATGAATTTTTGTAATTGTAACACATGCTTGGATTGATTAAAGCACATGTCTTGTAGTTACCTAAAGAGTCAGTTACATTCAGCACTTGCTTGATTTCCATGAGAAAATTTCCATCCATCTCTCTCTCTCTTTCTCTTTCTCTTCCTCTCTCTCTAACCATGAGAAAATATTCATCACCAACTCAACGCTTGGTAACCTTGGTATCTGCAGATGATTCAAAACGCAGCAGCCTCTCTGTTTCTGTGAATGATGCGGTAGGTATGTGAGAATACCTATATACTCGAATAAACTCAAAGGCCGAGGGTATGTTACAAAACCTAGTCAAATTATATAACCGACTAATTTTCCGTAGTTGTATCAAGTGATTGTTCTTTGTATTTAGTGTAAAATACCCTATGCAGATCGACAGACCTGGCGTAGAGGGTGACGCGACCGCGTGATGATGCAGAGACGATCGGTGAACCTCAGTCATGACCGTGTTGTGCGGTGTGTGGCCATTTTTTTTTTTTTGGTTAAAATTTTATAGTAATAATAAAATAAATAAAAAGAAGTGCATGTAAAGGTCAAGTAGAGGAATGTTGGATGAACTAATTAAATTTAAGCAAGTCAAGATATCCTAGTAACAAAAAACAAGATCACATGATAAATTAAACAAAAGTTGACATTTGCATTGCTGCAACCAAAACCATTGTTTCTACAGTCTGTAGAATGCATATCCCTCACTTGGATAAGACAGCTGCTTAACAGAATGTAAGTGAAAAACTGACCTGAAATAATAGAGAAAGAAAAATAAATGAAGCTTCTCTGTCAATCTAACTGATGTGAAGGAATATATAATGCAATCCTTCAAAGAAGTCATACACAAGGCTTCATTCTTTATGTCATTGAAAAGGGGGGGGGGGGGGGGGGTTTGAAGTCTACAAAACTAGCCCGTCGGTGTCTTTGTATCACATCTACTTCCTACAACCAGCTAAACAATTTAGGCCTCCAGCCCTCCACACTTATGAACCCAGCACTAGCTCCTCCTCTTCCATCTCCTTGACTGCTCTTATGAGACCCTTTGTGATCCCATTGAGGTGCAATCCTTTCTCTTTCATTTCCTCTAGCAGCTTCTCTGCTGTTTCCCAATCTAAAGCCTTTAGACAAAGAGATTGGATCAACTTATTGTACTCATCAACATTAGGTTGAACGCCAAAATCCTTCATCTCAGCCAACAACTTCAAAGCCTTGTCAAACTCTTCAAGTTTACAATAGCCACGAATGAGTGAATGGTAAGTCACAGGGGTCAGTTTAGAATGCTTCTTTTTTGCTTCTGACAAGAGTTTACAAGCCTCCTCCATCTGACCACCATTTGCATAACCACTCATGATGACAGTATAAGTGTACACATCCGGTTTCAATCCCCTACTCTCCATCAGCTTCTTAATCTGTATAGCTTCTCCCAGATCCCCAGCCTTGGAATATCCACTGATAACTGAATTGAAAACTGCATTTCCAGGGGGCGGACCCTCTGTGATCATCTTAGAAAGCAACTGTTTTGCCCCATCGACATCTTTCATCCTACACAAACCATGAATGACAGTAGAAAATGGTTTAATTGCATATTTCCGTGCTTCTCCTGAAAAATCATCCAACATCTCCAAAGCCAATTTCACAGTTTCATCCTCTCTACAGAGTGAACTGATCAAAAAATTAACAGAAGATCGAGGAGTAATTTGGTTCTTCTCCTTTGCAAATAAATATACTGAATAGGCATCCTTAGCCTTCCTCCCCTTACAAAGCCAAGATATGATCTTACCCACTTTCTCATTCTCAGGCAAACTTCCCTCATCAAGCATCTTTTCACAAACAGACCAAGCCCAGTCAAACATTGATCGCCTAGATAGTGCTTCAATTGTGAAATAATACGTATCAACATTTGAGACACACCCAAAATCCCCAAACTTGTTAAATACCTCCAAACTCGCCTTCCCTTTTCCCAATTTCGATAACAAAGCTATCAACTGATTGAGAATCTCCACATTCAACACACCATTCTCTCTCTCACCTATCTCCTTAATCAAATCCCACAAAGCATATGCATCTTTCTTCTTAAGCTCACGACAAATTGCCCGCACAAGCGCATCCACCACACAGGTAGTCACCTTAAACTCAGATTTCTTCTTTAAACCCCACTTGAAAAACCTAATCAAATTCTCACCCAAAACAAGTGGGGTTTCCAGAACTTTCACCACAAACTCCTCATGTAGAGTCAAACCCATGTCATCAAGAGCTGACTCTAAAGACCCATCAACACTACTCTGCAATAAAGACAACACATTCTCCAACTGCTCCACATTAATCTCGTAAACCTCCTCCTCTTCATCCCCGTTTTCCTCCCCAGTGGCAAAACTATCAAACTGGGCATCACCAGATTGGTCTGAGACCCCAAAAATCTCGTCCCCATCCCCAGGGACAAAACTATCCAACTGGGTGTCCCTATTTTCATCAATACCAACTAAACCTTGCTCAGAAACCCCATGAATCTCAGAATTCTCCAACTGGGTATCGCCATTTTCAACAAAACCCACTGAGGACTCCTCAGAATCAGTGGGGTTTGTTGAGGTCTGAGAGTAGAACCTGGGGTTTTGGCAAATAAATAATCTTTTGGGAAAACCCCATTTTGTAGACTCAGTTTGTGTTTGAGTTTTAGAAGATGAAGAAGCAGCTACCTTGTGTTTCGGGTTTTGAGTTGCATAGAACCTCCTCCATACTGCTCCACCTTGTCTGGACGACACAGCAGCTCTTGCCACCACCACCGACCTCCACATCCTCTGTCTCTCTCTCTCTCTCCCTCTAAGAAAGAAGTCCGTGTGAGGCCATGGAGATTGGAGTCTACTCCGTTGTCCGTAAGATGCAACAGACTGAAGGACACGCACTCTCCGCCTCTCTTTCGCTTTGGGGTTTTTTTTTTTTTTTTTTTAAATAATAATTTTGAGTCTTTTGACTAAAATTTTATTATATTTTTGTTGGTAAATTGGGTAAAATTTGTCTGTTGGGCTCATTTGTGGTTGTTATTTTGGGCTTTTGTTTTGTTTCAGTGGCCGAAGAGTATGCTTGGGTATCAGCTGCGATAGAGAGGCCATATGTGTGTGGCTCAGTCACCAACCCACATTCCATCTACCCCTTCAAATCACAGGACCATCGCCCACTTGGTGCATAGACAAAATAGTAAATACTCTGCCATTACAAATTTAGAGCATTTTCGCCTCTGGAATTGCAAATAATATCCTATTTTATCATTTAAATAGCTACTTTTCCTATTATAGGACTACATAATTTGCATAGGTATAGGTATAGGTATAGGGGTGTTGCCTGTAGCCTAGATGAGTATGAGAACACTAGCACTTAAACATGTACGTTCTATTTTTTAGGGGAATTATTGACTAGAAAGATTACTTCTACTATAGGGAAATAGAATGTAAAAACAATTAATTAGAAGAGAAAAAGCTTGTGCTATTTTTTTTTTTTTCCTAAGAAGCAAAACTTGATAACCAAAAGGGAAAAATATTTCAAAATAAAAACAAAATACATAGAAAGAAATACAAAAGAGTATCTTAATTATGCCAAAAGAAATACGTAGTTTTGAAGAAATTTAAAGCAATCCTTATTACAAGCCAAAACTAAAATTTAAAGTTTTCCCACTAAATACAAAGCAAATAAAAATATGAAAATGGATGAATAAACAAAGGTAAAATAAAGCCAGTAGTACTTGCTAGTTGGTAGGATGATCACATGCTTGCTCAAATGGACTACAAGAGTAAAGAAAAATAAGAATGAATCGAGAGTTAAATGTGATGAGTAATAGACAAATAGTAACAATAGTAACAAAAGTAACATTGGTTGAAGTAATTAATTAAAATTAAAAATAATATGATGAGTGGAAATTTTATTTATGATATGAAAAAAAAAAGACCTGAAAAAATTATTGTATAGTGTAGATCTTGTTGTTCTTCAAAATTCTCCATGAGAAATTGAGAGAGGAAGAAATGGGAAGATATGCATTTGTGCCGTAACCTAGATTTTTTGAATTTGAAGTTTTGTATTAGGAACAAAAGAAAATTGAAGAAGAGTAGTGGTTATTCTTTTAAGTTGAAATTAAATGGATTTTTTGGATTTTTTGTTTTTAAAAAAAGTTGAATTATACTTAACTACTAATGTGTAAGAGAAATGTGGAAGTGGGATAAATGTGGTTAGAAAAAACTGTTTATTTATTTATTTATTTTTAATTTAGCTAAAATTTAGGAGTTTTTAAATTAGTAATTATCTATACTACTGTAGGTATGATAGGCCCAGTAATATATATATATTGGGCCGGAGGCTTAATCCGAGGACATCTAGTAGTTTGAGGATGGGTAAATGCTATCATGAAAGTCCGCGTTAGTGAATGAAGAAATGGGGTCTCGTCATGAGGGTCCAAGAAGGTGGTCCGAGGAGGAATACCTCTTCAGTTGGGCAAAGCAGAGGTCAGAAGGTGTTGTCTGCCATCTAGAGCAACGTTCTGGGAGATTCTATTGATAAAGATACACATCATAAAAGCACAAGACAAAGGGAAATTTTGAAATATCTAAGAGAAAACTGCTACTACCACATTAAATGCTTATAACTACCTCTCTGGCCGCATTAATGTGGAAGTGATACCTGAACAGTAATTTTCAGCCTTACAGCTACTCCCAAAGGTTTCAGGAATGTGCTAATCAACACTAGAAACTTGGTCTACATGTGGAGAGTGAAGATGAAAGAAAGAAGACAGTATAAAAGAGAAAGAATACACTGAGGAGGAGAGATCAGAGATTTAAGAGAAAAACATTGTAGTAACAAGAATGAGACTTGTAATCAAATTCAAAAGAATTATATATAAAAACTAACCTCCTCGGATTGAGCCGAAGACAATTTTCTTTGAATAAAACCAATTCATTTTTGTTTTCTTGTCTTATGGATTTACTATAATTGTTATCCAACTCATTAGAGCCTAATTTTCTAGCCCACTTTCTACAAATTCATTGTATTGGGCTCTTTGAGTCTAGATCCTATTACCTTTTGGGCTTAGGAACCAAATTGCGTCCTTACAACTACTATTTAAAGGGCTTCCCCTATTTGGGATCCTTAATTTTGTCGTTCAAAAATACCCTTAGGTTTAAATAGGACATTTCGGTAAAAATACGTCTCTAATTCCCTACTGTAGGGTCACGAATTGTAGCCCACACCTTAATAGAAACAGGAAATGGGCCCAACAAGCCCAATACAATAAATTTGTGAGAGAGTGGGTTAAAGAATTGGGCTAGCAGCGATTTCTACAACAGTTACTGGGATCTGGGTACTTGGCCGAGGGGGCTAAAACACATAGTCGAGCTAAGATTTTACGTCCGAGGAGTAAGGTTTGGGTGATTTTCATGGGTTATAATCAAATCCGAGGGGTATGATCTTGGATAAGATGCTCTCTTTTAGGTTGCCTATTTCCCGGCGCTACAGTAGTTGTTTCTTGATGTTCTTTTTTCCTTTCTTTTTCTCCTCCTTCTTTTTTTCCTTTTTTACTTATGAAGGGTTTATTCCATTATATAGTCCTTCATTGTCCGATCTCATCGTCCACTTGTCTGTCATCTAGCACGGTACTTGAGTTTCCATTTCCTTTCTTACAGCTTTTTGACTTCCTGGGGATAAAGATCACTTTCCACACTGTTCAGGGGTCTTCTCCACATAAATGCGGCCAGGAAAGCAGCTGTGATGCATTTAATGCGGTGGTAGCAGCTTTTACTCAAGATATTTCTGCATCCTTATCCCTTCCATATGCATCGGTAATCTATCCTTACCTCTGGAACTTCCTGGAGGGTGGACTAAGGGAAAGCCGAGGTTCCTCTCACCATCAGACGTCATGTCCGAGGAGCGTCTTATTCTCGGACCAGCCTCTTTGGGTCCTTACGCGTTCTACTGTTAGTTACAACGGTCCTCTGCGACTTCTTCTCCTCGGGCGTATTGTTGACGAGACTTCATTCTTGGGCCTAGATCATGGGCCCATATTTTACTCCCCCACACCTACAAAATAGGATCACTCTCCCAGTTGGTTTTTCTCCCATATTCCATTCACCCCATGTTTTAACCTTTTTTTTTTTTTTTTCAAATCTCCTCTTTTTTATTTTGAAAAATAAAAAAACTCCTACTATAAAAAAACCACTACTATTCCATATCCTCAACTCTCCTATTTCTCCCATATTCCACCCACATCATATTTTTACTTTTTATTTTTTTTTATTTTTCCCTTTATCAAGACTTATCTATTTCTACCTTAAAAAAATAAAGAGACTTATCTATTTCTTTTGATCCTCTTTATTTTCAATAAAATTTCCAGTTTCCTTACTCTAATCTCATTGTTATTTTTCTTTTTTCCAAATCTCTTCTTTATTTTGAAAAAAGAAAAAGAAAAAGAAATTGCTACTATAAAACCACTACTATAACTTCTCATCCATATCCTTAAATTTAGGCACCATCACTATTATTATTATTTTTCTGAATGGCAAGCCAGCTGCCAAACAAAACAAAACATAAATAAATGTTCTCTCCCCCTCCCAATCTTTTTCATGAAGACAAAAGCAAAGGTACATAGTTTTCTTAGTACTTTATATATATATATATATATATATATATTTTTTTTTTTAACTTACTTGCAAAGATGTTACTAACTCTGTTTATGGAATTGTATCTTTATTTAATACAAAATGGACTCTCCCTCAAACTACTCACTCACAAGTTATGTTTTGGGTTTTTCTCTTCCCTTTCTTTTACGAAGACGTAGAATTTGACAAGATTTATGCATTTGTGAAAGAAATAATTTTTTTGATATAAATATCATCACACCTTTACATATTTTTGTGATTGAAAAATGTAACAATTCTGATGATGAACGAACACTATTAATTTTTACGCAAAAAATAAAAGAACATCTAAACACACATGTGGGCACATGCTCGAAAGCTAGTACATATCTAACCCGATAAATTTATGGGTATTTTGGGTATCAAAATTAAGGATCCAAAATAGAAAAAAGGCCATTAAATAATAATAGTATAGATATAGATGAAAATCAGTCGATATAGACCAAAACTAGGAGCAAATAAGGATTTAAAAAAAAAAAAAAATTATATACGGATTCCTAAGATAGATCTAATATGAACTAGTCAAAAGATGTCGTCTTTATATAAAAGAGATCATGGAAAAATGTTTTTTTTTATATAAAAGATTACACCAAAAGGTTGAAAATAAGATTGAAGGTTTTTTTGAAATTTTTTTAAAAAATAAATTTAAAGGAAAAAAAAAATGAAGGGCTTTTTCTTTGGCTAGCGATTTAAAATAAAATAAAATGACGATCCACAATCTAGTGATTACTCCCATACTGATAAGGCACAAACACATACGAATACCATCATCCAATGAAATTACATCCATGGCAAGTAAATAACATCTTCATTCAGCCCATCACATCCTTCACCTTAAGACCCATGTTTTTTTTTTTTTTTTTGAGAAGGACCTTAAGACCTATGTTATTTCCCTAAAAACTAAAAAGTAATAACTAATCACGCGTTTTGCTGAAATATACACCATTGGATACCAAAATGATTGCACACTTATGAGTTATGGCCACCATCGCCATGATATTTGTACACATTACTTGGATAAATGTTCTATCATAAAAGAAACGAATAAAATAAATCATTTATACAAAGTAAGATTGAATTTGGATACTGCTTATTTTGCTAAAATTAAAAAATTATTGTTAAAAATACTATAGATAAAGGTAAAAATTAGTTGAAATAGAACAGTGGATTTCATGAATAGTGTCAAAAAGTACAGCGAAACCCATAAATAGTAGAAAAATAAGCTGAATAATGAAATAATTTTAATGAATCATTTCAATCCAAATGCACACTTAATATATAATAAGAACTTGAAAAGGGGTGGGGGAGTCTGGATTGGGCATGGAGAAAGAAGACAAATGAAGCCTTACCATATCTTGCCATTGATGATATTCCAGTTATATTTCGCTTTTTCCAGTCCTTCCAGTCAAAAATATTCATGCCAAATGCCCAACCACAAGCATTTGGATCAAAATTCTCAGAGATCTTTGGATTAGAGAAGTTGAGATACTGATCAAACCTATGGAAGCTTTCCTTGCATTTCTCCACTTCACCATTTACCAACCCTTGCAGATCAATGGACCAAAGAGGCGTGAGATCCTTCTGAACTACAATATCATCAGATTCTTGTCCAGCTTTGGGTAAACTTCAGGAAGGTAGAACCTGAAGAAACAAGTAAAACTTGTCACTGATCTCTGTATCTAGTACAGAGTTATGAGAAATGAACAAGCACGTAGTGAGAGAGAGAGAAGAAGTAAAGAGAAGAAAAGGAAAACAGAGAGAGAGAGAATTGGGAAATTAGAGAAGACTAAAATTGAATTATGATTGCTTGAATTAATTCAATACAATACATCTTCCTTATATATAAATGAATTAACACACATAGAATAGGATCCAGAATCTTCTAACAATCCTAACTAACTTGTAACAGAATTTCCCGCCATAACTGAAGCTTGAATTGGTTGTTTGATCAGTCACGTGCCATAACAGAATCACACGAGTTATAACTAACTCTCTCCCACACTTGAAACGACATAGTTTAAGTTAGTGATTCATACGTGTGTGTGAGTTCAATACACGTGCCTAATCATCTTCTTCCTTTGACTGTAAATGAAGCTTTGTTTGATGCTCTGTTTTGCTATTGTTATCATCCCCCCTCAAACGAATGGGGAAGGCACGAGGCATGAGTTTGTCACGGAAGAGAAGAAACAAAGGACCAGGCAAAGACTTAGTGAATATATCTGCAAGATTATCTTTGCCAGAGACAAAGGAAATGGCTAAGTCCTTGCGAAGAACACGTTCCCGTATGAAATGATAATCCACTTCAACATGCTTAGTTCAAGCATGAAAGACTGGATTTGAGGCAAGAGCAATGGCAGAGACATTGTCACACCATAAAACAGGAACATGATGAAGGAAAAGGAGAAGATCACGAAACAATTGACGAAGCCAGGACAACTCAGCAGCTGTGGTGGCAAGTGCACGATATTCAGCTTCAGTGGATGATCTAGAGACAGTGCTCTGCTTCTTAGAGGACCAAGAAATGGGGTTGGAGCCTAAGAAAACCATAAACCCAGTAGTGGACTTTCTGTCAAAAGGGTCACCTGCCCAATCAGCATCTGTGAAGGCAGTTAAAGTAAGGGGACCCTGAGAGAAATAAATTCCATGAGAAAGAGTACCCCTCACATATCTGAGAACTCTCTTAGCAGCCTCCAGATGAGTAGTGGTAGGGAATTGCATGAATTGACATAATTGATGGACACTAAAGGCCAAATCTGGTCTAGTAAAAGTGAGGTATTGGAGGGCTCCTACCATGCTCCTATAAGTAGATGGATCAGATAAGGGCAAACCAGAATCAGGAGTGAGTCTTGTGGCAAGATAACAAGGGGTTTTAGTTGGTTTGGAGTTATGCATATTGAAACGATGAAGGACATCAGATGCATACTTTGTCTGGGATAAGGTTAGACCATACTTGGTGGGTGTGATTTGAATTCCCAGAAAGTAATTAAGAAGGCCAAGATCTTTGAGATCAAAGGTAGCACTGAGAGCTGAGATGAGAGAAGTGATCTGAGAAGAGGCATTACCAGTGATGATAATATCATCAACATATAACAGGAGATAAAGAATGGTAGAGCCAGAATGAAAAACAAACAGGGAGGAATCTGCCAAAGATGCCACAAACCCAAGGTGAAGTAATTGGGAAGTGAACCTCTCAAACCATGACTGGGGTGCCTGCTTCAAACCATAAAGGGACTTGAGTAATTTGCAGACATAATGAGGTTTAGAAGGATCAACATAACCTTGTGGCTGCTGCATATACACCTCCTCCTTAAGATAGCCATGAAGAAATGCATTGGAGACATCCAATTGCCTAATAGACCAGTTAAGGCTGACAGCAATGCCCAAAACCAACCTGACAGTGGCAGGTTTAATAACTGGACTAAAGGTTTCTGTGAAATCAATCCCAGGTTGTTGATGAAACCCCTTAGCCACCAATCTTGCCTTGTATCTTGCTATTGAACCATCACTGTGGAGCTTCAATTTATACACCCATTTACATCCAACTAAATTGAAATGATCAGAAGGAGGAACAAGAACCCAAGTCTGCTGTTTCTGCAATGCATCAAACTCAGCATCCATAGCCTTGCACCAATTGGGGTAAGAGGAAGCTATTTTATAAGTAGGTGGTTCAGTAAAGTCATAGTCAAGAGAGACCTTATAGCAGAGTTTAGGTTTGGAGATACCACTCTTGGACCTAGTTTGCATGGAATGAGTATTAACAGAAACAATTGGTAAGGGTATAGGACCACTAGAAGAGGAAGTAGGTGGTACAGAAGTGGGGAGTGATGGCAAAGCAAGACTAGGAGGGGTTGTGGAAGAAGGATGTGGGCAAGGTGCAGTATTGGGGATAGAAGTAGGTAATGGAGACAAAGAAGGACTAAAGGAAGTAGAGGAAGGAGTGGCAGTAGGGACAGATTGTGGGACTGGTCCTAAAATTGAAGGGTGATGAATAGAGTGTAAGTAAAGGAGATTGGATAGCCAAATGGAGTGAGATGTAGGAAGGACATGTGGTTGTGAGGAAGAAGAAGGTAGTGTAGGAAAAGGGAATTTGGATTCATTGAATAACACATGCCTAGAGAGATACATTGCTTCTGTAATGGGATCAAAGCATAGGTAGCCTTTGGAAACAAAAGAGTATCCTAGAAATATGCATTCCTTGGTTCTAGGTTCCAGCTTGTGAGAGGTGTAAGGTCTGAGAAGAGGATAACAGGCACAACCAAAGATTCTTAGCTGATGGAGATCAGGTTGGGAGTGATACAATAGAGAATATGGTGAGTGGAACTTAAGTGTGGCAGTAGGAAGGAGGTTAATGAGGAACACAGCAAGTTGGACAGCATAAGACCAAAATTGGAAGGGCAGTGAGGCCTTAGACAGTAAAGTAATGGTGGTTTCTATAATGTGCCTATGTTTTCTTTCCACCAAACCATTTTGCTGTGGAGTGTAAGGACAAGAGAGTTGATGGATAATACCACAAGCAGATAAGTAAGACTTAAACTCCTTAGAAATGTACTCACCACCCCCATCTGATCTCAAGGTTTTAAGTTTGGATGAAAATTGTGTTTCAGCCATGGACTTGAATTTAACAAACACAGAAAAGACTTCAGACTTATGTTGAAGGAAATAAACCCAAGTAAACCGAGTATAGTGATCAACAAATAACACATAATACTTGAGTTTATTGATAGAGGAAACTGGAGCAGGGCCCCATACATCAGAGTGGACTAATTCAAGTGGAGAATGAGCAATAAAATGGGAAGTAGGAAAGGGGAGTTTATGAATTTTCCCACTAAGACAGTGAGTACAAGATGTACTATTACAATTATTTGGAGAAATCTTAAGACTAGGAAGAAGTGTGTGCAAGACTTGAGCATGTGGATGACCAAGCCTGTTGTGCCATAATTCCTAAAGTGCAGATGTGGAACCAACATGATTGCAGACTCTAGAAGGTAAAGACAGATTAGGAGCTTGACTAGGATAGATTGGATATACACCATGTTCACTCCTGCCTTGGTAAAGGACTCTCCCCGTGGCCAAGGCCTGAACAGATAACAGGTTTTCATCAAAATAACACCAAGAATTGTTATCATGACAGAGTTTGTGAACTGAAGCAAGGTTTGAAGCTATTGAAGGTACTCTAAGAACATTATTAAGATGTAAGGATGAGTGTTGAGTAGGAAATTGAACTTTACCTATGTGAGTGATAGGGAGGTTTTGGCCATTACCAACAGTGAGGTGGTCCTGTCCAGTGTAAGGTTTTGGGAAAGATAGTGCATTGAGGCTGGATGTGACATGATCTGTTGCAGCACTGTCAGCTAACCAAGGCTGTTCTTGAGCAATTGAAGCATTTGAAGCTGTTGCCATAGCAGCCAACTTAGTTGGAGGGTGCTTTCCTTGGTAAGCATAGTCCATGCGATGGTAGCAATCAATTGCTGTATGGCCACTCTTCCCATATATCTGACATGATGGCCTTTCATTTCTTGAGCCTTGAAACTGAGATGATGGAGAGAATTGACTTGAATGATTCTGATTTGAGGTGTATGATGAAAACTGGTGTGGAAAAGCATTAGAAACTCTACCACCACCATAACCTCTTCCTCTATTATTGTTATTTCTTCCTCTTCCTCTATTGTTGTACTGATTAAAACCACCACCACCACCTGATCTAGGTGTGGTATTCACAGCCATTGCAAAAGTATCTTTAACATCATTGGATTCATTCAATGATTCTTCTTCTGCACCAAGTAGAGTAGCAAGTTCATCAAAATTTACTTGTGTACTCCTTGTGCGTATAGCAGATTTGAAAGCATTGAATTCTTTGGGAAGGCCTTTGATGGCTATGTGAAGTAATTCTTCATCATCAAGAAGTATTCCAACTGCCATCAATTTATCCCTTACAACTTTGATCTTCTGAAGATACAAATCAACAGAATCACAGCCTTTCCTGATGTTATGAAGTTCTCCTTTTAGATTCATTATGTGTGATCTTGAGATTGAAGAGAAGCGGTTTTCAAGGACTTTCCAAACTTCCTTTGCTGAATGACATCCCACAGTGAGAGCAAGAACTGAAGGAGTCAGTGTTGAACTAATAAAGGTAAGAAGTGCTTTCTCCTTTGATTTCCAGATTGAATATTCTGGATTGAGGATTGCAGTAACAGATCCTTCAGTGAGAAATTTCTCTGGTATTGGTTGAGTATCATCAAGTAACTCAAACAAGGAGTAAGTTTCAAGCACCATAGAAATTTGATGTTTCCAAACTATATAGTTGGAACTGTCTAGTTTTACTGTCATCATGTTTGACAGTAACAAAAGTGGTTGATTGATCAAATTGATTGAAGCAGTAGAAGAAGACGCCATTGTTGAAGTTGAAGATGGCATTGCAGTAGAAGCCATTTGTTCAGTGGAAGCCATTGATGGCTCTGATACCATGAAGAAACAAGTAAAACTTGTCACTGATCTCTGTATCTAGTACAGAGTTATGAGAAATGAACAAGCACGTAGTGAGAGAGAGAGAAGAAGTAAAGAGAAGAAAAGGAAAACAGAGAGAGAGAGAATTGGGAAATCAGAGAAGACTAAAATTGAATTATGATTGCTTGAATTAATTCAATACAATACATCTTCCTTATATATAAATGAATTAACACACATAGAATAGGATCCAGAATCTTCTAACAATCCTAACTAACTTGTAACAGAATTTCCCGCCATAACTGAAGCTTGAATTGGTTGTTTGATCAGTCACGTGCCATAACAGAATCACACGATTTATAACTAACTTTAGGTGATTCAACATGGACATATATTTTGGGTTTCTATATTTAAGATTGTCTTCCCCAGCAGATAACGGTAGTAGGATGGTTTACTTTAAAATAATATTCTTTAGTTCTCGCAGATTCAAGCTGGCGTAGAACAGAACAGTATGAGGAATTCAGCCACTTGAAATCATCAATGTTCTCAACTTGGATTGTTGCCTTCATAGGAGGGTTGACATTGCAATCGTTTAGGGACTGTTTTAGCAGCTAGCTGAATCAAGAGAGCAGTCTTTTTCTTCAGTGCAGTTACATTCTCTTCAACTGAACCATGGCTCTAAACGACCATGCAACTATGTCACAGTCGTACAATTTGTCTTTTGCCATAGAGAGAATGTGACCCATTGCTTTTGCTTGATCAAGGGCACTGGAATAGGAACAGTGAAAAAAACTGCATGAAACCAAGAGCGAGCAAGTATGCCCGGTAACCAGGACAGCGAACAAAAAGCAGCAATACCTTGGGTGAAGCTCAGCATCAGAATGTGATTCTCCAATAGCACTTTTGACTTGCTTTGAAGTGCACCCTAAGAGCACTGTAAAGCTCACTTTAATTCTTAGACTTGGCAATGCTTGCACATGCTTTGGCCACTATCAGCTGGTCCTGCATAAGTTTGAGGAATGAATCTGGATGTGGGTGATCAAAATCTCACCTCCATATACTGTACTTTCTCTCGACAGTGGTGTCAAGGCTTTTAGATTGTTCAATTGCTGTTGCTTCCATCTGGTTGTCAGTTTCTTCATCTTGTCAAATTAGTTGTGCGGATTGGAGATCCTTCCTTTCCTGCCATGGATTCTGAAGGGCTAGGAACTGTTACAAATTGAAATCGTACAAAAAATATTTGAGATCACCAATAGAAGCATTTAATAGTTCACCTGCTACATAACTTCACTAGGTTCATTGATGAGTTGTAAGGATATGTGTAATACCCCAACCAAGGGGAAAAAAGAAAAAAGAAAAAAAAGGAAAATGAAGGTTATTTAAGTAAATTTGTTTATGTTGTCAATTTTATAATTAATATTTCTAAGAGGTTTTTAGAAAATAAAATTGAAACCCTAGCTATATATATAAGCTTATCATGTTAACGTATATGAGAAAATATTTTGAAAGAGCAGAGTACCCAAATTACTCCAGTAGAGAAGGCTTGACTGCAAAATTGAGATAAGAGCTTGCTTAAGAATTTCTTTCTTGTCAAATCTAAGTTTTTATTTAGAATTAGAGTATATTTTTTTATGTGAGTATTTTGGCTAATAGTGAGACTTTCTTTAGCCATGGCCGCATGGGTGTGTTCTACGAAATTTTCTTAAAGGAATTGAATCGGATTGAAGGAGAAAAAAAAAGAAAAAAGAAAAAAGAAAAAAAGACGAAGGCTTGACGCAAAGAAGGAATGTCAATTTCTTTCTAATATATTATTATTTGTTTATTGACTTGGTAGAGGAAGAATAGAGTTCAATAAAATCTTGTGCTAGAGATTTGTCTTCATGCAAAGGAAAAACTAGAGGCGGCAGTGGCATTAGAGAGGAAAAAAAAAAAAAGAAAAAAAAAAGAAAAGGGAAGAAACGTGTAGAACTATAGAAGATGTTATAAGCCGTGTTTTGACTCTAAATGATATTAGCTATCCTAGGCTTTGTTAGTGGCAGTAGAGTATATATATATATATATATATATTGAATACATGGATTTTTATTTTGAGATAATAGAGTGAAATTATTGGATATTTTGGTAGTCTCTTTGTTGGCCGGGTATCGTTATAAGTTATTTTTTTATTTGATTATTGAGTAGAAATGTTTGAAAATTGTTCTAGGTGATATCTAAGAATTTTAGAGGAAGTGTTAGGGAAAAATTCTTTTGGAATAACTTTTGGAGGTAAGTAACCTTATCCTAATTGGTTTTATCTTTGCGTATTTTAACTACTGAAAATTGTTTACAGTTGTTACAATTTATTTCGATTGTATTACTGATTTCAGGTAAAGAATTATCACAAATATATCTGATTACTGAATATATGATGTATTTTATTTAATTGTCTTTAGCTATACTGATTTAAAGTAAGAATATAGAAATATCACAAATATATTTGAATATTGAATATATGATTATATATATATATATGTATGTATGTATTTGAATAAGATATATTTTTGTTAAAAACTATGATTTCATATATATGATTATAGACAATTTGACTATGAGTTGATTCTGATACCCAAACCAATGAGGGTTATTCATTGGTACTCTGATACCCAGCCAATGAGGGTTATTCATTGGTACTCTGATACCCAGTAACGGGGATATAACGTGATCATAGTCATAAGATTGTTAAGAATATGAATTACATTTGAATATTTGACTATTTTGAGTCCTTAAAACTACATTTGTGATTTTGGAAATGTTTGAGTATTTGAACTATTTTGAGTTACTAAAACTGCTTATGTGTTTTTGGAACCTATTGTAAGTTATAACTTTTGATATATGGAAAACTGACTAATTTCTAAACCATCTATTGATATATGTGTAAGATTAAAGTATGTGATCTATGTGTAACTTATTATTTTAAGATTATGAAACTTCTTCAGTTATTTCGAAGACACATATTATATTATAACTTTTGAAAACACATATTACATCTTATACTTTGCAGATCTATTGCTTGATAGAATTTATTAGGACTTAAGTTACTTATTGAGTTGTCAACTCACCCCCTTTTTCCCCTCCAGTTTCAGATCGTGAAGAATACCAAGTTTTGGGAGTTTTGATGTTGTGTTGTGAGCAGGAAAAGAAGCTTAGTGATTTTGGGATTGGATGGTCTTCTAATAATTTTATATTTATTGGCCAAATGGCATTATGTACATGAGGTTTGAATTTCGTTCCTATTAAATTATTGGTGATCTATTCATAAAGAAATTGTTGAGGTATTTTGGATTTATTTAATTTAATTTTTTAGGATAAATTTTAGTTGCTAAGAAGGCCTTGCACACTTGTAGGGTGCTTACTTTATAAGTGTGCGGCGATTATCACGTGCCTATCTTTATAGTTGGGTTCGGGGTGTGACAATATGGGATTCCACCATCTTGATGCCCATTGCTAGAATGCTCAGCATTCTCTCCAGATCTTATCCCAGATTGAAATGAATCTTCCACTGTCTGAAAGTAAGGAATAGACAAGAAAATGGTGTCAGTGTCTATAACTAAGAGATAATAATTCGATTGGTGATGTCAGCCACTTATACTAAACAAAGGAGTTACTAATTCAAGGAAAAAAAAATCGGTTCAAGATGAAGTTCTATATAATCTACATGGTTCTCATAATTATTCAAACTATCTCAGCTTTGGTAAGAATTAAGATTAAGTACTTTCACACATTATTGCTATCTGAAAAAAGAAACAATGTTAAAATCAAATTGGAGTACCTGAGAACTCATAGAGTGGTCACAACGAACATCCATAGGGTTTTCCCAAACCCAGAAAGCAGATAGGTCCCTCATTTTCACCCCACTAATTCAAATAGCACCAGAAGTATCACTGTATGTCGCAATGATGTCAATATCTTGTATGAAATGTATAAAAATAAGCATCACTGCTATCTATGGAGAGAGGGGAAAAACTCTATGAATTACCTGTTCATATGGATAATTGCTGACTCCAGTTGCAGAAGCAGTATCTTGTACCTACTTAGCAAAGATTTGCCTATACAGTCAACAAATGCAAAAAAAATTATATAATGTAACAAGTTATTTACAGTGGTAATTATCCTAAAATCATAAAAGAGGGTAAAGGTTTGTGGGTGTGAAAAAATCTGTATGGCTGTTGCAAATTGACAATGCAACTGGGTGCCAGACAAATGAATTCCTTTCAGCCATACTACACTGAGTCATATGTTCAGCCACATCAGAGACATCATGTCACCAATTCCTTCTCCAAACAGTTGCTGACAGTTGAAGCAAATTCTAAATTTACTAGTTCTCTTTTTGAGATCTCTTTCCTACAACTACAAAATACTTAGGGCTTGTTTGGTTGTCCCCTGGAATTATATGGCTCCATTCATATCTGGTAAAGGCTCAAACAAACAAATAACATAAAAGAGGTAACTCAAGAATTGCAACTATCACTACAAATGGTTTGGAGTGAGGTCATGGGTTTGTGTTAGGTGTTATAAAGTTATGGATGGTGTCATTTGAAACTCATGGAACAACCAAACAGGCCCTTATTATATATAAAAACACTGTTATGTTTCAGCATGGAATCATATTATAATCCAAGAAATACACGTTGAATTCTCAACTCATTTGAAACAGAGAAACATTCTCTAGGAAATTTTGAAACAAACAAATGCAACAACACAAGTGAGATAACTCAAGCATAACAAGTATCACTAAAAATGGTTTGAAGTGTGGTCATGGGTTCATGTTAGATGTTTTTAGGAGCCAAAAGGAAGCAGAATCAGCCACCAAAGCTAAATTGCTGATTAGGAAACAATTCGCCCTAATTGGCAGTTCAGTCATGCGATTGGGAGTCTAACTTGGTTCTTGGCATTCCTGAAGTGCCAATCCGTGATGGTGCACGTGCATCCAATGACTACCAAATTTTGTGGGAATCTCTAGTAACTAACCCTGCAAGTAAGGAAGGCTTTACTGACCAGGCATGAATTTTTGTAATTGTAACACATGCTTGGATTGATTAAAGCACATGTCTTGTAGTTAGATAAAGAGTCAGTTACATTCAGCACTTGCTTAATTAGTTGGATAGAATTAGTTAGGCTAGGCATATCCATCACATTCCAGCACCTTTCATCGTTCACCTCAGGATTGAGAGCAAGAATCTTTTGATCTATTTATGGACTTTGTCTACTCTTCGACTGTGCATGGGGTTGGCCCTAACAAGGTTTGTTGGAAGCTAGCTAGGAGTAGAAGTTTTGAGGTTATAGGATTTTGTCTTTCTTTTGACCCTCCTCCTCTTACCTCTTTCCCTTGGAAAATGGTGTGGCAATCAAAGGTTCCTCTAAGGGTGGCTTTTTCTCATGGTCTGTTTCCTTAGGTAAGATTCTTATAATGGATAACCTTCGCTAAAGGCGTATTATTGTTCTTGATTAGTGTTATATGTGTAAGAGGTGCGGGAGTAGGTGGATTATCTTCTTCTTCATTGCCCCATAGGATTTGAGTTGTGGTCTTTGGTGTTTTGTTTGTTTGGAATTCACTGGGTTATGCCTCATAAGGTAATTGAGTAGTTTGAGTCTTGGCAAGGTAAGCTTGGGTGTCATCGCAATATAGGTTTTGAAGACTTGTCATGCCGCATTATTTGATGTGGTGTATTTGGAGTGAAATGAATGCCAGATGTTTTGAGGGATGTGAATGGTCCTCACTAGAGATTAAGTCTTTTTTCTAACATACCCTCCTTGCTTGAAGTGTGGCTCTATCGCATTTTTCTTGTTTTTCCATTCTTGTTTTACTTGATCATTGTAATTTTGGTTCTTGATTTTTGCTCCCACAGTACATCCCCAATGTACTCGGGTTGGCTTCTTTATTAATAAATTTTTTTCGTTACCTAACAAAAAAAAAAATTCCAATCCCTCATCATTCCTTAAGTCCATTTCCAAACCCCAACTCCCATACAACACTAGCACTACCCAAAACCCTAAGTAACCCTAAAGACCAACACAAACACTCAAACCCTCAAACACCCACTCGACACACCTAGAACACTAACCTAGGCAAGATACTATTATTAAAAAATTGTGGATGGTGTCATTTGAAACTCATGGGACAACAAAAAAGGCCCTTAACATTTAGAAATATACCCAACTTTTCAACATGAAATATTATTATAATCTTAGATATATATATATATATATATATATATATATATATATATATATATGCACGTTAAATTCTCTTCTCATCTAGAACTAAGAAAATCGTTCTCTAAGAAATTCCATTAACTATAGTTCCTTCAACCCCTTTCATAATTATCTATGTTACTTAAATTACAGATGGGGCAGTTAAGGTTTGAGGTTTCACCTACAAAACAACCCTCTTTGGTCTTTGCTTTACTTTTTTTCTAGAGTTTCCAAGCCCCGTCCTCTAGAAAATTTACAAGCACATCTTATATTTAGAAGGCTAACAAGTGTTGATAGATTAGACTAAATAGTCAATAATACAATAATGTACAAGTTATGAGAATGAGGTTATAATGACAAGAAAACACCACCAAGTAAGTCTATAGAAATCCATAATTATAGGAGTAATAACTAAGAAAAACGAGATTGATTGAAACCTTGCCCAAATGGCATCACTAACAACTATGAATAAATTACACTAGTGTGTATTTCGCAAATGCAAAAAATGTAAGGGTATGTTTGGTGACTGTTTTTTCTCTTTATTTTTTGTTTCTAAAAACAATTTTTATTTTTGAGACTAAAAAACTTATTTGGCAACCTAAAACGGACAAAAACAAAAACTGTTCTCAAAACTCAATTTTTAATTTTTAAAAGTCAACGAAAAACACATTTAATTTAATGAATCTGTCTCATTTAATGAGTTAGCATTGAATCTTAGTAACAACATATTTTAGTATTTTCTTTTTTTTTTCTTCAAAAAAATATATTTTTAATTTCAATTAATTAAACATGTTTTTTATTTCAAAAATACAGGAAAATTGTTTTTTTCTTTATATTCCCAAAAACAAGTCTTTGAAAATAGAAATTAAAAACTGTTACCAAATATAATCTAAGTTTTTTGGGATTTTGGAGCTTATTTTGGCAAGCCCACACCAAAAAGAAACCCCATTTCCCACGCCTTTTCTCTAGTAATTTCAACAAATACACAAACAGCAAAGCTCATCCGAATACACTCTAAATAGTTACTAATACAATGATGTTTGCAATATTGACAACAAAGTTATAACGACAGGATATGAAATAGCACAGCTTAACTTTATAGCAATCCATAAATCATAGAAGTTAGAAAGAACCAAGAAGAATTGAGATTGAAACCTTGCCCGCAAGGCATCGTTTGTAGTAATACAAGGGCCGAAAATCATTGAATTCTCTTCGACTGAAATGAATAACAAAAATTTAAATTATAACAACCAAGAACACCACCAATCACATAAAGAAACTAACTAAATCAATTTTTTTTTTCCTAAAAAAACACCCAAACAAATAAAAAGAAAGTAAATTTATAGTGTGCTACTTACATTGGCGAAGGATTTGATACATTTGCTTTTTACAGAAGCCAAATTGCAGAGTGTCTATAACAATAATAGAGAGTTTAACAACTTATCAACCCACTAATGGTTAATGGGTCTGATCAAAATTTTGATTTTAAATTTAAAGATAGTGATAGTGATATTAATCCAAATTAAGCATAATCAATGGCGTGAAACCCCCATAACAAGAAAAAGAAAATGCAAAAGAATTCACAGTGTTAGAGTTGAAATTTCAATTCAATATAGTGTATGAAATAAGAGTACAAGTAGAAAAGCCAAAGTGAAATACGGGGTAAAAATGAAATTTTAAAAATGGAAAAAAAATTAAAAGAAAAAATTAGAAAGATGATTGATTTACAAGTGAGATGAAGATGAGTTTTTGAAGACAGTGAAAGCTTGAGAATGGTTTTTCACCAGCTTCCATTATGGGTTTGGCTTGGCTTCTTCTTCTTCATTGTCTTGTTTTTGTTTCAGAGGGCGCTGGTTGTTTAAGAGTTTAAGACTTAAGTTGTTGTAACGGAGTTGCTACCAAAAAAATTAAGTTGCAGCGGAGTTGCTAAAGTGCGGGTAGGAGCACATGATAAGATAGTATACTCCCAAAAGTACCAAAAACTACCCGTGATAAGAAGGTGAGTAACGAGGAGATGTAGTGCTGTTTGGTTATGTTGTTTAAACAACAGTTTTCATTTTTTAAACAACACAATACAACATGTATGGACTCTTAGTTTTAAAACTACTAAAAACACAGAAAATTATATAGAATAATGGAAAAATTAAAATTTGTAACATTTTTTGGCATTTAGCATGATTTTACAAACAATTTTATTAATTCACAAATTTTGCAAAAACAAAATTGGTATTTACACATCACAATATTTAAATTTACAAAACCAAATAATTTTAACCCACACCCTAAAAACCTTGTTAAAAAAAATCCATGTGCAAAATTCTAAAAACCTATACCGGCATATTGAGAAGAGAACGAGAATGAGTAGAGAGACTAAGTAGAGATTGACAGCTTCATAGTGAAGCAGAACTCAAGTCTTTAAGACCCAAGTTCCTTCATTGATCTCCAAAACTTGAATAAACATGTGATTGGCTTTTGAAATTTCCATTCAATGACACTCACTTCGCTAGTAACACTAGCTTTTTGTGTGGATTAAAAAGTCTTGAAAACTTGAATAAATATGTGATTGGCTTTTTAAATTTCCATTTAGTAACACTACGCAAAAGTTAAAAGTTCCACTCGCTTCACTGGTAAACACTAGCTTTTTGTGTGGATTAGAGACTTATAGCAGTGGAGCTAAATAACTATATAGCTATTTTAGCTCCACCAAAATACAAAAAACCACCATCCAACGATGGAGCTAAAACTATGAATATTATCCAAACTCGACCCGTATTAAAAAAACCTATGGGCTTGTTTGGTGAGTTAGTTTGAGTAATGTTGTTTAAGTGTTTTTGATATATGTATGAGTGAAAAAGTGTATAGAAATATGTGTTATGTTGTTTAAAATGTGTAGTTTTGTGTTTGAGTAGGGCTGCCAAACAGACCCTAAATTTTAGCTATAATGCTAAAATGCTATATTTGACATTCAAAATGCCAAAATACCTTCTACATCAAATATGTTAAATGTTAAAATTTTTAACACTAAGCTACAGTGAACCGTCGTCTATAACAGCTAGCTTAATGTTAAAACCAAATATTAATTTTTTAATCCCACCCACACATGCCAAGTCCCTTTGCTCTTTCTAACTCACACATGCTGCTTTTCTTTCTTTTCTCTTCTGGTTCACCTTTTCTTTTCTTGTTCAGACTCAACACGCTGCCCAGCTCCTTTGCCTTCTTCTCCCATGTTGCTTCCCTTACCTCAACCAAGCTGTCACTGCTCCAAGATCCTCTTCCCTCTGATTGAACCCAAAAACCCATGCCGCTAAATCCATGATTTACACTTCTCCACCTGACCGAACCCAAAAAGCTTGAAGAAGTCAAAGCCGCCGCCGCCGATATCTGGCAAAGCCGCAGACAATGCCAAAGTCAAAAACCGCCAAATATTTCATCTTTCTCTTCCGATCTGCCGCCGTGGGTTTGTGATTTGTGGTGATTGTGGGTTGGATTGTGGATTTTGTGGGTTTGGTGGGTTGTGGTGGAGGTTGTGGATTGTGGAGGTTTTGGGTTGTGGTGGAGGTTGTGAGCTGTTTTGCAAGTTTGTGGGTAATGTTTGATGGTGGTAGTGGGGTGTGGGCTGTTTGGGCTTGTTGCGGTGGGTGGTGGTAGTGGGTTGCAGTGGTGGCTAGTAGTGGCAGTAGATTGTGGTGGCCGGTAGAGCAGTCGGGAGGATGATGAGAGAGGTGAGCTGAATATGTTGTTTTTATTTTTATTTTTTATATTTATTTAATTAGGTTGTTTATATCATTTTAATGTGTAGTGTGTTAAAATAGAAGCTTGATGTTGGGTGTATTTAAAAGTGGGACTTTTTTATTTTTTAGCATCCTTGGTGTGAATGCTCTTAGTATTCTCACCATCACCACCACATCTGCTCTATTGGTTTCGGTTGTGGGTATCTGGGTTTGACGTTTTGGGAAGGTTCTGTCACTGGTCGAACAAGCTCGAATACTCTGTCTCTCTCAACTGTAAGGTCTTTCACTTCATTCTCTCTCTACTCATTTAACTTTTTGTGATATTTTTGGGTTTTGTTGATTTTGTGTATCTCATATCCTAGGTTGGTGTCCTCTCCTTAGGATTGATAATGGGGTTTTGGTTTAAATGGCAAAGGGTTTTCTGGGATATGGTTGAATAATCATTTTTTTTAACTGTTTATGTTCCCAACTTTCTTAGGTTAAACAGTTTATATCAAAGAAGTGTTAGTCAACGAAATCTAAGATTGAAAATAGAAGATGGTGGTTCTTAAGATTTTTTGCTTATAGATAAAATAGTTGGGGTTTTTAGGATTTTGTATTTGGGTTATTTATTTATTTTTATTTTTATTATGGGGTTTTGGTTTAAATGGAAAATGGGTTTTCTGGTATATGCTTGAATAGTTATTTTCTTAAAGATGTTTATGTTCTGTTCCAACTTTCTTAGATGAAAATGTCTATATCAAAGAAGTGTTAGTCTAAGAAATCTAAGATTGATTGAAAATAGAAGGCGATGGTTCTTAGGATTTTTAACCTCATATCAGATTTAAATGTAAGTTTATTGTCTTATGAGGAGGTTCTAGTTCATGAACTTGTCTTATTGCTTTGTGATGTAGACCTTGCATTTTTAAATGAAATAGCTATGCAATTTATATTTCTGTTTTTAGAGCTGGTTCCAGCTATAGACTTTGTAAAAAGCCCTCAACTTAAAGTCATGGTGTTAATTATATTTAAAATGGAATTGAGATAAAGGATGCAAACTCTATGAGGTTAAGGATGAAATAAAAGAAAATCAAGCATAGGAGGATTTATATTATGTAGCTTGAAGTTGAATAGGGTGGCTTAGGGGGAATAGGCCATAGGGGTTCTTGGAATTTTAGTCATGGTATGATTCTCAGTTGGAAGCATTGAATTGAAGTGAATCTTCTTGATTTTGTTTTCTGCTAGGCTCAGGGTTTCCTTCTACTAAGAACATGTGTCCTTGGCCCGGTTTTAATAATTCAACCTTTGAGTTCATACTATCACCTATGCTTATTTTTTCTCTATTTCGTTTCTTTTCTTGGGTTTTCTTAGCAATCAAATAGTGGCTGTGATAGTTAGAATTGTGGAGACAGTTTAATAATGATTAGCTTTTTTGTTTGCTTGATTTCATTCTGTATTGGCTTTGTTTCAAGTCTCATTTTGTTTGTTTCCTTTTAATTCCTTTTTTTTCTTGCTCTTGCCTTAGTTTGGTTGCTTTTAAAAATGTAAAGAAAATGATTCTTAAGTCAAATTAACATCCGTAGGAGATAGAGAGACTTTGGAGGTATTGCAGAAAACACAAACAACCCAATTTACAACAACGAACTTCCACGCTCTTTGCCACAAGGGTTTGCCTCTTACTCCAGTGATCCTTATCATCGTAATTCAAACAACGCCCCCATCTTGAAGCCCAATTTCATTTGCGCTGAAGAAAATGGAAGACATTACTATGTAACTGGTATGAATTCCAACTATTATCGGATTCCTAGTCAAACCCTTGTTAAGGATTCTTTTATTCAACTTTTGGATGCTCCGAATTTGATCCATTTACGTTCTCTCAACCCTACTGTTCCTATAATTGAGCATACTATGCCGATCAATGTAAAGGAAAATCACCTAATTATCTTGAGTGAGAGTCTTTACTACCTTGGAGGTTGCTTACCATCCAACTGGGCTTCTTCCATGAACATAATAACTGGTCAATGGATTTCAATCCCTAACCCTCCATATCTGCCCCAAATATGAGTTTTGTTTTTTCCATCAGTGTGAAGTATCACAATCCATATATAGTAGTAGGTTATAAGGATCCTAAGAACCCGATTCATTAACTATTTAATGTTTCCACAAACTAGTGGTTAATCCAAAAATTTCAACCAAATTTCAATGGCCAGATTTTTAACCCTCCTAAAAATCAACCGATAGCCGTTGATTCTAGGTTCTTTTGGTATGATGCTGTAAAACAAAGGGTTGTAGGATGTAACCTCTTTTCTGGTGAATGTTTCTTGGTTGAGGCACATACACATGACCATGGCGTTGGAGACTTTGAGCTTCGCCTGGCTTTAATAAGTGGTGGTGATGATGGAAGTTTAAACTTTTGTTTACAATGGCTATCCCCAATCAAGATAAATGGACTAGGCAATGGAATTTTACCATTGGATTTCCATTTATCTTGGTTGGGGATAGCCACTCTAAACAAAAGTTCAAACTTCCATCATCACCACCACTTATGAAAGCTAGGCGGGGCTTAGAGTCACCAGCGCCATGGTCATGTGTATGTGCCTCAGCCAAGTAACATTCACTAGAAAAGAGGTTATATACTATGACCCTTTGTTTTATAGCATCATACCAAAAGAACCTAGAATCAACTGCTACCGGTTGATTTTTAGGATGGTTAAGAATCTGGCCATTGAAATTTTTGGATTAATCACTGGTTTGTGGAAACATTAAACAGTTGAAGAATTGGGTTCTTAGGATCCTTATAACCTACTACTATATATGGATTGTGATACTTCACACCGACGGAAAAAATAGATCTCATATTTGGGCCAGATATGGAGGGTTAGGTATTGAAATCCATTGACCAGTTATTATGTTCATGGAAGAAGAGCCCAGTTGGATGGTAAGCAACCTTCAAGGCAATAAAGACTCTCACCCAAGATGATTGGGTGGGAGTCATTTACATTGATCGACATAGCATGCTCAATTATAGGAACAATAGGGTTGAGAGAATGTAAATGGATCAAATTCGGAGTATCCAAAAGTTGAATAAAAGAATCCTTAACAAGGGTTTGACCAGGAATCCAATAATAGTTGGAATTCATACCAGTTACATAGCAATGTCTTCCATTTCTTTCAGCGCAAATGAAATTGGGCTTCAAGATGGGGGCGTTGTTTGAATTACAATGATAAGGCTCACAGGAGAAAGAGGCAAACCTTTATGGCAAAGAGCGTGGAAGTTCGTTGTTGTAAACTAGGTTGTTTGTTAGTGGCCCATGCCCTAACTGTAGTTGTGGCGATGACATTAGTATTGCAGACTATGTCGGTAACATATTCTGACGCCGTCCTCGTGGCCGAGCTGATGGTGATGGCGGTGGTGAGGACGAACCCTTGGAAGAGTGCGGGGTGGTCCAAGAACACTCCATGTGAAGAAGGAAAGGAAGTGCTCGAATTGCAAAGACTCTTGGAAATGATGGAAATACAAAATGCATGTAGGTTTATATACAACAAGTGTATAACTTCACCCAATATCTTTTAATAGACGAGAATTTTCTTTTACAAATTCACTGGTAGAATACATTTTCTTCTTATATTTCCTATACTTGCAAAATTTCTAAAAGATTGGAAATCAATAACTATGTCATCAATTAATTATTTAATTGCAAGTTTTTGCAATATAAAATTATAAATAAAAAAGTTTATGAATCATATAGTAAATAACATTCAATTAACACAAAATTTGACATATGTGTCAAGAGCATAAAAAACATACGGTTGGATTTTAAAAATATGGAGTCATGTTAGTTTTTTTTTAATGACAATTATAGCTGTAAGCTACAATTAAGTTTGTAGCCAAACTTTGTCCCCTATATAATGCATGTATATTTGAATTGTAATGAACTGAAAGTCTAGGATGGTCTTTTGCAGAGAGACAAGCATGAGATTTTTTTTTTTTTTTTTTTAACCAAACAAAAAATAAAAAAACAAAAAACCATAAGAGATTTGGTTGATACTTCTTACTCCACTTTTGAGAGTACCGATAGAGCAATATAGAAAGGGATTGAGAAAAGTGGCCGTACTCTTTTGGGAAAGGGAATTCCAGGAGGAGGAGTAGGGTTACAACTTACAAGAGGCTTACCACCACGCACCATTTACGTGATGGTTATTCCACGAGTATAAGTACTTGTGGAGTATTGGGAAGGGGGAAGCAAGGGTTGAAATTCAAGTCTTTAGGAAAGAAAAAACCAATAATAGATATCGTATATATACACACGCAAAAACTTTTTCAATCATCACAAAGTCTAAACTATCTTTTCTCTCTTTGACAATAGGGCCCAGTCCACGAACCCTACATCCAGCCTATGAGCATATAATATATTATATCTTTCCTTTCTTATGTGAGACTCAAGGATTTTCGTCACTTTTAGTAAAATCTTCAAGTAAACACATTAGGAGTCAATTTATTATTCACTTCATACTATCTTTCTAACAAACTTTGCATGCCAAATTTAATCAAATGGAGTAAATAATAGCTCTAATTTATTATGTAGACATACCGAATTTAAATCAATCAAGTAACTAAATTACACTAGATAACAAGCAATAACCATTTAAGAACTTAATAATATCTAATGCATGAATACCATTTCGAAACCCGTTTCGGTTTATCTTGTAAAATGAAATATTTTGGTACTGGCCTATTTTAGCATACTATTTCAGGATGTTTCGGGATTCCTAATATAATAAACACACACACACACACACACACACACACACACACACACATATCTATATAATAACTAATAGCCGAAATGTTTGACTTTTTGTTGACCACTTTTCATTGTGCTAAATGGCTACATAAATTGCAGTCACATTTATATTTTAAAACACCTAATAGTTGTGTTTTTTCAATATGTCTATTCACAATTACACCTATTTCGAACCGGTGCCAATGTGCTTATAAATAGGCATCCCTCATTTCATTTTAAAAAGTTTTTTCATTCATTCATAAGAGTCTTTAGAGAGAGAGAGTGACACAATTCTATTTGTTGTGCACAGAGATTGTAATGCTTCTTTTACGTGTTGGTCATCATTTTATCTTTGGTTAGTTTTATATCAACCATTTTGTATTCATTTGGTATGTAAGTTTTACTTTATTTCTCTTAAACATTGACACATATTTGTACATATATTGTTTATTAATCTTATTCACAAAATCACAAAAGTAAATTATTTGTGTAATAATATCCAATAATCTTAAGACAAATTTTCCTCAATTTATTTTTGTGATTTATGTGGAAAGTTTTTGTGTGCGCACAAAATAAGTTTTAAGAAGTTATTTTATGATTGAATTAGGATAATTCTATAAGTTCTAATATTGGTGATTGCGTTTTGCATAAATAAAATCATGTTTGCACGTAAAGGGAGTTTTGTTATCAACATTGATTTATTCTTTTCAAAACTAACTGCCTACACCGTTTGGAATATTACACAATATATATTTATGTATAGCAATAACTGATTGCACTATTTGATAAACCTTTTGAAAAATTTTGGTAACATTTGGTTATTATTAATTTATTATACATTGTAGTCGTTTTTTTTTTTTTTTTTTTTTTGAGGGAATATACATTGTAGTTGTTATATAACTGTTGCAATTGTATGATATATATAATCATCATTGTTATAATATATTATATGAATTTGCTAGATTCTCTATCAGTTTTCGTGGTATAATATACATTATATAATATATTTAAATACTTTTGGATTGTTTTGATTCATAGGAAAGAGAATGTAAAATTGGAGTATGATAGGATTCGTAAAGCGTGTAAAGAAATCGTTTAGTATTATTGTTGTTACAATTGGTGTGGCTTCAATTTTGAACCTTTTTATTATTTAACCAAAAAAAAAAAAAAAACTTCCAAATAGCAATTTCAAAGAAGATCCATAGGTTTCCTCTATTTCTAAGAAAGTTGAAAGATAAAAAGTTGAGAAAAAGTAAACAAATGAAGAAATCGTTTAGCATTATTGTTATTACCATTGGTGTGGCTTAATTCCTGAACCTTTTTACTATTTAACAAAGAAAACTGACTTACAAATAGAAATTTTGGAGAAGACCCATAGGTTTTTTGTGCTTCTAAGAAATATAAAAGAGAAAAAGTTACCAAATAAATATGAACCACTATCTATACCAAAAGATTATAATCCTTCAACAAGTATATTTTCATTCAATATGCATATTTTAGGTCAATAGACACATTTTCATTTACTAAGCACGTTTTCGTTCAATAGACACACTTTCGACCAATAAGCACCTTTAATATATATCAAATATGAAGGATTATAACCTTTTAATAAGCACATTTTGGTATATCCAATTTAAATGATTATGATACTTTAAAGGGTACCTTTTAGTATATATATTACAACATATCTTATATATATACATACATATATATATATATATATATACACACACACACACACAACACAAACTAAACTAGAGATGCAACACTACATCTCTTATTCATTCCCACAAAAAACTAATAAATAAAACATTACTTCTTCTTTTTTCCCTGAAACTAATCCAGTAACTATTCTCGTGCATCGCACATGTTAGCGACTAGTGTGTGTGTGTATATATATCATACAACATAAAATTATCAATTCAAAGAAGTAAATAACTAAATATCAAATAATACAAATTATTTAGTCTTAAGTCTTAACATAAAAAAATTTATTACTTTATTATTATTATTTTTATTTAGATAAGTAACAATACAAGTTAATGAAATAAATATTAAAAAATGCATAATGAAATGACCTGGGTACTAAATAAATTATTTGAATTTAGATAGGTGATAGAATAATGCTTCCTATATAGATTAGTATTGTTATTTATTTGTATTCAAATAAATTCTTATGTTTTAGGATAGAGAAATGATATGTCCACAACATTTTTACAACAAATTCTAAATGGCAGGTTATTACTGGTTATTATTATTGGGGCAAAAAAATAATCTTAGCGTTAGGTTCAAATTTAAACCAATAACAATTAACCACATTTGATTTGTTGTGAAAATGTTGTGAACTTAGCATCTCTCTTTAGGATAAGAGAGGTTCTTATGTTTTAGGATTTGTTGATGAGGCTATCTCATCTTTGACTATTTATGTATGTTAAATTCATTAATAAAAATTAAGTAGAAAATTAACTAAAAATGTCTATTTCTTCTCTCAAGTTTAGGAGATTAATCATCTCGAATTGACCAACTATCTTTTTTATTCAGTAAATTATCCTAGTTCACAACATTTGGTATCAGAGTCAACTAATCCAACTAGTTAAAAAAAAAAAAAAAAAAAAATCTTTGCTGCCTTTCTCATTCAAGCAAACCACAAAAAAATCCATCCTCCAAATCACCCTCTAGCCACCAAAAAAAAAAAAAAAAAAATTGCCTCAATATGCTTGACCCATATCCATTAGCACAATCAGCCAGCACTTATGAACAAGCCTTCAACGATTTAAGGCATGCCTTTCAAAACTTGTGTGTAGCGGTCGATCAATTGGGCAACCAAATTGAATCATTGCAATCTGTCCAAAGAACAACCAACGACTTTGAAGGCAGTGCTTTACACATTCAAGCCAATACATTGGAGTCATCAAAATTTTCAATAGAAGTACCGATGCCAACAACAGGTGTTGCTTTGGCCTTAGTTCAACAAGAACCTACTAAGGAGCATGAACAAGAGAAGGTTCTACAAGAAAGTGATTCATTAGATGGTGCACATGCTAATTTTGAGTTTGATGATTGTTTTTATGATCAGCCTGGCCTCCATGGTGCATGACCGACGAGAGCTTATTGAAGTTAGAAGATTGAGACTATGATGCTTCCTATGACTCAAGAAAAGACAACCTTGATTGCACCAATGAATATGCACATCGATTTTGTAATTCCTGATAAATTCTATATTGAGGAATGTAGGAATTTTCTATCCTTGGTGCTCCAAGAGGCAATTCAAGAATTGCACGACATGCCTAACAACAAAATTCTCATCCTTCATCACTTTAAAATCCGAGATTGAGTATTCTCCAATCAATGTTTGCAAGATTCAATTTCTATGTCCTTGAATCTTGAGGGCAAGATTTATCTTGAAGGGGGAGGGAATGTTATGACCTGGGTACTAAATAAATTATTTGAATTTAGATAAGTGATAGAATAAGGCTTCTTAGATAGATTAGTATTGTTATTTATTTGTATTGAAATAAATTCCTATGTTTTAGGATATGATGAGTTCCTATGTTTTACGATTTGTTGATAAGGCGATCTCATCTTTGGTTATTTATGTACAATGAATTCTTTAGTGAGAATTAAGCAGAAAATTAACCAAAAATGTTTATTTATTCTCTCAAGTTCAGGAGATTAGTCATCTCGAATTGATTATCTTTTTCATGCAGTAAATTATCTTAGTTCACAATATTAACTGATCAGAACCATCAGTTTAATTTTTTTTTTTTTTTTTAATGTCAAGATAAAGCTCTTGCCAAAGGGGGAGTATGTTATGAATGGAATTAATAACTTTAACTTTCACTTTTTTATAAATATAGCAGCCTATTTTTTAAGACAAATAAACCATTGAAAATAAGCCAAATCAAACAAATATTTTAGTCATTTTGGGCGTTCTTCAAATTCAATTCCAGATTGCCACAAAATGAGTACAATCTTTTCGATAATTTACTGTGCAACTATGCAGTCCGTTGCCTTCTTTTTCCCTTGTTGATGGTTATGCCTATAAACAACTGAACCCTTTCCCATAAAATTGAGCATTGAATGGGATTTTATCAACCTTTAGTCCTTAGATGAAACTCTCACATGCTTGGTATCAACCTTCTTAGCGTTCTTAATGGGAGAGAATCTATGCCGTTGGAAACATAAGATTGACAATTTTGTATTTCAGCATTCAATGACTGCTAAACTCTCATCAATCTTCATACAACCATGCAGTTGATCAACTATACTATGTATCTCACCAACTTGTGGGGTGGACTTCTCCCCAGCTAAAAATTTACATGCCCTGTTTTTTAAATGCACCATGCTGTACCCAGCAACAACCCTCACACCTCTCTCCTTCACCAACCTTCTCATCCTCGCAGCATCAACAAATGATCCACCCGATGCATACATGCTTGATGCAAGCAAATAACCTGATGAATTTAAAGGCTCCAACTCAAGAACACGAGAGATGGCTCTTGTGCCAAGCTTGCTGTTCCCATGGCTTTTACAAGCACTCAATAGTGCCCCCCAAATACTTGCACCAGCCTCAAAACCTTCAGGCATCTTCTTGATTAAATCAATTGCACTATCAAGTTGTCCTGCTCGACCCAACATGTCAACCATGCATGAGTAATGCTCCAATCCAGGCTCAACCCTGTGATCTTTAATCATTGAATTGAAAAAACCAAGCCCCTCTTCAATTAACCCACCATGACTACAAGCAGTTAACACTGAAAGAGCTGTCACAGCATTTGGCTCCACTCCATGTTTTTTCATTTCAGCAATCAAAGTTAAGGCTTCATGTGCAAAGCCATTCATGCCATATGCTGCAATCATGGCACTCCATGAAAAAACATTCTTATCAGAAATCTGCTCAAAGGCTTTCCTTGAGTCTTCTATTGCCCCACACTTTGAGTACATCTCAACAATTGCAGTTGCAACTGCTACTTCTGCTTCCCAGCCTCTGTAAACTGAAATTCCATGAGCCCACATTGACCTTCTCAGTTCAGCTGAAGCTGAACAAGCCTCAAGAAGATTGATAATGGTAACAACATTGAGCTTCTCTTGTGCATAGATCATCTCTTGGAAAACAGCTATTGCCTCATCTGGCTTGCCACAATAGGTGAACCCCGCAATCATTGTGCTCCAAGAAACAACATCTCTTCTCTCCATCCCATCAAAAAGTTCCCATGCCAGCTCAATAAGATTGCATTTTCCATAAGCATCAATTAGAGAATTTAGCACCAATTCATTTGATTCATATCCCCCCCGGATTATTACACAGTGGACTGACTTGCAGTGAAATGGCTGCACAAAAAACTTGCATGTCTGAAGAATATTGACTAGACTCACCTCATCTGCCTCAATTCCTTCCTTCACCATCGAATAAAACAATGACAAAGCTTCCAAATGCTTCTTATTTAGGACAAATCCAGATAATATAGAATTCCATGTGACATTGTTCCTTTGAGACATCTCATTGAAGGCTTTAAAGGCAGATTCGGCATCATAGCACTTAGAATACATATCAATTAAAGAATTCCCAATATACACTTCAAAAACGAAACCTCTACTGATCACTAACCCGTGAACCATTCTTCCTATACTCAAGTCCCCTAAACTAGCACATGCTTTAAGGAGACTCACCATAGTTACACCATCTGGCTCAATGCCAACCTCAAAAACCATCTCTCTGTACACCTGCAAACCAACCTGAGCTTCCTCATTTTGCACATAACCACTAATTATCACACTCCAAGAGATAACATCTTTTTCACACATTTCATCAAACATTTTCTGCGCATTCACCATATCAGAATCAGCATACAAACTCAGCAAAGAGTTCTGAACTGAAGGAATAGCCAAAAACCCACTTCGAAAAATGTAACCGTGTACTTGCAGTCCTTCAAGTTTAGCTCTAAGACTATGACATGCCTGTATTACAAGCACCAAGGTGGAAGTGTTTGGCTCAAACCCATCAACCCTTGCACTCATAAACCATAGCAACCCTTCTTGTAAATCTCCTTTCTGAAGATACCCATATATCATTATATTCCAAGAAACTGAATCCTTGTTCATGCAGTTAAAAATAGCTAATGCAGAACCCAAGTCTCCACATTTCATATAGAAGTCCATAGTGGAGTTACCAATTGAAGTGAACAATTCAAACCCCTGTTTAACCAAGCTTCCATGTATAGACTTTCCATGTCTGATGGAGAGGTTTGAACATGCTTTGAGAATGGGAGGGAAAGCTGATGGGTCTGTTGGTTGAATTCCAGCTTTTTTCATTTGGTTATAGTGGGAAAACACTTCCTCCCATTTCCCATTAGATGATGATTCCCTGATTCTTAATATCCAATTAGGGAGCTTTGAAAATAATTGAGTTGTTGGGAAGCGCATTGCAAAGAATCAAATGCAAGCACTTGTTTGAAAATGAGGTTTTCAGAGTACATGAGGATGTAGTTTTACATTTTAAACATCACATTCAATGCTTCATATGTATACGAGCTATCACTCCCGTATGCTTGGAATGGATTTTAATATTATACATACTGTAGCACATAGCCGGCGGTGTATAGGTAATTAAGGTATGCCATTTTATGGACCCCACAAAAATGATTCGAAAACCTGAAACTAACTTGGATCTTATTTTAAGATTGACCTTTTTATAAGATGGCTGGGCTAACTTCTTTTAAGGCACAGTCATTCATGTTCATCTTTGAACCCGATTAATGGTAAGGACAACTTTTTTCACAATTCCTAACATGGCCATTGAAAAGAATCACTTTCACTTAGGTCCACTATTAACATTCCTTATATTATACACCAATTACAATAGGATGTCGAGTTCTAAAAAATATATATATATATATTTTTTTTGAAGCTGTGTACTTGAACTAATTATTTGAACACAGCGTAAATGAAAGATCATAAAACAAAAGGCTAGCATTGGCAACTTCTACATGGGCAACGAGGCATTTTGAAATTCGTTTCTTTGAAATTCAAACATTACACGTGTGTGGGGGTGAGTGAGAGAGAGGGATAAAAAATAGTTATTGGCGGATGTTGCAAAATTGAAGATAATGGTTGTCAAACATAACATATCTAGACCAGTAAGAATTATACTTTGAAACGGCCAAATCCAGCCATGGCTTGTAGTTTCCATTGTAATGGATGACAGCGGCATTCTCTATCTCTGATTGATTAAGGGCTGGGTCATAGCCAAGTCCCAAGACATGCCAACCTCGATCCAGTGGATACGTCAAGTTATAGAAAGTGATCAGTCCCGGTGGCAATGAGCCAAGTTTCCAAAGGTTCCTATCCTCATTCTGCAAAACAGTTTCACATCAGTTGCAAGCCTGAGTAGCAAGACTACATCTATATCTAGCATGAATGAAAAGGCATCAATGTTTGTTGGGCAAACTAGGAATAGGATAAATATCAGAATATTCATTAAAACAATTTCTGAAACAAGTGGTATGGACCAAAAGCTAAAAATAATCCTTTATAAGAACAGCCAAATGGAAATTGCAATCACTATCATCAGATTAAAATAATATTAAATAGTAGCATCCTCCATGAAGCAAATAGAGGAGTCATGGGGTTCACAATTGCAAAGAAAAGAATATTAAAACTAGAGAGGATGGGATTCAAAAGCCTTCAAAAGTTCCTTGGAACACACACAACCAATTGATTTAACAACACAGCGGATACAAGATGTTTAAAGCTCAAACGTGCCCCTCTACAACCATCTTGACGATCCACAATCTAGTGATTACTCCCATACTGATATGGCACAAACACATATAATACTATCATCCAATGAGACTACATTCATGAAGTAAATAGCATCTTCATTCAGCCCATCAAATCCTACACCTAAAGAACTATGTCATTTCCCCAAAAACTAAAAAATAATAACTATTAGGCGTTTTGCTGAAAGATACACCACTAGATACCAAAATGATTGCACACTTATGGTCACCATCACCATATATTTATACACATGACTTGCATAAATGTACTATCATAACAGAAACACATAAAATAAACAATTTTATACAAAGTTAAAAGATGATAAGAACTTGAAAAGGGGTGAGGGAGTCTGGATTGGGAATGGAGAAAGAAGACAAATGAAGCCTTACCATATCTTGCCAACGATGATATATTCCAGTTATATTTCGCTTTTTCCACTCCTTCAAGTCAAAAATATTCATGCCAAATGCCCAACCACAAGCATTTGGATCAAAATTCTCAGAGATCTTTGGATTAGAGAAGTTGAGATACTTATCAAACCTATGAAAGCTTTCCTTGCATGTCTCCACTGCACCATTTACCATCCCTTGCAGATCAACGGACCAAAGAGGCGTGAGATCCTTCTGAACCACAATATCATCATCCAAAAATAGGATCTTGTCCAGCTTTGGGTAAACTTCAGGAAGGTAGAACCTTAGGTGATTCAACATGGACAAATATTTTGGGTTCCTGTATTTAAGATTGTCTTCCCCAGCAGATACGGTAGTAGGATGGTTTACTTTAAAATAATATTCTTTAGTTCTCGCAGACTCAAGTTGGCGTAGAACAGAACAGTATGAGGAATTCAGCCACTTGAAATCATCAATGTTCTCAACTTGGATTGTTGCCTTCATAGGAGGGTTGACAAGAAACCACATTCTCATTGCAGCAAAATTCAGTTTATCCGTGACTACGTGAAAAACATGTTTTTCAGGTTCCTTTGCATGCAGCACAGTAGAATTGACAACCACAGATGTTGCTAGTACATTATCAGAAAAGATGGCATAGTGATAGAGAGAAGGATCTTCAAGCTTTTCTTTGTCAAGATCCTGTTTACTATAATAACCCTGCATATAATAATCTGCTGCAAGCTGCAGAGGAAGGCATTGCAATCGTTTAGGGATTGTTTTTGCAGCTAGCTGAATCAAGAAAGCAGTCTTCTTCTTCATTGCAGTTACTTTATCTTCAGTTGACTGAACCATGGCTCTAAACGTCCTTGCAACTATGTCGCAGTCATATAATTTGTCTTTTGCTCTAGAGAGAATGTGACCCATTGCTTTTGCTTGATCAAGGGCACTGGAATTGGAATAGTGAAAAAAACTGCATGAAAACCAAGAGCGAGCAAGTATGCCTGGTAACCAGGACAGAGGACAAAGAGCAGCAATACCTTGGGTGAAGCTCAGCATCAGAATGTGCTTCTCCAATAGCACTTTGACTTGCGTTGGAGTGTGCCATAAGAGCGCTGTAAATCTCACTTTCATTCTTAGACTTGGCAATGCTTGCATATGCTTTGGCCATTATCATCTGGTCCTGCATAAGTTTGAGGATGGAATCTGAATGTGGATGAACAAAATCTCGCCTCCATATGTTGTACTTTCTCTTGACAGTGGTGTCAAGGCTTTTAGATCTTTCAATTGCTGCTTGTGCCATCTGGTTGTCAGTTTCTTTATCTTGTTGAATTAGTTGTGCGGTTCGGAGATCCCTCCTTTCCTTCCGTGCTATCTAAAGGGCTAGGAACTGTTACAAATTGAAATCACTTGCACAAAACATATCTATGGAACACTAGTAGAAGCATTTGATAGTTCACCTGCCGCATGCGCTTCACTGGGCTCATTGATGAGTTGTAAAGATATGGGATTCTACCATCTTGATGCCCATCGCTATAATGCTCAACATTCTCTCCAGATCTTATGCCAGAATGAAATGAATCAACCACTGTCTGAAAGGAATAGACAAGAAAATGGTGTGTCAGTGTCTATAACTAGGAGATAATAATTCAATTAGTGATGTCAGCCACTTAAACTAAACAAATGGAATTATTAAGGCAAGGAAAAAAAAATGATTGAAGATGAAGTTCTATATAAAACATATATGGCTCTCATAATTATTCAAACTATCTCAGCTTCGGTATGATTAAGTACTTCCACGTACATTATTGCTATCTGAAAAAGAATCAATGTTAAAATCAAATTGGAGTACCTCAGAACTTGTTGACTGGTCATGGTGAACATCCATAGGGTTTTCCCATACCCAGGAAGCAGACAGGTCCCTCATTTTCACCCTACTAATTCGAATAGCACCAGAAGTATCACTGTATGTCGCAATGATGTCAATATCCTGTATGAAATGTATAAAAATAAGCATCACTGCTATCTACTGAGAGCGGGGAAAAAAACTCTATGAATTACCTGTTCATCTGGATAATTGCTGACTTCAGTAACAGAAGCAGTATCTTGCACCTGCTTAGCAAAGATTTGCCCATACAGTCAACAGATGTAAAAAAATTTAAAATGTAAAAAGTTTTTTACAGAGGTAATTATTCTAAAATCATAAAAGAGGATGAAGGTCCATGGGTGTCAAAAAAATCTGTATGGCTGTTGCAATTTAACAACACAAGTGGGTGCCAACCACATGAATACTTTTCAGCCATACTACACAGTCATATATTCAGCCACATCATAGACATCATGTTATCTTCCCCTACCTTTAAACAAATCCCTTAAACCAATTCCTTCTCCAAACAATATAATTTTACTAGTTCTATTTTTGAGATCTCTTTCCTACAACTACTAAATACTTAGGGTTTGTTTGGTTGTCCGCTAGAATTAAATGGCTCCATTCATATCTGGTAAAGGCTCGAACAAACAAATGCAACAACATAAATGAGGTAACTCAGGAATGGCAATTATCGCTATAAATGGCTTGAAGTGAGGTCATGTGTTTGTGTAAGGTGCTATAAAATTATGGATGGTATCATTTGAAACTCATGGGACAACCAAATAAGCCCTTATTATATATAAAAACGCCATTATGTTTCAGCATGGAATCATATTATAATTCAAGATATACAAGCTGAATTCTCATCTCATTTGGAACTAAGACAAACATTCTCTAAGAAATTCTCAAACAAACAAATGCAACAACATAAGTGAGGTAACTCAAGCATAACAAGTATCACTATAAATGGTTTGAAGTGTAGTCATGGGTTCATATTAGATGTTGTTAGGAGCTAAAAGGAAGCAGAATCAGCCAACAAAGCTAAATTGCTGATTGGGAAACAGTGTGCCCTAATCGGCAGTTCAGTCATGTGATTGGGAGTCTAAATTGGTTCTTGGCATTCCTGAAGTGCCAATCCATGATGGTGCATCTAATGACTACCAAATTTTGTGGGGATCTCTAGTAACTAACCATCCACGTGGGGAAGGCTTTACTGACCAGGCATGAATTTTTGTAACTGTAACACATGCTTGAATTGATAAAAGCACATGTCTTGTAGTTAGCTAAAGAGTCAGTCACATTCAGCACTTGCTTAATTAGTTGTAGAATTAGTTAGGCTAGGCACATCTATCACGTGCTAATATTCCAGAACCTTTTGCACATGTGTTATTAGCTAACCAATGAGAACTAAACATACCAATGTATAGAAGATTTTTGTAAAGTAATGAAGGACATAATCAACAAGCTGATGCCTTTTCTGCTCCTTTCTCTCTAAAAGTTTCTCTCACTCTCTTATTCTCTCTTTTATCATGTACGAGGTAGCGCTCCCTTGAAGCAGTCACTTATTCATGAATTTTTTCCACTCCCTCATCATTCCTTAAGTCCATTTCCAAACCTCAACTCCCATACAACACTAGTACTACCCGGAACCCTAAGTAACCCTAAAGACCAACACAAACACTCAAACCCTCAAACACCCACTTGACACACCAGGAATCCTAACCTATCCAGTATTCTATTATTAAAAAATTATGGACGGTGTCATTTGAAATTCATGGGACAGCAAAACAAGCCCTTAATATTTAGAAATATACCCAATTGTTTCAACATGAAATATTGTTATAATCTCAGATATGCACGTTGAATTCTCTTCTCATCTAGAACTAAGAAAAATGTTTTCCAAGAAATTCCAATAACTATAGCTCCTTCAACCGCTTTCATACTTACCTATGTTACTATAATTACAGATGGGGAAGTTAAGGTTTGAGGTTTCACCTACAGAACAACCCACCCCAATACCTCCCCCATCTTTGCTTTACTTGTTTTCTAGAGTTTCCAAGCCCCATCCTCTAGAAAATTTACAAGCACATCTTATATTTAGAAGGCTAACAAGTGTTGATAGATTACACTAAATAGTCAATAATACAATAATGTACAATTTATGGGAATGAAGTTATAAGAAACCTTGCCCAAATGGCATCACTAACAAGTGTGTATAAATTACACTGGTGTGCATTTTGCAAACGCAGAAAAATGCAAGTTTTTTGGGCTTTTTGAGCTTATTTTGGCAAGCCCTCACCAAAAAGAAACCCCTTTTCCCTCTCCTTTTCTATAGTACTTTCAACAAATCCGCAAACAGCAAAGCTCATCCAAACACACTCTATATAGTTAATGATACAATGATGTATGCACACCATAGTTTAACTCTATAGCAATCCATAAATCATAGAAGTAAGAACCAAGAAGAATGGAGATTGAAACCTTGCCCGCAAGGCATCGTTCGCAGTAATACAAGGGTCGAAACTCATTGAATTCTCTTCGACTGAAACGAATAACAAAAATTCAAATTATAAAAACCAAGAACACCACCAATCACATAAAGAAACTAACTAAATCAATTTAAAAAACACCCAAACAAATTAAAAGAAAGTAAATTTATCGTGTGCCACTTACACTGGTGAAGGGTTTGATACATTTGCTTTTACAAAAGCCAAATTGCACAGCATCTGCAACAACAACAGAGAGTTTAACAACTAATCGATCCACTAATGGTTAATGGGTCTGATCAAAATTTTGATTTTGAAGTTAAAGACAGTGATATTGATCCAAATTGAGCATAATCAATGGCGTGAAACCCCCACACCCCCCCCCCCCCACAAAAAAAAAGAAAAGAAAGGGAAATGCAAATGAAATCACAGTGTGAACATGGAGATCTAACAAAGTGGTGGTAGAGTTGAAATTTCAATTCAATACCAGTGTTTGAAATCGTAGAACAAGTGGAAAAACCAAAGTGAAATAAAGGGTAAAAATGAAATCTTGAAAATGGGAAAAAGAAGAAAAGAAAATAAAAGATTAGAAAGATGATTGATTTACCAGTGAGATGAAGATGAGTATTTGAAGAGAATGAAAGCTTGGGAATGGTTTTTCACCAGCTTCCATTATATACAGAGAGAGAGAGAGAGAGCCTGTGTTTATGTATGAGTTGGGTTTGGCTTTTTGGCTTCTGGTTCTTCTTCTTCTTCTTCTTCGTGTTGGTCTTTCTTCTTGTTCGCGTTTCAGAGCGCGTTGGTTGATTAAGGAGGTGGGGGTGTTGCTAAAGTGCGCGGTACGAGCGCATTTAGTTAGTAAATACACAATATTTAGAGGGTACCGTATATTCATATTCTTCTCCTTCTTGATTAGTGTCTAATTGCACTAAACTCATCATAATTGGAAAAATTAGACTTATCATAATAGTGACACATGTCGAATGCATGAGTTTGATGTAACTAGTCACCAGATATTATATTGGACCCAAGCCAAATTCCATTATGAATTTAATTGGTTAGATCCGTTGTTATATTTAATAAGTAGGAAAACACATTTATTCATTAATTATCCTACTTTAGAACTATTTTATAATTACCAAAACACTCGGGGTACAATCTACCAATCAAATTTTTCATTCAATACTCTCATTCATTCAATAGGTGAATAGCCTAATAAGTGATCATTTTAGGATACATATTATGGTCAGGTCGCTTTAGAGAGCATTGGATGGGAGAATAGCCGATAAATTATTAGTTTATGACACATGTCATGCCCATATTGCTATACAGAGCATTAGAATCAAGCAAAACTCTTTAGTCTATTACTATGTGTAAATAGAAAAAGCTTCCAATATTTCAAATGCTTGCAACATCACACTAGTGATGTTTATTAGGCAAATCTAACTCAAAAGTATTTTACTCACTTTACCAATTGAGTTAACAGAAACTCACAAATTCACAATACAACTTGAATATAGAATTCATGTTTAAGTGAAGGGATGTATCGATACATTGAATATATAAAATAATTTTTCATTTAGGCCTACATGTAGGACTTATTCTTATATGAGATGAACGTATAGTAATACACCAAATTACAAACTTAATTGATGTTTAATGGTATGGATAATACAAATTCAACTATACATACTAATGTGTCAATGTTTTGAAGCCAACATAAGGAAAAAAAGCGAAAAATATACGGTTTAAATCTTAGGGACTAACAAATTAATTGATAGGAGTATAATTTTAGAAGTAATGAATTAAATTAAATATTTCAAAAAGTAACCAATTAAATCTTAGCTCATTTAAGTATAACCACATTGACCACTGCATATCCTTAATGCGATAGTCACTCTACAAGTATAAGTGCTTATGGGGTGTGGAGGCAAGGGTTGGGGTTCAAATTTTTAGAAGAAAGCTTTCACACACATATACACTTAGATTAGGCTAGAATAGAATTTCTATCTTGTATAAAAAAAATAAAAATAAAAAGTATAACCACATTGTGTTTGGAGTTTAATTAAAATAGACTATGGATTTTATTTATTATCTTTTCAAATTTCAAGATTTTAATTTGTTATTTTTAAAATTATAGAGTCTAAATTGTAATTTTGCTATAAAAATGGTAATAAATTTATGTATAATTTATTTACGTGACATTATTTATGTCAACTAACATGTCAATTCTGAATTTAAAAGCTATACCACTTCATCAAGTGGCAGATCGGGCAAAGGAGTTGCTGGCACAATACCGAGTGATTCTGCAGGTTCCTAAGGTGCAGATTGTTCACAGTGGTAGCGAAGGACTGAGATGGAAGTGTCCGCAAGCTGGTTTAATAAAAATAAATTTTGACGGAGCTGTTTGTAGTAAAGCTAATATGTCAGGTGTTGGTGCAGTAATCAAGCATGATAAGAGCATTAGCATTGAAGAATACTAATGCCATATCTAAGGCCTTTTTGGCATTTCATAGTTAAAAAAGATTTGCATCAAAAAATGGTATACCTTACTATTGCAAAATTTTTTGCAATAGTGCTACAGTACAATTCTAAGTTTAGAATTGTACTGTAGCACTATACTAATAAATATATATATATATATATTTTATTTCACCCCTTAGCTGAAAAAAAGTGATGATGTGAAAGAAATAATAAAAAAAGATTAAAAAAATAATATTTTAATGAAAAAGTAAAATAATAGAGTTTTTGGATGTAGGGTGTATTGTAAAATGGTATGGTATAATTGATAAAGTAGCTTTTTGGGATGGTAAAATATGATAGAGTAGCATTCTTCAATGCTGATGCTCTTAAGGGAGCTATTTTGGCGTCTTGCTCAGAAAAAATTCCTCAATCTTACAAGGCTGATGAGATTGAAGCATTGGCAGCTAGGAAGGCTTTGTCTTTTGCAGCTGAGTTGGGTTTCCAGAGTGCCATTCTTGAAGGGGATTCTCTTGGATTGATCCAAGCACTGAAGTCAGAGGGGCATAGCTTAGCTCCAACGGGATTGCTGATAGAAGATGTTAAGATGTTAGCAAGTAATTATGTAAGATTGTCGTATTCCCACATTAAGAGAAACGGCAATAGGATAACTCATAGTCTGGTGAAATATGCTTTATGCATACCAGATTTCCAAGTATGGATGGAAGATGCTCATCGCATATTGTTTCGATTTTACAGTTGGATGTAGTTGATTTACATTAATAAAATCATTCAATTTCCTTCTCCAAAAAAAAAAAAAAAAAAACTTGACATGTTAATTTGTAAAATTTTTGTAGTAAAATTTGATTATAAATTAGTATTATTCATGAATAACTTCATCAAGAGGTGATGTAATACACAAATTATTTAAGGCGAAATATTCAATTATGATAGTCCAAAAGATTAGGTTAGCAAGCACCCATTAATGAGCAATGATATATTTTTGACACCCAAATATTACATTTGCATCTCTATATAAAAGCTAGGATTGAACTTTAATTCACAATTGTTTGAGGTGTGTTACTGACTTACTATAAGATCCATATGATTTCTTTCCCATACAATGCCTCTCCCAGAAACATTTATGCACACATGAAGTCTATCCAGAAAAGAATACAAGGCAAAGGAGGGAGGTATATCTTTTGTTTCTTGTGAAAAAGTTGTTGGTGGTTTGTTTGGTTATCCAATTGGTATTCTATCTATATTGAGACTGTCAAGTCACATAAGAATAGTTGAGAGGAGAAATATGAACTCAGAAATTTACAGATGAGCTATAAAACTCTTTACAATTCATGTATATATTTAGTCATAGAGAATAATGAAATGCTTAATACGCTTTAGTCTTTGCCACCACCATTATCATGAATCATGAATAAGTTTGATCTTTGTAAATCAGTATTAGGCTACACAAGTTCATTACATTGCTATCGTTTATATTAAAAAAAAAAAAAAAAGGTTCATCATATTGTACACATTTAGGGTCATGTTTTCTAGGAGCAAATCAACTCCACATCACATCACATAAAACACTAATTGTAACATGAGATATTAAAACTTTGTAAAGGGAAAAAATTTGATGTCATAATATAGAGGGTCAAGGCATATCCAATTATTTTATTTTTCCATGACAATGACATGTGAACTAATCTTTTTTTTTTTTTATTTAAAAGTTTTTTCAAGGCGAATGGGGAATGAAAGATTCAAATTTTTTCAAGGCTAAGGATGGAAAATGAATCAAATTCTCACATATTGTTGTTTGGATCAAAATGTCATCCTTGAAATATTAGCAAGACCATTGGATGAAAGCCTTATCTAAAGGGTTTGCAAAAGTTGGTTTAGAATGATTCATGATTCAAACTTTGTCAAGGTCCATAATGTAATGATATACAAATATCTAAGTGGGTATTCATCATTGAAAAAAAAATTCAAGGTCTGAATACTTTGCTTTTAATGTAAACAATGGCAATTTGACAGTAAAATATTACATCACACTTGTTGCACAATTGTTGATATTGAAGATGCCTATGATGGGCAAATACTTCCCAAATCTATATTTGGCAATGATATCCATGTCTATAATAGTAGGACTGGCTAAATGACTAATGAGTTCAAAGAGCTACTATTCACTAGTATTTGATGTGTCCTTCCTGAAGTACAAGGCCGTTTGCTTAAGAATATGTTTGAGTGTCATATATGTGTTATGGATAGTAATGATGATGAAGTAAATGACAATGCTACTTGGAGGCAATTGAGCTGTTCTTTCCAAGTAATCTCTCCTAGTTATTCCATAACTTGTTTTGATATTGTCTGTAATGGGGCTTTGAATTAGATGGTAGAAAGTATTGAAGAAAGTGATAAAGATATAATAGTAATAGACATATCAAGTGTGAAGCTTAGGGAAGGAATTGAGTTGCCATGCAAACCCAACATATGCTACATGGAAATGTTCAATTGCAAGTTATTAGCTTTCTATGGAGTTCTTTGTTATGCTACTCAAGCTTCAAGAGATGTATTTGATTTTTGACTCTTGAGGGATTGGGTTAAACCTATTTGGATCAAGAAATTTTGAAGAGTTTCATCATTCGTGATAATTTTTTACCTCTTACAATATACCAAAGTCACAAGTCCTGTCTTGTAGAAATCATGATAGTACACTGCAGGGATAGACTCAAGATTTTAAGCTAGTGGGGGTCGGAGTATTAAAAAGAATCCAAATAGACATTCATATATTATTAAAAATTATAAATACCCAAAATCATTGTTTCTAAATACGTCAAGATGAAATCTGTAAGGACCAGATTTGACTTGAATCCAAAACAGAAATGGACCCAGGCCCACGAAGCCCGAACAATAAATTTGTAGAGTGTGGGAGAAAAAGCTAGTCTGAATCTAGGATAAGGATATTGGATTATAGCGTTAAAAGGAAAGAGTTATACGCATATATCTATACAGAAAGTATCCTCGGACATGCCCTAATACTATGACTAAGAGTACTAAATTCCTTCCTTTTGTTGTTGTATTTCTTTAACCCTTTTTCCCTTTTTCTTTCTCTTTTCTTTTTTCTTAGTCTTTTTCCTGTGTCTCCCCCTCCTTTTTCCCTTTCTTCGTATCATATACTATGGCTTTTTTACCATTTCCTCCATCCACGTGTGAATCAGGTGTTGGAAGTCCCTTTTTTCTGCCTCTCTTGCCTTTTCTTGAATCTTCCATTCTTAGCTGTAAGGCTGCGTGTTCACTGTTCAGGCATCACCTCCATATTAATGCGGCCAGAGGGTTAGCTGGGCAGCATTTAATGCGGAGGCAACAGTACCTCCAGATATTTGTCTTCTCTCACTCTTATCCTTTATCTGATATTTTCTCATCCACTTTGTTGCAAGGTTCATCTGAGGCGTTACCCTAAGAGACTGATAAGACTACTGGCCACCTCGGACAGACGTTCCGAGGTGGTAATTGTCCTCGGACACGGTTAAATCTTTCACAGGCATTCTTTACTTCTTTTCGGAGTGCAACTTTCACCTCCTCCTTTACTGGCCGTCCTCGGATACTCTTTTATCCTCAGATTGGATATTGGGCCCGGCCCTTTTTTATGCAGTCTGCACATATGAAACTAGATATTGGGCCCAGCCTCTTCCAATGCAATTTGAACATATGGGATCAATTGGCCCCCATAATAACCCCTCAAAATCTTGCTTTTCGGCTCCTCGGGAGAAAAGGAGGATTTTGACTCCCTCGTCTGATCTGCCTTATGATCTGGTTTCATTGGGTCAAATCGCAACAACACGCGTTTGTCTTCTTGTGACTCATCCCTGACTCTTCAGTGCCCAAGGCGTGCCTTCATTTAATTTTGGCAACTCCTTTGTCTCCCACGTTCAACGGTTGGATGAGAATCCAACGGCGATTAAACTTTCTGGGAATTTGAGCGGGCGAATTCCTGCTCCCAATTTCTGCACCACTATAAATAGTCTTTCAAATCAGTTTCTTTTCACTTTAAACGATTGCGTTATTCTAGAACCCGATACTTTCTCTCTTTCTTTCATTCCTTTGTGCATCTACAAATACTAAAATCCTGTCCGATGACCATTTCTCACACCTGCAAGTCTTCCTAAACTATCTCCAACTCTTATTCCTTTTATTGCAAAATTTCCCTTATAGGACTTCTTAGAAAATGGGTAGATTTAAGGAATTAGTAGATACCGAGGAGAGAATGAGGAATTTTAGAACTAAGTATAACATCCCTTCACATGTGGGCGTTAGATACATGGCACAGGGTGAGTGGTATGATGAAAGGAAAACAAACGAGGTGGTCATCCCTATGATTGCCTTCATAGAAGGGGGGATGACCATTCCCATGAGTACCCTTACTAGGAACTACCTTAGGTATTTTAGGTTGTCCTCCACACAATACGCGCCGAATATGTTTAGGGTGTTAGGGTGAATAGAAGCTCTGAACGAAAGAATAAACCTAAACCTAACCCACCACGATATAAACTGGATTTACAATCTTCAACTCCTAAAAAATCAGGGATATTATTTAAAATCCAGGCACGGAGGTTAGGTTGATTCAGTGTCTCCCTGTATCTAACAAGGGATTAAAAGAAGATTTTCTAATCTTCTCTGGGCGATGGCATGATGGTTTACCATGCCCAGTTACAGAAGGTGAACCAGGTGGGAAACTAACCATTTAGTTTCGACATTTAACTTTACATATTTTTGGTATTCCCATTGTTGTCTGCTGGTACTAAAATTATTCCTGGTTGTCCCTACTGACATTGCAGATCCCCGCGCAACTACGCCTTCTCTGCGCTTAATTAACAAAGCTAGCTTGGACAGGGTTCTTCAAGCTGAAATTTACGTCAACGAATCAGACGGTCAGCTAAGAGCAGCACATCTCATCCTCGGCTACAACCCCATATCGCGTGCATTTCAAGCTCCTTCGTGCGTGATAAGGGCAAAGGATCCTCGACTTCGCAGAATTAGTGTCGCTTACGAAGGGTTCGTAGTCCCTCAAGGCGTTCCTCTCCCCAGATACTCCCTGCTCACCGAACCACTGCCTGTTGCCAGCCTTGCAGTAGCGGCAACATCTCCCCCCCCCTGGTTTTCCAAGTAGAGGAGGAAGAAGAAATTGAACAAAAGGAAGAAGGTTTTGTGGACCTCACCTCGGCCACTGATGATTACGAAGTATTCAATCAATCTACTCCATCACCTAACACACCTGAAGACATGGGCATCCAGAGGAAACCCCAACGCAGTCTTCAAGAGTTATTGGAGAGCTAGCCAGGAAGGGGGGAGGCTGGGAGGTCTGCCCAACCTAGACTTCCTCCTCCCCCTCCTAAATCTCCTCTTTGTGCTCCTCAGCCACCCCCTCCCTCCAGGACTGAACAACCTGACCCTAAGAGGAGAAGGGAGCCCAAGGGCAAGGAAGTAATAGAGACTGGAAGGATTCGTCCTTCTAGTGAAGAAGAGGCCCACAGACTAACAAAGCAACAAAGAATTAGCTAGGTCCCAAGCCGAGGACCAGAGAGGGGAGAGGTTCAACTGCCCGAACCTCAAGCATGGCTTCCAGCCCCCATGCTTGGTGGTGAGCCTCTGACCGATGACGCATCCATTAGAGATTATAATGGGGGTATAGGTTGCCATGTGGCCTCAGTATTGGAAGAAACCCTCCTACTCCCCAAAGATATGGTGGAGCTACGAGGACTGAGGAGGAACGAAATCTTTCTTCAAGTCAAACGGTTTTTAGGAATGGTATGTACTATTAATCTTTTAGTCTTTTTCTTTTCTTTTCATTTGGTATAACACTTATTTTATGTTATTCATATATATAAATATATAAATATATATATATATATATTATTTATTTTTTTATTATTATTATTTTTTTTTAACAGGCTGTTCAGAGTACCTTTAGAATGGAGGAAATATACCATTCTGTCGCACAGCAGCTAGATGACGAAAGGAAAAGAAGGGTTGCTGTTGTGCAGACACTGACCATTGCTGAAAACAGCAATGCCGATCTCAAGGAGAAACTGAAGGCTGAGGAGCAGCAGAGGAAGAATGCTGATTCAGCCTTGAAGAGTGTTGAGACATAGGCCGAGAGCCAAAGGAAGCTAGCCAATGAGATTAAGGGGCAGTTGGTTGCGGCTAAGGAGCAGATTGCAGCCTTAAAGCAGCAGCTGGAGGAGGCCAATAAGCTTAAAGACTTGGCCGAAAAAGCCAGATTGCAGGCTGAGGAGGACAAGATTAAAGCCGAGAAGGAAAGGGACGAGGCTGAGCAACACGGCTATGACGTCGGCGTGGCTAAGACCGAGGACGCTCTTCGGGCTGAGGTCCCTGTTGTCTATCGTGCCTACTGCGCCCAGACTTGGGAAGAGGCTCTTAACCAGGCTGGGGTTGAAGCTTCATCTGGATTGAGGAGACCAGAGAGCATTATCTTCCCTTTAGCCCTGCAAATTCCGAAGCAGACTTAGACAGCCCCTCTCGCGCCCCAACAGATTACTGAAGCCTCTTCTCGGCACCCTCCTTCCACTGCTCAGCCAGAATAGGGTAAAGAAAAAGAGATCCAGAAGGGACCCTCCTCAGATAAAGTGACTGAAGCCCCTCAACCAGGGACAGCTTCTCAGGATTTTGAGGAGCAGTTAGATTTAGTCACTTTACCTGTGCAGGAGTCTCTTAAGGATAAAGAGAAAGAGATCATCCCTGAGGCGGCTGACCAGGCTCCCAAGCCCAAGCTTCAGATCAAGCTGAAACTTTGAGCCTTACACTAGCTTATCTTTTGTTTTATGTCATTGATTGCGGTTGTAACTTGGATATTATTTTCTTTCCCTTTTTTTTTTTTATTGAAGGACAAATTTTTATAATACATGAGGCATTATTGTTTGTTCCTTATTATATTTCTCAGTAATATTATTTTACTTGAATGTATGGTTTTTTCTTCATCTTATCTTTTATGCTATTTTCTACATAGATCACTAAGGAATGAAGTACATTGATAAGACATATCACCGAATCCTGCTAAAAAGTGTATTTGTTTACTTATTTATCTCAACACTTATATAACGAGCAAAACCTCAATACAGGGAAATATACTGACCTTTAATTTAATAATTATAAGACTGATATATGACTTATGAAATAAGACAATACTTGGTTTAGAAATTAACATTTTCCATGAAGTATCATGTTTTAAAGATGTTGATATAACTTATATTTCGTTAAGGGTATCCCTTGAGATGGCAGGGTCAATTACTTTCACAATGATCATGATCTGAGGATGTGATACAAAGAAGTTTTACCTTTTTATATTTCAAGGAAATTTTTAGAATTCTCATTTTCAGCAAGTCGACGGTAGGTGAATTAAATACAAACCAACATCTGTATAATATTCCAAAGAGATTATAGGATATTAATTTCCATTAAATTTGTGGTCCGAGGACCTAACATAACTTAGTTTCTGTTTAATATTTCAATAGATGTCATGGGATATTAATTTCCACTAAGTTTGTGGTCCGAGGACCTGACATAACTTAATTTCTGTTTAATATTTCAATAGATGTCATAGGATATTAATTTCCACTAAGTTTGTGGTCTGAGGACCTGACATAACTTAGTTTCTGTTTAATATTTCAATAGATGTCATAGGATATTAATTTCCACTAAGTTTGTGGTCCGAGGACCTGACATAACTTAGTTTCTGTTTAATATTTCAATAGATGTCATAAAATGAATAGAAGCAAAGGAAAACACAGTATAACTTTTCTTATCAATAGTAATACCTTTTCAGATTATTTACATTCCAAGGATGAAGTACAGCTCTTTCATCTAAATCTTCTAAGTAGTATGCGCCTATTCTTGCTACTGACGTAATGCGATATGGTCCCTCCCAATTGGGCCCCAATTTTCCCCAAGCAGGATTTTTAGTGTTTCCCACAACTTTCCTCAAAACCAAATCCCCTAGGGCCAATGGCCTCAACTTCACACTCATATCGTAGCCTTGCTTTAGTTTGTGTTGATAATAGGCTAACTGCACCCTAGCATTCTCTCGTCGTTCTTCAATGAGATCTAAACTCCTTTTTAGCAATTCGTCATTTCCATCCGAGGTGAATGCGCTAGACCTCATGGTAGGGAAATCGTTCTCCAGAGGGATTACAGTTTCAGCCCCATACGTCATTGAGAAAGGGGTCTTTCCGGTAGACTTCCTAGGCGTTGTCCTGTACGTCCAAAGAACGTGTGGTAGCTCTTCAACTCATCTTCCTTTGGCATCATCTAACCTCTTTTTAAGTCCATTAACGATGACCTTATTAACAGCCTCAGCTTGCCCATTTCCTTGCGGATAGGCTGGAGTGGAATACCTGTTCTTTATCCCCAGATCAGAACAGTACTTCCTGAAAGCTTTGCTGTCAAATTGAAGACCGTTATCTGAGATGAGGACGTTGGGAACCCCAAATCGCGTAACTATGTTCTTCTAGATGAATCTTTTAACATCTACATCCCTGATATTGGCTAAAGGCTCAGCTTTGACCCACTTAGTGAAATAATCTGTGCATACCAGGAGGTATTTTTTGTTCCCCACAGCCTTGGGGAAAGGTCCCACAATATCTAGGCCCCACTGAGCAAAAGACCACGGACTAGAAAGAGGGTTGAGCACCCCCCTCAGGCTGATGAATATTGGGTGCAAACCTCTGGCATTGATCGCATTTCTTGACATATTTCTGCGCCTCTTTTTGTATGTTTGGCCACCAATATCCTTGGGTAAGAGCCCTGTGAGACAGTGACCTTCCTCCTGTATGACTTCCGTAAACCCCTTCGTGTAATTCCTCTAGAAGTGATTCCGATGCCTCTGGGTGCACACACAGCAAATAAGGTCCAGAGAAAGAGCACTTGTACAATTTTCTATCTTCGGAAAGCCAGAACCGAGGAGTTTTCCTTTGCACTTTATCAGCTTCAGACTTTTCTTCAGGCAATACATCTTTTTCCAGGAACAGTGATATAGAATCCATCCAGCTTGGGCCCAGCGTGATCTGGTGTATCCGAGGGGCACCTTGATGCGCCAAAGCTTGCGTATATAGTTCTTCCACCAATACTACCCGAGGAAAATCCTGAGCCGAGGACGTGGCAAGGGTGGCCAACGAATCTGCATGGGTGTTCCCACTTCTAGGAACATAAGACAAGTCAAAAACTTCAAACTTTTCACGTATACTCCTGACTTGACCCAAATATTCCTGCATTCTTGGATCTCGTGCCTCTAGGTCACCTCTTACTTGTCCCACAACCAGTTTCGAGTCTGAAAAAACCCTTACTGCCTTTCCCCCCATTTTTTGAACCATCACCATCCCCCTCAGCAAAACTTCATACTCTGCTTCATTATTTGTAGCTGAGAAATTTAGTCTTAAGGATTTCTCGATGGTAATCTTTTCAGGTGACATCAGTACTAGCCCCACTTCTGATCCCCGGTGATTGGCTGCTCCGTCAACATATAATTCCCAATGCGGTAGGCCTTGAATAGAGGCCACGCCAATCAACCTTTCATCCAGTGCTTTATCTCCCATTTCCACCTCTTCTGGACATTCAGCAAATTTGGCCACCAAATCAGCGAGCACCTGCCCCTTTACAGATGTACGGGGCATGTACTTTATATCGAAAGCCCCTAGAATCGTACCCCACTTAGCTACCCTCCCTGTATAATCAGCGCTCCTAAGCACTGACTTGAGGGAGAGTTGAGTTAGAACGACCACAGTATGCGCTTGGAAGTAATGGGGAAGTTTCCTTGTGGCATGCACTACAACCAGTATCGCTTTTTCTAGTGGCAAATAGCGCACCTCAGCCTCGTTGAGTGACTTGCTCACATAATAGACTGGCCGTTGTATACCATTGTCCACCCGTATGAGCACAAGGCTTATGGCATGTAGGGCAACGGCGAGTTAGGCAAAGAGAACTTCGTCCATCACTGGGCTAGATATTATAGGTGGATGGGATAGATAGCGTTTAAGCTCTTGGAATGCTGTGACGCACTCCTCGGACCATTGAAACTCTTTCCATTTATGCAATAGAAGAAAGAAAGGTCTACATCTTTCCGTTGACCTAGATATGAACCAATTTAAAGCTACCATCATTCCAGTAAGCTTTTGGACTTCCTTTGGATTCTGAGGTGGTTGTAAGCTATTGATTGCTTTAATCTGATCTGGGTTTACCTCAATTCCCCTATGAGTCACCATGTATCCTAGGAACTTTCCTGACCCCACTCCAAAGGAGCATTTAGAAGTGTTCAGACGCAACTTGTGCCGCCTTAGGATTTCAAAAATATTTGAAAGATCTGCTAAGTGCTCTGACACTAACTTGCTCTTCATAACCATATCATCAATATAGACCTCAACATTTTTTCCCAACTGTGATTCGAACATTTTTGTCATCATTCATTGATAAGTTGATCCTGCATTTTTCAAGCCAAAAGGCATTACTTTGTAGTGGTAGTTCCCCACATGAGTGACAAAAGCCGTTTTTTCTTGATCTTCCATTGCCAATGGTATTTGGTGATAACCTTGAAAGGCATCCAGGAAACTCATCCGAGGATGACCTACTGTTGCATCTACTAATTGATCTATCCTCGGCATAGGGAAAGAGTCTTTGGGGCAAGCCTTGTTAAGATCTGTAAAGTCCATGCAGACACGCCATTTTCCCGTCTTCTTCTTAACCACCACGGTATTAGCCAGCCATTGAGGGTAGAATATCTCTTTAATAGTCCCTGCCTTTTTAAGTTTAACCACTTCACTCTTGATTGCCTCTACGTGTTCATTTGAAGGGCGCCGAGGTGGCTGCTTTTTTGGAGTGGTTGAGGGATCTACATTTAAACGATGGCAGATGAATTCCGGATTTAAACCAGGGGCTTTGTAGGCATCCTATGCGAAAACGTCTACGTTCCTTCTCAGAAGTTCAACCAACTCCTCCTTCTCCTATAGGGGTAACCGAGCCCCAACCTAAAAGAATCTCTCCAGGTCGTCCCTTATAATCACCTTATCCAGGTCCTCACATTTCATCTCGTTGGCTGGCCCACCGGGCGGTGACGATGAGGTTTTTAACTGCTATAAATCATGGTCTTTACTGGCCGAGGTGCCTGTCTCTGGTTCGTGCTGAATTGCCACAATTAAACATTGCCTAGCCATAGATTGGTTTCCCACTATCTCCAGCACTTGACCTCCAGAAGGGTATTTTACCTTCTGATGAAGGGTAGAAGAAACGGCACCCAAGGAATGCAGCCATGGCCTGCCCATAATGGCCGTATATGGGGAAAAAGCATCTATCCGGCCATTATACAGAGAGAAGGTTGGTTGATTAAATCACCGAGGAAGGCTGGCACCCTTGATCCGACACGTGAAAGGCGATTTAGCGACCTGACTTAATACCTCGTTCATGGCCTTATTTCCTAGACCCTTATGCAATGTATTTTTGCTCTTACGCCTATAACTACTGTACTCCTCATCACCGGAGAAGGTTTCACTAGGCGGAGTTTTGGATCTTTGCCTATACGTGTCATCCTCTGTATCCCCAAAAGAAGACTCAGATTCAAATGATGCTCGCCTCCGCCGTGCGCGGCGTAACTTCTTCTTCAACTCATTAATTTCACGTTGCATATCTTTCTCATTCTCTGCATGGGACACATGACTCTTCCCACGTGATTGACTCCTATTAGTGTGCATGGTTTGCCCACTTTGCTCACGATCTCCCCTTTGTTGAGGGTTGACCTCCGATTGGCTATGTTGCGAACCTCCTGATGCCGCCTGGTACGGATTGTCATTACCCTGATGTGGCCCTATCGTTGGTTGATGCGAACCCGACTCTTCCATTTTGTGCATTAAACCAAAATCTCTTTCTGATCAGATCAAGCAATTCCTCACAGACGGCGCCAATTGTAAGGACCAGATTTAACTTGAATCCAGAACAGGAATGGACCCAGGCTCACGAAGCCCGAACAATAAATTTGTAGAGTGTGGGAGAAAAAGTTAGTCTGAATTTAGGATAAGGATATTGGATTATAGCGTTAAAAGGAAAGAGTTATACGCATATATTTATACAGAAAGTATCCTCGGACATGCCCTAATACTATGACTAAGAGTACTAAATTCCTTCCTTTTGCTGTTGTATTTCTTTAACCCTTTTGCCCTTTTTCTTTCTCTTTTCTTTTTTCTTAGTCTTTTTCCCGTGTCTCCCCCTCTTTTTTCCCTTTCTTCGTATTATATACTATGGCTTTTTTACCATTTCCTCCATCCACATGTGGATCAGGTGTTGAAAGTCCCTTTTTTCTGCTTCTCTTGCTTTTTCTTGAATCTTCCATTCTTAGCTGTAAGGCTGCGTGTTCACTGTTCAGGCATCACCTCCACATTAATGCGGCCAGAGGGTTAGCTAGGCAGCATTTAATGCGGAGGTAACAGTACCTCCAAATATTTGTCTTCTCTCACTCTTATCCTTTATCTGATATTTTCTCATCCACTTTATTGCAAGGTTCGTCCGAGGCGTTACCCTAAGAGACTGATAAGACAACTGGCCACCTCGGACAGACGTTCCGAGGTGGTAATTGTCCTTGGACACGGTTAAATCTTTCACAGGCATTCTTTACTTCTTTTCGGAGTGCAACTTTCACCTCCTCCTTTACTGGCCGTCCTCGGATACTCTCTTATCCTCAGACTGGATATTGGGCCCGGCCCTTTCTTATGCATTTTGCACATATGAGACTAGATATTGGGCCCAACCTCTTCCAATGCAATTTGAACATATGGGATCAATTGGCCCCCACAAAATCATCTACCAAAAAAAAAGAAAACAAAATAATGTTTTTTTTTTTTTTTTTAATACTAGGCTAATTAGGATTTTTTTTCCTTAAGTTAGAGAATTATAGTGGTGTTGCTGAAAATTTTAGCTTTTGTCTTTTAGTGCCTCAAAAAGCTACTCTATCTATTTTACTACCTCATTTTACAATACACCCAATATAAAATATTCTATTTTTTTTATCACTTCATTTAAAATAATATGAACAACTCATTAAAATAATAAGAAAGAGGGAGAATTTGAGTTTTTTAATTGAAGGAAGAGATATAATCTTAATAAAATATTGTATTTTATTTTTGACAACTTGCTACAGTTAACCGGTAATATTTATACCAGTTTATTGTAGTTGCAAATGATACATGATTTTTTTGTTTATTGGTGGTAAAATAGTTTTTTTGCTAAAATACAATCATTATTGTGAATATTTTTATTGTTTTTGTTAAGTTTTTGGGTTGGAGAGTTGCTATTTGAGTTAGGCTAACTAGACTGATTGGCAAGAAGTGGTGAAAATACAAAAATAAAATAGAGAATTACTATAAAAAAAATTGGACCCAGGGAGGGCCGGCCAGGCCCCCCTGGGTTCGTCCCCGATACACTGCCACAAGTTGTTTATATACAATGTGAATAGCCAAGATTTGAGGAGCAATGTGGTTAAACTTAAAAGAATATGGATCAATAGATGCATCCTCTCTTCCTCATTTTTCCAAGTTAACTTTTATCAATAGACATGTTTGTTGGAATTAAAAATAGAGTTATTAAACTCGCTCTTAGTTCTTTTATGATTCATTTGGATAGATGCATTTAAGAGAAAATTTTGGATTTCAATTTGTAGTTTTAGTAACTTTTATAGAGTATGGAGATTTTTTAAATTATTTTTTTATAAATAGTAAATACTAGTCGCAAACTCATATGATGGGTGTGAAAAAAGTTAATATAATTATAATTATTTTATATAAAAATATAATGTAAAACTGTCAATTAAATAGTGCATGTGTTATTTAAAAATAATTTCTATATTTATAAGTTTTATGTAATACTAGAACATATAATGTATTTTGTATTCAATAGCAATATATAGTAATAATGTGTGTGTGGGTATATATATAACATAATTTAATAAATATATTTAAATTATATAATTATAATATTGTTTTAAATAAATGAAGAAAATGTTATTAAAATGACTTTTTTAAAATATTCCATAATGGGTCGACTAATTTGAACATATTCAAGAATATTAAAAAAAAAATTTATATCACCATTCCATGGAACATATGTAAAATGTTACATTAATCTAAATATAAGTATAATGTCTATATTATTGTAACTTGAATTTTAAGGCATTCTTATGAATATCTATAATTTTTATTGCTTTTTTAGGACCCATATCTCTAAGTTTTAATATCTATTTTGTTTATACTTAAACATAGAGGTGTATGAGCATTTTTGAACAAAAAAATGAGGATCCTAAACAGGAAAAACCCCTTAAATAGTAGTATAGAATAAGAATAATACAAATAACAAAACTCATTTTGAGTCCATACACCTTAGACCTAGGCTACTAATGTTGCTTCTCACGTGCTTCAGTTTTGTCTACAAGCTCTGTCTCTTGCACTAATTTGATTGGGTTTTGGCAGACGGACTTGAGTCATGACTGAAAAAATAGGAAAAGCACTCAAGAAATTATCCCATTGAAGGCCATACCAATCAATTTGTGGAGAGAACAATTGAAAATTTATAAAGAAAAAAAATTTGACAAGTGAGGAGGTGAGGATGTTGTTATCTATTGATGACTGTCAGAATTTTATATAATAGTGGCATGTAAAAAGTCTAGGTTAATTGAGAGACACATAATAGAATTGGAGATAGAGTAACACCTAAATTTAAGGAGAGACTCAATAAATATCAATGGGTAAATCAAAACATAAAAAAGAAAGAAAGAAAATAAATGATGACATGGCGTTGATGTGGCTTAACGGGAGCATAGCAACAATAAATGCTACGCTTCAATTTTAAATATATATAGATTGATTCATTGATTGGATTTAGTTTTGATATTTGGGATTGTAAGTTAGTTCGAGCCCAACTTTGAGTCTAAAAACTTATAAGCAATTTGGCCTGTAGTTTTTTATTTTATTTTATTTATATATATATATAAAAAAAACCCTAGCTTTCTATTGTTGCCCTTAGGTTTTTATTTATTTATTTATTTATTATTATTAGTTATTTTTAGGTCACCCCTCCAGTTTTTGGAGATCCATTAGATTTATAGGTTACAAAGATAATAGGTAACTTTCTTCTTCTTTCTCAGACCCCTTTTCTCCAGTTTAGAGATGACTTATGTGCCTTGCATAGTAAGTCACCAACAATAGTCTTACCAGTTACAAATTTATAGGATAAATTACCAGCAACAGACAATAGGATTTAGCTAAGTTCCAACAAATTTTTAGCTAGGCTTAGACCAATTTCTTTAAAAATGGGATTTTCAGGCTTGTTTGTTAATACACCATCCCACATATGAAAACAAATTTCACCTACAAGTTGAATCCTAGATTTCAATTATTGAAATGATAATATATATTGTTATGAACACAGAATATGACCTAGCTGCTACTGTTTTTTTTTTTTTTTTCCTTTAATTTATTCAATATTTTTGTTGACAATAAAATTAAGTTGAATAATCTAGATCTCCTTCCTGCTGCAATAGATGCCCAATTTGCTAATTTTGTAAAGAGAGCTGGTTATAACTTTATTTGAATGATTAATTAAAATACCAACCACTCACACCAGCAAATGAGCTTTTTTTTTTTTTTTTTTTTTTTTTAACTTCTACTAAAGTTACCAATGTACTAGTACAACGATAAAAGACAGAAGTGTTGCATATCTGACCAAACACCAATTAAGAGGACAATTCCTCTCTAACGAAACACCAATTATGCAATCATACTCAAGAATTACAAGTTCTTTTAACAAATGTCAGGCTAACCAATTGTGATCCCCTGCTCGCCTTTTCCGTGAACCTATCTTTCTTGAGCTAATAAAAGAGAGAATCGCTATTTGCTGTTGCACTTGGCCCATCTGACTTAGAAACAATAGCAATGGCCAAAAACCAATTCCAAAAAAAAAAAAAAAAACCGGTAAATGTAAACACTGATCAAGGCGACACTAAAGGACAGATGAAAAAACAGAGGAAGACAGACAGAAGAGGATAGAAATGTTTCAGGAAGCGAAGGAAAAGGAGGAGAAATTTGGTAAATAGAACGAAAATCAAGATATAGCAAAAAGAAGATGACAGTGAGCAATGGAAAAGACGAAAAACAGAAGAAGACAAAAAGATAGTGAATATTACAACGTTGGACCCACAGAATGACAAAAAGAAAGATAATGAAGGCCAGCGAAGTAAAAACGAAAGTGGGTGAATCTTGGAGTGTAAGTTGGAGTGCAAGTTGGAGGGAGTAAAAACGAAAGGTGCTTTACGTGAAAAGCATTCCATGCAAAAATGCGCGGAATGCAAAAATGCGCGGAAAGCATTCCATATTTCGTATTCCTAATCCTAATTCCGTGCCAAGATGCGCGGAAAAAAAAATTGAAAAAATAAAAAAAAAGAGTCCAGTCAGCAATACCATTAATAGTGGTATTTTGACCAGATGAAGCATCATTGTGCGGGATGGTTGCTGAAGAGTGTTGACCAGGAGCATCATTGTCGTCATTTAGTTTTTTCAAAATGTTCTCAACAATTTCCTCTATAAACTCTGACTCTGGCCTGCAATTGGAAGTGTAACCACAGTTATATTTTTTAAATAATAGAAGTTAGTGAACCAACAGATCATACAATAAGAGGAAATGAGCCATGAAAATAGAATGAAATGCAAAAATCTTATTGGTTATTCATTGAAATTTAATTGATTAACAGTATTTCCATGGCAATGAACGAACTAATTCAAAGTAACAGCTATAGATAATAACTATTTTTTTTTAAAAATGATTTGATTGTAGTTTTACAATTTCTTAATATATTATGAAAACCCAATTAATTAAATATTCAATATATTTAAGTATATTTATTTTCTTGGTAGTGTTTTTACTTTTTATGTAAAATAGCAAATTAAATTATATTTTAATTAAAATTTAATATACATACAAAGGTAATATGTTTGTTTTAAAATTTGATAATATCAAATTATAGAAAAATCTTGATAAATTAAAAATTAAAAAAAATTCAAGATTATAATATCAATATGAAAATATGGATGTTTACCATATAAATAGTAAAAACATAAAACTAAAAAATATTGGCTTTGAATTGAAAAGGAAATCAACTACTATAGAACCGAGCATTCTCATCATCCAAACACATTCACAACAATTTGTGATTAGAAGCAGCATGTGTTATCTAAGTGATGAACTTGTATCGATAGAAATAAGAGCACCCCATCCCCAATTGCAACCCCTCTATCCAAACGGACCCATACTCTATGATCATCCAATCTATTATTACATCAGATAAAAGGCAACCCTGCAATACCTAAGTCTCTAAATCCACACCACTCTAGAATGTCTAGAAACTATTCTAGTTATCTTTCCAATCAATCCATATCCACCCTTGCTTGTCCCCTTGCCATTGTAATTTTGTTAAAATCTCTGATTCAAACCCATGAGGGATTTATTGTTGATTGAGGTTAAGAGCAACGTCTAGGATTTTCTTAGTTTGTAGTTTTAGGGACTCCGTAAAATCTAGTGGAACGCCAGTGTTATCAGCTCTCGAACTAAGTCAATGTGATTTTGAGTAAAGCTTCTTATTGAGAGATTGAATTCATTTTTCCAGAAAAGGAGCCAAGCTACTGCTTCTGTTTCTACATGGAACCACAAACATGTTTGCATATTGCACCCTACATTGAACTCTTTCAAGATAAGTCGTTTGACCTCGTCACCATCAAGAATACAATCAAGGGATCTTTATTTCTCACTATATATCCTTATGAGCTCGTGAACTGTACGTGGGTCCTAAGCCCATGGCAATTCTAGCTTAGGCAATTCATGGATGCCTATAGGACTAGAAATTAACCAACCATCACATATAAATCTCCAATATTTTTATGAGCCTTCACGCAATGTTGCTCTTCTCTCTGCAATCTGTCCATCTTCTGCTACAATAGGAGACCATTTTTGCTCAAAATCATCCATCATTACCTTGCTGCCAATATCTTTATACCAACACACCACACTCCAACTTATATGTTATCAAGCAAAGCCTTCTCCTTCCTACAATACCACATGAAGAGAAACAATTCCCACCCAAGCACCCACTAAGGAGAAACATTGGTTCTACAGAAGCCTATGGTTTGGTGCTAACAACACCTAATCTAGAGAGAAACTCATCCTGTGATGCCATTATACCAATTTGGTAAGTTTCCTCCAAAAAGAAAAAAAAAATGGTAATTAAAAAAACAAATTTGAATGATAATGGTTAATAATGTATTTGTACTTAAAATTGTACAAAAGTAACAAAACTTGTAAGTAACAAACCTGATCTGACTTGACTCATGGACAACCTTATATGAAATTATATATTCTATGTTTAAAAGTATATGATAGAATTTTAAATTTAATATGTTCATATATATATATATATATATATATATATATATATTAAAATAACGTGAAAAATTATAAGGCCTCCAAAACTAACAAGACAAAATTTCAAAAGGTTAACCAAAAGTATATTACTAATTAGGAATCCATGCAATTCACGAGAAAGTTTAACATAATATAATTTTTAGAATATTTTATTTTATTTTATTTTTGTCTAAATATGAAATTTAATAATTATGGTAGTTATTAATAGCCGTTTGTTATAATTCTTTTTGAAGCTTATTAATAGATATTTATATTTATTATAAATTTGTCATGAAAGAGTTCAACATTATACAAGTATAAATTGTGAAGTCTTAAAAGCATATATAACACAATATTATTATGACAAACAAAAATCAAATAAATTTAGTTTTTTTATATATCATAGACTATAGATATATATTTAAAAAAAATCATTTATGTACATATTATATTACCGATTTGCTTTCAAATGAAAGCCTGCCAAGTTTGCGGCCTCTTCAAAATTTCCCTTTTGTTCTCGCATCTCTGATGGAGACAAGTCATAGAAAATAGGAAACACACTTTGATTTAGCACCCTATTGCATTCCATGATTTTCGCCAGCTCATCTAGGCACCGATCTGAAGTAGCATAGCTTTTCGAGAACACCACAACTGCCATCCTTGATCTCTCAATTGCCTTCATCAGTTCGGTCCGATTAAATTCTCCTCTACACGCACAAATCTTTTTACGATCTAAAGCGGCAAAAAGATGGCAAGTAAAGCTTGTGCGGGTATCTTCCCCACAAAAACTAACGAAGACCTCATATTCATAGCTCAATGCTGAGGTCGATGAGGATGGAGCAGAGGAAGGAGTCATGATTGCGAACACAAAGACCTAATGGAGGTAAAAAAACAGTGCGCTGGCCTAAACTCAAGGGCAAACAAGAAAGAACTAGTTGTTTCTTTAGGATTCCTCTTCTTCTTCTTCTCCTCTCTCTCTGGTTTTTAGCTTTCTTTCTCTTCCTTTTTTTTCTGTCTGGTGCAAGAATGTACGGTGAATGACTGTGCAATATGACTTTTATGACAAAGGAAGATACTCGGAAATTGGCATCATGAAAAAACACGAAGGACTGTTTATCAAATAAAAAACACAAGGACTGGGTCTGGTTTTCTAGTCTTCCACTATACAAAAAGCAACTTTAGGAAAAAGTACTCTAAAGTATATTCAGGAGATAAATTTGAAGTTCGAATGTCATAAAAATACCAAGCTACCAACTAGTTTATTTGGAACATAAACAAGAGTTTTTTTTTTTTTTTTTTTTTCTTAATAAAAAAAAAAATCAAATGTAGATACAATATTTACCGATTTGGTTCCAAGTGCAAGCCTGCCAAGTTTGCGGCCTCCGTCAATGCAGCTCTCCAACTGTTCATCTTGTCTTCAGGGCCATTTGGGAGCTCGGCAAAATTCCCCTTCTGTTCTAGCACCTCGGGTTGAGACACATGGTAGAAAACGGGGAGCACCCTTTGATTGAACACCCTTTTGCATTCCATGATCTTCACCAACTCATCCAAGCACCAATCTGAAGTAGCATACTTTTTTGAGAACACCACAACTGCAATCCTTGATGTCTCAATTGCCTTTAACAACTCAGGCCCAATCTTTTCTCCTCTGGGGAGGTTTATGTCATCTTTATAGGCATGAATCGTTTTGCGGTCTAGAGCGGCAAAGAGATGGCTGGTGAATCCTGTGCGGTTATCTGCCCCACGAAAACTAACGAAAACCTCATATTCATATGTTGATGAGGATGGAGCAAAGGAAGGAGCCATGGTTGCAACACACAGACCGAATTGAGGTAATACACTTGCGCCGGCCAAAACTCAAACAGCAAAGCAGCGAAAACTGGTTGTCTTTCTCTTTTTTCTGTCTTTTGCAAGTTTTCCAACAATTTTAATTTTAATAGAACGAAAATCAAGATTGACAGTGAGCAATGGCGATAAACGCAGAATGGAAAAGACGAAAAACAGAAAGACAAAAAGATAGTGAAGATTACAACGTTGGACCCACAGAAAGACAAAAAGAAAGATAATGAAAGCCAGAGAAGATGAATTAAGAAGGGAAACGAAAGGGGGTGAGTCTACTCTATGAGGATTTGCACTTGCAATCCTTACTTGGAAATAGCGGTGAAGAGACGATTCGACTTGTTTGTACCAGTTGAAGAAGAACAACTCAGCTTGAAAACAGGCCCACTGACTCCTACCGCACGCAACGTGTGAAAGAGACGAAGACTTTCTTTTTCGATTTTTTGGGTAGAAAGGGACGAAGACTTTCTTATTAAAAAAGACTCTCTTCTTTGGGTCAAGCAGAAGAATAAATTGAAAAAAAAGAAAAGAAAAAAGAGTTCAGTCAGCAATAGCATTAATAGTGGTATCTTGACCAGATGAAGCATCATTGTGCGGGATGGTTGCTGAAGAGTGTTGACCAGGAGCATCATTCTGACGAAGGGATGGATCGGTAGATGATTCTCATTTAGTTTTTTCAGAATGTTCTCAACAATTTCCTCTATGAACTCTAACTCTGGCCTGCAATTGGAAGTGTAACCACAATTAAATTTTTTAAAGAATAGAAGTTAGTGAACCAACATGATAGGCCCAATAAATGCCATTTTCTAGACGAACCCATTAGGTACCATTGTCCATCCAAACCCAGCATGGATGATGGAAGAGAAACCATAAAGAGAGCATTCAATATGTCAGACGGTTACGAATCAGCTAGAAAACCGTTGGGAGACCCATCAAAGCCCACATTGAATGAGCCCAAAGGCATTACAAAAGAGGCATTTATGCCACCATAAATAGGGTACAACAGCTGGAAGAAAAAGAGGGATATGTGTGTGTGTGTGCGCGCGCGCGCGCGCATTTCAGAACCAAACAAAGTACATACCCATCAAAAATATTGATACTTTTACTATTCATTCTAGCTCTCACAAGCCCTCTCTACCAATTTCATTCACTAACTTTATCATCGGAGACTCCATGACTGGCATCACACTGGTGACCATTCAGAGAGGACTCTGTTTTTAACCTTGCAAGCGTGAAGACGAGCCCATGCTGACCTATCTAGACGAACTTAATCAACTGACGATCTCAACATCATCAGTTTGGCACCTTCTGTGGGAAATGACAATTTCGTACTCAAATCTGAAAGCGTAGTTCAGTTCAAACTCTAAAGTCCAAATGGAGTCCAGCACGCCCCAAGATTCCCAGCACTAACCCTATAGATCCAAACACTCATAGCCAGCGTAGAGAAGTGCACAAGACAAAACCATGAGATGAGATTGCAGCTTCAACAAGAAGATAATCGCTCCGGGACTAACTGGAATGACGATGAAGACAACCATAGAAGGAACGACCACTGACGACCAAGTACCCTTGAGGAAGCGAATTCAGACCTCCTCAGGGAAATGAGAAGAGAGATGGACGAGCTGAGAAGTGTGATAAGGGAGAAAACAGATCGAAACTTAGATGGAATGGTCAGGAGGACGGACTCACCTTTCATAACGAGGGTACTAGAATGCCTAGTGCCTTCAAAGTTTCATCTCCCACAGCTTAAATCATTTGACGGTCTGAAAGATCCACTAGATCACATCACCACCTTCAAGACAACTCTGGGTCTTCAATAGCCCCCAGACGAGATATTGTGCATTTCCTTCCCCACCACTCTCAAGGGAGTAGCGTGAGTGTGGTTCAGTAAGCTACCAACATCATCCATTGACAGCTTCAAGAAATTGGGCAATTCTTTTGTATGCCATTTCGTCAGTGGACAACGCCCAAAAAGGCCGGCAAACCATCTGCTCACCACTAGAAAAGGAAAGAAGGAGATCCTGAGGTCATATGTGAAGCATTTCACCAAAGAATTTCAGGAGATAGATGAAGTAGACGACAAAGTGCAGCTAACGACCTTTAAAACTGGATTGAAATCCAGAGAATTTGTGGTTGCACTCGTGAAAAGCCCTCCTCAATCGATGGTAGAAATGTTGTTGAAAGCTTAGAAGTATATGAACACCGAAGATGCCCTAGCAGCAATAGGGAACAAAGAGAAACCCAGAGAGAGAGAAGGAAAGGGAGAAGACTGAAGGGGACGTAAAAGAGAAAAGGGAGACCGTCGGGGTACTGACGGAAATAAGCGGAGAGATAATAAAACTTCGCGGACGATAAAATTTACCATTTTGGTTATGCCTATTGACAAAATTTTAATGTAGATTAAGGATGAACATTATCTTAAGTGGCCAAGGCTGCTGCATTCATCACCTAATGTGCGTGACAAGAAGAAATATTGCCGTTTCCACAAAGACCACGACCATTACACTGAAGATTGTAGAGACCTGAAGGAGTAGAAAGAATAACTCATCTGGAAGGGGAAGCTGCAGAAGTTTGTGAAGAAAGGGGAATCCAGTAGATCTAGAAGCGATAACAAGGAGAAGCATGAAGTTGTTCCTAGGGACAAGTACAACACGTCCAACTGTCTATAAAGTGTGATAGGAGAAATAAAAATAATCACAGGAGGACTCTCCACAGGTGGATCTTTTAAATCTCTCAAAAAGTCACAACAGAAGCAGATAAACAGTGTTCACAAGACCACCCTTTAAGCAGAGAAGGACAGATAGAGACATCCTATTTTTGGAAGAAGATGCTAGAGGTGTGAAACAGCTGCATGACAACCCCTTGGTTATCATGCTCATGATAGAAGGATTTAACATCAGGAAAGTCCTTATAGACAATGATATCTCTACAAACATTATCTACTTCTCCGCTTTTCAGCAGTTAAAGGTAAACCTCGAGAGGTTACGGCCTTTTGAGTCCCCCCTCGTCAGCTTCAGTGGAAATCGTGTGTACCCCAAAGATATAGTGACATTGACGGTCACAATAGTGTCTTACCCCCAATAGTTAACTCATCAGCTCGACTTCTTGGTAGTAGATTGCCCCTCCTCGTACAACGTGATAATTGGAAGGCCTACACTCAACCGCTAGAATGCGGCAACGTCCACCTGTTGCCTGAAGGTAAAATTCCCAATGGAGAATGGCATGGGCGAAGTAAAGGGAGATCAAGTGCTGGCCGGGGAATACTACCAAGCGGTGTTAGTTGCAAAGAAGAACCATATATGGATGATTGAGGAGAAGGAGGAAGAGAAAGTGGAAGCCTTGAAAACTGTGGAATTGGTAGATGGAGAACCAAAGAAAAGCACAAGGATAGGGATGACTTTAAGCGATCAGATGAAGAGAAGGCTAGTCCAATTCCTTAAAGGCAATTTAGACATTTTTGCATGAGTCACGAGGTTATGCCAGGAATAGCGACTGAGGTCATTCAACACAGCTTGAATGTAGACCTGGAGAGAAAGCCTGTCTAGCAAAGACGACGAGTCTTTGCCCTTGAATGAAATAAAGCAATCATGGACGAGGTAAACAAATTGTTGGTGGCAAATTTTATTCGTGAGGTCCACTATCCAGACTGGCTGGCCAATGTCGTCCAAGTAAAGAAAACAAATTGGAAATGGAGGATGTGAGTAGACTTCACAAACCTGAATAAGGCCTGCCCGAAAGACAATTTCCCCCTGCCAAGAATAGATTAACTTGTGGATTCCATAGCAGGACACAAGCTCCTCACATTCATGGACGCATTCTCGGAGTACAACTAGATCAAAATGTTAGAACAAGACTAGGAGAAGATTGCTTTCATCACCAACCAGGGACTCTACTACTACAAGGTAATGCCCTTCGGACTTAAAAACGCAAGAATGACCTACCAAAGGTTAGTCAACAAAATGTTCAGTAAGTAGATCGGAAGAAACATGGAGGTATACATGAATGACATGCTTGTCAAGAGCAAGGAGGAGTCTGCACACTTGGACGACCTTGAGGAGACCTTCATTACCCTAAGACAAAACCAGATGAAGCTGACCTAAAGGGGAATAGAAGCTAACCTAGAAAAGGTGTGAGTCATATTGGAGATGACATCGCCAAGGACGGTGAAAGAAGTTCAAAAATTAACAGGGAGGATTGCAGCACTCAATAGGTTCATCTCTAAAGCGACAGATAAGTGCTTACCCTTCTTCAAGACTTTGAAACAAGCTTTCACTTGGACGAAGGAGTGCAAGAAGGCTTTCCAGGAGCTGAAACATACCTGAGCAACCCACCACTCTTGAGCTCGTCAGAAAAAGGAGAAAACCTATATTTGTATTTAGCAGTATCAGCTATAGCTGCGAGTGCGGTCTTGATTCGAGATGAGAATGGAACACAACTCCCGGTCTACTATGTTAGTCAAGCATTCCAAGGAGCTGAGGCAAAATACCCACTAATCGAAAAGATTGCATTCGCTTTGATTATAGCCTCTCGTAAGTTGTGCCCCTACTTATAGGCAAATCCTATTCTGGTAATGATGGATCAGCCCATAAGGATGTCAATGAACAAGCTCGAAGTTGCAGGAAGAATGGTGCAGTGGGCAATCGAACTTAGCCAATTTGACATTGAGTACCACCCTAAAACAGTGATCAAGGCACCAGCGTTAGCCGACTTTATCGCCAAGTTCACAACTCCTGACGATGAAGGAGCACAGGACGAGGCGGAGAGATGGACAATCTAAGCCGACGAGTCGTCAGCTTGAAAAAGAGGCGGAGTATGGGTTATCATCATTACTTCTGAAGGAGATACACTTAGATATGGAGTTCAACTTTAGTTTCCCGCCACCAACAATGAGGTGGAATACAAGGCAATACTGATGGGATTAAGGGTCATAAAAGCGTTGGGCGCCAGAAACCTCCAGAGCGATTCTAAGTTGGTTGTAGGGCAGATAAAAGAAGAATACAAGGCAAAGGAGGACAGGATGCAGAAATACCTTAGGCTGATGAAGCATCTGGCCCAAAAATTTGATCGAGTAAAGTTCGTATTGGTCCCCAAGAGCCAGAATACAAAAGCAAACGTGATAGTGAAGCAAGCATCGTCAAAAGTGGGATCAACGATCATAGACTTGAAGATGGAAGTCCAAAAGCGTCCCAGCATTGAGAATTTCACACTTTCGCAGTTCAAAGCGAAAACAGCTGGATAACCCCAATTCTTTTTTTTCTCCAAGACGGATGACTACCGATAGAGGTCAAAGAGGCCAAAAAATTTAGGAAGAGAGCAGCCATGTACACCATCCTGAACAACGTCCTGTACAAAAGGGGGTTCTCCATGCCCTACTTAAAGTGTGTCGAAGAAAGTGAAACTAATACATCCTAGAGGAGATTCACAAAGGAGTATGCGATACCACACAGGCCCAAGATCCCTGGTAAGTAAGATCGTCAGAATAGGTTATTTCTGGCCTCTATGCAAAGAGACACAAAGGAGTTTGTTGAACGATGTGACAAGTGTCAAAGGTTTGAGAATGTTCAGCGCATCCCAAGAGAGAAGTTGACCCCCATAACCTCCCCGTCGCCATTCGCCCAATGAAGGATTGACATCGTGGGCCCACTACCCCAAGGTAAGAGACAGGTAAAATTCCTATTGGTCGCAATTGACTACTTTATGAAATGGGTTGAAGCAAAAGCACTACCAACTATCACTAAGACAAAGATCCAGAACTTTGTGTGGAAAAATATAGTTTACAGATTCGGGATACCACGGACAATAGTTCGACAGCCAAGACTTTAGGAACTTTTGCTTAGGACTGGGGATCAAGAACCAGTTTTCATCTCCGGGACATCCGCAAGCCAATGGACAAACGAAAGTGACGAACTGAACGTTGCTGAAGATCATCAAAGTTTGGCTAGAAGAGGCAAAGGGCGCATGGCCAAAGGAATTGCCTAATGTCTTGTGGGCATACAAAACTACAGTGAGGACCCCGACAGGAGAGACGCCCTTCAAGCTTACCTACGGCACCGAGGCAGTAATTCCAATTAAAGTAGGAGTCATTAGCATGAGAAGAGAGGCCTTCAATGAGGACAGTAACAATGATCAATTAAGAGTCAACTTGGACTACCTAGACGAAGTAAGAGATGAAGCATCCCGAAAGATGATGAAATATCGGCAGAAGATGGCCGAGTATTACAACAAAAGGGTGAAGCTCAGAAGAATTAACATAGGAGACCTCGTTCTATGTAGAGTCACGTCGCCGACAAAGGATCCAACCCAAGGGAAGCTTGGACCAACCTGGGAAGGGCCTTACAAGGTCATCCATTACTCAAGACAAGGCAGCTACCACCTGGAGACAATGGATGCGAAGAAGTTACCACGGCCATGGAACATCGAGCATCTAAAGAAATATCATCAATAAATGTAAAGTACCATTGTATTCACGAAAGTGACACTTTCATTTGAAAAAAGGTAATAAAAGTACTATTCAGCCAATATTCCAACAGATTGTATGCAAGTATAGAGCACCGAAAATAGCCGGAGTGATAAGATTGCTTAAATGGATGTAAATCACTGATGAAGCCAAAGTAATAAGATTCCTTAAATGGATGTAAATCACCTAAAAATGGCTAAGTGATAAATTCCCTTAGACGGATGTAAATCACGAACGAAGCCAAAGTGATAAGACTCCTTGAATGGATGTAAATCACCTAAAAATGGCCAAGTGATAAAATTCCCTTAGACGGATGTAAATCACTAACGAAGCCAAAGTGATAAGACTCCTTGAATGGATGTAAATCACCTAAAAATGGCTAAGTAATAAAATTCTCTTAGACGGATGTAAATCACTAACAAAGCCAAAGTGATAAGATTCCTTAAATGAATTAAATCACTTAAAAAGGAATAAGTGATTAAATTCCTTGGACGGATACAAGTCATGAACGAAAAGCGTAAAGGATTCTCACAAAAATGCAAGTCACACGCAAATCACTAAGAATGTTTGCATGACGACCATAAACATATTTTTTCCATGATCAGCAGTTAAAGCCCAAAAACACTAGGCAAAGAGTATGCATAATGGCCTTTGAAATGGGCATGAAGTGGCCCAAGGCTTCTACTAAAGGAACAGAGCAACCAAACGAGTCCAAAGGAAGACCAAGGACCAATCCTTGCAAGAAAGAGAAAGAGGAGAAGAAAAAAATATGCAAAGGAACGTAAACTAAAGCCTTCATTAGGTATCCAACTAAGGGAACTAGACAAAAGAAACCACATATGCCAATGGGTAAAGTGAGGAAGGCATAAGGAACTCTTATCTACATCCTACCCTAGGCATGAGAGTAAGAGAAAGACCCGTCATTGTTGAAGCTCGGGGAGGAGTGTTATAGTTTTGGTATCTTGCCATGGCTCCCATCTAGGGAAAGCACCCCATGCCAAAGCGGGATATCGAGCAGTGCATGTCTTAGGAAAGAGCCACTTTGCTTGGATGTGAACAACATTAAGGCTTTGTTTGGTTGGAGGAGTGGAAAAGTGGGAGGATGGAAAAGTGGGAGGATAAAAAATATTTATTTTTCTCTCTTGTGTGTTTGGTTGGAGGAGTGGAAAATTCGGAGGATGGAAAACTTTTTTGTTTGGTTGGAGAGAAAAAGAGGAGGATGGAAAATGTAATTTATATAAATTGACTATTATGCCCTTGTTACATAATATGTAAGAAATAAATTTATTTATACTTATTAAATAATATAAAACTTATCACATCATATATATAAATTTATATTATTATTTTTATTGTTATAATGTAAAAATTACAATAGTGTACATATAAATTTAATTGGGCAAAAGATTTTGTAACCAGCAAAAAGGTGGTTAGCAAATTTACACTACATTCAACCCATAAAAACGTGGCCAGCAAAGATGAAGGCTAGCAAACTTTAGTAAAGTCAATACAAAATTATAAAATGAAAACAAAATAGAGAATGAAAATCAGGTGGGTAGGTGCGAATGTAATGAGGGTAGGTGGGGAGGCTAATATGGTAAAAATGCTGGGAGAGAACTTTTCTCTCCCAGCTTTTCCTCCCAAATTAGGGAGACAAAAATTTGTGGGCCCAAAGAGAAAGTTTTTTCTTGGTTTTCCACTCCCTCTCATTTTCCTCCCTTCCCAAACAACAGAAAATCCACATTTTCTATTCTATATTTTCCATCCCTCCTAAATTCCATCCAACCAAACACAATGTAATAGTTTTCACCATTTTATGCTTTATTAGGAACCATTTTGTTGAAACCTAAACCATACCCAATAGTAGCTGAATCTTCCATTTAGAGCTTGGACCGATGATTACCCAAAAGAGGAAAAAGGTCTTGTAAAGAAAGTGACAAGTTGGTGTGAGAGATCAGTAAACTAGATGCTCTCAAAGGGACTTATGGAATCTCTTTGGGGGTAAATTATTTTCCAGAGTTGCCACTTATATTTTAATTATACCAAAAAAAAAAAAAAAACTGTAAAATAAATAAATTTGTATTACATTGATAATTTTTACAATTGATAGAAATCTACAATGCTTAGGTCCTAGTTACATTCTAAAGAAAGTACAAGGCTTTGGTCCTAAATACATTCTATCCACACAAAAAATGATAAAGCACTAATCTTTGAACCACAATTTTAGGCTTATGGATAGGGTTGCAAAGTGAGAAGATGTTAGGCACCCACTTTGCCTAGAAGATCCGGTCTTCTAGACTTTGAATGACCATTCACACATCCACCAATCCACATACAAGACACAACACAAAACATACAACATGTTGATATTGGATCAAATTGCAAACACTCAAAATTTAGGTTTTCTCTTAGATCTAGAATTATTCTTTCAACCAAAATTCATAGACCTAATTTAAAAGGAAAGTTTTAAGATTTAGAGATTAATAAGATAGAAGCAGATCTAATATCTATGATTTATGCATGAAAAAAATATTTTTATTTCTTAATAAGAAAATACTAGATCTAGATTTATACTATGCAACGAAAACATTTTTATTAATAAAATAGTAAATTTGGAATTATTTTGTGAAAGAACATATTTTTTTATTAAGAAAATATCAGATATGGTTTTTATAAGTAGAAGAAAAAAAAATCAGATCTGGTTTTGTCTAAGGAAGCGAAGAATTTAATAGATTAAAATATTAGATCTAGTTTTTAATAATAAAGAGATGGTTTTGAGAAGAGAAAATACATGGTTTTTTTAAAAAGAAAATGAAGAATTTAATACATGGAAAAACTTTTTTTTTAATACATAAGATATTAGATCTAAATGTATAATATGCAAAAAAAAAAAAACATTTTAGATATGAAAATACTAGATCTAGATATATTATATATGGAAATACATTTTTAACATGGAAAACAATAGATCTATGAATAATTTAAAGAGGAGTAATACTATAGTCACAAATTATTTTACAATATTTTTACAAATTGTTGATGTGACAAGCTTTTTAATGGTTTTCATCTAGGTTTATCATTACATCACTTTTTCATTTACCAATAAACACTCACTACATCAGCAATTTATAAAAATTTTCGTAAAAAAATTTGTATCTCTAGTATTACTCTTAAAAGAGTAACCCTAGATCTAAAATTACATCTTACAAATATTTATTCTAAAGCATGGGAGACAATAGATCTAATAATTCATCATGTGAGCAATTCAAATCAAATAATTAAAACATGTGTGAGAAATTCAAAATTTGCAATTAAAAACATGTTATATACCTGCCATATGGTGATGAAAGCAAAGGGGATCCTCTTAGAAATGTGAGAGATCTCTTTCTTTTTTTTTCTTTTTCTTTTTTTTATGAAATGAGAGATCTTGAAAATAAAATCAACTATTAGATTAATGAAATCAATGGTGAAATTATGATCTCTCTATTATCTAAGAGGAATGTACTAATAAATGAGAAAAACTTGAAGAGAGTTTACAAAAATTTGATTTAGTAAAGATCAAAATTCCTGTACAGTTTCAAGAATCTCTAAAAAATTAGGGGAATAGTGTGTGTCTCCACTGATGGGTGAGCCCCCTTTATTTTTTGAGGTGTAAGTGGTTTCAAAAATAAGCTAAGATAACTTAAAGAGTCTGCCATTACATAGTAGGTAAGTCTTATCTTAAAAGAAATAAGATTTGGATGAAGAAATGACCCCAAAAAAAAAAAAAAAAAACGCAATAGAGGAAAATTTGCCGATTGTGCCAGTCATCACTATTAAAGTGCCAAATTGGCACTTCGGTTGGGGCTCATCGCAATCATTTATAAGCCTAAGATACATTATTAAATTCTCGACGTGGGACTCAACACATGCTCACACAACACATACTCAAACAATCCAAACCACACAATTTAGGTATCACACATCTTATACAGTTACGAATACCTAAAGTTCCTAGGTTAAATGGTAAAGTTGTTCTAGAAAACATTTCCTTTTAGTTAATATCCCTTAATGTATTTCATCTAGAGCTTCCCTTGTTAAATAATCAAGTTAATATAGAAAATCAAGTTATTAGATTGACCTTGTTAGACATTTTAGAGATTCTAAATACCCCCAACTTCCTTTGAGCTCTTGTTGTGAGACAACTAGTTTGGTCTAGAATCATCTTAAAAAAATTCCATTGTATTTTATTTATTTATTTTATTTGCTAAGCAGAAACTCCATGTATTACGATTGAGAGAGTCCAAACATTGTTAACATTTTTTCACCATCCACCTCAATTAAACTCTAGTCACAAAATTTGATGTCTTCTTTTACATTAGCATTCATTTATTCAAAGCCCGCCAATGAGGGACATTTTATAGACACCCCATTTTGCAACTATGTTTAACCTCATTTCAAGAGAAAAATCATTGTTTCACGACCTAAGAAAAAATTGTAATTTTACTATTAGATTTTCAAATGCTTAATTAAAAATAAATCTAGGAGCTCTAACTTCTAATTCCTAAGTCCTAACAATACTAATCAGATTTAGTTCAATAAATTTATTAAATTTTTTCTCCAAAAAATAAAAATTCCTAACAATAAAAATGACATTATGAGCTTAAATAGGACTAGTGAGAATTAAACATCCACGGTTGATATGCATTCTAATGATTAGTATGATTAAGTTTGATCATGTACGATTATGATTGGTTACTTGAAGGATTGAATTTAATTAATTATGTGATAGAATCTAATTGGATTTAAAAAAAAAAAAATTACAAGGATGCATATACCAGATAATTGAGGGTGCCTGCCTGCTACTGAAGTTTGTTGAAGTTCAAAGCAGCCTGTTGGGAAATGAGGGGAGGGGACGATAGTGCCATTTCACATTGATTGCTCAATATTAACGTGTCTCCAAGAGGAATATCAATCCAACAATTAGCAGCTACTGCATTCTCACTAAAGACAGCAATGCATGTTGAGGATTATTCCGGTTGCTAATGCCATCTTTAATGGCAAGTTGAAAATATCAATGTAGGATGGTCAAATCAAATGTTTATAAATGTACCATGTACAATTGTGAGCTCATAAATATCACTAAATGGTCATTAGAAACAAAACTGGTCAGCCTGCTATCTCAATTAGGGGAGAAAGCAACCCATTTATCGTCACTCTTGGGCAATATAGTGTAGCCCTTAGGAATTGTCATGTTTGGCAGGCGCGGGTGAACAAATATTCTTTTACAGGATGAGATAATTGTTTCAGCTGGTGGCACAAGACTTGAGTCCATAACCGAATTAGTTGAAGAATGTGAAGATAGGCCATTTTCAGACTTGCAAGGGGTAGAGAAGAGTGTATCTGGTGCATAGCCATATGAAGCGTCCACCGAAGAACCTCTGGTACATGTTATAATGGTATCAGGTCCTGAAGATAAAATGAAGGGCTGATTAAGGCTGACTTCGGTACTCACTGTAATCAGGTCCAAATGAGAAGGCTCTTAGAGACATAAAAACCATTAATGTCTTACAGGTCAGTGCCAACATGGAAATCATTTACCTACCAATCTGAGAAAGATACATGCAACTCTAATGAACTTTGCCCACAAATGCACACACATATAGCTTGAAAAATTCTATAGTTGTAATGAGTCAACATTTCAATATGGCATGGTCTTTTATTTATGCAAATTATGTCATAGATTTGGTGAGAATTTGAGAATATTTAAACCTTCAAATACTCCAATTAATGTCCTTTTAGATCTAGTTATGTGTAAGAGGAGGTTAGTCCCACA